>JASWHV010000008.1:80481540-81951297 GCA_030760725.1 Neostapfia colusana | reverse complement strand
AGATGAAGATCAGACAATTGTCTATATCTAAAACGGATTGTATGAGTATACAATCACGTGAAACACATTCGTGACACAATATTAAAAGAGGTACATGACTCGACATATTTTATTCATCCAGGTTGCACCAAAATGTACAGAGACCTGAAGACCCAATATTGGTGGAAGGACATGAAAAGATATATAGCAGAGTACGTTGCCTTGTGTGACACATGTCAACGAGTCAAAACCAAGCATCAGCGACCCGTTGGATTGGTGCAGCCGTTAAAGATATACGAATGGAAGTCTTAAGAAATCGGTATGGATTTCACAGTTGGACTACCACACGCCCACTTGGGAGATGACTCGATATGGGTCATAGTGGACCACCTAACAAAGGTTGCACATTTCATTTTGGTCAAGACCACCTATAGCAGAGCCATGCTAACCGAACTGTACATGTCAAGTATAGTATGCTTAATTGCATTTATAGGAAGATAGTCTCTAATAGAGATTCCCAATTTATCTGTACTTCTCGAAGAAGTTTCATGAGCCAATGAACACTAAGTTGAACTTTAGTTAGACGTATCATCCTTAGAACGATAGACAAACCGAGAGGGCAAATCATATACTGAAAGACATGTTTGAGAGCTTGTGCTTTAATGTACAGACATAGTTGGGATAAGAGCTTGTCGTATGCAGCGTTCTCATACAACAGTAGTTATGAAGCATGTTGCATGTTTGATGCCTTGTAAGGAAGGAGATGTAGAACAAACTTATTTTACAAAGACTAGAGAAAGCCAAGTCTTTGGATCTGAAGTTCTATAGGAAGGCGAAGGACAAGTACTGGTCATACGATAGAACTTGAAGGTCGCACAGTCGCACCACAAAGGATATGCGGATAACCGACCGAGAGACCTAAACTTTTCAGTATGAGATTTCATGTATCTCAAGGTTTTATCCATTAGAATTCACTGATGTTTCAAGGTTAAAGTCAAGCTAGCACCTTGTTACATCGGCCTGTTTCAAGTGCTAGCTAGATGAAGAGAAGTGTCATATCAGTTAGAGCTACCACCGCATCTTTCGGACGTGCACGACGTGTTCCATGTGTCTCAACTGAAGATGTTTAAGTGTGCCAGAGGAGGAAGTACCTATATGTGAGATGGAACTGAGGAGAGATGTCACCTATACATAGCAGCCCATCAAGATCATGTATACAATCAAGAAGGTTAACAGGAACAAGATGATTCGCATGTGTGAAATGCAGTGGAATAACCAAATTGAAGAAGAAGCAACATGGGAACGTGAAGATAAATATAAGGCGGAGTTTCTCCATCTCTTGTCTGTTCCGTCCGGATCTCGAGGGAGGGATTCATTTTAAGGGGGTAGGTTTGTAACACCCTATTTTCTAAGGTGAAGCAAATTAGGATTTATATATTAGGTAAAAATATTTTTTATGAAATAAAAATATCAAATTGTTCCATTCATCCACCACATGCATACATTTATACTAAAATACTACAGGAAAAAATGTATGTCCAAATTAGAAATTTATTGCAATAGGAAATAAAAAATGAAAGAAAAAGAGAAAGAACGAAAGAAAAACTAAATCAGCCCCCCTTTTCATGTGGCCCAATTCATTTTCCCTCATCTTCTCCCCTTTCCCTGGGTCGGCCTTTCTCTTTTTCTTCTTTCCCTTCCCCCGAAGCCCACCCCGCCTCCTCTTCCCACGAACCCTGTGCGCTGGACCCACGACAACCCAGCCCGACCCAACCCATGCTAACCAAAACCCTAACCGACTTTGCCGGTCGCCGCCGCTGAATCCAAACAGATTCGACTTTGCCGTGCCGCCCTCTCACAAGCTTTACCGGTGCCTCGAAGGTCACCTAAACTTCGTAGCCACTGGATTAATTAAAAATAATAGATCTGCCAACAGATTGTTATAGATCATCCCCTATGTTATTATTCGATTATAATTTTGTCGTATATTTTATACAAGAGCCTTTAATTAGTCCACATATTATTTTCTAATCTTATATTTTATATTTTAGCCCATATACTTCACCGAAATCAATAATTAGCCCCGGAACATTAGTAATGTTTCCAGATTAGCCCCTGAACACATATTAAATTTATTTTTGGATCTGTATTAATATTTAAAAATTATTTTTATCATAGAATAAATAGGATAAATGCCTAAAGAAGCATATTAAATAGTAGTTAATTCCATAAAATTCTAGTAAATCAGAATAAATTGTAGGAAAATATTATTAATTGTTTTAGCACTGATTTTAACTGAATTATTAATTTTAATTCCTAATTAATAGTAATTAGTTATGAAACTTTATAGATTAATTACTTAACACTTCAAATTAATTATGAGCTTTATTAAATACACATTAATGCGTACAATTGATAGTTACTTCGCATGCATTCATGTCATATCATATTGATTTGTATTGTTTGCAATGTATTTATTGTGTATGTGTGCGATAGTGAGTAGACAAGTACCCTCAGAAGTCTATGTTTCGAGGACTTTCAGCAGCAACACTCAGACGCTTGAGCAGCCCACCTCATAGCAGTAAGTCAAGTGCCCTTGACAATATTGATCATGTTTTCAAAAAAATCATTTGTTTGCGAACTTGCATGCTTGTGTCAAATTTATGTGAAAAAACTATCATTAGGGTACACTAGTATTGAATTGTTTTTTGTCACCACATGCTGGTTTGATATTTTGTTTTTTTTAGCTTAGCATGCTTAATTGGGATTTATAAGAAATTAATTAACTTGCTTAATAAACTTATAATCACCTAAATAATGATGACCTGTTTTTAGCAACATGGAATTTAGGGATCTAAGCTAGCGAGTTTTGTCTATTGAGGTTGTATGGCTTGGTTGTAGGCTTGCTTTATATCTAAGTACCGGTTCGTGTACCGACCACCTTACCATAGGTCCAATATGGAGAAGGCTTAGTTGAATAATTAGATGTATTGTCAGTATTGTATGGACTAGATGTGGGAGTGGGGAATAGGAGCAACGGGGTACTTCCCTGTGATCTGAATGGCACAAAAGGGGATCTTGGCTTGGATTGCTACTTGGTAGGAGTCGTCCCCCTCCGATGAAACCTTAGTGGGTCTGTACATGCCAATAGACGTTTTGTAAAAGCTATTTCGTGATTTCTAGATCGCACAACCAAGGTAGGGTGTCTTTGGCGTAATAGAGGTTATTTAGTCGCTGAGGGTGATAAAATCACAAACTTGTAGGTAAATTGGTGCAAACTCTATAGAGTGTAAAACTGTCTTGACAGTCATGTTCACGGTCACGAGCAACCTAGACCCTCACATCATTGGCTTTCGACTTGGTATGGTTTAATTGGTATTAGTCATTAGTTTTGGTCAGTTATAGTTGTGGATAATAATGGTTAATGATTATGGTTGATTATGGATGGTTAATGATGATGGAAATAGATGAATATAAATTATGTTTAAATTTATAAGTTGGATACTGATTAGTTATATTGGGACCTCACTTAAAAATTATAATTTGCATTTAAAACTTTGTGAATTAAAATTTACTTTATGCAATAAAACCTTTTTAAGTTATACTTGTATTTGACCACATGTCATATATTACCACACGTGCTATTTTCACTTGCTACTCAGCTACAGGAAAAATATGAGACAATTCCGGTGACGATTACGTGGAGTACAAGGCGTGTGTTCCCACCGTGAATTGTCTGTGGATTGGAGCTAAACAGCTAGTTATTTCCTTTGCTATAGTGACAGAGACCCATTTAAAAGCTATCAAACTATTGTAATAAAGGTACTTATTTATTCGTGATATGGTTGTAATCTGAAATTAGGGGGTGGACATTCGGTTAATTCGGTTCGATTAATTTGGTTAAGAGAAATTTTAGTTATTAGAATTGATAATCACATTTGATCCAAAAAAGTCGTAACCACACAATTCTGTTGCAGTTATTTCGGTTTGGTTTTGCTGTTAACCGCAATTCAATGTGTAATATAATATATTAGGAAAAATGACAATAAACTCGTAAAGAATAGCAATAAATACAAAAATGACATGTATGTGTTGGTGATGAGTGGAAATTATCAAAATTGTGTTATGTTACAAAAGAAATTCGATGAGGATAAAGATTAGTAATATTGAGCTTTATTTTCATGGGTTATGAGATAGTGTGGATTAAAATTTTGGTTACATTGGATAATACGACATGGAAACTGAAAAAAATCAATTAACCGTAATACATAAAAATAAAAACCGATTTAATAAAAAAAATTTGGTTAATCGCATATTTCAGTTTGGTTTGATGCAGTTTTACAGTTTGCGGTTAACCGTGCCCACACTATCTGGATTGTCACTTATGATGTTTTACATATGTGTGCAACCGTGTCATGGGTACACGTACGATATAACTGGTTTGTTTCTAAAAACAGATTGACATATATACTCTTATCTTTTTGTTCCGGACACTCTGCACCAATTCAAAAAGAGAAGTGATACACATCCTGACTTGTTTGACTGTTACAGGACGCTTGACGACGTGAGACAGTAGTAGTAGTAGTGAGGCAAAAGACTATTTTTTATGGGAAAGGCAAAAGGCTTGTTACAACTCAAATGTGATCAAAGCCAGGAAACTTAAGACCCATTATGTCTAGATCGTGTTACCCATATCGTTACTCCAACTTGTATTATAAATATGTTGTGATTAATAAATGAAAGAGACGGTGGTTACTATTACATTGCATCTCATTATCTACACAATCATCCACTCTTAATACGTCAATCAGTCACGTATTCTACTATCCGCTAGTCGGCCAGGAACTCGTCCAGACGCACGCTCTACATTGAATCGAGAGAACTTTTCTGAAGCAATTCTCGCCGAGAAGACGAGTAACTGCCGCTAATCAGCGAGCACAGAAGAGATGTAGACAAGGCCAGAGGAATCGCCATCGTGAAGCTGTGGACATCGAAGGTCTGTGGAAACAGAACAGGAGAGAAATCACACTTGGTCAGAGAAGAGGCCAGAGGAAGGAGGCGTGCAGGTCGTCAATTCGGGTAACATTGGAAGTTGTTAATTTCCAGTTATTTAAAGTTAGCATCTATTTTCAGCATATGAGTTATCAGATTTAGATTGAACAGATATAAATTTTTATATAATTAATATATCAATTTTATAATCAATACATAACTCTACAAAAACAAAAACAAAAAACTGAAAAGGAGCTCACAAATTTTGAAATGAATTTGATAACAACTAGATTGAATGAGATACTAATATCAAACATCTGAAAGTTAGTGTTAACAACATTGCATACGCAATGTATGTTGGTCCCTTTCCATTCTGCATGATTCCGGAGAACACCACCGTCTCCACCATGGACGAGGATGCCATGCCCACCGCTTTGTTGAAGTAATCTTGTTGTGTTAGTCGTTTCAGTCTGTTTGTTATAGACTCAGTCAGGGAGTGTGTTTTTGTCAGTTAGACATGCAGTGTGTGTCCGGGTCAGGCACTGATATACACCGAGTCATGAAATAAATCGTGGATCAGGATCTGCCGGCGTGATTATCGTAGTGTGGGCGTTGTGTGTACGTGATGCTAGCCTCTGCAATCATCTATATAATAAGCACTGCTGAATACAAGAGGCCACCATGCCTAGCATACCAAAACACTGGAAACACTGTCTCTGTTCTTCAGTCTTTCTAATTCTCTGACGAAGCAACTCTCTGTTGGCGAGAACCCGGTGTATCTTGATCCGAAGTTTGCTTGCATAGAGAGTTTTTGCTTCAACATTTGGTATCAGAGCCGTGTTGAAGAAGAGAGGTGGAAGGCGGCCCGGCGAACTCACCTCCGAAAACACTCCCCGGCGGCAATGGTGGGAAGGCTCTCACTATCCATTTGCTGCTGATCGAGTGGTACGGGAGGGAAGTGCTTCACTGGTCTACCTGATGCTGTCCAGAGATAACTACAGCCAGTGGTCACTTGTTATTGCAAGTGAACCTAGAAGCTCAGGAGCTCTGGCATGCGGTTGTCTCTGACAATGTTGAGCGTCGAGAAGATAGGCTGGCTTTGGCGGCAATACTCAGGGGTGTTCCGTGCAAGATGCACGTGGCCTTGGCCGAGAAGCCCACTGCCAAGCAAGCCTGGGAGGCGGTGAAGAACATGCGAGTTGGGGATGATTGGGTGCGAGAAGCCAATGCTCAACAACTCCTGAAGGAGATTGAGAATATTGCATTCAGAGATTGTGAGGTGATCGATGAATTTGCAATGCGGATCTCAGGTATTGCAAGTAGTCTTCGTACCCTTGGTGAATCTATAGAGGAAGTATGTGTTGTTAAAAAGTTTCTACGCATTATTCCTGCACGTTATATGCAAATCGCCCTTTCTATTGAGACTTTGTTGGATCTCAATCGCCTCTCTGTTGAGGAGCTGGTAGGGAGGTTACGTGCTGCTGAAGATCGCCTTGGGACAACTATAGAGGTGACAGATAAGAGTGTGTGATTGCTATTGTACGAAGAAGAATGGTTCGCCAGGTACAAGAACCATCTTGCACCCGAATTTTCATCAGGAGGGGGCAAGACAGGCCAACGTTCTTCTTCAAAATGAAAAAGAGGTTCAAACATGGAGAATGGTCAGTTGAGTGGGAAACAGTCAACTGAAAGTGGACCCAGGAGGAAGGGAAAATGCCACAATTGTGGTGTATGGGGACACTGGGCTAAATAATGTTGCAAGCCTCGGTGAGACAAGAAGGAGGAAGCACATCTTGCCAGGACTGAAACTGATCAGCCCTCTCTACTGTTAACTGAAACCTGCCTGAACACTGTCAATGATCCAAGTGGTGATAGTGTATATTCAGAAGGAGACTCTGGATGCAGTTGGTATTTAGATTCAGGTGCGAGTAACCATATGACTGGTTCTCGTTCTCTTCTGTCTTCTCTTAACGAGAATGTGAAAGGCAAAGTGAAATTTGGTGGTGGGTCTTCTGTTGACATATGTGGACTCGGATCAGTGGTTTTTCAGGGAACTCATCAAGTGCACAAGGTGCTGTCTGAAGTGTATTATATTCCAAGGTTGAAGTCTAACATAATTAGTCTGGGACAAATGACAGAGAAAGGATGCAAGATATTAGAGGAGAAATAGTGGGATGTATTAGATGATAATAATACTGAGGTACAGGTCTGATTATATAGAGGGATTAGGAGGGGAAAAGGACTAAACTACCCCTAACCCTAATCCCTCACTAATAACTAATATGCCCCTGTGACACACACATAATCACAGTGTCTAACACCCCCCGCCCCCGCAGTCACAACATCTAGCCACTGCAGATGTTGAGACTGGACCGAAACTCGGAGAACAACGACGACGGGAGGCCCTTCGTGAAGATGTCGGCGAACTGCGTCGTCGTCGGGACATGGTGTACCCAAATCTCGCCGCGTGCAACCCGCTCACGAACAAAGTGGAGGTCGATCTCCACATGTTTCGTGCGCTGATGCTAGACCGGGTTGGTGGAGAGGTACACGGCGCTGACGTTGTCGCAGTAGATGAGGGTGCTCCTGGCGACGGAAGTGTGGAGCTCCTGAAGCAACTGCTGGAGCAAGGAGGCCTCAGCTACGCCGTTAGCCACAGCGCGATACTCCGCCTCAGCACTCGAATGCGACACCACGAGCTGTCGCTTCGAGGACCAGGAGACGAGATTACCGCCCAGGAAGACGGCGTACCCAGGAGTAGAACGTCGTGTGTCCGGGCAGCCTGCCCAGTCAACATCGGTGTACACGACCAGCTCGGAGGTCGTGTCACGTCGAAGGAGGAGGCCGTAGTCGAGAGTACCTCGTAGATACCGAAGAATCCGCTTCACAGCGGTGAGGTGCGGCTCCCTCGGGTCATGCATGCGGAGGCACACCTGCTGAACTGCATACGAGATATCCGGCCTGGTGAAGGTGAGGTACTGAAGAGCACCTGCAAGACTCCTGTAAGTAGTGGGGTCAGAGACGGGTGTCCCGTCGGTAGCGGAGAGCTTCGCCTGAGTATCCACTGGAGTGGAGCAAGGCTTGCACTCAGTCATGCCCGCTCGCTGGAGGATATCCAGGCAGTACTGTCGCTGGTGAAGGAATAAGCCGCCTGGTCGGTCCTCCACCGCAATGCCCAGGAAGTGGTGAAGACGGCCCAGGTCCTTCATAGCGAACTCCTACTGTAAAGCAGAAATGGGGCGCCGAAGCAGAGCCGGACTAGACGTTGTTAGTAAAATGTCATCGACGTACAGTAGGAGGTAAGCAGCGTCACTGCCACGTCGATAGACAAATAGCGAAGTGTCCGACTTAGCTTCGACGAACCCCTGTGAGACTAAGAAGGAGGCGAACCGGCTATACCAGGCTCGATGTGCCTGCTTCAGTCCGTATAGGGATTTGTTCAGCTTACAGACCATGTCTGGGTGAGCTGAATCAACAAACCCTGCCGGCTGACTGCAGTACACCGTCTCGGTCAGTGTACCGTGGAGGAAGGCATTCTTGACGTCCAACTGGTGAACAGGCCAAGAACGTGAGAGAGCCAGCGACAGAACGGTACGAACCGTCGCTGGCTTTACCACCGGGCTGAAGGTCTCATCGTAGTCGACACCAGGGCATTGAGTGAAACCCCGGAGTACCCACCGAGCCTTGTACCTCTCCATGGTACCGTCCGCCTTCTTCTTGTGCGTGAACACCCACTTGTCCGTGACAACATTGCCACGACCAGGACGGGGAACCAGGTCCCAGGTCCGGTTGGCAAGCAGAGCCTCATACTCTTCCTCCATAGCGTGGCACCAGTGAGGGTCGGCGAGGGCGCTACGCACGGAAGTAGGTATGGGTGATATCGAAGACGAGTCGGTCGGTGGAGAAGTCGTCGACGAGAAGGCAGCTCCAGAGAAGCGCTCAACTGGACGAAGACACCCGGATGCACGTCGAGTCACCATCGGGTGGACGTGACCAGGATCCCTTTGGAGAAGAGGAGGGTTGTACACCGAGCGCTCGGGTACAACGACCTTCTCTCATCTCGGGGCCACACGTGGTGCAGCTGGAGTAGGGCCGCCCCCCCCATGCTCGTCGCTGGTAGGCAAGTACGGGGTCGGCGAAGCGAGAAGTCGTCGTCGGTGCTGCTCCTGGTGCGTCTGGTGACGTCGGGCTTGCTGCAGGTGATGTCGAGGAAGCTGAGGCCGTGCGTGGCGCAGTAGTCGACGTCGGGGACGCAGAGGCCGCGCTTGGCACAGCAGGCACCGTCGGGGACACCGGGGCCGCGCGTGCTGCAGTGGGTGACGTCGGGGGCGCCGAGGCCGCGCGTGGCGCAGCCGGTGGCGTCAGGGACGTCGGTGCCGCGCGTGGCGCAACCGGTGGCGTCAGGGACGCCGGTGCCGTGCGTGGCGCAGCAAGTGGCGTCAGGGACGCCGGTGCCACGTAAGGCACAGCAGGTGGCGTGGAAGACGCCAAAGTCGTGCGTGGCGTAGCGGGTGGGTAACCTGCAAGAGGTAACCGACAAGGTCGCTGTACAGGAGCGGCCTCAGGGTCAGTAGAGAAGAGGAAATCCAACTCAGCGACTTAGTCAGAAGACGGGGTGGAAGGGAAAGGAAGACTCGTCGAAGACGACGTGTCGGGAGATCAATATATGATGGGTGGTGGGGTCAAGGCACCTGTACCCCTTATGGTCAGGGGAGTACCCAAGGAAAACACACTGAGTCGAACGAGGCGCAAGCTTATGGGGAGTTGTGGCAGAGAGGTTCGGGTAGCAAGTGCACCCAAAGACCCGAAGATGGTCGTAAAGAGGGTGGGTGCCGAACAAAGCGAAGTGAGGGGTGGGAGCACTAATCGCCTTAGTAGGAAGGTGATTAATGAGGTAGGTGGCAGTGTGAAGCGCCTCCGCCCAGTAGCGAGCAGGTGTAGAAGCCTGAAACATCAGGGAGCGCATGACATCGTTGGTGGTCCGAATCATGCGCTCAGCCCTGCCATTCTGGGGGGAAGTGTACGGACATGACATGCGTAACTGAACACCGCGAGAAAGCAGAAAGTCACGGAACGTAGAGTTGTCAAACTCGCGCTCGTTGTCGCACTGGACCGCACGAATCGTGCGCCCAAACTGGGTGGACACCCAAGCGAAGAAGTGAGAAAGAGTACCGAAAGTATCAGACTTCTGTCGCAAGGAAAAAGTCCACGAATAGTGCGAAAAATCATCCACGACCACCAAGTAATACTTGCATCCAGAGACACTAAGAATAGGTGAAGTCCAAAGATCACAATGAATCAAATCAAATGTGTGCTTGACACGAGTGACAGAATGCGGAAAAGGAAGTCAAACATGGTGACCCAACTGACAAGCATGGCAAAGAGACTCATGAGTACCCTGAGTACACGAAATCGCTGAACTACCAGACAACTTCGACATAGCATCAACACCGGGGTGGCCAAGCCGACGATGCCAAATGGTCGAAGATGCTGTCGTAGTCCGGGCAAGAGGCGGAACGGAAGCAGGAAGACACATCGTGTACAGGGGACCCGTACTATCACAGCGAAAAAGAAAGCGTCGAGTAGTAAGATCCTTCACAGTTACACCATAAGGATCGAACACAAGGGAAACATGGTTGTCAGTAGTAAAACGACGAACGGAAAGAAGATGTTGAATGATGTCAGGGGCAACAAGAACATCACATAGCTGAAACGAATCCGGTGAACCCGAGTCACCTACTGAGGTGACTGGGAGAGTCGACCCATTCCCAACAACGATAGATGAAGGATCAGAGGGATGGGAAGGGCGGGTAGAGGAGAGGATACCGACGTCAGGGGTGGTGTGGTACGAGGCCCCGGAGTCCACCACCCAGTCAGGGCCAGACGGCGTGAGACCCCGTAGGTAGACCGACGGTGTTGAACGGGTCGGCGGTGGCGGCGCCGGGAAGGAAGACAACACGTGTGGACCCTCGACGGTCGTGCCAAGCGAGTAGACAACAGCCGATCCAGATACACCAGCGGCTGTGGGCCAGGCGGCGCCGTTGTGGGGGGCTGCAGGGACGGCGGCCCAAGGGGCGGCTGCAGCTGCTGCGGGCCAAGCAGCGGCGCTATCGTGGGGTGCTGCAGAGGCGACGGTGGCGGGCCAGACGGCAGCAGCGAGCCCGGCTCGAGGGGTGGCAGCGGTGGGGGCTGGATGGGCGGTGGGGGCTGCAAGAGCGCCGGCGGCGGCCAGATGCGGCTGCGCGGTGGCCCAGGGTGGTGACGCGGCGGCATCTGGACAGGGGGTGGTGGCGGCCACGCCAGCCTTCCCCGAGGCGGTGGCGGCGCCCTTGGGCGCCTTCCATTCAAGCCCAGACCCGAGCGGCCCGGGCGTACGCTGGCTCTGCCCGAAATCGGGCGGCCCGGGAGCAGATCCGGCGGCAGCCCAGGGCGCGGCTGCGCGGGCTGGAGACGCGCCGGCGGCGGCCCCGCCGGGCGGCGCAAATGCGTGGGCTGGAGGCGCTGCAGCGGCGGTGGCGACTGGGGCACCTCGTGTGGCAGACCAGCAGGGCAGACGGCACGGCGCGGGCGGAGGGCGGTGCGCTGCCATCCGGCACGGCGCGGGCGGAGGGCGGTGGCAGCGCTGCCGGCTTGGGGTTGGGGGTCGGCGGGCTGTGCGGCGGCGCACGAAGGCGTTGGGCGGCCCTGGAGGCGCCGGGCTGGGTTAGGGCTGCGGCGGCGGCTCGCAGAGGGAGGGCTGCGTCGGCGGGGCGCTGTGGAGGGGCTGCGGCGGCGGCGACGCAGCCATCAGGGGAGGAGGATTAGGGTTAAGCCCTAATCCTTGATTACCTAGCTGATACCATATTAGAGGAGAAATAGTGGGATGCATTAGATGATAATAATATTGAGGTACAGGTCTGATTATATAGAGGGTTTAGGAGGGGAAAAGGACTAAACTACCCCTAACCCTAATCCCTCACTAATGACTAATATGCCCCTGTGACACACACATAATCACAGTGTCTAACACAAGATTGTCATGGAAAGTGACCTCATGTGCATATTTGGCACTAATGGATCATTATTGATCAGAGCTCAAAGATCTGACGGTCGGTTGTATATTGCCAGGCTAAATGTCACAAGTCCTGTATGCCTGATGGCCAGTATATCTCAGAAGGACTGGCTGTGGCATGCTCGATTTCGGCACTTGAACTTCAGGGCATTAAGAGATCTTGGCAAGAAGTTGGTTGATGGGATGCCTGTGATAAATCGCACTGACCAAGTTTGTGATGGGTGTGCTCTAGGAAAGTTGCACAGGAAGCCCTTTCCTCATTCTACTGAATATAGAGCAGAAGAAGTGTTGGACCTTTTCCATGGTGGTCTGTGTGGTCATGTTGATCCACCAACTCCAGGAGGGAAGAGGTATTTTCTGCTTATAGTTGATGATCTCGGTCGTTTCATGTGGATTGAACTACTTGTGACGAAAGATGAGGCTTTCCAGTACTTCAAAATGATAAAATTGTAGGGAAATTGGCGATGCACTACTCTAGCAATTCGACCGTATCACCTAGGAAACATGCGAGTAAGAAGGTCATGGATCGTTACCACTAGACGCGCAGCGCAGCGGATCGTAGATGCGCGTCGTAGCCGATCAGCGCAGCAATAACAGCAGCGCCTCCACGGAGTCCACACGTACAGGGAGGAACGCCGTGCGTCGGTGTGCTAGCACCGTGCGCGCGGCAGGGGTTTCGTTGGCTGACCTGTGAGGGGCGGCGGCTGGGACTGCTATCTCGTGGAGTCTTCTGTCCGTAACCCTACCCCTCATATTTATAGGCGCGCTAATGGGCTTTTAGGTCAGAGGCCCATTAGTACCCTAATTTCTTATGGATCAAATATCCATCAGGCCTTTATCCGAATTGTTATGATTGCCTCTTGGGCATATCACCAACAATCTCCCACTTGCACTAGAGACAATCATATAGCCAAGTTTTTCAATATTCCATCCCCTTAAGTGTGTGACCCGTTAGGTTCATGTACAGTCGGTTATGAATGAAAACCGTTTTTAAACACAAGTCAGTAGAGGTACCTAGCAAGACATACTGACTCCCGAATGTACATAAAGATTATATCGGCTGAACCTAGATACATTCACATGCTAATTCCTTTGCCACACGATACCAGTCAAGCTCAAGGCGAGATACGTGCCATCCTTGTGATAGCTCGACCATTCACTCGATCAAATAGTGGATTCAATCTATGACTAACTTTTAGTCATAATGATTAACTCTTTAATCATTTTGGCATGGCCATGCACTTTCAATCCAACTATCTCGAGGGGCCCAGAGATATCTCTCCTGTTATTTAGGAGGGGCAAATTCCATCTTGATCCACACACATCTCATTCCATGCTTCATCATGTACCTGAAGACTATTTTTATGACCACCCAGTTACGGAGTAGCGTTTGATAGTTTCAAAGTGCACAACTACACATAGTGAGAAACAATGGCGATCTCAGGTCAAATAATCTAGCAGGTGTATCACTCAAGACCAACTGATGGCACATATGTAAATAACAATCCCAACAGTGTCTCGGAATGGGTCTATCCAACACCATGTTCACTAACATGTGTTCACATTATTAATTTGATATCTCCATATCTATGATCCGTGAAACGTGATCATTAATTAATATATGTGCTAGTCTACGTACTATCATTATCTCATATAACGATGTAGACTAGGGATCATTTTGAGTAACATTATAATTAACAAAGAGTCTCACGAACAAGTCACATACTTGATGATCAATGTGAATAATAGATACTCAAATAGTACATAAAGATAGCTATGACACAAGTCTCCCACTACACACTAGGATCACTGATGTAAGTATCTAATACCCATAGATCTCGTGTGCGTCTCATGCTTTGATTGTGGAAGAGGCTTTGTCAACGGATCTGCCATATTCAAATCCGTATGCACCTTGCATATATTCACATCACCTCGGTCAATAATCTCTCGAATCAGATGATAGAGTCGTAGTATATGTTTGGATCTTTTATGTGATCTAGGCTCCTTTGCCTGTGCAATGGCTGCATTATTGTCACAATAGAGATCCACAGGTCCGGACGCACTAGGAACAACACCCAACTCAGAAACAAATTTTCTGATCCAAACAGCTTCCTTTGCAGCTTCAGAAGCTGCAATATACTCCGCCTCCGTCGTTGAATCTGCTACTGTGTCTTGCTTGGAACTTTTCTAGCTCACTGCCCCTCCATTGAGGCAGAACACAAAACCGGATTGCGATCTAGAGTCATCCTTGTCTGTTTGGAAGCTAGCATCGGTGTAACCTCTTACAACGAGCTCTTCTTCACCTCCAAACACTAGGAATACATCCTTAGTTCTTCTCAATTACTTAATAATGTTTTTGACAACTGTCCAATGAGCCTCACCATAATCTGATTGATACCTGCTCGTAACACTTAGAATATAGGATACATCTGGGCGTGTACACAACATGGCATACATGATAGATCCAATAGCCGAAGCATAAGGAATCGCTCTCATCCTCTTTTGCTCATCAGACGTCGAAGGATACTGACTTTTGCTTAGAGTGATGCCATGTGACATTGGCAAGAAACCTTTCTTAGAATCTTGCATATTGAACCGATTCAATATCTTGTCAATATATGTGTCTTGGCTTAATCCAATTAACCTTTTAGATCTATCTCTATAGATCTTTATGCCCAAAATGTACGCTGCCTCTCCTAAATCCTTCATTGAGAAACTTTTCCTTAATGAGGATTTAACAGCATCTAGTACTGGAATGTCATTTCCGATCAACAATATGTCATCTACATATAGGACCAGAAATATAAGTGCGCTCCCACTAACCTTCTTGTAAATACAAGGTTCTTCTACGTTCTTGATGAAACCAAACCCTTTGACCACTTCATCAAAACGTAGATTCCAACTCCGAGATGCTTGCTTCAATCCATAGATGGACTTTTGAAGTTTGCGTATTTTTCTAGCATTTTTAGGATCGACAAAACCCTCAGGTTGTGTCATGTACACATCCTCAGTCAGACTCCCATTAAGAAAGGCTGTTTTGACATCCATCTGCCATATTTCATAATCAAAATATGCAGCAATTGCTAGGAGAATCCGAACAGACTTTAGCATAGCGACGGGCGAAAATGTTTCATCATAATCAACACCTTGAATTTGTTTGAAACCTTTTGCCACCAATCGTGCTTTATAGATGTGAAATTTTCCATCCATATCAGTCTTTTTCTTGAAAATCCATTTGCAATCGATCGGTCTCACACCATCGATTGGATCAACCAAGTTCCAAACTTGATTCTCATGCATGGATTCTATTTCGGATTCCATGGCTCCAAGCCATTTCTCAGAGTCGGGTCCCATTGTTGCTTCAATGTAGGTCACAGGCTCATTATTGTCCAACAATACCATGTCCTGTGGTTCCGTGGTTAGGAGTGTCAACTTTTCAGTTGCACGACGTACTCTTGTAGACCTTCGTGGGGTTGGTGTTTCATCAAGTGGTTGTACAACATCTTGTACTTCCTGTATAGGATTAGAGGGTGCCGAAAAATTTTCAGATATTTCTTGAATTTCTTCAAGATGCACCTTGCTCCCACTAACTCCTTTTGAGAGAAACTCTTTCTCTAAGAAGACACCATTGCGAGCAGTAAACACTTTACCCTCCGTTTTATTATAAAAATAATATCCTTTGGTTTCCCTAGGATATCCCACAAAGAAGCATTTGTCTGATTTGGGAGTAAGTTTGTCTGACGTCAAACGTTTGACATAAGCATCACATCCCCAAACTTTGAGAAAGACAATCCGGGACGTTTCCCAGTCCACATCTCATATGGTGTCTTCTCAACAGACTTAGTTGGGACTCTGTTTAGTGTAAATGCAGCAGTTTCAAGAGCATAACCCCAAAAGGATAGTGGAAGATCAGTCTGGCTCATCATCGACCTAACCATGTCTAACAAGGTTCGGTTCCTCCACTTGGACACCCCATTCCATTGGGGCGTTCCAGGTGGAGTCAACTGTGGAACAATTCCACATTGTGTTAAATGATCATAAAATTCATGGTTCAAATATTCACCCCCACGATCAGATCGTAGAAGTTTAATTGTCTTGCCCAACTGATTTTGTACTTCATTCTGAAATTCTTTGAACTTTTCAAAAGATTCAGACTTGTGCCTCATTAGATAGA
Source organism: Neostapfia colusana (assembly GCA_030760725.1). Lineage (NCBI taxonomy): Eukaryota > Viridiplantae > Streptophyta > Magnoliopsida > Poales > Poaceae > Neostapfia > Neostapfia colusana. The sequence goes on along the minus strand of JASWHV010000008.1, from coordinate 81,935,101 downwards.
CATATCCATATCTACTAAAGTCATCGGTAAAAGTAATGAAATACTGAAAACCACCTCTAGCTACCGAACTCATTGGTCCACATACATCAGTATGTATAAGTCCCAACAAGTCACTTGCCCTCTCACTTTGACCAGTGAAGGGTGCTTTGGTCATCTTCCCAAGCAAACAAGACTCACATGTGTCAAGTGATTCAAAATCAAATGAACTTAACAAACCATCTTTATGGAGTTTCTCAATGCGTTTCTCATTTATATGACCTAAGCGAAAATGCCAAATAAAAGTGGGATTTAGATCATTTCGTCGAGCCCTTTTTATATTATGTTATAGATTGTTTTATCCTCAAGATCAAGAACATATAATCCATTCACTAATGGACATTGAGCATAGAAAATATTATTATAATAAATAGAACAACATTTGTTATTTATTATAATCTCATAACCATTAACTTCTTCCAAACATGAAGAAGATATAATGTTCTTGCTCAAAGAAGGAATGCAATAACAATTATTTAATTCCAAAACTAATCCTGAGGGTAATGACAAGTGATAAGTTCCGACAGCTACGACAGCAACCTTTGCTCCATTGCCGACCCGAACATCCAACTCGCCTTTTGCAAATCTTCTAGTCTCACTTAGACCCTGCAACGATTTGCAAGTGTGAATCATTGATCCGGTATCAAATACCCATGATTCACTAGAAGATGTAGCAATATTGATTTCTATAACATTTATATCTGAAGTGGAAGTCTCACTCCCTTTCTTCTTCTTATCCTCCAAGTACTTCTTGCAGTTCCTAGACCAATGCCCCTTAGCATGACAGTGGAAGCATTCATCATTAGGAGAAGGGCCTGATTTGCCCTTTGGCTTTGAGCTTGAAGAGTCATTGGGAACCTTTCCCTTGCCTTTAGGATGCATCACACGCTTCCTCTTTTTATTCTCCTTTTGAACCATCATCACATGAGTGGTGTTTTTCTTAATGCTTTCCTCGGCTGTTTTAAGCATCCTATGCAATTCAGCCAACGTTTTCTCCATGCCATTCATTTGATAATTCAATATAAATGGCTCATAGCTCGGTGGGAGTGACTGGAGAATAACGTCAATAGCCAGGTCATCCATGAGTTCAGAACCAAGTTTGTCCAAAGTCTCAATGTAACCAATCATCTTGATTACATGGGGACTGACCGGGCTACCTTCTGCCAGCTTGCATGAGAACAAGGACTTTGAGATGTTGTACCTCTCAGCCCTTGCTTGGTTCTCAAACATTCCACGTAGTCCCTGAATCATAGAATAAGCATCTGCATGCTCATATTGTTTCTGTAGATCAGGGGACATTGTGGCAAGCATGAGGCAACTTGCATTAAGCGCATCATCGCAGTGCTTCTCATAAGTCCTGTGAGTTGCGGCATTTGCATCATCGGGGAGGTCATTGGGGTATGGTTGCTCAAGAACATACTCAATTTTCTCTTGCCTGAGAACAATTCTCAGGTTGCGGTACCAATCAATAAAGTTAGCTCCATTGAGCTTTTCTTTCTCAAGCACAGATCGTAAATTGAAACCGGAATTATTACTAGCAGACATGATCTACAATAGAAAATAAATATGCAAGGTTTTTAGCACTATGTTATGTACCAATCTTTTATTAACAGTTTAATAAAAGACACCACCACTATATGAGCATTGTCCTCCCTCTAACGATATATAGTGGTCCAAGATCCATATTCACTAATTCCTAGTGAGATTTGGCTTCACTGCTAGAAAATTAGTAACATAGGTAAACAGCCATTGTTAATCATATCTCTATATGATTCTTGTTTGTTGGGTGACATCCAGTGCCTCGGCTCCCAACACTATGCCATAAAGCCCAAAACCGTTTTGATAGATTTGTTGAGTAAACCAATACTATGCATGTGAATGTTCAACATTCACCCTATTTATTATGATAGATGACGGTATTTTGTTTTGGCAAACCTACCATACAACGATCAAAACAACATAGGTGCAGCTATAGGTAAATGGCATCAGATACTCAACTTTTCCGAGGGAAGCTATTCTATCATGACAAAACATCCACCATATGAAAAGCATGAAAAGAATAGTAAAACATCACAGGCATACGATCATATCATATATGTGAATAGTATGGCCTTTAGGATCATAGTGATCTCTATCACCATGGTTCCATCATGATCTACACCGCCATGTCTCCCTTCTTATGGTGATCACCATCGCCATCATGCTTGAGGTTTCTCAATGAATATAAAAGAAGCTAATACATCTAATAGCTATCAAATAAATTACATGAGAGATCAGACATCACAGGGCGACACGCAGGTCATTATACAAATATGTGACAATCTCAACCCGGTTGTGTTAAATTTGCAACACGTAGGCTGCACGAATTTTACACACAGATTATCACATCATATTTAGGCCATACCATTCACATCATTCCCTGCAAAAACAAGTTAAGCGTAGAACGATGTCTATCACGAAACAACTTAATGATGTCACTATAGCAAACAGCAACGGCGGTCCCTGAACACCAAACGAAATTACATAGATCACATCTATGAAATCACTATGAAAATCTCATCGAATTGATCAGATCAACCCGAATCTGAGCCATTCAGAATGCCTCAATTTTCATTGTCACTGGTTATCCACGAGAAAATCGCGACACATGACCGTGATCTGTTGGCTCAATCTGTTAGCTATGTACACTATTAGTCCCGATGGTGATTCCAGCCGGTAGGGACAGGTTGCGCACACAGCAGAGAAGGAGCACAAACTAATCCTTTAGTCATATGATGGCAATCTACTCTAACCAATTCCAAACCCCAAAAGCCGAACTATAAAAATTCATCATATGAACTTGTCTGCAGTAGATCGCATCTAAGATCGAGACTAAAAACTACACAAGTCGGCTCTGATACCACTGTAGGGAAATTGGCGATGCACTACTCTAGCAATTCGACCGTATCAGCCAGGAAACATGCGAGTAAGAAGGTCATGGATCGTTACCACTAGACGCGCAGTGCAGCGGATCGTAGATGCGCGTCGTAGCCGATCGGCGCAGCAATAACAGCAGCGCCTCCATGGAGTCCACACGTACAGGGAGGAACGCCGTGCGTCGGTGTGCTAGCATCGTGCGCGCGGCAGGGGTTTCGTTGGCTGACCTGTGAGGGGCGGCGGCTGGGACTGCTATCTCGTGGAGTCTTCTGTCCGTAACCCTACCCCTCATATTTATAGGCGCGCTAATGGGCTTTTAGGTCAGAGGCCCATTAGTACACTAATTTCTTATGGATCAAATATCCATCAGGCCTTTATCCGAATTGTTATGATTGCCTCTTGGGCATATCACCAACAAAAAGCTCAGGCTGAGACTGGAACTGGAAAAAGACTGAAGGCATTCAGGTCTGACAGCGGAGGGGAGATCAACTCCAAAGCCTTCTCTACATATCTTGAGGAACTGGGAATCAAACACTTCACAACAGCTCCCTACACTTCTCAGCAAAATGGAGTTGTGGAGAGGAGAAATTAAATGGTCATTGAGATGGCAAGATGTATGATGAAGAGTATGAATATACCTGCTCAGTTTTGGGGAGAAGCTGTGAAAACTGTTGTGTACATCCTAAACAGATCATCCACCAGGAGTTTAGATGGCAAGACTCCATATCAAGTATGGTGTGGAAGAAAACTCTCTGTGAGGCATATGAGAACATTCGGGTGCACTGCTTATGCAAAGACAAATGGTCCAACCACAACTAAATTGTCTGACAGAGCAGTAAAGTGTGTGTTTTTGGGGTATGAAATAAACTGCAAAGCCTATAAACTCTATGATTCTGTGAAAGAAAAGGTGATTGTGTCCAGGGATGTTAAGTTCGTTGAAAATACTCCTTGGAACTGGGAAGAAGGGAACTCTGCATCAGAAGCTGGATATTCAGTTTTTAATGTGCATTGGGCTACTGGTTCAGAAGACAATGTTACTGAAACTGATATTCAGATGGGTACACCTGCCTCCCCCAGAACTCCACTACAAGTGCAAAATGAAACATCACCTGGTGTGAATTGGGTTACTCCTCCCACAGGTCAAGAAGTGGATTCTGAAGGTGTTTCACAAAGATTCAGAACTTTGAATGATGTCCTATATGATAGTGAGGTTGTGGACCATTTTGAATATTCAGCTTTGTGTTTTTTGACAGCTGAAGAGCCTGCTAGTGTCGATTAGGCCATAAAAGATGAGCACTGGAGAAATGCCATGTTAGAAGAGCTGAAGGCTATACAAGACAACAAGACTTGGGCATTGGAAGATTTACCTTCAGATCACAAGGCTATTGATTTGAAGTGGACTTTTAAAGTGAAGAAGGATCCCTCGGGTAATATCATCAGGCATAAGGCAAGACTGGTTGTAAAAGGCTATTCTCAAGTTCAAGGGGTGGACTTTAATGAGGTGTTTGCTCCTGTCACCAGACTGGAAACTGTTAGAATGCTATTAGCAATATCTGCTAATGAAAGACAGGAAGTCCATCATATGGATGTCAAGTCTTCTTTTTTGAATGGAGAGATTTCCAGGAAGCTATCTATGTCAGTCAACCCCCTGGATTCATAGATGAAAAATCTCTTGGAAAGGTACTGAGACTCAAGAAGGCCTTATATGGTTTAAAACAAGCTCCAAGGGCATGGAATATCAGGCTTGACAGGGAGTTATCTGCACTTGGTTTCAGAAAATGTAGTTCTGAACCTGCTCTGTATAGGGGAGGAAGAGGCTCTAGTCTGCTCCTCATTGGGGTTTATATAGATGATTTAATCATCTGTGGTCCCAGTGTTGCTAGCATTGAAGAATTCAAGGCAAAAATGAAGAAAATTTTTTCAATGAGTGGTTTGGGAAAGCTAAGTTATTATCTAGGCATTGAAGTCACTTAGAGCTCTGGTGAGATATTCCTATATCAGAAAGCTTATTCTCTGAAGATTCTTGAAAAAGCTGGAATGCTAGGTTGCAACTCCTGTGATACACCAATGAAAGCTCGGTCTCATCTTTGCAAGACAGATTAAGGAAGGACGGTGGATGCAAGTTTATTCAGAAGCCAAGGAGTAAAGAGGAAGGTACGTTGTCAGGCCGAGCATTCAATGCTCGCGCTTTCCCCAGAAGCATAGCGCACGGCGCACGCCTCCATTTCACGTCTGCGCACCATTACGATGAAAGACAGGGCAGCGAGGTGTGACGGAACAACAGGGCCACCCACGGCATAGAGTTGCCCAGCAGAGCGAGGAGACGTGGCGACAAGACGGGGACTTCATCGTCACCAGCCGCCCGGATAGAGACGCCCGGCGTAACAGGCGGCACACCTTAACTCCACCGACAGTGATAACATATATAGCAGTAAATGGCTATAGTTTATGTATAGGATACAGATAGCCATGGAGCCACCTGTAGGCCCCCGGGCCACTTTGTAACTGCTCCGACCTTAGAATACAAAAGGACCGGGGCAGACTCCGGGCAAAGGGTTCGCGAACCAGCCAACTCTCTCACTCATAGGCGCGAACAATACAACAAACACATCCGTGAACGTAGGGTATTACGCTCCGGCTGCCCGAACCACGTCAATCCTCGTGTCCCTCTCGGCATTGTGTTCCGACCTTCGAGATCCACTAGCCCCCACCGAAAAAAAAATCTCAGCGGGCTGCTTCCGAGCAGACCTGGAGAAGTGTCGTAGCGAACACTTCGACAATATCTTTGTCAATTAGACATGCAACGTGTGTCCGGGTCAAGCGCTGATATACACCGAGTCATGATGTAGATCGTGGATCGGGATCTTCCGGCGTGATTATCGTAGTGTGGGCGTTGTATGTACGTGATGCTAGCCTCTGTAATAATCTATATAATAGGCACTGCTGAATATAAGAGGCCATCATGCCAAGCACACCAAAACTCTAAAAACACTGTCTCTGTTCTTCAGTCTTTCCAATTTCTGACGAAGCAACTCTCTGTTGGCTTGAACCCGGTGTATCTTGATCCGGAGTTTGCTTGCATAGAGTTTTTGCTTCAACACATTTCCGCACCTGTTCACGGTAACTGCGGATAACACGGCGGTTTGCTGATGCCCAACGATGGCGGCTGCGAACGGGCGACGCCCGCACGGCGCTCGCCGCGGCGACCCGTCCTGCAGACGCGGCCGCTGCGAACATCACGGCGCACGGCGCGGCGGTGTCGCCCACCAGCCCGGCAACAACGACTGCGCGCGGCACAGCGAGACAGGGGCGGCTGGTTCCGCGCATGGCTGCCCGACCATCCCAACTCCGATTAATCCACCGGATCCGGAGGGTATACGACGCCGTCTATGGACCTCTTCGTAACTCTAGCTCGTCGATTTTTTTTCCTCAAAAATGATATATTTGAATTCGAAAATTTTAAATACGGCTGCTGTTTAAAAATTAAAAAAAATTAGGCATTTGGTGGGAGACGGGGAACAAATGGACTGTAGCGATGAGTCCTCCCATGGAAGGCCACCTCATTCGCACACAACAAAAAGAAAAAGGTGAAATAACCAAATTCATTGTTCCACTTTAATTGATAGCTCAACTTCGCCTTTCAACTATAGAAGATCTAATCTAGTCACTAATCTATGACTGGTAGATTTTATTTAGTTCATACTGCGACGTGGCTGTCCACATGGCATACCACATTCGCCTTAAGTTGGAATTCAAATTTTTAATCATTTTTCTTTTAAACTGTAGTTTTATTTTTATATCCATTTGACTGTAGAACTAATGCAACAAAATGACATTATATATGAATATATTTTTGTATTTTGATTTTTATTTTAATTTTTGGACATATCGTTTTCATATAAGTTTCAAGATATTTTACATTTTTAATTCAATTTTTTATATCAACTATTGGTACTTGTTCTTCATGTCTTAACAGGTGATGCAACAATGGAGATCAAAAAGTGGTATTGATAATATTTCTAAACCGATTTTGATTGGACGGTACGAATTATTATTTCTCTTTCAGTGAATATCCGAACCAAACCCGTCCATCCGTAACGGAAAAGGAGGTCCTCGCGTGGAGCGTGTCTGTGCTCACTGGTAGATTTACACCTTGGTACCCTCAATCCACTCATATAAAACGGTTGGGTAAGCCTCGACACCCAGGTTAACCAATTACATTGGTTTTCTGGTTTTCATATGCCAGTATGCATCCGGTACTGTTCAAACTTGTCCACCACGTCCGCACATGGCTCGGTCCTCAATCGACACCAACAGGGCTACCGACATGAGACCTCCGCTCACTGCATCCCATCCCCCCTGCTGGGTCTCAGTTTCACATTCTTAAGCCATTCTCTACCTCTTTTTATCCCGTGTGATATAATTGCTATCTCGCGAATAGATTCCAACCACTCGACTTGTACCGAGATCCTAAGAACATTAGCATGGCATTCTCTACGCGTCAAGTTTGTAAACTACCCAACTCTTCATATGTTTTAAAGTCATGCAAGTAGGATTTTAAACATCCTAACTCTAATGCAACCATTTCAACCTAGACATAAGTGATACAAATAAAAACTTTGCAAGAGGTAATTAAATGCAAACCGGGGCTTGCCTGGTTACGAGTCAACAGGAAAGTTAGCGTCTGGCGGGAGGATGTCAAACGGCTCCGGTGTGTCCTCAACTTCGATCACTATATGAAATTTAGCAAAATATATGTATAAGTTCTAGTGAAGTATAAGAATTACACTTCTATTCATTGGGATTTTTCAGTGGATACTAGATTCTATAAAGATGATCTGAGCAAAATTTGGAGAAATTTCATTAAAGTTTGTGGTCTCTAAAATTCCCACAAGTACAAGGATTCTCTAGATTTTGATCTCAAATATGAAGTTTTGACATGGCTAACAGTGGAAGATCTACTCAGAGAAGGTATCTAGGGTTCTAACAAACTTTGTTTCACAATTTTTGGAGCTACCTACAGGGAAATATGAAAATTTGAAGTTGGTGAACAATTCTGAAAAAGTTTCTATTTGGTTTGAAATTTTCAAATGAAGGCTTAACTTGGGAAGACAATTTAGCCTAGCAAATGAACTGCAATGAAGCTCAAATTTTTACAGGGGATCACGAATATTGTGAGGAATCTTCTGGCCAAATTTTAGGAAATTCCATAACAGGAATCTTCTGGAATTAATTCCCAAATATTCACTTTTGATGAATTTTGGAAAAAGTTCCAGAGATCTTTAGATCAAATTATTTACATTTATGCAAAGTACTGACTGAGAGGAATCCAACAAAATTTGTTTCACAAATTTTGGACATTCCTACTCAAAGTTATGGTCATTTGAAGTTGGCACTAAATCTGAAAAATGAGGAAATGTTTAAAACCCTGCGCGCGGGCCCCACCACTTGGGTTCTTCTTCCTCGCGCGTGGCAGAGCCCTAGCGGCGGCGCTCTCCGGTGAGAGTCGTTGGACCGAGGATTCCGGCCATGTCTATGGCTGAAACTTGCCGCTACTGCATGTTGGAGCACGTGAAGACCATTTGTGGGGTCGGCAGCGGTCACCGGCCACCGGAAACCCGCCGGCGACGGCTGAGGCAGCGGCCCAACTTCGGCAAGGTCGAACTTATACAAAGGCTCAAACACTTCGGTTTTTCTTCCTACAGCACCACGGTGTAATCCTAATCCTCGACATGTGTTCAAATCAGCTCCAAACGGGCTGCAACCACGAGTTCATCAGTGACCTAGGGTTGAATTCGTCGGCGGCCTGAATTTTTTGAAGAACCGAGCCTCCACCCCCATGGTTTGCGATGATTCTTGATCCTAGATGATCGTGGGACAGTCAAGAACTTGTGGGTAGCTCGGCATGACCTGTGAGAGACTAGACTTCATGAACTTTGGAATTTTGATCATCTCGGTTCTTTGGACACACATGCGATATAAAGTAAAATTCTTTCTCGGTCGTGCACGAGAGGAGGGGAGGTTTGCACCGGCGTGTCATGCACCTTATGTCGGTTGTTTTTTCTGTAGACCATCAGCCACGAGAGGGCTTGGATCGTCCGGACGCCAAGAAACCGAGAGGGGTGGCTTTGCTCAACTCGTGAACGAAGAAAGGCTCGGCAACGTCGAATGGAACCCGGTCACCGGCTTGTGAGGGGTCGAGGACGTCAAGGAGTCGTCGGTGCAGCTTTTGGACAGCTCAGCTAGGAGCGCAGGTCGCCGGTGTGTGATCGGCGAGGAGGACCGAGAGAAGCGGTGCGGTTCTGTTTTCTCGGCCGCGCACTCGAGCAAGGAGGGAAGCTTCGGTGTAACGTGGAGGCAGAAAGGAGAAATTGGTTTGTGCAGTTGCTTTATCGATCGATCACCCACGCACGAAGTTGCCAACATCGGAAAAAATCCTCAAGCAGCACGGTGGAAGGCAGGGCACAACTCGGTGGCAGGCTCCGTTGTTCACTCGCACAGAAGCAATTTCCTCCACTGTTGTTCATGTCTCACTGCCATGTGGGTCCCAACCCACCTAATAGCTCTGATATTTTCCTCCAAATTAAATCCTTTGCTTCCTCCCAAAGTCATGGTCTGAATATTTGAATTCAAATGATTTGAATTCTAGTGTGGAATTTGGACTGATTTTGGTTATTTGAGTTTGAATTGGAATTTGAATCTTTCCTTTGGCATTGTTCCAAAAGCACAACAAACTACACTCAAATAATCTGAATTTTTTATGGATGCTAATTCAAATGTGGAGGACACATTTGTGGAACCAACTTTGCAAGTTGAGGAAGTTGGGATTTGAAACTGAAATTTAAATTCAGATTCGAGGGCTTCCTCTTTTAATCCCAAACAAATAGTAGAACCCCTCCAAATAATCTTTAATATGGGAGGTTGAATATTTGAATTATGGAGACCGAAAGTTTTTTGGGAAGTTTGAATCACCACCTTGAACTCACACTGTTATAATTCAAAGTTTTAATTCCCCTCATTTCTCCTAAGTGTGAATGTGCTAAATTCCTTGTTAGAACTTTTGGGGATTTTACATCCCTCCCCCCTTAAAAAGAATCTCGCCCTGATATTCCAAAAAAAAGCAAAGTGGGAAAAACTTTACCGGGTATACGATGATAGCATGTCCGGATAATTTGCTTGTAGATAGTCCTCTCTTTCCCATGTTGCCTCATCAACGGTATGGTTACTCCACAAGAACTTGTAAAACCATAAGGTCCGGTTTCTTGTGGCGTGACTCTTTTCATCAATGATCTGGATCGGATACTCCGAGTATGTTAGGTCCGGTTGGAGAACTTCTATGACTTCGATGCGGATTTCAGCCGAGAGCTTGAGGCATTTCCTCAGCTGAGAGATGTGGAATATGTTGTGAATTTCCGTGAGCGACGCCGGTAACTCCAAGCGATAGGCCATGGGTCCGCATTTTTCAATGACGGTGAACGGACCAATGAATCATGGCGCAAGTTTGCCCTTCACTCGGAAACGATGAACTCCTTTCATCGGAGACACACGGACATAAACATGGTCTCCGATGTCGAAGTGGAGAAGACAGTGTCTTTTATCCGCATAGCTCTTCTGACGAGATTGAGCAGCCTTGAGGTTGGCTTGTAATACTCGCACTCGTTCTTCAGCCTCATTCACAAGTTCAATGCCGTAGATAACTCGTTTGCCAGAATCACACCAGTTGAGTGGTGTGCGACATTTCCGGCCGTAGAGAGCTTCATACGGCGCCATCTTGATGCTAGCTTGATAGCCATTGTTATAAAAAAACTCCGCCAATGGCAAATGATCGTCCCAGTTTTTACCGTGGTGGATGGCACAAGCGTGTAACATGTCTTCAAGCACTTGATTCACCCATTCAGTTTGACCATCCGTCTGCGGGTGATACGCGGAACTTCGGATCAGTTTGGTTCCCAATGACGTGTGTAGCTGTTCTCAAAATCGAGTGACGAACAGCGCCCCCCAATCTGAGATAATGGAGCGGGGAACACCGTGCAAGCACAAGATCCTTGCAATATACAACTCCGCATATTGCTTGGCCACGTAACTTGTATGTATGGGAATAAAATGAGCCGACTTGGTTAGTCGATCGATTATCACCCAAATCAAATCATGTTTGTGGGAGGTGAGAGGTAACCTGACTATAAAGTACATGCTGATATCCTCCCACTTCCAGGCCAGAATGTTCAATGGCTGCAGCTGTCTGGCTTTACGCATATGGTCGGCTTTCACACGCCGACACGTATCACATTCTGATACGTACTTTGCAATTTCTCTTTTCATCCGCGTCCACCAAAATCTGGTTTTCAGATCTTGGTACATCTTGTTGCTTCCCAGATAAATAGAATACTTGGACAAGTGAGCTTCGTCCAAGATTTTCTTCTGAAGCATCATGTCACGGGGTACCACTATACGGTCTTTATACCATAGGGTACCATGTTCATCCCTTCGGAAGCATTTTATTTCGCCATTCTTTAATCTTCTCCGAAAGTGCAACATTCCTGCGTCTTTCTCCTGAGATTCCATAATCTCCTCTCGTATGGTAGGGACGAGAGCAAGATTATATAATGCCCCATATGGAACCAAGTATAAACTCGGATCCTCCTCTTCAAGTGGAGTGATGGACAGATTGTTGACGTGAGATTTGCGGCTTAAGGCGTCGGCAACCACGTTAGCCTTACCGGGATGGTAGTGAATTTCAATCTCATAGTCTTTGATCAGCTCTAGCCATCTCCGTTGCCGCATATTCAACTCCTTTTGAGTGAATATATATTTCATACTCTTGTGATCGGTGTAGAGGTGCACTAAGTTCCCAAGTAAATAGTGCATCCACATTTTCAATGCCAACACCACAGCAGCGAGCTCAAGATCATGAGTCAGATAGTGATGCTCGTGGTTACGAAAGTTTACGTGAGCCATAGGATACCACACTTCCTCCTTGCATCAATACACAGCCCAGCCCTGATACCGGACGCATCACAATATAGGTCGAAGGGCTTGGTCGTATTCGGTTGAGCTAACACCGGGGATGTTGTAAGATGCTTCACCAATGCTTGGACAACTCCTTCACATGCTGAGCTCCAAACATATTTGATCCCCTTCTTCAACAATTTAGTCATCGGCTAAGCAAGCTTAGAGAAGCTTGGGATGAATCTCCGATAATATCCCGCTAAACCGAGGAAACTTCTGACTTCATGGACAGATGTGGGGGACTTCCATTTTAGAACTTGTTCAATTTTGCTTGGATCAACTGCGATGACTTCCGCAGAAATAATATGACCAAGAAATGACACTTGGCTGATCCAAAACTCACACTTGCTGAACTTGGCATAAAGCTTATGGTCTTGCAATCGTTGAAGCACGATATGCAAGTGTTCGGTGTGTTCTTCTTCACACTTGGAATAAACCAAGATGTCGTTGATAAACACCACCACGAACTTGTCCAACTCCGGCATGAACACTGAGTTCATGAGGTACATGAAATGTGCCGGGTGTTGGTGAGAACAAAAGACATGACGAGATATTCATACAACCCATATCTCATCGAGAAGGCCATCTTTGGAATATCCTCCGCTCGGATATTGATTTGGTGATATACAGAGCGAAGATCCATCTTTGAAAATACACTCGCACCCACAAGTTGATCGAAGAGAATATCGATGCAGGGCAGTGTATATTTATTTTTGATGGTGACGGCGTTGAGAGGTTGGTAATCTACACACAACCTCATGGTTTTATCCTTCTTTTTCACAAACAATGCCGAGCATCCTCATGGCGAGGAACTCGGTCGAATGAAACCCTTATTCATCAGATCATTGAGCTGCTCCTTCAGTTCAGCTAGCTCATTCGAAGCCATCTTGTACGGTCTCCGTGATATCGGTGTCGTTCCGAGTACAAGTTTGATCTTGAACTCAACATCCCTTTCGGGTGGCATGCCCGGGAGATCATCCGGAAATACGTCCGGGTATTCATGGACCACACGAATGTCCTCTAGTTTTGTGGCTTCCGTGTTATATGTGGCTAGGACTTCTTGAACCGGACGGTCAAAAATGAGAGTATGTGGTTCATGAAGTGGAGAGTTTAAATGAACCACACATGGAATGATGTCAAGAACAGCACCATGGCGATGTAGCCATGACATTCCTAAAATGACATTGAGTTTTTGACTCTCCAACATAATTAGAGAAGTCGGGTATAGATTTCCACTCAATTGCAATGGTGCTCTATAGACCATCCTATCAGCTGTTATTTTCCCACCCAGAGAGCAAATCAAGTATGAACTATTTGTGGGAATGATAGGAAATTGATATTTAATAACATAAGATTGACTTATGAAATTATGGGTGGCACCTGAGTCAAAAATATGACTACGGGATGATCTAAATAAGAATACGTACCCACGAGGACGGGTTCGCCTTCCGGCACGTCTTGGATGGCTAAGTGGTGCACGTTGCCGGGTTTTGTGCTGGTTTCTTGGGCTGGTTGCGGGGCTGATTTGCACCCTGATACGGTGCTGCACCCCAGCCCTTTCGCTGCTCGGGGCAGTCCTTGGCAATATGCCAGACACGGCCACACGTGAACCAAGTGTAGGGTGTCGGGGTCGCTTCGAATTGAGAACGGAATCCCGGTGCACGCGGTTGAAATGGAGGCGCACGCAGGACCATCCTTTGCTACTGCTCTTGCTGTGGTTGATACGACGGTCGAAAGCTTAGCGCATTAAATTGACGACCGCGAAACTGAGGCGGTTGAGGCGGTGGCTGCCATTTTTTATTGGATCATCAGCGATACACCATGTGATACTTTTGTGGTGCCCCACCACTGCTGCTCGTCAGCGTGCTGCGTTTCCTCTTATCAGAACCGCGCTCGCGCTGAGCATTTTCTTGTAAAATCGTGGCATTGACAAGGTCGTTGAATGTGCCGCGATTTCTTTGGGCGAGATGGACCTTCATTTTTGAATTAAGGCCCCGGAAGAACGTGTTTCGCTTCTGCTCTTCCGTTCCCACATATTCTGGCGCATACTGTGCCAGCCGGTTGAATGCTATGGAGTACTCATGAGCACTCCTTTCGCCTTGTTTCAGCTCCAGAAACTTTTAGAGCTTCCTCTCCATAACCCCGGGAGGTATATGACAGGAGTGGAACGCCTCCTGGAACTCCGTCCAAGTGACGGCATGGTCAGCCGGTAATGAGGCGATGTAGTTCGCCCACCATGTACCGGCTTCCCCTTGAAGCTGTTGTGCTGCATACTGCGCCTTCTGGTGTTCGGTACATCGAAGTAAACCGAACTTTGCCTCAAGAGTGCGTATGAAGCTTTCCGCCTCCAAAGCCTCTTCAGCCTCCGTAAAGAACGGTGGATGGGTCGCCAGGAAGTCCGAATATGAACTCTGTTGGGGCTGGCGTTGCCCATTGTCTTGGCGTCCTCCTGGATAGGACACATTTTGCTGCACCAGCATCTGCAGCAACTCGGTTTGCTCGTCGCGCGAGCCGAGTACTGCAGCGAGAACCTCCACAAGATTTCTTGGAAGTTCTGGTGGTGGAGGAGGTGGTTGTTGCTGCGTCGTGGTTTGCTCCGGAGGTGGAGACTCATCACCACAAACCTGACTTCGACCTCCCTCCTCTTGCGTAGACCGTATACACACCATTATGCATTCATACCATTCAAATGACCAGCACATGTTTGATTACTTCATCCAGTCTATACAATAGTAGTGCGAGAATGGAAAAAATAAAACGCATAACATTCACATATGGATAAAGTATAAACTTTATACAACATATACATCCCTAGACCATGTCACCACAATCGAGTTCTAAGGTAATGAACTTTATGGATTAAAAGTTCATTTCAACCATCGTGGGTTGCCACGGGATGTTAAGTGCGTTAGCATGCGTAAATCCTCGCTATTGTACTGGACCCTAACATGTCCTCGCTCGAAGTGATATGTTGAATGCATAACATTTTCGACTCCAACTCACTGTTTTACAACAGCCGCTGGATATCGAAATGTGAAACCAAGTGTTTTGAATTGAGGACTTCAAACATGGTTTTCTCTGTCCCGCTTCTGGTTCAGCAGACCAGTTTGAAGAATTTAACTGTTTTGGCCACTTTGGAGGCAAAACCTGGACTGGTGTTCAACAACAAAGTTGTATTATATTTAAAAAGGAATCATATTGTATTTATTTGCCTCCATAGCCTTTCTAGTTTATGAGTTATGATTTCTACAATTTGACAGATTTTTCTCAGGAATTTTGACAGCACCTCCTTTGCAGGTGGCTGTTTTTGTTCACAAAATCCCAACTATTTCTGCCCCTAATCTAAGGAAATACTGACCTACAAAGTTGTAGCATATATCCTACACTTTCCAACGGTGTCTTACTTGACCCTTAGAATTTTTTTTACAAGAAGTTATGGTCGAAATACAGAAAATTCCAGAGAGCATTTTTTTGGTCTGCCCTGTTTCTGGACTGTACATACTCATCTGAGATTTTCATCCATTTGGAGGGAGATTTTGTTCTGGAGCTCCACAGAAAAGTTGTAGAGGACTTCAAAACCTTTCCACAATGGGATCACACACCTCCATTGGTTCAACCAATCCTATGTTATGCCCTGTTTAAGTTCAAAAAAAAATTCTGCCAAAACAGGGGAAGTTGTTCCTAAGTCTTTGGAAATGAACCTACACTCCCCATTGACTCTTAGTTCAATAAGGGAGTTTACCAACCCCTAAATGGAATCCTAAACTCCAATTTGACTCTTTTTTTAAAAAAATATCCTTTTTATGCAACTAATAACTCATCTCGGTACTATGTTTCCTCACCAAAGAAAAATCCTAAGCCGGTATTCCGACATATATGTCGCTCACAAACGATTTCTAAACGTCATGCTATAACATGGTTAATGTACCTGCAGAAGACCACACAATAATGGTGCACACAAGGGTTTTGACATTTCAGGCAGGTCCATATGATAGAAAAAACATACGGTCTATATCATTGCCATACGGATTGTCCTTGAGTCAAGCCACGTCTCAAGGTACATGGTCGTGTTTTCACACCACATGATGGGGAACCCGAGTAGAGCGCGAACGGATCGTCACGGTTGAGAATTTTATCAACCCAACGGATACCACCTACTGCCTCATGACCGTTGAGGCACGCCGATGGCGAGCACTGCGTATGGCCCTTTAAACATTGAACGTTCAAGAGTTGCATACTATCGTGTTGCTTACCACACGATGGGATATTCTCACTTTTGCCTAAAGGACGCTAGATGCTCTCAGAACCATGAGAAGGTTCAGAGACTCATATTCACTACCGTGCCAAGCCACGATAATCCATTCCATACTATTGCTCGTATGGCGAGCTTAGCGCAATTGATCCTCAATAGCAAGCTGTTGCACACACCCGGATTGCAATACTGTTATGTCTACTTGAGCATGTAGCGGCATACCACCTGATAATGATGGTTGTCCGCTATTCAACAACTTCTCCCGGCATTCTTGAGTAAAATGCCCAAAATGATGGAGATAAGAGCAAGGATATTTCCCCGGTTCTTCGCTGACTTGCGGTTGAGAAGTTGATGTACTTGGCTGCAGCAATGAGGCACCAGAAATCACTCATTGCTGCGGCTGTGGTGGTGCTTCAAGACGTGGTGCTTGAACAGGAAAGCTTGAATAAGTTGATCTTACTGGTGGCCGCCATATTTCACTGGATGGTGTGCGATACACCAACCGGTGTTTACGGGGAACAATGGGTATGTCTTCTTGCACATCACTCCGGTCCCTCTTCTCTGCTTGACACTCAAGTGTCGCCTATTCTTGCAGCATGGCAGAACTGACCAACTCGGTGTAATTGCCTTGATTGAACAAAGCCAACCTATCCTTTAATATGGCACTCAGGCCATGGAAAAAGTAATCACACCTTGCAGCTTCGTTCGTCACATAGTCAGGAGCATATTGTGCCAAATGGTTAAACCGTTTGACATAATCGAGTATATTCATGTCCCCCTGCTTCAACTTCCTGAATTCCTGCCGCTGGGTCTTGATAAAACCCATAAGAATGTGACAAGCACGGAATGCTTCACGAAATTGCGTTCATACCACTTGATGGCCTTCCGGAATAGTGGCGAGATATTCAAACCACCAATTTCCGGCGGCTCCATGGAGTTGTTGAGCTGCAAACAATGTCTTCTGATAGTCATCACACTCGAACACTCCAAATTTGGACTCCATAACCGAATCCACTGATCAGCTTCCACTGGTTCGGTAGCTTCCGTGAAAATTGGCGGTTGAGTCGCCAAGAAGTCCAAATAGGCGTTCCGAGGTGGAACAACCTGTTGTGCTCGTTGAAGTATGCCTTGCTGTACCAAGGCTTGGAGCAATCGGGTGTTCCCTTGATTCTACTCAACCATATGAGCCATGACATCCACCCATACCGTTGATGGCGGTGCCCGCGTGGAGTCGAGTCATCGCCGTCTTGGCGAGAACCTTCAGCCCTACTCGAAGAACGAGTACGCACCATACTGCAAAAGTATAATTTTGAGGGGAGTCAAAACTTGATCTCAGTAGTATGTGAAAGTATGTAGAACATGAACATGCTAAAACTTTATGAAAGTATAACAAAAATTCATGTTTACATATCTCCCTAATGTAGGCATAATCAGTCCTATATGCTGTACAGAACAGATCTTTCTGCACTTAACCCAGATTTTGCTCCGGTTAACAGAATTTTCATAACTCAAGTTGAATACATAAGTTAAAGTTAACTTCAGTATCTTTCCAACGAGTATTCATGTGCCTCTGGATCATTTCTGTATCAAAAGTTATGATTGCTCAAATTTGACAGAATTTCTGGATAAAATTTGCCAGCATCTCCTCTGAATGTGGCTGTTTTTATCACAGTAGTACATCAAAATATAGTACAATTCTGAACAAACTATGAACTATAAAATGGTTTCAAATTTCATAAACTTTCCAAAGATGTATCATATGACCCTTAGGAAGTTTTTTACAGAAAGTTATGGCTAATTTACAGAAATATCCAGAGAAGTTTGTATCTGCCCTGTTTCTGGACAATTTGCATTGAACTGGACATTCAACAAATTTGGCGTGTGATTTTTCTCTGGAGGTCTACAGAGAAGTTGTAGATCACTTAAAAACTTTTCCAGAACTGTATCATACACCTCCATTGGGTAAATACACTCAGAGTTATGCTCTGTCAAAGTCCAGCAAAAATTTCAGCCAGAACAGAGCACTCTATTTTTAGATTAAATGAAGCCTAGCAAATCTCTCCTTTGAAGCTTAGCTCAAATGCAGACCTCAGTAACTAATATGTGTTTTCCAACTTCCAATTTTTAGTTGAAAGTTAGTCATGAATGATTTCTTCATAGGGAAGAAGTTATCAAGTGTAGTACGGTGTGGCGATGCACCGTAAAACATATGACGGTACTACATTGCCTCACAAAAGAAAATCGTAACCGGTTTACACCAGCATATATGACATGACCCCACGGTCTTGTCGAGCCAGGATCACACTGAGGGGTGCTGCGTTGCACAGCACCGGATAACACACATCAAAGGTACAAAGCGGAAGCAAAACCTTTATTACATAAAGTGGTTTATGAACATTTTTACATCAAAATAGGTCCAGTCTACACTCACGAGCGTAGACTACGCATCAAGTTCACGTTCAGCCCGTGAACATGTCCTTGCTAGCACACACGCACACTAACACGGCGGCGTGCACGACTCCCACTCGACGGGGTTCCCCTCCAGGGGTTCCGTCTCCTCCTCGGGAGTCCCTTCCTCATAGAACCCTGCAAAAGCTTCAAACACAAGCAGTGAGCACGAAGGCTCAGCAAGACTGACCTGTCTCTCCTAAACATGGGACTTCTACATGAGGGGTGATGGGTACATGAGATAAAAACAAGTTGCAAAGGACTCGCCTAATTAGTGGAACCTTACTTTCAAGTTTTAGCAGCAGGTTGTGGAGAACCTTACGCTAAGGCACATGAGAGAGCCGCAATCAAACAAGAAATGCATTTCTCTCATGTACTTTGTCCAAAGTTGAAAAGAACTTTAGTTAGCGCTAAACTACAAAAAATAATTAACAATCAAAGTCGATCTTTGAATCAGCAACATTTTAACATGTAACTAGCCTGTTCTTTCTACGTCACGATACAGTGAACAAGTGGTACACACTGACCACGAGGGACGGCGATTATAATCGATTTACACCTGCAGGGTTACCCGAATAACCCATCACATACGCCCGTACTCGATGTTGCCTACAACAACCATCACGGACGTCGTACGCAACCACCTTTCACCCGTCAGCCAAATGTTGAACCGGTCCAATCGTCCCGAGCAAGAGGTCTCTTCACGCGCATCTCAGTGCCGCCAGCCGATTTACACCTCAAGCTCTCAACCTACCCTCTGAACGACCAGCTATGCCTCAACACCCAGCTACCCGAGTTATATCGGTTTCCCAGTTCCCATATAGCCGGTAGGTCTTCGGTACTGTTCTAGCTTGTTCAATAGGCCCGCACACGGCTCGGTCCTCAGTCGACACAAGCGGAGCTACAGCACACAGGCCCCAAAGTCCTGCTGCCCTTACTCTCCGCTCGGTATCATCTTTCTTGCCATGTGTATCATGTGCTATCTCTACCTGAGTCGAGTGCCTCTAGCCTATGCTCGCGAGTAGTTCCAACTACTCGACTTGTACCGAATTCTACCCTAACTTAGCTTTGCAGTAGCTAACGGGGTTTGCAATCCTAAACCCAACCCATGATTTTCTTGGCTATGCAATTGGGTTTCCAAACAAGACTCTAATGCAAGTAAATAAGTGATACTCAAAGAAAGTGCTTAAAACAATAAAAAATTGTAAATAGGTTAATGCAACCGGAGCTTGCCTTGCTGCTCTTGGTCGTAGGCTAGCTGCTCCTCCGGAGTAACAAAGTCTAGGACTTCGGGTTCCTCCTCGACCTTAGCGACTACATGATATAAGAAGTACATGTATTAATTAAATGCAATGGAATTGAGTTATAAACTTGTGAATCTTTTAAGTCTCACTAGACAGACCAAAGACTGTGAAACTTTTACTGTGGCTTGGTCACAACCTAAACAGAGACTTGGTCAAGTTTTAGTTGCAGCAAAGCTCATTTGAGCCCTCCACAATTAATTATGTCCTTGACCTTAATTGGAACTCTTAGGGTGCTCTAGGGATTTTCATGGAACAAGCCATGACCTTCTGAAAACTAGATTTTCAGAGGGTTCTGATGGAGTTGGTCTCACTTATTTTGAAGGTTCCTAGCTAAAGATATGAGCTAAACAATTTCAGAGAAAATTCTGAAAATGTTTCTGAACATTTTCTATTTTCCCTGGAACAGTCTCATTAATCACACCATTAGGTGGATCAAAAGAGCTCAAATGGACCTGAAATTTTTATGGTAGTTCAGGGATATTTTGGTGAACATCCCAGAAAAATATCAGAATTTCCTCCAAGGGATTTTCCAGTTAAAATTCCACAACAGTTTAAATTTTGAGGAGTTAATTATGGAGAATTAAGGATTTTCATGAAGTGAAACTTGATTTTCTTGATAGTGCTCAAAGATCTGAATCCAACAAAATTTGGTTCACTCGATTTGGAGTGTCCTAGCCCAAGTTATGAGGATTTGAAGTTTGAATGAAATCTGAAAATCGGGGGAAAAGTTTAAATCTGCTGGTGGGCCACGGGGACACGTGTTGCGCGCTGAGGCGTCGCCTCACCGGAGTCTACGGGGTATTTGCATGCCAGCACACTGGATCCAAGCCTCAGCCCGATCCCGATTTGAATTTTTAAGCCGCTGACAGCTGGGGTCCACCCCGTTCTTCTACCTCCCACCGCCCGCGCTCTGCCGCCGGGGTACCATACCGGAGAGCTCGCCGGCAGCCTCTGTGGAGCTCCAAGATTCATGATTCTGGTCGCCCCTGCCTACTTTCACTCGGGGAACACGATTCCGAGCTCAGCTCGCCATGACAATGGCCGGTACATGGTCGGCGACGAGCAGCCGCCTCGGAAAGACTTCGGCCGTGTCGGCCGACCTCTTTAGCATCTCAACCACTCGAGCAACCGGTCGGGGAGCATCAGTGGACCTTAGGGAAGGTCGACATGAGCTTGAAGCAGCTTGGGGGAGGCCCAAAGTAGGACCTCACCATGCGCCCTATGCTTCCCGCATGCTCCGCCGTCGGCAAACTTTGAAATACGCCGGGTATAGGGGTTCTCAGTCTAAAGGTTGTGAAGGAAACTTGTGTGCTACCGGGTCTAGTTTGTGTGGGAGCGGGTTGAGGCCCTCTAATCCTTTCTAAAGTATGAATTCGACAGAACCGCACCCGAAGGTCGGTCTGTACCGAGGAAGGGGAAAACTGTAAATTCGCCGCCGGTGAGCAAACGCTCGGGCTGTGGCTCGGGGGTGAGCAGCACCGATCACCAGCGCGTCCAAGGGTGCCTTGGCTCGGGCGTGACCACCTCCCGGTTGGGCTGTCCACGGGAGCCCGAAGTGCGGCGGTTTTAGGTCACCGAATTGAACTCTCGGTATAGCCGAGATCGACCGGTTTCAGCTGGGTTCTAGCAACGGGGAAGAATAAGGAGGGTTCCTAGTACCTTGTTGTAGCTCTGGAGGGGACGGGGAGGCTATGACCAGAGCTCTCCGATCGGTTCTGAGCGGCGGAGAAAAATTTTCCCGGCGCTGTGTTCCTGCGAGGAGAAAATGGCGAGGGCTTCGGCCAAGGAGGGGGGGGGGGGGGCTTAAGAAGGGGTCCGGAACCAACCCTGGGCGTGCGCGTGGGCAAGCTGCTGGTGGCACGGCGGCCTCCCTCGGCGGCGCTCTCGGGAGAAGCTCGGGGACCCGAGTACTGAAAGTCCACTCGGTTGATTTCCTTCAGTGGCTGACATGTGGGTCCCACTTTCAATTTTAACCTCTGATCTTAACTCAAATTCACTGTTGTAAACAGTAGTCCCCACAAAGCCCATGGTGATTTGAATTATCTACCCTTGAGCCATTTAATTTGGTTAAAATTCAAATTGGGTTTGGTTTGGATAAATTTCAGCACATGTTCAGCTTGAAATTCAAATAAAGTTTGAATTTGCCCCACTTAGCTCATGTCAAGATCAACTCCAAATGGAGTGAAAATTGGCATGTGAGCTCACAAAAATGTGCTGAGTAAGAATATGCCTCCCACTTTTGAATTCATGGGATCAAAACAGTTTGAATTTGAATTTGAGTTCAAACTGCCCTCTTTCTAGCTATACCCAAAATGACCTCAAAAAGGTTTTGAATTTGGGTGAAACTTGGCATGGACATTCCTAGCACTGTGTAGGAGTTTTCATATGCCCAGCCCCTGTATATCACATGTGGGAAATACCACTTTTGCAATATGTGAGTTTGTTCCCTAATGAGCATGTTGATGGTGGTTACTTGCTCTTCAAATGTGTTTATCAACTTGCTTCAAATGAGGTGTGTGTGTGGTCACGACACTTCAAACATGTGTCAAAAACTGAGGCCCTTACATTCCCCCCCCTTAAAAGAATCTCGTCCCGAGATTATAAGGTGAAAATGAGAGAGAGGACGGTGGAGAATTACCGGATATGCGACGTGAAAAAAGTCGGGGTAGTTAGCGTGAAGAAATCCTTCGCTCTCCCATGTCGCCTCGTCCACGGAGTGATTACTCCATAGAACTTTGTAGAACCACAACGTACGGTTGCGTGTGGTTCGGGCCTTCTCATCAATAATCTGAACCGGTTCCTCTCGATAGGTGAGATCCGGTTGCAGTTCCTCAATGTCCTCCAGCTGAACGGTAGTTGATAGCTTAAGACACTTCCTCATCTGGGAAATGTGAAAGACGTTGTGCACACCGGAAAGTGCTTCTGGTAATTTCAGCCGGTATGCTACTGATCCACATCTTTCGGTAATCTGGAATGGACCGATGAATCGGGGTGCCAACTTTCCTCTCACCCCAAATCTGTTTACGCCTTTCATTGGAGACACACGTAGGTATACGTGATCCCCGACTTCGAACTGCAATGGGCGTCTTCTCTGGTCTGCATACTGTTTCTGTCAGGATTGGGCGGCTTTTAGGTTCGCTTGAAGCAGTCGAACCTTCTCCTCCGCGTTGTTGACAAGGTAAATCCCGAAGGTAACCCTTTCGTTAGACTCACACCAATTCAGTGGTGTGCGGCATTTCCTCCCGTATAGCGCCTCGTAAGGTGCCATCTTGATGCTGGCTTGGTACCCATTGTTGTACGAGAACTCGGCTAACGGCAAGTGATCATCCCAATTCTTGCCGTGGTTGATAGCGCAAGCTCGTAGCATGTCTTCTAGGATCTGATTGACCCGCTCGGTTTGCCCGTCCGTCTGCGGGTGGTATGCTGAACTACGGATCAGCTTCGTCCCCAATGCAGCGTGCAGCTGCTCCCAAAAATGGGACACAAATAAAGTGCCCCGATCTGATATAATGGTACGGGGTACGCGGTACAAGCATAGGATCCGTGAGATGTACAGTTCAGCGTACTTCTTGGCGTTGTAGTTGGTGTTGACCGGGATGAAATGGGCAACTTTGGTGAGCCGGTCGACAATCACCCACACAGAATCATGTTTTTGAAAGGTGGTGGGTAAACCGACGATGAAGTCCATGCTCACATCCTCCCACTTCCAGGCAGGAACGCCCAGTGGTTGTAGCTGTCCCGGTTTCCGCATATGATCTGCCTTCACCCCTTCGACATGTATCGCACTCGGACACGTACTTTGCGATTTCCCGCTTCATCCGTGTCCACCAAAACTTGCTTCTGAGTTCTTGATACATTTTTTTGCTGCCGGGGTGAATAGAAAATTTTGATAAGTGAGCCTCATCAAAAATTTTCTTCCATAACTCCAGGTTACGGGGTACGACGATCTGGTCCTTGAACTATAGAACGCCATCTCCGTCCTTCCGGAAACATTTAAGCTCCGCACTATCTACACGTCTCCGCAAATGCGACATGCCCTTGTCCTGTTTCTGAGCTGCCGCTATTTCTTCACGGATGGTGGGGATCAAAGCTAGGTTGTAGAGAGCCCCGTGTGGAATCAGATGTAGTGGTGGTTCGCTCTCTTCCAACGGTGTGATGGTCAGGTTGTTGACGTGTGACTTACGACTCAGCGCATCGGCCACAACGTTTGCCTTGCCCGGATGATAATGGATCTCTATTTCGTAATCCTTTATCAATTCTAACCATCTTCGCTGCCTCATGTTCAATTCCTTTTGAGTGAATATGTACTTGAGGCTCTTGTGGTCGGTATATAAATGTACGAGGTTACCGAGTAGGTAGTGCCTCCACATCTTCAGTGCAAGTACCACGGCAGCGAGCTCCAAGTCGTGGGTTGGATAATTCTGCTCATGGTTTCTAAGCTGCCATGATCCATACGCGACCACTCTTCGGTCTTGCATCAGCACACATCCGAGCCCAATGCCGGATGCATCGCAGTACACATCGAACGGTTTTGTTGTGTCTGGCTGCACCAAAACCGGTGCTGATGTTAGGTGCTTAACTAAAGCCTTGATGCTGCTTCACATGCCGGACTCCAAACATATTTGTTAGCCTTCTTCAGCAGCTCCGTCATTGCCTTGGCGATCTTCGAGAAGTTTAGAATGAACCTCCGATAATATCCCACGAGTCCGAGGAAACTCCGTACCTCGTGAACAGTTCTCGGGGACTTCCAATTCAGCACTTGTGTAATCTTACTCGGGTCTACAGCGATACCCTCTGCTGAGATGATATGCCCGAGACAAGGCACTTGTGATATCCAGAATTCGCACTTCCTGAATTTCGCGTATAGTTTGTGATCCCGCAGCCGTTGCAAGACTATACGCAGATGCTTCTTGTGATCTTCCTCCGACTTGGAATATACCAGTATGTCGTCGATGAAGACCACGATAAACCTGTCCAGCTCTGGCATGAATTCTGAGTTCATCAAATACATGAAGTGAGCTGGAGCATTGGTGAGGCCGAAGGACATGACCATGTACTCATAAAGCCCGTACCTCGTCGAGAAAGCCGTCTTCGGAATATCCTCAGCCCGTATCTTAATCTGATGGTACCCGGATCTTAAGTCCATCAGGAAAAGATCTTTGCTTCGACCAACTGATCAAACAACATGTCGATCCGTGGCAACGGGTACTTGTTCTTGATGGTTACGTCATTTAATGGACGATAGTCCACGCAAAGCCGCAACGTCTCGTCTTTCTTCTTCACGAATAATGCCGAGCAGCCCCATGGCGAGGAGCTCGGCCTAATAAAACCCTTCTCCAAGAGGTCCGTGAGCTGAGTCTTCAGTGCAGCCAACTCCTTGGGCACCATCTTGTACGGCCTTTGGGACATTGGCATGGTTCCCGGTGTAAGTTCAATCTTGAACTCCACCTCTCTATCGGGCGGCATCCCCGGTAAATCATCCGGGAACACGTCAGGGAACTCTTGGACCACTGGAATATCTTCCAATCTGATGGTTGTGGACTGATAGACGCTTGGAAGTTTTATTTCTGGACTATCCAGAAATAAAGAATGAGATTCGTGCACTTCTGAATTCAAATGCACGATTCGGAGGACGGTGTCTAAAACAGCGCCGTGGCGGGTTAACCACGACATCCCTAAGATGACATCGAACTTTTGTCCCTCTAAAATTATGAGAGACGTAGGGTATACTCTACCCTCCAAGCACAATGGCGCTTTTGGGGCCATCATGCTTGCTGAAATTTTCCCACCCGGTGAACAGATCACATAAAGACTATCGGTGGATAGCATTTGCAAGCTACATCTATCAATGAAAGCTTGGCTAATGAAGCTATGCGTGGTGTCTGAATCAAACAATACTATGGCGGGATGATGGTGGAGTTGGAACATACCCGCAAGGATTGGCTCACCCTCTGGCACGTCCTCTATGGCAAGCTGGTGGACTGTGCCGGGCCTAGGGTTTGCCCGCCACGCATTAGTAGGGTTCCGGGGTTGATTCCTCCCCAGAAACTGCGGTGCAACTCTGCCGCCTTGTCTCTCCGGACAACTGCTGGCGAAGTGTCCTGGGCGACCACACTTGTAACATGTGGCCGCTGCTTGTACGGTGCTCGGGGGACGAAAGCCCGGCATGCGCTGCTGAGGTGCATACGCACGCGGCATCGCCCGCTGCTGCTGCTGTTGTTGCGGAGGTGGTACTGGCAGTGCCGGCCTGAATACCTGTGAAGAGTATGGCGGACTGCAGAATGGCATCGACCTCGGTGGTGGCTGCCAGCGTGGACCTGATGGTGGGCGATTCACCATCTGAAACTTCTGAGAAGGACCGCCTCCTTCTGCGCTGCCTTGCGGCGCGCTTCGCTTTCTCTCCGCCGCCGCTAACTCCTTGCCAGAGTCCTCCTGGACAATTGCAGCATCAATGATGTCGTTGAGGCTGCCGCGATTGAACATTGCCAATTTGTCCTTCAGGAGCGGGTTAAGCCCCTGGTAAAAGTGGTCCCGCCGCTTCTCGTCGGTATCGGCGTGATACGACGCGTAGAGCGCGAGATCGTTGAACGCCCTGGAGTATTCCAGCGCGTTCCGGCTCCCTTGCTGCAGGTGTAGGAACTCCTGCATCTTCCTCTTCATCAGACCTGGCGGTATGTGATAGGCCCTGAAGGCCGTCCGGAACTCCGCCCAGGTCATTACTCGGTCGGGGGGCTGTGAAGCACAGAAGTTTGCCCACCACGCGCTCGTGGATCCTTGGAGCTGCTGGACCGCGAACTGAGTCTTGCGCTGCTCACTTATTTGGAGAAGCCCGAACTTCATCTCTATCGCGCGGAGCCAGTTGTCCGCATCGAGAGGTTCATCCGCCCTTGAGAATACCGGAGGATGAGTCGCTAGGAAGTTGGAGTAGGAGCTCTGTTGACGCTCCTCACGGTCTTGACGTCTCTCTGGGCGAGACATATTAGCGATGAGAGTTTGCAGCAATTCCGTGTGCTGCTGATGAGAACATGCCATTGCCGCGACGATGTCGGCCAATGTAACCGTTGGCAGTGGCGGTGGCGGTGTTTGCTGTTGCTGTTGCTGCTGTTGCTGCTGCTGTCCCGAGGAGTCCTCGGGAGGCTGTTGGGAGGTCTCTCCCCCTTGGCTGGTACCCCCAACGTTCGGGTTGGCACGAGTACGAGTCATTCTGAAATTCAAACAGCAGCGATTAGCACATGTCATACTTAAAATTCCATATACAACAGTAGATATTGAAGTGACACATGAATAATTTGCACAACATTCACATATATTCATAAAGCATAAACTTTATACAAGATACATTATTCTCGGGTCTCCGAGAAGTCGTGCTCATGTCGTCACTACCTATACATACGCTACTGCCTACACGGCATGTGACCGATTACAAAAGTTTGGGTTACCCTATCCTAGCTGCCCTACTTGGCAACTGTAACCCCCTACTCGGAGTAGAACTCGACCTCCTGTGGGTCGTCCTCCTCCAGTACCTCTGCTGGTGGCTCCGGATCTACAACCTCTTCTCCCATCTCGGGTTCTCCCATTGCCGGAAGACCCAGGACCACCGGTATGCCCAATACCGGAGGTACGAGGTCCTGAAACACGTGAACCTCGTCCATGGCCTGGTTGTAGTCTTCTTCCCAGCCTTGCCCTTCCTCAATAGCGTCGTCCCGCTCTTGAGCAAGGTCCTCATTCTGCTGGGTTAGAGTCTGCACCAGCTCTTGTAACGCCGCGATGTCGACACAGCTCTTTTTCTTCGCCTTCTTTCAGACGATGCAACTGATTATGCTGTTCGTTCAGTCGCTTGATCATCGGAAGGAGCACATTGCGGAGTGCGCCGTGCGCACTCTCGAAATGGTCTCCACGGCTTGTGCTCTCCTTGAGCCTTGCAGCGAGATGCTCCGTATAAACAGCTTGGCTGTCCATCACGGCATTTCCCGCCCTCATCTGGAGGCTGAGGTTTGCCTCCGCGGGGTTGTACCTTGGGCAACTTGGGTCTGTTGCCTCCCGGTACCTCCCTTCCCACACATGATGAGCCCGTCCCTCCACCAGAACGAGCACATATGGAGTTCCCTCCATCGCTCTCACGTGTAGTTGGCAGAAACGTGACATCGTGTCATGGGCTGCCACTTGCCACATCCCTTCCGGTTGCCTACCTCTCACTGTGACGGTGAACGGCACCCAACCGGGTGGCGTAGGTCCTGCAGGGACTTCGACATGGATTGTCCACGTATTGTTCCCCTCTTCACCTTATTCCTTGGCAAAGTACTGCGGCATTTGGTCGTACCCAAAATATTGAAGAATTTGCCACAATGCTTCCGGATAGCCGCTGCGGTGAGAACAGTGGGACACCACCCACCCGTTCTCCAACTGTTTGTCTGCTGTCATCTGTAAAAATATATTTGAGAAATGTAAAATATTTATTTAAACAGTAAACCATTGAGTTAAAACATAATACATGTCATTGAACCCATGAAACTTGGAAATATAGTTTAAATTTAAACAAATTTGACTACTGATCTGCTGTCCAACCTGACAGCCCTGACCAGTTTCCATTTCAACCTGATTTAGGCCATACTAAAGCAAAACTAATTCTGGAGCTCAACATCAAAGTTAAATCTAACTTCAATAGATTTCCATAAAGTGTTTGCTTGGCCTAAGATCTGTCCTGGTTCAAAAGTTATGAGATGTCAAAGTTAACAGAATTTCTGGAGAAAATTGGACAGCACCTCCCTGCTTTAGGCACTGATTTGATCCAAGAATTCCAGTTAATTCTACCCCCAATCTGACAAACCTTTCTGTTACAAAGTTGTAACCCATCTCATAAGCTTTTCATAACTACCTCATTTTCTATTTTTGGATTTTTATGCAGGAAGTTATGCTCAATTTACAGAGAGTTACAAAGAGTCTTTGCTCTGCCCTGTTTTCTGGACAGTTTCAACTCTACTGCATTTTTCGATTGGTTATGGGTTGAAACAACTCTGGACCTCAACATAAAAGTTGTGAAGCTCTTCCAATGCTTTCCAGAAATGTATCATATGACCCCAACCTCGAAAGAACTCAACCTCTAACCTCTGATTAACTTCAGCCTTAATTCATCTGAAAACAGAGTGCTCTGTCCTTAGCAACCTATAAGTTGAAAACTTGTTAACTTTGAATATCCTGATTAAGGGAAAGAGTTACATCAAGTTTTAGTGCTTTGGATCAAAACCGTCAAGTTTTACAATGAAGTTGTTCATTTAGTGGGGTGTGACGTCGATGCGTCACCAGCTCATGTCGGTACTACGTCCTCACAAAGAAAAACCTATACCGGACTTAGCCGGCTTCGTTAATTCAGTGGCACTAAGCGTCTCTCGCACACGGATGCTACATGTCTACCGTTTCGTGGTTAGACTATCTGCAAATAACTCAAGCAATCGTCAGACTCGGCTGCACACCGAGCCCGGTATCCATACAGTTCGTACACCCGGCTGTCATCACTCGCCCAGATGTTCTCAAGCCAAACATGCCTTGAGCTACGTGTTCACGTTACTGACCACGTGACAGGGTCTCCCAAATTGCACCACGCACGCTAGGGACAGACGTTGCTCGAATACCCCAAACGACATGAAGAGTCGTAGAGGATATTAAAGAAGGTCGGGTTACCTGCCACCCGTGGGGCTCCACCCTTCAGCTTGTGCGCAATGGTGGACAGCGCTTACGTGCACCCCCAAGACAAAAAGCGTCCCGAGATGCACGATTTTCTGACATAGACAAATAGGTTAGTATGCCACTTTCTATACACTAATAACATCCTTATATGGGCTACTAACTCGTTCCTCACTGGATTTTCGAAAAAGATGACCTTTGTAGTGTGTTAAACCTCAAGCGAGCTCTGATACCAACGCTGACACGACCCCACGGTCTTGTCGAGCCAGGATCACGCTGAGGGGTGCTGCGTTGCACAGCGCCGGATAACACACATCAAAGGTACAAAGCGGAAGCAAAACTTTTATTACATAAAGTGGTTTATGGACATTTTTACATCAAAATAGGTCCAGTCTACACTCACGGGCGTAGACTACGCATCAAGTTCACATTCAGCCCGTGAACGTGTCCTTGCTGGCACACACGCACACTAACACGGCGGCGTGCACGACTCCCACTCGACGGGGTTCCCCTCCTGGGGTTCCGTCTCCTCCTCAGGAGTCCCTTCCTCATAGAACCCTGCAAAAGCTTCAAACACAAGCAGTGAGCACGAAGGCTCAGAAAGACTGACCCGTCTCTCCTAAACATGGGACTTCTACATGAGAGGTGATGGGTACATGAGATAAAAACAAGTTGCAAAGGACTCGCCTAATTAGTGGAACCTTAATTTCAAGTTTTAGCAGCAGGTTGTGGAGAACATTACGCTGAGGCACATGAGAGAGCCGCAATCAAACAAGAAACACATTTCTCTCATGTACTTTGCCCAAAGTTGAAAAGAACTTTAGTTAGCTCTAAACTACAACAAATCATTAACAATCAAAGTCCATCTTTCAATCAGCAACATTCTAACATGTAACTAGCCTGTTATTTCTACGTCACGGTACAGTGAACAAGTGGTACTCATTGACTGCGAGGGACGGCGATTATAATCGATTTACACCTGCAGGGTTACCCGAATAACCCGTCACGTACGCCCGTACTCGATGTTGCCTACAACAACCATCACAGACGTTGTACGCAACCACCTTTCACCCGTCAGCCAAATGTTGAACCGGTCCAATCGTCCCGAGCAAGAGGTCTCTGCATGCGCATCTCAGTGCCGCCAGCGGATTTACACCTCAAGCTCTCAACCTACCCTCTGAACGACCAGCTATGCCTCAACACCCAGCTACCCGAGTTACATCGGTTTCCCGGTTCCCATATAGCCAGTAGGTCTTTAGTACTGTTCTAGCTTGTTCAACAGGCCCGCACACGGCTCGGTCCTCAGTCGACACAAGCGGAGCTACAGCACACAGGCCCCAAAGTCCTGCTGCCCTTACTCACCACTCGGTCTCATCTTTCTTGCCATGTGTATCATGTGCTATCTCTACCCGAGTCGAGTGCCTCTAGCCTATGCTCGCGAGTAGTTCCAACTACTCGACTTGTACCGAATCCTACCCTAACTTAGCTTTGCAGTAGCTAACGGGGTTTGCAATCCTAAACCCAACCCATGGTTTTCTTGGCTATGCAATTGGATTCCAAACAAGACTCTAATGCAAGGAAATAAGTGATACTCAAAGAAAGTGCTCAAAATAATAAAAATTGTAAATAGGTTAATGCAAACCGGAGCTTGCCTTGCTGCTCTTGGTCATACGCTAGCTGCTCCTCCGGAGTAACGAAGTCTAGGACTTCGGGTTCCTCCTCGACCTTAGCGACTACATGATATAAGAAGTACATGTATTAATTAAATGCAATAGAATTGAGTTATAAACTTGTGAATCTTCTAAGTCTCACTAGACAGACCAAAGACTGTGAAACTTTTACTGTGGCTTGGTTACAACCTAAACAGAGACTTGGTCAAGTTTTAGTTGCAGCAAAGCTCATTTGAGCCCTCCACAATTAATTATGTCCTTGACCTTAATTGGAACTCTTAGGGTGCTCTAGGGATTTTCATGGAACAAGCCATGACTTTGTGAAAACTAGATTTTCAGAGGGTTCTAATGGAGTTGGTCTCAATTTGAAGGTTCCTAGCTAAAGATATGAGCTAAACAATTTCAGAGAAAATTCTGAAAATGTTTCTGAACATTTTCTATTTTCTCTGGAACAGTCTCCTAAATCACACCATTAGGTGGATCAAAACAGCTCAAATGGTCCTGAAATTTTTATGGTAGTTCAGGGATATTTTGGTGAACATCCCAGCAAAATTTCAGAATTTTCCTCCAGGGATTCTCCAGTTAAAATTCCACCACAGTTTAAACTTTGAGTTGTTAATTATGGAGAATCAAGGATTTTCTTGAAGTGAAACTTGATTTGCTGGAAATTGCTCAAATAGCTGAATCCAACAAAATTTGGTTCACTCGATTTGGAGTGTCCTAGCTCAAGTTATGAGGATTTGAAGTTTGAATGAAATCTGAAAATCGGGGGAAAAGTTTAAATCTGCTGGTGGGCCACGGGGACACGTGTTGCGCGCTGAGGCGTCGGCACACCGGAGTCTACGGGGTATTTGCGCGCCAGCACACCAGATCTGAGCCGCAGCCCGATCCGGATTTGAATTTTTAAGCCGCTGACAGCTGGGGTCCACCCCCTTCTTCTACCTCCCGCCGCCTGCGCTCTGCCGCTGGGGTACCTCGCCGGAGAGCTCACCGGCAGCCTCTGTGGAGCTCCAAGCTTCATGATTCTGGCTGCCCCTGCCTACTTTCACTCGGGGAACACGATTCCGAGCTCAGCTCGCCATGACAATGGCTGGTACATGGTCGGCGACGAGCAGCCACCTTGGAAAGACTTCGGCCATGTCGGCCGACCTCCTTAGCATCTCAACCACTCGATCAACCGGTCGGGGAGCATCAGTGGACCTTAGGGAAGGTCGACATGAGCTTGAAGCAGCTCGGGGGAGGCCCAAAGTAGGCCCTCACCATGCGCCCGATGCTTCCCGCATGCTCCACCGTCGGCAAACTTCGAAATATGCCGGGTACAGGGGTTCTTAGGCCAAAGGTTGTGAAGGAAACTTGTGCGCTACTGGGTCTAGTTTGTGTGGGAGCGGGTTGTGGCCCTCTAATCCTTTCTAGAGTATGAATTCGACGGAACCGCACCCGAAGATTGGTCTATACCGAGGAAGGGGAAAACTGTAAATTCGCCGCCGGTGAGCAAACGCTCGGGCTGTGGCTCGGGGGTGAGCAGCACCGATCACCAGCGCGTCCAAGGGTGCCTTGGCTCGGGCATGACCACCTCCCGGTTGGGCTGTCCACGGGAGCCCGAAGTGCGGCGGTTTTAGGTCACCGAATTGAACTCTCGGTATTGCCGAGATCGACCAGTTTCAGCTGGGTTCTAGCAACGGGGAAGAAAGAGGAGGGTTCCTAGTACCTTGTTGTAGCCCTGGAGGGGACGGGGAGGCTATGATCAGAGCTCTCCGATCGGTTCTGAGCAGCGGAAAAAAATTTTCCCGGCGCTGTGTTCTTGCGAGGAGAAAATGGCGAGGGCTTCGGACGAGGAGGGGGGGGGGCTTAAGAAGGGGTCCGGAACCGACCTTGGCGCGCATGTGGGCAAGCTGCTGGTGGAACGGTGGCTTCCCTCGGTGGCGCTCTCGGGAGAAGCTCGGGGACCCGAGTACTGAAAGTCCACTCGGTTGATTTCCTTCAGTGGCTGACATGTGGGTCCCACTTTCAATTTTAACCTCTGATCTTAACTCAAATTCACTGTTGTAAACAGTAGTCCCCACAAAGCCCATGGTGATTTGAATTATCTACCCTTGAGCCATTTGAATTGGTTAAAATTCAAATTGGGTCTGGTTTGGATAAATTTCAGCACATGTTCAGCTTCAAATTCAAATAAAGTTTGAATTTGCCCCACTTAGCTCATGTCAAGATCAACTCCAAATAGAGTGAAAATTGGTGTGTGAGCTCACAAAAATGTGCTGAGTAAGAATATGCCTCCCACTTTTGAATTCATGGGATCAAAACAGTTTGAATTTGAATTTGAGTTCAAACTGCCCTCTTTCTAGCTATACCCAAAATGACCTCAAAAAGGTTTTGAATTTGGGTGAAACTTGGCATGGACATTCCTAGCACTGTGTATGAGTTTTCATATGCCCAGCCCCTGTATATCACACGTGGGAAATACCACTTTTGCAATATGTGAGTTTGTTCCCTAATGAGCATGTTGATGGTGGTTACTTGCTCTTCAAATGTGTTTATCAACTTGCTTCAAATGAGGTGTGTGTGTGGTGATGACACTTCAAACATGTGTCAAAAACTGAGGCCCTTACAATATACGTATCCGTAGGTGGCACTAAGATGATCACTAGCAAACGTGTTCTACTCGGACTACGGTTTTCGTGGTTAGTACCTGCATAAATCACACACAATCATCAGGTTCGGCTGCACACCGAACCCGGTCCCAATACAGTTTGATACACCCGTCTGTCATCACTCGCACGGGTGTTCTCAAGCCAAACACGCTTTGAGCTACATGTTCACGTTACTAACCACGTGACGGGGTCTCCCATACTCGCCCATAGCACGCCAGGGAAGGGCGTTGCTCAAATACCCCAAACGACATGAAGAGTCGTAGAGGATACCAAAACTGGCCGGATTACCTGCCAACCGTGGGGCTCCATCCTTCAGCTTGTGCGCACTGGTGTACAGTGCTTACATGCACCCCCAAGACATGAAAAGTCCCGAGATGCATGATTTTCCGACATAGACAAATAGGTTAGGTTGCCACCTTCATAATATGCTAATATAGTAGTCCTTATATGGGCCTAGTACTGTTTTCTCACCGTATCCTAAGTTTTTATCGTAATATGATCCTCAATCCATGCGCTATTCCCAACATGGCTCTGATACCATGATGTCGAGGCGCACACGCCCGTCCCCGGATCACGGGTCTGTGCCGTGCACGCTTGCTCGGGAATCGCATTGGGTGGTGCCGTGCGATGCGGCACCCAACAGCACATGGATAAAGGACAAACATATTACATAAATCATTTGCGGAACCGTACAAAGAGTACTTTACAAATAATTTACCTCAGATACTACGACATCGGAAGACTATAACTCTCACACCTCATTTCTAACTCAGCAACAAAGAAACTGTCCAGCCCGCGGACGTTTCTTACTAGCAACACAAATAACAACAGCAACGGCGAGGTTGCTCCTGACTATTCACTCGGAGGGTTCCGAGTCTCATCGGACAACCACACTCATAAGCATAGAGTCATTACCTGCAAAACAACTAGTATAGTATCTGTGAGCATAACGCTCAGCAAGAATTAACCGTCAAAACTAGTCATGAAACTCTACATGAGGGTATAGACATAAAGTAGGATAGCATAATGCATAATAAACTCGCCTAAATGTGAATCCTTACTTTCAAATCTTATTAGCAGCAAATTAATGGTAACCTTGGGCACGCCACATCGGGAGTCCACAATCAAACAAGAAACGCTTTCCCCACTAGTCTATTCATAAAAGGTAACAACACAATGCTAGTCCACAATGATTAGTTCTTATCTCAATGCAAGTTCTTAATACGTCATGATTGTGAGAACAAGTATGCTCATGTAACACCCGGTTCCAAAAATAGAACCAAGTGAATGCATATGTGTGCGCAGGATGTTCATCACACATACACATGTAATCCACAAACTGAATTCAGAATATAACCACGAATAAATAGTGTTTAAGTACTTTATTACAATGACTCAAAGTCTCACCCATGAATATCTAACTTATTCTTGCAGCGGAAGACTCTAAACGACAGCGGAAAGTGACTAAGACAGCAGGCTCCATCTTCAACTCCACATGCATGTTGACGGTAGTTCGCACGCCTAGTACTCCACATTGTCCTCGAAGTACTCATCTCCTGTAGCTAATGTTTATGTGATAATGCAAGGGTGAGTACATGTCGTACTCAGCAAGTGCGGGAAAAGTATGACATGTAGCTTACAAGGTAGGAAATATAAGGCTCATTGCAGCAAGCAAATTTTATTTCACAAACATGATAAAAACAGCTACTAAGTCTAGATGAATTAAATCCCATCATAACCATGTTATATCAGCAACATTCTTTCATGATTATTCACCATTTATCATCTCTCAACCTGCCATTAATCTTTCTCAAGTTCATCTCATGCTCATAAATATTCATAACCATCTCATATTCATATAACCAAAACCAAACTCATTGTCATGACTCAAAACAGTCCCAAAACCAATCCCAATGACCATACCATAACCATTCCGAATAGCTATCCCAAGTTTTCCCTCTAATCATGGAAGTTGGCCAGGTGCTTGTGACCAGAAGCATGGCTATCATGTTAGTTTTACACTCTGCAGAGGTGGCACTATTTTACCCACAAGTTTGTAATTTCGTCACCCGTCGGCGACTGCAGAACCTCCATTATACCAGTACACAACCGTCGGTGTATGGCCAAGAGATCACAAAATAGCCTTTACAAAGGGGCTACTAGATGTACGGACCCACTGAGATTTCACCGGCACGCTCGAATCACCATTCTCCCACCCACAGGCCCCCTCTTGTGCCATGCAGTTCCTAGGGCAGTCCTCCTCGACTCCCATTCCCCGCGCCATCCAACGGTCCATAACAAGCTAGCAACACACCTAATTAGTCAGCTAAGCCGCACCCATACTTGGCCTTGTGGTGGCACTGTTTTCCTGGCATATTCTCGCATGAACCGGTCCTTAGATCTACGACAAGTACCACCATCTCATCCAGCAACATTCATGAACCAAGCTTGCCTAGATCTCTCCGATTCCATGCCCATTAACATCATCAAGATCGCATCATCATTATTCATATGAGTGCAGTAGCTAGACATGTTTTATTTCGGCTTCCCGTATCCCGTAGACTAAGCGAAGCAAAAAGGAAAAATGACCATACCCGACTCATGAACTTTTCCGGCGACAAGGATGGTTAACAAAACTAGTAAACTCCTATAAAAGGGTGTCCCATCAAGTTGACTCAAGCATACACATTTTCGCAAACAAAACAGTTTCAAAACATGGGATCAATATGGTCAAGGGGCACTTGCCTTGCTCCCGTGGCTCTTGTTGTTCGAGTGTCTCGAAGTCTTGGTGTTGTAGTTTCTCGTAGATGGCCTCTTGAGCTTGTTCTTCTACTCACGATCATGCACACACAAAATTTACAGCAATCAAACATCATGCACAAACTTTACTCAAGATGCAATGGGGTAGATGAATGCAAATTCTAGGGTACAGTTTTATTAAACCAGTTTGTATGTGTTCTTGCATGTTTTAATGGGCTTTCATGGGGTTTTATGATGAACAAGGGTGCAGGGATGAAGTGTGGACGTGGTGATGATCTTGACTCAAGATCTATATCAATTCCACCGTCAAAAACCGATCAAAACACGATGTGTCCACACGTAAAAGTTTCTGTTCGAAGGGGGCAAAGAAAATGGATGCGTAGAAACAGCGGCGACGTCGTAAGATGGGTAATGGGGACCTACCTCACTTCCTCCTTGGTGGCAGGGCCTTCCTTCTATCAATGGCAGCAGCGGAAAGTTTTTCTATGGATGATTATAGCAGGACAGATTGTCGGCTCTTTTCCGGCGACCGCGAGGCGTGACGGGGCTCGTCGGTGGGGCTCGATGATGGGGCTCGCCGGCGGGGCTCAACGGCTGGGCTCGACAGTGGGGCTCGTCGGTGGGGCTCACCAGCGGGGCTCACCGGCGACTGAACTCCGACGAGGGGGGTCTAACTCGGCGAGTTGGGGGCTAGGGCCTCCAAGTTGCCGACTTGGGGGAAGGGGGGAGAGAGGGAGAGGGGGCTGCGGCCAAGGGGGGGTTTGGGTTCTATTTATGGGGGGGGAGAATCCTACTCCAATTGGAGCAAAATCCTAACAAACTTTTCCCCAATTGATTTTGTGCAGCAGCAATGTGGGGGAAATTCCCCAAATGTGGGGAAAATTCCCCTTTTTGGGGGGAATTGGGGAATTTGGAGGATTTGGGAAAAATTTGGGGAAATTGAAAATAGCTCATTTCAGCTATCTTTTTCCCATTCCTCACCATTTCTATGTCACTTACTCCATTTCTATGTCCCACTCTCTATTCTACATGTAAAAGCCCAAGAAAAGGGACTTGCAAAACTTTTCTTCACCTCACAACACCACTGAGTTGAAGTACTCAAGTGCAATGGGAGGGTTTGAAAATCAGAATTTGAACTAATGTCCAACTCAAAATTCAAATGAGGGGAGGACATAATGGTGATTCAAAACTGTTGTATTCAAACTCTTGGTTGCAGTAGCTAACACAAGAATCAAAGTGCATATTTGGATCCCTTAGGTCCAAATTAGTGGGGAGGCAAAGTTTCAAGAATGTTTGAAAAGGTTTGCTACCCATTTTTCCAAAAAGGATCCAAATGTGCAAAGAATTCAAATATACATTTGAATTTGAGGGAAACTTCTCCAATCATACAAATGTAGCTCAGTTCGAGACTTCAAACATTTGAATTACTCACTTGCCAAATTTTTGGAGATCTTTTGAGGGGTGGGGGAGCACTGACTGGTGGGACCCACTTGTCATTGGGGGAAACTAAACAATTGCAAAAAGTCCTCAGTAAAGCACACAGTCTCTGTTTGATTACCTCCCACGCGAAGTAAACCAGGCAGCCGACGCCTCTGCGGATGACACCGAGGAGCAGCCGGCAGCCACCTCCTCTGGAGTTCCCGTGCGCTGGAGAGCTGCCTGGCGTCTTTGCCCCACTGCCGCGCCTCTGTTATCCCACGGCACCGAAGAGCGTCGTCTGTTCCTTTCCCTTCGCGCAAGAAACATCCTGAGCTGCCGACGCAGTCCGCTCGGTCGATCGCCACCCTAGCTCGCGTGCAAAGCTTCGGTTGAGCAACCAAACAACACCACGGGCTCTCCTCCAACATCCCCACACCATTCCTACGTGAGTTTCACCTCCACACACCGAGGCAAACCAATTTCCCGGTCGGCCGCTATAGGACCGAGAGCAAGTGCTCTTGTGGACAGCTCCAACCGCGGCGTGTCACGGCCAAGCTAGGCCATTTCTGGAAGCGCACGACGTCCAGGCAACTCACCTCCAAAGCTCAGGATCAACCGTGGATCCTCGGAAAAGAAATTTGAGATTTCCCTCCGAACGGTGCAGAGCCACCTTCTGGTAAGAAAACCGTAAATTCCCGATGTATACTTGCTTAGAGCACGCCATACTGCACTCACAGGAGCTAGACTTGACGGCGCCCAAGTTTGCTTCGCAACCCTAGCCTAATTTTGGCTGTAGCCGGCGTATTCCCAGTTTTCCAACCGCGGTTATGGCGGGAAGGGTCGGGCTCACGGTGACGGCTAGGCTAGAGCTCTTCCCGAGCCATGGCATGACCTTGTCGACCTCCCCTGAGATTCCCTGGTGCTATAGCACCGGTCCACAGGTGTTTTGGCGGGCTAACCTGGCCGGGCGACGTGACCGAAGGGTTGCCGAGCCGCTGCATCATCGCCGGTTAGGTTAGAGCCACCGCCGGTTGGGGGAGAGGGTGCCAGCATGTTCAGCAGGTGGAACTTGTAAAGGTCCCAAAATATGCATACAAAGAAACTCTTGTTTGCACAAAGTTGGTTTCACATGTATGAAAAATGGGACTTGTTAAAACTTTTTCCACATGTGATAATACACATGAGAGCCTTCTTCACACAAGTTCAAATATTTATTTGAAGACTTGGAACCCAAGAGGGATCTAAAACTAAGGTGGGAAGTTCCCATATGGGTGAGGAAGCTAAAGTTAGATTTTGAGAACAAATTGTTCCACTCAAAATTCAAATGAGTAACATAATGGTTTTCAAACTGTTGTATTAAAAACCTCATTTGCAGCAGCCAAATCAAATATCAGAGTTCATATTTGAATTCCTTAGGTCCAAATTAGGGGGTAGACAAAGTCTCATGAATTTTTGAAGACGTTTGCTACCCATTTTCCAAATGGACTTAAATTTGCAATGAATTCAAATATACATTGGAATTTGGATGAAACTTGTCCAAATGTCCACAAACATTTCAGATTTGAATTCTCACCAGTTGATTTCCAGCATTTGCCAAAGTATGGAGATATTTGTGAGAAAAATGAGAGGGGATAAGAAGGGGCAGTGGGACCCACATGTCATAGGTCAATTGTGACTTGCACACTAAGTTTTCTGTGCTGTTTTCACTCCACCGAGATGGCCTGCCGTGTGACACCGAGGGGGAGAAGGAGCTCCAGCGAGCTGCCTGCGTGCTTGCTCGTGAGGACAGTTCCTTCCTCAGCAGATACAGCTCGACAATATCGTGGCTGCACAAAGCCAATTGCTTTTCCTTCTCTGCCTCATACGAGCACAGCCACAGCCTTCGTTCCTCACGCGCTCACCCGACAAAAACGCTGCTGCCCTCGGTTGATCGCGTTCCCACCAGTTGGGCACCCGGCTGAGAAGCTCAGAGGCTGCGCCGACGAGTCCCTGACGTCCTCAACAGGTCTCAGCTCGTCCCCGGCCGTTCCCCGTGCTGCTG
Source organism: Neostapfia colusana (assembly GCA_030760725.1). Classification (NCBI taxonomy): domain Eukaryota; kingdom Viridiplantae; phylum Streptophyta; class Magnoliopsida; order Poales; family Poaceae; genus Neostapfia; species Neostapfia colusana. Next base: position 81,894,917 of record JASWHV010000008.1, on the reverse strand, counting down.
AGCCATGTTCTCCCGACAAAACAGAGCCATGGCGCCTCCACGTCGCCCGTCCGTCTCCAAGCCTCCCCGACGTGCTCCAAAGATCACAGAGGTGTGCCAAGCAGTCTAGATACTCATCCAGTCGTCCCCCTGCTCTCCCCCGACGCCGGATCGCCGGAATTCAATTTTTGGCACCGGCGCACGTATAGAACAGACCGTGTTTAATTCGTGAAATTCTCCCAAACCGATTGATCATACCTCCTACAATTCAAACCACAGAAACTAGATGCCCTAGCGCCCTCCGACACCGAGAACCAAAGAAAACCGACCCTCCTATGCCCCGGCGACGAGAAATCATCGCCGGCGGCCAAAACTGCCACGGTCCACGGTGACGACTAGTTTGCAGCCATTTTCTACACGATTTGATCTCCGTTCCATGTTCCTAGAACCATAGGGATGCTGTAGGGCATCGTAGCTCGCCGGGAGATGCCTTGGACACGCTGGAACGCGTCCATGTCGAGCTCCCGAGCCGCCCCGCCGGTGCCGACCCACCTACAGCCGTTTTCATACGGGGAAACCTTGCCCGGCAGCTGAGCCACGTTCCCAGGAGCATGTAGGGCGAAATGAGAGCTCATTTGGTGGAGAAATGAGAGAGAACGAGCCATGCCACGCTTTCTGCTGGTGTGCACCCGCGGGCTCTGGCGGGAGGTTGAAGAAGCACCTGACCCGTGGGCCCCACGTGTGACTGTTCTGTTTAAAATCAAACAGGGAGTTGTTCAAACTTGTAAAATGCATAACTTGGTGTAGGACGCTCCAAAAATAGTGAGATAAATTTTGTTGGATTCCTCTTAGATAGTAATATCCAAGGGTACAGCCCAATATTTATGAAAATCCCTGGTTTTGGCTCATTAATTCATATAAGGAAAATCTTGTAGGAATTTTTCCAGGAGCTCTGTGTATTGGAGAATTCCCAAATTTGGGCAGGAGATTCCACGAAACATGCCTGAACTCCAGTAAAATTTTCAGAAGCATTGGACCTCATTTGCTTGGCCAAATGTGGGGTTATTCCTTATGACTCTGAAAATTGGAAAATAAACAGAGTTCAATTTCAGAATTTTTCCCCAAACTTTAGAACCTCATAACTCTTTCTAGGAAGCCCCAAATTTAGTGATTCCGATTGGGTTGGATTCCTATTGAATATCGCTGTCCAAATCTACAACCCAATTGGTATGAAACTCATTATTTAATTCTGGAAAATTCTTAAATCTTTTCAGAAAAAGAAGTTTAGAGGGAGTTTGGCTAATCCAAAACTCCTCAAATTTTGATATAATAGTCTTTATGGTGTTAGTAAATCCATGTAAAAATTTTAGCTCAATTGGAGTTGATTTGATCATGGCAATTCAGAATTTAAATTGCTGTGTTCAATTGAATACAGAAATATTTTCAGAGAATTTCCAAAACTTGGAAATTCCTTCCTGGGAGATTCTTAGCTCCAAAAATCTAGGAAAATTCAGGCAAGCTATATGAACTATAATGGAAATTGTAGTTCACTAAGTTTGGCATGAACCTGGGTGTGATCTCAGAATTAATTCTTCTTTGCTTAATTGCTTAGAAAAATTTTCTGAACAAGCCACTCAATGAAAAGTGCTAATTCTTGGTCCAGAGGGTTTTCTTGTGACAAGGAACTCACCTGAAGATTCTCAGCTCCATTGGAGCTCTGGATCACCCCAGTGCTGTTTAACCTCTTAAGGTGATTAATATAGAAGAGGGGGAAACCACTTAGCACTAATCATGTGTTTAGATCCAAACCTAAACCACTAGCACCAGTGTCATTTTAAATTCTTAAACAGAGTTCCAGTGTTTGAAAACTTGTTATTAGAACGTGTAGCAAAGTATTTACAATTAAACAATTGTGCATATACATTACGTGTAGCATCTATGTGGAGGAGTTGAAGTCATCGGAGTAGAGATCAAAGAATGAGAAGGCAGTTGATCGAGCACCAAGTGGTCTTCACTAACTGAGCTGCGCATATATATATATATATAAGTCACCTGCAAAACAAAGGCAAGCCCCGGTTTGCATCAAATTTACAAGTTTTTATTTGTATTCACTTCATACGTCTAGCATTTTATTTATTGCATTACGTCTAGATGGTATGAAACTCCAAATGCATGACCCAGAAAACCCTGGAGTTTAATGTAGGATATGTTACCAATTAATTATAACTGCTGATCTCAACAAAAGTGGATTAAAAGAGGCATAACTCGAGTGGGCAGATTCCTACTCGTAAAACGGGGTTAAGGGGGGATCAATCGGAAGAGTTGGGAATTGATCCTCATAGTTGGGAATGGTGACCGGGCAGTGGATGGAAGGTCAAGGACGTGGTCCTATGAGCCTAGTCTATGTCTGAGTCGATTAAGGCCCGTTCTCATGTGCGGCCCCGCTGGACAAGTTTGAGATGTGTACTGGATGCATACTGGCTATATGGGACCCAGGAAACCGATGTAACATGTTAACCTGGGTGTCGAGGCATACCTCACCGTCTGATGCCGATGCTGAAAGGATAGAGAAGTCGGCTCTACGAGGGTTTGCCGTAGAGAGACTTAATCCCAGTCGGTGGGACCGGTTCGACATTTGGGTGTCGTGTGAAAGGTTGCCACGTACGGCGTCAGTGACGGTTGCTGTGTGCAACGTCGAGTACGGGCGTACGTGTCGTGTCAGCCGGGTGTTTTTTATTGCAATCACCGTCGCTCGCGGTAGTGAGCATACTTGTACACTAAGTCGTGACGTAGTAATAAACTGGGAAACGTTTAATATGCTTCGTGGGTAATCCTCATAATGGAGATGAGGAACAAGCAACACTTCACTAAATTTAATTTCCACCTTGGGCTAGTAGCGTCGAGGCAAAGCGTTTCTTGTTTGATTGTGGAGTCTCGACGTTGATGGCGCAAGGTCAGTATGAGTCTAGGATAGCTCACTAAAGTTACTTTCACCTCGGGCAAGTGACATTGAGATGAAGCGTTTCTTGTTTGATTGTGGAGTCTCGATGTAAGTTGCACGAGGGCTAAAAAAGTTGCTTAAAACTTGAAGTAAGGACTCCCCTTTAGCTCAAGTTGGTCGTTTGTGCAAATTTCTATAACCAGCCCTCTATTTTCATCATGTAGAGTTTCATGACTAGGGTGACGGGTCAGTCTTGCTGAGCTTCGTGCTCACAGATACTGCATAAGTTGTTTTGCAGGTAATAACTGTAGGCTGATATGTACGGGTGCCAGATGAGACTCGGAACTCCCCGAGTGGTGAACTCATGGCAACCCCTGCCGCTGCTATTACGATAGTGTTCCTAGCAAGAATGGTCCGCGGGCTGGAAACCTTCTCGGTTGCTTAGCATAGGTATGAGACGTGAGTTGTAATAGTCTTCCGCTGTAGTTTATTTTGAGAAGTATGTGTAAAATTTACACTTTGTAAGCTTCCGCTTGATGTATGTAATATGATGCTTTATTATGTGTGCTGTTGGGTGCCGCATCTCACGGCACCACCCAATGCGATTCCCGGGCGAGGTGCCCCGTTCCCGTGAACCGGGACAGTGGGCCCTCACAGCGTGGTATCAGAGCCGCATTGGTAATAGTGTAAGGGCCTCAGTTTTTGACACTCATTTGCAGTGTTCATCACCACACCACACACCTCATTTGAGGAAAAATGATGAACACAAATAAAGAGCAAGTAACAATTATCAACATGCTCATTAGGGAACAAACTCACACATTACAAAAGTGGTACTTCCCACATGTGATATAGATGGGCTGGACATATGAAAACTCCTACACTTTGCTAAGGATGTCCATGCCAAGTTCCACCCAAATTCAAAACCTTTTTGAGGTCATCTTGGGTATAGTTAGGAAGAGGGCAGTTTGAAACCATATTCAAATTCAAACTGTTTTCACCCACTGAATTTAAAAGTGGAAGGCATATTCTTGCTCAGCACATTTTTGTGAGCTCACACACCAATTTTCACTCCATTTGGAGTTGATCTTGACATGAGCTAAGGGGGAGAAATTCAAACTTTATTTGAATTTCAAACTGCACTTGTGCTGAAATTCATTCAAACCAAACCTCATTTGAACTTTGATCAATTCAAATGGCTCTTGGGTGAATAATTTGAGTTGCCAAGGGTAGAATAGGGTTCACTGTTTACCACAGCTGTTAGGAATAAATTTCAGAGGTTAAAAGAGGAGTGGGACCCACATGTCAGCCTCAGCCTCAAAGCAAACCGACTGAACCACAGTTCAGTCGGTTCCCGGCTGTTGTGCGCGCGCGCCACCGAAGGGGGCAGCCGGCGCCAGCTCCTGCTGCGTGCCCCAAGCCGGAGACCGGCCGACCGGCCTATTTATTCCCTCCCCGGCGTGCTTCAGTCGCCATTCCCCGAGCTGCCGACGTGCACGATCCATTTCTCCACTGCCATCACCGGCGCTCGAGTTCCTGCTGGATCGAGCTGATCGCAGCTTCCTCTTTCCACTCCAGGGTCCCAGCCAGGTACTAGCGACCATCCTCCATCCTTCCCATTGATAGAAATCGATTGAAACCGAGTGATATCGGCTGTGCCGAAAGATCAAACTCGGAACTGGAAACCGCCGCACCTCGGGCTCTCGTGGACAGCCCAACCTGGGCGTTGTCACGCCCGAGCCAAGGCACCCTTGGACGCGCAAGTGATCGGTGCTGCTCATCCCCGAGCCACAGCTCGAGTGATTGCTCACCGGCGGCGAATTTCCACTTTTCCCCTTTCTGTGTGCAGAACGACCCTCGGGTACGATTCTGTTTAATTCGTGCTCTAGAAAGGATTAGAGGGCCTCAGGCCACTCCCACACGAACTAGACACGGTGACGCACAAGTTGCCTTCACAACTCTGGGCCGGAGAACTTCTGTGCCCGGCGTAATTCAAGGTCTACTAATGGCGGAACGCACGGGGGGTATCGGGCGCACGGTGAGGACCTATTTCGGGCCTTCCCCGAGCTGCCCCGAGTTCATGTCGACCTTCTCTGAGGTCCACTGATGCTCCCCGACCGGTTTCCCAAGTAGCTGAGGCACTAGGAGCATCAGCCGACATGGCCGAAGTCATTCCGATATGGCGGCTCGTCGCCGACCATGCTCCGGCCATTGTCATGAGCAGCTGACCCTCGGATCATGTTCCCCAAGTAAAAGTAGGCAGGGGCGGCCAGAATCAAGAAGTTTGAAGCTGTACAGCAGCCGGCGGCGAGCTCTCCGGCGAGGTCCCTCGGCGGCGGAGCGCGGGTGTCGCGAGGTTGAAGAAGGGGGTGGACCCCAGCTGTCAGCGGCCGATATTTTGAATCGGGATCCGGCTGCGGCCGGGATCGGGTGTGCTGGCGCGCAAAAGCCTTGTGGGCCGCGGTCTGCTGTCGCTTCGGCGTGCGACGCGTGTCCCCTGGGCCCACGCGCGAGTTTAAACTTTTCCCCGATTTTCAGATTTCCTTCAAACTTCAAATCCTTATAACTTTGGCTAGAAAGCTCCAAATTGAGTGAACCAAATTTTGCTGGATTCAGCTCTTTGAGTACTTTCCAGAAAATCAAGTGTCACTTCATGAGATTCCTTAATTCTCCAGAATTAATTCCTTAAAGTTTAAACTGTTAGGAATTTTAACTGGAGAATCATTTGGAGGAAAATCCTGAAATTTTGCTGAGATGTTCACCAAAATATCCTTGAACTACCATAAAAATTTCAGATCCATTTGAGCTCATTTAGTCCACCTAATGGTGTGATTAGTAAAACTGTTCCAGAGAAAATAGAAAATGTTCAGAAACATTTTCAGAATTTTCTCTGAAATTGTTTAGCTCATATCTTTAGTTAGAGACTTCCAAATTAAGTGAGACCAATTCCATTAGAACCCTCTGAAAGTCTAGTTTTCAGAAAGTCATAGTTTGTTTCATGAAAATACCTAGAACACCCTAAAAGCCTTTAATTAAGGTCAAGGACATAATTATTTGTGGAGGGCTCAAATGAGCTTTGCTGCAACTAAAACTTGACCAAGTCTCTGTTTAGGTTGTAACCAAGCCACAGTAAAAGTTTCACAGTCATTAGATCTATCTAGTAAAGGTTATAGACTTCACAACTTCAAAGTTAATACAAAAGCATTTAATTAATACATACATTGTTCTTATCATGTAGTCGCTAAGGTCGAGGAGGAACCCGAAGTCCTAGACTTCGTTACTCCGGAGGAACAGCTAGCCTACGACCAAGAGCAGCAAGGCAAGCCCCGGTTTGCATTAACCATTTTATAAATTTTTATTGTTTTGAGCACATACTTGTTTTCTTTATGTTGTGCATCAGAGTCTTGTTTGGAAACCCCACTACATAGCCAAGAAAACCATGGGTTGGGGTTTAGGATTGCAAACCCCGTTAGCCACTGCATTGCTAGGATAGAGTAGGATTCGGTACAAGTCGAGTAGTTGGAACTACTCGCGAGGATAGGCTAGAGGCACATTGCTCGGGTAGAGATAGCACATGATACACATGGCAAGAAAATGAGACCGAGCGGAGAGTAAGGGCAGCAGGACTTTGGGGCCTGTGTGCTGTAGCTCCGCTTGTGTCGATTGAGGACCGAGCCGTGTGCGGGCCTGTTGAACAAGCTAGAACAGTACCGAAGACCTACCGGCTATATGGGAACCGGGAAACTGATGTAACTCGGGTAGCTGGGTATTGAGGCATTGCCCGTCGTTCAGAGGGTAGGTTGAGAGCTCGAGGTGTAAATCAGCTGGCGGCACAGAGATGCGCGTGCAGGGACCTCTTGCTCGGGACGATGGGACCGGTTCAATATTTGGCTAACGGGTGAAAGGTAGTCGCGTACGGCGTCCGTGATGGTTGTTGTAGGCAACATCGAGTACGGGCGTACGTGACGGGTTGTTCGGGTAACCCTGCAGGTGTAAATCGATTATAATCGCCGTCCCTCGCGGTCAGTGAGTACCACTTGTTCACTGTACCGTGACGTAGAAAGAATAGGCTAGTTACATGTTAAAATGTTGCTGATTGAAAGTTGGATATTGATTGTTAATGATATGTTGTAGCTTAGTGCTAACTAAAGTTCTTTTCAACTTTGGGCAGAGTACATGAGAGAAATGCGTTTCTTGTTTGATTGCGGCTCTCTCATGTGCCTTAGCGTAAAGTTCTCCACAACCTGCTGCTAAAACTTGAAAGTAAGGTTCTACTAATTAGGCGAGTCCTTGCAAATGATTTTTACCTCATGCAACCCATCACCCTCATGTAGAAGTTTCATGTTTAGGTGAGACGGGTCAGACTTGCTGAGCCTTCGTGCTCACTGCTTGTGTTTGAAGCTTTTGCAGGGTTCTATGAGGAAGGGACTCCCGAAGAGGAGACGGAACCCCAGGAGGGGAACCCCGTCGAGTGGGAGTCGTGCACGCCGCAGAGTTAGTGTGCGAGTGTGCTAGCAAGGACACGTTCGAGGGCTGAACGTGCACTTGATGCTTAGTCTACGCCCGCGAGTGTGGACTAAACTTATTTTGATGTAAACATGTTAATAAACTTGTTTATGTAATAAAGCTTCCGCTTCCGCTTTGTACCTTTGACGTGTGTTATACGGTGTTGTGCAACGCAGCACCCCTCAGCGTGATCCTGGCTCGACAGGACCAGTGGGGTCGTGTCAGCGTGGTATCAGAGCTCGCTTGAGGTTTAACACAGTACAAAGGTCTTCTTTTTCAAAAATCCAGTGAGGAACGAGTTAGTAGCCCGTATAAGGATGTTATTAGTATATAGAAAGTGGCTTAGTAACCTATTTGTTATGTCGGAAAATCGTGCATCTCGGGACGTTCATGTCTTGGGGGGTGCACGTAAGCGCTGTCCACCAGTGCGCACAAGCTGAAGGGTGGAGCCCCACGGGTGGCAGGTAACCCGACCCGCTTTGATATCCTCTACGACTCTTCATGTCGTTTGGGGTATTCGAGCAACGTCTGTCCCTGGCGTGCGTGGTGCAACATGGGAGACCCCGTCACGTGGTCTGAAACGTGAACACGTAACTCAAGGCGTGTTTGGCTTGAGAACATCCGGGCGAGTGATGACGGCCGGGTGTACAAACTGTATGGATTCCGGGCTCGGTGTGCAGCCGAGTCTGATGATTGTTTGAGTTTCTGCAGGTAGCCTTACCACGAAACGGTAGACGTGTAGCATCCGTGTGCGAGTGACGAGTAGTGCCACTGAATTAACGAAGCCGGCTAAGTCCGGTATAGGTTTTTCCTTTGTGAGGACGTAGTACCGACATAATCTGGTGACGCATCGACGTCACACCCAACTAAATGAACAACTTCATTTAAAAACTTGAAGGTTTTGATCCAAAGTAGTAAAACTTGATGTAACTCCTTCCCTTGAATAGGATATTCAAAGTTAATAAATTTTCAACTTATAGGATGTTAAGGACAGAGCACTCTGTTTTCAGCTAAATCAAGGCTGAAGTTAATCAGAGGTTAGAGGTTGAGTTCTTTCGAGGTTGGGGTCGTATGATACATTTCTGGAAAGCTTTGGAGGAGCTTTACAACTTTTCTGTTGAGTTCCAGAGGTGTTTCATCCCTTAACCACTCGAAAAATGCAGTAGAGTTGAAACTGTCCAGAAAACAGGACGGAGCAAAGACTCTCTGTAGACTCTCTGTAAATTAAGCATAACTTCCTGCATAAAAATCCAAAAATAGAAAATGAGGTGGTTCTGGGAAGCTTATGAGATGGGTTACAACTTTGTAACAGAAAGTTTTGTCAGATTAGGAACAGAATTAACTGGGATTCTTGGATCAAATCAGTACCTAAGGCAGGGAGGTGCTGTCCAATTATTTCCAGAAATTCTGTTAACTTTGACATCTCATAACTTTTGAACCGGAGCAGATCTTAGGCCAACCAAATACTTTCTGGAAAGCTATTGAAGTTAACTTTAACTTTGATGTTGAGCTCCAGGACTGGTTTTGCTTTTAACCTGGCCTAAATCAGATTAATATGGAAACTGGTCAGGGCTGTCATGGGAACAGCAGATCAGCAGTCAAATTTGTTTAAAAATTTGAACTATGTTTCCATGTGTTAAGGGTTCAATGACATATCTTATGTTATAACTCAATGGTTTACTGTTTAAATAAATATTTGACATTTCTCAAATATATTTTTACAGATGGCAGCAGATAAACGGTTGGAGAACGGGTGGGTAGTTTCCCACTGTTCTGACCGTAGCGGCTACCCGGGAGCATTGTGGCTAATGCTCCAATATTTCGGGTACAACCAGATGCCGCAATACTTCGCCAAGGAAGAAGGCGAAGAGGGGAACAAGACGTGGACGATCCATGTCGAGGTTCCTGCAGGGCCTACGCCACCCGGTTGGGTGCCATTCACCGTCACGGTGAGAGGAAGACAACCGGAAGGGATGTGGCAAGTGGCAGCCCGTGACACTATGTCACGTTTCTGCCAACTACACGTACAGGCTATGGAGGGAACTCCATACGCACTCGTTCCGGTGGAGGGACGAGCTCAGCATGTGTGGGAAGAGAGGTACCTAGAGGCAACGAACCCGAGTTGCCCAAGGTACAACCCCGCGGAGGCAAATCTCAGCCTCCAAATGAGGGCGGGAAACGCTGTGATGGACAGCCAAGCTGTTCATACGGAGCATCTCGCCACCAAGCTCAAGGAGAGCACAAGCCGTGGAGATCATTTTGAGAGTGCTCACAGTGCACTCCGCAATGTGCTCCTTCCGACGATCAAGCGACTGAATGAACAACACAATCAGTTGCGTCGTCTGAAGAAGGCAAAGAAGAAGAGCCGTGTTGACATTGCGGCGTTGCAAGAGCTGGTGCAGACCCTAACCCAGCAGAATGAGGACCTTGCTCAAGAGCGGGACGACGCTATTGAGGAAGGACAAGGCTGGGAAGAGGACTACAACCAGGCTATGGACGAGGTGCATGCATTGCAGGACCTCGTGCCCCCGGTATTGGGCGTACCGGTAGTCTTGGGTCTTCCAGCCATGGGAGAACCTGGAATGGGAGAAGAGGTGGTAGACCCCGAGCCACCAGCAGAGGTACCGGAGGAGGACGACCCACAGGAGGTCGAGTTCTACTCCGAGTAGGGGGTTACGGTTGCCAAGTAGGGCAGCTAGGGTAGCGTAACCCAACTTTTGTAATCGGTGACATGTCGTGTAGACAGTAGCGTATGTATAGGTAGTGACGACATGAGCACGACTTCTCGGAGATCCGAGAATAATGTATCTTGTATAAAGTTTATGCTTTATCAATATATGTGAATGTTGTGCAAGTTAATCATGCGTCGCTTCAATACTTACTCCTGTTTATGGAATTTTGAGTAAGACATGTGCTAATTGCTGCTGTGTTGAATTTCAGAATGACGCGTACTCGTGCCAACCCCGATGTTGGAGGTACTAGCCAAGGGGGAGAGACCTCCCAACCACCTCCCGAGGACTCCTCGGGACAGCAGCAGCAACAGCAACAGCAAACACCGCCACCGCCACTGCCAACGGTTACATTGGCCGACATTGTCGCGGCAATGGCAGGTTCACATCAGCAGCATACAGAGCTGCTGCAAACGTTAATTGCGAATACGTCTCGCCCAGAGAGACGTCAAGATCGTGAGGAGCGCCAACAGAGCTCCTACTCTGACTTCCTGGCGACTCATCCCCCTGTATTCTCAAGGGCGGATGAACCACTTGACGCGGACAACTGGCTCCGCGCCATAGAGATGAAGTTCGGGCTGCTCCAAATCAGCGAGCAGCGCAAGACTCAGTTCGCGGTCCAGCAGCTCCAAGGATCCGCGAGCGCGTGGTGGGCCAACTTTTGTGCTTCACAACCCACCGACCGAGTGATGACCTGGGCGGAGTTCCGGACGGCCTTCCGGGCCTATCATATACCGCCCGGTTTGATGAAGAGGAAGACGCAGGAATTCCTACACCTGCAACAAGGGAGCCGGAACGCGCTGGAGTACTCCAGAGCGTTCAACGATCTCGCACTCTACGCGTCGTATCACGCAGATACGGACGAGAAGCGGCGGGACCACTTTTACCAGGGGCTTAACCCGCTCCTGAAGGACAAGCTGGCGATGTTCAATCGCGGCAGCCTCAACGACATAATTGATGCTGCGATTGTTCAGGAAGACTCCGGCAAGGAGTTGGCGGCAGCAGAGCGAAAGCGAAGCGCGCCGCAGAGCAGTGGAGAAGGAGGCGGTCCTTCTCAGAAGTTTCGGATGGTGAATCGCCCACCATCAGGTCCGCGCTGGCAGCCACCACAGCGGTCGATGCCGTTCCGCGGTCGGCCGTATTCTTCACCGGCATTCCGGCCGGCACTGCCAGCACCACCGCAACAACAACAGCAGCAGCGGGCGATGCCGCGTGCGTTTGCACCTCCGCAACGCATGCCGGGCTTTCGTCCACCAAGTACTCCACCAGCAGCGGCCACATGTTACAAGTGTGGTCGTCCAGGACACTTCGCGAGCAGTTGCCCGGAGAGGCAAGGCGGCGGAGTGGTACCACAGTTTCCGGGGAGGAATCAACCCCGGAACCCTACTAATGCGCGGCGGGCAAACCCTAGGCCCGGTACTGTCCACCAGCTTGCCATTGAGGACGTGCCGGAGGGCGAGCCAATCCTTGCGGGTATGTTCCAACTCCACCAGCATCCCGCTATAGTACTATTTGATTCAGGCGCCACGCATAATTTTATTAGCCAAGCTTTCATTGCTAAACACAGCTTGCCAATACTACCCACCGATAGTCCATATTTAATTTGTTCACCGGGTGGGAAGATTTCAGCAAGCGTAATGGTCTCCAAAGCACCATTATGCTTAGCGGGTAGAGTGTACCCCACGTCTCTCATTATCTTAGAGGGACAGAAGGTCGATGTCATCCTAGGGATGTCGTGGTTAAACCGCCACGGCGCTGTTTTAGACACCGTCCTCCGAGTCGTGCACTTAAACTCAGGAGTGCACGGTTCTCACTCATTATTTCTGGACAGTCCAGAAATAAAACTTCCAAGTGTCTATCAAGCCACAACCATCAGATTGGAAGACATTCCAGTGGTCCGAGAATTCCCTGATGTATTCCCGGATGATTTACCGGGGATGCCACCCGATAGAGAGGTGGAGTTCAAGATTGAACTTGCACCGGGAACCATGCCAATATCCCGAAGGCCGTACAAGATGGCGCCCAAGGAGTTGGCTGAACTGAAGACTCAGCTCACGGACCTTCTGGAGAAGCGTTTTATTAGGCCGAGCTCCTCGCCATGGGGCTGTTCGGCATTATTTGTCAAAAAGAAGGATGAAACGTTGCGGCTTTGCGTGGACTACCGTCCATTAAATGCCGTAACCATCAAGAACAAGTACCCGTTGCCACGGATCGACATGTTGTTTGATCAGTTGGTCGAAGCAAAGGTCTTTTCCAAGATGGATTTAAGATCCGGGTACCATCAGATTAAGATCAGGGCTGAGGACATTCCAAAGACAGCTTTTTCGACAAGGTACGGACTTTATGAGTACCTGGTCATGTCCTTTGGCCTCACCAATGCTCCAGCTCACTTCATGTACTTAATGAACTCGGTGTTCATGCCGGAGCTGGACAAGTTTGTCGTGGTCTTCATCGACGACATCCTGGTATATTCCAAGTCGGAGGAAGATCACAAGAAACATCTGCGTATAGTCTTGCAACGGCTGCGGGATCACAAGTTATACGCAAAGTTCAGCAAATGCGAGTTTTGGATATCGCAAGTGCCTTTCCTCGGGCATATCATCTCAGCGGAGGGTATCGCTGTGGACCCGAGCAAAATCACGCAAGTGCTGAATTGGAAATCCCCGAGAACTGTTCATGAGGTACGGAGTTTCCTCGGACTCGCGGGATATTATCGGAGGTTCATTCCGAACTTCTCGAAGATTGCCAAGCCAATGACAGAGCTGCTGAAGAAGGCTACCAAATATGTTTGGAGTCCAGCATGTGAAGCAGCATTCAAGGCTTTAGTCAAGCACCTGACATCAGCACCGGTTTTGGCGCAGCCAGACACAACAAAACCGTTCGATGTGTACTGCGATGCATCCGGCATTGGGCTCGGATGTGTGTTGATGCAAGACCGAAGGGTGGTCGCGTATGGGTCACGGCAGCTTAGGAATCATGAGCAAAATTATCCAACTCACGACTTGGAGCTCGCTGCCGTGGTACTTGCACTGAAAATGTGGAGGCACTACCTACTCGGTAACCTCGTACATTTATATACCGACCACAAAAGCCTCAAGTACATATTCACTCAGAAGGAGCTGAACATGAGGCAACGAAGATGGTTAGAACTGATAAAGGATTACGAGATAGAGATCCATTATCATCCGGGCAAGGCAAACGTTGTGGCAGACGCGCTAAGCCGCAAGTCACACGTCAATAATCTGACCATCACACCGTTGGGAGAGAGCGAACCACCACTCCATGTGATTCCACACGGAGCTCTCTACAACCTAGCTTTGATCCCCACCATCCGTGAAGAGATAGCGGCAGCCCAGAAGAATGACAAGGGCATGTCACATTTACGGAGACGTGTAGACAGTGGGGAGTTGAAATGTTTCCGGAAGGACGGAGACGGCGTCCTATGGTTCAAGGACCGGATCGTCGTACCCCGAAACCCGGAGTTACGGAAGAAAATCTTTGATGAGGCTCACTTATCAAAGTTTTCTATTCACCCCGGCAGCAACAAGATGTATCAAGAACTCAGAAGCAAGTTTTGGTGGACACGGATGAAGCGAGAGACTGCAAAATACGTGTCCGAGTGTGATACATGTCGACGGGTGAAGGCAGACCACATGCGGAAACCGGGACTGCTGCAACCACTGGGCATTCCTGCCTGGAAGTGGGAGGACGTGAGCATGGATTTCGTCGTCGGTTTACCCACCACCTTACAGAAACATGATTCTGTGTGGGTGATCGTCGATCGGCTCACCAAAGTTGCCCATTTCATCCCGGTCAACACCAACTACAACGCCAAGAAGTACGCTGAACTGTACATCTCACGGATCCTATGCTTATACGGCGTACCCCGTACTATCGTATCGGACCGGGGCACTTTATTTGTGTCCCGTTTTTGGGAGCAGCTCCACGCTGCCTTGGGGACGAAGCTGATCCGTAGTTCAGCCTACCACCCGCAGACGGATGGGCAAACGGAGCGGGTAAATCAAATCTTAGAAGACATGCTACGAGCTTGCGCTATCGACCACGGCAAGAACTGGGATGATCACTTGCCGTTAGCCGAGTTCTCGTACAACAATGGGTACCAAGCCAGCATCAAGATGGCGCCCTACGAGGCGCTATACGGGAGAAAATGCCGCACACCATTGAATTGGTGTGAGTCTGGCGAGAGGGTTACCTTCGGGATTGATCTTGTCAACAACGCGGAAGAAAAGGTTCGAGTAATCCAAGCGAACCTAAAAGCCGCTCAATCCCGACAGAAACAGTATGCGGACCGGAGAAGGCGTCCGTTACAATTCGAAGCTGGAGACCACGTATATCTACGAGTGTCTCCAATGAAGGGCGTAAACAGATTTGGGGTGAGAGGAAAGTTAGCACCCCGATTCATCGGTCCATTCCAGATTACCGAAAGATGTGGATCGGTGGCATACCGGCTAAGATTACCAGAAGCACTTTCCGGTGTGCACGACGTCTTTCACATTTCCCAGCTGAGGAAGTGTCTCAAGCTATCAACTACCGTTCAGCTGGAAGACATTGAAGAACTGCAACCGGATCTCACCTATCGGGAGGAACCGGTGCAGATTATTGATGAAAAGGCCCGAACCACACGCAACCGTACGTTGTGGTTCTACAAGGTTCTGTGGAGTAATCACTCCATGGATGAAGCGACATGGGAGAGCGAAGAATTCCTTCGCACTAACTACCCCGACTTTCTCACGTCGCATATTCGGTAATTTTCCACCGTCCTCTCTCTCATTTCACATTATAATCTCGGGACGAGATTCTTTTAAGGGGGGAGGAATGTAAGGGCCTCAGTTTTTGACACTCATTTGCAGTGTTCATCACCACACCACACACCTCATTTGAGGAAAAATGATGAACACAAATAAAGAGCAAGTAACAATTATCAACATGCTCATTAGGGAACAAACTCACACATTACAAAAGTGGTACTTCCCACATGTGATATAGATGGGCTGGACATATGAAAACTCCTACACTTTGCTAAGGATGTCCATGCCAAGTTCCACCCAAATTCAAAACCTTTTTGAGGTCATCTTGGGTATAGTTAGGAAGAGGGCAGTTTGAAACCATATTCAAATTCAAACTGTTTTCACCCACTGAATTTAAAAGTGGAAGGCATATTCTTGCTCAGCACATTTTTGTGAGCTCACACACCAATTTTCACTCCATTTGGAGTTGATCTTGACATGAGCTAAGGGGGAGAAATTCAAACTTTATTTGAATTTCAAACTGCACTTGTGCTGAAATTCATTCAAACCAAACCTCATTTGAACTTTGATCAATTCAAATGGCTCTTGGGTGAATAATTTGAGTTGCCAAGGGTAGAATAGGGTTCACTGTTTACCACAGCTGTTAGGAATAAATTTCAGAGGTTAAAAGAGGAGTGGGACCCACATGTCAGCCTCAGCCTCAAAGCAAACCGACTGAACCACAGTTCAGTCGGTTCCCGGCTGTTGTGCGCGCGCGCCACCGAAGGGGGCAGCCGGCGCCAGCTCCTGCTGCGTGCCCCAAGCCGGAGACCGGCCGACCGGCCTATTTATTCCCTCCCCGGCGTGCTTCAGTCGCCATTCCCCGAGCTGCCGACGTGCACGATCCATTTCTCCACTGCCATCACCGGCGCTCGAGTTCCTGCTGGATCGAGCTGATCGCAGCTTCCTCTTTCCACTCCAGGGTCCCAGCCAGGTACTAGCGACCATCCTCCATCCTTCCCATTGATAGAAATCGATTGAAACCGAGTGATATCGGCTGTGCCGAAAGATCAAACTCGGAACTGGAAACCGCCGCACCTCGGGCTCTCGTGGACAGCCCAACCTGGGCGTTGTCACGCCCGAGCCAAGGCACCCTTGGACGCGCAAGTGATCGGTGCTGCTCATCCCCGAGCCACAGCTCGAGTGATTGCTCACCGGCGGCGAATTTCCACTTTTCCCCTTTCTGTGTGCAGAACGACCCTCGGGTACGATTCTGTTTAATTCGTGCTCTAGAAAGGATTAGAGGGCCTCAGGCCACTCCCACACGAACTAGACACGGTGACGCACAAGTTGCCTTCACAACTCTGGGCCGGAGAACTTCTGTGCCCGGCGTAATTCAAGGTCTACTAATGGCGGAACGCACGGGGGGTATCGGGCGCACGGTGAGGACCTATTTCGGGCCTTCCCCGAGCTGCCCCGAGTTCATGTCGACCTTCTCTGAGGTCCACTGATGCTCCCCGACCGGTTTCCCAAGTAGCTGAGGCACTAGGAGCATCAGCCGACATGGCCGAAGTCATTCCGATATGGCGGCTCGTCGCCGACCATGCTCCGGCCATTGTCATGAGCAGCTGACCCTCGGATCATGTTCCCCAAGTAAAAGTAGGCAGGGGCGGCCAGAATCAAGAAGTTTGAAGCTGTACAGCAG
This sequence comes from Neostapfia colusana, assembly GCA_030760725.1. NCBI lineage: Eukaryota > Viridiplantae > Streptophyta > Magnoliopsida > Poales > Poaceae > Neostapfia > Neostapfia colusana. The sequence continues at coordinate 81,878,309 of JASWHV010000008.1, read as the reverse complement.
CCGGCGGCGAGCTCTCCGGCGAGGTCCCTCGGCGGCGGAGCGCGGGTGTCGCGAGGTTGAAGAAGGGGGTGGACCCCAGCTGTCAGCGGCCGATATTTTGAATCGGGATCCGGCTGCGGCCGGGATCGGGTGTGCTGGCGCGCAAAAGCCTTGTGGGCCGCGGTGTGCTGTCGCTTCGGCGTGCGACGCGTGTCCCCTGGGCCCACGCGCGAGTTTAAACTTTTCCCCGATTTTCAGATTTCCTTCAAACTTCAAATCCTTATAACTTTGGCTAGAAAGCTCCAAATTGAGTGAACCAAATTTTGCTGGATTCAGCTCTTTGAGTACTTTCCAGAAAATCAAGTGTCACTTCATGAGATTCCTTAATTCTCCAGAATTAATTCCTTAAAGTTTAAACTGTTAGGAATTTTAACTGGAGAATCATTTGGAGGAAAATCCTGAAATTTTGCTGAGATGTTCACCAAAATATCCTTGAACTACCATAAAAATTTCAGATCCATTTGAGCTCATTTAGTCCACCTAATGGTGTGATTAGTAAAACTGTTCCAGAGAAAATAGAAAATGTTCAGAAACATTTTCAGAATTTTCTCTGAAATTGTTTAGCTCATATCTTTAGTTAGAGACTTCCAAATTAAGTGAGACCAATTCCATTAGAACCCTCTGAAAGTCTAGTTTTCAGAAAGTCATAGTTTGTTTCATGAAAATACCTAGAACACCCTAAAAGCCTTTAATTAAGGTCAAGGACATAATTATTTGTGGAGGGCTCAAATGAGCTTTGCTGCAACTAAAACTTGACCAAGTCTCTGTTTAGGTTGTAACCAAGCCACAGTAAAAGTTTCACAGTCATTAGATCTATCTAGTAAAGGTTATAGACTTCACAACTTCAAAGTTAATACAAAAGCATTTAATTAATACATACATTGTTCTTATCATGTAGTCGCTAAGGTCGAGGAGGAACCCGAAGTCCTAGACTTCGTTACTCCGGAGGAACAGCTAGCCTACGACCAAGAGCAGCAAGGCAAGCCCCGGTTTGCATTAACCATTTTATAAATTTTTATTGTTTTGAGCACATACTTGTTTTCTTTATGTTGTGCATCAGAGTCTTGTTTGGAAACCCCACTACATAGCCAAGAAAACCATGGGTTGGGGTTTAGGATTGCAAACCCCGTTAGCCACTGCATTGCTAGGATAGAGTAGGATTCGGTACAAGTCGAGTAGTTGGAACTACTCGCGAGGATAGGCTAGAGGCACATTGCTCGGGTAGAGATAGCACATGATACACATGGCAAGAAAATGAGACCGAGCGGAGAGTAAGGGCAGCAGGACTTTGGGGCCTGTGTGCTGTAGCTCCGCTTGTGTCGATTGAGGACCGAGCCGTGTGCGGGCCTGTTGAACAAGCTAGAACAGTACCGAAGACCTACCGGCTATATGGGAACCGGGAAACTGATGTAACTCGGGTAGCTGGGTATTGAGGCATTGCCCGTCGTTCAGAGGGTAGGTTGAGAGCTCGAGGTGTAAATCAGCTGGCGGCACAGAGATGCGCGTGCAGGGACCTCTTGCTCGGGACGATGGGACCGGTTCAATATTTGGCTAACGGGTGAAAGGTAGTCGCGTACGGCGTCCGTGATGGTTGTTGTAGGCAACATCGAGTACGGGCGTACGTGACGGGTTGTTCGGGTAACCCTGCAGGTGTAAATCGATTATAATCGCCGTCCCTCGCGGTCAGTGAGTACCACTTGTTCACTGTACCGTGACGTAGAAAGAATAGGCTAGTTACATGTTAAAATGTTGCTGATTGAAAGTTGGATATTGATTGTTAATGATATGTTGTAGCTTAGTGCTAACTAAAGTTCTTTTCAACTTTGGGCAGAGTACATGAGAGAAATGCGTTTCTTGTTTGATTGCGGCTCTCTCATGTGCCTTAGCGTAAAGTTCTCCACAACCTGCTGCTAAAACTTGAAAGTAAGGTTCTACTAATTAGGCGAGTCCTTGCAAATGATTTTTACCTCATGCAACCCATCACCCTCATGTAGAAGTTTCATGTTTAGGTGAGACGGGTCAGACTTGCTGAGCCTTCGTGCTCACTGCTTGTGTTTGAAGCTTTTGCAGGGTTCTATGAGGAAGGGACTCCCGAAGAGGAGACGGAACCCCAGGAGGGGAACCCCGTCGAGTGGGAGTCGTGCACGCCGCAGAGTTAGTGTGCGAGTGTGCTAGCAAGGACACGTTCGAGGGCTGAACGTGCACTTGATGCTTAGTCTACGCCCGCGAGTGTGGACTAAACTTATTTTGATGTAAACATGTTAATAAACTTGTTTATGTAATAAAGCTTCCGCTTCCGCTTTGTACCTTTGACGTGTGTTATACGGTGTTGTGCAACGCAGCACCCCTCAGCGTGATCCTGGCTCGACAGGACCAGTGGGGTCGTGTCAAATAGCACACGGAATAAGGGTCGTATTATGACAAAACTCAGGATACGGTGAGGAAACGATATTAAGCCCACATAAGGACTATAGTAGTATAGTTACTTAAAGTGGCAGTACTAACATACTTGTTATAATTCTGAATTTTTGATTATGTAACGACACAGCTACGCTCAGGTAAGAATGGTAAGGAACGCCACCGAAAGCGGTTCAATTTTGGTTAGCTCCCCTGACGAGGAAAGTAGTTCAGGGCTAGGTCTCACAGCTTGGTGTGAGACGTTAATATAAACTCTTGGACTCTTCATGTTCCTGAGTTCATATGAAACGCTGATCCCTAGCGTGCATTAGGCAAGTAAGTGGAGACCCCATCGTGTGGTCAGTAACGCGATAGTATGTTCATCTGGAAATAGCCCAGGAGGACATACGCAGCGCTTGCCATCGGCGTGCCCTGCAGGGCAGTAGATGGTATCCGTTGGGTTGATAACATTCCCAACCGTGACGACCCGTTCATTATATACTCGGGTTCCCTGTCGTGTGGTGTTGAAACACGACCACGTACCTTGAGACGTGACTTAACTCAAGGACGGCCGTATGACAATGATACGGGCGTTTGTATTTACTTTCTAATATGGAACTGTCTGAAATGAAACAACCTTTGAGTGCACCACTATAGAGTGTTCTTCTGCAGGTACTAACCCCGTACGTACCCCGTGTAGTACACGTGTGTGAGAGACCGTCTTAGTGCCACTGATCATACGTATATGCCGGTATAAGCCGGTTTAGGATTTTCTTTTGGAGAGGGAACGTAGTACCGACATTGTTCTTACGGTGCATCGACACCGTACCACACATAATAACCTCTTCCGTATGAAGAAATGATTCATGAGCTAACTTCCAACTAAAAAGGGAAGTTTGAAACAAATATTAGTTACAGAACTCTTATTTCGAACTAAGATTCAAATGAGAGAGTGTCTAGGTTTTAAAGATTTCAAAAACAGAGTGCGCTGTTTCTGGCAGAAATTTTTGCTGGACTTTAACAGAGCATAACTCTGAGTAGCTTTAACCAATGAAGCTGTATGATACAGTTCTGGAAGGCTTTTCAAGTGCTCTACAACTCTCTTGTAGCCCTCCAGAGCAAAATCATAAGTTAAGTTGGTGAAAAGTCCAGTTGAAGGCAAACTGTTCAGAACCAGGACAGTAGCAAAACCTCTCTGGACCTTTCTGTTTTTAAGCCATAACTTCCTGTAGAAAAATCCCTAAGGATCCCATGATACACCGTTGGAAAGGTTATGATATATGCAACGTTGTTGTAGTTCAAAGGTTGCTCAGATTCTTATGTATCTTCATATACAACTGTGATAAAGTAGCGACATACAAAGGAGATGCTGGCAAATTTTATCCAGGAATTCTGTCAACTTTGATCAATCATAACTTTTTATAAAAATATGATCTGAAGGCATATGAATACTCGTTGAAAAGATATTGAAGTTAACTTTAACTTTGGTATTCAACCTGAGTTAAGAAAATGCTTCTAAACGGATCAAAATCTGGGTTAGGACAGAAGCGTCTGCTCTGCACAGAAAAGAGAACGGTTGAAGGAGCAACTAATGGAAACCATGAGCAAATGTGTTATACAACCATGCTCATGACCTTGGGGTTGCTCTGCGCTGTGTAGTAGGAGGAAGCACGAAACACTTCAGCTTAGTGTTAATTTCGTCCGCTTAACATTGTGACAATCAAGGACAAGTACCCGTTACCACAGATCGACATATTGTTTGATCGGTTGGTCAAAGCATGGATCTTGTCCAGGATGGACTTAAGATCAGGGTACCATCAGATTGAGATAAGGTCCGAGGCTATTCTGAAGACAGTTTTTCAGCGAAGTACGGAGTTTATGAGTACCTGTCATATTCCTTGGCCTTATCAACAATCCAGCTCAGTCCATGTACTTAAGGAACTCTGTATTCATGCCAGAGCTGGACATGTTTGTCGTGGTCTTCATCGACGACCTACTGGTTTATTCCAAGTTGGAGGAGGAACGTGAGAGGCACCTGCGTGTAGTCTTGCAACGGCTGCGGGATCACAAGCTATACGTGAAATTCAGCAAGTGCGAATTTTATATATCACAAGTACATTGTCTCGGGCATATCATCTCAGCGAAGGGCATCGCTGTAAGCTCGAGTAATATCACACATGTGCTGCATTACAAATCCCCGAGAACTGCTCACGAGGTACGGAGTTTCCTCGTACTCGCCGGAGGTTATCTGAGGTTCATTTCGAACTCCTCGAAGATTGCCAAGCCTAGGACATAGCTGCTGAAGAAGACTACCAAATAAGTTTGGAGTCCAACATGTAAAGCAGCGTTCAAGGCATTAGTGAAACACTTAACATCAGTACCAGTTTTGGCGCAGCCAAACACAACAAAACCGTTCGTTGTGTACTGCAATGCATCCGGCTTTGGGCTAGGATGTGTGCTGATGCAAGACCGAAGGTGGTCGTGTATGAATCACGGCAACTCAGGAATCATGAGCAATGCTATCCGACTCATGACTTCGGACTCACTGCCGTGGTACTCGCATTGAAAATGTGGAGGTACTACCTACTCGGTAACCTTTTTGCATTTATATACCGACCACAAGTGCCTCAAGTACATATTCACTTGGAAGGAGTGAAGAATGAGGCAACAAAGATGGTTGGAGTTGATAAAGGATTACGAAATAGAGATCCATTATCACCCCGGCAAGGATAATGTGGGTGAATGTGGGAGTCACAAGTAACACGTTCACGGTCCAACCATCACCCCGTTGGAGGAGAGTGAGCCACCATTACGTATGGTTCACCCTAAAGCTCTCCACAATTTAGTTTTTATCCCCACCATCCGTGAAGAAAGGGTGGCAGCCCAGAAACGTGACAAGGGCATGTCACCTTTGCGGAGACGTATAGACAGTGGGGAAACTGAAATAATTTCGGAAAGACGGAGACGAAGTCCTGTGGTTTAAGGACAGAATCGTCGTACCCCGTAACCGGAGTCGAGGAAGAAGGATTCTGACAAGGCTCACTTGTCAAGTTTCTATTCGTCTCAATTCATCGGTCCATTCCAGGTTTTCGGAAAGATGTGAATCAGTTGCATACCGACGGGAATTCCTAGTGCTAGACCGGTATGTACGACACCTTCCATTTTTCGCAGCTGAGAAAGTGCCTCAAGTATTCAACCACCATTCAGCTGGGAAATATTGGAGAACTGAAACCAGATCTCACACCTCAGGAGGGACTGGCTCAGATCATCGACATAAAGGACCGAACCACATGCGGCCATACGTTGTGGTTCTATAAAGTTTTAGGGAGTGCTTACTCCAAGGTTGAAGCGACATGGGAGAGCGAAGGACTTCTTCGTGTCAATCATCCCAACCCTTGACGTCGCACAACCTATAATTTTTCACCATCCTCCCTCTCATTTTTACCTTATAATCTCGGGACGAGATTCTTTTAAGGGGGGAGGATTGTAAAGGTCCCAAAATATGCATACAAAGAAACTCTTGTTTGCACAAAGTTGGTTTCACATGTATGAAAAATGGGACTTGTTAAAACTTTTTCCACATGTGATAATACACATGAGAGCCTTCTTCACACAAGTTCAAATATTTATTTGAAGACTTGGAACCCAAGAGGGATCTAAAACTAAGGTGGGAAGTTCCCATATGGGTGAGGAAGCTAAAGTTAGATTTTGAGAACAAATTGTTCCACTCAAAAATTCAAATGAGTAACATAATGGTTTTCAAACTGTTGTATTAAAAACCTCACTTGCAGCAGCCAAATCAAATATCAGAGTTCATATTTGAATTCCTTAGGTCCAAATTAGGGGGTAGACAAAGTCTCATGAATTTTTGAAGACGTTTGCTACCCATTTTCCAAATGGACTTAAATTTGCAATGAATTCAAATATACATTGGAATTTGGATGAGACTTGTCCAAATGTCCACAAACATTTCAGATTTGAATTATCACCAGTTGATTTCCAGCATTTGCCAAAGTATGGAGATATTTATGAGAAAAATGAGAGGGGATAAGAAGGGGCAGTGGGACCCACATGTCATAGGTCAATTGTGACTTGCACACTAAGTTTTCTGTGCTGTTTTCACTCCACCGAGAGGGCCTGCCGTGTGACACCGAGGGGGAGAAGGAGCTCCAGTGAGCTGCCTGCGTGCTTGCTTGTGAGGACGGTTCCTTCCTCAGCAGATACAGCTCGAAAATATCGTGGCTGCACAAAGCCAATTGCTTTTCCTTCTCTGCCTCATACGAGCACAGCCACAGCCTTCGTTCCTCACGCGCTCACCCGACAAAAACGCTGCTGCCCTCGGTTGATCGCGTTCCCACCAGTTGAGCGCCTGGCTGAGAAGCTCAGAGGCTGCGCCGACGAGTCCCTGACGTCCTCAACAGGTCTCAGCTCGTCCCCGGCCGTTCCCCGTGCTGCTGAGCCATGTTCTCCCGACAAAACAGAGCCATGGCGCCTCCACGTCGCCCGGCCGTCTCCAAGCCTCCCCGACGTGCTCCAAAGCTCACAGAGGTGCGCCAAGCAGTCTAGATACTCATCCCGTCGCCCCCCTGCTCTCCCCCGACGCCGGCTCGCCGGAATTTGATTTTTGGCACCGGCGCACATATAGAACAGACCGTGTTTAATTCGTGAAATTCTCCCAAACCGATTGATCATTGTGGCGGACTGGGATCCGCTCATCCAGGATCGCAGAGGGTGGTGCCGCGCGATGCGACACCCGACAGCACACGTCATAAGAACACAATATATTACATGGGAAAAACAGCTGAAACTGTACAAACAGGTACAAACTTCAGTTACAATTATTGTTCTATTACACAGCGGAAGACTACACTATACAACTCACGCCCGCCTATTTAGCAAAAGTCGGTTGCCCAGCCCTAGGGCAACCCACACTAGCTGCACGTCTCAGCTCAGCGCGGCGTGTACGGCTCCCACTCAGCCGTGGTCCCCGACGGAGGGTAACCCTCGCCGGTGGACTCGTACTCCGAGTCCGTGGGTGGCTCCTCACCTGAAAAACACTTAAGCAGCAACCGTGAGCACGAAGGCTCAGCAAGGCTTAACCGACTCACCTAAGCATGAAACTCTACATGAGGTATACCAAGACATAGGTTGGTAGCATTTCAGCAAAACGACACGCCTACAAGTTCATCCTTAGTTCATCTTTTAGCAACAAGTTAACAGTTCATGAAATCTGAAATTTAGTAAGCAGTGTTTGGTGGCACTTATGTAGCAATACAATTATATCAATCAGCATCATTGAATCAACATATTTCATCCATTAGTCTACGTTACGACGCAGTGAACAAGCAGTACTCGTCACCGCGAGGGACGGCGAATCGACTCGATATACACCTGCAGGGAAAACCCAAAGAGCACGTCACGTACGCCCACCCGTGGAGCTGCACAGCACGCTCACTCGATGTCGTACGGGACAACCTTTCACCCAACAGCCCAAACGTCGAACCGGTCGCACCGAAACGAGCAGGAGGTTCCCCACACGGAGCATCTCTCTATGCCCGTTGGCAGATTTCCACCTTGCTGCCCTCAACCTACACCTATAAATCGGTGTGCTATGCCTCGACGCCCGGAGGTTTAGGCTACATCGGTTTATCGGGGCCCATATATCCGATATGCCTTCGGTACGTTCAATACTTGTTCAGCAGGGCCGCACACGGATCGGTCCTCAATCGACACGGGCAGGGCTGCGCACACAAGACTCTCTCTTGCTGCGCCCTAGCCCCTGCCTAGTCTCATTTTCATTACTAAAGTGATCTCACATCACTCAACCGAACCCGTGTGTCCCAAGCCTATCTCGCGAGTAGATTCCAACTACTCGACTTGTACCGAAGTCCTATGACTCATTAAGCATAGCCTGTCTACTCGAGGTCCTTGACACTACCCTCACTCTTTTAGGAACCTTTGGTTATGCAAGTGGGGTTTCATTTACCCTATACCTAATGCACAATCATACTTCACATGACACATGTAAACAAAGTAAAACTTTTAAAAAGGGTTAATGCAAACCGGGGCTTGCCTTGTTGCTGCTGGTCAGGAGTTAGTTCTTCGTCCGGAAGGAGGAAGTCCAGCACTTCCGGAGTCTCTTCTTCAACGGCTACACGTTAATGAAATACTACATGTTAATTTATATGCAAAAGTGAGTCTAGAGTAAGGCTTCTACTATTAGTTCTAATAACCAGCCTCTAATACCTGGAACTTTGTTTAAGAATTTAAATATGAACTGGTGTTGGTGGTTTGGCTTGGACTTAATCACATGGTCAAATGCTAAGTGGTTTTCCCCCTTTTTCCATCTTAGTCCCTTAAGTGGGTAAACAGGACAGGGGTGATCTAGAGCTCCAATGGAGCTGAGAATTTTTGTGTGAGTTCCTTGTCACAAGAAAACTCTCTGGACCAAACATTAGCACTTTTCATGGAGTGGTTTGCTCAGAATAATTCTCTTGGCAAATCAGCAAGGAAGAATTAATTCTGAGGTAATACCCCTGTTCATGCTCAACTTAATGAACTACAATTTCTATTATAGCTCATAGAGTTTGCATGAATTTTCCTAGCATTTTTGGAGTCAAGGTTTGCCCAGAATTGAATTTCCAAGTTTTGGAAATTCTCTGAAAATGTTTCTGCATTCAAATGAACACAGCACCTTCAAATTTGAATTGCTCTGACCAATTCAACTCCAAATGGTCTGAAACTATTACAGGGGTTTACTAATGTCTTAAAGAACATTCTGGCAAAATTTGGGAATTTTTGGATGAACCAAACTCCCTCTAAAATTCTTTTGCTGAAAAGCTTTAAAGAATTTTCCAGAATTAATTAATGGGTTTCATACAAATTGGGTTGTATCTCTGGACAGAGCTATGCAAGATGAATCCAACCCAATTTGAATCACTAATTTTGGAGCTTCCTAGCAAAAGTTATGCAGTTCCAAAGTTTGAACCAATTCTGGAATTCAAATTAATTCGGGAAAAGTTCAAACTCTGCCTGTGGGTCCACCCTACACGTGTCAACCGCCGGACTCGCGCCACACGGGGGCCACAGACCCCTTCCCGCGCCACCACATGGAATCACACGCCACAGCTGATCCGGGGTTTTAATCTTCAGCTGCTGACACGTGGGCCCGGTGGGTCTTCTTCCTCCTCTCGCTCCCGCGCCTCCCCCTCGCCGGCGCTGTACTGGAGCTCGCCGGACTCAGCTTCCCGGCCACCTCTCGGCCGGAGACTCGCCGCCTGGGGGTTTTCAGGGTCGGGGAACAAGTCTATGGGGTTGGCTCGGGCTGCCGGTGGCCGGAAGTAGGCTGGCGACGAGCCGCGGCCTTCGGTGATGATCGGCACCGCCGCCCGAGCACATCAGCCCGCCAAAAGCTCGGCGGATCCGCTCTAAAGCATCAGTGGAGGTCAGGAAATCTCGGCGTGGCCTCAACCTGGCTCGGAAACGACGGCAAACCGGTTGTCACCGTGCGCCCGCGTGTTCCCGCCATGGCCGCCGACCGAAAAGCTCGAAATTAGCTGTAACTACGGCGTTTCTAGCTAGGGTTGTGGAGGGAAAAGGTTCCCTATCCTCTCTAGTTCTGGTGTGCGCAAAATGAACAACTTTAACCGAGAATTGAGCGTAAATTTCCACAGTTCTTACCCGCGGTCCGGTTTTCCTCGTCCGAGGGGAAAACTTGAAATTCCGAAGCTACGTCGCACGGATTGCTCTGGAATTTGGAGAGGAGCAGCGCAGGGAGTTGGCGCACCTTGGGGCGCTCTTGCTCAGTCGTGAAACTGGTTGGTGTGAGCTGCCCACGGGAGCACCTTTGCTCGGTTCTCACCGGCGGCCACGAAAACGTGGTTTCTCTCGGTGGGTAGTGGTTCACTTGACCGGAAGTGATGCGGGTAGTGCGTGGGAGGTCTGAGGATATATGTTTGCTGCGCTGCCGGCGTTGGTACACGAGGGACGATCGCTCCTGAGTGAGTCGATCACAGCGGCGGCTCCTCGGCGTTTTGTCGTGCGAGAGGGCGGTGACTGGGGGTCGGCCCGTGGTCGTGGCGAGCTGGGGCACGGCTGGGAGTTACTGCGCCCGCACAAGGAGCTCGCCAGCGCGCGAGGGGCGAGCAGGAGGTGGCGTCCGGCGTTTTCACGGCGTGTCGCGTGGAGCCTCGGCTCTGTTCCGAGTGCAATACTTAGCCCCTAAGGCTGTTGACTATTGTGCCATTTTAACCCTCCCAATGACATGTGGGACCCACTTGTCAGTGCTCCCCCACCCCTCAAAAGATCTCCAAAGCTTAGCCAGAGATGAATCCAAATATTGGAGTTTGAAACTGACCTACATTTGTATGGTTGAGCTCATTTCCCCCAAATTCAAATAAATATTTGAATTCTTGGCATATTTGGATCCTTCTTGGAAAAATGGGTAGCAAATCTTTTTGAAAATTTCTGAACTTTGCCTCCCCACTAATTTGGACCTGAGAAATCCAATTATGCACTTTGATACTTGGTTTAGCTGCTGAAATCCTGAGTTTGAATGCAACAGTTTGGAAACACACTCTCATGTGTGATCACATGTGTATAATTTTTCCCATGTTGTGAGAGTGTAAGTTTCCCCTCTAACCACTTCTTTGATAAAGGTTACTTGCTCCTCCCATCCCTTACCAGCCATCCACAACAAGAGCTGAGGTGTGGTGAAGTGAAGAAAAGTTTTTGCAAGTCCCATTTCTTGGGCTTTTACATCCCTCCCCCCTTAAAAGAATCTCGTCCCGAGATTATAAAAGAAGAGATAGCGATGTAATAGGGACTTACCCGTGTTGAGAAGCCATGAACTCCGGGTAATTTGAGCGAAGGAACTCCTCGTTCTCCCACGTCGCTTCTTCGGCGGTGTGGTTACTCCAGAGTATCTTGTAGAACCACAACGTTCTGCTACGCGTGGTCCTGGCTTTCTCATCAAGAATTCCCACCGGATATTCATCATATGTTAAATCCGGTTTCAGCTCGCCGATGTCTTCGGTAGGAACAGCAGTTGTATGCTTCAAGCATTTTCGCAGTTGCGAAACATGGAAAATATCATGGACACCAGCCAGAGATGCCGGTAGCTCCAATCGATACGCTGCTGGTCCACACTTCTCGGTGATAGCGTAGGGTCCAATGAAACGGGGAGCGAGCTTCCCCTTCACACCGAATCGGTGCACGCCCTTCATTGGAGACACGCGGAGGTACACGTGTTCCCCAACGTCAAAGTGCAACGGCCTACGCCTCTTATCAGCGTAGCTCTTCTGTCGGGATTGAGCGGCCTTCAAATTGGCTCGAATTGTCCGAACGCGCTCTTCGGCGTCGTTCACCACATCAACTCCGAATGTGACCCTTTCACCGGACTCGCACCAATTTAATGGGGTGCGGCATTTACGACCGTAGAGAGCTTCGTAAGGTGCCATCTTGATACTTGCCTGATAACCGTTGTTGTACGAGAATTCCGCCAATGGTAGGTGATCATCCCAGTTCCTACCATGGTGGATGGCACATGCTCTCAACATGTCTTCCAGGACTTGATTCACCCTTTCTGTCTGACCATCGGTCTGAGGGTGATAGGCGGAGCTCCTGATCAACTTAGTACCCAATGCAGCGTGTAGCTGCTCCCAAAAGCGAGATACAAATAATGCACCTCGATCTGAGACAATGGTCTTGGGTACCCCGTATAGGCATAGAATCTTCGCTATGTATAGCTCCGCATATTTGCCGGCATTGTAACGTGTATTCACCGGAATGAAGTGAGCCGTCTTGGTTAACCGATCAACGATTACCCATATGGAATCATGCTTGTTGGCTGTTAGGGGTAATCCCACAATGAAATCCATGCTCACATCTTCCCATTTCCATGCCGGGATCTTCAGGGGTTGCAGCAGCCCTGATTTCTTCATATGATCAGCTTTCACTCGTCTACACGTATCGCACTCGGATACGTACTTAGCTACCTCCCGCTTCATCCGCGTCCACCAAAATTTCTTTTTCAAATCTTGGTACATTTTGTTGCTGCCCGGATGAATGGAGTATTTGGACAAGTGAGCTTCATCGAGGATCTTTTTCCTCAACTCCATATCTCGGGGTACGACTATGCGGTCATTGAACCACAACGTCCCCTCACCATCTTTCCGGAAACATTTAATTTCTCCAATGTCTATCCGTCTCCGGAGATGTGCCATGCCTTTATCCGTTTTCTGAGCTGCACTGATGTCCTCCCTAATAGTAGGGATGAGGGCAAGGTTGTACAGCGATCCATAAGGAACCAAGTATAGACTTGGCTCTTCCTCCTCCACCGGTGTAATGGTGAGGTGATGGACATGCGATTTCCGACTCAGCGCGTCGGCAACCACATTCGCCTTGCCGGGGTGGTAATGGATCTCAATCTCATAATCTTTGATCAGTTCTAACCACCTCCTCTGCCTCATGTTCAGCTCCTTCTGGGTGAAAATGTATTTCAAGCTCTTGTGGTCGGTGTAGAGATGCACCAAGTTCCCCAGGAGATAGTGCCTCCACATTTTCAGCGCCAACACCACGGCAGCAAGTTCAAGATCGTGAGTCGGGTAGTGCTGCTCATGGTTCCGAAGTTGGCGTGAGCCATAAGCGACCACACGTCCTTCCTGCATCAACACGCAGCCCAGCCCAATACCGGACGCGTCACAATACACGTCGAAGGGCTTTGTTGTATCCGGCTGAGCTAACACCGGGGCTGTGGTGAGATGCTTCACCAATGTTCGGAACGCTCCTTCACACGCCGTGTTCCAAACATATTTTGTCCCTTTCTTCAGCAACTCTGTCATCGGCTTTGCGAGCTTGGAGAAGCTCGGAATGAACCTCCGGTAGTATCCTGCTAACCCGAGGAAGCTTCTGACTTCATGGACTGAAGTGGGAGCTTTCCATTTCAACACTTGCTCTATTTTACTTGGGTCAACCGCAATGCCTTCAGCTGAGATGATATGTCCCAAGAATGGCACTTGGCTGATCCAAAATTCGCATTTGCTGAACTTGGCGTAGAGCTTGTGGTCTCGCAATCGCTGAAGAACGATCCGTAAGTGTTCGGCATGCTCGGCTTCTGTCTTGGAGTAAACCAAGATATCGTCGATGAACACTACCACGAACTTGTCCAGCTCCGGCATGAACACCGAGTTCATGAGATACATGAAACGGGCTGGAGCATTTGTGAGACCAAAGGACATGACGAGATATTCGTATAAGCCGTATCTCGTCGAGAACGCCGTCTTCGGGATATCCTCCGCCCGGATCTTGATCTGGTGATATCCAGAGCGAAGGTCCATCTTTGAGAATACACTTGCCCCCACCAGTTGATCAAACAAGATGTCAATACGGGGCAGTGGGTACTTATTCTTGATGGTGACGGCGTTGAGTGGCCGGTAATCCACACACAGCCTCAGGGTCTCATCCTTCTTCTTCACGAATAGCGCCGAGCATCCCCAAGGCGAGGAACTCGGCCTAATGAAACCCTTGCTCAACAGATCATTGAGCTGTTCTTTCAGTTCCGCCAGCTCATTTGGAGCCATCTTGTATGGTCTCCGTGATATGGGCGTAGTCCCGGGTGCAAGTTCAATCTTGAACTCGACATCCCGCTCAGGTGGCATGCCCGGAAGATCATCCGGGAACACATCAGGATACTCCCGGACTACGGGGATGTCTTCTAACTTGAGAACTTCAGCATTATTAATTGCTAAAACTTCCCGGACTGGCGTGTCTAACATCATGGAATGCGGACGGTGGAATGGAGAATTTAAGTGGACCGTCCGTGTCCGAGTCTCTAGGACAGCGCCATGGTATTGCAGCCATGACATCCCTAAGATTGCATCAATCTTTTGTCCCATAAGGATTATCAAGGTGGTGGGATATAGTTTCCCACCTAAGCACAGAGGTGCCTTTGGAATCATCATATTAGCTGAAATCTTCCCTCCCGGTGAGCATATCATATAAGTGCAGTCGGTTGGGAAGACTTGCAATTGGTGTTTAGCCACATAGGATGCACTTATAAAGCTGTGGGTTGCACCAGAATCAAATAATATGACGATGGCTTGATGGTTGAGAGTAAACGTACCCGCCAGCACGTTGTCTCCCTCTGGGGCGTCCTCATTGTCGAGGTTGCGGACGCCTCCAGTCCGCTGACCAACCTTCTTCACCGGAGGTCGGCCTCGAGCACCGCCCTGGAGCTGGGCTTGCCCGCTGCTCTGCTGCCCCTGGGGACAGTCCTTCGCAAAGTGGCCCGCTTGGCCACACGTGAAGCAGGTGAAACGGGGCGGTCCCCCGCTGATCGGTGGACGGAAACCTGGGGCGCGTTGTGGCGGTGGAAACGCCCGGGGTACCGTCTGCTGCTGCTGCTGTCTTGGTGGTGGCATCGGCGGACGGAACGGAGGTGCCTGAAAGGGACGTCCCCCGAACCGTTGCGGTCGCGCCGGTGGTTGCCACTGCTGCCCGGATGGTGTCCGATACACCATACGGTACTTCTGGGGAGCGCCACTCCCACCGCTGCTAGGTGGAGCGCTACGCTTCCTCTGCTCAGCTGCTAACTCCCGCTGAGCGTCCTCTTGCATGATGGCGGCATTGACTAGGTCGTTGAATGTGCCGCGGTTCCATTGTACGAGGTGGGTCTTCATTTCGGGATGTAACCCCCGATAGAAGTGCTCCCTCTTCTTCTCCTCCGTGGAGATGTAGTCTGACGCATACTGCGCCAGATGGTTGAAGGCACGGGAGTAGTCGTGGGCACTCCTCCCGCCCTGTTTTAGTTCCAAAAATTCTTGGAACTTTCTCTTCATTATTCCGGGAGGAATGTGATAGGCGCGGAACGCCTCCCGGAACTCTTGCCATTCCACGGCATGGCCAGCCGGACGTGAGGCGACATAATTCGCCCACCATGCACCAGCGGCACCGTGGAGCTGCTGTGCTGCGAACAGTGTCTTCTGCCGCTCCGTACACTGGAGCAGCCCGAACTTGGACTCGATAGTCCGCAGCCAGTTGTCCGCCTCCAGTGGTTCTTCAGCTTCGGTGAACACTGGAGGGTGCGTACTCATGAAATCCGAGTACGACACTTCGCGGGGCTCACGAGGCCCTCGCTCTTGACGTCCTCCCGCCTGGGACGTATTCTGCACGATCGTGCGGAGCAGGTCGGTCTGCTCCTCACGACCTCCCACCAATGCTGCTATCACATCCGCTAGAGTAAGCGGAGGCGGCGGTGGTGGCTGCTGCTGCGGGGTGCTGTCGTAGGCCGGTGGCTGGGAGTCATCGCCTCCACCTTGGCTAGAGCCACCAACCTCGTGCGTGGTCCTAGTACGAACCATCTGCAACCATACGACATTAACCATCAGTCCCGCAACATTTTGCATGCAGTCCAATAGAACTGGGCGGAAAAACATTATGACAACAAAACATGCGAAATATCTCGTAAGCAGATAATGTAATAACTTTGCACAAGCTACACCATTACCAGACCAAACACAAGTTAGTTTAATCCAACTTGATGAACCCCCTCTTTGGAAGCTCACCATAACTGGGTTTGGTCTCTACGAGACATTATTATTGCGTTGTCATCACGTATAACACCCTTAGGGTACAACACCCTTTTCAATGAGTTCAACTGTCATTCTTCTGTCAGAATGACCAGTTGCTACCTATTCCAAGTTTTGATCTGGTTCTGGGCATTTTCATGACTCAAGTTGAATACCAAAGTTCAAGTTAACTTCAGTATCTTTCCAACGAGTACTCATTTGCCCCCAGATCAGCTTTGATTAAAAAGTTATGTTAATTCAAAGTTAGCAGAATTTCTGGAAGAATTTTAACAGCACCTCCCTTGGAAGTGGCTGTTTCCAATCCTGATTTCCACTAAATTCTGTGCTGAAACTTCAGAAACTTTGAATTGCAAAGATGTCAAACATCTTCTACTCTTTCTAAGGATGGATTATATGACAATTTTAGATTTTTCTACTGGGAGTTATATTTGAAAAACAGATCAGTTCAGAGGATGTTTTACTCTGCCCTGGTTCTGGACAGTTTACATTCCTCTGGGATTTCAGCCATCTTAAGGCGAGTTTCAGCTCTGGAAGTCTACAACAAAGTTGTAGAGGACTTGAATACCTTTCCAAAACTATATAGCACACCTCCCTGGGCTAAAAGACCTGTGAGTTATGCCCTGTTGAGGATCAGCAAACGTGCTGCCCAAAACAGAGCACTCTGCTTTTCATACTTTTGGCTATACTGCTCCACTATCCCATTCTTATACCCAACCAGGGTCCTAAATGTTGAACCTATAGATTTTAATTCTTTGTTATCATTATTCTCATGCATATGCCTACCATATCTCGGTACTACGTTCCTCACAAAAGAAAATCCTACCCGGATCATACCGGCATATACGTCTCAAATGTGGCACTAAACGGTCTCTCGCACACGTTTTCTACACGAATACATACGTGGTTAGTACCTGCAGAAAACCACACAATGATGGTGCACTCAATGGTTATTCATTTCAGGCAGTTCCATATTTGAAAGTAAATACAAACGCCCGTATCATTGTCATACGGCCGTCCTTGAGTTAGGTCACGTCTCAAGGTACGTGATCGTGTTTCAACACCACACGACGGGGAACCCGAGTATGTCATGAACGGGTCGTCACGGTTGGGAATGTCATCAACCCAACAGATACCACCTACTGCCCTGCAGGGCACGCCGATGGCAAGCGCTGTGTATGTCCTCCTGGGCTATTTCCAGACGAACACACTTTCGCGTTACTGACCACGCGATGGGGTCTCCGCTTACTTGCCTAATGCACGCTAGGGATCAGCGTTTCATATGAACTCAGGGACATGAAGAGTCCAAGAGATTCATATTGACATCTCACACCAAGCTGTGAGATCAATCCCTGAACCATGTTCCTCGTCAGGGAGAGCTAACCGAAATTGAACCGCTTTCGGTGGCGTTCCTTACCATACTTACCAGAGCGTAGGTGCGTCGTTACATAATTGAAATTCAGAATTATAACATATAAGTTAGTCTTTGCCACTTTAAGTAACTAGTCTAATATAGTCCTTACTTGGGCAACTACCGATTCCTCACCGTACACCTAAGTTTTTTTCCCATAATGCAGTCCTTTAGTACTGTGCTATCCCCACTGCAGCTCTGATACCAGGCTGTGGCGGACTGGGATCCGCTCATCCAGGATCGCAGAGGGTGGTGCCGCGCGATGCGACACCCGACAGCACACGTCATAAGAACACAATATATTACATGGGAAAAACAGCTGAAACTGTACAAACAGGTACAAACTTCAGTTACAATTATTGTTCTATTACACAGCGGAAGACTACACTATACAACTCACGCCCGCCTATTTAGCAAAAGTCGGTTGCCCAGCCCTAGGGCAACCCACACTAGCTGCACGTCTCAGCTCAGCGCGGCGTGTACGGCTCCCACTCAGCCGTGGTCCCCGACGGAGGGTAACCCTCGCCGGTGGACTCGTACTCCGAGTCCGTGGGTGGCTCCTCACCTGAAAAACACTTAAGCAGCAACCGTGAGCACGAAGGCTCAGCAAGGCTTAACCGACTCACCTAAGCATGAAACTCTACATGAGGTATACCAAGACATAGGTTGGTAGCATTTCAGCAAAACGACACGCCTACAAGTTCATCCTTAGTTCATCTTTTAGCAACAAGTTAACAGTTCATGAAATCTGAAATTTAGTAAGCAGTGTTTGGTGGCACTTATGTAGCAATACAATTATATCAATCAGCATCATTGAATCAACATATTTCATCCATTAGTCTACGTTACGACGCAGTGAACAAGCAGTACTCGTCACCGCGAGGGACGGCGAATCGACTCGATATACACCTGCAGGGAAAACCCAAAGAGCACGTCACGTACGCCCACCCGTGGAGCTGCACAGCACGCTCACTCGATGTCGTACGGGACAACCTTTCACCCAACAGCCCAAACGTCGAACCGGTCGCACCGAAACGAGCAGGAGGTTCCCCACACGGAGCATCTCTCTATGCCCGTTGGCAGATTTCCACCTTGCTGCCCTCAACCTACACCTATAAATCGGTGTGCTATGCCTCGACGCCCGGAGGTTTAGGCTACATCGGTTTATCGGGGCCCATATATCCGATATGCCTTCGGTACGTTCAATACTTGTTCAGCAGGGCCGCACACGGATCGGTCCTCAATCGACACGGGCAGGGCTGCGCACACAAGACTCTCTCTTGCTGCGCCCTAGCCCCTGCCTAGTCTCATTTTCATTACTAAAGTGATCTCACATCACTCAACCGAACCCGTGTGTCCCAAGCCTATCTCGCGAGTAGATTCCAACTACTCGACTTGTACCGAAGTCCTATGACTCATTAAGCATAGCCTGTCTACTCGAGGTCCTTGACACTACCCTCACTCTTTTAGGAACCTTTGGTTATGCAAGTGGGGTTTCATTTACCCTATACCTAATGCACAATCATACTTCACATGACACATGTAAACAAAGTAAAACTTTTAAAAAGGGTTAATGCAAACCGGGGCTTGCCTTGTTGCTGCTGGTCAGGAGTTAGTTCTTCGTCCGGAAGGAGGAAGTCCAGCACTTCCGGAGTCTCTTCTTCAACGGCTACACGTTAATGAAATACTACATGTTAATTTATATGCAAAAGTGAGTCTAGAGTAAGACTTCTACTATTAGTTCTAATAACCAGCCTCTAATACCTGGAACTTTGTTTAAGAATTTAAATATGAACTGGTGTTGGTGGTTTGGCTTGGACTTAATCACATGGTCAAATGCTAAGTGGTTTTCCCCCTTTTTCCATCTTAGTCCCTTAAGTGGGTAAACAGGACAGGGGTGATCTAGAGCTCCAATGGAGCTGAGAATTTTTGTGTGAGTTCCTTGTCACAAGAAAACTCTCTGGACCAAACATTAGCACTTTTCATGGAGTGGTTTGCTCAGAATAATTCTCTTGGCAAATCAGCAAGGAAGAATTAATTCTGAGGTAATACCCCTGTTCATGCTCAACTTAATGAACTACAATTTCTATTATAGCTCATAGAGTTTGCATGAATTTTCCTAGCATTTTTGGAGTCAAGGTTTGCCCAGAATTGAATTTCCAAGTTTTGGAAATTCTCTGAAAATGTTTCTGCATTCAAATGAACACAGCACCTTCAAATTTGAATTGCTCTGACCAATTCAACTCCAAATGGTCTGAAACTATTACAGGGGTTTACTAATGTCTTAAAGAACATTCTGGCAAAATTTGGGAATTTTTGGATGAACCAAACTCCCTCTAAAATTCTTTTGCTGAAAAGCTTTAAAGAATTTTCCAGAATTAATTAATGGGTTTCATACAAATTGGGTTGTATCTCTGGACAGAGCTATGCAAGATGAATCCAACCCAATTTGAATCACTAATTTTGGAGCTTCCTAGCAAAAGTTATGCAGTTCCAAAGTTTGAACCAATTCTGGAATTCAAATTAATTCGGGAAAAGTTCAAACTCTGCCTGTGGGTCCACCCTACACGTGTCAACCGCCGGACTCGCGCCACACGGGGGCCACAGACCCCTTCCCGCGCCACCACATGGAATCACACGCCACAGCTGATCCGGGGTTTTAATCTTCAGCTGCTGACACGTGGGCCCGGTGGGTCTTCTTCCTCCTCTCGCTCCCGCGCCTCCCCCTCGCCGGCGCTGTACTGGAGCTCGCCGGACTCAGCTTCCCGGCCACCTCTCGGCCGGAGACTCGCCGCCTGGGGGTTTTCAGGGTCGGGGAACAAGTCTATGGGGTTGGCTCGGGCTGCCGGTGGCCGGAAGTAGGCTGGCGACGAGCCGCGGCCTTCGGTGATGATCGGCACCGCCGCCCGAGCACATCAGCCCGCCAAAAGCTCGGCGGATCCGCTCTAAAGCATCAGTGGAGGTCAGGAAATCTCGGCGTGGCCTCAACCTGGCTCGGAAACGACGGCAAACCGGTTGTCACCGTGCGCCCGCGTGTTCCCGCCATGGCCGCCGACCGAAAAGCTCGAAATTAGCTGTAACTACGGCGTTTCTAGCTAGGGTTGTGGAGGGAAAAGGTTCCCTATCCTCTCTAGTTCTGGTGTGCGCAAAATGAACAACTTTAACCGAGAATTGAGCGTAAATTTCCACAGTTCTTACCCGCGGTCCGGTTTTCCTCGTCCGAGGGGAAAACTTGAAATTCCGAAGCTACGTCGCACGGATTGCTCTGGAATTTGGAGAGGAGCAGCGCAGGGAGTTGGCGCACCTTGGGGCGCTCTTGCTCAGTCGTGAAACTGGTTGGTGTGAGCTGCCCACGGGAGCACCTTTGCTCGGTTCTCACCGGCGGCCACGAAAACGTGGTTTCTCTCGGTGGGTAGTGGTTCACTTGACCGGAAGTGATGCGGGTAGTGCGTGGGAGGTCTGAGGATATATGTTTGCTGCGCTGCCGGCGTTGGTACACGAGGGACGATCGCTCCTGAGTGAGTCGATCACAGCGGCGGCTCCTCGGCGTTTTGTCGTGCGAGAGGGCGGTGACTGGGGGTCGGCCCGTGGTCGTGGCGAGCTGGGGCACGGCTGGGAGTTACTGCGCCCGCACAAGGAGCTCGCCAGCGCGCGAGGGGCGAGCAGGAGGTGGCGTCCGGCGTTTTCACGGCGTGTCGCGTGGAGCCTCGGCTCTGTTCCGAGTGCAATACTTAGCCCCTAAGGCTGTTGACTATTGTGCCATTTTAACCCTCCCAATGACATGTGGGACCCACTTGTCAGTGCTCCCCCACCCCTCAAAAGATCTCCAAAGCTTAGCCAGAGATGAATCCAAATATTTGGAGTTTGAAACTGACCTACATTTGTATGGTTGAGCTCATTTCCCCCAAATTCAAATAAATATTTGAATTCTTGGCATATTTGGATCCTTCTTGGAAAAATGGGTAGCAAATCTTTTTGAAAATTTCTGAACTTTGCCTCCCCACTAATTTGGACCTGAGAAATCCAATTATGCACTTTGATACTTGGTTTAGCTGCTGAAATCCTGAGTTTGAATGCAACAGTTTGGAAACACACTCTCATGTGTGATCACATGTGTATAATTTTTCCCATGTTGTGAGAGTGTAAGTTTCCCCTCTAACCACTTCTTTGATAAAGGTTACTTGCTCCTCCCATCCCTTACCAGCCATCCACAACAAGAGCTGAGGTGTGGTGAAGTGAAGAAAAGTTTTTGCAAGTCCCATTTCTTGGGCTTTTACAATCATACCTCCTACAATTCAAACCACAGCAACTAGATGCCCTAGCGTCCTCCCACGCCGAGAACCAAAGAAAACCAACCCTCCTATGCCCCGGGCAACGAGAAATCGTCGTCGGCGGCCAAAACTGCCACGGTCCACGGTGACGACTAGTTTGCAGCCATTTTCTGCATGATTTGATCTCCGTTCCATGTTCCTAGAACCATAGGGATGCTGTAGGGCATCGTAGCTCGCCGGGAGATGCCTTGGACACGCTGGAACGCGTCCATGTCGAGCTCCCGAGCCGCCCCGCCGGTGCTGACCCACCTACAGCTGTTTTCATGCGGAGAAACCTTGCCCGGCAGCTGCGCCACGTTCCCAGGAGCATGTAGGGCGAAACCGGAGCTCATTTGGTGGAGAAATGAGAGAGAACGAGCCATGCCACGCTTTCTGCTGGTGTGCACCCGCGGGCTCTGGCGGGAGGTTGAAGAAGCACCTGACCCGTGGGCCCCACGTGTGACTGTTCTGTTTAAAATCAAACAGAGAGTTGTTCAAACTTGTAAAATGCATAACTTGGTGTAGGACACTCCAAAAATAGTGAGATAAATTTTGTTGGATTCCTCTAAGAGATTACTATCGAAGGGTACAGCCCAATATTTATGAAAATCCCTGGTTTTGGCTCATTAATTCATATAAGGAAAATCTTGTAGGAATTTTTGCAGGAGCTCTGTGTATTGGAGAATTCCCAAATTTGGGCAGGAGATTCCCTGAAACATGCCTTAACTCCAGTAAAATGTTCAGAAGCATTGGACCTCATTTGCTTGGCCAAATGTGGGGTTAATTCCTTATGACTCTGAAAATTGGAAAATAAACAGAGTTCAATTCCAGAATTTTTCCCCAAACTTTAGAACCTCATAACTCTTGCTAGGAAGCCCCAAATTTAGTGATTCAAATTGGGTTGGATCCCTATTGAATATCTCTGTCCAAATCTACAACCCAATTGGTATGAAACTCATTATTTAATTCTGGAAAATTCTTTAAACTTTTCAGAAAAAGAATTTTAGAGGGAGTTTGGCTAATCCAAAACTCCTCAAATTTTGCCAGAATAGTCTTTAGTGTGTTAGTGAACCCCTGTAAAAATTGTAGCTCAATTGGAGTTGATTTGGTCATGGAAATTCAGAATTTAAGTTGCTGTGTTCAATTGAATACAGAAACATTTTCAGAGAATTTCCAAAACTTTGAAATTCCTTCCTGGGAGATTCTTAGCTCCAAAAATCCTAGGAAAATTCAGGCAAGCTATATGAACTATAATGGAAATTGTAGTTCACTAAGTTTGGCATGAACCTGGGTGTGATCTCAGAATTAATTCTTCTTTGCTTAATTGCTTAGAAAAATTTTCTGAACAAGCCACTCAATGAAATTGCTAATTCTTGGTCCAGAGTGTTTTCTTGTGACAAGGAACTCACCTGAAGATTCTCAGCTCTATTGGAGCTCTGGATCACCCCAGTGCTGTTTAACCTCTTAAGGTGATTAATATAGAAGAGGGGGAAACCACTTAGCACTAATCATGTGTTTAGATCCAAACCTAAACAACTAGCACCAGTGTCATTTTAAATTCTTAAACAGAGCTCCAGTGTTTGAAAACTTGTTATTAGAACGTGTACCAAAGTATTTACAATTAAACAATTGTGCATATACATTACGTGTAGCATCTACGTGGAGGAGTTGAAGTCATCGGAGTAGAGATCAAAGAAGGAGGAAAGCAGTTGATCGAGCACCAAGTGGTCTTCACTAACTGAACTGCGCATATATATATATATATATATATATATATATATATATATATATATATATATATATATATATATATATATATATATATATAAGTCACCTGCAAAACAAACGCAAGCCCCGGTTTGCATCAAATTTACAAGTTTTTATTTGTATTCACTTCATACGTCTAGCATTTTATTTATTGCATTACGTCTAGATGGTATGAAACTCCAAATGCATGACCCAGAAAACCCTGGAGTTTAATGTAGGATATGTTACCAATTAATTATAACTGCTGATCTCAACAAAAGTGGATTAAAAGAGGCATAACTCGAGTGGGCAGATTCCTACTCGTGAAACGGGGTTAAGGGGGGATCAATCAGAAGAGTTGGGAATTGATCCTCATAGTTGGGAATGGTGACCGGGCAGTGGATGGAAGGTCAAGGACGTGGTCCTGTGAGCCTAGTCTATGTCCGAGTCGATTAAGGCCTGTTCTCGTGTCCGGCCCCGCTGGACAAGTTTGAGATGTGTACCGGATGCATACTGGCTATATGGGACCCAGGAAACCGGTGTAACATGTTAACCTGGGTGTCGAGGCATACCTCACCATCTGATGCCGATGCTGAAAGGATAGAGAAGTCGGCCCTACGAGGGTTTGCCGTAGAGAGACTTAATCCCAGTCGGTGGGACCGGTTCGACATTTGGGTGTCGTTTGAAAGGTTGCCACGTATGGCGTCTGTGACGGTTGCTATGTGCAACGTCGAGTACGGGCGTACGTGTCGTGTCAGCCGGGTGTTTTTGATTGCAATCACCGTCGCTCGCGGTAGTGAGCATACTTGTACACTGAGTCGTGACATAGTAATAAACTGGGAAACGTTTAATATGCTTCGTGGGTAATCCTCATAATGGAGATGAGGAACGAGCAACACTTCACTAAATTTAATTTCCACCTTGGGCTAGTAGCGTCGAGGCAAAGCGTTTCTTGTTTGATTGTGGAGTCTCGACGTTGATGGCGCAAGGTCAGTATGAGTCTAGGATAGCTCACTAAAGTTACTTTCACCTCGGGCAAGTGACATCGAGATGAAGCGTTTCTTGTTTGATTGTGGAGTCTCGATGTAAGTTGCGCGAGGGCTAAAAAAGTTGCTTAAAACTTGAAGTAAGGACTCCCCTTTAGCTCAAGTTGGTCGTTTGTGCAAATTTCTATAGCCAGCCCTCTATTTTCATCATGTAGAGTTTCATGACTAGGGTGACGGGTCAGTCTTGCTGAGCTTCGTGCTCACAGATACTACATAAGTTGTTTTGCAGGTAATAACTGTAGGCTGATATGTACGGGTGCCCGATGAGACTCGGAACTCCCCGAGTGGTGAACTCATGGCAACCCCTGCCGCTGCTATTATGACAGTGTTGCTAGCGAGAATGGTCCACGGGCTGGAAACCTTCCGGTTGCTTAGCATAGGTATGAGACGTGAGTTGTAATAGTCTTCCGCTGTAGTTTATTTTGAGAAGTATGTGTAAAATTTACACTTTGTAAGCTTCCGCCTGATGTATGTAATATGATGCTTTATTATGTGTGCTGTTGGGTGCCGCATCGCACGGCACCACCCAATGCGATTCCCGGGCGAGGTGCCCCGTTCCCGTGAACCGGGACGGTGGGCCCTCACAGAACTAGGCCCTGGCGGCGAGGGAGAGCGTGGCAGTCAGCCGGGCGGCAAGTATCAGCGTGTCTCCGGCGAGCCCGCCGGCGGGCGGGCGCGGGAACGCGAGGAAGAAGACGACCCGCGGGCCCCATGTGTCAGTGACGGGGAGTTTAAAATACAGATCTACTGCGGCCCCGGGATCAAGTGTGGCCATGCGGGAAGGGGTCTGTAGCCCCGTGTGGCTCAGCTCCAGCAGTGACACGTGTGTAACGGTCCCACGGTCAGAGTTTAAATTTTTCTTCGGTTTATTTAGAATTTCAGATTTAGTTCAAACTTTAGAACCCCATAACTTTTGCTAGGAATCTCCAAATTTAGTGGTTCAAATTGAGTTGGATTCATCTTGCCTAGGTCTATCCAAATATACAACCCAATTTGTATGAAACCTATTATTTAATTCTGGAAAAAATTCATTAAAAGTTTTCAGCAAAAGAATTTTAGAGGGAGTTTGGTTCATCCAAAAATCCCCAAATTTTGCCAGAATGTTCTTTAGGATGTTAGTGAACCCCTGTAAAAGTTTCAGACCATTTGGAATTGATTTGATCAGAGCAATTCAAATTTGAAGGTGCTGTGTTCATTTGAATACAGAAACATTTTCAGAGAATTTCCAAAACTTGGAAATTCAGTTCTGGGCAGATCTTAGCTCCAAAAATGCTAGGACAATTCATGCAAACTCTAGGAGCTATAATCCAAATTGTACTCTATTAAGTTGGGCATGAACAGGGGTGTTACCTCAGAATTAATTCTTCTTTGCTTATTTGCTAAGAGAATTATTCTGAGCAAACCACCAGATGAAAAGTGCTAATTTTTGGTCCAGAGGGTTTTCTTGTGACAAGGAACTCACACAAAAATTCTCAGCTCCATTGGAGCTCTGAATCACCCCTGCTCTGTTTAACCACTTGAGGTGATCAATGTGGAAGAGGGGGATAACCACTTAGCACTTAACCATGTGCTTAGGTCCAAACCCAAACCACTAGCCCCAGTTTCATTTTAAATTCTTGAACAGAGTTCCAGTTGTTAGAAACTGGTTATTATAACTAATAGCAGAAGCATTACAATAAACTTATGTGTATATCATTAACATGTAGTATTTCATTAACGTGTAGTCGCTGAAGGCGAGGAAGCTCCGGAGGTACTCGACTTCCTCCTTCCGGAAGAAGAGCTAACTACTGACCAGCAGCAACAAGGCAAGCCCCGGTTTGCATTAACTCTTTTATCAAGTTTTGCTTTGTTCACATATTTAGGGTGATGTATGAATGTGCATTAGGTGTAGGATGGATGAAAACCCCACTTGCATGACCAGAACTTTTCCATAAGAGTGAGGGTAGTGTCTAAGACCTCGAGCAGACAGGCTATGCTTAATGAGTCATAGTACTTCGGTACAAGTCGAGTAGTTGGAATATACTCGCGAGATAGGCTTGGGACACACGGGTTCGTTTGAGTGATGTGAGATCACTTTAGTAATGAAAATGAGACTAGGCAGGGACTAGGGCGCAGCAAGAGGAAGTCTTGTGTGCGCAGCCCTACCCGTGTCGATTGAGGACCGATCCGTGTGCGGCCCTGCTGTACAAGTATTGAATGTACCGAAGGCATATCGGATATATGGGCTCCGATAAACCGATGTAGACTAAACCTCTGGGCGTCGAGGCATAGCACACCGATTTATAGGTGTAGGTTGAGGACAGCAAGGTGGAAATCTGCCAACGGGAATAGAGAGATGCTCCGTGTGGGGAACCTCCTGCTCGTTTCGGTGCGACCGGTTCAACGTTTGGGCTGTTGGGTGAAAGGTTGTCCCATACGACATCGAGTGAGCATGCTGTGCAGCTCCACGGGTGGGCGTACGTGACGTGCTCTTTGGGTTTCCCTGCAGGTGTATATCGAGTCGATTCGCCGTCCCTCGCGGTGACGAGTACCGCTTCTTCACTGCATCGTAACGTAGACTAATGAATGAAATGTTATGATTCAATATTGCTGTTATGATAGAATTGTATTGCTACATGTGTGCCACCAAATATTGCTTACTAAATTTCAGATTCCTGAACTGTTAACTTGTTGCTAAAAGATGAATTAAGGATGAACTTGTAGGCGTGTCCATTTGCTGCAATGTTACTATCCTATGTTCAGTGTACCCTCATGTAGAGTTTCATGCCTAGGTGAGTCGGTTAAGTCTTGTTGAGCCATCGTGCTCACGGTTGCTGCTTAAGTGTTTTTCAGGTGAGGAGCCACCCACGGACTCTGAGTACGAGTCCACCGGCGAGGGTTACCCTCCGTCGGGGACCACGGCTGAGTGGGAGCCATACACGCCGCGCTGAGCTGAGACGTGCAGCTAGTGAGGGTTGCCCTAGGGCTGGGCAACCGACTTTTGCTAGATAGGCGGGCGTGAGTGTAGAAAAGTAGACTTCCGCTGTGTAATAAAGACAATAGTTTGTAACTGAGTATTGTACCTGTTTGTACAGTTCAGTTGTTTTTCCCATGTAATATATTGTGTTATTATGACGTGTGCTGTCGGGTGTCGCATCGTGCGGCACCACCCTCTGCGATCCTGGATGAGCGGATCCCGGTCCGCCACAGCCTACTACATTCCCCTCTCCATTTCTATGTCCCATTTCTCCATTTCTATATGCCCTTCTCCATTTCTATGGTTCCTTCCTCCATTTCTATGGTCCTTTCTCCATTTCTATGGTTCTTTTCTCCATTTCTATGATTCTTTCTCCATTTCTATAGTTCTTTCTTCTTTTCTACTTCTTTTATAATGCTTCTCTACATGAAAAATGTATGCAATGCTTGGAAATGAATCTGAGGGTGTTACAGCTCAATCCTCTTCCACGAGCGACGGTGATTCAAATCAAAAACACCCGGACTACACGACACGTATGCCCGTACTCGACGTTGCCTACAGCAACCATCAGTGACGTCGTACGTGGCAGCCTTTCACCCGTTTCACCTACGTTGAATCGATCCGATCATCCCGTACAGTAGACACCCTCATGGTGCACCTACCAACATGAGATGTCATGAGAGTCTTACCCACATACTGCACACCGGCCCTCTCGCCTGAGGTGACCGGAAAAGTCCCAACGCAAGCTTCCCGAGGTACATCGATTTACTGGGTCCCATAGATCCAGCATGTGTCCGGTACACAACTCAAACTTGCTCAACAGGGCCACATACGGATCGGTCCTTTACCGACACGGACAGGTCTAACGCACCCAGACCCCTATGTCCTGCTGCTCCTACAACCTGCCCGGTCTCAACTTCAACTTGCTAACAAATTTCTGAACCAATCCCGTATGCCCCTGTTTTTCCTGATCATGCGAGTAGCATCTCACCACTCAACTTCTACCAAACCTTACTTAAGCATGACTGTTCTACATGAAGAAAAGACATCTACCCAATACTCAATGGTTTTATTTGGTCATGCAAGAGGAGTATCAAAGCAACTAGACCTAATGCACATTTCATTTCCTAACAAACATAGTGAATACAAAGTAAAAACTTAAAAGTGATTAAATGCAAACCGGAGCTTGCCTGTTTTGCAGGGAAATAATATATATATATATATATATATATATATATATATATAATCAGTTAGTCTCCTTATATCACTTGATCCTCCTAACTTGATCCACTTCAAGTGTTGACCTCCATCGAAGTCCTTTGTCGTGAGCTACTGATATGTATATGCATAAGATTCATAATACAATTTAGAGAATTAAAGACTCGACTCTTTAATAACAGGGGGCTGTGTGGGAGTCCTAAGAATGATGTTCTTGTCCCTGTTGTGCAGAGAAATTAAAGGAAGAACCACCTGTCCATAAGAAGTTTCATTAACATGTTCTATGGTTCCTAATGGACATGTGACATGAGCTCAAAAGATTTGAATGAACTGAAGATCAAGAAATCCAATGGCTTCAAAACATTTATAGCATATTCTATAGTACCCAGGGACTTAGCTTGCCAAATTGCAGCTAAAGTGGAAAGAATATGTGCTCCCCACAATTCCTATAAGACTCTTATGTATTTTCCCACATACATAAGCATGGAGAACAAGGACAGGATATCTAAGGCTCAACTTGAGCTGAAACTTTACATGTGAGTTCCTGGTCACAAGAAAGTACTTCGGCAAAAAATTCAGACCTTCTACTTGAGTAGTTCCTCCAGAATAATTCCTTAAGCATTTCTATTAAAAAGAATTACTTCTGATGTACTGTGCATTTTCATGCCCAATAAAGTGAGTTTCAAGTATAATTCATAGAGCATGTATGAATATTTATATGATTTTTGGAGCTATGAATTGCCTCGAATGGATTTTACAAGTTGGAAACCTTTTCTGAAAAAGTTTCTGGACAACTTTGAACACAGCAGTTTGTATTTAGCAAATTCCTACACAAATCATCTTCAAATGATCTGAAAATTTGCTATATGGTCAATAATATCCTAAATAATATTCTGGCAAAATTTGAGGATTTTTGGATGGACCAAACTCCCTCAATAATTCTTTTTCAGAAAATTTCAAAGAATTTTCAAGAATTTATTATTTAATTTCATACAGATTGGGGTTTATATTTGGATAGATCTTTGCAAAATGAATCTAACCCAATTTGAATCAATCAATTTGGAGGTTACTACACAAAGATATGATTTTCCAAATTTGTGGCTAATTCTGTAATTGTTTTGCTATTGGAAATCGATTGGGTCCACGTTTTTAAACCACAGCCACTGATATTCGAGCCATACTGGGTTACAAGGTTCCCACGCACGAAGCCACACTTGATCACACGCCACAGTCGATCAAAATTTTAAAATCTGATCGCTGACAGCTGGGTCCGGCCCGGGTCTTCTTCCTCCAGCTCTTTCCCGCGCCCGCGCCGTTAGTTCGCCGGACCAAGGCAGCTCCTCGCTGGCGAGCCGTTTCCGGCTATCTCCTGGCTGGAGACTCGTTGCCCGTGCGTTTGGGAGGTCGGGAAGTCGATCTGTGCGGCGATCTCGGGCTGCCGGTGGCCGGAACACAGTCGGCGGCGTGCAGCGGCCTCGGGGAGAGTTCGGCGCTGTCGGCCAACGGTTCTAGCCCGCCAAAAGTTCAACCAAAATGCTATAAAGCACCAGTGGGTGCTAGGTTAGCTCGCCAAGGAAACAACAGAGGTCGAAAACGCCTCCAAAGGGGTTCTCACCATGCGCCCGATCGATGCCGCCATGTAAGCGCTCGTGAAAACTCAAAATACGCCGCTCCGGGTCGGTTTCAAGCTAAGGTTGCTAAAAAGAAAATGATCGCCTGCTACTCTGGCCCGTGTGTGCTAGATTTGGTGCTCTAACAACAATTAGGGAGGAAGAATTTGGAGTTGCCGTACCGAACAATCCGTGGTGGTGCACCGGGGAAAAACGCCGAATTCGGCCGCTAGGGATCACCACTTGATATGAGCTTTGGGGAGAAGCACCACGGTGGTCCAGTGCACCTCTGAGCGTCCTTGCTTGGGCGTGAAAACCACCGGGTTGGCCTGTCCACGTGTGCCCGATCACCGGTTGGTTTAGGTTACCGCGAAGAACAGCGCGCCCGTGTGAGGGAAACTGAAGCTGGCTCAGTTTCGGCACCGAGGAGGTAGAAGAAAGTCACCCAGCACCGTTTTGCACCTCGGAGTGGAGGTGTGCACACGTTTTGTCCGGGTTCCGATCGAAACTGAGGCAGTGGCGCTCTGTTCTCAGTGTGTCACGTGCGAGGAGGAAGCAAAGTCCGTTGCTTCAGCCTGTGAGGGAGAAGATCACATTGAGAGCGAATGAAGCACCCAAGGTGGTCGCCAGCATGGTAAAATTCACGAGGAGGTGGCTCTGCCTGATCCTCGGTGGCGCCCGGTGAGCCTTCGGACTGTTCGAGTGAAACAACAGAGAAAGCCTCAGTTGTAAGTAAACTTCCCTTAATGACATGTGGGCTCCACCCAAATTTCCTCCCCACAAAAGATCTTCTCATGTGAATCTATTCCATTCAAAAGTCCTGAAGATTAAAATGGGCTAGCATTCGAATTCGCTGAATTCAGTTTGAATTTGCATTGCAAATTTGAATTCAGTTTAAATTTGAAATTGCTATTATTTGTCTTCTAGTCCACCCAAATTAGAAGGTTGCCATCCTAACTTTCCTCAAATTCAAAAGTAGGAGGCTGCATGTGTATTCAAAAGTTTGGCAACAATTTGTGGGGAACTTTGATTTTGAAAATCTGATTTCTAAGCTTTCATGCAAAGGAGTATTTCCTCCATGGTGTTTAAGTCCATATTGGTTCAACACCTTCAAATGAACATGTGCCCCTTCTTGATGAACATCTTTGAACACCATCATGTATATAAAAGTTTTTGTAAGTCCCAATTTCATGAATTTGAAACACATAGTCTTTCAAGCCTCGATTTATTTCATATACAATTCTGGGACTTTTACAGTTCAAGTGGTGGTACTTGACCAGCGATCAACCTCTGAGGAGTTGATTGTACAGGTGGCCTCCATATTTCAGTGGATGGCGTTCCGTACACCAAACTATATTTTTGGGGCACATAACTTGTGCTGGCCTGCGTGATATCAGTCTTTTTACTTTTCTCTTCTTGCCACTCAAGTGTCGGCTTTTGTTGTATGAGAGCCGCATTGACCATGTCGGTGTAATTGCCTTCGTTGAACACGACTAATTTCTCATGTAATATGGCACTCAGGCCATAGAACAATAAATCACACCGTGCCTCTTCTATCGCCACATATTTGGGAGCGTATTGAGCCAAATGGTTAAACCTTTAGACATACTCGAGGACATTCATGTCCTCTAGATTCAACTTCAAAAATTCCTCCCGCTTGGTCTTGATAATTCGTATTGGTATGTGACGAGCACGAAAGGCTTCCGGAATGGTGGTGGGATGTTCAACCCACCAATTTCCGGTGGCTCCATGGAGTTGTTGAGCGGCAAACAATGTCTTCTGATATTCATCACACTCGAATACTCAAAATTTGGACTCCATGACACGAAGCCACTGATCTGCTTCCACGGGTCCGGTAGCTTCCGTAAAGATCAGCGGTTGAGTCACCAAGAAATCCAGATAAGCGTCCCGAGGTGGAACGACTTGTTGCGTGTGTTGAATTATGCCTTGCTGTACCAAGGCTTGGAGTAAACGTGTGTTCTATTGCGTTTCTTCTTGGAGTAGTCTAGTGTTCTCTTGGTTAGACTAGACAACACGAGTCATAAGATCCATCCATCCCTTGGATGGTGGCTCCGACGGTGGAATAGATTCATCACCGCCTCAGCGAGAACTTCCGGCCTTACTCGAAGAACGCGTACGAAGCATACTGCCAAAACACATTTCGAGATAAGTTAAACATGAACTCAGCAGTATATGAAGCTAAAGAAAACATGAATATGTCAAAACTTTATGAAAGCAGTAACAACATTCATGTTTACAAAAATCCTTAAAGTAGGCATAACTAGCCAGCCTTTCTGTACAGAACAGACCATTATGCACTAAATCCAGATTTTGATCCAGTTAACAGCACTTTCATAACTCAAATTGAATACTAAAGTTAAAGTTAACTTCAATATCTATTCATCGAGTATTCATATGCCTCCATATCATTTCTGTATTAAAAGTTATGATAATCCAAATTGACAGAATTCCTGGAAAAAATTTGCCAGCATCTCCTTTGAATGTGGCTATTTTTATTACAGTTGTATATGCAAATACAATATGAATGTGAACAAACTTTTAACTACAACAGTGTTGAATATCTCATAACCTTTCCAACGGTATATCATAGGCTCCTTAGGGATTTTTCTATAGAGAGTTATGGCTGAAATACAGAAATATCCAGAGAGGTTTTGCTCCTGTCCTGGTTCTGGACAGTTTACCTTCAACTGGACTTTCCACCAATTTAGGTTGTGATTTTGCTCTGGAGGTATGCATAGAAGTTTAAGAGCACTTAAAAGTCATTTGAGAACCGTATCATACACCTTCATTGGGTAAATATACTCATAGTTATGCTCTGTTAAACTCCTGCAAGAATTCCTGCCAGAAACAGAGCACTCTGTTTTTGAAACTTTTGAAGCCTAGTAATTCTTTCATTTGAATCTTAGCTCAAAATATGAGTTCCGTAACTAATATTTTTTTTCAAATCATCCATTTTTAGTTGAAAGTTGGTTCATGAATCATTTCTTCATAGTGAAAAGGTTATTAAGTTTAGTACGGTGTCGATGCACTGTAAGAGATATGTTGGTACTACATTCCCCACAAAAAGAAAAACCTAATCCGACATATACGTGTCCTTAGGTGACACTAAGACGTTCACTCGCAAATGTGTGCTACTCGTGCTACGGTTTCGTGGTTAATACCTGCATAAGTCACACATAATCATCAGGTTTGGCTGCACACCGAACCCGGCTCCATAACAGTTTCATACACCCGTCCGTCATCACTCGCACGGGTGTTCTCAAGCCAAACACGCCTTGAGATACGTGTTCACATTACTAACCACATGACGGGGTATCCTCTACTTGCCCGTAGCACGCCAGGAAAGGGCGTTGCTCGAATACCCCAAACGACATGAAGAGTCATAGAGGATACTAAAGCTGGCCGGGTTACCTGCCACCCGTGAGGCTCCACCCTTAAGCTTGTGCGCACTGGTGGACAGCGCATACATGCACCCCCAAGACATGGAAAGTCCTGATATGCATGATTTTCCAACATAGCACTTAAGCTAGGTTGCCACCTTCATATTAGGCTAATATAGTAGTCCTTATGTGGGCCTAGTACCGTTTTCTCACCGTATCCTAAGTTTTTGTCATAATACGATCCTTATTCCATGCACTATTCCCAATGCGGCTCTGATACCACGCTGACACGGCCTGACCCGATCACGGGGTCGTGCAGCTCACCCGGGAATCGCATTGGGTGGTGCTGTGTGATGCGGCACCCAATAGCACATACATAAGGAACACGTATCACATAAATCAAAAGCGGAAGCTTACAAGTTTCAGTTTGTAAATAATTTACATAAAATAAAATACAGCGGAGGACTAATTTATCTCACATTTAGTATCTACTAAACACTCAAGAAGATGTCCAGCACGGGGACTCTTCTCGCGAGGAACACGAAGACATACGGCAGCGGCCAGGTTCTCAGTGTATTAAACGACTCCGAAGTCTCTGAGTCTCACTGGACAACCATCTCATAGCATCGATGTTAACCTGCAAAACCACTCATATAGCAAGCGTGAGCATGTAGGCTCAACAAGACTGATCCTCTCCTCTAAACAAGAAACTCTACATGCACGACGGATTGAATAAGGTAGCTGAATTTGCATAAAGGACTCGCCTACAGTTGATCCTTAACTATCAGACTTTACAGCCTCATTTTAAAGATCTTGAGCCAACACAGCATCACAACTCCACAATCAAACAAGAAATGCTTTGTTGTGATGCTTCTTGCACAAGTTGAAGTAAACTAAATTTGCACTATCTCTAACTCAAGCATGGTTGCAATACAATTTAGATCACAATCCTTATCAGTTCAAAGTAATTCACTTCAGTTCTTACTACAACAAGACTCAGTGTCCAAGTATGCTCATATATCTGCAAGCGATGGTGATTCAAACCAGAACATGCCCATACTGCACGACACTGTGAGACCTATGTGTGCTGAATACATTGGCTATGATGATAAAAGTTTTGAATTCTGCCAAAACACTCTTTTTGTCAAGGTCTGACTCTAGGTCCGAGCTCCAACAAGATCCGACGTAAAATCCGACTTGCTATGGCTAGTTCCGACATGTGTTTGGTTAGCTCCGGCGATAGGTCCGACTAGCTTTGGTAAGTTCCGGTGCTAGGTTCTGCTAGCTTTGGTAAGCTCCGGGTCAAGGTCCGGTTAGCTTTGGCAAGGTCCGGAGCTAAATCGCAATGGTTCTATTTTTACCATGAATGTTTTGAACTTGCTTTACATATATGGAAAGTTTGCTTAGTATTCTTTTACTAATTTTTTGAAGAGTTATGGCTGTTTACGGTGGTTAACATTTTTGCTATGGTTTGCAACATGCTTATGTGAGGTGTTCATGTAAGGTGTTGTGGTTTTCGGAACTAACGTGAGTCAAGTCACGGACTTATGCTCGAAAGTATTGGTTGTTTATTCATGTGCAGGTGTCGCTTGAGTTCAAGATATGGCTGGTGACATGATCCATTGATCTAGTCTTAGGGAAAAGATGAGGTTCAACAACCAAGTTCGGGAGGAATTATGGTTGAGTTGATCAGGAGGTCGCACAACATGTTTGGATCAAGAACTATGCATATGAAGGTGTTTGCACGTGTGCAAGGAGTGCATGGACGTGGCAACATGGTTCCAAGGCGTGATGAAGAGATGTGTACATAAAGAATTGGTAGGAAAGGTCCAACCGGCTGGATTATGGACTCAGGCTGCGACTGAGTCGGTTATGGCTCAAATTTGGAAAGATTTGAGTTGGTTATGATAGGATTCCGTGCGGGACACGAAGTTGAGTTGTTTTAGGAATGTGGGATATGTTCCTAAGGTGTTTGGAAGTCTTAAGATTGCTTCTATCTGCGTATAGAAGAGCCTTGAGCAGTTTTGATTCAGAAACTGAGTAAGATTAGAGTCCTAGTTTGAATTGGGTTGGCCTCCGGGCTGATTATATAAGCAAGGGAGGCCAGAGCTCGTGAAAAGACGACCTTGGGATGTTGCTCTTATATTTTGATCAATAAAATTCGTAATTTAGAGGAGCTTTTGTGCCTTGTTCGTCCGACTTGTTTTTGTCAAATCTTTCTCATTGAGTTTCTAGACAGCACGACAGTGCTTCAATGTTTTGATCAGAACTCGAGTTTTACAGATCCAATTGATGTGATTCTTTTTGGGTTGTCTTCGCAACTTGATTATATATCATATGCGAAAATTTCACAGTTATTGGATTTGTAGTTTCTTATCTACGCGAGTTTCTTTGCATTGTTTCAGATCTGGTTTTTACTCGAGTAGAACAGATTGACTCTCGTTTGATCTTTCGATCATAACATGAGTTTTTCTTGACGGATTTCCGTGATTCTTGTTGTCGTATCTTTGTTACTTAATTATCTATAATATATACTACTTTTGTCATGGTTGAACACATTTATATCAGTCGCATACATGGTTTCTTTAACAGATCGATTTTCTGCCGAGGGGTTTTTTGTTGCTTCCGCTAAAAAGTTTAGATCTACCATTCACCCCCTCTGGTAGCTTTTCACGTGCTCTTCGATCCT
The DNA here is from genome assembly GCA_030760725.1 of Neostapfia colusana. NCBI lineage: Eukaryota > Viridiplantae > Streptophyta > Magnoliopsida > Poales > Poaceae > Neostapfia > Neostapfia colusana. The sequence goes on along the minus strand of JASWHV010000008.1, from coordinate 81,841,903 downwards.
ACAATTATTATCAGAGCCACGGTGCTCTAATATTTGTGATTTGAACGTGTTTTGACTAATCATCATGGAGAAATACTTCGCAAAACCTTGTATGTTCAGTGGCTTTGATTTTCAAGTTTGGAAGGCACGTATGGAGGCTTTCATCTAGGCGCAAGGCTTCGCAATATGGTAAAAGGTGTACAAGCCTTATGACATGCCGCCAAACGATCAAGTCATGGCTACGAACATGAGAGATATCGACAACAACAAAAAGGCACAGAACATGATCATACAAGGATTAACTCAAAGTGACATCGACCGTGTTGCACACCTCCAATCTGCATACGATGTGTGGAAAGCACTTTGTGACTACCACGAAGGATCCAACACAATCAAGGAGGTAAGACAAGATATGCTCAAGAAATAATACATGCGCTTCGAGATGCAACCCAGTGAGTCAATCGATGACCTCTTTGCTCACTTCAATAAAATTCTCAGCAACTTGCGTAGTGTCAACGTTAATTTTTCAGATGCTGAAAATGCTAGACAATTACTAAGTGCATTAGACATGTCAATTTGGGAGATGAAAGTTACATCTATTCGTGAATCCACTGTCATGAGTACACTTACATTAGATGTGCTATATTCTAAGTTAAAAACTCATGAAATTGACATAATATCACGTAAGAACCCCAAGAAGTCTCTTGCATTTGTTTCACAACGTGACATGCCTAGCTCTAGTCAATCTTCATCTTGTGGTACACTTTCTTTGTTGTCCTCTCTAACCCTTGAACAGATTGAATAGTTTCCAGAGGAAGAACTTGCACTCATCTCTACTCGGTTCTCAAAAGCATTGCAAAATGTGAGAACTAGAAGGAGAGGAAGTTCCGGACCTCAACGATGCTTCAAATGTGGTAAGACAGGACATTTTCGTACGGATTGCCCTAACCTTTCAGGTCCTAATTCCTGTGATGAAAAGCAAACTAGGACGAAGAACTCCTTTGCAAACGATAAGAAAAAGAAGAAGGGTTTTATAGGACGCCAATTGGTAAATAGTTTTATCTCCGCACTTCAAGAACTTGGCTCGAGTGATGTGGACATTGGAAGTGATGAAGATGAAGATGATTTGGCAAACTTATGCTTCATGGCGGGCAAGTCAAGTTCAAGTATGGAGGAGGAAGAACACAACAATGACAATGAAGAGGTATGTCCTACTTGCGAAGAAATGTGTGATGCTATTTCTCGTGCCACTGTTATAGTTAAGAAAAAGGATAAAAAGCTTAGGGACAATGCCGTTAAAATTGAGTCACTAGAATCTGAAATTAATTGTTTGAAATTTTCGATTCCTAGTGATGATTCTTGTTCCTCATGTGATTTAATATATGAACAATTGTCCTCTCTATGAAGTCCACATACCTCCACACTTGATAAACTTGAGTTAGAGATTGAAAAGAACAGATAGCTTGCTGCACTTAATGATAAAAACTTGAAAGATGCTTGTTGTTCTACAATTGATTTGCATTGTTCTACTTGTGATGATCTTAATAATAAACTATAAGATGCTATGAAGGAAATTTCTATATTGAACAATGCTTTATGTTCTCATGAAGTTAAGTATTGTTCCAATTGAAAACTAAAAGGAAAAACTTCATGTCAAAACTGCCTAGACTTGTCTAAGAAACTTGATGACATAAATAGGACACTAGAGCGGTTTTGTAATGGGAATAAGAATCTGAACTTGCTGTTGAATTCTTCTAAATCTTGCAGTGATAAAACTGGTTTAGGTTTTGATTCCCATCCTCGTGCTAAAGCACATCCACCTAAAATTGTAAAGTCATTAGGAAGTGGTTTGATTAAAACAGTTCCTAAACAAAATGAATTGGTTTTTAAATCTGCAGGAGTGTTGTCTCATTCGGTTTCAAATAAACATGTTGTCTGCTCATCTAGACATGAACATAAAGTTAAATTTAATTGTATCTATTGGGGTAGAGATGGTCATGTCATATATTTTTGTTATAGACTAGCTAAACAATAGAAAAAGGAAAGAATGATTGCTAGATCACATAACAACTGTGCAAAACCTATTGCGTGTGCTGAACCGAATGTTAGGAATATGCAACCTGCTGTAATGAGTCAAAAACATGCAAAGTTTGCTTCCGGACCTACTGTTTTTAGTGCTACTCATGTAACACCTCGTAGGTCAGTAGTTGGGTACAAAAATCCTCAAACTTTGGCTCATAAAACTGCTGTTTTATCTCAGCCTTTGCGTGTTACTTCTGCTGGATGTCGTGTGACTCAGTACTGGATTCCTAAATGCCTTTTGACTAATCCCAGTATTAAGTCATCGACGTATTGTACTTCTATGTAGGTTACACGCTTGAGGAAGGAGAACATTTGGAATGTGGATTCAGGATGCTCACGCCACATGACCAGTAACAAAGAATGGTTCTCCCCCCTCTATTTTGTGTCACATATAGAAAATGTTACTTTTGCCGATAATTCTTCAACTCCTATAATTGCTAAGGGTTCGGTTAGAGTAAATAATCACTACACTTTAAAAGATGTGGCACTTGTTAAAAATTTGAAATACAACTTGATTTCTGTTTCACAATTGCTAGATTAAAATCTGGAAATTATTTTCACTAAAAATTGTTGCAAGGTTGTAGATTCAAATAGGGAGCTCATTTTTAATATGTCTTGGTTTGGAAGAGTTTTCAAATCTGATTTTGATATGTCATCCTCTAAGCATAGATGTCTAGTTGCTAATGATTCAAAAGACTTATATTTTTGGCATCGTAGACTTGGTCACGTAGGCTTTGATCATCTCATATGTGGGCTGCCTAAGCTTAAAGGGGACAAAGAAATTGTGTGCTCTTCTTGTAGACATGCTAAGATGGTTGCAGGTTCACATGCTCCTCTCACAATGACCATGACAACTTAACCGGGTCAACTTTTGCACCTTGACACCGTAGGACCTTCACGTGCTCAATCCTTCGGAGCTAAATGGTAAGTTCTTGTGATTGTTGAGTTACTATTTTAGATACTCTTAGGTTTATTTTATGGCATCTAAGAATGAAACTTTTTGTCACTTTAGAACCTTATTTCATAGATTATCAATTGATCACCTAGGATCTTTAAAAGCAATTAGAAGTGATAACGGAACTGAATTTAAAAATCAATCATTTGATCACTTTTGTGCTGAAAATGGAATATATCATCAATTTTCTTCATCATATGTACCTCAATAAAACGGTGTTGTAGAGAGAAAGAACAGAACCTTAGTTGAGATGGCTAGGACTATGCTTGATGAATATCAAACTCCTAAAAAATTTTGGGCTGATGCAATTGCAACTACTTGTTATGTCTCAAATCGTGTTTTCCTGCGTGCTAAGCTAGGTAAAACACCATATGAACTTCGGTTTGGACATAGGCCTAGTGTCACACACTATCGGGTCTTTGGTTGCAAATGCTTTGTTAAGAAACATGGTAATCTTGATAAATTTGAACCTAGATCTGTTGATGGCATGTTTCTTGGTTACCCATCTCATACTTGAGGCTACCATGTGCTTTTACATGACACTTACAAAATTGTGGAGACTTGTGAGGTTTCTTTTAATGATGCTAGCCCAGGTACTAGATCTAATATTGTAGGACCAGACTCATATCCGCAGGGGGAGAGTATTTTCATCGAAGAAGATGAAGAAGTGATGCCGTTGCCCAAAAATTCAGGAGCTAATGACATTGTTCCAGCTCCTGATTTTGATTCACAACCAGCACCGACGACCACCATTGCTGGTCCAGATCATCCTCAAGTCACAAGTTCTTCAATTTGTGATGAACATGAAGAAGAAGGAGCTTGTGAATTGTCTACTCCCCTCTGGGTCCTCAAAAGTCATCCTCCACAACAAATGATTGGACACTTGCATGAACGAGTCACACGGTCCATGTTTTGTGATCCAAACTCTCACGCTCATTTTTCATTTGCTGTTTCTTTTGAACCCAAAGATATATCACACGCACTCTCTAATGAATCTTGGATTATTGTCATGCAAGAAGAGTTAGAAAATTTTGAAAGAAATAATGTTTGGAAACTTGTACCTCCACCTCAAGGTCACACTCTAATCGGAACTAAATGGGTGTCTAAAAATAAACAAAGTGAGGATGGGGTTGTGGTTAGGAATAAGGCTAGGTTGGTTGCTCAAGGTTTCACACAAGTTGAAGGACTAGATTTTGATGAAACTTTTGCTCCTGTTGAGAGATTAAAAGCCATAAGAATTTTGTTAGCATTTGCTGCATCTAAAGGTTTCAAGTTATATCAAATGGATATTAAAAGTGCTTTTCTTAATGGCTACATAGATGAGGAGGTTTATGTCATGCAACCACCGGATTTTGAAAATCCAAATTTTCCTAATCATGTTTACAAACTGTCCAAAGCCTTGTATGGTCTTAAACAAGCCCCTAGAGCATGGTATGATAGGTTAAAAACATTCTTACTTGAAAAGGGGTTTACCATGGCAAGGTTGATAAAACTCTTTTTGTGCTTAAGCATGAGAATGACTCATTATTTGTTCAAGTGTATGTGGATGATACTATCTTTGCTTGTGCTTTTCATGATCTTGTGTCCAAGTTTTGAGCTATGATGAGTTCAGAATTTGAGATGAGTATGATGGGAGAACTCACATACTTTTTGGGGCTGCAAATCAAGCAAACCAAGGAGGGTACTTTTGTGCATCAAACAAAGTATACAAGAGACCTTCTTAAGCGCTTCAACATGGACAAAAGCAAGTCTCTTCGGACACCAATGGGTATAGAAAAGACACTTGAACTTGATGAAGATGGTGAACCCGTGAATCAAAAAGAATATAGAAGTATGATTGGATCACTTTTGTACCTCACGGCATCAAGACCTGACATACAATTCAGCGTATCTCTTTGTGCACGATTTCAAGCTTCTCCACGTGCTTCACATCGTCAAGCCATCAAAAGAATTCTCAGGTACTTACATGGAACTCAAGAATTTGGGAGTTTTGTTCCTTCTTCCTCAACCGTAACCTTGAAAGCTTTTTTGGATGCTGATTTTGGGGGTTGTAGAATTGATAGGAAAAGTACTTCGGGTGCTTGTCATTTTCTTGGTAATTCACTTGTTGCTTGGTCCTCTAGAAAACAAAATTCAGTTGCACAATCCACAGCTGAATCTGAATATGTAGCTGCTGCTAGCGCTTGCTCACAAATTCTTTGGATTGTTCAAACACTTAAGGACTATAGGGTTGATTTAGATAGTGTTCCACTATTTTGTGATAACACTAGTGCCATTTGCATTGCTAAAAACCCCGTGCAACATTCGATAACAAAGCTTATTGACATTAGGTATTACTTTCTCTGTTATAATGTAGAAAAAGGAAACATTGTGCTTCACCATGTACATGCCGAACAACAATTGGCTGATATTTTTACAAAACCTTTGGATTTCACTCGTTTTTGTTTCATTCGTAGTGAAATAGGGGTTATGCATCCTCAGGGCTTAAATTGAGGGGGAGTTTTGAAAATGGGGAAGTCTATTTGTGAATCTAAATATAAAATAACATGAGCATAGTATTTCATACGTATATGACTTTGTGATTCCTTTTATATGCTGAAAGTTATTACTACAATGCTCATGTTATACATTTTGTAGTTTTTGCCATGACTAGTAATTGGAATAATTATTTACACTAAATATGGTCATGATCGAACATTCTTTCTATTTTGAACTTGTTGCATGCTCACTAGTGCTTTTAATAATGAAAAATAATCAAACAACTATTCACATGTTGAGGTTTTATGTTCAAATGAAAAATTGAGAGAAAGATCAAGAGAATATGCATGCATCGCACTTCCTCTTTTGAGATGGCTTATCATTGCACTTAGATATGAACTTGAAAGAAGTTGTGTAGACTAAAACCATGTCCTTAAGATTCTGATTGTCAAATGACATAGTCTTGGCTCGGTTGGTTAGAATAAGGCTGATGCGGCATATAATCTCTTGCAAATGTCATATGATCTGAATTTGTGCTTGGATGAGCTTTGTTTTTTATGTATATGTTATAAATATGCTCATAACAATTAAAATTTCTCTTTTGAACCTTGCTGAATACAATGTCAAAGGAGGAGAAATTGATCACACATTGCACGATTCACAAGTGTTTTGGCACGATTCTTCTCATGGGGAGAATTTATGTTTTTCTTCTCATTTTATTTCTGATTTACAAAGGAGGAGAAATATATATAGGGGGAGAAATTTTTGTTTTGAAATTTCTTTCTCCAAAATTTCTTTCTCATTTGATTGTTTTCAAAACTTTTCATGTGAATAAGCCAATGTTCAGATTTTAATGGTGTTGTCAATGCATTCATCAAGGGGGAGATTGTGAGACCTATGTGTGCTGAATACATTGGCTATGACGATAAAAGTTTTGAATTCTGCCAAAACACTTTTTTTGTCAAGGTCCGACTCTAGATCCGAGCTCCGACAAAATCCGACGTAAGGTCCGACTTGCTATGGCTAGGTCCGACATGTGTTTGGTTAGCTCCGGCGATAGGTCCGACTAGCTTTGGTAAGTTCCGGTGCTAGGTTCTGCTAGCTTTGGTAAGCTCCGGCTCAAGGTCCGGTTAGCTTTGGCAAGGTCCGGAGCTAAATCGCAATGATTCTGTTTTTACCATGCAAATGTTTCGAACTTGCTTTGTATCTATGGAAAGTTTGCTTAGTATTCTTTTACTAAGTTTTTGAAGTGTTATGTCTGTTTACGGTGGTTAACATTTTTGCTATGGTTTGCAACATGCTTACGTGAGGTGTTCACGTAAGGTGCTGTGATTTTCGGAACTAACGTGAGTCAAGTCACGGACTTGTGCTCGAAAGTATTGGTTGTTTATTCATGTGCAGGTGTTGCTTGAGTTCAAGATATGGCTGGTGACGGGATCCATTGAACTAGTCTTAGGGAAAAGATGAGGTTCAACAACCAAATTCGGGAGGAATTGTGGTTGAGTTGATCGGGAGGATGCGCAGCATATTTGGATCAAGAACAATGCATATGAAGGTAGCGTGGACGTTGTTGGAAGGTGTTTGCACGTGTGCAAGGAGTGCATGGACGTGGCAACATGGTTCCAAGGCGTGATGAAGAGATATGGACGTAAAGAATTGGTAGGAAAGGTCTGACCGGCTGGATTATGGACTCAGGCTGCGACTGAGTCGGTTATGGCTCAAATATGGAAAGATTTAAGTTGATTATGATAGGATTTTGTGTGGGATACGAAATTGAGTTGTTTTAGCAATGTGGGATACGTTTCTAAGGTGTTTGGAAGTCTTAAGATTACTTCTATCTGCGTATAGAAGAGTCTTGATGAGCAGTTATGGAAAGTTTCGATTCAGAAACTGAGTAGGACTACAGTCCTAGTTTGAATTGGGTTGGCCTCCGGGCTGGTTATATAAGCAAGGGAGGCCAGAGCTCGTGGAAAGACGACCTTGGGCTGTTCCTCTTATGTTTTGATCAATAAAATTCGTAATTTAGAGGAGCTTTTGTGCCTTGTCCGTCCGACTTGTTTTTGTCAAGTCTTTCTCATCGAGTTTCTGTACAGCACAACAGTGCTTCAGTGTTTTGATTATAACTCGAGTTTTACAGATCCAATTGACGTGATTCTTTTTGGGTTGTCTTCAAAACTTGATTATCTATCATATGTGAAAATTTCGCGGTCAATGTTTTTGTAGTTTCTTATCTACACGAGTGTATTTGCAGTGTTGTTGGTTTTTACTCGAGTAGAACAGATTGACCCTCGTTTGATCTTTTGATCATAACATGAGTTTTTCTTGACGGATTTCTATGATTCTTGTTGTGGTGTCTTTGTGACTTGATTCTCTATAGTATATATCACTTTTGTCACAGTTGAACACATTTAGATCAGTCTCATACACGGTTTTTTTAACAGATCAATTTTCTGCCGAGAGGGTTTTTGTTGCTTCCGCTAAAAAGTTTAAATCTACCATTCACCCCCTCTGGTAGATTTTCACGTGCTCTTCGATCCTACAGACATGTACACCCATCTCCGAGTTGCCAGCAGCAAACTCGACTGATGTCATACGCAGCCACCTTTCCCAAGTTCATTCACACCGGACGTGGCCCCATCGACCTGAACAGCAAGCTCCCTCAAGGTACATACCTGCAGTGATATGTTCTTGAGCGAGTTACCTCCTGCTGTACTGACGCCAAAAGCTTAAGCTGATCGGAGAAGTTCCCATGTGGATCTCACTAGGTACATCGTTTTCCTGGGTCTCATATAGCCAGTATGCGCCCGGTACACAACTCAAACTTGTCCAACAGGGTCAAGTACGGACGGGTCTTAACCGACACAGGAAGGGCTATGCACGCACGGTCCGCAGCCTACTGCATCTCAATCTCCCTGCCCGGTCTCAATTTCTCACTTGCAAATTTTCCGCAATGCTTCTATTCATGACCCCTTCCGATGAAACCAAGCCATAAACTCACGAGTAGATTCTAACTACTCGACATCTACCGGTCCTTACAAAGTAACATTTAGCGTAGGCTAAATCCACTCGAGGAGGTGCTAATCCACCCTTTCTCTCTTGGGTAAATCTGGTCATGCAATTGGGTTTTCAATATCATCTAGACCTAATGCAATCCATATTTCATAGCTATGATCTCTAGAAATGAAAATACTTTATAAAATTGCTTGAATGCAAACCGGAGCTTGCCTGTTTTGCATGTGACTAAGAATATATAATGTTAGTTAGTGATGATCCCTTGAGGCTTGATCACTTGTCCTCCTTGTTCCTTGATCCACAATTGACTTCACAATCTTTCATGTCGATGCTACACGTTATGTATATGCACATGTATGTAATTGTAAAGCTTTTGTGATCAAGATCTAATGACAAGTTTAAAACCAGAGCTCTGTTTAAGAATTTAAAATGAAACTGGTGCTAGTGGTTGGAGTTGGGTTAAGCCTTTGTGATCAAGTGCTAAGTGCTTTTACTAATGAGGGTATTTCTCCCTAAGCAAAGTGTACTGAAAAGTATTGATCCAGAGCTCCATTTTGGCTGAAATCTTTCATGTGAGTTCCTTGTCACAAGAAAGTGTTCTGGACCAAAAATTAGAACTTTTCACTGAGTGGTTTATTCAGAACAATTCCCTAAGCATTTTGGCTAAAAGGAATTAATTCTAAAGTAACTCATATGTTCATGTCAAACTTAGCGAACTACAATTTCAATTATAGTTCATAGAGCCTGCATGAAATTTCATAGGATTTTTGGAGCTCAGAATTGCCCAGAAATGATTTTGCAACTTTGGGACTTTTTCTGAAAAGTTCCTGTATTCATTTAAACACAACAAATTGACATCTGAATTCTACTACTCAAATCAACTCCAATTGAGATGAAACTTTTACAGGAGTTCAATAATATCCTAAGTATTATTTTGACAAAATTTGAGGAATTTTGGGTGAACCAAACTCCCTCTAAAATTCTTTTACCAAAAAGCTTCAAAACATTTTCCAGAATTAATTATTTACTTTCATACAAATTGGGTTGCATATTTGGATGGAGTTTTTCAATCTGAATGTAACCCAATTTGAATCACTAAATTTAGAGTTTTCTAGCAAAAGTTATGCTCTTCCAAAGTTTGAAGGAAATCTGGAATTCAAATAAATCGGGAAAAGTTTAAAATCTGACAGTGGGGTCCGGTGCCACACGGTGCTAAAGATTTAATTTGTACAGCCACAATTTGATCCGGAGCAACAGAAGATCCGGCTCCCATCGAAATAGTGGCTGACGTGTGGGGACAGTCGGTCATCTTCTTCCCCCCCTCGCTCCACGCGCCCCCGCGCCCGACCTCGCCGGAGCTCGCCGGAACACGTCTTCTCGACTACCTCCAGGCGCTAAACTTGCCGCCAACCCCTTAATCAACGCAAGGAACACGTTGGGGAGGACGACCCCACCATGGCTAGCGACAGTGCGGTGGCTCGGTGTAACATCGGCAGCATCTACCCGATTGCCTAACCCCTCAAACCTTCGGTTTCCAAGCCCTAGAGCACCGGTGCGACATGTAGAAGCTCGACATGAACGCAAGTTAGATCGGGAGAGGCTCTAAAGGTGATCTCACCGTGCGCCCGACGGTGTAATCATGTTTGATCGTCGGAAAATCTCAAAATAGGACGGCTACGTGCAGTTTTGTGCTAGGGTTGCAAAGGGAAGTTGTCCACTATCGAGTCTAGTTTGTGGGTGCAGTTTTTTGAGCTCTAGGCAAGAATTGTTTGGGAATTTGGAATTTCCTTACCTGAAGGTTGTTTTGCACCGGCCGGACGAAGAATCAGAAATTCGCTGGAGATGAGCAAGGTTTCGACATGATCTTGGTAGTTGCATAGCGTGAGGTCTTGGCGCATCCAAAGGTGCTCTTGCTCGGCCATGAAAGGCTCCAGGTGAGGCTGTCCACGGGAGCACCTTGTTGCTTTTTCTTTCGTCCGCCACGGGAACACGTGGTTCTCGGTGTGGGAAGGCCGAGCTCGCTCGGTGACGCATCGAGGAGGGAGAAAGAAGCACCCTGGTGCCATTTTGCAACTCAGTAGCCCTTTGTTCTCGTGAGAACGGCCGGCTTCCGATTGGCCGAGGGTGGCGGCAGTGGTACTGCTCTTGTGCGCGAAGGAGAAAGGAAACAGAACACTGCTTCGGTGTTATGGCGAAACTGAGCACGGCTTGGAGTTAAGGAAGCACGCGAGCAGCTCGCCAGCACGAGGGAAGCAGCTGGGATGTGACCCATGGCGTGTCTCGGTGTCGAGCTGTGAAGCTTCGGTCTGCTCGAGTGAAACAGAGAGGAAACTTCAGTTGTAATTCTAAACAGCCCACTGACAGGTGGGTCCCACAAGTCAGCACCTCCTTATCCCTCTAAAATATCTCCAATTTTTGGCAAATAACCAAATTCAATTGTTGGAAGCTCTAATCTGAACTTCATTTGGACAATTGGCAAATTTCATCCAAATTCAAACTTGAATTTGAATTCTATGCAATTTAAAGTCCTCTTTTAAATTGCTAGCAAAGTATCTCCAAAATTCTTGAAACATTGCATCCCCACTAATTTGGACCTAAGGAATTCAAATATGAAATCTGATTTTCAATTTAACTGCTGCAAATGAGAGTTTGAACACAACAGTTTGCATTTCTTTTGTGTTGCCCTCATTTGAAATTTGAATTGAACAAATTAAGTTCAAAAGCTGATTTGAAACTTCCTGTTGAACATGATAACTTCATATCTATGGTTTTAAATCCACCTTGGTTCCAAGCAAGCAAATAAATATTTGAACTTGTGTAGATGGACACTCATGTGCATATCATATGTGAAGGGTTTTAACAAGTCCCAAATTCCATACACATGAAACCAAAAAGGCTGTTCAAACTTCAGTTCATTTGTATTAAAAAAATTGGGACCTTCACAAATAACGTCTTCTGTTTATTCAACTATTGTTTATTTCTCACAGAAGAAAATTCAACTGTTGTTTATTTCCCACTGACATGTGGGTCCCACCCTGCCTAATAGCTACTGATATTTTCCTCCAAAGTGAACACTTTGCTTCCTCCCAAAGTCTTGTGTTTGAATTTGAATTCACTGCATTCAGTTCTATGGGTGTAGCATTTGAATTGCATGTGGATGTTTGAATTTGAAATTAGGAATTTGATTCCCCCTTTTCATTGATTCAAAACACTAGCAAACTAAGCCCAAATAATCTGAATTTTGGCAGGGCTACTATTTCAAATGTGGATAACACATTTGTGAACCCAATTTTCCATTTTGGAGAAGTTTGAATTTGAAACTGAAATTTGAATTCAGATTTGAGGGCTTCCTCTCTTGTAACAGCCCTAACTTTTGTAGAGTTTGATTTCCACTTACAAAACAAAGTTAAGGCAAAAGTATTGCTTGATCATGTGTCACATGAAATAATAAACCCAAAAATGGTTATGTGAGGGAGTTAAAATTTTTTCTTTAGCCCATGCTTAACACAGGTTGACATGAGGAAAGAAATTCACTCCACCAATCTCACTCATGTGCACATCCTTTGTGAGTAGAAGATGAAGGAACTTAAACACCAATTTGAATCGTTTAATAGGATTCAAGATCAGATTGTCTAAATGCATTCGAGTGAATTCACCAATGCATTCCTCAAGTATTCAAGAGTTTAAGTTCCAAGTTTGGAGAATTTTGGAGCTCATTTACCATTTATTCGAAGGAATAATTGTGGGCACATTCAAATTCAAATTTGAATTTGGAAACTGAACCAAATGTGCTCAATTGTGAAATCAGATTCCATATTCAAATTCCTCACATTATGTTTGGCCTATCCTCCAAATTTGGTGAGATTTAGACAATGTTTGCGTGGGAATCTCGAAGCACAGTGGGGAAATAAAATGAGAGGGCGGGAACCACATGTCATACACCTACAATCCAACAACCGACTCTGTTTCTCCCGGGCACACGCGCGGGCGACAGCAGCAGCTCAGACCAGGTTTGGTGGCTCGCCAAAGCCAGCTCCTGCCCTCCTGAGGCTTGCCTCGCTCTTATCTCTCACGCGGGTAGCACAACACCAGTTTTTCTCTTCACTTGTAGCTCCCCTCGCCCTGTTCTCTTTCCCTTCCCGCAAGCAACGGTGCCGCGCTCGGTTCTCCCGATCACATACCACTGGCCGATCGTCGAATGATCACGGTCTCCACAGCAAAGAGCAGCACCAATGCATGCTCTAGCCGGCTAGCACGTTTCTTCCATGGACCTGTACTCATTTGTGCACGGGAATTTGAAGTTTCGACCGTGCGCTGAGGGGAGCGAAGGAAACTCAAGATCGGTCACCATGGAAAGCCCACACCGAGGGAGATCAAGCTAAAGCAAGCTCACCCAGCGGTGCACCGGCGACCCTAGCTACTCCTCTCTGAAGCTCAGCCCAAGCCGTTACTCCTCAGAGGAGAATTTTGATAATTCCTCCCGGGCTGCACAAACCGACCACGAGGTATGAGTTTGCGAAATTCGGTGTCAATTCTTGATGGTTGTGATTCAAACTTCGCACACAAGTTCCACATTAGATAGAGCACCTCCTCCATCGGTTATAGGTCGAGAAATTAAGGGTAGAGGAAGAATTCTATGTTCTTGCCACGGGAAAACTTCTGGGCCAAGTGGGCCGCACGGTGCCGACGAGGTTAGAGTGCTCCCCGATGGATTTGGTGGCCATTCTAGCATCTACACCTTTCCCTGATGCTGTAGAGCCAAAGAACCGAGCATTTGGTGAAGAATTCACCTTGCATAGGCTTGCCGGAACCCTAATCTTGGCTGTCACCGGTGCGCAAGGTTTTCCGGCGATCCCCGGCCACCGGCGACCCTCCCAACGTGTTCAGCGAGCCAAATAATGATGGGGTGGCAATCAGGGGGTCAGGAGATGACCGGGAAGACCGTTCTGGCGATCCTCACCGGAGGGCGCCGCCGCTTGGGTCTCTGGTGCGAGGTTGAAGAAGCACACCGTCAGGTGGGACCCACTAGCAGGCATTTAAACATTTTAGGAGTTCCAGATTTCAGTTCAAATTTTGAACAATCACAACTTTGTGTAGGAGTGTCAGAAAATTGTCAAACAAATTTTGTTGCATTCCTCTCAGAGAGTACTATCCAGGGGTACAGCCCAAAAATTATGAAAATCCCTGGATTTGGCTCATTAATTCATATAAAAAAATCTTGTAGGAATTTTTCCAGGAGTTCTCTGAATTGGAAAATTCCCAATTTTGGGTAGGAGATTCTTCCAAAAACACTTGAACTTCAGTAAAAATTTCAGAGGCATAGGATCTAATTTGCTTAGCCATGTGTGATGCTAATCCCTTATGTCTCTGAAAATTGGAAAAATAGAACAGAACTCATTTTCAGATTTTCCCCAATTCTTGTAAAAATCATATCTTTCTGTAGGAAGCTCCAAAGTTAGTGATTCAAATTGGGTTCGATTCAGGTTGAAAAACTCTATCCAAATATGCAACCCAATTTGTATGAAAGTCATCATTTAATTCTGGAAAATTCTTTAAACTTTTCAGCAAAAGAATTTTAGAGGGGGTTTGGTTCATCCAGAAATCCTCTAATTCTGCCAGAATATTCTTTAGGACGTTAGTGAACTCCTGTAAAAATTTCAGCTCATTTTGAGTTGATTTCATTAGGGGAATTCAGATTTTAAGTTGCTGTGTTCAAATGAATACAGAACCATTTTCAGAGAATTTCCAAAACTTGGAAATTCAGTTCTGGGTAATTCTTAGCTCCAAAAATCCTAGAAAAATTCATGCAGGGGAATTCATGCAGGATCCAAAAATCCTAGAAAAATTCATACAAGTTTTTATTTGTATTCACTTTATAATGTCTGGCATTCTGTTTATTACATTAAGTCTAAATGGTATGACACTCCAAATGCATGACCCAGAAAACCCTGGAGTTTAATGTAGAGTAGGTTATCAATTGATTATAACTGCTGATCTCAAGTTAACAAAAGTGGATTAAAAGAGGCATAACTCGAGTAGGCAGTTTCCCACTTGTGAACCGGGATTAAGGGGGATAATTCGGAAGAGTTGGGAATTGATCCTCATAGTTGGGAATGGAGACCGGGCAGTTGATGGAAGGGTCAAGGATGTGGTCCTGTGAACCTCCTCTATGTCTGAGTCGATTAAGGCCCGTTCTCGTGTGCGGCCCTGTGGGACAAGTTTGAGTTGTGTACCGGATGCATACTGGCTATATGAGACCCAGGAAACTGATGTAACATGTTAACCTGGGTGTCGAGACAATCCCCACCGTCTTATGCAGATGCTAAAAGGATAGATAAGTCGGCTCGACAAGGGTTTGCCGTAGTGAGACTTAATCCAAGTCAGTGAGACCGGTTCGACATTTGGGTGTCGTGTGAAAGGTTGCCACATACGACGTTGATGCGATTGGTTGATCACCGGTCTCGTACGGACATATGTGTCGTGTCAGCCGGGTGTTTTTGATTCGAACCACTGTCGCTCGCGGTAGTGACCATACTTGTTCTGCACGTCGTGACGTAGTAATAAACTGGGAAAAATCTAATATGCTTCGTGAGTAGTCCTCATAATGGAGATGGGGAATGATCAACACTTTCATTAAATTTATTTTCCACCTTGGGCTAGTAGCGTCGACGCAAAGGTTTTCTTGTTTGATTGTGGAGTCTCGACGTTAATGGCGCAAGGTCTGTATGGGTATAGGGTAGCTCACTAATGTTCCTTTCACCTCGGGCAAGTGACATCGAGATGAAGCGTTTCTTGTTTGATTTTGGAGTCTCGATGTAAATTGTGCGAGGGCTATAAAAGTGGCTTCAAACTTGAAGTAAGGACTCGCCTTTAGCTCAAGCTCATATTTTGTGCAAACTTCTATATTCAGCCCTCTATTTTCAGCATTTAGAGTTTCATGACTAGGGTGACGGTTAAGTCTTGCTGAGCTTCATGCTCACAGATAATGCATGGGTTGTTTTGCAGGTAATAACACTACGCTGATATGTATGGTTGTCCAAGGAGACTCGGAACTCTCCGAGTGGTGAACTCATGGAAACCCCTGCCGCTGCTATTGGGATCATGTTGCTAGTGAGAAGGGTCCGCGGGCTGGACGTCTTCTCTGATGCTTAGTATAGATATGTGACGTGAGTTGTATCAATCTTCCGCTGTAGACTATTTTGAGATTTTTTTTGTAAAATTCACACTTTGTAAGTTTCCGCCTGATTTATGTAATATGATGCTTTATTATGTGTGCTGTTGGGTGCCGCATCGCACGACACCACCCAATGTGATTCTCGGGCGAGAGGCATGGCCCCGTGATCGGGTCTGGGCCCTCACAGCGTGGTATCAGAGCCACATTGGTAATAGCACACGGAATAAGGATCGTATTACGACAAAAACTTAGGATACGGTGAGGAAACGGTATTAGGCCCACATAAGGACTATAGTAGTATAGTTACTTAAAGTGGCATGACTAACATACTTGTTATAATTCTGAATTTGGATTATGTAACGACGCACCTACGATCAGGTAAGCATGGTAAGGAACGCCACTGAAAGCGGTTCAATTTCGGTTAGCTCCCCTGACGAGGAAAGTGGTTCAGGGATAGATCTCACAGCTTGGTGTGAGACGTGAATATGAAACTCTTGAACTCTTCAGTTCCTGAGTTCATATGAAACGCTGATCCCTAGCATGCATTAGGCAAGAAAGTGGAGACCCCATCATGTGGTCAGTAACGCGAGAGTGTGTTCTTCTGGAAATAGCCTAGGAGGACATACGCAGCGCTTTCCATCGGCGTGCCCTGCAGGGCAGTAGGTGGTATCAGTTGGGTTGATAAAATTCCCAACCGTGACGACATGTCCGCGCTCTACTCGGGTTCCCCGTCGTGTGGTGTGAAAACATGATCACGTACCTTGAGACGTGGCTTAACTCAAGGACGGCCGTATGGAAATGATACGGGCGTATGTATTTACTTTCAAATATGGACCTGCCTGAAATGAAAGCAACCCTTGAGTGCATCACTATTGAGTGTTCTTATGCAGGTACCAACTACGTACGTATTCCGTGTAGTACACGTGTGCGAGAGACCGTCTTAGTGCCACTGATAAAACGGATATGCCAGTATAATCCGGTTAGAGTTTTCCTTGGTGAGGCTACGTAGTACCGACATGTTTTTACGGTGCATCCACACCGTACTACACTAATGATCTCTTCCCTATGAAGAAAGGATCAATGAACTAACTTTCAACTAAAAATGGAAGTTTGAAACAAATATTAGTTACTGAACACTTATTTTGAGCTAAGATTCAAATGAGAGAATAACCAAGCTTCAAAGATTTCAAAGACAGAGTGCTCTGTTTTCTTGCAGGAATTTTTGCTGAACTTTAACAGAGCATAACTCTGAGTAGATTTAACCAATCAAGGTGTATGATACAGTTCTGGAAAGATTCAAGTGCTCTACAACTTCTTTATAGACCTCCAGAGCAAAATCACACGTTAAGGGGGTGAAAAGTCCAATTGAAGGCAAACTGTTCAGAACCAGGACAGCAGCAAAACCTCTCTGGACCTTTCTGTTTTTAAGCCATAGCTTCCTTTTGAAAAATCCTTAAGGAGCCTATGATACACCGTTGGAAAGGTTATGAGATATGCAACATTGTTGTAGTTCAAAGTTGGTGCAGATTCATATTGTATTTGTATATACAACTGTGATAAAAATAGCCACATACAAAGGAGACGCTGGCAAATTTTGTCCAGGAATTCTGTCAACTTTGAGCAATCATAACTTTTGATCCAGAAATGATATAGAGGCATATGAGTACTCTTTGGAAATCTACTGAAGTTAACTTTAACTTTCGTATTCAACTTGAGTTATGAAAATGCTATTAAATGGATCAAAATCCGGGTTAGGACCGAAGAGTCTGTTCTGCACAACAAAGAGAACGGGTTAGGCCTACCACACGGAAATGATTAAACTCGAGGGTATTCCGATGAGACGTGAATATCCGATGTGTTTCCGATGAGTTACCGGATATGCCAGCCAATGGGACATCGAGTTCAAGATTGAACTGGCGCAGGGAACAACACCGATTCTACGGAGACCGTACAAGATGGCACCCAATGAACTAGCGGAGTGAAGGAGCAACTAAGTGAACGCATGAGCAAAGGTTTTATACGACCACGCTCGTCACCTTAGAGATGCTTGGTGCTGTTTATTAATAAGAACGACAAGACACTAAGATTAAGTGTTGATTATCATTCGCTCAATGCCGTCACTATAAAGAATAAGTACCCGTTACCACAGATTGACATATTGCTTGATCAGTTGGTCAAAGTAAAGATCTTTTCCAAGATGGACTTAAGATCAGGGTATCATCAGATTGAGATACAGGCTGAGGCTATTCCGAAGACAGCTTTTCGACGAGGTACGGGGTTTATGAGTACCTTGTCATGTTCCTTGGCCTCCCCAACGTTTCAGCTCCGTTCATGTACTTGATGAACTTGGTATTCATGCCGGAGCTCGACATGTTTGTCGTGGTCTTCATGAACGACCTACTGGTTTATTCTGAGTCGGAGGAAGAATACGAAAAGCATCTGCGTATAATCTTGCAACGGCTGCGGGATCACAAGCTATACGCGAAATGCAGCAAGTGCGAATTCTAGATATCACAAGTGTCTTTTCTCGGGCACACTATCTCAGCGGAGGGCATCGCTGTAGACCCGAGCAAGATCGCACAAGTGCTGCATTTGAAAGTCCCCACGGTCTATTCACGAGGTACAAAAATTGCTCGGACTCGCGGGATATTATCGGAGGTTCATTCCGAACTTCTCAAAGATTGCCAAGCCTATGATATAGCTGCTGAAGAAGGCTACCAAATAGGTTTGGAGTCCAGTATGTAAAGCAGCGTTCAAGGCATTAGTGAAGCACCTAACAGCAGCACCGGTTTTGGTGCAGCAAGACACAACAAGACCGTTCATTGTGTACTGCAATGCATCCGGCTTTGGGCTAGGGTGTGGGCTGATGCAAGACCGAAGGGTGGTCGTGTATGGATCACGACAACTCAGGAATCATGAGTAACACTATCCGACTCATGACTTAGAGCTCGCTGCCGTGGTACTTGCATTCAAGATGTGGAGGCATTACCTACTAGGTAACCTCGTATATTTATATTGCGACCACAAGAGCCTCAAGTACCTATTCACTCAAAAGGAGCGGAACATGACGCAGCAAAGATGGTTGGAGTTGATAAAGGATTACGAAATAGAGATCCATTATCACCCCGGCATGGCTAACGTGGTGGCGAATGCGTGAGACGCAAGTCACACGTTCATAATCTAACCATCACCCGTTGGAAGAGAGCGAGCCACCATTACGTGTGGTTCCCCATAGAGCTCTCTACAATTTAGCTTTTATTCCCACCATCCATGAAGAATGGGTGGCACCCTAGAAACATGACAAGGGCATGTCACATTTGCGGAGACGTATAGACAGTGGGGAGCTTAAATGTTTCCAGAAAGACGGAGACGGCATCCTATGGTTCAAAGACTGAATCATCGTACCCCGTAACCCGGAGTTGAGGAAGATAAATTTTTTGATGAGGCTCACTTGTCAAAGTTTCTATTCATCTCGATTCATCGGTCCATTCCAGGTTATGGAAAGATGTGGATCCGTTGCATACCGGCGGGAACTACCAGCGACACTCTCCAGTGTGTCCGACATCTTCCATATTTCTCAGCTGAAGAAGGGCATCAAGTTTCCAACCAACATTCAGCTGGGGAATATCGAGGGACTGAAACCGGATCTCACGTATCAGGAGGGACCGGTTCGGATCATCGACATAACGCACCAAACCACACGCGACCATACGTTGTGGTTCTATAAAGTTTTATGGGGTGGTCACTCCAAGGTTTAAGCGACATGGGAGAGTGAAGGATTTCTTCACGCCAATTATCTCGACTTTAGACGTCGCACATTCGGAAATTTTCTACCATCCTCCCTCTCATTTTTACCTTATAATCTCGGGACAAGATTCCTTTAAGTGGGGAGGAATGTAACAGCTCTAACTTTTGTAGAGTTTGATTTCCACTTACAAAACAAAGTTAAGGCAAAGGTATTGCTTGATCATGTGTCACATGAAATAATGAACCCAAAAATGGTTATGTGAGGGAGTTAAAATTTTTTCTTTAGCCCATGCTTAACACAGGTTGACCTGAGGAAAGAAATTCACTCCACCAATCTCACTCATGTGCACATCCTTTGTGAGTACAAGATGAAGGAACATAAACACCAATTTGAATCGTTTAAAAGGATTCAAGATCAGATTGTCTAAATGCATTCAAGTGAATTTACCAATGCATTCCTCAAGTATTCAAGAGTTTAAGTTCAAAGTTTGGAGAATTTTGGAGCTCATCTACCATTTATTCGAAGGAATAATTGTGAGCACATTCAAATTCAAATTTGAATTTGGAAACTGAACCAAATGTGCTCAATTTTGAAATCAGATTTCATATTCAAATTCCTCACATTATGTTTGGCCTATCCTCCAAATTTGGTGAGATTTTGACAACGTTTGCATGGGAATCTCGAAGCACAGTGGGGGAAATAAAATGAGAGGGCGGGAACCACATGCCATACACTCACAATCCAACAACCGACTCTGTTTCTCCCGGGCACATGCGCGCGCGACAGCAGCTGCTCGGACCATGTTCCGTGGCTCGCCAATGCCAGCTCCTGCCCTCCCGAGGCTCGCCTCGCTCTTATCTCTCACGCGGGTAGCACAACACCAGTTTTTCTTTTCACTTGTAGCTCCCCTCGCCCTGTTCTTTCCCTTCCCGCAAGCAACGGTGCCGCGCTCGGTTCTCCCGATCACATACCACCGGGGGATCATCGAATGATCATGGTCTCCACAGAAAAGAGCAGCGCCAACGCGTGCTTTAGCTTGCTAGCACGTTTCTTCCATGGACCCGTACTCATTTGTGCGCGGGAATTTGAAGTTTCGGCCGTGCGCTGAGGGGAGCGTAGGAAACTCGAGCTCGGTCATCATGGACAGCCCACACCGAGGGAGATCAAGCTAAAGAAAGCTTACCCAGTGGTGCACCGGCGACCCTAGCTAATCCTCTCCGAAGCTCAGCCCAAGCCGTTACCCCTCGGAGGAGAATTTTGAGAATTCCTCCTGGGCGGCACAAACTGACCCCGAGGTATGAGTTTGTGAAATTCGGTGTCAATTCTTGATTGTTGTGATTCAAACTTCACACACAAGTTCCTTATTAGCTAAAGAACCTCCTCCATCGGTTCTAGGTCGAGAAATTAAGGGTAGAGCGAGAATTCTACGTTCTTGCCGCGGGAAAACTTCCGGGCCAAGTCGGCCGCACGGTGCCGACGAGGTTAGAGTGCTCCCCGATGGATTTGGTGGCCATTTCTAGCATCTACACCTTTCCCTGATTCTGTAGAGCCAAAGAACCGAGCATTTGGTGAAGAATTCACCTTGCATAGGCTTGCCGGAACCCTAATCTTGGCTGTCACCGGTGCGCAAGGTTTTCCGGCGATCCCCGGCCACCGGCGACCCTCCCAACGTGTTCAGCGAGCCAAATAATGATGGGGCGGCAAGCAGGGGGTCGGGACATGACCAGGAAGACCGTTCTGGCGACCCTCGCTGGAGGGCGCTGCCGCTCGGGTCTCTAGCGCGAGGTTGAAGAAGCACACCATCGGGTGGGACCCACTAGCAGACATTTAAACATTTTAGGAATTCCATATTTCAGTTCAAACTTTGAACAACCACAACTTTGTGTAGGAGTGTCCAAAAATTGTCAAACAAATTTTGTTGGATTCCTCTCAGAGAGTACTATCCAGGGGTACAGCCCAATAATTATGAAAATCCATGGATTTGGCTCATTAATTCATATAATTAAAATCTTGTAGGAATTTTTCTAGGGGTTCTCTGTATTGTAAAATTCCCGATTTTGGGTAGGAGATTCTTCCAAAAACACTTGAACTCCAGTAAAAATTTCATAGGCATAGGATCTCATTTGCTTGGTCAAGTGTGGTGTTAATCCCTTATATCTCTGAAAATTGGAAAAATAGAACAGAGTTCATTTTCAGATTTTCCCCAATTCTTGTAAAAATCATATCTTTGTGTAGGAAGCTCCAAAGTTAGTGATTCAAATAGGGTTGGATTCAGGTTGAAAAACTCTATCCAAATATGCAACCCAATTTGTAAGAAAGTTATCATTTAATTCTGGAAGATGTAAAATCCCCAAAAAAATGGGAGCGAGAAAATTCAGCCCATGTACACTTATGAAAAATGAGGTGAATTAAAACTTTAAATTATAATGGTGTAAATTCAAAGTGAGGGTTTAGACTTCCCAAAAACTTCCAAACCTGGAGATCTAAATGCACAGCTGGGATCTTCATACACCAAATATGTATCCTTCCAAATTTCAGCTCATTTGGAGGAGTTTCCATATTTATTTGGGATTAAAAAGAAAAGCCCTCTAATCTGAATTTCAAATTCAGTTTCAAATTCCAATTCCCTCAATTTGAAAATTGGGATTCACAAATGTGTTCTCCACCTTTGAATGAGCAGCCATGCCAAAAATTGGAAACTTTGGAGCTGGTTTGCTATATTTTTGGGATAATCCAAAATGGAGAATTCAAACTCCTTTTCAAATTCGAATGATCAATTACAATTTAAACTTTTACACCAGAATTCGAATCATTTGAATTCAGGGAGTTCAAACTATGACTTTGAGGTGAAGCAAAGCCTTTAAGTTTGAGTAGCTGTGGAGAAATATCGGTGGAAAAATTAACTGAGAAATGAGGGGATGGGGTCCACATGTCAGTCACCCAAGTTCCTTCACCGCCTCTGTTTTCCCTTCGGTCGAACAGCTAGCGAACGCCAGTGCCGGCTGCGACCGACTCCCGCTGATTCCCACCGCGCCACCTCCTGCTCGGGAGATCAGCACGCCGAGAGGGATATTTCACCGCCCTGGTGCCCACGTGAACGTCGCCTCACTCACACAGTCGATCCCCTGCTCAGCTCGAGTAGCCTCGACCGCTGCTCGGTCGCTCCACGCCGCCCGCCCGTCACCGACGCAACTCCGGCGTTGTCATGCCCGGTCGAGGTCATAGGAAGGTGCACAAGGCTCTCTGGTTCCTCCCTGACGACAGCCCATACCGTTCCTCCGAACCAATCCCGAGAACTGAGCATAAGTTCGTCGTTTCGCGTTCAACTTGCCGTCACGATGCCGCACCGTCGACCAGCCACCTTAGACTCATTCACGCTCAACCAACCGGTGTTCCAGGTGCGTTGTCGACCCTCCTTGTTGTCCTCCCAGTCTGGAGCTAGGTCGTAGCCTAGGTCGGCCGGAATTTGAAGTTTGTCATCGGCGGTTTCTTGGAACCGAGGTGAAAGAAACGGGAAATTCCACGGCCATATTGGGTTAGGGTTCACAAGAGTCTAGGCATAGGTTCTCCAAGCCATGACGGCCCGTCTCGAGCAAACGGCAAGCAAAACCATGCAGAGTCCGAAGGGTTCTCCGTGTTTTCCCTCATGGCGGGGAAGAACCACTTCAGTCGCACGGTGAGCTTATGTTTCCGGCCATTTTCTGAGGGATCAGGGTAGTGTTCCGGGTTTCCCATGTCATGGCGGTGCTGTAGGACCAAACCGCGGTCGGTTTCCGGGCTCGCCGGGTGAATACCATGTCGCCGGAGTCGCCCGAGTTACTGCCACCGTCGGGGAGGTATTCCCGGCCATTTAGCGCTGCCACCGAGCTCACCAGAGTGTTCCTCGTCGGGTTTTAGGCACAGGCGGCGAAGATTGAGCCGTCTAAGGCACGGGGCAGCCGTTCCGGCGAGGCACAGTCGTTCCTCCGGCGAGGAGGCCGGCCAGGCGCGAGGTAGAACAAGGTGAAGGCCTGCCCCACCTGTCAGCGGCACTGGTTAGGCGCCAGATCGGGGTGCAGCTCAGGAGCTGCTGTGGCTGCGCGGGTTAACTCCGAAGCCCCCGATGTTGCTGCAATTTCACTGGTCCGGTTTCCCAGCCCAATTATTTGAAGTTTCTGTTAGTGAAATAATTCCAGGAATTAGCTGATCTTTCCAAGCTCATAACTTTTTGTAGAAAATTCCAAAAAGGGTGAGACCAATTTTGTTGGAATACTCATGAAGATTACTTCACATAGAAACCAATTTTAGGCTATGAAAATGCCCAGGGATTTCTGTAGAATTGTTTGTATTTAATATTTTAGGGATTTATTACAGAAGCAATTCTTTATGAAATGTTCCCAAATTTGGGCAGCTAACCCTTTTCATAGATACTGATATCAAGTAAAAAGTTAGGCTTCATTGGATTTCTTTTGCTAGGCTAAACTGCCCTCCAAAGTTCAGCCTTTATTTGGAAATTCAAATTTAAACAGAAACTTTTCAGAACTCCTGCCCAACTTCAAAAATTCATATCTCTCTGTTGGTAGCTCCAAAAATGGTGAAACAAATTTTGTTAGAACCATGGAGACTTACCCTAATCAGATCTTCTACTGTTAGCTATGTCAAAGCTCCTGATTTGGGCTCAAAATTCAGAGATGCATTGTACTTGTAGAAATTTTGAAGACTACATTATGCAATGACATGTCTCCAAATTTTTCTCAGATCATCCTTAGAGAGTCTAATATCCACTGTAAAAATCCCAAAGCCAGTTAAGGATTCTAAATAGCAATAGCTATGAATAGAAGTCCAATTCTCATAAATCCTTCATACTTAACATGTATTTTATTACATTTCATAATAGTGACTGAAGTTGAGGATACGCTGGAGCCCTTGGACATCCTTCCATCAGAAGCTAACTTCTTCTCTGACTCGCAACCAGGCAAGCCCCGGTTTGCACTGAAGTAACTTTTGTAAAGTTTTTCATTTGTATCACTTATGTCTAGGTTGAAATGTATGCATTAGAGTTAGGGTGATTGAAACCCCACTTGCATAACCTTTAAATCGTATGAAGGGTTGGGTAGTTTACAGACATGACGAGTAGAGAATGCCATGCTAATGTTTAGGATTCCGGTAGAAGTCCAGTGGTTGGAAGCTACTCGCGAGATAGTACTTATCACCCGGGATGAGAAGAGGTAGAAAATGGCTTAAGTTATGAAAATGAGACCCAGCAGGGGGGATAGGATGCAGTGAGCAGAGGTCTCACGTGCTTAGCCCTGTTGGTGTCGGTTGAGGACCGTCCTTGTGCGGCCCTGCTGGACAATTATCGAACAGTACCGGATGCATACTGGCATATGGGAACCAGGAAACCGATGTAATTGGTTAACCTTTGTGCCGAGGCTTACCCAACCGTAAATAGGAGTGGGTTGAGGGTAGCAAGGTGTAAATCTGCCGGTGGGCACAGTCACGCTCCACGCGGGGACGTCCTGCCCGTTACAGATGGACCGGTTCGGCATTTGGGTTGCTTTTGAAAGGTTGTTGCATACAACAGAGTACGAAGGGGTGTGGAATCACGCTTCTGAAAGTGGGTGTATGTGACGTGTTATCCGGGTGTGTCTTGATTGCAATCACCGTCCCTCTTGGTTATTTGAGTACCCACTTGTTCACTGCGCTGTGACGTAGTAAGAAGTGAAATAAGCCAACTGAAAATGCTGTATTGAACTATTAGATGTCTTGAAACCTTGTATGCTGTAGTTATAGAGCAAATTAAGTTTATATTCCACTTTGGGCATCACCACATCGGAGGAAAGCGTTTCTTGTTTGATTGTGGACTTCCGATGTGAGGGCTGCCTAAGGCACATGAATCTGCTGCTATAAAACTGAAAGTAAGGATCAACTTATAGGCATGTCTTTATTGCAAAGTCCTTTCCTACCTTACACATCCTTGCACATAGAGTTTCATGCCTAGGGTTGACGGTTAAGACTTGCTGAGCCATCGTGCTCACAGTTGCAATATTTTGAGCTGTGTGCAGGTGAGAGTTATGAGGAAGATTCCGTGGACGAGGCGATGCCCCCGTCAGGGTACACGGCCGAGCTGGAGCCCTGCACGCTGCCGTGATTCTCCGGTTCCTTGCTGCTAGCGTGTAGCGTCCCTGACACGACCCCATTGGTCCTGTCAAGCCAGGATCACGCTGAGGGGTGCTGCGTTGCACAGCACCGTATAACACACGTCAAAGGTGCAAAGCGGAAGCGGAAGTTTTATTACATAAACAAGTTTATGAACATGTTTACATCAAAATAAGTTCAGTCTACACTCGCGGGCGTAGATTAAGCATCAAGTGCACGTTCAGCCCTCGAACGTGTCCTTGCTAGCACACACGCACAATAACTCTGCGGCGTGCACGACTCCCACTCGACGGGGTTCCCCTCCTGGGGTTCCGTCTCCTCTTCGGGAGTCCCTTCCTCATAGAACCCTGCAAAAGCTTCAAACACAAGCAGTGAGCACGAAGGCTCAGCAAGTCTGACCCGTCTCACCTAAACATGGAACTTCTACATGAGGGTAATGGGTTGCATGAGGTAAAAATCATTTGCAAGGACTCGCCTAATTAGTAGAACCTTACTTTCAAGTTTTAGCAGCAGGTTGTGGAGAACCTTACGCTAAGGCACATGAGAGAGCCGCAATCAAACAAGAAACGCATTTCTCTCATGTACTTTGCCCAAAGTTGAAAAGAACTTTAATTAGCTCTAAGCTACAGCATATCATTAACAATCAATGTCCAGCTTTCAATCAGCAACATTTTAACATGTAACTAGCCTGTTCTTTCTACGTCACGGTACAGTGAACAAGTGGTACTCACTGACCGCGAGGGATGGCGATTATAATCGATTTACACCTGCAGGGTTACCCGAACAACCCGTCACGTACGCCCGTACTCGATGTTGCCTACAACAACCATCACGGACGCCGTACGCGACTACCTTTCACCCGTCAGCCAAATATTGAACCTGTCCCATCGTCCCGAGCAAGAGGTCTCTGCACGCGCATCTCCGTGCCGCCAGCCGATTTACACCTCGAGCTCTCAACCTACCCTCTGAACGACGGGCAATGCCTCAATACCCAGCTACCCGAGTTACATCAATTTCCCGGTTCCCATATAGCCGGTAGGTCTTCGGTACTGTTCTAGCTTGTTCAACAGGCCCGCACACAGCTCGGTCCTCAATCGACACAAGCGGAGCTACAGCACACAGGCCCCTATGTCCTGCTGCCCTTACTCTCCGCTCGGTCTCATTTTCTTGCCATGTGTATCATGTGCTATCTCTACCCGAGCAATGTGCCTCTAGCCTATTCTCGCGAGTAGTTCCAACTACTCGACTTGTACCGAATCCTACTCTATCCTAGCAATGCAGTGGCTAACGGGTTTGCAATCCTAAACCCAACCCATGGTTCTCTTGGCTATGCAGTGGGGCTTCCAAACAAGACTCTAATGCACAGAATAAAGGAAACAAGTATGTGCTCAAAACAATAAAAATTTGTAAAAAGGTTAATGCAAACCGGAGCTTTCCTTGCTGCTCTTGGTCGTCGGCTAGCTGCTCCTCCGGAGTTACGAAGTCTAGGACTTCGGGTTCCTCCTCGACCTTAGCGACTACATGATAAGAGCAATATATGTATCAATTTAAATGCATTGGTATTAACTTTGAATTTGTGAAGTCTATAACCTTTGCTAGACAGACGTAATGACTGTGAAACTTTTACTGTGGCTTGGTTACAACCTAAACAGAGACTTGGGCAAGTTTTAATCGCAGCAAAGCTCATTTGAGCCCTCCACAATTAATTATGTCCTTGACCTTAATTGGAACTCTTAGGGTGTTCTAGGAATTTTCATGAAACAAACTATGACTTTCTGAAAACTAGATTTTCAGAGGGTTCTAATGGAGTTGGTCTCACTTAATTTGGAAGAGCTAAACAATTTCAGAGAAAATTCTGAAAATGTTTCTGAACATTTTCTATTTTCTCTGGAACAGTTTCACTAATCACACCATTAGGTGGATTAAATGAGCTCAAATGGATCTGAAATTTTTATGGTAGTTCAAGGATACTTTGGTGAACATCTCAGCAAAATTTCAGGATTTTCCTCCAAAGGATTCTCCAGTTAAAATTCCTAACAGTTTAAACTTTGAGGAATTAATTATGGGGAAATAAGGAATTTCATGAAGTGAAACTTGATTTTCTGGAAAGTACTCAGAGAGCTGAATCCAGCAAAATTTGGTTCACTCAATTTGGAGCTTTCTAGCCAAAGTTATAAGGCTTTGAAGTTTGAACTGAAACTGAAATTCGGGGAAAAAGTTTAAACTCTGGCTTGTGGGCACCGCACACAGTGCGTCGTCTCCCTCCTCGCGCCAACTGCGCGGCGGCGGCGATCTCCGGCGACCCTCGCCGGAACTGAGTTCCCGGCCACCCCCCCCCCCCCGAAACTCGCCGCCTGCCCCTTTACTAACCCCCTGGACTCGCTGGTGGGGTCGCCGGCCGTCGGCGATGACCGGAAACCCGTGCGCACCGGTGACAGCACCTGCTAGGGTTCCGGTGAGGTCGGTCCCGCTCTCCCGTGCACCAAATCGACCGGGAATCGGTCAGAGAGCATCAGTAGAGCATGGGAAACACGAACCAGGGCTGGGTGGAAGCTAGAAATACCGGCAACTAGGCTCTCGACGGTGAGCCGAGGTGTTCAGCCATGGCGGCGGGGAAAACGGCCATATCATGGCCGATTCTCGACGGTTTCCTCTGATTCCAGTTCGGGCATGGGTGCTATCGCGCGTAGACGCTACTAGAGAACGAGCTTGCCCAACCCTCGTGTATAGAGCACGAATTTCACCCGAAGGTGAGCTCGGTCCTTATGAACTGATCACGAGTAAACTTGGAAATTCTCGGCCGAGGTTTGATCAATCGCCAAACAGCTTTCGGCTACTCCATCTACATACAATCATGCACCTTTCTTGTGTAGAGAAGAGGACGTGACAGCGGCTGGGTTGTGCTGTCCACGAGAGCCCGATCGGCGGCGATGTTCGGCTCGCCGGAGAAATGGCTCGTATAGCTCGAGGACGCTTGCTCACTG
The DNA here is from genome assembly GCA_030760725.1 of Neostapfia colusana. Taxonomy (NCBI): domain Eukaryota; kingdom Viridiplantae; phylum Streptophyta; class Magnoliopsida; order Poales; family Poaceae; genus Neostapfia; species Neostapfia colusana. The sequence goes on along the minus strand of JASWHV010000008.1, from coordinate 81,813,353 downwards.
GACAACACGGGGTCTAGGAGGTTGCTCACGATCTCTTGGTGCCGTTTTGCTGTGGAGGAGGCGGTGCTCGCGAGTGATCGGGCTTGATCAAACGTGAGCTCGGGCGGCGGCGATGGCAGTGGAAGAACAGGTCTGCACGTCGGCAGCTCGGGGAATGGGCGACTGAAGCACGCCGGGGAGGGAATAAGTAGCCCGGCGACTGGTCTCCGGCTTGGGGCGCGCAGCAGGAGCTGGCGCCGGATGCCCCCCCTCGGTGGCGCGCGCACACTGCACCCGGGAACCGATTGAGCTGTGTTTCAGTCGGTTTGTGTTGAAGTAGAGGCTGACATGTGGGTCCCACCCCCCATTTTAACCTCTGAAATTTACTCCTAATCACTGTTGTAAAAAGTGAACCCCATACTACCCTTGGGAATTCAAATTATTCACCCATGAGCCATTTGAATTGATCCAAGTTCAAATGAGGTTTGGTTTGAATGAATTTCAGCACAAGTTCAGTTTGAAATTCAAATAAAGTTTGAATTTCTCCCCCTTAGCTCATGTCAAGATCAACTCCAAATGGAGTGAAAATTGGTGTGTGAGCTCACAAAAATGTGCTGAGTAAGAATATGACTTCCACTTTTAAATTCATGGGATAAAACAGTTTGAATTTGAATATGGTTTCAAACTGCCCTCTTCCTAACTATACCCAAACTGACCTCAAAAAGGTTTTGAATTTGGGTGAAACTTGGCATGGACATCCTTAGCAAAGTGTAGGAGTTTTCATATGTCCAGCCCATCTATATCACATGTGGGAAATACCACTTTTGCAATGTGTATGTTTGTTCTCTAATGAGCATGTTGATAATTGTTACTTGCTCTTCATTTGTGTTCATCATTCTTACTCAAATGAGGTGTGTGGTGTGGTGATGAACACTGCAAATGTGTGTCAAAAACTGAGGCCCTTACATTCCTCCCCCTTAAAAGAATCTCGTCCCGAGATTATAAGGTGAAAATGAGAGAGAGGACGGTGGAAAATTACCGGATATGCGACGTGAAAAAAGTCGGGGTAGTTAGTGCGAAGGAATTCTTCGCTCTCCCATGTCGCTTCGTCCATGGAGTGATTACTCCATAGAACCTTGTAGAAGCACAACGTACGGTTGCGTGTGGTTCGGGCCTTTTCATCAATAATCTGCACCGGTTCCTCCCGATAGGTGAGATCCGGTTGCAGTTCTTCAATGTCTTCCAGCTGAACGGTAGTTGATAGCTTGAGACATTTCCTCAGCTGGGAAACGTGAAAGACGTCGTGCACACCGGAAAGTGCTTCTGGTAACTTCAGCCGGTATGCCACTGATCCACATCTTTCGGTAATCTGAAACGGACCGATGAATCGGGGTGCCAACTTTCCTCTCACCCCAAATCTGTTTACGCCCTTCATTGGAGACACCCGTAGATATACGTGATCTCCAACTTCGAATTGTAACGGGCGCCTTCTCCGGTCCGCATACTGTTTCTGTCGGGATTGAGCGGCTTTTAGGTTCACTTGAATTAATCGAACCTTTTCTTCCGCGTTATTGACAAGGTCAATCCCGAAGGTAACCCTTTCGCCAGACTCACACCAGTTCAATGGTGTGCGGCATTTTCTTCCGTATAGCGCCTCGTAGGGCGCCATCTTGATGCTGGCTTGGTACCCATTGTTGTATGAGAACTCGGCTAACGGCAAGTGATCATCCCAATTCTTGCCGTGGTCGATAGCGCAAGCTCGTAGCATGTCTTCTAGAACCTGATTTACCCCCTCGGTTTGTCCATCCGTCTGCGGGTGGTAGTCTGAACTACGGATCAGCTTCGTCCCCAAGGCAGCGTGTAGCTGCTCCCAAAAACGGGACACAAATAAAGTGCCCCGGTCCGATATGATGGTACGGGGTACGCCGTGTAAGCATAGGATCCGTGAGATGTACAGTTCAGCGTACTTCTTGGCGTTGTAGTTGGTGTTGACCGGGATGAAATGGGCAACTTTGGTGAGCCGATCGACGATCACCCACACAGAATCATGTTTCTGTAAGGTGGTGGGTAAACCGACGACGAAATCCATGCTCACGTCCTCCCACTTCCAGGCAGGAATGCCCAGTGGTTGCAGCAGTCCCGGTTTCCGCATGTGGTCTGCCTTCACCCTTCGACATGTATCACACTCGGACACGTATTTTGCAATCTCTCGCTTCATCCGTGTCCACCAAAACTTTCTTCTGAGTTCTTGATACATTTTGTTGCTTCCGGGGTGAATAGAAAACTTTGATAAGTGAGCCTCATCAAAGATTTTCTTTCGTAACTCCGGGTTTCGGGGTACGACGATCCGGTTCTTGAACCATTGGACGCCGTCTCCGTCCTTCCGGAAACATTTCAACTCCCCACTGTCTATACGTCTCCGCAAATGTGACATGCCCTTGTCATTCTTCTGGGCTGCCGCTATCTCTTCACGGATGGTGGGGATCAAAGCTAGGTTGTAGAGAGCTCCATGTGGAATCACATGGAGTGGTGGTTCGCTCTCTTCCAACGGTGTGATGGTCAGATTATTGACGTGTGACTTGCGGCTCAGCGCATCTGCCACAACGTTTGCCTTGCCCGGATGATAATGGATCTCTATCTCGTAATCCTTTATCAGTTCTAACCATCTTCGTTGCCTCATGTTCAGCTCCTTCTGAGTGAATATGTACTTGAGGCTTTTGTGGTCGGTATATAAATGTACGAGGTTACCGAGTAGGTAGTGCCTCCACATTTTTAGTGCAAGTACCACGGCAGCGAGCTCCAAGTCGTGAGTTGGATAATTTTGCTCATGGTTTCTAAGCTGCCGTGATCCATACGCGACCACTCTTCGGTCTTGCATCAGCACACACCTGAGCCCAATGCCGGATGCATCGCAGTACACATCGAACGGTTTTGTTGTGTCTGGCTGCGCCAAAACCGGTGCTGATGTCAGGTGCTTGACTAAAGCCTTGAATGCTGCTTCACATGTTGGACTCCAAACATATTTGGTAGCCTTCTTCAGCAGCTCTGTCATTGGCTTGGCAATCTTCGAGAAGTTCAGAATGAACCTCCGGTAATATCCCGCGAGTCCGAGGAAACTCCGTACCTCATGAACAGTTCTCGGGGATTTCCAATTCAGCACTTGCGTGATCTTGCTCGGGTCCACAGCGATACCCTCCGCTGAGATGATATGCCCGAGGAAAGGCACTTGCGATATCCAAAACTCGCATTTGCTGAATTTTGTGTATAACTTGTGATCCCGCAGCCGTTGCAAGACTATATGCAGATGTTTCTTGTGATCTTCCTCCGACTTGGAATATACTAGGATGTCGTCGATGAAGACCACGGCAAACTTGTCCAACTCCGGCATGAACACCGAGTTCATTAAATACATGAAGTGAGCTGGAGCATTGGTGAGGCCGAAGGACATGACCAGGTACTCATAAAGTCCGTACCTTGTCGAGAAAGCTGTATTTGGAATGTCCTCCGCCCTTATCTTAATCTGATGGTACCCGGATCTTAAATCCATCTTGGAAAAGATCTTTGCTTCGACCAACTGATCAAACAACATGTCGATCCGTGGCAACGGGTACTTGTTCTTGATGGTTACGGCATTTAATGGACGGTAGTCCACGCAAAGCCGCAACGTCTCATCCTTCTTTTTGACAAATAATGCCGAACAGCCCCATGGGGAGGAGCTCGGCCTAATAAAACCCTTCTCCAGAAGGTCCGTGAGCTGAGTCTTCAGTTCAGCCAACTCCTTGGGCGCCATCTTGTACGGCCTTCGGGATATTGGCATGGTTCCCGGTGCGAGTTCAATCTTGAACTCCACCTCTCTATCGGGTGGCATCCCCGGCAAATCGTCCGGGAATACATCAGGGAACTCTCGGACCACCGGAATATCTTCCAATTTGATGGTCGTGGCTTGATAGACACTTGGAAGTTTTATTTCTGGACTGTCCATAAATAATGAGTGAGAACCGTGCACCTCTGAGTTTAAGTGCACGACTCGAAGGACGGTGTCTAAAACAGCGCCGTGGCGGGTTAACCAAGACATCCCTAGGATGACATCGACCTTCTGTCCCTCTAAGATAATGAGAGACGTGGGGTACACTCTACCCGCAGAGCATAATGGTGCTTTGGAGACCATTACGCTTGCTGAAATCTTCCCACCCGGTGAACAAATTAAATATGGACTATCGGTGGGTAGTATTGGCAAACTGTGTTTAGCAATGAAAGCTTGGCTAATAAAATTATGTGTGGCGCCTGAATCAAACAGTACTATAGCGGGATGCTGGTGGAGTTGGAACATACCCGCAAGGATTGGCTCGCCCTCCGGCACGTCCTCAATGGCAAGTTGGCGGACAGTGCCGGGCCTAGGGTTTGCCCGCCGCGCATTAGTAGGGTTCCGGGGTTGATTCCTCCCCGGAAACTGTGGTGCCACTCCGCCGCCTTGCCTCTCCGGGCAACTGCTCGCGAAGTGTCCTGGACGACCACACTTGTAACATGTGGCCGCTGATGGTGGAGTACTCGGTGTACGAAAGCCCGGCATGCGTTGCTGAGGTGCAAATGCACGCGGCATCGCCCGCTGCTGCTGTTGTTGTTGCGGTGGTACTGGCAGTGCCGGCCGGAATGCCGGTGAAGAGTACGGCCGACTGCGGAACGGCATCGACCGCTGTGGTGGCTGCCAGCGTGGGCCTGATGGTGGGCGATTCACCATCCGAAACTTCTGTGAAGGACCGCCTCCTTCTCCGCTGCTCTGCGGCGCGCTTCGCTTTCGCTCTGCCGCCGCCAACTCCTTGCCGGAGTCCTCCTGAACAATCGCAGCATCAATGATGTCGTTGAGGCTGCCGCGATTGAACATCGCCAACTTGTCCTTCAGGAGCGGGTTAAGCCCCTGGTAAAAATGGTCCCACCGCTTCTCGTCGGTATCAGCATGATACGATGCATATAGCGCGAGATCGTTAAACGCCCTGGAGTATTCCAGCGCGTTCCGGCTCCCTTGTTGCAGGTGTAGGAACTCCTGCGTCTTCCTCTTCATCAGACCTGACGGTATATGATAGGCCCTGAAGGCCGTCCGGAACTCCGCCCATGTCATTACTCGGTCAGTGGGCTGTGAAGCACTGAAGTTGGCCCACCACGCGCTCGCGGATCCTTGGAGCGGCTGGACCGCGAACTGAGTCTTGCGCTGCTCGCTGACCTGGAGCAGCCCGAACTTCATTTCTATGGCGCGGAGCCAGTTGTCCGCGTCAAGTGGTTCATCCGCCCTTGAGAATACAGGGGGATGAGTCGCCAGGAAGTCGGAGTAGGAGCTCTGTTGGCGCTCCTCACGATCCTGACGTCTCTCTGGGCGAGACGTATTGGCGATAAGGGTCTGCAGCAACTCTGTGTGCTGCTGATGCGAGCCCGCCATTGCTGCGACAATATCGGCCAATGTAACCGTTGGCAGTGGTGGTGTTTGCTGTTGCTGTTGCTGCTGCTGTCCCGAGGAGTCCTCGGGAGGTGGTTGGGAGGTCTCTCCCCCTTGACTGGTACCCCCAACGTCAGGGTTGGCACGAGTACGCGTCATTCTGAAATTCAAAACAGCAGCGATTAGCACATGTCTTACTTAAAATTCCACAAGAAACAGTAGGTATTGAAGTGACACATGATTAATTTGCACAACGTTCACATATATTGATAAAGTATAAACTTTATACAAGATACATTATTCTCGGATCTCCGAGAAGTCGTGCTCATGTCGTCACTACCTATACATACGCTATTGCCTACACGACATGTCACCGATTACAAAAGATGGGTTACGCTACCCTAGCTGTCCTACTTGGCAACCGTAACCCCCTACTCGGAGTAGAACTCGACCTCCTGTGGGTCGTCCTCCTCCGGTACCTCTACTGGTGGCTCGGGGTCTACCACCTCTTCTCCCATTCCGGGTTCTCCCATGGCTGGAAGACCCAAGACTACCGGTACGCCTAATACCGGGGGCACGAGGTCCTGCAAGGCATGCACCTCGTCCATAGCTTGGTTGTAGTCCTCTTCCCAGCCTTGGCCTTCCTCGATAGCGTCGTCCCGCTCCTGAGCAAGGTCCTCATTCTGCTGGGTTAGGGTCTGTACCAGCTCTTGCAACGCCGCGATGTCAACACGGCTCCTCTTCTTTGCCTTCTTCAGACGACGCAACTGATTGTGTTGTTCATTCAGTCGCTTGATCGTCGGAAGGAGCACATTGCGGAGTGCGCTGTGAGCACTTTCGAAATGATCTCCACGGCTTGTGCTCTCCTTGAGCTTAGTGGCGAGATGCTCCGTATGAACAGCCTGGCTGTCCATCACAGCGTTTCCCGCCCTCATTTGGAGGCTGAGATTTGCCTCCGCGGGGTTGTACCTTGGGCAACTCGGGTCTGTTGCCTCCAGGTACCTCTCTTCCCACACATGCTGAGCTCGTCCCTCCACCGGAACGAGTGCGTATGGAGTGCCCTCCATAGCCTGCACGTGTAGTTGGCAAAAACGTGACATAGTGTCACGGGCTGCAACTTGCCACATCCCTTCCGGTTGTCTTCCTCTCACCGTGACGGTGAATGGCACCCAACCGGGTGGCGTAGGTCCTGCAGGAACCTTGACATGGATCGTCCACGTCTTGTTCCCCTCTTCGCCCTCTTCCTTGGCGAAGTATTGCGGCATCTGGTTGTACCCGAAATATTGGAGCATTTGCCACAATGCTTCCGGGTAGCCGCTACGGTCAGAACAGTGGGAAGCCACCCACCCGTTCTCCAACTGTTTATCTGCTGTCATCTGTAAAAATATATTTGAGAAATGTCAAATATTTATTTTAACAGTAAACTTCTGGGCTATAACATAAGACATGTCATTGAACCCATAAAACTTGGAAACATAGTTCAAATTTTAAACAAATTTGACTGTTGATCTGCTGTTCCCATGACAGCCTTGACCAGTTTCCATATCAACCTGATTTAGGCCATGTTAAAGGCAAAACTAATTCTGGAGCTCAACATCAAAGTTAAAGTTAACTTCAATAGCTTTCCAGAAAGTATTTGGTTGGCCTAAGATCTGTCCTGGTTCAAAAGTTATGAGATGTCAAAGTTAACAGAATTTCTGGAATCAATTGGACAGCACCTCCCTGCTTTAGGTACTGAATTGATCCAAGAATCCCAGTTAATTCTGTTCCCAATCTGACAAAACTTTCTGTTACAAAGTCGTAACCCATCTCATAATCTTTCCAGAAGTACCTCATTTCCTATTTTTGGATTTTTAAGCAGGAAGTTATACTTAATTTACAGAGAGTTTACAGAGAGTCTTTGCTCTGTCCTGTTTTCTGGACAGTTTCAACTCTACTGCATTTTTCGAGTGGTTAAGGGATGAAACACCTCTGGACCTCAACAGAAGAGTTGTAAAGCTCTTCCATCGCTTTCCAGAAATGTATCATACGACCCCAACCTCGAAAGAACTCAACCTCTAACCTCTGATTAACTTCAGCCTTGATTCAGCTGAAAACAGAGTGCTCTGTCCTTAATATCTTATAAGTTGAAAACTTGTTAACTTTGAATATCCTGTTCAAGGGAAGGAGTTACATCAAGTTTTACTACTTTGGATCAAAACCTTCAAGTTTTTAAATGAAGTTGTTCATTTAGTTGGATGTGACGTCGATGCGTCACCAGATTATGTCGGTACTACGTCCTCACAAAGAAAAACCTATACCGGACTTAGCCGGCTTCGTTAGTTCAGTGGCACTACTCGTCACTCGCACACGGATGCTACACGTCTACCGTTTCGTGGTAAGGCTACCTGCAGAAACTCAAACAATCATCAGACTCGGCTGCAAACCGAGCCCGGAATCCATACAGTTCGTACATCCGGCCGTCATCACTCGCCCGGATGTTCTCAAGCCAAACACGCCTTGAGTTACGTGTTCACGTTTTCAGACCACGTGACGGGGTCTCCCATGTTGCACCACGCACGCCAGGGACAGACGTTGCTCGAATACCCCAAACGACATGAAGAGTCATAGAGGATACTAAAGCGGGTCGGGTTACCTGCCACCCGTGGGGCTCCACCCTTCAGCTTGTGCGCACTGGTGGACAGCGCTTACGTGCACCCCCCAAGACATGAACGTCCCGAGATGCACGATTTTCCGACATAACAAATAGGTTAATATGCCACTTTCTATATACTAATAACATCCTTATACGGGCTACTAACTCGTTCCTCACTGGATTTTTGAAAAAGAAGACCTTTGTACTGTGTTAAACCTCAAGCGAGCTCTGATACCACGCTGACACGACCCCATTGGTCCTGTCGAGCCAGGATCACGCTGAGGGGTGCTGCGTTGCACAGCACCGTATAACACACGTCAAAGGTGCAAAGCGGAAGCGGAAGTTTTATTACATAAACAAGTTTATGAACATGTTTACATCAAAATAAGTTCAGTCTACACTCGCGGGCGTAGACTAAGCATCAAGTGCACGTTCAGCCCTCGAACGTGTCCTTGCTAGCACACACGCACACTAACTCTGCGGCGTGCACGACTCCCACTCGACAGGGTTCCCCTCCTGGGGTTCCGTCTCCTCTTCGGGAGTCCCTTCCTCATAGAACCCTGCAAAAGCTTCAAACACAAGCAGTGAGCACGAAGGCTCAGCAAGTCTGACCCGTCTCACCTAAACATGGAACTTCTACATGAGGGTAATGGGTTGCATGAGGTAAAAATCATTTGCAAGGACTCGCCTAATTAGTAGAACCTTACTTTCAAGTTTTAGCAGCAGGTTGTGGAGAACCTTACGCTAAGGCACATGAGAGAGCCGCAATCAAACAAGAAACGCATTTCTCTCATGTACTTTGCCCAAAGTTGAAAAGAACTTTAATTAGCTCTAAGCTACAGCATATCATTAACAATCAATGTCCAGCTTTCAATCAGCAACATTTTAACATGTAACTAGCCTGTTCTTTCTACGTCACGGTACAGTGAACAAGTGGTACTCACTGACCGCGAGGGACGGCGATTATAATCGATTTACACCTGCAGGGTTACCCGAACAACCCGTCACGTACGCCCGTACTCGATGTTGCCTACAACAACCATCATGGACGCCGTACGCGACTACCTTTCACCCGTCAGCCAAATATTGAACCGGTCCCATCGTCCCGAGCAAGAGGTCTCTGCACGCGCATCTCCGTGCCGCCAGCCGATTTACACCTCGAGCTCTCAACCTACCCTCTGAACGACGGGCAATGCCTCAATACCCAGCTACCCGAGTTACATCAGTTTCCCGGTTCCCATATAGCCGGTAGGTCTTCGGTACTGTTCTAGCTTGTTCAACAGGCCCGCACACGGCTCGGTCCTCAATCGACACAAGCGGAGCTACAGCACACAGGCCCCAAAGTCCTGCTGCCCTTACTCTCCGCTCGGTCTCATTTTCTTGCCATGTGTATCATGTGCTATCTCTACCCGAGCAATGTGCCTCTAGCCTATTCTCACGAGTAGTTCCAACTACTCGACTTGTACCGAATCCTACTCTATCCTAACAATGCAGTGGCTAACGGGTTTGCAATCCTAAACCCAACCCATGGTTCTCTTGGCTATGCAGTGGGGCTTCCAAACAAGACTCTAATGCACAGAATAAAGGAAACAAGTATGTGCTCAAAACAATAAAAAATTGTAAAAAGGTTAATGCAAACCGGAGCTTGCCTTGCTGCTCTTGGTCGTAGGCTAGCTGCTCCTCCGGAGTTACGAAGTCTAGGACTTCGGGTTCCTCCTCGACCTTAGCGACTACATGATAAGAGCAATATATGTATCAATTTAAATGCATTGGTATTAACTTTGAAGTTGTGAAGTCTATAACCTTGGCTAGACAGACCTAATGACTGTGAAACTTTTACTGTGGCTTGGTTACAACCTAAACAGAGACTTGGTCAAGTTTTAATCGCAGCAAAGCTCATTTGAGCCCTCCACAATTAATTATGTCCTTGACCTTAATTAGAACTCTTAGGGTGTTCTAGGAATTTTCATGAAACAAACTATGACTTTCTGAAAACTAGATTTTCAGAGGGTTCTAATGGAGTTGGTCTCACTTAATTTGGAAGTCTCTAACTAAAGATATGAGCTAAACAATTTCAGAGAAAATTCTGAAAATGTTTCTGAACATTTTCTATTTTCTCTGGAACCGTTTCACTAATCACACTATTAGGTGGATTAAATGATCTCAAATGGATCTGAAATTTTTATGGTAGTTCAAGGATATTTTGGTGAACATCTCAGCAAAATTTCAGGATTTTCAACCAAAGGATTCTCCAGTTAAAATTCCTAACAGTTTAAACTTTGAGGAATTAATTATGGGGAAATAAGGAATTTCATGAAGTGAAACTTGATTTTCTGGAAAGTACTCGGAGAGCTGAATCCAGCAAAATTTGGTTCACTCAATTTGGAGCTTTCTAGTCAAAGTTATAAGGCTTTGAAGTTTGAACTGAAACTGAAATTCGGGGAAAAAGTTTAAACTCTGGCTTGTGGGCCCCGCACACAGTGCGTCGTCTCCCTCCTCGCGCCAACTGCGCGGCGGCGGCGATCTCCGGCGACCCTCGCCGGAACTGAGTTCCCGGCCACCCCCCGGCCCAAAACTCGCCGCCTGCCCCTTTACTAACCCCCTGGACTCGCTGGTGGGGTCGCCGGCCGTCGGCGATGACCGGAAACCCGTGCGCACCGGTGACAGCACCTGCTATGGTTCCGGTGAGGTCGGTCCCGTTCTCCCGTGCACCAAATCGACCGGGAATCGGTCGGAGAGCATCAGTAGAGCATGGGAAACACGAACCAGGGCTGGGTGGAAGCTAGAAATACCGGCAACTAGGCTCTCGACGGTGAGCCGAGGTGTTCAGCCATGGCGGCGGGGAAAACGGCCATATCATGGCCGATTCTCGACGGTTTCCTCTGATTCCAGTTCGGCCATGGGCGCTATCGTGCATAGACGCTACTAGAGAACGAGCTTGCCCAACCCTCGTGTATAGAGCACGAATTTCACCCGAAGGTGAGCTCGGTCCTTATGAACTGATCACGAGTAAACATGGAAATTCTCGGCCGAAGTTTGATCAATCGCCAAACGGCTTTCGGCTACTCCATCTACATACAATCACGCACCTTTCTTGTGTAGAGAAGAGGACGTGACAGCGGCTGGGTTGTGCTGTCCACGAGAGCCCGATCGGCGGCGATGTTCGGCTCGCCGGAGAAATGGCTCGTATAGCTCGAGGACGCTTGCTCACTGGACAACACGGGGTCTAGGAGGTTGCTCACGATCTCTTGGTGCCGTTTTGCTGTGGAGGAGGCGGTGCTCGCGAGTGATCGGGCTTGATCAAACGTGAGCTCGGGCGGCGGCGATGGCAGTGGAAGAACAGGTCTGCACGTCGGCAGCTCGGGGAATGGGCGACTGAAGCACGCCGGGGAGGGAATAAGTAGCCCGGCGACTGGTCTCCGGCTTGGGGCGCGCAGCAGGAGCTGGCGCCGGCTGCCCCCCCTCGGTGGCGCGCGCACACTGCACCCGGGAACCGATTGAGCTGTGTTTCAGTCGGTTTGTGTTGAAGTAGAGGCTGACATGTGGGTCCCACCCCCATTTTAACCTCTGAAATTTACTCCTAATCACTGTTGTAAAAAGTGAACCCCATACTACCCTTGGGAATTCAAATTATTCACCCATGAGCCATTTGAATTGATCCAAGTTCAAATGAGGTTTGGTTTGAATGAATTTCAGCACAAGTTCAGTTTGAAATTCAAATAAAGTTTGAATTTCTCCCCCTTAGCTCATGTCAAGATCAACTCCAAATGGAGTGAAAATTGGTGTGTGAGCTCACAAAAATGTGCTGAGTAAGAATATGCCTTCCACTTTTAAATTCATGGGATAAAAACAGTTTGAATTTGAATATGGTTTCAAACTGCCCTCTTCCTAACTATACCCAAACTGACCTCAAAAAGGTTTTGAATTTGGGTGAAACTTGGCATGGACATCCTTAGCAAAGTGTAGGAGTTTTCATATGTCCAGCCCATCTATATCACATGTGGGAAATACCACTTTTGCAATGTGTAAGTTTGTTCTCTAATGAGCATGTTGATAGTTGTTACTTGCTCTTCATTTGTGTTCATCATTCTTCCTCAAATGAGGTGTGTGGTGTGGTGATGAACACTGCAAATGTGTGTCAAAAACTGAGGCCCTTACAGTCCCCGGGCTGGACGACTGCACTTTTGCATAGCTAGGATGAGAGGCCATATATGTATATTACTTCCGCTGTATGAATAGGTTTTGTAAAAAGACTTCCGCTATTTTATATGAAATAAAAGTTTGTATGTTGTTCTTTAATCTTTTCGTGTGTGCTGTTGGGTGCCGCATCGCACGGCACCACCCTATACGATCTTGGAGTGGGTGAACCACAGGGGTGGTCCCCACAGACGTGGTATCAGAGCCGCATTGGGAATAGCACGCTCGAAAAGAGCTTATTTTGAAAACTTAGAAGTAGTCGAGTGAGGATTAGTCATTAAGCCCACATAAGGTCTATGATAGTACTAGTTATGATGGTGGAAAGATAACATATTTGTTATACGTTCTGTAACGACGCTCCGACGTCAGGTAAAGAGGTAAGGTACGCCACCGCAGGCGGATCAATTGCGGTAACTCGCCATACGAGAAATAGTATGGAAGGATATACCGTGGCTTGGCACGGTAGTGAATATGAGTCTCTGAACCTCTTAATGGTTCTGAGAGCATATGAAAACGCTGATCTCCAGCGTTCTTTAGGCAAAAGTGAGAATACCCCATCGTGTGGTAAGCAACACGATAGTATGCAACTCTTGAACGTTCAATGTTCAAAGGGCCATATGCAGCGCTCACCATCAGCGTGCCTCAACGGTCATGAGACAGTAGGTGGTATCTGTTGGGTTGATAAAATTCCCAACCGTGATGACCCGTTCGCACTCTACTCTGGTTCCCCGTCGTGTGGTGTGAAAACACGACCATGTACCTTGAGACGTGGCTTGACTCAAGGACGATCCGTATGACAATGATACGGACAGTATGTTTTTACTATGACATGGAACTGCCTGAAATGTCAAAAACCCTTGTGTGCACAAATATTGTGTGTTCTGCTGCAGGTACATTAACCATGTTAGTGCATAACGTGTAGTAACCATTTGTGAGTGACGTTTTTAGTTCCACCATTTGACACGTTTATGCCGGAATACCGGTTTAGAATTTTTCTTTGGTGAGGAAACGTAGTACCAAGACTGCATAGAATTTTATTTTCAAAGAAAAGAGTCAAAATGAAGTTTAGGGTTTCATTTAGGGGTTAGTAAACTCCTATATTGAACTGAGAGTCAATTGGGAGTATAGAGATTCATTTCTAAAAACCTAGGAACAATCTCCCCTGTTTTCGGCAGCAACTTTGCTGAACTTAAACAGGGCATAACTTAGGATTGGTTGAACCATTGGAGGTGTGGGATACCATTCTGGAAAGGTTTTGAAGTCCTCTACAACTTTTCTGTATAGTTCCAAAACAAAATCTCCCTCCAAAGGGATGAAAAATCTCAGATGAGTAGGTACTGTCAAGAAACAGGGCAGACCAAAATGCTCTCTCGAATTTTTTCTGTATTTCAACCAAAACATTTAGTTTCACCTTTCGATATCCAGCGGCTGTTGTAAAGCAACGAGTGGAGTCAAAAAGTTTATGCATTTGACATATCATTTCGAGTTAGGACATGTTTGGGTCCAGTACAATAGCGAGGAATTACGCATGCTAACACACCTAACATCCCATGGTGACCCCGATGGTCGAAATGAACTTTGAACCCATAAAGTTCAATACTTTGGAACTCGATTGTGTGACACGGTCCAGGGATGTATATGTTGCATAAAGTTTATACATTATCCATATGTGTGACTGTTGTGCGTACTGTTTATTCCATTCTCGCATTACTATTGTATAGACTGGATGAGCTAAACCAACATTTGCTGATCGTTTGAATGATGTGAATGCAGAATGGTGCGGACACGTTCAACGCAAGAGGAGGGAGGTCCGAGTCAAGTTCGTGGTGATGAGTCTCCACCTCCGGAGCAAACCACGACACAGCAGCAACCCACCTCCTCCACCGCCAGAACATCCAAGGAATCTTGCGGAGGTTCTCGCTGCAATGCTCGGCTCGCGCGACGAGCAAACCGAGTTGCTGCGGATGCTAGTCCAGCAGAATGCGTCCCATCAGGGAGGACGCTAAGATAATGGGCAACGCCAGCCCCAACAAAGTTCGTATTCAGAATTCATGGCGACCCATCCACCGGTCTTCACGGAGGCCGAAGAACCTTTGGAGGCGGACAGTTTTATCCGCACTCTGGAGGCGAAGTTCGGCCTGCTACGATGCACCAAACATCAGAAGGCGCTGTACGCGGCGCAACAGCTTCAGGGAGAAGCCGGTACCTGGTGGGCGAACTACACCGCCTCCTTACCGGCTGGCCATGCCGTCACATGGACAGAGTTCCGGGAGGCGTTCCGCGCCTATCACATACCTCCCGGGGTTATGGAAATGAAGCTCCAAGAGTTCCTGGCGCTACGGCAAGCCGAGAGGAGTGCTCATGAGTACTCCAGGTTGTTCAACCGGCTGGCGCAGTATGCGCCAGAATTTGTGGGGACGGAAGACAACAAGCGCAACGCGTTCTTCTGGGGCCTGAATTCAAAAGTGAAGGTCCATCTCGCCCAAAGCAATCGCGGCACATTCAATGACCTCGTTAATGCCGTGATTCTACAAAAGAATGCTCAGCGCGAGTGCGGTTCTGATAAGAGGAAACACAGCGCACTGACGAGCAGCAGTGGTGGGACGCCACAGAAATACTGCGTGGTGTATCGCTCACCATCCGGTCAGAGATGGCAGCCACCGGCGCGACCACCTCAGTTTCGCGGTCGGCAATATAATGCGCCGGGCTTCTGACCGACGTATTCACCACAGCAACAGCAGCAGCAAAGGATGGTTCCGCGTGAACCTCCGTTTCAGCAGCTTGCACTGGGATTCCGTCCTCAAGTCGGCGGGACCCCGACACCTTACACGTGCTTCACGTGTGGCCGTGTCGGGCACATTTCGAGGGACTGCCCCGAGCCACGACAGGGCAGGGGTGCAGCACCGTATCAGGGTGCTAATCAGCCCCGTAATCAGCCCAAGAAACCAGCACCAAAACCCGGCAACGTCCACCACTTAGCCAACGAAGACGTGCCGGAAGGCGAACCCGTCCTCGCAGGTACGTTTTCTTACTTAGGTCATCCCGTAGTCATACTTTTTGACTCCGGTGCCACCCATAATTTCATAAGTCAGTCTTATGTTATTAAATATCAACTGCCTATCATTCCCACAAATAATTCATATTTGATATTGTGGGGACCACCCCGTGTTTCACCCACTCCAGGAGTGCATAGGGTGGTGCCGTGCGATGCGGCACCCAACAGCACACACGAAAAGAATAAAGGATAACATACAAACTTTTATTTGATATAAAACAGCGGAAGTCTTTTTACAAAACCTATTCATACAGCGGAAGTAATATACATATAAAGCCTCTCATCCTAGCTATGCAAAAGTGCAGCCGTCCAGCCCAGGGACGCTACACACTAGCAGCAAGTAACTGGAGATCACGGCGGCGTGCATGGCTCCAGATCGGCCGTGTACCCCGACGGGGGCATCGCCTCGTCCTCGGAACCTTCCTCATAACTCTCACCTGCACACAGCTCAAATATTGCAACCGTGAGCACGAAGGCTCAGCAAGTCTTAACCGTCAACCCTAGGCATGGAACTCTACGTGCAAGGATATGTAAGATGGGAAAAGGAATTTGCGACAAAGACACGCCTATAAGTTGGTCCTTACTTTCAATTTTATAGCAGCAGATTCATGTGCTTTAGGCAGCCCTCACATCGGAAGTCCACAATCAAACAAGAAACGCTTTCCTCCGATGTGGTGATGCCCAAAGTGGAATATAAACTTAATTAGCTCTATATCTACAGCAATCAAGGTATTCAAGACATTAAGATCAATACAGCATTTTCAGTTGGATTATTTCACTTCTTACTACGTCACAGCGCAGTGAACAAGCGGGTACTCAAATAACCGCGAGGGACGGTGATTGCAATCAAGACACACCCGGATAACACGTCACATACACCCACTTTCAGAAGCGTAATTCCACACCCCTTCCTACTCTGTTGTATGTGACAACCTTTCAAAGGAAACCCAAATGCCGAACCGGTCCATCCGTAACGGGTAGGAGGTCCCCGCGTGGAGCGTGACTGTGCCCACCGGCAGATTTACACCTTGCTACCCTCAACCCACTCCTATTTATGGTTGGGTAAGCCTCGACACCCAGGTTAACCAATTACATCGGTTTCCTGGTTCCCATATGCGAGTATGCATCTGGTACTGTTCGATACTTGTCCAGCAGGGCCGCACACGGACGGTCCTCAACCGACGCCAACAGGGCTAAGCATGTGAGACCTTTGCTCACTGCATCCTATCTCCCCTGCTGGGTCTCATTTTCATACAACTCAAGCCATTATCTACCTCTTTTCATCCCGTGTAATAAGTACTATCTCGCGAGTAGCTTCCAACCACTCGACTTCTACCGAGATCCTATACATTAGCATGGCATTCTCTACTCGTCGAGTTTGTAAACTACCCAACCCTCCATAGGATTTGAAAAAGCTATGCAAGTGGGGTTTCAATCACCCTAACTCTAATGCAAACATTCAACCTAGACATAAATGGTACAAAGGAAAAACTTTATAAAAGGTACTTAAGTGCAAACCGGGGCTTGCCTGGTTGCGAGTTAAAGGGGAAGTCAACTTCAGGTGGCAGGACGTCCAAAGGCTCCGGTGCGTCCTCAACTTCGGTCACTATTATGAAATATAATAAAATACATGTGTAAGTATTAAAGGTTTATAAAAATTGAACTTCTATTCATAGCTACTGCTATTTAGGATCCTTAATTGGCTTTGGGAATTTTACAGTGAATACTATACCCTCTAAGGATGATTTGAGCCAAATTTGGAGACATGTCATTGCACAATGTAGTCTTTAAAATTCCTACAAGTACAATGCTTCTCTGAATTCTGAGCCCAATTCAGGAGCTTTGACATAGCTAATGGAGGAATATCTGATTAGGGTAAGTCTCCATGGTTCTAACAAAATTTGTTTCACCATTTTTGGAGCTACCATCAGAGAGATATGAATTTTTGAAGTTGGATAGGAGTTCTGAAAAAGCTTCTGTTTAAATTTGAATTTCCAAATAAAGGCTGAACTTGGGAAGGTAGTTTAGCCTAGCAAATGAACTCCACTGAAGCCCAAATTTTTACTGGAGATCAGTATCTATGAAGAGGATTTTCTGCCCAATATTTGGAATATTTCATAAAGAGTTGCTCCCATAATAAATCCCTAAAGGATTTATTAGATACAATTCTACAGAAATTCCTGGGCATTTTCATAGCCCAAAATTGGTTTCTCTGTGAAGTACTCCTCATGAGGAATCCAACAAAATTGGTCTCACTCTTTTTGGAGTATTCTACACAAAGTTATGGGCTTGTAAATATCAGCTAATTTCTGGAATTATTTCCCTAATAGAAACTTCAAATAATTGGAACTGGGCCCACTGTTTTAATTCGGACCAGTCAGATTTTGGCAACACTGGGGGCTACGGGGTTATTCCCGTGCAGCCGCACCAGATCCGGCGCCACAAACCGATCCTCGAGCGAACCCGGAGGCTGACCAGTGGGACCCGGCCCTCCTTCGTCTTCCTCGCGCTGCCCGCGCCCTCCACAGCGGCGCACGCCGGCGAGGCTCGCCAGGACGGGGTTCCCGTGGTCCAAACTTCGTCAAACTCGCCGCCTGTGAGTTCTACACCAAGCTGAACACGATGGTGGGGTCGGGAGCCGATGACAACGGTCGGAAAGGTGCTTGCACCGGCGACCATGTCGAACCTTACTTCGGCGACCTCGCTCTCCCTCAGCAGTGGGTCTTTCGGGCTAGGGTTGGCTCCAAAAGCACCAGTCTCCCATGGACAACATCGACCCATAGCTCCCTCTCCATGAAAACCACCGGAGAGGGGACCTCACCGGCGACCCGAGCCCGCAAAACGCCAGCGGGACAAAAACTCGAAGAACTCCTTCAGATCTTGATGGTTTCCGGCACCGTTTGAGCGAGAAGGATCGCAGGGATCTAATAAAGCTTCTCCTAGACCAGGATGAGCTCTAGCTATCGCAACACGAAGAATTTGATTGTAGACCGAGGAGTGTTGCTATGAACTAGGGTTTGGTAAAACCCGAAATTCTCACTACCCGGTTGATCAATCATCCTGAGGCTTTCGGTATCACGATCTACAGACAACAACGCACCTTTCGTGTGCAGGGAAGGGGCGGTGAAGCTGGCCGTAGCGCGCTGTCCACGGTGAACCGAAACGGGGTTCCGCCGAGCACCTCCGATCGCCGGCGCCAATCTCTGGTTTGCGCGTAGCACGAGCTAGGAAGCTTATGGAAAATAAAGGTGGAGGATGAAGCACTCTCTTGTGCTTCTTTTTTCTGTTTGGGGCTCGATCATCCGAGCTTGGGCGAGCGTGGGCGAGGGAGTAAACAGCGACGGCGCTGAGGCGGTTTCTCGCGGGAGAGAACGAAGGGAGCGGCAAGTTACTGAGGAAAACGAAGACTGACTTCGTTGCTGCGACCGGGGGTGATGAAGCGGCTGGCGATCGCGGAACCAGGAGGTGGCACGGTGGAATTCCTCGGGAGCGGGTTTCACCGGGCGCTGGCGGCCTCTCGGCGATCAGCCGATGAAAACAAAGGCAGTAGCTCTGTTGGGAGGCTGACTGCTGGGCCCCACCTCCCTTTCTTTTAATCCAATAATTCCCTGATATTTTACCCCAGCAACTCAACATTAAAGACTTGACTTCATCCCAAAGTTAAGTTTGAATTTGCAGAATTCAAATGGTTTGAATTCTGGTGTAGAATTTGAATGGGGTTTGATCATTTGAATTTGAAAAGGAGTTTGAATTCTCCACTTTGAATTGCCTCAAAAATATAGCAAACCAGCTCCAAAATTTCCAATTTTTGGCATGGCTGCTCATTCAAAGGTGGTGAACACATTTGTGAACCCAAATTTTGAAATTGAGGGAATTGAAATTTGAAACTGAATTTGAAATTCAGATTGGAAGGCTTTTCCTTTTAATCCCAAACAAATATCAAAACTCCTCCAAATGAGCTGAAATTTGGAAGGGTGAATATTTGGAATATGAAGATCCAAGCTGTGCATTTAGATCTCCATGTTTGAAAGTTTTGGGAAGTCTAAACCCTCACTTTGAACTTAAACCATTATAATTCAAAGTTTTAATTCCCCTCATTTTTTCATAAGTATACATGAGCTGAATTTTCTTGCTACCACTTTTGGAGATTTTACAGATATGTTCTCCGGGTGGGAAAATAACAGCTGACAGAATGGTCTATAGAGCACCATTACAGTTGGGTGGGAATCTATATCCGACTTCTCTAATCATGTTAGAGAGTCAAAAACTTGATGTCATTTTAGGAATGTCATGGCTACATCGCCATGGTGCTGTTCTTGACATCATTCCACGTGTGGTTCGTTTAAACTCTCCACTTCATGAACCACATGTTCTTAGTCTTGACCGTTCGGTTCAAGAAGCCCTAGCCACATATAACACAGAAGCCACACAACTTGAGGATATTCGTGTGGTCCGTGAATACCCGGATGTCTTTCCGGATGACCTTCCGGGCATGCCACCCGAAAGGGATGTCGAGTTCAAGATTGAACTTGTACCTGGGACGACACCAATCTCACGGAGACCATACAAGATGGCTCCAAATGAGCTAGCTGAACTGAAGGAGCAGCTCAATGATTTAATGAAGAAGGGTTTCATTCGACCGAGTTCCTTGCCATGGGGATGCTCGGCGCTGTTTGTGAAGAAGAAGGATGAAACCTTGAGGTTGTGTGTGGACTACCGGCCTCTCAACGCCGTCACCATCAAGAATAAATATCCACTGCCCCGCATCGATATATTATTCGATCAACTTGTGGGTGCAAGTGTATTTTCAAATATGGATCTTCACTCCGGATATCATCAAATCAAGATCCGGGCGGAAGATATTCCAAAGACGGCCTTCTCGATGAGATATGGGTTGTATGAATACCTCGTCGTGTCCTTTGGTCTCACCAACACCCCGGCACACTTCATGTATCTCATGAACTCAGTATTCATGCCGGAGTTGGACAAGTTTGTGGTGGTGTTCATCGATGTAACAGACACAAAAAAAGAGGAAACATGCCTCACCTGGCGCAACCCAGCCCAATTACTCCTCCCTCCCCCACGGCCCCTTCTTTTCCACCAGGCCCAGCCCCAGGCGCCGCAGCGCCCTTCTCTCCCTCTCGCCGGCGCCCGCGCCCCTCCCGAACCCTCGCCGCCGAAAGACCGGTGATGGGACGCCCGTCCCATCGCCCTGCGCCGCACCCCGCTCAGACCCCGTCAGCCGCTGCACGCCGCGGATTCCGGCGACGGGACGCCGAATCGCGCGACCCGGAGGCCCGGCCGCCCGCTCGCTTGCTCGCGCGCCGGAAATCCGGTGACGAGACGCCTCTGCTCAACCCCCACGCCGCCTTCAATGCTCTGCGCCAAGCTCGGATCAAGGCAGCCCCGCTTCCCCTCCCGGATTCACGGCCACCGCATCAAATGCCGCCCGGGGCCTCTCCCGCACGCTGCTGCCACTGAAGCCCGCCCCCGCTCGGCTATAAGAGGAGCCCCCTCCACACGAGCAGGAGCACAGTGCCTCCTCATCTTCTCCCACCCTTGATTGGAGCTCAACCGGCGAACTTGCAAGGAACAGAGGAGTTCCCGCCTTCTTCCTCAACTCCGGCCACCTTCCGAGTCATTCACGGTGAGTTCCCCCACATCCCGACTCCTTAGTGTAGCAGCATCTTTGTGGTCTCCTGTAGCTCTCCGCGCTGTACTCTGTGTATTTGGCCGCCGAGACTGGCCAGCCACGCAAGGCCGAGCTCGCCGTTGCCATGGTGTGTCACTAGCTGTCCTGAGGGCTGCATTGACCCAACCAAGGTCCCCGCAGCACCTACGCACCCTCGCGCACGTAGCCAACGCGCTAGGCCAAGGGAAAACACGTGTAACAGCGAGTTCAAAGAACGTCGCCACCCCCACATACTCCGGCAAAGCCACTGGTGACGCTCCAACAGTCGTCCTAGCTGCAAATCCCACCCACAGAACTCCTCACGATATGTAGAGGCCCGGCCACTAGCTGGTTGTCCCGGAGAACGAAAGGATTGCGGCTATGGCTAGCCGCCAGCAGCCACCCCGCCGCCCAATCCTATGTGACACCTCTATGGCATGCACGTGAAGTACACGTGGCGCGACATGCCAGCAAACCAACACACCCGGCCGCCACCGCCGCTATCTCTGGCAAACTGCCATCGCCTCTCCGGCGACCCCCGTGGCCTAAGGACCTTTCCGTTAGACTCCCCACTCTACGTAGGCTTCCGGCATGAACCACGTTAGACAAACCGACAAAGAAAGCGCGGCTCTGGCTAGCTGCCAATCGCCTCCGCCGCGCCAACAACCTCCCCTGACCGGCCACACACATAGCAGCCAGGTGGCAGGGCCACACGGGCAAGGTGCTGATGTGGTCGCTGACCCAGCGCCCCATGGGCGCCAGCTCACCACACGCTTGATAGAGCTCCTGTGGACTCAGTCCATGTGGACCGGAGGACCAGCAGCTGTGGACCGAGTCCCGGTCCATGGAACAGTGACCCGTGAGGTCCTGGTCCCGCCGGTCAGCCTCTACATGCAGAGAAAAGCGCTAGGTACACCTGATAAGTGAACACAAAAACTTGGAAAGAACATTCGTGGGTACATAAAACCCTAAGGCGAAAAACCATTTTTGAGTGTTGCTAATTGCTAGTACTTGCACTAACCCAAATAATAAAGTAAACGGCAAACGGGGATAGGATGAGGCCCCCGGCCAAAGACACAACCCCCTAAAACCCCGACAACCACCTTACTGAGGTGGTACCTAAGTTCTTGCAATCCTTTGGGTTCGACGCTAACTCAAACAACTTACATGCTATAGCGAGCGAGGGATTCGATGAGGAACTCGAAGACCTGGATTACGAGGAGTTCTTAGAAGCTTTTGAAGGCAAGCTCTAACTCCCTTGATCATTATTGCTCCTATGAATTTGCGAAATTACCCTGATAGTCTGTTTTCAATATGCATGTTTTTTCCGTGACTACTTTTAAACGCTGTGGCAGCTAAGACCCATTTGGCTAGTGGTCGCGTAGTCACGTGGTTGACTTGCGACGTGCCACGAACCCTCCTTGACCTTGTCAACTCCTCCTTGATGCCCTAAGGCCCCGTCATCACAATATAACGTGATGACGTGCGTAATCCCTTGAAAGTAGAATTGCTTAGGGACCCTCGCGATGTTCACATCGCGTCTCACTACAATTAATCATTGGATTTGCGAAGAGTGTGAAAAGTGTCTTGGTGGTGTGAGTTAGGAAACGGGTTAGAGATGGTGTCATACAACCTGCGTGGAGTGAAGTGGGAAAAAGGGGTGGTTGAGGCGGGATTTGTGAATGAGTAGTGTGTGCTTCGGTGTAGTCCACCTGTCGTGGACATGGACGGAGCCGCCTCACCAACTCAAGGACCGGTTCACATGACCTCGTCATAGTGATTCCGTACAACCACAAAACCTGTATCGGCAGGATTCCCTCTACCTTCTTGGTGACTTCCACATGAGCCATCTGGCGGCCAGTAGGGCATGGGGGACCAGGAAAAGACATGGGGGAGTCATTACCCGTGGTCCGGATGGGAGAGTAATTGCCCAAATAGCCCCTGGGTGCGTCCCGAGGTGTGATTGTGGGGTTATTCGGGGAAGATGAGGCAAGCATTACGCTACTCCCTTGCTAGGAGTGCCTGACCTGTGGGTAAAGTGTACAACCTCTACAGAGTGTAAATCCGGATAACCGTTGTGACGGTATTGGCACGCTATGCTCCGAGCTCTTGTTGATCAGCCTTAGCTTGTTTCCTTGGTTTGATGAGTGGCTGTGTTTGTCGTGTTTTGGAGATTTCGGCTGTGTGCCGAGAACTAGTAGAGCCGTTGGCTTGAACGTTGAGTTAAAACTTAGGGAACTGGCGGGATGGAGCTCAAACTCCCCCAGGTCCCACCAACTAAAAGAAAGAAAAACTGCCTCTTTTGCTTTGTAAAACCTTCTTCAAAGAAGACACTGCATGAATGCTTTTCGGCAATCCTAAGCCATATGGCCCACCCTTGTTATAACCCTAGCATGAAACACATTCCCTTGCGTAGTGATAGGGCTTGCTGAGTACCTTTCGTACACACTCTTGCTTTCTTCACGACCCTCAGAAGCAGCGGAAGAGAGGGAGATGGAGGATGAAGCGCAATACATCGACGAGTAGGCCTAGTCCTGCGCCCAAGGCTGCCTGAGGGGAATGGGAGCTACTTAGTCCGCTGCCTTTCACTAGTTTCGCTCTTTTGAGGCCCTGCAAGGCCAATGAAGTGTAACTTAAAAACTTGGTTGTAAGACCTTAAGGGTTATGTTGAGACTAAATTATTGCATGGCTTTGGATCCATTCTATTGTGCGTACCGACTACTGATCCAGGGATTGGTACAAGATGCATAAGTGGGCCCCGCAAGAGGTGGGTCCTGACACAGTGGTATCAGAGCCGTACTTGGCCGTAGGACCAAGCCATAGAGACGAAACATCGACGGAACACATATTTTCCAAAAATTATGTGCGAAAACCTACCTTTACGAGACTTACCTCACTCTTATGTAAAATTATTTTGTCAAAACAACACTGACCCACAGTTTACCTTGACAGATGGACGGCTGGTCCGAGGGTACGTGCCAGGACCTGACTGGGTTCCCGCAGATGCTGATCTGCACCTTGGAGAGACTAGGCTACACGGGGTTTCCGTGCTACCGCTGGAGGGAGTACGAGGAGGACGGTGCACTCCGCTGCGAGGCAGAGGTCCACGTCACTGAGGCGTCAGGACCTTACGGAGTGCAGCCCTACTCGCTCACCTTCACCGGAGCCCGCTATGCGGACTCCATCAGAGCTGTTGCACGGGAGGCACTGTTGGAGCTCAGAGACAGGTGCATGGAGCAGACAGGGCCGATGCCCATCCGTTACTTTCCCGTGCGCCTAGAGGACAGCTACGCCTGGAGGCACCGAGTTGCGACACTGGAGGGACCCACCAGGACCGTAGAGGACACCACCTTGATGGAGACTTCCAGATACCTGCACGCCTTGGACTAGTGCTGCGAGAACGCCCACACAGAGTGGAGGGCAGAGGTTGCTCGCGCTCAGGACGCGGAGGCTAGAGTGAGGAGTCTGCAGGCCCAGCTGGACGAGGCCCGCACCGAGACCACGTGAGCTCGTGAAGTGACCGAGGCTCTGCGCGTGGAGCTTAACCACAGGACTGCAGCACACGTCAGGGAGTTGGACTCCCTCTACTAGGCGGAAGCTTGCTCAGGGGGAGCACGGGTCCGGACCACTGCTCGTAAGAGCACCCTGGCCGTGCAGCACGAGAGTGGCATGCAGACGATGCGTGTGCCAGCTGTACCCACCTGACTCCCTCCGTCCGGGCCACTATAGCCAGGGGCGCTGGACGCTACGGCCGAGGCAAGAGCCTTCGACTGCTGGAGCAGCTGCGTGGAGGACGCACTAGGAGCACGGAGACGTACAGCGACTCTGACGACGACACCGGAGACGAGCCAGAGGAGGATGAGCACCCGCAGGGAGGCGACGGTCAGGACTCGAGCGTCGAGATACTGGAGGAGGTTGGTAGCTGTGGAGGACCTAGTCAGGGGACCGCAGGACACGGCGGTGGACAGTTCCCTTTCACCGTTGAGGAGTTGGTCGACGACGGGATCGACATGGGGCGCGAGTGGCGCCAGGACCACGGCATGGAGGACGCCGTACCCCCACGAGTCCCACCACAGTAGGCAGCAGCCTGTAGTACCATGAGGAGCCCGGCATAGTGTGAGTTCTGTTTCCCGTGTTAGTGGATGATTAGCATCGTGATCGTTAGATGTGGTGTGAGTGTGTTGCAAGGTCCTAGACCTGCTATGTGTTGTACCATGTGATGATTGACTCTAGTAATGATGGTGTGATTTGCCGGGAATTAATGGACTTCCAGTATGTGCGATAAAACTCTGTTGAGTGAAATGGGCAAGAGCTCAGGCGAGGTGCACCCCTCTTGAAAAAAAAGATATAATAATAGTAATAAGCAGAATATGAACCTAATTAGAAAACCCTTATATTAGAATATGGTCACATAAAACAAGCAACAGCTAAAGTTCCGTGAAATTTTACTTCTCTAGATGGCCCCCGAGAGATCCGCCAGAGTTCAGGCACGCTGGGAGCGCGTTGCCGAAGGGGCTCAGGCACCTGTGGCACGTGCACCCCGAAGTGTACCCGCCCGGAGGGGCAGGGGAGCAGGACGTCGTGCACCAATCCAGGCCCCACGGGTAGCAGCTTTTGGAGGAGGTGAACCCAATAGGGCAAACAACCTTTCGGAGGGAGTTGGGGAAATCAACCCCGAAGAAGTGCCAGCTGTGGAGGAGGAAGTAGTGCCTCCACCACCACCGGCTACGTTGGCTGAAGTCATGGCAATACAGACACAGCTGTTACAGGCCATAACTCAGGCAATGCAGGGGCAGCGAAGCCCTGGGACGCCTCCGCCCTCGGGGATGTCAGAGTTCATGAGACTTCGACCCCCGGTTTTTGACGGCGCTGACGAGGACCCGTTGGCAGCCGATGACTGGCTACGCAACTTAGGCAAGAAACTCGACATCACCGCATCCGGAGACCAAGAGCGAGTAATGCTAGCCTCCCATCAACTAGTGGGAGCTGCCGCGGAATGGTGGGACAACTACCGTGAAGCAGCGGCTGAACCTGACACAATAAGCTGGGAGGAGTTTCTGCAAGCCTTCCGGGATTATCATATCCCCGAAGGAGTTATTGAAATGAAGGCAGACGAGTTCCGTTCACTGCGTCAAGGAGCCATGACCATCAACCAATACATCAAGAAGTTTTTAAAGTTGGGACGCTACGCCAGTAGCGAAATCAACACTGACAAGAAGAAGCAAGACCGTTTCCGCAAAGGGTTGAACGGTGTCATGAAAGCCCAATTTGTCACGCACATATACCCGGATTTCAACACCCTCATGAATAGGGTCATATTACTGGAAGAGGCACGTTCCCAGCTGGATGGGGAACGTAAGAGGAAGTTCCAGGTGCAAAAGTTCAAACAGCAAGAGCGATTCGAACGGGCAAGGCCTAGCTTTCCGCTGAAGCCACGACAACAACCCACAATGCAGTTCCGCACCACGGGGTCCAACCTACAGCAGCCAATGCAACAATACCGGCCACCAAGCACCAATGCACCGCAGCAGGGAAATGCCAACACAACTCGGACGACGACTGCCGGCAGGGCTTGCTTCCATTGCCGTGACCCGGGGCACTTGATCGCAAATTTCCCCCTCATGAGGAAACCAAACGACGCCCCGGCAAACTCAGGAGTAAGGACCGTTGCGTCCAACAACGGGCGCAACCCACCGCAGGCATCAGAACTGCAGAACCGAGCTCAGTCCTTCGGACGCAGTCGTGTGAACCACATCGACGCAAGCCAGGCTGAGGATGCTCCAGATGTCGTACTCGGTGAGTACCTGGTCAACTCAACCCTCGCCACGGTACTATTTGATTCTGGGGCTTCGCACTCCTTTATTTCCTCCAACTTTGTGGCTAAAAGTGGATTACCCAAGGTATGGCTAAAAACCCCACTAGTGACCAGATCCCTAGGGGCCACTATAAGGTGCCACCTCGGATGCCTGGGGGTTAAGATTCAAATAAGTGGGCTAGAATTTCTCACAGACCTAGTCGTCCTGAAGTCGGATGGCATAGATGTCATCCTTCGAATGGACTGGCTGGCACGACATAAAGGGAATATATCATGTGCCGACCGCAAGGTCACGGCGACGAACCGTGACGGGATTACCATGACATGCCAACCCCGTAAGCTCAGGATGGAACCCCTATTGTGCAGTCTGGAAACAACACCCTTGGATCAAGTGCCAGTTGTAAGTGAATATCCGGATGTATTCCCAGAAGAACTACCCGGAATGCCCCAGATAGGGACATCGAATTCCTGATCGACCTGATACCTGGGGCGACACCGATAGCCAAGAGACCGTATCGGATGGCAGCCAACGAGCTAGCCGAGCTAAAGGAACAGATCGGAGAATTGCAAGAGAAAGGATTTATCCGACCTAGCTCTTCACCCTGGGGAGCACCCGTACTATTTGTCAAAAAGAAGGACGGTAGCTTGAGGATGTGTGTCGACTACCGGTCCCTGAATGAGGTCACGATCAAGAACAAGTACCCCTTGCCATGGATCGATGACTTGTTCGACCAACTAAAGGGAGCGAAGTACTTCTCCAAAATCATGTCTGTAAAATCCCACATTTGTTTTTATTGTGTAAACTGAACTTGTGATGTTCAGATCATGTTCATGAGTGATCAAGCATGTGCTATAAGCAACTCAAGTTGTTCACTCGAATTCAAACAGGTCATCACAAAAGAGGAGGCAAACTGTTGGTTCAAATTTTACATTTGCAGAATCCAATTTAAAATTTGATTCCATATTTGAAATCCTCAGCTCCGAATTTGTGGCAATGCAAATTTTGATAAAATTTGGAGGGGGTTGACTAAGTGTTTAAAAGGGGACATTGAATAGCATTTGAATTCAAATTCAAATGTGGATGAAACTTTGTAACATGTCCAAATGGATCCCAAAATTGACCTTATAAACATTTGAATTGATCACCTGCCATGAAATTGAGAGATATTGTTGTGAGGATGAGGAGGGGAGAAATGGGGGACCCACTTGTCGTTGAGACAATAAAACTTAACCCCCAAGGTCTTCAGTGTCTCGGTTCCACTCGATCCAGCCGAAGCTGCAGTGCGCGCCACCAAGGGAGATCGATCAGGCCACCTCCTTGTTGCTTCCATCGTGCTGGCGACCAGCTGGTGGGCTTTAGTATCTCCCGGCGTGATCCTTTTGCTCACAAACCGCAACACCGAGCGCTAATTCTCCCTCATGGAAGAACTGCACCTCAAACACTACGCTTCTCGATTTCGATCGGGAGCCCTCAAACTCGTGTGTGCAGCGCCCCACCAAGAAGTAAAACTACACCGCGGTATCGTCCTATGTTTCTTTCGCCCAAAATTGATCGAGTTCCGGCTGTCACGACCCGAGAACTGCTCTTCCTCGCGGCGATCGGAAAACTACCGAAGCTCGGGCTCACATGGACAGCCCAACTCGAAGGCTTTCATGACCGAGCAAGCACACACAAGGATGCGCCAGCTAACCGTGCTACCCCCCTCATCCCGCTGCTCAAGCCATGGATCCCCGAGTGAGAATTTGGCGATTTTCTTCCGGCGCGTGCAAGCGGACCTCCGGGTATGGATCCATCGAATTCAACCTCAATTCTTGTTTAAAGTTCACCAAATCATGTACAAAGGAGCTAGACTAGCTAGTGATCAAATTCTCTTCACAACACTAGCTTGAAACTGGACGTAGGCGGCCAATTTCGAAGTTTTCCGAGAACTTTCATGGCGGCACACCTTGGGCGCACAGTGACAATCCATTTAGAGACATTCCCAAGCTAGTTTGCATTCCTGTCCATCTTCCTCAAGGTCCACTTATTCTGTAGAGCCAAATTTCCGAGCGTTTGGCGGTCGAGAGAAGCCGGCCGACGTCGCCGAAGCTCGACCGAAGCCGCCGCCCCTCGCCCGACCATCTCCGGTCATATACCGCTCACACTGACCTCACAAATGGATTCCCCGTCCCCCAAAACCACCAGGTGGTGAGCCTTAGGTCGGGAGGCAGCCGGGAAACCAAGTCCGGCGAGGGCGCCGCCTCGGTCCGGCGAGGAGGGGTCGCGCGCGCGAGAAGGAAGCGGGAGGAGGAAGAAGCTTGGCCAGGCCCAGCTGTCAGCGGCTCTATTTTTAAAACCGGGATCTGCTGTTGCTGCTGATCGTTTGTGGCTACACACTGGAGAACCCTGTGGCCCATGTGGCTCACACTCCATTGGCCGAAATTTAAATAGTGGGACCAGCTCGATTTTCAGTAGAAAATAAATTCCAGTTTTAGCTCCAAATTTAGAAATTCATAACTTTATGTAGAAAACTCCAAATCGGGTGATTCAAACTGGGTTAGATTCACGTTGACAATATCTATCCAAATTTGAAATCCAATTAGTACGGAAGTCAATAATAAATTCTGGGTAATTCTTTGAAAATTTTCTGAAAAAGAATTATTGAGTGAGTTTGGTTCATCTAAAAATCCCCAAATTTTTCCAGAATATTCTTTATGATATTATTGAACTTCCAGCAAAGTTTCAGCTCATTTGGAGTTGATGTGATTAGAAATTTGCTGAGTGCAAACTGCTGTACTCCAATTAGTTCTGAAACTTTTTCAGAAAAAAGTTTCCTCTTTGTAAAATCCATTATGGGCAATTCTTAGTTCCAGAAATCCTAGGAAAATTTAGGAATGCTATGAGATCTAATTGAAACTATAGTTCACTTCATTTGGCATGAAAATGCAAATTACTTCAGAATTAATTCCGTTTAACATAACTGCCTAGAGAATATTCTGGACGAACTACTCAATGTAAAGTTCTGAATTTTGGACCAGAATACTTTCTTGTGACCAGAAACTCACATGCAAAGTTTCAGCTCAAGTTGAGCCTTATATGTCCATGTATTTGTTCTCCATTCTTATGTATATGAGAAAGCATAGAAATTTTGTTGGGATTTAATGGAGACACAATTTCCATCCACTTTAGCTGCAAGTTGGCAAGCTAGCTAAGTCTCTATGTAGTATAGGACTTCCTGTAAAAATTTTGATGTCGTTGGATATTAGGATCTTTAGTTCCTTTCAAATCAGTTCAGCCCATCTCATATGTCCATTAGAAACCATAGAACATTTTAGAACTAAATTTCTTATGGGCAGATGGATTTCCCTTTATTTCCTCTGCACAACAGAGGCAACACATTCCTTCTTAGCAATCCAACACAGTCCTATGTTCTTAACAAGTTCAAATACTCCATTATCTAATTTGCATTGTAAAATCTGTGCATGTGCGTGTCGATAGTGCTCACGGTGAAGGCGATCAACGAAGGGATTCGACGGAGTGAATCCATTGAAGTGTGGATCAGTTAATCAAACCTCAAGGGAGAGAGGATTCTAACTGATATATATACTATTAATCACCTGCAAAACAGGCAATCTCCGGTTTGCATTTAACAGCTATTAAGCTTTTACTTTGTATATGCTATGTTGGTTAGGAATGAATTGTGCATTAAGTCTAGATGATTTGATTCTCCTCTTGCATGACCAGAAAACCCTGTGGAGTATTTGGGTAGTTGTTATTTCATCGTGTAGAAACTGCCATGCTTAATTAGATTTCGGTAGAAGTCGAGTGGTTGGACGCTACTCGCATGAATAGGAGATTGGGGCACATGGGATTGGTTCAAGAATTTGTTAGCAAGCTGAAGTTGAGGCCGGGCAGGTTGTAGGAGCAACAGGACATAGGGGCCTGGGTGCATTAGACATGTCCATGTCGGTCAAAGACCGATCAGTGTGCGACCCTGTTGGACAAGTTTGAGTTGTGTACCGGACGCATGCTGGCTATATGGGACCCAGTAAACTGATGTACCTCGGAAAGTTTGCGCTGGGCCTTTTTCGGTCACCTCAAGCATTCGGCCGGTGTGCAGTAAGTGGGTAACTCGCTGTGACGCCCTCAATTCTGTGGAAAACCACGGAACCGAGAACTGATGCATATGTGTGCCAAGGATGTTCATCATACATACACATATGTTCCACAAACTGAATTCAGAATATATATAACCACGAATAACAGAGTTTATTACAATGTTTCATGAGTCTTGGACTCATGGCCACAGCAGAAGTCTTATTTCTATGCAGCGGAAGTCTTTAACTAATGCGGAAGCAATTCTAAGCAGCAGTGGCTCCATCTCTACTCCATCCTCACAAGCAACGTTGAGAACATATTGCACACC
This sequence comes from Neostapfia colusana, assembly GCA_030760725.1. NCBI lineage: Eukaryota > Viridiplantae > Streptophyta > Magnoliopsida > Poales > Poaceae > Neostapfia > Neostapfia colusana. The sequence goes on along the minus strand of JASWHV010000008.1, from coordinate 81,782,167 downwards.
TAATGCTCCACTTGATCTTCATAGTAATCTTCTCCTGTTGCTGATGATGAAATAATAATGCAAGTTTGAGTACAATGATGTACTCAACAAGTGCGGAAAAAAATATGATATGTAGCTCATAACAAGGTAGGTATAAAAAGGCTCATTGCAGAAAGCAAAGTTATTTATCAAAACCATGATAAAACATCAACTCATCCTTAAGTGAATGTAATCCCAACATGTATTAAAATACCAGCCATACCTCCATCATGTTCATTACTTTCCATGTCACAACCAGTCATCAATCAACCTCATTCCTGCTCATAAATACCTCCTCGTATTCGCTACCATCTCACGAATACTATCTCGTATTCGCTACCATTTCATCTGATAAACAACTTCGTCTCCCACCAACACCAACCTTGTTGCCATGACTCAATGGTCATGCAACCCATCTTATCACCCGGACTCAACAGTCCTGAAAACAAAACCAAAACCAAACCATCCAAAACCATAACCAATAACCATATCCAATAACCATCCCAACTAATCATGGAAGTTGGCCAGGCGCTTGTAACTGTAAGCTCGGCTATCATGATAGTTTTAGACTCTGCAGAGTTTGCACCTCTTTGCCCACAAGTTTGTGATTTCGTCACCCGTCGGCGACTGCAGAACCTCCATTATACCAGTACACAACCGTCGGTGTATGGCCAAGAGATCACAAAATAGCCTTTACAAAGGGGCTACTAGATGTATGGACTCACTAAGGTTTCATCGGCAGGCTAGAATCTCCAATTCTCCCACCCACGGGACCCTCTTGTGCCATGCAGTTCCCAGGGCAGTCCTCACTCGACTCCCATTCCCCGCGCCTTCCACGGTCCATAACAATCTAGCAACTTACCTAATTAGTCAGCTAAGCCGCACCCATACTTGGCTTTGTGGTGGCACTGTCATCCTGGCATGTGCTCGCATGAACCGGTCCTTAGATCTACGGCAAATAAACCACCATCTCATGCTACCTTATTCACAAACCTGGTCTTGCCTAGATCTCCCTCCGATTCATGTTCATTAGCAACATCAGTTTCTCATTATCATTATGAGTGCAGTTAGCTAGACACATCTATCTCGCTTCCCAATCCCATGGACTCAGCGAAGCATAAAAGTAAAAACCATACCCGACTCATAAACTTCCCTGGCGACAAGGGTGGTTTAACCAAAGCTAGTAAACTCCTATAAAAATGGTTTCCCATTATGTTTGACTCAGCACACACACCTTTTTGCAAAACAAACAGTGTTCCCAAAACATAGGATCAATATGGTCAAGGGGCACTTGCCTTGTTCTTGCGGTTCCGGTTGCTCTTGGATCTCGAAACCTTGTTGTTGCAGCTCGTCGTAGACATCTCCCTGAGCTTGTCCTTCTATACACGATCACGCATATACAAGATTCACAGCAATCAATATCATGCATAAACTTTAACTAGATGCGATGATGCATATGCATGCTATTCTATGATCAGTTTTCATTAGATCAGTTTGTACGTGTTCTTGCATGGTTTGCATGGATTTTATGATGAATAGAGGTGTTCGGATCAAATGTGGACGTGGCGATGATCTTGTCTTTAGATCAACCCGATCAACAAGTGATCTATCCACGAGAATGCTTCTGCTCGAAAGGAATCAAAGAACAGATGCAAAGAAAACACAAAGATGTCGTAAGGTGATATTGGAGGCCTACCTTACGTTCTTCTGGGTCTTGGGGTCCTTCTCTGATCAGACAGATCTTTGGGCTCTCTTCCGGTGATCTTTCTCGACCGAACTCCAGCGATGAGCTTATTCGGCGAGTTGGGGCTAGGGCTTTAAGTCATCGGCTGAGGAGTTGGAAAAGAAGTTCGTGGTTTTCGGCCAAAGGTTATGGGTTCTATTTATAATCGGGAGAAGAAGAGTCCTAATCTGATTGTATTTCGAATAAGAGTCCTATTCAGATTATCGTTGAATCTTAACAACTTATCTTGAGTTGATTTGGTGTGGTAACGTTGTGGAATTCAGGTCGGTTTCTCCTCCGTACCGATATTTCTATGCGCACAGAATCCAAAAACCGCTCCAGAACTCGTTTCCTTCGTGGTGATGAGCTCTGGAAGCTCCACGTGTCCACCGGGGCCTGGTCTCCTCCTTTCCGCAGAGACGAGCTCCGGTTGTGCCTCGTGTCAAGCGAGCGAGACCTCCCCTCCCCTTCGGAGGTGAGCTCCGCGTGCGTCACGTATCCTGGCGGTTGGGACCTTCTCTCTTATTCGGAGGTGGCTCCGCGCGCCACGTGTCAGTTCCGGACCTTCCCTCTCTCCGGAGGTAGCTCCGAGTGTGCCACGTATCCATTCCGGACCTCCCTCTCTTCGGAGGTGAGCTCCGTGAATGCCACGCGTCAAGTAGCACCGGACTTTCCTTTTTCCTCATAGACGAGTGCCGAGGTAGACACGTGTCCAGCAGTGTCGGACCTCCCGGAGATAAGATCCGGTGGCAACACGTGTCCAATAGAACCGGACCTCTCGGAGGTGAGCTCCGAGATCGACACGTATCCCGCACGACTGGTCCTCTGATTTCCGCGGTGACTAGCTCCAAGGGTGACATGTGTCCTGCGGAACTGCCTTCATGTCTCTGCAGAGGCTAGCTCCGGGGGCAACACGTGTCCCATAGGGTCGGACCTCTCCCCCTTTTGCGGAGATGAGCTCCGAACACGCCACGTGGCCAGCAGGCCGCAGGAGTTGCCTTCGGCGCTCTCTGTGAACTGGATTCTTGTTCTTTTTGGCTATCCTTGTAAGGGCCTCAGTTTTTGACACATGTTTAAAGTGTTCATCACCACACCACACACCTCATTTGAAGAAAGTTGATGAACACATTTGAAGAGCAAGTAACCATTATCAACATGCTCACTAGAGAATAAACTCACAAGATGCAAAAGTGGTATTTCCCACATACATCATCTTGGGGCTGGACATGTTGAAAACTCCTACACATTGCTAGGAATGTCCATGCCAAGTTTCACCCAAATTCAAAACCTTTTTGAGGTACTTTTGGGTATAGCTAGAAAGAGGGTAGTTTGAACCCAAATTCAAATGCAAACTGTTTTATCCTATGAATTCAAAAGTGGGAGGCATATTCTTACTCAGCACATGTTTGTCAGCTCACACACCAATTTTCACTCCATTTGGAGTTGATCTTGACATGAGCTAGGTGTAGCAAATTCAAACTTTATTTGAATTTCAAACTGAACATGTGCTGAAATTCAGTCAAACCAAACCCAATTTGAATTCAAACCAATTCAAATGGCTCAGGGGTGAATAATTCAAATCACCAGGGGCATTTGAGGGCTTACTGTTTACAACAGTGATATGGAGTTAATCTCAGAGGTTAAATATGAAAGTGGGACCCACATGTCAGCCACTGAAATGATTCAACCGACTGAAACTCCCTCACTCGGGTCTTCGGGCTTCAGCAGCGATCGCCACCGAGGGAGGCCGCTGCACCACCAGCTGCTTGGCCACGCGCGGCCACAAGTCGGTTCGGAGCCCTTCTTAAGGCGCCCTACTCCTCGGCCGAAGCCCCCTCGCCATTTTCTCCTCGCAAGAACACAGAGCCGGGAATTTTCCTCCGCCGCTCAGAACTGATCAGAGAGCCCCGATCACAGCCACTCCGCTTCCTCCAGAGCTACGGCAAGGTACTAGGAACCTTCCTCCTTCTTCCCCGTCACTAGAACTCAACTGAAACCAGTTGATCTCGGCTATACCGAGAGCTCCATTCAGTAACCTAAAGCCACCGCACTTCGGGCTCCCGTGGACAGCCCAACCGGGAGGTTGTCACACCCGAGCTAAGGCATCCCTGGACGCGTTGGTGACCGGTGCTACTCACCCCCGAGCCACAGCCCGAGTGCCTGATCGCCGGCGGTGAATTTCCAGTTTTTCCCTTTCTCGGTATAGACCGACCTTCGGGTGCGGTTCTGGCAAATTCACACTCTAGGAAGAGTTAGAGTGTCTCAATCCGCTCCTACACAGACTAGACTTGGTAGCGCACAAGTTGCCTTCACAACCTTTAGCCGGAGAACCCCTGTACACGACATATGTCAAAGATTGCCAACGGCGGATCATGCGGGAAGCATCGGGCGCATGGTGAGGGCCTACTTTGGGCCTTCCCTGAGCTGCTTGAAGCTCATGTCGACCTTCCCTAAGGTCCACTGATGCTCCCTGACCGGTTGCTCGAGTGATTGAGGTGCTAGGGAGGTCGGCCGACACGACGGAAGCTCTCCCGAGGCCGCCGCTCGTCGCCGACCAGGTGCCAGCCATTTTCATGACGAACTGAGCCCGGAATCATGTTTCCCGAGTGAAATTTGGCAGGGGCGGCCAGAATCATGAAGTTTGGAGCACCACAGAGGCCGCCGGCGAGCTCTCCGACGAGGTATCGCGGCGGCAGAGCGCGGGCGGCGAGAGGTAGACGAAGTGGTGGGTCCCGTCTGTCAGGGGCTCGGATTTTAAATCGGGATCAGTCTGTGGCTCGGATATGGTGTGCTGGCGTGCAAAAACCCCGTAGACCCCGGTGTGCCGCCGCTCCAGCGTCCAACACATGTCCCCGTGGACCCACCGGCAGATTTGAACTTTTTCCCGATTTTCATAATTCATTCAAACTTCAAATCCTCATAACTTTGGCTAGGAAACTCCAAATCGAGTGAACCAAATTTTGTTGGATTCAGCTCTTTGAGTACTGTCCAGAAAATCAAGTTTCACTTCATGAAAATCCTTATTTATCCATTAGTTCTTCAAAATTTAAACTGTTTGGAATTTTAACTGGAGAATCCTTTGGAGGAAAATTCTGAAATTTTGCTGGGTTGTTCACCAAAATATCCCTGAGCTACCATAAAAATTTCATATCCATTTGAGCGCATTTGATCCACCTAGTGGTGTGATTAATAAAACTATTCCACAGAAAATAGAAAATGTTCAGAAATATTTTCAGAATTTTCTCTGGAATTGTTTAGCTCATATCTTTAGCTAGGAACCTTCAAATTAAGTGAGAACAACTCCATTAGAACCCTCTGAAAATCTAGTTTTCAGAAAGTCATGGTTTGCTCCATGAAAATCCCTAGAACACACTAAAGACTCCAATTAAGGTCAAGTACATAATTAAATGTGGAGGGCTCAAATGAGCTTTGCTGCAACTAAAACTTGGCCAAGTCTCTGTGTAGGTTGTAAACAAGCCACAGTAAAAGTTTCACAGTCTTTGGGTCTGTCTACTAAGACTTATAAACATCACAAGTTTAAATTTAATTCAAATGCATTTAAATTAATACATATAATTGCATCTCATGTAGTCGCTAAGGTCGAGGAGGAACCCGAGGTCCTAGACTTCGTTACTCCGGAAGAGCAGCTAGCCTACGACCAAGAGCAGCAAGGCAAGCTCTGGTTTGCATTAACCTTTTTACAAATTTTTATTGTTTTAAGCACTTACTTGAGTATCGTTATTTCTTGCACTGGAGTCTTGTTTGAAAACCCAAATGCATATCCAAGAAAACCATGAGTTGGGATTAGGATTAAAAACCCCTTTAGCTAATGCAATGCTAAGGTAGTGTAGGATTCGGTACAAGTCGAGTAGTTGGAACTACTCGCGAGCATAGGCTAGAGGCACTCGACTCGGTAGAGATAGCACATGATACACATGGCAAGAAAAATGAGACCGAGCGGGGAGTAAGGGCAGCAGGACTTTGGGGCCTGGGTGCTATAGCTCCGCTTGTGTCGATTGAGGACCGGGCCGTGTGCGGGCCTGTTGAACAAGCTAGAATAGTACCGAAGACCTACCGGCTATATGGGAACCGGGAAACCGATGTAACTCGGGTAGCGAGGTATTGAAGCATTGCCCGTCGTTCAGAAGGTAGGTTGAGAGCTTGAGGTGTAAATCGGCTGGCAGCACTGAGATGCGCGTGCAGAGACCTCTTGCTTGGGATGATGGGAACGATTCAATATTTGGCTAACGGGTGAAAGGTGGTTGCGTACGGCGTCCGTGATGGTTGCTGTAGGCAATATTGAGTACGGTTGTACGTGACGGGTTATTCGGGTAACCCTGCAGGTGTAAATCGATTATAATCGCAGTCCCTCACGGTCAGTGAGTACCACTTGTTCATTGTATCGTGACATAGAAAGAACAGGCTAGTTACATGTTAAAATGTTGCTGATTGAAAGGTGGACTTTGATTGTTAATTATTTTTGTAGTTTAGAGCTAACTAAAGTTCTTTTCAACATTGGGCAAAGTACATGAGAGAAATGCGTTTCTTTTTTTATTGCGGCTCTCTCATGTGCCTTAGCGTAAGGTTCTCCACAACCTGCTGCTAAAACTTGAAAGTAAGGTCCCACTAATTAGGCGAGTCCTTGCAAATGATTTTTTACCTCATGTACCTATCACCCCTCATGTAGAAGTTCCATGTTTAGGAGAGACGGGTCAGTCTTGCTGAGCCTTCGTGTTCACTGCTTGTGTTTGAAGCTTTTGCGGGGTTCTATGAGGAAGGGACTCCTGAGGAGGAGACGGAACCCCAGGAGGGGAACCCCGTTGAGTGGGAGTCGTGCACGCCACCGTGTTAGTGTGCGTCCGTGCTAGCAAGGACACGTTCACGGGCTGAACGTGAACTTGATGTGTAGTCTACGCCTGTGAGTGTAGACTGGACATATTTTGATGTAAAGATGTTCATAAACACTTTATGTAATAAAATTTTGCTTCCGCTTTGTACCTTTGATGTGTGTTATTCGGTGCTGTGCAACGCAGCACCCCTCAGCGTGATCCTGGCTCAACAAGACCGTGGGGTCGTGTCAGCGCTGGTATCAGAGCTCGCTTGAGGTTTAACGCACTAAAAAGGTCATCTTTTTCAAAAATCCAGTGAGGAACGAATTAGTAGCCCATATAAGGATGTTATTAGTGTATAAAAAGAGGCATACTAACCTAATTGCTTATGTCGGAAATCGTGCATCTCGGGACGCTTTTTGTCTTGGGGGGTGCACGTAAGCGCTGTCCACCAGTGCGCACAAGCTGAAGGGTAGAGCCCCACGGGTGGCAGGTAACCCGACCCGCTTTAATATCCTCTACGACTCTTCATGCTGTTTTGGGGTATTCGAGCAATGTCCGTCCCTGGCGTGCGTGGTGCAATTTGGGATACCCCGTCACGTGGTCAGTAACGTGAACACGTAGCTCAAGGCGTGTTTGGCTTGAGAACATCCGGGCGAGTGATGACGGCCGGGTGTACAAACTGTATGGATACCGGGCTTGGTGTGCAGCCGAGTCTGATGATTGTTTGAGTTATTTGCAGGTAGTCTAACCACGAAATGGTAGACGTGTAGCATCCATGTGCGAGAGACGCTTAGTGCCACTGAACTAACGAAGCCGGCTAAGTCCGGTATAGGTTTTTCTTTGTGAGGACATAGTACTGACATGATCTGGTGACGCATCGATGTCACACCCCACTAAATGAACAACTTCATTGTAAAACTTGAAAGTTTTAATCTGGATCATTAAAACTTTGCTGTAACCTCTTCCCTTAATCAGGATATTCAAAGTTAACAAGTTTTCAATTCATAGGCTATTAAGGACAGAGTCCCCTGTTTTCAGCTGAATTAAGGCTGAAGTTAATCAGAGGTTAGAGGTTGAGTTCTTTCGAGGTTGGGGTCATATGATACATTTCTAGAAATCTATGGAAGAGCTTTACAACTTTTCTGTTGAGGTCCAGAGGTTTTTCATCCATTAACCAATCGAAAAATGCAGTAGAGTTGAAACTGTCCAGAAAACAGGGCAGAGCAAACACTCTATGTAAACTGTCTGTAATTTGAGCATAACTTCCTGCATAAAAATCTAAAAATACAAAATGAGGTAGTTCTGAAAATCTTATGAGATGGTTTACAACTTTGTAACAGAAAGTTTTGTCAGATTGGGAGAAGAATTAACTGGAATTCTTGGATCAAAGCAGTACCTAAAGCAGGGAGGTGCTGTCCAATTTTATGCAGAAATTCTGTTAACTTTGGCATCTCATAACTTTTGAACCAGGACAGATCTTAGGCCAAGCAAATACTTTCTGAAAATCTATTGAAGTTAGCTTTAACGTTGATGTTGAGCTCCAGAATTGGTTTTGCCTTTAGCATGGCCTAAATCAGGTTGAAATGGAAACTGGTCAGGGCTGTCAGGTTGGACAGCAGATCAGTAGTCAAATTTGTTTAAATTTGAACTATATTTCCAAGTTTTAATGGTTCAATGACATGTTTTCTGTTATAACTCAATGGTTTACTGTTCAAATAAATATTTGACCTTTCTCAAATATTTCTTTACAGATGACAGCGGATAAACAGTTTGAGAACGGGTGGGTGGAATCTCACTGTTCTCACCACAGCGGCTATCCGGAAGCATTGAGGCAGATGCTTCAATATTTCGGGTACAATCAGATGCCGCAGTACTTCGCCAAGGAAGAAGGCAAGGAAGGGAACAATACGTGGATTATCCATGTCGAGGTTCCTGCAGGACCTACGTCACCTGGTTTGGCGCCGTTCACCATCACGGTGAGAGGTAGACAACTGGAGGGGATGTGGCAAATGGCAGCCCGCGACACCATGTCGCGTTTCTGCCAACTACACGTGAGGGCTATGGAGGGAACACCATACGCGCTCGTTCCAGTGGAGGGACGGGCTCATCATGTGTGGGAAGGGAGGTACCGAGAGGCTACTGATCCGGGTTGCCCAAGGTACAGCCCCGCGGAGGCAAACCAGCCTCCAAATGTGGGCGGGAAAGGCCGTGATGGACAGCCAAGCTGTTCATACGGAGCATCTCGCCGCAAAGCTCAAGGAGAGCGCAAGCCGTGGAGACCATTTCGAGAGTGCTCACAGCGCACTCCGCATTGTGCTCCTTCCAACGATCAAGCGACTGAACGAACAGCATAATCAGTTACATCGTCTGAAGAAGGCGAAGAAGAAGAGCGGTGTCTATATCGCGGCGTTGCAAGAACTGGTGCAGACTTTAACCCAGCAGAACGAGGACCTTACACAAGAGCGAGACGACACTATTGAGGAAGGGCAAGGCTGGGAAGAAGACTACAACCAAGCCATGGATGAGGAGCATGCATTGCAGGACCTCGTACCTCCGGTATTGGGCATACCAGTAGTCTTGGGTCTTCCGGCAATGGGAGAACCCGAGATGGGTGAAGAGGATGTAGATCCGGAGCCACCAGTAGAGGTACCGGAGGAGGACCACCCACGGGAGGTCGAGTTCTACTCCGAGTAGGGGGTTACGGTTGCCAAGAAGGGCAGCTAGAGTAGTGTAACCCAAACTTTTGTAATCGGTGACATGTCGTGTAGGCAGTAGGATATGTATAGATAGTGACGACATGAGCATGACTTCTCGGGGGCCCAAGAATAATGTATCTTGTATAAAGTTTATGCTTTATCAATATATGTGAATGTTGTGCAAATTATTCATGCGTCACTTCAATACCTACTGTTGCATATGGAATTTTAAGTATGACATGTACTGATCGCTGATGTTTTGAATTTAAAAATGACTCGTACTCGTGCCAACCCAGACGTTGGGGGTTCCAGTCAAGGGGGAGAAACCTCCCAACATCCCCCTGAGGACTCCTCGGGACAGCAACAGCAACAGCAGTAACAGCACACACCGCCACTGCCAACGGTTACACTGGCCGACATCGTTGCGGCAATGGCGGGTTCTCATCAGCAGCACACGGAGTTTCTGCAGACCCTTATTGCAAATACGTCTCGACCAGAGAGACGTCAAGATCGTGAGGAGCGTCAACAGAGCTCCTACTCCAACTTCCTAGCGACTCATCCCCCGGTATTCTCAAGGGCGGATGAACCCCTCGATGCGGACAACTGGCTCCGCACGATAGAGATGAAGTTCGGACTGCTCCAAATAAGTGAGCAGCGCAAGACTCAGTTCGCGGTCCAGCAGCTCCAGGGATCCGCGAGCGCGTGGTGGGCAAACTACAGTGCTTCACAGCCCACCGACCGAGTTATGACCTGGGCGGATATCCGGACGGCCTTCAGGGCCTATCACATACCGCCAGGTCTGATGAAGAGGAAGACGCAGGAGTTTCTACACCTGCAGGAAGGGAGCCGTAACTCGCTGGAATACTCCAGGGCGTTCAACGATCTCGCGCTCTATGCATCGTATCATGCCGATACCGACGAGAAGCGGCGGGACCACTTTTACCAGGGGCTTAACCCGCTCCTGAAGGACAAATTGGCAATGTTCAATCGTGGCAGCCTCAACGACATCATCGATGCTGCGATTGTCCAGGAGGACTCCGGCATGGAGTTAGCGGCGGCGGAGAGAAAGCGAAGCGCGCCGCAAAGCAGCGGAGAAGGAGGCGGTCCTTCCTAGAAATTTTGTACGGTGAATCGCCCACCATCAGGTCCATGCTGGCAGCCACCACAAAGGCCGATACCATTCCGCAGTCGGCCATATTCTTCACCGGCATTCAGGCCGGCACTGCCAGTACCACCTCTGCAACAACAACAGCAACAGCGGGCGATGCCGTGTGCGTATGCACCTCAGCAGCGCATTGTGGCGGACCGGGATCCGCTCATCCAGGATCGCAGAGGGTGGTGCCGCACGATGCGACACCCGACAGCACACATCATAAGGACACAATATATTACATGGGAAAAACAAACTGAACTGTACAAACATGTACAACTTCAGTACAAACTAGTATTTATTTTACACAGCGGAAGTCTACTCTGTACAACTCACGCCCGCCTATCTAGCAAAAGTTGGTTGCCCAGCCCTAGGGCAACCCACACTAGCTGCACGTCTCAGCTCAGTGCGGCGTGTACGGCTCCCACTCAGCCGTGGTCCCCGACGGAGGGTAACCCTCGCCGGTGGACTCGTACTCCGAGTCCGTGGGTGGCTCCTCACCTGAAAAACACTTAAGCAGCAACCGTGAGCACGATGGCTCAACAAGACTTAACCGACTCACCTAGGCATGAAACTCTACATGAGGTGGACACTGAACATAGGATAGTAACAGTGCATCAAATGGACACGCCTACAAGTTCATCCTTAGTTCATCTTTTAGCCACAAGTTAACAGTTCGGGAATCTAAAATTTAGTAAGCAATATTTGGTGGCACACATGTAGCAATACAATTATATCATAACAGCAATATTGAAGTATAACATTCCATAAATTATCTACGTTATGACACAGTGAACAAGCGGTACTCGTCACCGCGAGGGATGGCGAATCAACTCGATATACACCTGCAGGGAAACCCAAAGAGCACGTCACGTATGCCCACCCGTGGAGCTGCACAGCACGCTCACTCGATGTCGTACGGGACAACCTTTCACCCAACAGCCCAAACGTCGAACCGGTCGCACCGAAATGAGTAGGAGGTTCCCCACACGGAGCATCTCTCTATGCCCGTTGGCAGATTTCCACCTTGTTGCCCTCAGCCTACACCTATAAATTGGTGCGTTATGCCTCGACGCCTGGAGGTTTAGGCTACATCGGTTTATCGGGGCCCATATATCCGATATGCCTTCGGTACGTTCAATACTTGTTCAGCAGGGCCGCACACGGATCGGTCCTCAATCGACACGGGCAGGGCTGCGCACACAAGACTTCCTCTTGCTGCGCCCTAGCCCCTGCCTAGTCTCATTTTCATTACTAATGTGATCTCACATCACTCAACCGAACCCGTATGTCCGAAGCCTATCTCGCGAGTAGATTCCAACTACTCGACTTGTACCAAAGTCCTATGACTCATTAAGCATAGCCTGTCTACTCGAGGTCTTAGACACTACCCTCACTCTTAGGGAAAAAATTCTGGTTATGCAAGTGGGGTTCCATTCATCCTACACCTAATGCACATTTATACTTCACACTAGACATGTGAACAAAGCAAAAACTTTATAAACAAGGTTAATGGAAACCGGGGCTTGCCTTGTTGCTGCTGGTCCGGGGTTAGTTCTTCTTCCGGAAGGAGGAAGTCCAGCACTTCCGGAGTCTCTTCGCCTTCAGCGACTACACGTTAATGAAATACTACATGTCAATTTAAATGCAATGTGTGAACTTGAATACTTAATTGCTAATAACTCTAGCTAGCCCTCCCCTTTGGTTCTGAAATTTTTTATGGATGCTTGGTAGGGTCCTAACTAGAGTCTTGACCAAGTTTCATTTGAAACAAGGTTCAATTGAACCTTGTACAAATAAAAGCCGATTTGGTCAATATTTGAGCCTCTAAGTAATTCCAGGGGTTTTCATGGCTCCAACCATTACTTTCTGGAAACTAGGATTTAATATGGTTCTAATGGAATTGGTTTCATGTCATGTGAAGAATTCTACTAAAAGTTATGCCCTAATTAAGATTTGAGAAAATCAGAAAAATGTTGCTGTACATTTTTTCTATTTTCTCAGGGAAGTTCAATTAATCACCCCATTAGGGTAACTAAATGAACTTGGATGAGTCTGTAAATTTTACTGTGACTCAGGGATTTTCCAATGAACCTCTCAGCCAAATTTCAGAATTTTTCATAAAGTAGTTCTCCAGATAAAATTCCCAACAGTTTAAAATTTAGGGATTTAATTCTGGAAAAATATTCTCTTTCATGAGCTGAATTTGGTATTGCTGGAAAGTACTCAGAATTCTAAGTTCATCAAAATTTGGTTCATTGGATTTCGAGCTTCCTAGCAAAAGTTCTATGCATTTGAAGTTGAACTAAACCGGAAAATTCCCAAAATATTTAAATTCTGCGGGTGGGGCCCATTCCTCAAGCCGGCCCACTCAGAATGCGGCCACACCGCGGCCCACGGGGTTTTACCCGTGCTGCCGCACCGAATCCCAGCCGCAAACAGATCCCCACGCAGAGACCAGAGGCTGACCGGTGGTCCCGGCCCCCTCTTCGTCTACCTCGCGCTATCCCGCAGCTCCCACGGCGGTGCTTCGCCGGAGCGCTCGCCGCCGGGCGTTTCACCGCTCGACCTTCGACAAAACTTGCCGCCTATGCCTAACTCGACTTGGAGAACACGCTGGTGCCCTCACCGGAGCTCGGCAATGGCCGGAACTATGCCCGCGGCGGTGACAAAGCTTCTCTTTACTCCGGCGATGTCGCCCGGGCTACTCAGGGCCTTATTCTTCCAACGGTTTGCTCCTACAGCTCCGCTTGTGGGGACCACCCCGTGGTTCACCCACTCCAGGATCGCATAGGGTGGTGCCGTACGATGCGGCACCCAACAGCACACACGAAAAGAATAAAGAACAAAATACAAACTTTTATTTGATATAAAACAGCGGAAGTCTTTTACAAAATATAACTAGACAGTGGAAGTAATGTACATTAGTAGCCTCTCATCCTAACTATGCAAAAGTGCAGCCGTCCAGCCCGGGGACGCTACACGCTAGTAGCATGAAACCGGAGATCACGGCGGCGTGCAGGGCTCCATCTCGGCCGTGTACCCTGACGGGGGCATCGCCTCATCCTCGGAACCCTCCTCATAGCTCTCACCTGCATACAGCTCAAATATTGCAACCGTGAGCACGATGGCTCAGCAAGGCTTAACCGTCTGACCTAGGCATGGAACTCTACATGCAGGGAGGTGTATGATAGGAAAAGGAATTTGCGACAAAGACACGCCTATAAGTTGATCCTTACTTTCAGTTTTATAGCAGAAAATTCATGTGCCTTAGGCAGCCCTCACATCAGAAGTCCACAATCAAACAAGAAACGCTTTCCTCCGATGTGGTGATGCCCAAAGCGGAAAGTAAACTTAATTAGCTCTACATCTACAGCAGACATGGTTTCCAAAACATTAATATATCATCACAGCATATTATCATTCAACTGGCTTACTTCACTTCTTACTACGTCACGAAACAGTGAACAAGCGGTACTCAAATAACCGCGAGGGACGGTGATTGTAATCAGGAGACACCCGGACAACACGTTGCATACACCCACTTTCAGAAGCGTGATGCCACACCCCTTCCTACTCTGTTGTATGCAACCACCTTTCAAAGGCCACCCAAACACCGAACCGGTCCATCCGTAACGGGTAGGAGGTCCCCGCGTGGAGCGTGACTGTGCCCACCGGCAGATTTACACCTTGCTACCCTCAACCCACTCCTGTTTACGGTTGGGTAAGCCTCGGCACCCAGGTTAACCATTTACATCGGTTTCCTGCTTATGTCAGTATGCCATCCGGTACTGTTCGATACTTGTTCAGCAGGCCCGCACACGACTCGGTCCTCAATCGACACCAACAGGGCTACGCACATGAGATCTCCGCTCACTGCTTCCTATCCCCCCTGCTGAGTCTCATTTTTACCACTCTTAAGCCATTTTCTATTCTGACCAAACCGTGTGATAAACCTTACCTCGCGAGTAGATTCCAACTACTCGACTTCTACCGAGGTCCTAAGCATATTAGCGGGGCCTTGTCTACTCGTCGGCTTTGTAATCTACCTAACCCTTCATAGGATTTAAGAGGTTATGCATGTGGGGTTTCAAACACCTTAACTCTAATGCAACCATTCACCCTAGACATAAGTGATACAAATAAAGAATTTTATAAAAGGTACTTAAGTGCAAACCGGGGCTTGCCTGGTTGCGAGTTAAAGTGGAAGTCAACTTCAGGTGGCAGGACATCCAAAGGCTCCGGTGCGTCCTCAACTTCGGTCACTATGATGAAATGTAATAAAATACATGTGTAAGTATTAAAGGTTTATAGAATTTGAACTTCTATTCATAGCTACTGCTATTTAGGATCCTTAATTGGCTTTGGGAATTTTTCAGTGGATACTAGACTCTCTAAGGATGACTTGAGACAAATTTGGAGACATGTCATTGCATAATGTAGTCTTTAAAACTCCTACCAGTACAATGCTTATCTGAATTTTGAGCCCAAATCAGGAGCTTTGACATAGCTAGAAATGGAAGATCTGATTAGGGTAACTCTCCATGGTTCTAACAAAATTTGTTTCACCATTTTTGGAGCTACCATCAGAGGGATATGAATTTTTGAAGTTGGACAGGAGTTCTGAAAAGTTTCTGTTTAAATTTGAATTTCCAAATAAAGGCTGAACTTTGGAAGGTAATTGGACCTAGCAAATGAACTCCAATGAAGCTCAATTTTTTACTGGAGATCAGTAATGTCATTAGTAACTTCCTGGCCAAATTTGAAGAAATTCCATAACAGAGATATTCTAGACTAAATTACCAAAGATTTAATTTTGATGAATCTTGGAGAAATATCCAGAGATATTCAGATCAATTTCTTTGCATTTCTGCAAAGTACTGACTGAGAGAAATCCAACAAAATTTGTTTCACAAATTTTGGACATCCCTACAGAAAGTTATGGAGGTATGAAGGTTGAACCATTTTCTGGAAATCAATTCTATGATTTTTAGCTAATTTATTTAATCCTGAGATAACCTACTGATTAAGCCCTCCAAATAAGCTTCAAAAATCCTAAAATTTTTACTGGAGGTCAGGTACTATGAAAAAGACTAGCTTCCCAAATTTGGGAATATTTCATAAAGAATTGCTCCTGTAATAAATCCCTAAAGGATTTAATAAAAATAATTCTACAGCAATTCCTGGGCATTTTCATAGCATGCAATTTGTTCCTCTGTAAAGTACTTCTCCTAAGTATTCAGAAAAAAATTGTCTCACCCTTTTTGGAGCTGTATACACAAAGTTATGAATTTTTCAAACTGTGATAGCTCTCTGTTTAAAATCTACACAGAGACTTAACAGGGGGGCCCACTGGTCAGGTCCTTCTTCAACCTCCCGCCAGAGGCGCGCGTGCACACCAGTTCAAATCGTGGCATGGCTCGTTGTCCCTCATTTCTCCACCAAATTAGCTCCGGTTTCGCCCTACATGCTCCTGGGAACATGGCGCAGCTGCCGGGCAAGATTTCCACGCATGAAAACGGCCGAAAACAGGCCGGCACCGGTGGGGCGGCTCGGGAGCTCGGCATCAACGCGTTCTGGCGCGCCCGAAGCTTCTCCCGGCGAGCTACCTTGCCCTAAAGCATCACCAATGATCGGGGAACATGGAACGCAGGCTAAAACTTGCAGCAAATGGCCGGAACATAGGGTTCACCGGAGGACCGACCCGTTTTTGCCACCGCCAGCGATTTCTCGTCGCCCGGGGCCTGTGGTGGACGGTTTGATGTGTGCTTTGGCGTGGGAGGGCGCTAGGGTCACTAGTTTCTGTGGCTTGAATTGCAGAACCGATGATCAACCACGTTGGACGAATTTCCAGTTTTGGTGTGGGTCGGTTCTTCACGTGTACCGGCGCCAAAACCTAAATTCCGGCGAGACAGTGATGGGGAAGGGCAAGGGTACTGTGGTAGCATGATCTACACACCTTGGAGCACCTTAGGGAGGTGCTGGACGTGCAGGAGAGGCGTTGGAGCGGCCGGAACGTGAGGAGCAGTGAGGGGCGACGTGCTCTGTGTTCTCCCGGTGAAGAACTGCTCGGGCACTGCGACGGGAGCTCGGGGATGAGCTGAGGAGCGGTGGAACACATTGAGGGGTCGCTGGCGCACCTCCTGGGGCGATCAACCCGTGCTGGGGGTGGCTGTAGGGTGCTGAACCACGAGCACAGAGAGGAAGCTGTGTTTTCTTCGATGGCACTCGAGCAGCTGAGGCTGAGGAGTCTTCGGTTGAAGGCAGAGAAGAGAAAACTTCGCTCGTGCTGCTGTGTTGATGACCCATGCACTAGCCGCCTTTGGGAGCAAGTCTCTGCAAGCTGCTCGGTGGAAGCAGCGCAGCTCGGTGGCGCACGGTGAACAGCCGAGGTGAAACACAGAGAGGAAAAAGGAAACTGTGTGGCTGACATGTGGGTCCCACCACCTCAAATTGTTATCCAATTACCACTGATATTTTTACCCCAGCAACTCAACATTAAAAGCCTTACTTCATCCCAAAGTTAAGTTTGAATTTGCAGAATTCAAATGGTTTGAATTCTGGTGTAGAATTTGAATGTGGTTTGATCATTTGAATTTGAAAATGAGTTTGAATTCTCCACTTTGTATTGCCTCAAAAATATAGCAAACCAGTTCCAAAATTTCCAATTTTTGGCATGGCTGCTCATTCAAAGGTGTAGAACACATTTGTGAAACCCAATTTTCAAATTGAGGGAATTGGAATTTGAAACTGAATTTGAAATTCAGATTAGAGGGCTCTTCCTTTTAATCCCAACAAATATTGAAACTCCTCCAAATGAGCTGAAATTTGGAAGGGTGAATATTTGGACTATGAAGATCCAAGCTGTGCATTTAGATCCCCAGGTTTGGAAGTTTTGGGAAGTCTAAACCCTCACTTTGAACTTACCTCATTATAATTCAAAGTTTTAATTCTCCTCATTTTTCATAAGTGCACATGAGCAGAATTTTCTGGCTACCACTTTTAGGGATTTTACATCCCTCCCCCCTTAAAAAGAATCTCGTCCCGAGATTCCAAAGGAAAAGTAAAGTGGGGAAAACCTTACCGGGTATATGATGATAGCAAGTCCGGATAATACGCTCGTAGATAATCCTCGCTTTCCCATGTCGCTTCATCAGCGGTATGGTTACTCCACAAGATCTTGTAGAACCATAAGGTCCGGTTTCTTGTGGCACGAGTCTTTTCATCGATGATCCGGATTGGATACTCCGTGTACGTGAGGTCCTGTTGAAGAACTTCTATGTCTTCGGTGCAGATTTCAGCTGAGGGTTTGAGGTATTTCCTCAGCTGAGAGATGTGGAAGACGTTGTGAATGCCTGCGAGCAACGCCGGTAAATCTAGGCGATAGGCCACGGGTCCGCATTTTTCAATGACGGAGAATGGACCAATGAACCGTGGCGCGAGCTTTCCCTTCACTCCAAAACGGTGGACTCCCTTCATCGGAGACACACGGACATAAACATGGTCCCCGATGTCGAAGTGGAGAGGGCGGCGTCTTTTATCCGCATAGCTTTTCTGATGAGATTGAGCAGCCTTGAGGTTGGCTTGTATCACTCGCACTCGTTCTTCAGCTTCATTCACCAGTTCAATGCCGTAGATGACTCGCTCGCCGGACTCGCACCAGTTGAGAGGTGTGCGACATTTCCGGCCGTAGAGAGCTTCATACGGCGCCATCTTGATGCTAGCTTGATAGCCATTGTTGTAAGAAAACTCCGCCAACGGCAAATGATCGTCCCAATTCTTGCCGTGGTGGATGGCACAAGCGCGTAGCATGTCTTCAAGCACTTGATTCACCCGTTCAGTTTGACCATCTGTCTGCGGGTGATACGCGGAGCTTCGGATCAGTTTGGTCCCCAATGATGCGTGCAGCTGTTCCCAAAACCGAGAGACAAACAGCGCACCGCGATCTGAAATAATGGAGCGGGGAACACCGTGCAAGCATAAGATTCTTGCAATATAAAGCTCCGCATATTGCTTGGCCACGAAACTGGTATGTACGGGAATGAAATGAGCCGACTTGGTTAGCCGATCGACTATCACCCAAATCGAGTCATGTTTGTGAGACGTGAGAGGTAATCCGACTATGAAGTCCATGCTGATATCCTCCCACTTCCACGCCGGAATGTTCAACGGTTGCAGCTGTCCGGCTTTACGCATATGGTCGGCTTTCACCCGCCGACACGTATCACATTCGGATACGTACTTTGCGATTTCTCTTTTCATCCGCGTCCACCAAAACCTTGTTTTCAGATCTTGGTACATCTTGTTGCTGCCCGGATGAATAGAATACTTGGACAAATGAGCTTCGTCCAATATTTTCCTCCGAAGCTTCATGTCGCGGTGTACCACTATACGGTCTTTAAACCATAGTGTACTGTTATCATCTCTTCGGAAGCATTTCATTTCGCCATTCTTCATCCTTCTCCGAATGTGCGACATTCCCACATCTTTCTTCTGCGCTTCCATAATCTCCTCTCGTATTGTAGGGACAAGAGCAATATTATACAATGCCCCATATGGAACCAAGTACAGACTCGGCTCCTCCTCTTCAAGTGGGGTGATGGACAGACTGTTGACATGGGATTTGAGGCTTAAGGCATCAGCAACCACGTTTGCCTTCCCGGGATGGTAGTGAATCTCGATCTCATAGTCTTTGATCAGTTCTAGCCATCTCTGTTGCCGCATATTCAGCTCCTTTTGAGTGAATATATATTTCAGACTTTTGTGGTCGGTCTAGAGGTGCACTAAGTTCCCAAGCAAATAGTGCCTCCACATCTTCAAGGCCAATACCACAGCAGCGAGCTCGAGATCATGAGTCGGATAGTGCTGCTCGTGGTTACGAAGTTGACGTGAGCCATAGGCGACCACTCTTCCTCCTTGCATCAATACACAGCCAAGCCCGATGCCAGACGCATCACAATATACGTCAAAGGGCTTGGTTGTATCCGGTTGAGCTAACACCGGGGCTGTTGTAAGATGCTTCAATAATGCTTGGAAAGCTTCTTCACATGCTGAGCTCCAAACATATTTGATCCCCTTTTTCAACAGTTCAGTCATCGGCTTAGCAAGCTTGGAGAAATTTGGTATGAATCTCCGATAATATCCTGCTAACCCGAGGAAGCTTCCGTGTTATATGTGGCTGGGGTTTCTTGAACCAAACGGTCAAGAATAAGAACATGTGGTTCATGAAATGGAGAGTTTAAATGAACCACACGTGGAATGATTTCAAGAACAGCACCATGGCGATGTAGCCATGACATTCCTAAAATGACATCAAGTTTTTGACTCTCTAACATGATTAGAGAAGTCGGATATAGATTCCCACCCAACTGTAATGGTGCTCTATAGACCATTCTATCAGCTGTTATTTTCCCACCCGGAGAACATATCAAATATGAATTATTTGTGGGAATGATAGGCAGTTGATATTTAATAACATAAGACTGACTTATGAAATTATGGGTGGCACCGGAGTCAAAAAGTATGACTACGGGATGATCCAGGTAAGAGAACGTACCCGCGAGGACGGGTTCGCCTTCCGGTACGTCTTCGATAGCTAAGTGGTGGACGTTGCCGGGTTTTGGTGCTGGTTTCTTGGGCTGATTGCGGGGCTGATTAGCACCCTGATATGGTTCTGCACCCCTGCCCTGTCGCGGCTCGGGGCAGTCCTCGAAATGTGCCCGACACGGCCACACGTATAGCACGTGTAAGGTGTCGGGGTCCCGCCGACTTGAGGACGGAATCCCGGTGCACGCTGTTGAAACTGGGGCGCACGCGGGACCATCATTTGCTGCTGCTGTTGCTGTGGTGGATACGTCGGTCGAAAGCCCGGCGCATTATATTGCCGACCGCGAAATTGAGGCGGTCGCGCCGGTGGCTGCCATCTCTGACCGGATGGTGAGCGATATACCACACGGTATTTCTGTGGCGTTCCACCACTGCTGCTCGTCAGCGCGCTGCGTTTCCTCTTGACAGAACCGCGCTCACGCTGAGCATTCTCCTGTAGAATCGCGGCATTAACTAGGTCGTTGAATGTGCCACGATTGCTCTGGGCGAGATGGACCTTCATCTTGGAGTTCAGGCCCCGGAAGAACACATTGCGCTTGTTGTCTTCCGTGCCCACAAATCCTGGCGCATACTGTGCTAGCCGATTGAATAACCTGGAGTACTCATGAGCACTCCTCTCACCTTGTCGTAGCGCCAGGAACTCCTAGAGCTTCATTTCCATCACACCGGGAGGTATGTGATAGGCGCGGAACGCCCCCCGGAACTCAGTCCATGTGACGGCATGGCCAGCCGGTAAGGAGGAGGTGTAGTTCGCCCACCAGGTACCGGCTTCTCCTTGAAGCTGTTGCGCTGCATACAGCGCCTTCTGGTGTTCGGTGCATCGTAGCAGCCCGAACTTCGCCTCCAGAGTGCGGATAAAGCTGTCCGCCTCCAAAGGTTCTTCGGCCTCCGTGAAGACCGGTGGATGGGTTGCCATGAATTCTGAATATGAACTCTGTTGGGGCTGGCGTTGCCACATTGTCTTGGCCTCCTCCCTGATGGGACGCATTCTGCTGCACCAACATCCGCAGTAACTCGGTTTGCTCGTCGCGCGAGCCGAGCACTGCGGCGAGAACCTCCGCAAGATTCCTTGGAAGTTCTGGCGGTGGAGGAGGTGGTTGCTGCTGCGTCGTGGTCTGCTCCATAGGTGGAGACTCATCACCACGAACTTGACTCGGAACTCCCTCCTCTTGCGTTGAACGTGTCCGCACCATTCTGCATTCATACCATTCAAACGATCAGCACATGTGGGTTTAGCTCATCCAGCCTATACAATAGTAATGCGAGAATGGGATAAACAATGCGCATAACAATCACACATATGGATAAAGTATAAACTTTATGCACCATATACATCCCTGGACCGTGTCATACGATCGAGTTCCAAAGTATTGAACTTTATGGGTTAAAAGTTCATTTCGACCATCGGGGTCACCACGGGATGTTAAGTGTGTTAGCATGCGTAATTCCTCGCTATTGTATTGCACCCAAACATGTACTAACTCGAAGTGATATGTCAAATACATAAACCCTTCGACTCCAACTCGCTGTTTTACAACAGCCACTGGACGTCAAACGGTGAAACTAATTGTTTTGGTTGAAATACAGAAAATTCCAGAGAGCATTTGGTCTGCCCTGTTTTTGGACAGTACCTACTCATCTGAGATTTTCATCCCTTTGGAGGGAGATTTTGTTCTGGAACTCTACAGAAAAATTGTAGAGGACTTCAAAACCTTTCCAGAATGGTATCACACACCTCCATTGGTTCAACCAATCTGAAGTTATGCCCTGTTGAAATTCAGCAAAGTTTCTGCCAAAACAGGGGAGATTGTTCCTAAGCTTTTGAGATTGAATCTATACTCCCAATTGACTCTTAGTTCAATATAGGAGTTTACTAACCCCTAAATGAATTTCTAAACTTCATTGTGACTCTTTTCTTTGAAAATAAACTTTTATGCAGTCGGTACTACGTTTCCTCACCAAAGAAAAATCCTAAACCGGTATTCCGGCATATACGTGTCAAATGGTGGAACTAAAGTCGTCACTCACAAACGGTTTCCACACGTCATGCACTAATGTGGTTAGTGTACCTGCAGAAAAACAAACAATAATGATGCACACAAAGGTTTTAACATTGCAGGCAGTTCCATATCATAGCAAAAACATACGGTCTGTATCATTGCCATACGGATCGTCCTTGAGTCAAGCCACGTCTCAAGGTACATGGTCGTGCTTTCACACCACACGACGGGGAACCCGAGTAGAGCGCGAACGGGTCGTCACGGTTGGGAATTTTATCAACCCAACGGATACCACCTACTGCCTCATGACCGTTGAGGCACGCCGATGGCGAGCGCTGCGTATGGCCCTTTGAACATTGAACGTTCAAGAGTTGCATACTATTGTGTTGCTTACCACACGATGGGGTATTCTCACTTTTGTCTAAAGCACGCTGGAGATCAGCGTTTTCATATGCTCTCAGAACCATTGAGAGGTTCAGAGACTCATATTCACTACCGTGCCAAGCCACGGTATAGCATACCATACTATTACTCGTATGGGGAGTTACCGCAATTGATCCGCCTGCGGTGGCGTACCTTACCTCTTACCTAACGTTGGAGCGTCGTTACGGAATGTATAACACATAAGTTAGCTTTTCCACCTTAGTAACTACTACTATCATAGACCTTATGTGGGCTTAATGACTAATCCTCACTTGACTACTTCTAAGTTTTCAAAATAGGCTCTTTTCGAGCGTGCTATTCCCAAATGCGGCTCTGATACCATGACTGTGGGGACCACCCCGTGGTTCACCCACTCCAGGATCGCATAGGGTGGTGCCGTACGATGCGGCACCCAACAGCACACACGAAAAGAATAAAGAACAAAATACAAACTTTTATTTGATATAAAACAGCGGAAGTCTTTTACAAAATATAACTAGACAGCGGAAGTAATGTACATTAGTAGCCTCTCATCCTAACTATGCAAAAGTGCAGCCGTCCAGCCCGGGGACGCTACACGTTAGCAGCATGAAACCGGAGATCACGGCGGCATGCAGGGCTCCATCTCGGCCGTGTACCCTGACGGGGGCATCGCCTCATCCTCGGAACCCTCCTCATAGCTCTCACCTGCATACAGCTCAAATATTGCAACCGTGAGCACGATGGCTCAGCAAGGCTTAACCGTCTGACCTAGGCATGGAACTCTACATGCAGGGAGGTGTATGATAGGAAAAGGAATTTGCGACAAAGACACGCCTATAAGTTGATCCTTACTTTCAGTTTTATAGCAGCAAATTCATGTGCCTTAGGCAGCCCTCACATCGGAAGTCCACAATCAAACAAGAAACGCTTTCCTCCGATGTGGTGATGCCCAAAGCGGAAAGTAAACTTAATTAGCTCTACATCTACAGCAGACATGGTTTCCAAAACATTAATATATCATCACAGCATATTATCATTCAACTGGCTTACTTCACTTCTTACTACATCACGAAATAGTGAACAAGCGGTACTTAAATAACCGCGAGGGACGGTGATTGCAATTAGGAGACACCCGGACAACACGTTGCATACACCCACTTTCAGAAGCATGATTCCACACCCCTTCCTACTCTGTTGTATGCAACCACCTTTCAAAGGCAACCCAAACACCGAACCGGTCCATCCGTAACGGGTAGGAGGTCCCCGCGTGGAGCGTGACTGTGCCCACCGGCAGATTTACACCTTGCTACCCTCAACCCACTCCTGTTTACGGTTGGGTAAGCCTCGGCACCCAGGTTAACCATTTACATCGGTTTCCTGCTTATGTCAGTATGCCATCCGGTACTGTTCGATACTTGTTCAGCAGGCCCGCACACGACTCGGTCCTCAATCGACACCAACAGGGCTACGCACGTGAGATCTCCGCTCACTGCTTCCTATCCCCCCTGCTGGGTCTCATTTTTACCACTCTTAAACCATTTTCTATTCTGACCAAACCGTGTGATAAACCTTACCTCACGAGTAGATTCCAACTACTCGACTTCTACCGAGGTCCTAAGCATATTAGCGGGGCCTTGTCTACTCGTCGGCTTTGTAATCTACCCAACCCTTCATAGGATTTAAGAGGCTATGCAAGTGGGGTTTCAAACACCTTAACTCTAATGCAACCATTCACCCTAGACATAAGTGATACAAATAAAGAATTTTATAAAAGGTACTTAAGTGCAAACCGGGGCTTGCCTGGTTGCGAGTTAAAGAGGAAGTCAACTTCAGATGGCAGGACATCCAAAGGCTCTGGTGCGTCCTCAACTTCGGTCACTATGATGAAATGTAATAAAATACATGTGTAAGTATACAGGTTTATAGAAATTGAACTTCTGTTCATAGCTACTGCTATTTAGGATCCTTAATTGGCTTTGGGAATTTTTCAGTGGATACTAGACACTCTAAGGATGACTTGAGCCAAATTTGGAGACATGTCATTGCATAATGTAGTCTTTAAAATTCCTACAAGTACAATGCTTATCTGAATTTTGAGCCCAAATCAGGAGCTTTGATGAGGGGGCCCGATCCCGATCACGGGGCCGTGCCGCCTTGCCCGGGGATCGCATTGGGTGGTGCCGTGTTATGCGGCACCCAACAGCACACATATAAGGAACACAGTATTACATAAACCAAAGCGGAAACTTACAACTATTCTTTGTAAATAATTTACATAAAATAGCTACAGCGGAAGTCTATAAACAGCTCACGATGAATATCTAAGACGCACTCGAGAAGAGATCCAGCCCGCGGACTCCTCTCGCTAGCAACACGAAGACATGGCAGCGGCTAGGTTCTCCAAGGGTGACATGACTCGGAAGTTCCCGAGTCTCACTGGACAACCTTCTTTATAGCGTCGATTTTTACCTGCAAAGCCACTTATATAGCAAGAGTGAGCACAAAGGCTCAGCAAGACTTAACCGTCTCTCCTAAAGCATGGAACTCTATATGAAAGTAACCTAAGACCTAAGCCTGTCCTTTGCGAAAAGACTCGCCTACGAGTTCATCCTTAACTTTCAGATTTTAGCCATAATAGTAGTGACCTTGCGCCCAGCAACATTGGAACTCCACAATCAAACAAGAAACGCTTCATTCCAATGTTACTTGTCCCAAGGTGAAAAATAAATTTAGTTTGCTCTATCTCTACTTCAAACATGGTTTTCATGCAACTTAACATAATCATAGCAACAATTATACTTTTGCAAACTGTTTCCACACAAGTTGATTAACTACGTCACAACATGGGAGCAAGCGGTACTCAATAACCGTGAGGGACGGTGATTCGAATCAAACACTACCCGGATAACTCGACACATACGCCCGCCTCTGAAGACCCAACTCTGGCGTCCTTCATTACATCGTATGTGGCAACCTTTCTCAGGACACTAGACTGTAGAACCGGTCGCGTCGTCTCGGGCTCATAGGTCTAACGAGACGATGTGGTATGCCTCTACAATCCAGTGAACCTGGTACATCGGTTTCCTGGTTCCCATATATCAGTAAGCATCCGGTACACAACTCAATACTTGCTCCTGGACGCGGCATACGCATCGGTCCTTAACCGACACAGGCAGAGCTACTCGACCAAGACCTCGTCTTGTCGCAGCCTAACTCCTCTGCCCGGTCTCATCTTTAGAAATGTAAAGTTTAGTTTGCTTCCTATCCCAACCATACTAATGATATTCTGAACTATAGCTCGCGAGTAGTTTCCAACTACTCGTCTTCTACCGGATGTCCTAGCCTATTTAGCACGGCCTTATTCTACGGCGATGACACAATGCTGCCCTTGACCTCAGGGATTCATGTTTGGTTATGCAAGTGGAGTATCACACATCCTTGACCTAATGCACATACAAACCTTGACCAATAGTAGTGAACAAAGGGAAAACTTTAAAAACAACTTAAGTGCAAACCGGGGCTTGCCTTGGTTTTGCAGGTGACTAAAGTCAGTTGAGAGAAAGTCAGTTTCTGATGTATTGAAGTTCACTCCTGCCCTTCTTGTTCCTTGATCCAAGTTCACCTCCTCCTTCTTCACTTTCCACGTTTAACACTACACGTTAGGAATATGCATACATGTTCAATTATAAAACTTTTTGCTAACAAATGCTAAAGACAAGTTTAAAACTGGAACTCTGTTCAAGAATTTAAATTGACACTGGGGTGGTGGTTTAAGTGTGTGTTTGACCACTATCATCAAGTGAGAAGTGAGGTTCATCACTTGGGTGGGGGATCAACTAATGGTTGAACAGAACACTAATGATCCAGGGCTCCAATGGAGCTGGAAATTTTCTTGGGGGTTCCTTGTCACAACAAAGTCCTCTGGACCAAAATTCAGAACATTTCACTAAGTGGATCACCCAGAACAATTCCCTAAGCATGTAAGCATAAAAGAATTAATTCTGATTAAACTTGCACTTTCATGCAAATCTAAGTGAACCATAATTTCCTACATAGCTCAGAGAGTATGCCTAAATTTTCCTAGGATTTTTGGAGCTAAGGAATGGCTAGAACTGAATTTCCAAATTTTGGAAATTCTCTGAAAATGTTTCTGTATTTATTTGAATACAGAAATTTGAAATTGGAATTATCCCAAATAAATCAATTCCAAATGAGCTGAAACTCTAACAGGAGTTTCCTAATATCCTAAAGAATATACTGGCAAATCTTGGGGAATTTTGGATGAACCAAACTCCCTCTAAAATTCTTTTGCTGAAAAGCTTTAAAGAATTTTCCAGAATTTTCTATTGGTTTTCATGCACATTGGGTTGTACATTTGAATAGAGCTCTTCATCCTGAATCAAACTCAATTTGAATCACTAATTTTGGAGCTTCCTAGCAAAAGTTATGCAGTTCTAAAGTTTGAACAACTCTCTGTTTGATTTTAAACAGCACAGTCACACGTGGGGCCCACGGGTCAGGTGCTTCTTCAACCTCCCGCCAGAGCCCGCGGGTGCACACCGGCTGAAAGCTTGGCATGGCTCGTTCTCCCTCATTTCTCCACCAAATGAGCTCCGGTTTCGCCCTACATGCTCCTGGGAACGTGGCGCAGCTGCCGGGCAAGGTTTCCCCGCGTGAAAACGGCTGTAGCTGGGTCGGCACTGGCGGGGCAGCTCGGGAGCTCGACATGGACGCGTTCCCGCGTGTCCAAGGCATCTCCCGGCGAGCTACGATGTCCTACAGCATCCCTATGGGTCTAGGAACATGGAACGGAGATCAAATCGTGCAGAACATGGCTGCAAACTAGTCGTCACCGTGGACCGTGGCAGTTTTGGCCGCCGGCGACGATTTCTCGTCGCCCGGGGCATAGGGTGGTCGGTTTGCTTCGTGCTTCGGCGTGGAAGTGCACTAGGAACCCTAGTAGCTGTGGTCTGAATTGTAGAACGAACAATCAATCGATTAGAGCTAATTTCAGAAATTTGCTGAGGTCGGTCCTTCACGTGCGCCGGCGCCAGAAATGAAATTCCGGGTAGCCGGCGTCGGGGGAGAGAAGGGGAACGACGGGATGAGGATCAGTACCTCCTGGCGCACCTCTGTGGCCTCTTGAGCCTGCCGGAGAGGCGCTGGGCTGGCCGGGAGACAGGGAGCAGTGGAGCAGCGCCGGTGAGGGAAAACACACACGTTGCAGCTGCTGATCGTGAGGAGGAAAACAAACACGGTTGCCTCAGCTGTGTGGGGTAATATCAGTGCCTGAGCAGCTCGCCAGCATGAAGAATTCAGGCAGGAGGTGGAGCTTTGGGGCGTGGAGCAGCAGCTGGGTGTCAGCCGGAGGCAGGGCCTCGGTGGAGTGAGGAACAGAGAGCAATACTTAGGGACTAAGTCTACTCATTCCTATGACATGTGGGGTCCACCCCTCCTCTTATCCCCCAAAACTCTCACAAATATCTCCAAATTTTGGCACCTTGCAAATTCAGCTATGAGGTACTCAAATCCAAAAGTCATTTGGCAATTTGACCAGTTTTGCCTCAGTTTCAAATTTGAATTCAAATTTGGATGAAATTTACAAGTCCTCTTGATATTCATATCCAAGCACCTCTAAATTTCCTCCAAATTGGTCTCCCTCATAATTTGGATCTGCGGAATTCAAATATGTCCTCTGATCTTTGAGTTGGCTGTTGCAAATACACTTTTTCAAACAACAGTTTGAATTTTCTCTTTTGAACATGCCCTCCTTCTTTTTGAAGTGCACCTCTTAATTCAAACTGAATTCAAAGTTTTATTGCACCTGCCAACACTTTCATGAGGAACACAAAAGTTTTTGTAAGTCCCATTTCTTGCATATAAACTCAACTTTATTCATAGCTCAAGTTTTCTATTTACAAGTTTTGGGACTTTTACATTCCTCCCCCCTTAAAAAGAATCTCGTCCCGAGATTCATGATTAAGGACAAGGTGGAGAGGACAACTACTACATATAAGCCTCTAACAACTCCGGATGATTGCGTTGCAAATACTCCTCGCTTTCCCATGTAGCTTTGTCGGACGTGTGATTTTCCCATAGCACCTTGAAAAATCGCAGCGTCCGATTCCTGGTTTCACGAGTCTTTTCATCAATTATCCGGGTTGGTCGCTCAACATACATGAGGTCCGGCTTCAAATTTTCTATGTCTCCCGTGAGAATCTCCGTTGGAACTTTTAAACACTTCCGCAACTGAGATATGTGGAAGACGTTATGAACTCCGGCTAAGGTTGCCGGCAGCTCCAAACGGTATGCCACGGGTCCGCATCTTTCAATGATGACGAAGGGACCGATAAAGCGCGGAGCTAATTTTCCTTTCACTCCGAATCGGTGAATGCCCTTCATAGGAGATACGCGGAGGTAGACGTGGTCTCCAACTTGAAAGTTCAGAGGACGACGTCTCTTATCTGCATAGCTCTTTTGCCTGGACTGAGCGGCTTTCAGATTTTCCTGAATAAGCCTCACCCGCTCTTCTGCTTCATTTACGAGATCAATCCCGTAAATAACTCTCTCGCCGGATTCACACCAGTTCAAGGGTGTGCGGCACTTCCGGCCGTAGAGAGCTTCATAAGGCGCCATTTTGATACTTGATTGATACCCGTTGTTATATGAGAACTCTGCCAACGGTAAGTGATCATCCCAGCTCTTACCGTGGTGGATGACACATGCTCTCAGCATATCTTCAAGTATTTGATTCACCCTCTCAGTTTGTCCATCGGTTTGAGGGTGATACGCGGAGCTTCGAATCAATTTAGTTCCCAAGGATGTGTGTAGCTGTTCCCAGAAACGGGATACGAACAGCGATCCTCTGTCGGAGACAATGGTACGGGGAACTCCGTGCATGCATAAGATTCGTGCTATGTATAACTCCGCATACTGCTTGGCGCTGTAGTTGGTATGCACCGGAATGAAACGTGCCGATTTGGTCAATCGATCAACGATTACCCAAATCGAGTCATGGTGGTGGGAGGTCATCGGCAATCCAACAATGAAATCCATACTCAAGTCTTCCCACTTCCATGCCGGTATTTGTAGCGGTTGCAGCAGGCCCGACTTCTTCACATGGTCGGCCTTAACTCTTCGACACGTATCTTATTCTGATACGTATTTAGCAACTTCTCTCTTCATCCGGGTCCACCAAAATTTAGTCCTCAATTCTTGGTACATCTTGTTGCTGCCCGGATGAATAGAAAATTTGGATAAGTGAGCCTCATCCAAAATTTTCTTCCGCAGCCTCATATCACGGGGTACGACTATCCGGTCCTTGAACCACAAGGTATCTTCCTCATCTAACCGGAAACATTTCATTTCCCCGTTCTTCAATCTCCTTCTGATATGAGCCATGCCCTTGTCTTTCTTTTGAGCTGCCATAACCTCCTCTTTTATTGTGGGTATGAGGGCTAGGTTATGTAGGGCTCCAAATGGAACCAAGTAAAGACTTTGTTCTTCCTCTTCTATCGGCGTGATGGATAGGCTATGAATATGAGACTTCCGGCTGAGTGCATCAGCAACCACATTTGCCTTGCCCGGATGATAATGAATTTCAATCTCATAGTCCTTGATCAACTCCAACCATCGCCGTTGTCGCATATTCAACTCTTTCTGAGTGAATATGTACTTCAAACTCTTGTGGTCGGTGTAGAGATGAACCAGATTTCCCAATAGGTAATGTCTCCACATCTTCAAAGCTAGTACCACGGCAGCAAGCTCGAGATCATGAGTTGGATAATGTTGCTCATGATTCCGTAATTGCCGTGATCCATATGCGACCACACGTCCTCCTTGCATGAGTACACAACCAAGCCCGACGCCGGATGCATCACAATAAACATCAAAAGGCTTGATTGTATCCGGTTGAGCTAGAACCGGGGCTGTTGTGAGGTGTTTCACCAACGCTTGAAAAGCTTCCTCACATGGCTTGCTCCAATCATACTTGATGCCCTTCTTAAGTAGCTCTGTCATAGGTTTGGAGATTTTTGAGAAGCTCGGGATGAACCTCCGGTAATATCCCGCCAAACCCAAGAAGCTACGAACTTCGTGGACTGATGTTGGAGACTTCCATTTCAGCACTTGATCAATCTTGCTTGGATCAACAGCAATGCCTTCCGCTGAAATAATGTGCCCAAGAAATGGCACTTGGTTGATCCAGAATTCACATTTACTAAACTTTGCATAAAGCTTGTGGTCTCGCAGTCGTTGGAGCACAATATGCAAATGTTTAGCGTGTTCCTCTTCAGATTTGGAATAGACCAAAATGTCGTCGATGAATACCACGACGAACTGATCCAGCTCCGGCATGAACACCGAGGTCATAAGGTACATAAAGATAGCCGGAGCATTGGTCAACCCAAATGACATGACAAGATACTCATAGAGTCCATATCTTGTCGAGAATGCTGTTTTCGGGACATCTTCCGCGCGAATCTTGATTTGATGATATCCCGACCTTAAGTCCATCTTGGAGAAGACTTTAGCACCCACTAGCTGATCGAAGAGGATATCAATTCTTGGTAGTGGATACTTGTTCTTTATGGTCACAGCATTTAAAGGACGATAATCGATGCATAGCCTCAGCGTCTCATCCTTCTTTTTCACAAACAAAGCTGAGCAACCCCATGGTGATGAACTTGGACGAATAAACCCCTTGTACATCAGATATTTGAGTTGCTCCTTCAGCTCGGCTAATTCATTCGGAGCCATTTTGTATGGTCTCCGAGAGATCGGCGTGGTTCCCGGTATCAACTCTATTTTGAATTCCACCTCGCGCTCCGGTGGTAAGCCTGGAAGATCCTCGGGAAACACGTCCGGATATTCACGGACTACCGGAATGTCTTCTAACTTGCACGCCTCGGCATTACATACTTCCGGGTGTTTAGAAATTGCTTCGCCGAGGTACAATGTTTGGCGTCCGTGAAGTGGAGAGTCCAAGTGAACACTCCTGTTCTCGATGTCCAGAACAGCCTTATGGAAGGTCAGCCACGATATCCCCAATATGGCATTGATTCCCTGGTCTTCGAGAATGATGAGGGTGGTAGGATAAAATTTTCCACCCAGGCAAAGTGGTGCTCGAGAAACGACTTCATTAGTTGATATGTCTCCACCTGGCGAATGAATAAGGTAAGAACCTTTGGTGATAGTGGTGGAGATCTGATCTCGGATTACCGTTGTCCAGCTAATGAAGTTATGTGTTGCACCAGAGTCGAATAAAATGACTACCGGCTTGTCATTTAAGGTGAACCTGCCGGCAAGAACAGGTCCTCCCTTTGGCAGATCATCGACTGACACATAATTGACTGTTCCCACTTTTGACATATCTTTTCTGGGCTGCCCAAGATCACTTTTTGGAACTGGACCCGCAGACACAATGTTACTGCTCGGTTCAGTTGCTTCATTGACGTTGAGCTCATTGTCAATATAAAGTGGGACAGCACGTGGTTCAGCTGAGAAATCACCTTGTTCATTTTCAGCCTCTTGAGGGTAACAATATTCTAGTGCACCTTGTGGATACTGAGGTGCATAAGAAATAAGTTGCTGCTGCGGTGGAGGTGAAGAAAACCTCTGTGGAGTAGAAGAGTCGTCACATTCCCAGAATGATTGCACCTCTTGTGGAATCTCTCGACCGGAAGGTGAACGGATTACCAACCGATACTCCTGAGGTAGACGGTTGTCTTCATCTTGTGATGAGTCCCTCTCCCTCTTTTCTTTGAGGTAGAGGTTGGAATAATATTCTTGAGCGATAGCACAGCTCACAAACTCATCAAAATTCTCTTGGCTAACTTGAGCCAATTCACATCGCAGCCTAGCAGTCAGCCCTCGATAAAAATGATACCCCCTCATGGATGGTGACTTCACATAGTCAGGGACATATTGAGCTAAGCGATTGAATTCCTTCGCATACTCAATAACACTCCTGTCCCCTTGCTTCAGACTCCAGAACTCATCATGACTTGTCTGCATTATGCCAGCAGGGATGAAACGAGCACGGAATGCAGCTTGGAATTCCGCCCATGTGACACGATGCCCTGCTGGTTGAACAGCAAGGTACTCTGCCCACCATGCTCCAGCAAAACCGTGAAGCTGCTGAGTGGCATATAGAGTCTTCGAGAATTCATCACATCGGATCAACCCAAACTTGGACTCCATGACACGTAACCAGTGATTTGCTTCACAATGGTCAGCCGCCTCGGAGAATACCGGCGGTTGCGTCGCCAAGAAATCCAAATACGTGCTCTGGGTTGGCATGTGACGTTGAACTTCTCGATTTATGCCTTGCTGAACTAGAGTTTGGAGAGTTTCATTCATCTTCGCCATAGTTTCAGCCAATCCGGTTGGCGATGGCTCTTGTGATGAAGTCGAGTCATTCCCACCTCGACTTGAACCTCCAATCTCCATTTGAGAATGTGTGCGTACCATACTGCATGAAACAAAATTTTGAGTCAATCAAAATTCTATTTCAGTAGTAAATAAAGATAAGTAAAACATGAACATGTCATGAACTTTATGAAAGCATAACCACATTCATGTTTAAACAAATCTTATGTACGCTAAGCTAATCAGCAGGACTACCCTGACCAGCTCACACAAACTCCAAATTTTACTCAAGTTATCAACAGATTCTTGACTTGAGTTCAATACCAAAGTTTTAGTAAACTTCAGTAGCTTTCCAACAAGTACTTATGTGCTCCTTAAGGATTTTCCTACAGGAAGTTATGGCTTAAAAACAGAAAGGTCCAGAGAGGTTTTTGCTACTGTCCTGGTTTTGAACAGTTTGCCTTCAACTGGACTTTTCACCAACTTAAATTGTGATTTTGCTCTGGAGGTCTACAAAGAAATTGTAGAGAACTTAAAGATCTTTCCAGAACTGTATCATAGACCATAATTGTGTCAAGCTACTCAGAGTTATGCTCTGTTAAAGTCCAGCAAGAATTCCTGCCAGAAACAGAGCACTCTGTTTTTTGAAAACTTTGACGCCTAATTATACTCTCATTTGAATCTTAGCTCAAAATAAGAGTTCAGTAGCTAATACTTGTTTCAAACTTCCATTTTTAGTTGAAAGTTAGTTCATGAATCATTTCTTCATAGGGACGAGGTTATTATGTGTAGTACGGTGTCGATGCACCGTAAGAACATGTCGATACTACGTTGCCTCACCAAAAGAAAATCCTAAACCGGATTATACCGGCATATCCGTCTTATCAGTGGCACTAAGAAGGTCTCTCGCACACGTGTACTACACGGGATAAATACGTGGTTAGTACCTGCAGAAGATCACTCAATAGTGGTGCACTCAAAGGTTATTTCATTTCAGGCAGTTCCATAATTGAAAGTAAATATAAACGCCCGTATCATTGTCATACGGCCGTCCTTGAGTTAACTCACGTCTCAAGGTACGTGATCGTGTTTCAACACCACACGACGGGGAACCCGAGTATGTCATGAACGGGTCGTCACGGTTGGGAATGTTATCAACCCAACGGATACCACCTACTGCCCTGCAGGGCACGCCGATGGCAAGCGCTGCGTATGTCCTCCTGGGCTACTTCCAGAAGAACACACTATCGCGTTACTGACCACACGATGGGGTCTCCACTTACTTGCCTAATGCACGCTAGGGATCAGCGTTTCATATGAACTTAGGAAAATGAAGAGTCCAAGAGTTTCATATTAACATCTCACACCAAGCTGTGAGATCTAACCCTGAACCACTTTCCTCGTCAGGGGAGCTAACCGAAATTGAACCGCTTTCGGTGGCGTTCCTTACCATTCTTACCTGAACGTAGGTGCGTCGTTACATAATGAAAGTTCAGAATTAAAACACATATGTTAGTCTTGCCACTTTAAGTAACTATACTACTATAGTCCTTATGTGGGCCTAATACCGTTTCCTCACCGTATCCTAAGGTTTTGTCGTAATACCATCCTTATTCCGTGTGCTATTGCCAATGCGGCTCTGATACCACGCTGAGGGGGCCCGATCCCGATCACGGGGCCGTGCCGCCTTGCCCGGGGATCGCATTGGGTGGTGCCGTGTTATGCGGCACCCAACAGCACACATATAAGGAACACAGTATTACATAAACCAAAGCGGAAACTTACAACTATTCTTTGTAAATAATTTACATAAAATAGCTACAGCGGAAGTCTATAAACAGCTCACGATGAATATCTAAGACGCACTCGAGAAGAGATCCAGCCCGCGGACTCCTCTCGCAAGCAACACGAAGACATGGCAGCGGCTAGGTTCTCCAAGGGTGACATGACTCGGAAGTTCCCGAGTATCACCGGACAACCTTCTTTATAGCGTCGATGTTTACCTGCAAAACCACTTATATAGCAAGAGTGAGCACAAAGGCTCAGCAAGACTTAACCGTCTCTCCTAAAGCATGGAACTCTATATGAAAGTAACCTAAGACCTAACCTGTCCTTTGCGAAAAGACTCGCCTACGAGTTCATCCTTAACTTTCAGATTTTAGCCATAATAGTAGTGACCTTGCGCCCAGCAACATTGGAACTCCACAATCAAACAAGAAACGCTTCATTCCAATGTTACTTGTCCATAGGTGAAGAATAAATTTAGTTTGCTCTATCTCTACTTCAAACATGGTTTTCATGCAACTTAACATAATCATAGCAGCAATTATACTTTTGCAAACTGTTTCCACACAAGTTGATTAACTACGTCACAACATGGGAGCAAGCGGTACTCAATAACCGCGAGGGACGGTGATTCGAATCAAACACTACCTGGATAACTCGACACATACGCCCGCCTCTGAAGACCCAACTCTGGCGTCCTTCATTACGTCGTATGTGGCAACCTTTCTCAGGACACTAGACTGTAGAACCGGTCGCGCCGTCTCGGGCTCATAGGTCTAACGAGACGATGTGGTATGCCTCTACAATCCAGTGAACCTGGTACATCGGTTTCCTGGTTCCCATATATCAGTAAGCATCCGGTACACAACTTAATACTTGCTCCTGAACGCGGCATACGCATCGGTCCTTAACCGACACAGGCAGAGCTACTCGACCAAGACCTCGTCTTGTCGCAGCCTAACCCCTCTTCCCGGTCTCATCTTTAGAAATGTAAAGTTTAGTTTGCTTCCTATCCCAACCATACTTATGATATTCTGAACTATAGCTCGCGAGTAGTTTCCAACTACTCGTCTTCTACCGGATGTCCTAGCCTATTTAGCACGGCCTTATTCTACAGCGATGACACAATGCTAGCCTTGACCTCAGGGATTCATGTTTGGTTATGCAAGTGGAGTATCACACATCCTTGACCTAATGCACATACAAACCTTGACCAATAGTAGTGAATAAAGGGAAAACTTTAAAAACAACTTAAGTGCAAACCGGGGCTTGCCTTGGTTTTGCAGGTGACTAAAGTCAGTTGAGAGAAAGTCAGTTTCTGATGTATTGAAGTTCACTCCTTCCCTTCTTGTTCCTTGATCCAAGTTCACCTCCTCCTTCTTCACTTTCCACGTTTAATCACTACACGTTAGGAATATGCATACATGTTCAATTATAAA
This sequence comes from Neostapfia colusana, assembly GCA_030760725.1. Taxonomy (NCBI): domain Eukaryota; kingdom Viridiplantae; phylum Streptophyta; class Magnoliopsida; order Poales; family Poaceae; genus Neostapfia; species Neostapfia colusana. The sequence goes on along the minus strand of JASWHV010000008.1, from coordinate 81,746,145 downwards.
ACTTTTTGCTAACAAATGCTAAAGCCAAGTTTAAAACTGGAACTCTGTTCAAGAATTTAAATTGACACTGGGGTGGTGGTTTAAGTGTGTGTTTGACCACTATCATCAAGTGAGAAGTGAGGTTCATCACTTGGGTGGGGGATCAACTAATGGTTGAACAGAACACTAATGATCCAGGGCTCCAATGGAGCTGGAAATTTTCTTGGGGGTTCCTTGTCACAAGAAAGTCCTCTGGACCAAAATCCAGAACATTTCACTAAGTGGATCACCCAGAACAATTCCCTAAGCATGTAAGCATAAAAGAATTAATTCTGATTAAACTTGCACTTTCATGCAAATCTAAGTGAACCATAATTTCCTACATAGCTCAGAGAGTATGCCTAAATTTTCCTAGGATTTTTGGAGCTAAGGAATGGCTAGAACTGAATTTCCAAGTTTTGGAAATTCTCTGAAAATGTTTCTGTATTTATTTGAATACAGAAATTTGAAATTGGAATTATCCCAACTAAATCAATTCCAAATGAGCTGAAACTTTAACAGGAGTTTCGTAATATCCTAAAGAATATACTGGCAAATTTTGGGGAATTTTGGATGAACCAAACTCCCTCTAAAATTCTTTTGCTGAAAAGCTTTAAAGAATTTTCCAGAATTTTCTATTGGTTTTCATGCAAATTGGGTTGTACATTTGAATAGAGCTCTTCATCCTGAATCAAACCCAATTTGAATCACTAATTTTGGAGCTTCCTAGCAAAAGTTATGCAGTTCTAAAGTTTGAACAACTCTCTGTTTGATTTTAAACAGCACAGTCACACGTGGGGCCCACGGGTCAGGTGCTTCTTCAACCTCCCGCCAGAGCCCGCGGGTGCACACCGGCTGAAAGCTTGGCATGGCTCGTTCTCCCTCATTTCTCCACCAAATGAGCTCCGGTTTCGCCCTACATGCTCCTGGGAACGTTGCGCAGCTGCCGGGCAAGGTTTCCCCGCGTAAAAACGGCTGTAGGTGGGTCGGCACCGGCGGGGCGGCTCGGGAGCTCGACATGGACGCGTTCCCGCGTGTCCAAGGCATCTCCCGGCAAGCTACGATGTCCTACAACATCCCTATGGGTCTAGGAACATGGAACAGAGATCAAATCGTGCAGAACATGGCTGCAAACTAGTCGTCACCGTGGACCGTGGCAGTTTTGGCCGCCGGCGACGATTTCTCGTCGCCCGGGGCATAGGGTGGTCGGTTTGCTTCGTGCTTCGGCGTGGAAGGGCGCTAGGAACCCTAGTAGCTGTGGTCTGAATTGTAAAACGAACAATCAATCGATTGGAGCTAATTTCAGAAATTTGCTGAGGTCGGTCCTTCACGTGCGCCGGCGCCAGAAATGAAATTCCGGCTAGCCGGCGTCGGGGGAGAGCAGGGGAACGACGGGATGAGGATCAGTACCTCCTGGCGCACCCCTGTGGCCTCTTAAGCCTGCCGGAGAGGCGCTGGGCTGGCCGGGAGACAGGGAGCAGTGGAGCAGCGCCGGTGAGGGAAAACACACACGTTGCAGCTGCTGATCGTGAGGAGGAAAACAAACACGGTTGCCTCAGCTGTGTGGGGTAATATCAGTGCCTGAGCAGCTCGCCAGCGTGAAGAATTCAGGCAGGAGGTGGAGCTTTGGGGCGTGGAGGAGCAGCTGGGTGTCAGCCGGAGGCAGGGCCTCGGTGGAGTGAGGAACAGAGAGCAATACTTAGGGACTAAGTCTACTCATTCCTATGACATGTGGGGTCCACCCCTCCTCTTATCCCCCAAAACTCTCACAAATATCTCCAAATTTTGGCACCTTGCAAATTCAGCTATGAGGTACTCAAATCCAAAAGTCATTTGGCAATTTGACCAGTTTTGCCTCAGTTTCAAATTTGAATTCAAATTTGGATGAAATTTACAAGTCCTCTTGATATTCATATCCAAGCACCTCCAAATTTCCTCCAAATTGGTCTCCCTCATAATTTGGATCTGAGGAATTCAAATGTGTCCTCTGATCTTTGAGTTGGCTGTTGCAAATACACTTTTTTAAACAACAGTTTGAATTTTCTCTTTTGAACATGCCCTCCTTCTTTTTGAAGTGCACCTATTAATTCAAACTGAATTCAAAGTTTTATTGCACCTGCCAACACTTTCATGAGGAACACAAAAGTTTTTGTAAGTCCCATTTCTTGCATATAAACTCAACTTTATTCATAGCTCAAGTTTTCTATTTACAAGTTTTGGGACTTTTACATTTGACATAGCTAGAAATGGAAGATCTGATTTGGGTAACTCTCCATGGTTCTAACAAAATTTGTTTCACCATTTTTGGAGCTACCATCAGAGGGATATGAATTTTTGAAGTTGGACAGGAGTTCTGAAAAGTTTCTGTTTAAATTTGAATTTCCAAATAAAGGCTGAACTTTGGAAGGTAATTGGACCTAGAAGATGAACTCCAATGAAGCTCAAATTTTTACTGGAGATCAGTAATGTCATTAGGAACTTCCTGGCCAAATTTGAAGAAATTCCATAACAGAGATATTCTAGACTAAATTCCCAAATATTTAACTTTGATGAATCTTGGAGAAATATCCAGAGATATTCAGATCAATTTTTCGGAAACAAAACAGTTTCCCAAAACATAGGATCAATATGGTCAAGGGGCACTGGCCTTGTTCTGGCTGTTCCGGTTGCTCAAAATCTTGTTGTTGTAGCTCGTCGTAGGTAGTTCCCTGAGCTTGTCCTTCTATACATGATCACGCACATACAAGATTTACAACAATCAATATCATGCACAAACTTTAACTAGATGCGATGATGCTTATGCATGTTAATCTTATGATGCAGTTTAGTTTGTCAGTGTTCTTGCATGGATTGCATGGGTTTTACGATGAACAGAGTTGTAGAGATCAATTGTGCACATGGCGATGATCTTGACTTTTAGATAAAATCGATCAACAAGTGATCTGTCCATGAAAAACCTTCTGTTCAAAAGGAATCGAAGAACAGATGCAAAGAAAATGCAATGATGTCGTAAGGTAGTATTGGAGACCTACCTTATGTTCTTCTTGGTCTCGGGGTCCTTCTCCTAGCAAGACAGATCGTTGGGGCTCTCTTCCGGTGATCACTCTCGACCGTACTCCGGCGAAGGGTTTACTCGGCGAGCTGGGGCTTGGGCTCTAAGTCGTCGGCTCATGAGTTGGAAAAGAAGTTCGTGGTTTTGGCCAAAGGTTCTGGGTTCTTTTTATAATCGGGAGGAAAGAGTTCTAATCTGATTGGACTTCGAATAGGAGTCCTATTCAACTTCTCGTTGAATCTTAACAACTTATCTTTAGTTGATTTGGTGTCGGTTTCCTCCCGTACCGGTATTCCCATGCGTACAGAAGCAAAACCCGCTCCAGAACTCGTTACCTCCGCAGTGATGAGCTCCGGAAGCTCCACATGTCCATTGGGGGCCTGGTCTCCCCTTTCCGAAGAGATGAGCTCCAGTTGTGCCACGTGTCAAGCGAGCGAGACCTCCCTCTTTCTCAGAGGTGGGCTCCGCGTGCGCCACGTATCCTGGTGGTCGGGACCTCCTCTTTATTTGGAGGTGGCTCCGGGTGTGCCACGTGTCCTAACAGTGCCAGATTTCCTTCCTTCTCAGATACAAGCTCCGAGGTTGACACGTGTCCAATAGGACCGGACCTCCCGGATGTGAGCTCCGGAGTGTAAGGGCCTCAGTTTTGGCACACATTTGAAGTGTTCATCACCACACCACACACCTCATTTGAGGAAAGATGATGAACACAAATGAAGAGCATGTAACCACCATCAACATGCTCATTAGAGAACAAACTCACATATTGCAAAAGTGGTATGTCCCACATGTGATATAGGTGGGCTGGACTTATGAAAACTCCTACACATTGCTAAGGATGTCCATGCCAAGTTTCACCCAAATTCAAAACCTTTTTGAGGTCATTTTGGGTATAGATAGAAAGAGGACAGTTTGAAACCACATTCAAATTCAAACTGTTTTTTTATCCCATAAATTTAAAAATGGGAGGCATATTCTTATTCAGCATATTTTTGTGAGCTCACACACCAATTTTCACTCCATTTGGAGTTGATCTTGACATGAGATAAGTGGGACGAATTCAAACTTTATTTGAATTCAAAACTGAACTTGTGCTGAAATTCACTCAAACCGGACCCAATTTGAATTTTATTCAATTTAAATGGCTCAGGGGTGAATAATTTGAATCACCAGGGGTATTATGGGGCTCACTGTTTACAATCGTGATTAGGAGTAAATTTCAGAGGTTAAAACCCTGGGTGGGACCCACATGTCATAGAGGGGAGAAGGAGAAACTTGCACCCAAAGTCAGAGTCTCGGTGGGAAATTCCACCGAGCAGCTGTTGGCTGTGCCACCGAGCAGCTACCGGCGCCACCAGCTGCTTCCCTCTCCGCGCGCTGGCGCCCAGGGCGGCTGGCTCGCGCCCCCACGCGACCGGCACCGCCTCAGCCGAGCAGGAGTCGGCCGGCTTTATCTTCTCGCGGGCAAACCCGAGCAGCGGCATTGTTTCTCGCCACAGCTCTCTGCTCAATCGGGAAAACCAGCAAAACCATCTCCTCCTTCGTCCGTGAGCTGCTAGACAGCCACCTGAGGTCGCACTCCACCTCCCCAACGCCAGAAACCCCGAGCTCCGACCTCCTTTGCCCGAAGACGATCGCCACCGCGGTGACCTAGCCTCAGCCAAGAGTCAGGCGCCCGGGGGCAGCGTTCCACAGGCGTTTTCATGGTCCAGCGAGAGAGGCAACAGGAGCGCGCGACCACCGTTCTGCTCTCCTCCAAGTTTGGAAGCCAACCGTGAAGAATCCGCAGGGAATTTCCAGTTTTTGCTCCGGCGACCGTAAACCGAGCTTCCGGTACGGTTTCTTTAAATTCTCGCTCTATGATCTTTCGGAGGTCATCAAATCTTGCACATAGACGCTGGACTAGCCGGCGATCAAGTTCTTTTCTGCATCCGTAGCGTGAAACTGTCTAGGAGTGATGAATTTCGAGCTCGATCGAGGGCGGTCATGGCGGGCACGGTCGGTCACACGGTGCCGACCGACTTGCCGCCATCCCTGAACCCTTTTGACACCTTATCAAGCTTCCTAGAGGTACACTGATGCTGTAGGGCCGTTTGTTCGAGGTGTTGGCGGGTTTAGAAACCATGGTCGACGGTGTCGAACCTCAACCGAGGCCGCGGCACGTCGCCGAGCTATTTCGGGTCACCCCCAGCCCGACCTGTCACCACCGACGTGTTCCTCGACGTCGACAACCCCCTGGCGGCGATTTTCAGACCATGGGAGGTCCGGAAGCGGCGAGCCGGCGAGCCCCGAGTCTGCTCCGGCGAGGTCGGCGGCGCGGGCGCGAGAGAACGGCGGAAGGAAGACGAAGCCGGCTGGCCCACGTGTCAGCAGCTGAAGAATTTAAATCGGGATCGGGTGTGGCCGGGGATCGGCTGTGCTGGCGCGCAAATACCCTGTGAGCTCCGGTGTGCCGGACACCTCCGCGCTCGACACGTGTGGTATCCCCGGTGTGCCGGACACCTCCGCGCTCGACACGTGTGGTATCCCCGGTGTGCCGGACACCTCCGCGCTCGACACGTGTCCCCGCGGGCCCCGAGAGTTTAAACTTTTCCCCCGATTTTCAGAATTCTTCCAAACTTCAAATCCTCATAACTTTGGCTAGAAAGCTCCAAATCGAGTGAACCAAATTTTTTTGGATTTAGCTCTCTGAGCACTTTCCAGCAATACCAAATTCAGCTCATGAAAGTGAATAGTTTTCCAGAATTAAATCCCTAAATTTAAACTGTTGGGAATTTTATCTGGAGAACTACTTTATGAAAAATTCTGAAATTTGGCTGAAAGGTTCATTGGAAAATCCCTGAATACCAGTAAAATTTTCAGACTCATCCAAGTTCATTTAGTTACCCTAATCGGGTGATTATGAGAACTGCCCTGAGAAAATAGAAAAATGTACAGAAACATTTTTCAGATTTTCTCAAATCTTAATTAGGGCATAACTTTCTGTATATTCTTCAAATGACATGAAACCAACTCCCTTAGAACCATCTTAAAGTCTAGTTTCCAGAAAGTAATGGTTGGAGCCATGAAAACCCCTGGAATTATTCAGAGGCTCAAATATTGACCAAGTGGGCTTTTGTTTGTACAAGGTTCAAATGAACTTTGTTTCAAATGAAACTTGGTCAAGACTCTGGTTAGGACCCTACCAAGCCACAATAAAAATTTCAGAACCAAAGGGGAGGGCTAGCTAGAGTTAGTAGTAAATAAGTATTCAAGTTTACATATTGCATTTAAATTTACATGTAGTATTATATTCAACGTGTAGCCATTGAAGAAGAGACTCCGGAAGTGCTGTACTTCCTTCTTCCGGACGAAGAACTAACTACTGACCAGCAGCAACAAGGAAAGCCCCGGTTTGCATTAACCTTTTTATATGTTTTACTTTGTTTACATGTGCCATATGAAGTATGTATGTGCATTAGGTGTAGGATGAATGGAACCCCACTTGCATAACCAAAGATTCCTAAAAGAGTGAGGGTAGTGTCTAAGACCTAGAGTAGACAGGCTATGCTTAATTAGTCATAGGACTTCGGTACAAGTCGAGTAGTTGGAATCTACTCGCGAGATAGGCTTGGGACACACGGGTTCGGTTGAGTGATGTGAGATCACTTTAGTAATGAAAATGAGACTAGGCAGGGGCTAGGGCGCAGCAAGGGGAAGTCTTGTGTGCACGGCCCTGCCCGTGTCGATTGAGGACCGATCCGTGTGCGGCCCTGCTGAACAAGTATTGAACGTACCGAAGGCATATCGGATATATGGGCCCCGATAAACCGATGTAGCCTAAACTTCCGGGCGTCGAGGCATAACGCACCGATTTATAGGTGTAGGCTGAGGGAAGCAAGGTGGAAATCTGCCAACGGGCAGATTTAGATGCTCCGTGTGGGGAACCTCCTGCTCGTTTCGGTGCGACCGGTTCGACGTTTGGGCTGTTGGGTGAAAGGTTGTCCCGTATGATATCGAGTGAGCGTGCTGTGCAGCTCCACGGGTGGGCGTACGTGACATGCTCTTTGGGTTTCCCTGCAAGTGTATATCGAGTCGATTCACCGTCCCTCGCGGTGACGAGTACCGCTTGTTCACTGCGTCGTAACGTAGACTAATGAATGAAATGTTTTGATTCAATATTGCTGTCATGATATAATTGTATTGCTACATGTGTGCCACCAAACACGGCTTACTAAATTTCAGCTTCTTGAACTGTTAACTGGTTGCTAAAAGATGAACTAAGGATGAACTTGTAGGCGTGTCCATTTGCTGCAACATTGCTATCCTATGTCATGGTATACCTCATGTAGAGTTTCATGCTTAGGTGAGTCGGTTAAGCCTTGCTGAGCCTTCGTGCTCATGGTTGCTGCTTAAGTGTTTTTCAGGTGAGGAGCCACCCACGGACTCGGAGTAAGAGTCCACCGGTGAGGGTTACCCTCCGTCGGGTGTAAGGGCCTCAGTTTTTGACACACATTTGCAGTGTTCATCACCACACCATACACCTCATTTGAGGAAGAATGATGAACACAAATGAAGAGCAAGTAACAATTATCAACATGCTCATTAGAGAACAAACTTACACATTGCAAAAGTGGTATTTCCCACATGTGATATAGATGGGCTGGACATATGAAAACTCCTACACTTTACTAAGGATGTCCCTGCCAAGTTTCACCCAAATTCAAAACCTTTTTGAGGTCAGTTTGGGTATAGTTAGGAAGAGGGCAGTTGGAAACCTTATTCAAATTCAAACTGTTTTTATCCCATGAATTTAAAAGTGGAAGGCATATTCTTACTCAGCACATTTTTGTGAGCTCACACACCAATTTTCACTCCATTTGGAGTTGATCTTGACATGAGCTAAGTGGGAGAAATTCAAACTTTATTTGAATTTCAAACTGAACTTGTGCTGAAATTCATTCAAACCAAACCTCATTTGAACTTTGATCAATTCAAATGGCTCATGGGTGAATAATTTGAATTGCCAAGGGTAGTATGGGGTTCACTGTTTACAACAGTGATTAGGAGTAAATTTCAGAGGTTAAAACTGGAGGTGGGACCCACATGTCAGCCACTGCTCAGATCAAACCGACTGAGACTTTTTCACTCGGGTCGCCGAGCCGCAGCGGTGATCGCCACCGAGGCCAGCCGCCGCGCCACCAGCTGCTTGCCCACGCGCGGGCATGAGGCGGTGCAGAGCCTTCTTAAGGCGCCTGCCCCCTCCTCGGCCGAGGCACCGTCGTTCTTCCCCGCAAGAACTCAGCGCCGGCCGAAAACTTCCGCAGCTCGGACTTGATCGGAGGACGCCGATCGCAGCTCCCTCCTTCCACTCCAGAGCCCCAGCAAGGTACTAGAGACCTTCCTCCATCCTCCCCGTTGCTAGAATTCGGTTGAAACCGATTGATATCGGCTGTGCCGGAAGATCAAATTCGGGACTTGGAACCGCCGCACCTCGGGCTCTCGTGGACAGCCCAACCAGGGCGTTGTCACGCCCAAGCCAAGGCACCCTTGGACGCGCAGGTGACCAGTGCTGCTCATCCCCGAGCCACAGCTCGAGTGGTTGCTCACTGGCGGCGAATTTCCACTTTTCCCCTTTCTGTGTGCAGAACGACCTTCGGGTACGATTCTGTTTAATTCGTGCTCTAGAAAGGGTTAGAGGGCCTCAGGCCGCTCTCACACGAGCTAGACACGGTAACGCACAAGTTGCCTTCACAACTCTGGGCCGGAGAACCTCTGTGCCCGGCGTAATTTGAGGTCTACTAATGGCGGAGCGAACGGGCGGCATCAGGCGCACGGTGAGTACCTATTTCGGGCTTTCCCCGAGCTGCCTCGAGCTCATGTCGACCTTCTCTGAGGTCCACTGATGCTTCCCGACCGATTTCCCAAGTAGCTGAGGTGCTAGAGAAGTCAGCCGACATGGCCGAAGTCATTCCGAGGTGGCGGCTCGTCGCCGACCATGCTCCGGCCGTTGTCATGAGCAGCTGACCCTCGGATCCTGTTCCCCGAGTAAAAGTAGGCAGGGGCGGCCAGGATCGAGAAGTTTGGAGCTGTACAGCAGCTGGCGGCAAGCTCTCCGGCGAGATCCCTCGGCGGCAGGGCGCGGGTGTCGCGAGGTTGAAGAAGGGGGTGGACCCCAGCTGTCAGCGGGAGATATTTTGAATCGATATCCGGCTGCGGCCGGGATCGGGTGTGCTGGCACGCAAAATCCTTGTGGGCCGCGATGTGCCATCGCCTAGGCGTGCGACGCGTGTCCCCTGGGCCCACGCGCGAGTTTAAACTTTTCCCCGGTTTTCAGATTTCCTTCAAACTTCAAATCCTCATAACTTTGGCTAGAAAGCTCCAAATTGAGTGAACCAAATTTTGCTGGATTCAGCTCTCTGAGTACTTTCCAGAAAATCAAGTTTCACTTCATGAAATTCCTTATTTCTCCAGAATTAATTCCTAAAAGTTTAAACTGTTAGGAATTTTAACTGGAAAATCCTTTGGGGGAAAATCCTGAAATTTTGCTGCGATGTTCACCAAAATATCCCTGAACTACCATTAAAATTTCAGATCCATTTGAGCTCATCTGATCCACCTAATGGTGTGATTAGTGAAACTGTTCCAGAGAAAATAGAAAATGTTCAGAAACATTTTCAGAATTGTCTCTGAAATTGTTTAGCTCATATCTTTAGTTAGGGACTTCCAAACTAAGTGAGACCAAATCCATTAGAACCCTCTGAAAATCTAGTTTTCAGAAAGTCATAGTTGTTTCATGAAAATTCCTAGAACACCCTAAGAGTTCCAATTAAGGTCAAGGACATAATTAATTGTGGAGGGCTCAAATGAGCTTTGCTGCAACTAAAACTTGACCAAGTCTCTGTTTAGGTTGTAACCAAGCCACAGTAAAAGTTTCACAGTCATTAGGTCTGTCTAGCAAGGGTTATAGACTTCACAACTTCAAAGTTAATACAAATGCATTTAAATTGATACATATGTTTCTTATATCATGTAGTCGCTAAGGTCGAGGAGGAACCCGAAGTCCTAGACTTCGTTACTCCGGAGGAACAGCTAGCCTACGACCAAGAGCAGCAAGGCAAGCTCCGGTTTGCATTAACCTTTTTACAAATTTTTATTGTTTTGAGCACATACTTGTTTCCTTTATTCTGTGCATTAGAGTCTTGATTGGAAACCCAACTGCATAGCCAAGAAAACCATGGGTTGGGGTTAGGATGGAAAACCCCGTTAGCTGCTGCATTGCTAGGATAGCGTAGGATTCGGTACAAGTCGAGTAGTTGGAACTACTCGCGAGCATAGGCTAGAAGCACTCGACTCGGGTAGTGTTAGCACATGAAACACATGGCAAGAAAATGAGACCAAGCGGAGAGTAAGGGCAGCAGGACTTTGGGGCCTGTGTGCTGTAGCTCCGCTTGTGTCGATTGAGGACCGAGCCGTGTGCGGGCCTGTTGAACAAGCTAGAACAGTACCGAAGACCTACCGGCTATATGGGAACCGGGAAACTGATGTAACCCGGGTAGTTGGGTATTGAGGCATTGCCCGTCGTTCAGAGGGTAGGTTGAGAGCTTGAGGTGTAAATCGGCTGGCGGCACAGAGATGCGCGTGCAGGGACCTCTTGCTCGGGACGATGGGACCGGTTCAATATTTGGCTAACGGGTGAAAGGTAGTCGCGTACGGCGTCCGTGATGGTTGTTGTAGGCAACATCGAGTACGGGCGTACGTGACGGGTTGTTCGGGTAACCCTGCAGGTGTAAATCGATTATAATCGCCGTCCCTCGTGGTCAGTGAGTACCACTGGTTCATTGTACCGTGACGTAGAAAGAACAGGCTAGTTACATGTTAAAATGTTGCTGATTGAAAGCTGGACATTGATTGTTAATGATATGCTGTAGCTTAGAGCTAATTAAAGTTCTTTTCAACTTTGGGCAAAGTACATGAGAGAAATGCGTTTCTTGTTTGATTGCGGCTCTCTCATGTGCCTTAGCGTAAGGTTCTCCACAACCTGCTGCTAAAACTTGAAAGTAAGGTTCTAATAATTAGGCGAGTCCTTGCAAATGATTTTTTCCTCATGCAACCCATTACCCTCATGTAGAAGTTCCATGTTTAGGTGAGACGGGTCAGACTTGCTGAGCCTTCGTGCTCACTGCTTGTGTTTGAAGCTTTTGCAGGGTTCTATGAGGAAGGGACTCCCGAAGAGGAGACGGAACCCCAGGAGGGGAACCCCGTCGAGTGGGAGTCGTGCACGCCGCAGAGTTAGTGTGCGTGTGTGCTAGCAAGGACACGTTCGAGGGCTGAACGTGCACTTGATGCTTAGTCTACGCCCGCGAGTGTAGACTGAACTTATTTTGATGTAAACATGTTCATAAACTTGTTTATGTAATAAAACTTCCGCTTCCGCTTTGCACCTTTGACGTGTGTTATACGGTGCTGTGCAACGCAGTACCCCTCAGCGTGATCCTGGCTCAACAGGACCAATGGGGTCGTGTCAGCATGGTATCAGAGCTCGCTTGAGGTTTAACACAGTACAAAGGTCTTCTTTTTCAAAAGTCCAGTGAGGAACGAGTTAGTAGCCCGTATAAGGATGTTATTAGTATATAGAAAGTGTCATATTAACCTATTTGTTATGTCGGAAAATCGTGCATCTCGGGACGTTCATGTCTTGGGGGGTGCACGTAAGCGCTGTCCACCAGTGCGCACAAGCTGAAGGGTGGAGCCCCACGGGTGGCAGGTAACCCGACCCGCTTTAGTATCCTCTACGACTCTTCATGTTGTTTGGGGTATTCGAGCAACGTCTGTCCCTGGCGTGCGTGGTGCAACATGGGAGACCCCGTCACGTGGTCTGAAACGTGAACACGTAACTCAAGGCGTGTTTGGCTTGAGAACATCCGGGCGAGTGATGACGGCCGGATGTACGAACTGTATGGATTCCGGGCTCGGTGTGCAGCCGAGTCTGATGATTGTTTGAGTTTCTGCAGGTAGCCTTACCACGAAACGGTAGACGTGTAGCATCCGTGTGCGAGTGACGAGTAGTGCCACTGAACTAACGAAGCCGGCTAAGTCCGGTATAGGTTTTTCCTTTGTGAGGACGTAGTACCGACATAATCTGGTGACGCATCGACGTCACATCCAACTAAATGAACAACTTCATTTAAAAACTTGAAGGTTTTGATCCAAAGTAGTAAAACTTGATGTAACTCCTTCCCTTGAACAGGATATTCAAAGTTAACAAGTTTTCAACTTATAGGATGTTAAGGACAGAGCACTCTGTTTTCAGCTGAATCAAGGCTGAAGTTAATCAGAGGTTAGAGGTTGAGTTCGTTCGAGGTTGGGGTCGTATGATACATTTCTGGAAAGTGTTGGAAGAGCTGTACAACTCTTCTGTTGAGGTCCAGAGGTGTTTCATCCCTTAACCACTCGAAAAATGCAGTAGAGTTGAAACTGTCCAGAAAACAGGACAGAGCAAAGACTCTCTGTAAACTCTCTGTAAATTAAGCATAACTTCCTGCTTAAAATCCAAAAATAGGAAATGAGGTACTTCTGGAAAGCTTATGAGATGGGTTACGACTTTGTAACAGAAAGTTTTGTCAGATTGGGAACAGAATTAACTGGGATTCTTGGATCAATTCAGTACCTAAAGCAGGGAGGTGCTGTCCAATTGATTCCAGAAATTCTGTTAACTTTGACATCTCATAACTTTTGAACCAGGACAGATCTTAGGCCAACCAAATACTTTCTGGAAAGCTATTGAAGTTAACTTTAACTTTGATGTTGAGCTCTAGAATTGGTTTGCCTTTAACATGGCCTAAATCAGGTTGATATGGAAACTGGTCAAGGCTGTCATGGGAACAGCAGATCAGCAGTCAAATTTGTTTAAAATTTGAACTAAGTTTCCAAGTTTTATGGGTTCAATGACATTTCTTATGTTATAGCTCAGAAGTTTACTGTTTAAATAAATATTTGACATTTCTCAAATATATTTTTACAGATGACAGCAGATAAACAGTTGGAGAACGGGTGGGTGGTTTCCCACTGTTCTGACCGTAGCGGCTACCCGGAAGCATTGTGGCAAATGCTCCAATATTTCGGGTACAACCAGATGCCGCAATACTTCGCCAAGGAATAAGGCGAAGAGGGGAACAAGACGTGGACGATCCATGTCGAAGTAACTGCAGGACCTACGCCACCCGGTTGGGTGCCATTCACCGTCACGGTGAGAGGAAGACAACCGGAAGGGATGTGGCAAGTGGCAGCCCGCGACACTATGTCACGTTTCTGCCAACTGCACGTGCAGGCTATGGAGGGCACACCATACACACTCGTTCCGGTGGAGGGACGAGCTCAGCATGTGTGGGAAGAGAGGTACCTGGAGGCAACAGACCCGAGTTGCCCAAGGTACAACCCCGCGGAGGCAAATCTCAGCCTCCAAATGAGGGCGGGAAATGCTGTGATGGACAGCCAAGCTGTTCATACGGAGCATCTCTCCACAAAGCTCAAGGAGAGCACAAGCCGTGGAGATCATTTCGAGAATGCTCACAGCGCACTCCGCAATGTGCTCCTTCCGACGATCAAGCGACTGAATGAACAACACAATCAGTTGCGTCGTCTGAAGAAGGCAAAGAAGAAGAGCCGTGTTGACATCGCGGCGTTGCAAGAGCTGGTGCAGACCCTAACCCAGCAGAATGAGGACCTTTCTCAAGAGCGGGACGACGCTATCGAGGAAGGCCAAGGCTGGGAGGAGGACTACAACCAAGCTATGGACGAGGTGCATGCTTTGCAGGACCTCGTGCCCCCGGTATTGGGCGTACCGGTAGTCTTGGGTCTTCCAGCCATGGGAGAACCCAGAATGGGAGAAGAGGTGGTAGACCCCGAGCCACCAGTAGAGGTACCGGAGGAGGACGACCCACAGGAGGTCGAGTTCTACTCCGAGTAGGGGGTTACAGTTGCCAAGTAGGGCAGCTAGGGTAGCGTAACCCAACTTTTGTAATCAGTGACATGTCGTGTAAACAGTAGCGTATGTATAGGTAGTGACGACATGAGCACAACTTCTCGGAGATCCGAGAATAATGTATCTTGTATAAAGTTTCTGCTTTATCAATATATGTTGTGCAAATTAATCATGTGTCACTTCAATGCCTACTGTTGCGTATGGAATTTTAAGTAAGACATGTGCTAATCGCTGCTATTTTGAATTTCAGAATGACACGTACTCGTGCCAACCCTGACATTGGGGGTACCAGTCAAGGGGGAGAGGCCTCCCAACCACCTCCCGAGGACTCCTCGGAACAGCAGCAGCAACAGCAACAGCAAACACCGCCACCGCCACTGCCAACGGTTACATTGGCCGACATTGTCGGGGCAATGGCGGGCTCGCATCAGCAGCACACAGAGTTGCTGCAGACTCTCATCGCCAATACATCTCGCCCAGAGAGACATCAAGACCGTGAGGAGCGTCAACAGAGCTCCTACTCCGACTTCCTGGCGACTCATCCCCCTGTATTCTCAAGGGCGGATGAACCTCTTGACGCGGACAACTGGCTCCGCGCCATAGAGATGAAGTTCGGGCTGCTCCAAATCAGCGAGCAGCGCAAGACTCAGTTCGCGGTCCAGCAGCTCCAAGGATCCGCGAGCGCGTGGTGGGCCAACTTTTGTGCTTCACAGCCCACCGACCGAGTGATGACCTGGACGGAGTTCCGGACGGCCTTCAGGGCCTATCATATACCGCCCGGTCTGATGAAGAGGAAGACGCAGGAGTTCCTACACCTGCAACAAGGGAGCCGGAACGCGCTGGAATACTCCAGGGCGTTTAACGATCTCGCGCTATATGCGTCGTATCATGCTGATACCGACGAGAAGCGGCGGGACCATTTTTACCAGGGGCTTAACCCGCTCCTGAAGGACAAGTTGGCGATGTTCAATCGCGGCAGCCTCAACGACATCATTGATGCTGCGATTGTTCAGGAGGACTCCGGCAAGGAGTTGGCGGCGGCAGAGCGAAAGCGAAGCGCGCCGCAGAGCAGCGGAGAAGGAGGCGGTCCTTCTCAGAAGTTTCGGATGGTGAATCGCCCACCATCAGGTCCACGCTGGCAGCCACCACAGCGGTCGATGCCGTTCCGCAGTCGGCCGTACTCTTCACCGGCATTCCGGCCGGCACTGCCAGTACCACCGCAACAACAACAACAGCAGCGGGCGATGCCGCGTGCGTTTGCACCTCAGCAACGCATGCCGGGCTTTCGTCCACCAAGTACTCCACCAGCAGCGGCCACATGTTACAAGTGTGGTCGTCCAGGACACTTCGCGAGCAGTTGCCCGGAGAGGCAAGGCGGCGGAGTGGCACCACAGTTTCCGGGGAGGAATCAAACCCAGAACCCTACAAATGCACGGCGGGCAAACCCTAGGCCCGGCACTGTCCACCAACTTGCCATTGAGGACGTGCCGGAGGGCGAGCCAATCCTTGCAGGTATGTTCCAACTCCACCTGCATCCCGCTATAGTACTGTTTGATTCAGGCGCCACGCATAATTTTATTAGCCAAGCTTTCATTTCTAAACACAGTTTGCCAATACTACCCACCGATAGTCCATATTTAATTTGTTCACCGGGTGGGAAGATTTCAGCAAGCGTAATGGTCTCCAAAGCACCATTATGCTTAGCGGGTAGAGTGTACCCCACGTCTCTCATTGTCTTGGAGGGACAGAAGGTCGATGTCATCCTAGGGATGTCGTGGTTAACCCGCCACGGCGCTGTTTTAGACACCGTCCTTCGAGTCGTGCAGTTAAACTCAGAAATGCACGGTTCTCACTCATTATTTCTGGACAGTCCAGAAATAAAACTTCCAAGTGTCTATCAAGCCACAACCATCAGATTGGAAGACATTCCAGTGGTCCGAGAGTTCCCTGATGTATTCCCAGACGATTTGCCGGGGATGCCACCCGATAGAGAGGTGGAGTTCAAGATTGAACTTGCACCGGGAACCATGCCAATATCCCGAAGGCCGTACAAGATGGCGCCCAAGGAGTTGGCTGAACTGAAGACTCAGCTCACGGACCTTCTGGAGAAGGGTTTTATTAGGCCGAGCTCCTCTCCATGGGGCTGTTCGGCATTATTTATCAAAAAGAAGGATGAAACGTTGCGGCTTTGCGTGGACTATCATCCATTAAATGCCGTAACCATCAAGAACAAGTACCCATTGCCACGGATCGACATGTTGTTTGATCAGTTGGTCGAAGCAAAGATCTTTTCCAAAATGGATTTAAGATCCGGGTACCACCAGATTAAGATAAGGGCGGAGGACATTCCAAAGACGGCTTTCTCGACGAGGTACGGACTTTATGAGGACCTGGTCATGTCCTTTGGCCTCACCAATGCTCCAGCTCACTTCATGTACTTAATGAACTCGGTGTTCATGCCGGAGCTGGACAAGTTTTTCGTGGTCTTCATCGACGACATCCTGGTATATTCCAAGTCGGAGGAAGATCACAAGAAACATTTGCGTATAGTCTTGCAACGGCTGCGGGACCATAAGTTATACGCAAAATTCAGCAAATGCGAGTTTTGGATATCGCAAGTGCCTTTCCTCGGGCATATCATCTCAGCGGAGGGTATTGCTGTGGACCCGAGCAAGATCACTCAAGTGCTGAATTGGAAATCCCCGAGAACTGTTCATGAGGTACGGAGTTTCCTCGGACTCGCGGGATATTATCGGAGGTTCATTCCGAACTTCTCGAAGATTGCCAAGCCAATGACAGAGCTGCTGAAGAAGGCTACCAAATATGTTTGGAGTCCAGCATGTGAAGCAGCATTCAAGGCTTTAGTCAAGCACCTGACATCAGCACCGGTTTTGGCGCAGCCAGACACAACAAAACCGTTCGATGTGTACTGCGATGCATCCGGCATTGGGCTCGGATGTGTGCTGATGCAAGACCGAAGAGTGGTCGCGTATGGATCACGGCAGCTTAGGAACCATGAGCAGAATTATCCAACTCACGATTTGGAGCTCGCTGCCGTGGTACTTGCACTGAAGATGTGGAGGCACTACCTACTCGGTAACCTCGTATATTTATATACCGACCACAAAAGCCTCAAGTACATATTCACTCAGAAGGAGCTGAACATGAGGCAACGAAGATGGTTAGAACTGATAAAGGATTACGAGATAGAGATCCATTATCATCCGGGCAAGGCAAACGTTGTGGCAGATGCGCTGAGCCACAAGTCACACGTCAATAATCTGACCATCACACCGTTGGAAGAGAGCGAACCACCACTCCATGTGATTCCACACGGAGCTCTCTACAACCTAGCTTTGATCCCCACCATCCGTGAAGAGATAGCGGCAGCCCAGAAGAATGACAAGGGCATGTCACATTTGCGGAGATGTATAGACAGTGGGGAGTTGAAATGTTTCCGGAAGGACGGAGACGGCGTCCTATGGTTCAAGGACCGGATTGTCGTACCCTGAAACCCGGAGTTACGGAAGAAAATCTTTGATGAGGCTCACTTATCAAAATTTTCTATTCACCCCGGCAGCAACAAAATGTATCAAGAACTCAGAAGAAAGTTTTGGTGGACACGGATGAAGCGCGAGGTTGCAAAATACGTGTCCGAGTGTGATACATGTCAAAGGGTGAAGGCAGATCATATGCGGAAACCGGGACTGCTGCAACCACTGGGCATTCCTGCCTGGAAGTGGGAGGACGTGAGCATGGATTTCGTCGTCGGTTTACCCACCACCTTACAGAAACATGATTCTGTGTTGGTGATCGTCGATCGGCTCACCAAAGTTGCCCATTTCATCCTGGTCAACACCAACTACAACGCCAAGAAGTACGCTGAACTGTACATCTCACGGATCCTATGCTTATACGGCGTACCCCGTACCATCATATCGGACCGGGGCACTTTATTTGTGTCCCGTTTTTGGGAGCAGCTGCACGCTGCCTTGGGGACGAAGCTGATCCGTAGTTCAGCCTACCACCCGCAGACGGATGGACAAACCGAGCGGGTAAATCAGGTTCTAGAAGACATGCTACGAGCTTGCGCTATCGACCACGGCAAGAATTGGGATGATCACTTGCCGTTAGCCGAGTTCTCATACAACAATGGGTACCAAGCCAGCATCAAGATGGCGCCCTACGAGGCGCTATACGGAAGAAAATGCCGCACACCATTGAACTGGTGTGAGTCTGGCGAAAGGGTTACCTTCGGGATTGACCTTGTCAACAACGCGGAAGAAAAGGTTCGATTAATTCAAGCGAACCTAAAAGCCGCTCAATCCCGACAGAAACAGTATGCGGACCGGAGAAGGCGCCCATTACAATTCGAAGTTGGGGATCACGTATATCTACGGGTGTCTCCAATGAAGGGTGTAAACAGATTTGGGATGAGGGGAAAGTTAGCACCCCGCTTCATCGGTCCATTCCAGATTACCGAAAGATGTGGATCGGTGGCATACCGGCTGAAATTACCAGAAGCACTTTCCGGTGTGCACGACGTCTTTCACATTTCCCAGCTGAGGAAGTGTCTCAAGCTATCAACTACCGTTCAGCTGGAAGACATTGAAGAACTGCAACCGGATCTCACCTATCGGGAGGAACCGGTGCAGATTATTGATGAAAAGGCCCGAACCACATGCAACCGTACGTTGTGGTTCTACAAGGTTCTATGGAGTAATCACTCCATGGACGAAGCGACATGGGAGAGCGAAGAATTCCTTCGCACTAACTACCCCGACTTTTTCACGTCGCATATCCGGTAATTTTCCACCGTCCTCTCTCTCATTTTCACCTTATAATCTCGGGACGAGATTCTTTTAAGGGGGGGGGGGAATGTAAGGGCCTCAGTTTTTGACACACATTTGCAGTGTTCATCACCACACCACACACCTCATTTGAGGAAGAATGATGAACACAAATGAAGAGCAAGTAACAATTATCAACATGCTCATTAGAGAACAAACTTACACATTGCAAAAGTGGTATTTCCCACATGTGATATAGATGGGCTGGACATATGAAAACTCCTACACTTTACTAAGGATGTCCCTGCCAAGTTTCACCCAAATTCAAAACCTTTTTGAGGTCAGTTTGGGTATAGTTAGGAAGAGGGCAGTTGGAAACCTTATTCAAATTCAAACTGTTTTTATCCCATGAATTTAAAAGTGGAAGGCATATTCTTACTCAGCACATTTTTGTGAGCTCACACACCAATTTTCACTCCATTTGGAGTTGATCTTGACATGAGCTAAGTGGGAGAAATTCAAACTTTATTTGAATTTCAAACTGAACTTGTGCTGAAATTCATTCAAACCAAACCTCATTTGAACTTTGATCAATTCAAATGGCTCATGGGTGAATAATTTGAATTGCCAAGGGTAGTATGGGGTTCACTGTTTACAACAGTGATTAGGAGTAAATTTCAGAGGTTAAAACTGGAGGTGGGACCCACATGTCAGCCACTGCTCAGATCAAACCGACTGAGACTTTTTCACTCGGGTCGCCGAGCCGCAGCGGTGATCGCCACCGAGGCCAGCCGCCGCGCCACCAGCTGCTTGCCCACGCGCGGGCATGAGGCGGTGCAGAGCCTTCTTAAGGCGTCTGCCCCCTCCTCGGCCGAGGCACCGTCGTTCTTCCCCGCAAGAACTCAGCGCCGGCCGAAAACTTCCGCAGCTCGGACTTGATCGGAGGACGCCGATCGCAGCTCCCTCCTTCCACTCCAGAGCCCCAGCAAGGTACTAGAGACCTTCCTCCGTCCTCCCCGTTGCTAGAATTCGGTTGAAACCGATTGATATCGGCTGTGCCGAAAGATCAAATTCGGGACTTGGAACCGCCGCACCTCGGGCTCTCGTGAACAGCCCAACCAGGGCGTTGTCACGCCCGAGCCAAGGCACCCTTGGACGCGCAGGTGACCAGTGCTACTCATCCCCGAGCCACAGCTAGAGTGGTTGCTCACTGGCGGCGAATTTCCACTTTTCCCCTTTCTGTGTGCAGAACGACCTTCGGGTACGATTCTGTTTAATTCGTGCTCTAGAAAGGGTTAGAGGGCCTCAGGCCGCTCTCACACGAGCTAGACACGGTAACGCACAAGTTGCCTTCACAACTCTGGGCCGGAGAACCTCTGTGCCCGGCGTAATTTGAGGTCTACTAATGGCGGAGCGAACGGGCGGCATCAGGCGCACGGTGAGGACCTATTTCGGGCCTTCCCCGAGCTGCCTTGAGCTCATGTCGACCTTCTCTGAGGTCCACTGATGCTTCCCGACCGATTTCCCAAGTAGCTGAGGTGCTAGAGAAGTCAGTCGACATGGCCGAAGTCATTCCGAGGTGGCGGCTCGTCGCCGACCATGCTCCGGCCGTTGTCATGAGCAGCTGACCCTCGGATCCTGTTCCCCGAGTAAAAGTAGGCAGGGGCGGCCAGGATCAAGAAGTTTGGAGCTGTACAGCAGCCGGCGGCGAGCTCTCCGGCGAGATCCCTCGGCGGCAGGGCGCGGGTGTCGCGAGGTTGAAGAAGGGGGTGGACCCCAGCTGTCAGCGGGAGATATTTTGAATCGGGATCCGGCTGCGGCCGGGATCGGGTGTGCTGGCACGCAAAATCCTTGTGGGCCGCGATGTGCCATCGCCTAGGCGTGCGACGCGTGTCCCCTGGGCCCACGCGCGAGTTTAAACTTTTCCCCGATTTTCAGATTTCCTTCAAACTTCAAATCCTCATAACTTTGGCTAGAAAGCTCCAAATTGAGTGAACCAAATTTTGCTGGATTCAGCTCTCTGAGTACTTTCCAGAAAATCAAGTTTCACTTCATGAAATTCCTTATTTCTCCAGAATTAATTCCTCAAAGTTTAAACTGTTAGGAATTTTAACTGGAAAATCCTTTGGGGGAAAATCCTGAAATTTTTCTGGGATGTTCACCAAAATATCCCTGAACTACCATAAAAATTTCAGATCCATGTGAGCTCATCTGATCCACCTAATGGTGTGATTAGTGAAACTGTTCCAGAGAAAATAGAAAATGTTCAGAAACATTTTCAGAATTGTCTCTGAAATTGTTTAGCTCATATCTTTAGTTAGGGACTTCCAAACTAAGTGAGACCAAATCCATTAGAACCCTCTGAAAATCTAGTTTTCAGAAAGTCATAGTTGTTTCATGAAAATTCCTAGAACACCCTAAGAGTTCCAATTAAGGTCAAGGACATAATTAATTGTGGAGGGCTCAAATGAGCTTTGCTGCAACTAAAACTTGACCAAGTCTCTGTTTAGGTTGTAACCAAGCCACAGTAAAAGTTTCACAGTCATTAGGTCTGTCTAGCAAGGGTTATAGACTTCACAACTTCAAAGTTAATACAAATGCATTTAAATTGATACATATGTTTCTTATATCATGTAGTCGCTAAGGTCGAGGAGGAACCCGAAGTCCTAGACTTCGTTACTCCGGAGGAACAGCTAGCCTACGACCAAGAGCAGCAAGGAAAGCTCCGGTTTGCATTAACCTTTTTACAAATTTTTATTGTTTTGAGCATATACTTGTTTCCTTTATTCTGTGCATTAGAGTCTTGATTGGAAACCCAACTGCATAGCCAAGAAAACCATGGGTTGGGGTTAGGATGGAAAACCCTGTTAGCTACTGCATTGCTAGGATAGCGTAGGATTCGGTACAAGTCGAGTAGTTGGAACTACTCGCGAGCATAGGCTAGAGGCACTCGACTCGGGTAGTGTTAGCACATGAAACACATGGCAAGAAAATGAGACCAAGCGGAGAGTAAGGGCAGCAGGACTTTGGGGCCTGTGTGCTGTAGCTCCGCTTGTGTCGATTGAGGACCGAGCCGTGTGCGGGCCTGTTGAACAAGCTAGAACAGTACCGAAGACCTACCGGCTATATGGGAACCGGGAAACTGATGTAACCCGGGTAGCTGGGTATTGAGGCATTGCCCGTCGTTCAGAGGGTAGGTTGAGAGCTCGAGGTGTAAATCGGCTGGCGGCACAGAGATGCGCGTGCAGGGACCTCTTGCTCGGGACGATGGGACCGGTTCAATATTTGGCTAACGGGTCAAAGGTAGTCGCGTACGGCATCCGTGATGGTTGTTGTAGGCAACATCGAGTACGGGCGTACGTGACGGGTTGTTCGGGTAACCCTGCAGGTGTAAATCGATTATAATCGCCGTCCCTCGCGGTCAGTGAGTACCACTTGTTCACTGTACCGTGACGTAGAAAGAACAGGCTAGTTACATGTTAAAATGTTGCTGATTGAAAGCTGGACATTGATTGTTAATGATATGCTGTAGCTTAGAGCTAATTAAAGTTCTTTTCAACTTTGGGCAAAGTACATGAGAGAAATGCGTTTCTTGTTTATTGCGGCTCTCTCATGTGCCTTAGCGTAAGGTTCTCCACATCCTGCTGCTAAAACTTGAAAGTAAGGTTCTACTAATTAGGCGAGTCCTTGCAAATGATTTTTTCCTCATGCAACCCATTACCCTCATGTAGAAGTTCCATGCTTAGGTGAGACGGGTCAGACTTGCTGAGCCTTCGTGCTCACTGCTTGTGTTTGAAGCTTTTGCAGGGTTCTATGAGGAAGGGACTCCCGAAGAGGAGACGGAACCCCAGGAGGGGAACCCCGTCGAGTGGGAGTCGTGCACGCCGCAGAGTTAGTGTGCGTGTGTGCTAGCAAGGACACGTTCGAGGGCTGAACGTGCACTTGATGCTTAGTCTACGCCCGCGAGTGTAGACTGAACTTATTTTGATGTAAACATGTTCATAAACTTGTTTATGTAATAAAACTTCCGCTTCCGCTTTGCACCTTTGACGTGTGTTATACGGTGCTGTGCAACGCAGTACCCCTCAGCGTGATCCTGGCTCGACAGGACCAATGGGGTCATGTCATCGGGGACCACGGCTGAGTGGGAGCCGTACACGCCGCACTGAGCTGAGACGTGCAGCTAGTGTGGGTTGCCCTAGGGCTGGGCAACCGACTTTTGCTAGATAGGAGGGCGTGAGTTGTACAAAAGAAACTTCCGCTGTGTAATAAAGACCCTAGTTTGTAAATGTGAAGTGTACTACCTTGTACATTCAGTTTGTTTTCCCATGTAATATATTATGTTCTTATGACGTGTGCTGTCGGGTGTCGCATCGCGCGGCACCACCCTCTGCGATCCTGGATGAGCGGATTCCGGTCCGCCACACGGAGGTGACATGTGTCCGGTAGTGTCGAACCTCCCGGAGGTGAGCTCCGAGAGCGACACGTGTCCCGCGTGGCTGGTCCTCTCTTTTCCGCGGTGAATAGCTCCTAAGGTGACACGTGTCCTGCGGACTGACCTCGCTTCTCCGCAGAGGCTAGCTCCGGGGCAACACGTGTCCCACAGGGTCGGACTTCTCCCCCTTTGTGGGGACGAGCCTCGAGCCTGCCACGTAGCCAGTTTAGCAGTGGGAGTTGTCTTCGGCACTCTCGGTGAACTGGACTTGGCTCCTTTTGGCTATATTTTTTATATTTTCTCTGTTTTAGCTTATTTTAAAATGTTGTTCTACATGAAACATGAACACATGCAGAAACCAAAAATGAGGGTGTCACAAATCTACCCCCCTTAAATTAAATCTTGCCCTCGAGATTCGTTAGTAGAGAATAGATGAGGGAATTCTGCCTTGATGTCTTCTTCACGCTCCCATGTGGCTTCAGCTTCGGTATGATGGCTCCATTGTACCTTGCACCATCGGATCACTTTGTTCCTCGTGACCCTTTCCTTTACGTCCAAAATTCGGATGGGGTGCCCCGCATAGGTCAGGTCCTCTTGAAGTTCAAGCTCTTCCATTGGTACTTGCTCCTCTGGTACCCTCAAGCACTTCTTGAGCTGGGATATATGAAACACGTCATGTATGTCGGAGAGGTGTGTTGGGAGCTTTAGTTGATAGGCTACTTCTCCTCGCTTGTCCAAAATCTTAAACGGCCCGATGTAGCGAGGTGCTAGCTTGCCTTTGACGTTGAAACGTCGTTGGCCTCGGATAGGCGATACCTTAAGGTATACGAAGTCTCCTACTTCGAAAGTTAACTTCCTTCGCCTATTGTCCGCATAGCTTTCTGTCGTGACTGAGCAGCCTTCAAGTTCTCTCGTATGGTTTGGACTTGCTTTTCAGCCTCTTGTAACACTTCTGGTCCAAACACTTGGTTCTCTCCGGTATCGTTCTAAAACAGCGGTGTCCTACACCGTCTACCATATAATGCTTCGAAAGGCGACATCTTCAAGCTAGCTTGATAGCTGTTGTTATAGGAGAATTCGGCGTACGGTAAACTCCTATCCCAACTACGCCCATGTTTCAAGGCGCAAGCTATCAACATGTCCTCCAGAATTTAGTTTGTCCCTTCGGTTTGTCCATCGGTTTGTGGGTGATAGGCGGAGCTAAAATCCAGTCGTGTACCCATAGCTTTCTGCAGCTTCCTCCAAAATCTAGAGGTAAACTGAGAACCTCGATCTGAGACTATCCTCCTCGGGACTCCATGACGGCACACGATCTGCTCCATGTACAACTCGGCTAATTGTGCAACGTTGTACTTGGCCCTTACAGGGAGAAAATGGGCTGTTTACATCAATCGGTCCACGATAACCCAGATGCAGTCATAACCCGACTGAGTATGTGGCAATCCGACGATAATATCCATACTGATGTCTTCCCACTTCCATTCGGGACCCTTCAAGGGTTGCCACAATTCAGCGGGTCTTTGATGTTCGGCCTTCACCCGTTGGCATGTGTCGCATAGGGCAATGTATTCGGCTATGTCCCTTTTCATACCATCCCACCAACATTTTGGTACTTCCGGGATGTATGGAATAGGGTGAGTCATGTGCCTCCTTTAATATCATGTCATGGATGTGCTTTATGTTAGGCACACAAATCCTTTTTCCTAGACAAAGCGTACCCTTCTCATCTTTCTTGAAATCCTTCTCTATTCCTTGTCGGATCCTTTCCTTGATCTCCTTGATCTCCTCATCTGTTGCTTGGCCATCTCTTATCTCTTGCTCCAACGAAGAGTGAAGTTCCATCACTTCCATCTTGTTCAAGAATCCGAGGTGTAACCGTTCGAACTCCTGTCTCTTGAGCATCATTACACCAGCAGGGATTTAATGAGAGCGGAAACTCTCCTTGAACTCAGTCCAAGTGATCGTCTCCGGGTCGACATGAGCGTTGCATAGGGCATCCCACCAGTCAGCGGCAGCTCTCATGAGTTGGTGCGACGCAAAAAGAACCTTCTCTCGGTCATTGCACTGAACTATGGCAAGCTTCTTCTCCATGGATTTCAACCAGTCGTCGGCCTCCATGGGGTCGTTAGCTTGGGCAAAGGTGGGTGGTCGAGTCCTCATGAACTCTCCCAGTCTGTTATGAGCCTGCGGTGGTGATGGCGATGGTGCCGAAACGGGGTTGTTGTTTTTGGCCTGCAACTGACCCAAAGTTTGGATCATGGTTTGCATAAGTTGATTCTGCATGGCCATCAACTGTTCCAGGTTGTTCTCACCAGCTCCGGGGTTAACAGGAACTTCGCCGTGGCCATCCTCTTGGTTGCCACGGACTTTCCTTCCTTGGCGGCCGTTGTTTCCTCTCACCATCTGTGAGAGAGAACAAAATAGAATAGAGGTTAGATGGATCCCCCTCACTATATGCATCAAGGTGGGTTGGACTGTATATATTAGCCCATATGAGGATCTGAACAAGTGCCGAGGCATCTCACACCTCTTTCTACTTATGTGTAGGTATGGACAACGCTTGAGACGTCCCACAACTCACACTAAGCACACAATCACAAGCAATCACCACAAGGGCTCACACAACTCCTATTCAAGGCTTTATTCGATGGGGGTCATATATGGTTTAGGGTGATGCCAAATCTGTGATCCAACTATGGCTTCCCCTATGCTTGTATCCTATATCAAGGTGGTTCTAATGCCAATCTATGCATCCTAGGTTTGCATCCTATGGTCAGCATGTGGCTCAGCTACCAATCTGTGATCACTCTAGGTTGTGTGATCTACGATCAACCCGTGGCAGGTTGATACCAATCCATGTCTGATACCAACTTGTGACTTCTATCTAAGCGTGTAACCTACCGTCAACCCGTGGCTCTGATACCAATCTGAGACGCCCTCAATTCTGTGGAAAACCACGGAACCGAGAACTGATGCCTATGTGTGCCTAGGATGTTCATCACACATACACATATGTTCCACAAACTGAATTCAGAATATATATTACCATAAATAATAGGGTTTTATTACAATGTCTCATGAGTCTTGGACTCATGCTAACAGCGGAAGTCTTAATTTAACAGTGGAAGTCTTATTTCTATGTAGCGGAAGTCTTCTAACTAGTGCGGAAGTAAATCTAAACAGTAGCGGCAGCTCCATCTCTGCTCCATCCCCACAGGCAAGGTTGAGGATAGATTACACGCCTAATGCTCCACTTGGTCTTCATAGTAATCTTCTCCTGTTGCTGATGATGAAATAATAATGCAAGTTTGAGTACAATGATGTGCTCAGCAAGTGCGGGAAAATATGCTATGTAGCTCACAACAAGGTAGGTATAAAAAGGCTCCTTGCAAAAAGCAAAGTTATTTATCAAAACCATGATAAAACAGCAACTTATCTTTAATTGAATGTAATCCCAACATGTATTAAAATACCAATCATACCTCCATTATGTTCAGTGCCTTCCATGTCCAACCAGACATTAATGAACTTCATTCTCGCTCACAAATACCTTCTTGTATTCGTTACCATCTCACGAATACCATCTCGTATTCGCTACCATTTCATCTCATAAACATTTCCATCTCACTCCGAGACCAGTCAAGTTGCCATGACTCAATAGTCATGCAACCAATCTTATCACCCGGACTCAACAGCCCCGAAAACCAAACCAAAACCATCCAAAACCCTCCCAAAATAACCATCCAACTAATCATGGAAGTTGGCCAGGCGCTCGTGACCGTAAGCTCGGCGATCATGATAGTTTTAGACTCTACAGAGTTTGCACCTCTTTACCCACAAGTTTGTAATTTCGTCACCCGTCGGCGACTGCAGAACCTCCATTATACCAGTACACAACTGTCGGTGTATGGCCAAGAGATCACAAAATAGTCTTTACAAAGGGGCTACTAGATGTATGGACTCATTAAGGTTTCACCGGCAGGCTAGAATCTCCAATTCTCCCACCCACGGCCCCCCTCTTGTGCCATGCAGTTCCTAGGGCAGTCCTCACTCAACTCCCATTCCCCGCGCCTTGCACGGTCCATAGAAATCTAGCAACTTACCTAATTACTCAGTGAAGCCGCACCCATACTTGGCCTTGTGGTGGCACTGTTATCCTGGCATGTGCTCGCATGAACCGGTCCTTAGATCTACGACAAATAAACCACTATCTCATTCTACCTCATTCACAAATCCAGGCTTGCCTAGATCTCCCTCCGATCCATATTCATTAACAACATCAGTTTCTCATTATCATTACAAGTGCAGTTAGATAGACACATCTATCTCGCTTCCCAATCCCATGGACTTAGCGAAGCATAAAAAAAACCATAGCCGACTCATAAACTTTCCTGGCGACAAGGGTGGTTTAACCAAAACTAGAAACTCCTATAAAAGGGTTTCCCATCATGTTTGACTCAGCACACACACCTTTTCGGAAACAAAACAGTTTCCCAAAACATAGGATCAATATGGTCAAGGGGCACTTGCCTTGTTCTGGCTGTTCCGGTTGCTCAAAATCTTGTTGTTGTAGCTCGTCATAGGTAGTTCCCTGAGCTTGTCCTTCTATACATGATCATGCACATACAAGATTTACAACAATCAATATCATGCACAAACTTTAACTAGATGCAATGATGCTTATGCATGTTAATCTTATGATGCAGTTTAGTTTGTACGTTTTCTTGCATGGCTTGCATGGGTTTTACGATGAACAGAGTTGTAGAGATCAATTGTGCACATGGCGATGATCTTGACTTTTAGATCAAATCGATCAACAAGTGATCTGTCCATGAAAAACCTTCTGTTCGAAAGGAATCGAAGAACAGATGCAAAGAAAATGCGATGATGTCGTAAGGTAGTATTGGAGACCTACCTTATGTTCTTCTTGGTCTCGGGGTCCTTCTCCTAGCAAGACAGATCGTTGGGGCTCTCTTCCGGCGATCTCTCTCGACCGTACTCCGGCGAAGGGTTTACTCAGCGAGCTGGGGCTTGGGCTCTAAGTCGTCGGCTCATGAGTTGGAAAAGAAGTTCGTGGTTTTGGCCAAAGGTTCTGGGTTCTTTTTATAATCGGGAGGAAAGAGTTCTAATCTGATTGGACTTCGAATAGGAGTCCTATTCAACTTGACGTTGAATCTTAACAACTTATGTTTAGTTGATTTGGTGCGGTAACATTGTGGAAATTGTGTCGGTTTCCTCCCGTACCGGTATTCCCATGCGTACAGAAGCAAAACCCGCTCCAGAACTCGTTACCTCCGCAGTGATGAGCTCCGGAAGCTCCACGTGTCCATTGGGGGCTTGGTCTCCCCTTTCTGAAGAGACGAGCTCCGGTTGTGCCGCGTGTCAAGCGAGCGAGACCTCCCTCCCTCTTTCTCAGAGGTGGGCTCCACGTGCGCCACGTATCCTGGCGGTCGGGACCTCCTCTTTATTCGGAGGTGGCTCCGGGTGTGCCACGTGTCCTAACAGTGCCAGATTTCCTTCATTCTCAGAGACGAGCTCCGAGGTTGACACGTGTCCAATAGAACCAGACCTCCCGGAGGTGACACGTGTCCGGTAGTGTCGGACCTCCCGGAGGTGAGCTCCGAGAGCGACACGTGTCCCGCGTGGCTGGTCCTCTTTTTTCCGCGGTGAATAGCTCCTAAGGTGACACGTGTCCTGCAGGACTGGCCTCGCTTCTCCGCAGAGGCTAGCTCCGGGGCAACACCTGTCCCACAGGGTCGGACTTCTCCCCCTTTGTGGGGACGAGCCCCGAGCCTGCCACGTAGTCAGTTTAGCGGTGGACCTCTCCCCATTTGTGGAGATGAGCTCCAAAGGCGCCACGTAGCAAGTTTAGCAGCGGGACTTGTCTTCGGCGCTCTCTGTGAACTGGACTTGGCTCCTTTTAGCTATCTTTTTGATATTTTCTCTGTTTCAGCTTATTTTAAAACATTGTTCGACATGAAACATGAACACATGCAGAAACCAAAAATGAGGGTGTCACAGATATAATGCCTCCAAATCTTTAGGGCATGTACCACGGCTGCAAGTTCCATGTCATGTGTGGGTTAATTCAGCTCGTGTTTCTTTAGTTGTCTCGCTGCATAGGCTACCACTTGTCCATCTTGCATGAGCACACATCCAAGCCCTTGTCTTGATGCGTCACAATATATATCGAAACTCTTGCTCAAGTCCGGCAATACCAAAACCGGCGATGTGGTTAGTCTTTCCTTGAGCTCCT
Source organism: Neostapfia colusana (assembly GCA_030760725.1). Taxonomy (NCBI): domain Eukaryota; kingdom Viridiplantae; phylum Streptophyta; class Magnoliopsida; order Poales; family Poaceae; genus Neostapfia; species Neostapfia colusana. The sequence continues at coordinate 81,716,631 of JASWHV010000008.1, read as the reverse complement.
CAAAGCTTTCTTGGCACACTGGTGTCCACTAAAATGCTCTTCCCTTCATTAGCAATTCAGTCATAGGCTTCGCTATTTTGGAGAAATCCTTGATGAACCGTCGGTAGTATCCATCCATCCTAAGGAAACTCCGAATATCTCTCACATTTTGTGGTTGGTTCCACTTCTGAACATCTACGACCTTTCTGGGATCAACCGATACTCCTCTCTTGGAGATGATGTGGCCTAGAAACGATATCTCCTTTAGCCAAAATTGACACTTGCTGAACTTGGCATACAATTGATGCTCTCGCAGCTTCTGCAATGTCAATCTCAAATAATCTTCATGTTCTTCCTCGCTTTTTGAATACACCATGATATCGTCGGTGAAAACCACGACGAACTTGTCCAAGTACTCCATGAAGACCTTATTCATGAGGTACATAAAATATGTGGGTGCATTCGTTAACCCAAAAGACATAACGGTATATTCATACGAACCATACCGTGTTCGAAATGCAGTCTTCGGTATGTCGGAGGGCTCAATCTTCAGCTGGAAGTATCCTGACCGAAGATCAATCTTGGAGAAAATTCGGGCACCTTTAATTTGGTCGAATAGGTCCTCTATACGGGGAAGCGGGTATTTATTCTTGATCGTCACCTCATTGAGAGACCTATAATCCACACACATCCTTTGGGTCCCATCCTTCTTGTCTACGAAGAGCACGGGGGCTCCCCACGGTGACGAGCTTGGGCGTATAAAACCCTTTTTTAGCTGCTCCTGAATTTGCTTCTTAAGTTCCACTAGTTCATAAACGGGCATCCTATATGGCCTCTTCGCTATAGGTGCAGTTCCAGGTACTAAATCAATGGCAAATTCAATGTCCCGGTCAGGTGGCATACTAGGAAGTTCTTTTGAGAACACATCTGAAAATTCTTAAACCACCGGAATGCTTTCCAATGTTACTTCTTTGACGTGGTTCAACGCTGCCTTCTCGGTTGCTGGTTGGGCTGACTCGAACTCAATACGAGTACCGTGCTCATTTGTCAACTGCACGCTCCTCTCAGCACATTGAATTACTCCGTTGTGCTTGTTTAACCAATCCATCCCAAGTATTATATCAATCCCTTGGGAATCTAAGACAATAAGGTTGGCAAGAAAGTCTACCCCCCTTATTTTAAGATTTACTTTCGGACATACTATATTAGTCCTCATCTCTCCACCGGGAGAATTAACCAACATAGTGTGTTTCATGTGTTTTATGGGTAGATTATACTTGGCAACATACTTGGATGATATGAATGAATGTGATGCTAAAGAATCAAATAAAACAGCGGCTGGGTTGGAGTTGGCAAGGAACATACCAATCACGACGTCCTCAGCTTGTTGTGCTTCCTCAGCGGAGACATGATTCACGTTGCCACGAGCGTAGTTCCGCTGCCCATGGTTACCTTGATTAGCTCCTTCGTTTGGCCATGGGTTCTGCTTGGGCGTGTTGCTTGGCTGTCCAAGGCCTTTCTTCGGGCATTGTCTTGCAAAGTGTCCTGCCTCTCCGCATGAAAAGCATGCTTTGTTGCCCAAAACAGCAGGAACATTGGGGTGAGGCTGGTTTTGAGCATAGGCGCCCATATTGGGACGGGGTGCAGGAGGCAAAGGCATACAAGATGCTTACATAACAGGACGTTGCTGCGGTGGCTGATTAGGGCGAGGTGGGTTTGCAGGGCAGAAAGTAGAAGCGGACGAGCCATACTGTGGTGCAGCTGGGGGCATGAAACGGGGACGTATATTGCTCCCTTGTGGCTGGTATGGCATCTTTCTCTTGCCCTCTTGCTCGATCTCACGGATCTTGTTCTCAACCACTATAGCTTTGTCAACGAGCTTCTGGAAGCTTGCATAATCATTGTTGAGCAGTTGTACTTGGATCTCATTGTTCAATCCTCTCATGAACAAGTACTGCTTCCTTTGATCCGAGTTGACGTCTTCGGGAGCATACCTTGACAGCTGCGTGAACTTGTTGAGGTACTCATTCACGCTCTTCCTTCCTTGGTTGAGACCTTCGAACTCTTGCCTTTTAAGCATCATGACTCCAGCAGGGACATAATGAGAGCGGAAACTCTCCTTGAACTCAGCCCAAGTGATTGTCTCCTGGTTGTCATGAGCATTGCAGAGAGCGTCCCACCAGTCAGCGGCTGCTCCCATGAGTTGGTGCGATGCGAAGAGAACTTTCTCCTGATCATCGCACCGAACAATAGCAAGCTTCTTTTCCATGGATTTCAACCAATCATCAGCCTCCATGGGATCATTAGCTTGTGCAAAAGTAGGCGGTCGAGTCCTCATGAACTCTCCCAATCTTTTGTGAGCGGCGTTGGTGGTGGTGGTGGGGGTGGGGGTGCAGGAACGGGTTTAGGATTGTAGTGGTTGTTGGCTTGCAGCTGTCCCAAAGTTTGTATTATAGTTTGCATGAGCTGGTTCTGCATAGCCATCAACTGTTCAAGGTTTTTTGCATCAGCCCCGGGGTTAGCATTTTCAGGAAGTTCAACGTTGCCATCCTCTTGTGGTTCAAGGTTACCACGAACGTTCCTCCTTTGACGACTGGCATTTTCCCTCACCATCTGTGAGAGAGAGTTGGGTAGAATAGAAAAGAGAAGTTTAGGTTGATCCCCCCCAACTATATGGATCAAGGGTAGGAACTAAATATCTTCTGTTATTAATTTCAGCCTATATGAGGATGTGAACACATGCCGAAGCATCTCACATCTCTCTACTATGTGTGGATGTGGACTTTCGCAGAAGCGTCCCACATCTCACACCAGCACACAAACATAAGAATTCATCAAAAGTTCAACACACCACTCCTATTCACGCTACTACGATTTAAACGTTCCTATTACGGCTTATTCAATGGGAATCCTAAACTTAAGTGTGACACCCTCATCTCGGGTGTCACCATATGTTCATGCTTTATGAAGAGGAAACATTTTAAGAAAAGTAGGGACAGAGAAAAATATCAAAAGGATAGCCAATAAGAGCCGAATCCAGCTCTCAGAAAGCACCGAAGACAACTTACCGCGGCCGCTGGCCACGTGGCGTGTTCGGAGCTCATCCCTGCGAAGTGGGGAGAGGCCGCCGCCAAGCTGGCTACGTGGCAGGCTCGGGGCTCGTTTCCGCAAAGGGGAGAGGTCCGATCCTGTGGGACACGTGTTGCCCACGGAGCTAGCCTCTGCGGAAGAAGCAAAGGCATTTCCGCAGGACACGTGTCATCCTCGGAGCTAGTCCTCGTGGAAATTAGAGGACCAGTCGCGCGGAATACGTGTCGATCTCGGAGCCCACCTCCGAGGGGTCCTGTTCTATTGGACACGCGTCGTCACCGGAGCTTATCTCCGGGAGGTCTGTCGCTGCTGGACACGTGTCGACCTCGGGGCATGTCCCTGAAGAAAGAAGAGAGGAAGGACCGGCGCCAACACGTGGCGTGCGCGGAGCTCACCTCCAAAGGAGGGGGAGGTCTCGGTCGATTGACACGTGGCACAACCGGAGCTCGTCTCTGCGGAGAAGGAGATATCAGGCCCCGGAAGGACACGTGGAGCCTCCGGAGCTCATCGCCGTGAAGGTAATGAGTTCTGGAGCGGCTATTACGCGTAAGAATATCGGTACGTAAAGGAAACCGACCTGAATTCCACAACGTTACCGCACCAAATCAACTAAAGATAAGATGATAGGATCCAATGACGATCTGAATAAGACTCTTATTCGGGATACAATCAGATTAGGACTCTTCTCTTCCCGATTATAAATAGAACCCAGAACCTCTGGCCGAAACCACAAACTTCTTTTCCAACTCCTGAGCCGACGACTTAGAGCCCTAGCCCTAACTCGCCGAGTAAACCATCGCCGAAGCGCAACAAGGGAGATCGCCGGAGGAACGCCCAGCGGTCTGAGGAGGACCTCGAAGAACGTAAGGTAGGCCCCAATACCACCTTACGATATCGTTGTATTTTCTTTTGCATCTGTTCTTTGATTCCTTTCGAACAGAAGCCTTCCCATGGACAGATCACTTGATGATCAGGTTGATCTAAAGACAAGATCAAGCCATGCAAGAACACACCAATCTAATAAAAATCATAGGATAGCATGCATATGCATCATCGCATCTAGTTTAAGGTTTGTGCATGATATTGATTGCTGTGAATCTTGTATGCACGAGATCCTACCTACCAGGACAAGCTCAGGGAGCTGTCTACGACGAACTGCAGCAACCAGGTTTTGAAATTCAAGAACAACCGGAACTGCAAGAACAAGGCAAGTGCTACTTGACCATATTGATCCTATGTTTTGGGTAAAACTGTTTTGTTTTGCGAAAAGGTGTGTGTGCTGAGTCAAACATGATGGGGAACCCTTTTATAGGAGTTTATTAGTTTTGGTTAAACCACCCTTGTCGACTGGGAAGTTTATGAGTCGGGTATGGTTTTTACTTTTATGCTTCGCTGAGTCCATGGGATTGGGAAGCGAGATAGATGTGTCTAGCTAACTGCACTCATATTGATAATGAGAAACTGATGTTAATAATAAACATGGATCGGAAGGATATCTAGGCAAGCCTGGGTTTGTGAATGAGGTAACATGAGATGGTGGTTTACTTGCCATAGATCTAAGGACCGGTTCATGCATACACACGCCAGGATAACAGTGCCACCACAAGGCCAAGTATGGGTGCGGCTTAGCTGAGTAATTAGGTAAGTTGCTAGAGTGTTATGGACTGTGGAAGGCGCGGGGAATGGGAGTCGAGTGAGGACTGCCCTGGGAACTGCATGGCACAAGAGGGGGCCCGTGGGTGGGAGAATTGGAGATTCTAGCCTGCCGGTGAAACCTTAGTGAGTCCATACATCTAGTAACCCCTTTGTAAAGGCTATTTTGTGATCTCTTGACCATACAACGATGGTTTTGTACTTGTATAATGGAGGTTCTGCAGTCGCCGACGGGTGACGAAATCACAAACTTGTGGGTAAAGAGGTGCAAACTCTGCAGAGTTAATAAAACTATCATGATAGCCGAGCTTACGGTCACGAGCACCTGGCTAAACTGCCCTGATTAGTTGGGATGGTTAATGGGAAGGTTTTTGGTTATGGTTATTGGTTTGGTTATGGTTTGGTTGTTGGGACTGTTGAGTCCGGGTGATATGATGGTTGCATGACTGTTGAGTCATGGCAATGAGTTTGGTCTCAGTGTGAGACAAAGTTGTTTTAAGATGGTAGCAAATACGGGGAGGTATTCGTGAGATGGTAGCGAATACGAGGAGGTATTCGTGAGTAAGAATGAGGTTGGTTAATGTTTGGGTGGAACATGGAAAGCGATGGAGGTACATTGGTAATTCAATACATGCTGGGATTACATTCATCTAAAGTTAAGTTGCTGTTTTATCATGGTTTTACAAATCTGCTTTTCTGCAAATGAGCCTTTTTATACCTACCTTGTTATGAGCTGCATATCATGTGTTTTCCCGCACTTGCTGAGTACATCATTGTACTCAAACTTGCATTATTATTTCAGCAGCAGCAGCAGCAGCAGGAGAAGCCTACTGAAGACCAAGTGGAGCATTATGGCTTGTGATCTGTTCTCAACCTTGCCTGCGGAGGGAGTAGAGATGGAGCCACTTCTGCTTAGATTTGCTTCCGCATTAGCTGAATTGCTTCCGCATTAGAATAAAGACTTCCGCTGATAGAAATAAGACTTCCGCTGTGAGCATGAGTCCAAGACTCATGAGGTATTGTAATAGACTCTGTTATTCGTGGTAATATATATTCTGAATTCAGTTTGTGGAACGTATGTGTATGTGTGATGAACATCCTGGGCACACATATGCATTAGTTCTCGGTTCCGTGGTTTTCCACAGAATTGAGGGCGTCACATTAAGCATGTGAACTGGTGCTGTTCCCACCGTGTGACGGGAGTGGTCCATCGGACACCTCAATGTGGTTAAGTGCACTCCCACGTGGTGGTGAACCAGTACTTATGCGTGTCGTGCTCCGGATCACCGGCATCTACAAATAGGACATGAGAAACCTTAGAGAAGGAAGAAAATACTTCAAAACTTCAGAAGCTATGAAGCAAGAAAGAAAAAGTGTTGTTGTCCAAAAGAAGAGATAAGAGGGGCTGAAAATAGCACTTTGCGGTGGCTGAATTGACAAGAAAAGTGCAGCACCAAGCAATTTTCAAAAATAGCAGTTTAGAGGGGTGTTCCTATGTGTTTTAGAGTGTCCATTCTACCTAGGCTTGCGTCCTACGGTCAACGTGGCTCTGATACCAATCTGAGACACCCGGTTCCATGAAAACAGAACCGAGTTAATGCATATGTGTGCCCAGAATGTTCATCACACATACACATGTAATCCACAAACTGAATTCAGAATATAACCACGAATAAATAGTGTTTAAGTACTTTATTACAACGACTAATTGTCTCACTCATGATTGTCTATCTCATTCTTGCAGCGGAAGTCTCTAAACGACAGCGGAAAATAACTAAGCAGCAGCGGCTCCATCTTAAACTCCACAGGCAAGTTGACGGTAGTTCGCACACCTAGTACTCCACATGGTACTCGAAGTACTCTTCTCCTGTTGCTGATGCTTAGGTAATAATGCAAGGTTGAGTACATGACGTACTCAGCAAGTGCGGAAAAAATATGACATGTAGCTCACAACAAGGTAGGAATAAAAAGGCTCATTGCAGCAAGCGAATTTTATTTCACAAACATGATAAAAACAGCAACTATATCTACGTGATATTTATCCCCACATGACCAAGTAATTCAGCATCAATTTTTCCATCATGATCCACCATTTATCAAGTCTCAACCAACCATTAATCTTTCTCAAGTTCATCCCATGCTCATAAATATTCATAACCGTCTCATAATTCATATATCAAAAACCAAACTCATTTTCATGACTCAAAACAGTCCAAAAACCAATCCCAATGACCATACCATAACCATACCGAACATCCATCCCAAGTTTTCCCTTCTAATCATGTGAGTTGGCCAGGTGCTTGTGACCGTAAGCACGGCTATCATGATAGTTTTACACTCTGCAGAGGTGGCACCACTTTACCACAAGTTTGTGATTTCGTCATCCATCGACGACTGCAGAACCTCCATTATACCAGTACACAACCATCAGTGTATGGCCAAGAGATCACAAAATAGCTTTTACCAAGGGGCTACTAGATGTATGGACTCACTAAGGTTTCACCAGCAGGCTCGAATCATCATTCTCCCACCCACGGGCCCCCTCTTGTGCCATGCAGTTCCCAGGGCAGTCCTCTCTCGACTCCCATTCCCCGCGCCATCCATGGTCCATAACAAGCTAGAAACACACCTAATTAGTCAGCTAAGCCGCACCCATATTTGGCCTTGTGGTGGCACTATTTTCCTGGCATGTGCTGGCATGAACCGGTCCTTAGATCTACGGCAAGTAAACCACCATCTCATTCAACAACATGCACAAACCAAGCTTGCCTAGATCTCCTCGGATTATTGCTCATTATCATCATCAAGTTCTCATTATCATTATTCATATGAGTGCAGTAGCTAACCATGTTTTAATTTCGCTTCCCGTATCCCATGGATTAAGTGAAGCAAAAAGGAAAAACGACCATACCCGACTCATCAACTTTTCCGGCGACAAGGATGGTTAACAAAACTAGTGCACTCCTATAAAAGGGTGTCCCATCAAGTTGACTCAAGCATACGAGTTTTCGCAAACAAAACAGTTTCAAAACATGGGATCAATATGGTCAAAGGGCACTTGCCACGGGAGTTTTCGCAAACAAAACAGTTTCAAAACATGGGATCAATATGGTCAAGGGGCACTTGCCTTGCTCCCGTGGATCTTGTTGTCCGAGCGTCTCGAAGTCTTGGTGCTGTAGTTCTTCGTAGATGGCTTCCTAAGCTTGTCCCTCTACTCACGACCACGCACATACAAAATTTACAGCAATCAAACGTCATGCACAAACTTTACTCAAGATGCAATGGAGTAGATGGATGCAAATCCTATGGTGCTGTTTTATAAATCCAGTTTGTACGCGTTCTTGCATGTTTTAATGGCTTTCATGGGGTTTTATGACGAACAAGGGTGTAGAGATCAAGTGTGGACGTGGTGATGATCTTGACTCAAGATCTAGATCAATTCCACCATCAAAAACCGATCAAAACACGATCTGTCCACACGTACAAGTTTCTGCTCGAAGGAAGCGAAGGAAACGGATGTGTAGAAACAGCGACGATGTCGTAAGGTGGGTAAGGAAGACCTACCTCACGTACTTTTGGTGGCAGGGCCTTCCTCCTAGCGATGGCAGCAGCGGGGGCTCACCGGCGACTGAACTCCGGCGAGGGGGGAGGTTTAACTCGGCGAGTTGGTGGCTAGGGCCTCTAAGTCGCCGACTTGGGAGGAAGAAAAGAAGGTAAAGGGTTACGGCCAAGGAGGGGTTTTGGGTTCTATTTATAAGGGGAAAAAGAAGAGTCCTACTCCAATTGGAGCTCAAATAAGAGTCCAACTCAACTTTCGATTTCAACAAACTTATCTTTTCAGTTTGGTGCAGCAGCAATGTGGGGAAATTTTGGGGAAACTGTGTCGGTACCCTAAGTACCAGGTACTCCCGTGCATAGGAGAAAAATCTGCCTAAGGACCTCACATATCCGCAGTGGTGAGCTCCGGAGGTGCCACGTGTCCGTCGGGGGCCGGGCCTCCCCTCTCCTTAGAGGTGAGCTCCGTGCCTGCCACACGTACAGTAGAGCTAGGCCTCGCTTCTCCTTAGAGGCGAGCTCCGAGGACACCACACGTCTAGCAGGGTCAGGCTACCCTTCCCCTCAGAGGCGAGCTTTGAGGGCGCCACATGTCCAGAGGGTCGGGCCTCCCTTTTCCTTAGAGGCGAGCTCTGAGGGCGCCAAGTGTCCAGAGGTGCCGGTCCTCACCCCCTCCACGGGGGTGAGCTCCGACAGCGACATGTGTCCAGCGGCGCCGGACCTCATCCCTTCCATAGGGGCGAGCTCCGCGGGTGACACGTGTCCAGCAGCACCGGACCTCATCCCTTCTACAGGGGTGAGCTCCGCGGGCGCCATGTGTCCCGCGGTGCCGGGCCTCACCCCCTTCCGCAGGGGTGAGCTCTGCGGGCGACACGTGTCCCGCGGCTCGGGGATGTGTCGACAACGCACTTAGACAAATTGGAATTGGCTCATTTCAGCTATCTTTTTCCCATTCCCCATCATTTTTATGATTCTTTCTCCATTTCTATTTCTTTTTTAATGTTTCTCTATATGAAAAATGTATGAATGCACGGATTTGAATTTGAGGGTGTTACACATGCGAACCTCTAGCGGTGGTCACGACCGTTGGTCATTCCCGCCATGGTTCTGCGGCGAGCCCCCGGATCCCTTTCGAGAGTTCGGGTTGTCGTTCATGACGAGTTCACCTTGCCCCCCCCCATCCGTGAACTGTTCATGGTTTGGAGGGGTTAGGTTGATCAGGGGCTTACCCCGAAGGTCGAGCCCCCGAGCCCAGTGAGCAGCCTAGCGGGTGGAGCCGAGTGAAACCCATTCGTCCCATTCGGTTTGCACGGCCGGAACCTTTGGCCCTTGCTTCGCGTCGTGGGTCTTTCTGGTCGAGGCTTCATTGCCCGTGTTTCAATAATTCCCAGCTCGAGGACTACGCGTGGTTCTCGAGCTCTTTCGTTGGCTCGGGCGGCTTGTTGCCGACCCGTCGAGGGGTTACCTCGGCACTTGTGGTGATGGGGCTCGGCTACAATCTTAGAAGCGTCAAGGGGATCCATCCCACCCTTAATTGTCTTTTTGTGCACTGCTTTGCGTCACTTTCCCCTCGCTCGGGTTCATCCCGGGCAGCTCCAGAGCCATCTGTTGGCCGGCCTTTGAACCCGAGACTTTTGAGCCCATTAATGCGGACTGGAGAGTTAGCATTCTTCGGTGGTCATGTCGCCCTTCGCACCCTCTGATTATGCTGAGGTCGAGGAGGCGCCGCTCGACTCAGATACCATGGCATATTTGCTGTTTCTCGCCATAGTGCCCAACAGTTGCGGCCCAGATGGCCCCTGGCGCTTTTTCGGGCGGTTTTGTCAAAGGGGGGCCAAGGAAGCGCCACTCCGACTCGGCTCCATTGTGATTCTTTCAGTTTTCAATCCGGGGGTTGATTGACGTTACGGTGGAAGTTTCCATGAGGTTGTGGCAGTCACGAGGGGCCATTTGCCGTCTGGTGGTTGTCAGCCTGCGGATGCTGCCCTGCCCGCCTTATTCTTTTTCATTGCCCCCCCCCCCCCCCCGCCGGATTTTCTCCGCATTCGCCTGATTCTCGTTCGCCAACCTTCCCTCTTCGCCTTTCCATCTTGCGCAGTGCCCCATTTTCGTTCCTGACTTTTGGTGTCTTCCGCCGTTGAGGAAAGAAAAGCTCAGCTTCTTCTTGCACGGTGCATTCTCCCTTCTCGCCCAGCCATGCCTTCGTGGTCGAAGTCAGAGTCCCAGACCTCGGGGACTTTGGGTAGGCTGACGAGGCCCAAAGCCCATAAGGATTCGGAGTAGCCATGCCGAGAGGAAATGGCCTAGGAGAACAAGGCTCACCGGCGTTCGACCCCTTGTAGAAGTTTAGATTGTGAGGGAGGACCCGGATAGGTAGCACCCTCTGCCGGATGAAGGTTTGAACAAGATGGGCACCGGAGAAGCCTCTCCTCTTTAGCTCCCAGACTTGTTGGAGGATCAGGTTGAGCCTCCCCATCTCCCTCCTCGGAGTTCCCAACTTCTAGAAATCTTGCTCCTGGGGACACCTTCCCGAGAAGTGTGGAGGGGAGGGAGCGTCGTTCTTGATATAGAACCACCAGCGCTCCCACCTGATCCGAGGAGGAGGCAGGCGCGCATAGATGAAGTCCGATCGTCCACGGCGCGGTTCGATGACGGTGCCCCCACGGACGGGAGCTGGCCTTGGTTAGACAATGGTCGAACGCGGAAGAACCTCCACAATCTGAATTGGGGAGGCCAAGAAGCGGAAGGGGGATGAGGCCAAAGCTCGCCGGATCCAGTGCGAGAAGCGAAGGTGCGTGCGGCCGGTGAGTCTACTTCTGAGTCGTCAATGGAGTACAGCACCGGATCAACGGAGAGTGGGAGTACCCATCTGAGGCTCCGGCCACTGCCGCTCAAGCACTGGCGGAGCAGGCGCCTGAGCCCACTCGTGATCAGGAGAGGAAGGATGGGGCGAACATCGTCCCAGACGAGCATCCCTGTGTGAGGCCCAACACTACCATTCGGTAGTCTAAGCACCGGGTGCTCGGATCATGGGGGGGGCGGGGGGGGGGGGGGGGGGGGGGGCTTTCCCTTTGTGGGATCATGGCGGACGGGTGGTCGTGCGTTGTAGTAGGGGCGACCGGGTGCTGAGCCAAAATCGGTGGCTCTTGTCGAGCGCAGCTCTACTTCCTCGGGTGCTCGAAGGCTGAAAGCGGTGACTCCGGCTCTCGTTCCACTACCCCACGTTCCTCGTTCGCCAGACAGCGCTTCCTCATCATTCTAAACGTGTGCCATTATTGTACGGCGGAGAGGTACTTCCTTTTTCTTCTTGTCACATTATCTTTCTCTCAACTCGACTTTCTAATCCGTGCTTTTGCGTAGGAGGTCTGTCGTGATGAAGGGGCTCTCCTGACTGCCGCGGCCCTACCTGAGGACCCGGCGAAAGGGCATGCCTTGCCGTTGGCCGAACCGGTAGGAGAGGAACCTGCCCAGGCCTTTGGATCGGCGGCTGTCCCGAACACCATTGCCACCGTGGGTCAATTGGTGGCTCTGGGCATCGTCCCCCATCTGCCAATACCGAGGCGTCTTCTGGCCCCGGGTGCTGGGGTCACTGGTGCCGAAGCCGGTGGCACTCTGGGGTCGAATGAGTGGGGGTGAGAAGGGGACATGGGTTCCTTGTGCTCCTGACTCATCAGCATCCAGTCAGGTCTCCTGACCGAGCATGGTCGTCTGGACGCCATGCTCGGGCGGCTGCGGGATGTGGCTCCGAGCGGTCTGGTGAGCCTTTTTCTTTCTGTTGTGGATTATTGAATCCTTACGAGGGGTCTCTTCTTTGCTGCTAGGAGCTCTTTCACCAAGCTGCTGAGGACTCCTGGCGTCTTCACGAGAGTGGAGATCGTTGCCGTCGTGCGGAGGCTGAACTGGCGGAGGTGCAGGCGGAGCCCGAGAGGGTCCGTGCTGCTACCAAGGCCATGGCTCGGGAGACTAAGGCCGTGGTCAAGTGGCGCCATCATCTTTCACGGAGCTCTCTTGCCTTCACGCAACGCCGAGGCAAGGCAATAGGGCGTGGCTCAGGCCGTGGGGGAGCTGTCGGCCTATCGCCGGGTGATCCAGGGTGCCCTGGTCGTCGTGGAGAAGAAAAGTGATCAAATTGAAGGTTTGTCCCTTCCTTCCCCTTCCTTCGTCCTTCCGCGTCCGCACCAGCTTGACATCTTCACGATAAGTTTTGTTGCAGAAACATAGGGGTGCATTACCATCGCTGAGGACTTGGCTGAAGCCCGAAGGGAGGACGCCGAGAGTCTTCATGCTCGTCTCTCTACTGAGGAGCGAGCATTAGAGAGGGCTCGGCGCTAGGTGACGGTCTTGCGATTGGATGTTGGGTCCGATGCTGGCGACCACCTCAGCAGACATCACCTCTCCGGAGTCGTGACTCCGGCAGGTCACCCAGTGCTTTGCGGCACTTTAATTAGAGCTTGCTAGCCTCCGGGGCACCGGGCGGTCAATCTATGGCTTATTGCTCAGCGACCATTCCGGAGTCGGGCTCTCTAGTCGGCTGGCTAGAGCGCTCGGATCGGTGGATGATCGGCGATGGGATGTTGGGACCAGGGGTTTTTGCGGGGCCCGAGTGGCGTTAGGGGCCATGCTGTTTCACTATCTTGCCCTTGATCTCCATCTTCTTCATGCCTTTCATGATTCGGTGGTGGATCCAGAAGAAGCTAGGGATGCGGTTACCCCGGCTGGACTCTCCATAGCCGAGCTCGTCCCGGAGGAGGCGATCAAGGTTGACACGAACAAGAAGTGAACAATGGATGGTCCCTTTGCGTAGTTAAGGGCTCCTTCTCAGGTTTTCTTTTCACTTTTGTAATTTGTGGGATATGTTGGCTCACCTTTTGTGAAACGAAAATAAGCTTTTGATATTTTGGCAATGTTTGGACCTCTGGTGGATGGATAGCCCCCGAGCACCGTGCAAGGGTTGGTCAACTCCTTCTGTCGCATGGTGCTTCTTCGCGTGTATGCTTCTTTTTTGTTGGTAGTCTATCGGTCGACGCCTTTGTTGTCCAATGGGGGTATCGAGATTATTTAAGGGGCTCGGATGGCTCTGGTTGCGATGTTTTGCCGGTGGCTCCTCCGATGCAGAGTAGAGAAAGCTCCTTAGTCAGGTCATGTTAGTGGCCCGGGCTGTGGGTCCTTTTTATCCATTGTGCCTCGTTTGGACTATGGCCTTCGTTGTGGTTTTTCGCTGTCCCTTGGCCATAGGTCGGTCGGACATGCTTGGGAAAGAGAGGACCCGGACGTTTTCCGTTGTGCTTCATTTGGACCATGGCCTCGCTGTGGGTTATCATTGTCCCCTTAGCCGAAGTTCGTGCGGCTCGGTTTTGAGAGGGAAAGGGGCTCGGGATCTTTGTCCGATGTACCGTGTTCGATCCACAACTTCGCTCAGGGTTATCATTGTCCCGCTCGGGGTTGTTGTTGTCCCCTTCGCCATTGGTCGCACGGCTTGGTTTCGAAAAGGAAAAGGGGTCGTCATTCTAATGCGAGGTTGGAAGCTGCCATACGCTCGTGTATCGAGTTGCATGAGGGACTTAATGATCTGACCCTTTCGGGTTGGGTTGCTAAGCTCGGCGTGTAGGTCCCGGTGCGGTTCGTCCAAGCCAGTTAGACATTTGGCTCTGGCTGGGGGTTGACAATCCCCGGGCGAGAGAGCTCTCAGCCTGTTAAGCGGCGGCTGAAGCCAGGAGCGCCTGGTGGTCTAAATGAGCCCTCCGAGTTTTGCGGTTGGCGGGCTCTGGCATGCCGCATAGTATGGCAGTGGCAGCTGCCACATTTTGGCTGGCCCTTTGGAAGTGTGGGGCCCAGCGGTCACTGATAAGGTTGGCCTGGACCTGTCGAGCACGGAGGCACACCGCATTCAAACCCGAGTTGAGACCGGGTCGATCTCGGTGAGCCCTTGAGGCGGCGTTGCACCGTGAGCTGGTCGGCCAACTCGTGGTGTCACGCCTCTGACGGTTCAGGGCGGTCGCGGGGGCTCACACTGGTCGGAGTCGCTAGCTGTGAGGCGTGGCCGTTTCGGCGACGTAGCACTTGCTGGAGGGGTGCTCGTCGCTTTTGCAGTCGTCTATGGAGCTGGGATCAAACTCCAGAATGTGATTGAGGGGCGTAGGACGTGCCCGATCATCCCCACGAACACTGATGTTGGAGCGTCATATGCGGCACCCGAATTGGTGGAGAGTCTAAGGGTGCCGAAGCTGTTGGTGACGAAGTCTAGGCTTCCGAAACAGAGAGCTTGGTGGGTGAGGGAGAAGTCGGGCGCTCCTTTGCCACCTGCGGTGCTGGTGAACTCGAAGTCACCGATGGAAATCGTCGCGCCAGGTGCCAGAGTTGGTCATGAGGAAGCCATCGAGGCAGTGGGAACGGAACGCGCGGTAGTCACCTATCTAGCGCGCCAATTGTTGATGTTTCAAATTTTCGTGTAGTAATCATATGTACCGCGCATTCCACCTCGAGGTGGCCTAGCTAAGAACGCCCAAAGATTTATCCTAGTTCGGGCAAGAACGCCCTACGTCTAGCCGGGGTGCCTCGCTTGCTAATACTCAAGAATGGGAGTCGTTCTTACACGTGTAAGAGCCTGCCCTCACGAATCGGCAGGCTTCTCCTATTTATACTCTTTCTCTCCCTCTCTCCGTATTGTGGCAGGGAGATACATTGCGTGCGCTGGAATTGCTTGTCCTGTAACACGTCTTGATAGGGTACTCGATGGAGCCGCCGTAGCTGTAGGCTACCGCCGCACATGCTGCTGTCCCGTTGTCGAGGGGGGGTAGTCTATATCGAGACGCACGGGCGCCCCACATTCCACTCCTCTTCGGTCTCGTCGGAGGTGACGGGCATTCAATACCGGAGCCAGGCGGGTACTCGATTACCCTCCCACTCGGTAGAGGCAGTGCCTACTCCGCATTGAAGGCCATCTACTTTACTCCTATCCAAGGCTGCGCTCGGACCCTTCCTTCGGGTCGTAGACTCCCTTTTGGAACCGCCTCGAGGGCAGGTCTTGCATCCCGCCTAGGGGTTGGCCTCGGGCTCCTTGTCCCATCTCTTCCCGAGCCCGGGCTAGGGCCTATGTTATTATCCGTCGTGGGTCATCCTCGCGCCTCCTCTGGGGGTCCAAATACAGAACCTTGTCAATAGCCCTCGTGCACCTGGCCGACCTTGGTGGTCGGCCAGGGGGTTGACCTCTATTGCCCTCACTCCTACACAATCGAAACAACAAACAAAAAGATTCATTAGTACATGGCTTATTTAGATAGCCACGACATGTGAACCTCCAGCGGTCGGTCACGACCGTTGGTCGTTCCCGCCAGGGTTCTGCGGCGAGCCCCCGGGTCCCTCTTTTGAGAGGCCAGGTTGTCGTTCATGATGAGTTAGGCTCGCGCGCCATCCGCAAACCGTTCGTGGTTCAGAGGGGTCGGGTCGATTGGGGGCTTACCTCGAAGGTCGATCGGGGCTCTGATGTTGCTTAAACTTTAAAACAATACATACATTATTCTTTTAAACAACATGCTAAATTAAAATTTTTATAATAGAAAATTGGATCGTTGTTAAAATAGATAAATTAAAAAAATTAGGACTTAGTGTCACAGTATTGCATGGTTTGTTGGCTCGCTGTAAACGTGCCCCGTTGTTGTGTTGCTCGACTGATCCAGCTCGCTTGATTATGACTGGCACTATGCAACACGTCGTCTCGCCCCTGCACTGTACTTATTGCGAGTATGCATGCTTTTAGGAATGAAGGTTTGTAGATTGCATTGGGTTGGACGACATGTCATAACATATTTAATTTGTTTCTAAGATGAACTAAAATGTGTAAATTGGTGTTGTCTACCGTTTATTTAGTTATATTTAGTATTCAATTCTTTACGGTGTTTGTCCAAAACAAAACGATAACCAAAAGAAAGCCTAAAGAGAAGCTTTATGGTGTGCCAAGTGGTAGGGGGGCTCGAGAAGACTGCTCGCACCGGTGGCCTGGAAAGCTACCGAAACTTCAAACTTCTCAGTGCGGGCGGCAACGGATCTCTCCAGCGGCTTGATTTAGTGTTTATGGTAAACTCCCGGTTCTATAGTAACATGGCAAAGTTAGCGGCTGATTGTAGTGACCGGTAATCGCTCCCACGCATGCAGCGGAGCTCGCGCCATGGATCTCCTCCTGCCATGGACCTCTGCCATGAACCTTTGCCAGTCGAGAGCTCCCACTATCATCTCAAGCCCGAAGGCACTGGCTCGCACAATGACGTACAAATCGAATCGAGATGAATCGATCTAGAATCGAAAGGAAACAATGAAATCAAAATATCAAACCAAAAGGACCGGAACGTAGACCAGGAATAAACAAATAAAGAAGAAATGAGGAATAATGGACTCAACCTCTCTAAAACGTAGTTCATGCCCGCATGCGCCGGTTGCTGGAGCTTCGTTCGCCCTGCACCTTACCGGAGGTCAGCCTCCTCTACGCCTCGTCGAGCTCGTTCGCCCTATATATGCCCTGTGCCTCATCGGAGTACAGAAAGAAAGAAGAAAAAAGAGGAAAGTGCCCAGATAGAAAAAAGAGAAGAATAGGGAAGCAAGAAAGGAAAGAGGGATGAAGTCCACTGGAGAGGAAAAAGGAATAGAGAAAAAGGAAAAAGGACAGAAAAAAGAAATAGAGGAAATGAAAAGGAGGGAAGAAAAGGAATAGAGGAAAGGAAAAAGGAGAGAAAAATAAAAATAAAGAAAAAAGACAGATCAATTATACAAAACCCTCAATTTTTTTAAAATAAAATAATATGATAAAATATAGGTAGTAGTTGATTTAAATATTGGGTTTAGAGGTTCACGAGTGTAGTGAATTGAAATGTAAAGCTGAGAATATTTGAGATAACTATAAAAATATAAAAATGCTTTTTTAAAAATGAGATATAGATATAGTCATATAAAGTTCTACGAGTAGGACAGCCTAACTGACACACGCTAAGATCGTGGATGACAAAGAACGCGCACGTGGAGATGGTGTCTGGAGCTCGCGCGATAGGACAGTCGCGGGCGATGGGTGGTGCCGTAACCTCCGCCTTCGGCAATGTGGGCCTTAAATCTACTCGCCCAGTTCTGTCGCGCTCGTCTGTACTCGAGCGCCAAGAGCGAAGAGCCCGAGCCCAAGATTGGAAGTCAACCGCCAGGTACCTGGACACTCCAAATCACACCGCAGTCATGGCCTCCGCCGCCGCCGTCGTTACCATCAACGTCGGCGGCGAGTTCTTCCAGACCACCACCGGCACGCTAGCCCGCGCGGGCAATTCCTCGCCCCTATCGTCCCTCTCCCCCTCCACCACCGCCGACCCGCACGTCCTCGACCGTGACCCCCGCCTGTTTGCGCTGCTCCTCTCCTTCCTCCGCCGAGGCTGCCTCCCGTCCCCTCCCTCCGTGGCGCTCCTCGCCGAGGCGAGCCACTTTGCGCTCGACGGCGCCCTACTCGCATCAGTCTCCCCGGCTTCCGCCTTCGCCCCGCTCTCGCTTCGCCCCTCCGCGCTCCTCCCCCTCACCGGCCGCGTCGCGCCCTCCGCCGTGGCTGTGTGCCCCTTGCCGCACGCAGCCTCCGTCGTCGCCGCGCACGGAGGGGTCGTCACCTGCTTCGACGCCGCTCTCGCGTCCCGCCGCAGCGTCCTCACGCCTCTCCCAGCCGTCGACTCGCTCGTCGCGGTGTTCCCCGACCTCGCTGCCGCTGGAGCCCGCGACTTCCCCGGCGTCCACCTATGCTGGTTCTCCGACGGCACCACCGCTCCGAAGGTGCTTTCCTGGCCTGGATCGCCCTCCGCCACCGTGGTGTCGATGGCATCTACGGCAGTGTCAGAAGTGGCGCAGCTGCCCTGGCTCTTCACCAGCTTCGAGTCAGCACGGCGGAATTCGAGCGCAGTGGTGGCGTTCGATCTGAATTCTCTGTCCCCCGTTGAGGAAATCGGACGGAAGGAGGTGTTTGGCGCGGACGTCGAGGCCGCGATACCAGCAACCAAGCTGGAATGGCTTGGTGGACACAACCTCTTGCTTGCGGCCGGGTCGCACTCCGGGCCAGCTGGAGTGGTGGGCGACATACGTCTCTGGGATGTCCGGGCGAGCTCCACAGTTCCGGTGTGGGAGGTCAGGGAGAAGGTTGATTGCTTTGCAGATGTTGCAGCCTCGGACAAGCTGTCGGCGCTGTTCAAGGTGGGTGCTGCATCTGGCGAGGTTTTTATGGCTGACTTGAGGAGGCTTGGTAATGGTGGCGCAATTGGGTTGGAGCCGTGGCTTTACATTGGGGATGGACAGAGAGCGGCAGCAGGGGCATCATATGGAAGAAAGGGGAATGGCTGTATGATTCAGTGCTACTGCAATTGGGTTTTTGTGGCACGGGGCTCAGACGTGGAGGTGTGGAGTCAGGTGACATTGGCACCAGAAGCTGGTGGAAAGACGGTGATGAGGAGGAATTGGGTTGGCAGTGGACCATCCATGGAGGTAGGAGGCAGCGAGGAGGGTGTAAAGGAGAAGACCAAGATTTTGAGCTGGGCCTTTGGAGGCAGCAGGATGGCATTGGCAAGAGCTGAGAAACGCTGCATCGAGGTGTGGGATAGTGCTCCGGTGGCAATTTGTGTGGAGTCCTGAAAAGTGGAATAATAATGCAAAAGTAAGATGGTCTCAATACCTAGTCACTACTCGTGTTCCTCTATATATCTATATCATATTGTTGAATTCAATGCATGGAAGGTATGACAGATAGTATCAGTGTGAAAAAGCCTGTGTCGAAGTTTGTGATTACCTTAGCAAGACTAGTCATTCCTATTTCGTAAGACAATGTAAGACAAGAATTATTTACCAATCAGAAGTAACTCCCTTTGTTTAATTGAGTTACTAATTTTGATGATTGAAAATGTATGTTCCTAAAAGTAACGGAAAATTCACCTCTCTTGCATCAATGTTGATGTACGGTATCAAGAAGCTAACCAGAATCCCAGCATAATTTCAGAATCTGTTGTGAATTATAGTCCATGTCCATGCGCTTACTGTTCTGCATATTGGTGAACATTGGTTTGTTTAAATGAGCACACATTTCATGACGCATGCCATATAACATCGTATGGACAATTTAACTATAACTCTTCAATTCTTGCCATCATGGGATCCCGTCTTATAAAAAACATATCTAATTTAGCATTTTGGTTGAGCTTGAACAAGTTAAATGACATGCGCAGGATCAAGTGTTTGGGTCTTTTGGGTTGAGTAGATATCATTCTTACTCTGCCAGATCTTTGAAGCTCAAAACAAACAATAATTAACTATTTGTTTGTGGGATTTGAGCTTTTGTGATGGTTCTTCCTTGTTCATTGGATTTGGAATCATCATGAATTGGTACCAGCTAATGCAACAGTGCCAGAGTATTGTTGTTCTTATAAATGGCGTATAACTTCACTTTGGTCTGATTGAAGACGTAACTTCATCCACTTTTCATCCATTATCTTCTAAGCATTAAATGATTCTGGAGCTTTTTTAGCAACCTTTGGTTTACTCCATCCCTAATCAACCTTAATGATAGAAGTTGAATTTGATGGTTGTATTCCACATATAGAGGTTTCCTATAGAGGTGCAGGGTATATGAGTCGCACCCTACTAGGAGTTAAACATAGTCCTACTTGGACTTAAACATATAGAGTTTTCATCAACGACGAAACTCTATCCACTGTAGACGTTGATACTTGAATTCTGACAAAAACAAAGTAGGGCAATCCCTTGATGAAAACTAGCCCTTAATCGTCGGTACGTGAAGAACTCGAACATCTCCGATAGCAACTTCTTCGCTGACAAAGTTAAGGTCAATCTCAACATGCCTTCTGCACTGATGCTAAACTTGGTTGACAGGTAAACGACACTAATATTGTCATAATAGACTAAAGTACTCTGAGTAAGAAAACTGTGAACACTACAACAATCTTCCATATTTATGACGGTCTATACCGTCGTAATTAAGCCCAAAACGTCGTAATTAACTTATTTACGACGGTAATTACTTATTTACGACAACAACCGGGCGTCACAAGTAATTGATCGTAAATAAGCTTATTTACGACGTTTGCCATTGTAAATAACTTATTTACGACGAACTAAACTGGTCGTCTTAATTTACTGAGAGGGTGCCAGCTACGACGGTCTCGAGCTGACCGTCGTAAATAACAGAGGCTTATTTACGACGGCCTAGAAAGTATCGACACAAGTCTAGTGAAAGCGTTCTCTTATCGACGAGAAGAACTATCCTACGCATGACCTAGAGCTAGCCGCAGTGGTACACGCGTTGAAGATTTGGCGGCATTACTTGATGGGGAAAAGGACAGAGATATATACGGACCATAAGAGCTTAAAGTACATTTTCACACAGCCAGATCTCAACCTCAGACAAAGGAAATTGTTAGAGCTGATCAACGATTTTGATGTGGGCATCAACTATCATCCTGGGAATGCGAACGTCGTGGCAGATGCTTTAAGCCGGAAGGTGCAGGTCAATAGGTTGAGCTTGAAGGACATGCCTACAGAATTGAAGGAAGAGGTTATAAAACTCAATCTATGTCTGGTGAATAGTGGTGAAGCCATCGCCATGGAAGTGGACTCCACATTAGAGCAAGATATACGCAACGGTCAAAAGACTGATGAGAAGATACAAGAAATCAGAGAACTCATCAAGGATAATAAATCCCCTGGGTTCAGAGAGGATGAACAAGGTACGGTGTGGCACGGGAAAAGAATCTGTGTGCCTGAAGTGAAGGAGATCCGTGAATTGATTTTGAAGGAGGCTCATGATTCAGACTATTCCATTCATCCTGGGAGTACGAAGATGTATCATGACCTCAAGAGCAGATATTGGTGGTATGGCATGAAGCGAGATGTCGCGGAACATGTTGCCCTATGTGACATATGTCAGTTGGTGAAAGCAGAACATCAACGACCCGCGGGATTATTGCAACCACTCAAAGTGCCTGAATGGAAATGGGAAGAAATCGGTATGGATTTCATAGTGGGACTACCCAGGACCCAATCAGGATATGATTCGATATGGGTCATCATCGACAAGCTAACCAAGGTAGCTCATTTCATCCCCGTGAAAGAAAGCTACAGCGGATCCAAATTGGCAGAATTGTACATGTCCAGGATCTTGTGTTTCCATGGAGTACTAAAGAAGATAGTGTCAGATCGAGGGACGCAGTTCACCTCAAGGTTCTGGCAGAAGTTGCATGAAACCATGGGAACTAATCTGAATTTTAGTTCTGCCTATCATCCCCAAACCGACGGGCAGACGGAAAGAACCAATCAGATCCTTGAGGATATGCTGAGAGCGTGTGCACTCAAGAACAATAGGAGTTGGGATAAGAACTTACCATATGCGGAGTTCTCCTATAACAACAGCTATCAGGCTAGCATGAAGATGTCACCATTTGAGGCTTTGTATGGGAGGAAGTGCAGAACTCCCCTATTTTGGAACCAAACGGGGGAAAGTAAAGTGTTTGGGCCCGAAGTACTACAAGAAGCCGAGGCGAAAGTGAGGGAAATCCGCAATAACTTGAGGATAGCACAGACACGACAAAAGAGCTATGCCGATGTACGAAGAAGAGAGCTCATTTTCAACGTGGGGGACTATGTCTACCTCAAGGTGGCCCCTATCCGAGGACCTCGTCGGTTCAAGGTGAAAGGGAAGTTATCACCTTGATACATCGAACCCTTTCAAGTTCTGGAGAGGAAAGGCGAAGTGGCATATCAACTAGAACTGCCGGCTCGCCTATCAGATGTGCATGACGTATTCCATGTGTCACAGCTCAAGAAATGTCTGAGGACGCCTGAAGAGATGTTACCCATGAATGAGGTTGACTGTGACGCCCTCAATTCTGTGGGGAAACCACGGAACCGAGAACTAATGCATATGTGTGCCGAGGATGTTCATCACACATACACATATGTTCCACAAACTGAATTCAGATTATATATTACCACGAATAACAGAGTTTATTACAACACCTCGTGAGTCTTGGACTCATGCTCACAGCGGAAGTCTTATTTCTATGCAGCGAAAGTCTTTATTCTAAAGCGGAAAGCATTTTAGCTAATGCGGAAGCAAATCTAAGCAGAAGTGGCTTCATCTCTACTCCCTCCACAGGCAAGGTTGAGAATAGATCACACGCCGTGATGCTCCACTTGATCTTTATAGTAGGCTTCTCCTGCTGCTGATGATGAAGTAATAATGCAAGTTTGAGTACAATGATGTACTCAGCAAGTGCGGTAAAACACATGATATGCAGCTCATAAACAAGGTAGGTATAAAAAGGCTTATTTGTAGAAAAGCAGATTTGTAAAACCATGATAAAACAGCAACTTAACTTTAGATGTAATCCCAACATGTATTAAATTACCAACATACCTCTATTACTTCCCGTGTTCCATCCGAACATTAACCAATCCTTTATTCATACTCACGAATACCTCCTCGTATTCGCTACCATTCCACCTCGTAAAACAACTTCGTCTCACACCGAGACCGATCTCATGTCATGACCCAACAGTCATGCAACCATCTCATCACCCAGACTCAACAGTCCCAAACCATAACCAAACCAATAACCATAACCAAGAACCTTCCCAATAACCATCCCAATGACCATCCCAACTAATCATGGCAGTTTAGCCAGGTGCTCGTGACTGTAAGCTCGGCTATCATGATAGTTTTAGACTCTGCAGGGTTTGCACCTCTTTACCCACAAGTTTGTGATTTCGTCACCCGTCGACGACTGCAGAACCTCCATTATACCAGTACACATCCGTCGGTGTATGGTCAAGAGATCACAAAATAGCCTTTACAAAGGGGTTACTAGATGTATGGACTCACTAAGGTTTCACCGGCAGGCTAGAATCTCCAATTCTCCCACCCACGGGCCCCCTCTTGTGCCATGCAGTTCCCAGGGCAGTCTTCACTCAACTCCCATTCCCCGCGCCTTCCACAGTCCATAACATCCTAGCAACTTACCTAATTACTCAGCTAAGCCGCACCCATACTTGGCCTTGTGGTGGCACTGTTATCCTGGCATGTGCATGCATGAACCGGTCCTTAGATCTATGGCAAGTAAACCACCGTCTCATGCTACCTCATTCACAAACCCAGTCTTGCCTAGATCTCCCGCCGATTCATGTCCATTATTAACATCAGTTTCTCATTATCAATACGAGTGCAGTTAGCTAGACACATCTATTTCGCTTCCCAATCCCATAGACTCAGCGAAGCATAAAGCAAAAACCATACCCGACTTATATACTTCCCAGGCGACACAGGTGGTTTAATCAAAACTAGTAAATCCTATAAAAGGGTTTCCCATCATGTTTGACTTAGCACACACACCTTTTTGCAAAACAAAATAGTTTTACCCAAAACATAGGATCAACATTGTCAAGGAGCACTTGCCTTGTTCTTGCGGTTCCGGTTGCTCTTGAATATCAAGACTTGGTTGATGCAGTTCATCGTAGACAGCTCCCTGAGCTTGTCCTGCTAGGTAGGATCACGTGCATACAGGATTCACAGCAATCAATATCATGCACAAACCTTAAACTAGATGTGATGATGCATATGCATGCTATCCTATGATCTTTATTAGACTGGTGTGTTCTCGCATGGCTTGCATGGACAGAGGTGTTCGGATCAAGGGTGGATGTGGCGATGATCTTGTCTTTAGATCATCCTGATCAGTAAGTGATCTACCCACGAGAAGGCTTCTGTTCGAAAGAAATCGAAGAACAGATGCAAAGAGATGAACACAATGATGTCGTAAGGTGGTATTGAAGTCCTACCTCCCATTCTTCTTGACTTCGAGGTCCTCCTCAGACCGCTGGGTTCTCCTCCGATGATCTCCCTTGTTGCGCTTCGGCGATGGTTTTCTCGGCGAGCTAGGGCTAGGGCTCTAAGTCGTCGGCTCAAGAGCTGAAAGAGAAGTTTTGTGGTTTCGGCCAGAGGTTTTGGGTTCTATTTATAATCGGGAAGAGAAGAGTCCTAATCTTATTGTATCCCGAATAAGAGTCTTATTCAGATCTTTGTTTGTCACACCCGGTTTTTCCGAAGAACAACCGAGTGAATATCACATGTATGCCAGGATCATTTTCTCATACATGTGATGACAAATAGTGAAGCATCATTTATTACAACCTAGGTGTCGAATATAAATAAGTCTTACATAGCAAATGTCTCGATGGACAATAATAAGTTCATCTCAAGTAAATAAACTAGCAGCGGAATAATTATTCTCGTGGGCTCCGTCACAGGCGTTGCCCGGGGGACTCCATGAACCTAGAAACCTTCTTCGGGTCCAAAGTCTTGATCATTATACACCACCTCATTATCTTGACCTGAGCAGCAATATAAACCAACAAATATGCAAGGTTGAGTACCGATGGTACTCAGCAAGTGTTTGAAAGTTATGTCATGCATGGCTAGAACAAGAAGAGGTTGAACTCATGGTTAAAGCACTACGCAATTATTGCCTACCACCTTAGCTTATTAAGCACCTACATTACTACATAGGTGAAATGATCCCAATCTCCCATCCCATCATCAAAATTAAATAACCATAACATCATTTCCAATGTTAAGCTCCCCGCTTAACATCCACAACTTCCAAAGCCATCATCCTCTAATCATGAATAAGTCCAAGCCGCTCTTGACCGTGAGCACGGCTGTCATGACAGTTTTGACTCTGCAGAGTTTGCAGCACTGTACCCACATGTAGTGATTTCATCCCCCGTTGCCGGGTGGACTAAAAGAACCTCCATTATGCCAGTGGCTACGAACCACATTCACACTTCCCAGGTGTGTAGCCAGGAGATCACTACGAAGCCTTTACAAAGGGATTCCCGACGAGCATGGGCCCACTGAGGTTTCACCCCTAACAGCATACAAGAGGCTCCAACCCCGCTGCTGTGGCCCCCTCTTGAGCCTTGTGGTTCATATGGTAGTCCAGCTGACACTATTCCCCGCACCATCCAACACACCCATACTACGCCGGGGGTACACCTAATTAATTTGCCAAGCTGCCCCATCTCAGCATGTGGTTGGCACGGTAAAGCCAGGTTACATGCTCCATGAACCGGTCCTTAGGATCCAGGCAAGTACTAAACACAAACCCATGTCTCGTGCACCCAGCACCAACCAAAAACATCCAACTTGCCTTGATCCCTACCTCTACATAACTCACAATATCTCATTCAAGAGTATGGTAAAATAAACTGATTATCTCATATCCCAAATATCCCATTCTAAGCATGGCTAAGCATATGCATAATAATAAATGACATGATAAAATAAGTCCCAACCCAAGCTACAAGGAAACAAGGTAATGCAATTCTAGGTAAACTTCCTAGCATGGGTTTCATATTTCAATTGACAATGCAAATAATTCTATCTACTCATCCTAGTATAGGATCAAAGTGGTCAAGGACACTTGCCTTCTTCCTGCTGCTCTTGGAATGGGTAGTCCTGATCTTGGAAAGGAAGAACTTGCTCTGGAGCAGGTTCCATCACACATAGCTAAAGAAAACAACAATCCATAAGACATAGTTCACACTTCCACTTCATACAAACCACACATTCACACTTATGAAAGCTATTCACATTTCTATGTGTTATGGTTACTCTATGTGTGTTGATTTTGGCTTACATGCACTTTTAAACTTATGCATATGATTTCTACTTTTGTATTCATATTTATGTTTGCCTACTATATATGAGTTTCCAAATTTAAATAAATTCCTTATATTCAATTGATACACCTTTTAGCCACCAAGTGTGCATGGAAGGCATTTCCCTATATGTCTTCAGACCTTCTACCAACCCTAACTAAATTCTTTGGATTTTGAAAACTTCAGTTATCCATTTATAGTTATGCATACCTATTTTGTTATATTTTCAGATTTATTTCCTATGCCTAAATGTGAACTTTATTATGAAAATAGTAAGACACCTCATCTAAACAGAATAGGTTTCGGGTCTAAAATATTAAATAATATATTTTTGAACTTCTCCTCTGATGTAAACTATTTTAAATTTATTTTACTAATTTTTAGAATTATTCTCTACTTAAAAATATGTCCCTATAACTAATAAATGTGAATAATCAATTAAACAGATTCATTTCAGCCAAAAATCTATTTTTATCTCACTCCAAGGTTTTCTAAGTACTGGGAAAGTTTTTAATTTGAATTTGACAATGTGTTTTTCCCATCTTTAAATTTTAAATACTAGCCACATATTCAAATTCCTAACTTTAATATCAAATAGGGTTAAAAAGGTAAACTAATCCCACTACAGGGTCTATTATATTATTTTAAGAATTTCCAGAGGTCTAACTACACTTAGCAGAGGGGTTTTTCCTAATTTTTATTAAGTACAGGGGCTAAAACTGATTTTTAAATGAATTTACATGATTTTCTGAAGTTCCAGGCGCTAGATCAAAAGTTTCCGAGGCTAGCTCTTATTTTCCGAGAACCCCAGGGGGTAGCGCGTAAGAATTCCAGTCTTTATAACACGGGGCTGACGTGGACCGTCCGATTTAAAACAGACGGCTAAGATTATAACGTCGAACCGGTACACGGGGATTTAAATTCTACCGTGCGATTTAAAATAGACGGCGCACAAGCGGCCACATCGCTCTGATCGAGCGCGGGCGGCGCTGCCCGGCGGCGCACGGCGGCGATCTCGCCGGAGAGTTTCGGATCTTCGTCAATTCTTCCTAAAACTGTGATTTTATGGCATAGATCGGTGGAGGGGAGATCGGGGATCTCACCTCGGGGATTTTCTTGAGCTCGGAGGTCCTGGAAAGCGATCGGCGACGAGGTCCGAGGTGAATTCACGGCGAGGCTCGTCCGCGCTGTGTTTGAACCGCAAATCATCGAGTTTTCTGCACCTGCGAGGTTCCCCGGAGGCGGTGGATCAAGACCAGCGAGTTAGATCAGAATTCCCGAGCGTAGATCGAGCAGAATTCGCCGGAGAAGCTCGGGTTCTCACCGGGAGGAAAATCGGCGGATCGTGGGGGAAAAACGAGACGATGGCGGGGTTTTTATAGACGGGGGAGGGCGGCGGGTTGGTTTAGATCGAGCTGGGGTCTTCGGGGTCCGGAAGTCGGCTGGGAACGCGGGATTTTCCGGTCGGTTGCGATCGCGCGCGCGGGGAACAGTCCGGGTTTCGGACGATCAGGGGTTAGGGATGACAGGTGGGTCCCGCCTGTCTGCGAGAGGGAGCGCGGGCGCGCGGCTGCGGGCTGGCGCGGGGCTGGGTGGGCCGACTGGTGGGTTTCGGCCCACTGGCCTGGAAGATTTGTTTTTTCTTTTTCTTTTTCTTTTTCTTTTTCATTTCTGTTTTAAGTTTAATTTGAATTCCAGTTTGAATTTGAATTTTTGCAACACATGCAACACGTCCAAAAATTTTTAAATTCCCCTCTTGACAGGATTTTGGGGTGTTACAGCTCTACCCCACTTAAAAGAAATCTCGTCCTCGAGATTGGTGGTTCTCAGAAAACAATTCCGGAAACTGTGCCTTAAACTCATCTTCTCGTTCCCAGGTGGCTTCCTCTTCTGAGTGATGCTTCCACTGCACCTTGCACATCCGGATTCTTTTATTTATTGTGAGGCGTTCCATTGTCTCCAAAATCTTGAATGGTTGCTCGGCATAAGACAGATCTTCCGCTACGTCAACCTCATTCATGGGTAACACCTCTTCAGGCGTTCTCAGACATTTCTTGAGCTGTGACACATGGAATACATCGTGCACATCCGATAGGCAAGCCGGTAATTCTAGTTGATACGCCACTTCGCCTTTCCTCTCCAGCACTTGAAAGGGTCCGATGTATCGAGGTGACAACTTCCCTCTCACCTTGAATCGACGAAGTCCTCGGATAGGGGACACCTTGAGATAGACATAGTCTCCCACGTTAAAAACGAGCTCTCTTCTCCGTACATCGGCATAGCTCTTTTGCCGTGTTTGTGCTATCCTCAAGTTGTTACGAATTTCCCTCACTTTTGCCTCGACTTCTTGTAGTACTTCGGGACCAAACACTTTACTTTCCCCTGTTTGGTTCCAAAACAGTGGAGTTCTACACTTCCTCCCATACAAAGCTTCAAACGTGACATCTTCATACTAGCCCGATAGCTGTTGTTATAGGAGAATTCCGCATACGGTAAGTTCTTGTCCTAACTCCGATTGTTTTTGAGTGCACATGCCCTCAGCATATCCTCAAGAATCTGATTGGTTCTTTCCGTTTGCCCGTCAGTTTGGGGATGATAGGCAGAGCTGAAATTCAGATGGGTTCCCATGGTTTCATGCAACTTCTGCCAGAACCTTGAGGTGAACTGTGTCCCTCGATCCGACACTATCTTCTTTGGCACTCCACGGTAACACACGATCCTTGACATGTACAACTCCGCCAATTTGGATCCGCTGTAACTTTCTTTCACGGGGATGAAATGAGCTACCTTGGTTAGCCTGTCGATGATGACCCATATTGAATCATATCCTGATTGGGTCCTGGGCAGTCCTACTATGAAATCCATACCGATTTCTTCCCATTTCCATTCAGGCACTTTGAGTGGTTGCAATAATCCCGCGGGTCGTTGATGTTCTGCTTTCACCAACTGACATGTGTCACATAGGGCAACATGTTCCGCGACATCCCGCTTCATGCCATACCACCAATACCTGCTCTTTAGGTCCTGGTACATCTTCATACTCCCAGGATGAATGGAATAGTCAGAATCGTGAGCCTCCTTCAAAATCAATTCACGGATCTCCTTTACTTCAGGCACACAGATTCTTTTCCCATGCCACACCGTTCCTTGTTCATCCTCTCTGAAACCAGGGGCTTTATTTTCCTTGATGAGTTGCCTGATTTCTTGTATCTTCTCGTCGTTCTTTTGACCCTCGCGTATGTCTTTCTCTAGTGTGGAGTCCACTTCCATGGCGATGGCTTCACCGCTATTTACCAGGCATAGATTGAGTTTTATAATCTCGTCCTTCAACTCTGCAGGCACGTCCTTCAAGCTCAACTTATTGACCTGCACTTTCCGACTTAAAGCATCTGCCATGACGTTTGCTTTCCCAGGATGATAGTTGATGCCCACATCAAAGTCATTGATTAGCTCTAATCATCTCCTTTGTCTGAACTTGAGATATGGCTGTGTGAAAATGTACTTTAAACTCTTATGATCCGTATATATCTCTGTCCTCTTCCCCATCAAGTAATGCCGCCAAATTTTCAATGCGTGTACCACTGCGGCTAGTTCTAGGTCATGTGTAGGATAGTTCTTCTCATGCTTCCGGAGCTGCCGGGATGCATAAGCCACGACATGCCCTTCTTGCATGAGAACACATCCCAACCCGTTTCCATAGGCATGGCAGTACACCGTAAAGTTCTTCTGCATATCTGGCACAACGAGCACTGGGGCTGTTGTCAATCTCTCCTTTAACTCCTGAAAACTCGTCTCGCACTGCGGCGTCCATGTGAATGTGATTCCCTTCTCCAACAGTTTGGTGAAGGGTCTCGAGATCTTAGAGAATCCCTCAATAAACCGTCGATAGTATCCTGCCAATCCCAAGAAGCTTCGAACTTCCTCGACATTTTCAGGGGTCTTCCACTTCTGTATATCCTCGATTTTGGCAGGATTCACGGAGATTCCTCCCTCCGAGATTATATGTCCTAAGAAGGGAACCCTCTTCAGCCAAAACTCACACTTGCTCAACTTGGCATATAGTTGGTGTTCTCTCAGCCTCTGCAACACCAACCTTAGATGTTTCTCATGTTCTTCTTCATCTTTGGAGAAGACGAGAATGTCATCTATGAAAACCACCACAAATTTGTGCAGATATTCCATGAATACCTTGTTCATGAGATACATGAAGTATGCTGGGGCATTAGTTAGACCGAAAGGCATGACGGTGTATTCATACAGTTCGTACCGAGATACGAAAGCTGTCTTGGGAATATCAGATTGCCTTATCTTAAGTTGGTGGTATCCCGACCTGAGATCAATTTTCGAGAACACACAAGCTCCCTTCAACTGATCAAACAAGTCTTCAATGCGGGGTAATGGGTACTTATTCTTGATGGTTACCTCATTCAAGGCACAGTAGTCCACGCATAACCTTTGGGTTCCGTCCTTCTTGGGCACAAATATGACCGGGGCTCCCGAAGGTGAGGAACTAGGACGAATATACCCCTTCTCCGTCAATTCTCTCAAATGATCCTTGAGTTCTCCCAGCTGCTTGGAGTCCATCCGATAAGGTCTCTTGTATATCGGGGTTGTTCCCGGCACTAGCTCAATTGTAAATTCCACTTCTCGATCAGGAGGCATACCTGACAACTCCTCCGGAAAAACATCTGGATATTCCCTGATAATCCTGATCTCTTCCACTTTCACCTCAACTTGATTTAATTTAACGTCCCTCCTAGGCTCTTGTATTGTTATAAACTTTACTTTTGTGCCACTAGGGTGCGTTAGTTCCACCGTTCTGGTCGAACAATGGATGATTCTCTTATGTTTGGTCAACCAGTCCATGCCCAAAATAATATCGATCCCTTGGGAATCTACCACTATGAGGTTGGCAGTAAATACTACCCCATTAATGTCTAGATTCACCTTGGAACACACTTGTCTTGTCCTTATTTCTCCACCTGGAGAGTTTACTGCTAGCATATGGTTTATTTGTGTTGTTGCTAGATCATGCTTCTTAACAAACCCTTGAGCAATGAACGAGTGGGTAGCACCAGAATCAAACAGCAGGGTTGCAATGTGTAAATTGGCAGGAAACTTACCAACTACCACGTCAGGTGCCTCTTGCGCTTCCTCCATGGTGACGTGGTTCACCCGTCCTCTCATTACATTCTGCTGTTGCGGCTGCGTGGGCTTCTTCTTTGGGCACTTATGGGCGTAGTGCCCCACTTCACCACAGTTAAAACATTGCACCCCAACCTTGGGTGCCTGGCCTTTGTTGTCTTGGGGTTGGTTTGGGGGTCCTTGTACTGCTGGTCGAGGTTGATATGTAGGGCGAGGCTGCTGTACGAACTGACGTTGTGGCTGTATTGATGCTGCCGGAGGCCTGTAGTTCGGGTTGTACCCTCTTGGTGCTGAGTAGGGTACCGCAGCACGGTTCGTCTGCCCTGCGGGTGTTGCTGCATCAGACGTGGGTGGGTGTTGCTCCCTGAGGCTTGGTGAGACCACCCGACCTTCCTCTTGTTCTCATTTTCCAAGGCCTTCAGCTTCCTTTCTACCACAAACGCTCTGTCCACCATCTTTTGGAAGCTTTCATACTCGTTGGAGGACATTGCACACTGCATTTCTGCGGTAAGTCCTTCCACGAAACAATCCTGTTTCTGCTCATCAGTCTCTATGTCCCGTGGAGCATAACGGGAGAGTTGAGTAAATTTAGTGAGGTATTCCCTCACAGTCAAGTTACCTTGCTGCAACCCCAAGAACTCCTTCCTCTTGTTTTTGAGTTCACCCCTTGGTATGTAATGGTTGCGGAAGCTACGCTTGAACTCTTCCCAAGTGATGTTCTCAGGGTCATGATGGGCGGCCACGTAGGCGGTCCACCAATCAGCAGCAGGTCCATGCAATTGATGAGAGGCAAACAGCACCCTCTCATACCCTTGGCACTGTATGATCCTCATCTTGCTCTCAATGGTCTTTAGCCAATCGTCTGCCTCCAGAGGTTCAGCAGCACTTGCAAACTTTGGAGGTTGAGTTCCTAGAAACTCACTCAACCTTGGTTGGCGTGGTGCAGCTTGTGGAGGTGGAACTTGATGCAAGTTGGCCACCACTTGAGTCAAGTTCTGGATGAGCTGATTTTGATTCTCAAGCATTTGGTGGAGGGGATCAACTCCTTCACGGCGACCACCCCTGTCTTGGCCTCCAGAAAGATGAGGGTTGCAGGCCTCATCGTTGTTGTTGGCGGGGTTGGCAGCATGACCTTTTCCTCTTCCGGCCATCTAGCATGATCAACCAAATGTTAATTTTAAAGCATTACGTATTATCTTACTACTTTCACTTGTTTGTACTTTGAAGTGTTGAGGCTTTTTTATACTTTTCTGAGGGTTCATGTCTCACACAAAAATAAATGAACTATTATTTCATGTGGGTTCACACACCAAAGCAAAACAATCTGAAGACGAGGCTGTGGACAATTGCTCATGGCTTCCACAACTCACGTCACACACCAAGCATAAACACACCATTAACTAAGATAACGACTCGACTACTCGACATCCTGCTAAACTAAGGTAAGGACTCTACACTACTCGTATCACTGAGCTGGCTCCTCGGGATCTTCCTCATTATTGCGGCTGCCTTCTGACTCTGCTTTGGGTGGGGAGGCTGCCGGTGGAGAAGTGCGACGACGACTGATTGCCCGGCGATCTGGGGAGTCAGGAGTCCATGTATCATTCACGGTGACACACAGTTCATTCCCATCTCCTCTTTCTCTCGCCCTTAAGCAGGCTCGAAGCAACACCTCGGTTTCCTTCAGGGTGTCCCGAGCATCCTGAAGCTCCTGCTGACACTCCTGCAGTCGAGTGCTGAGCATAGCAGCATCCTCCAAGCACAGGTCCATGTGCTCATGGGAAGTCCCTTGCTGCACTGGCGGGTACTTATACTCCGTTGTACCACTCTCGCGCTGGAGGACATACATGTACTCAGTTCTGTCCAGGTGTCGACGATAGATGTGACTCTGGCAGGTGATTGCCTCCCAGGTGACATCCTTCTCCGCATCGACCTGTGTCGCTCGACAAGCTGGAGAGCGGTGGATTTTGAGCAGCTGATTTTCGTGGATAATCCTCATCTCTGAACTCCATTCTTCCCGCTTCTCCCGGATGGTCCTGGTGGAGCTATAGTGTATGATTAGTTTGCCCGTATTGCCGGCGGCTTGGAGCATACGTCGAAGGCGGCGCAACAAGCCTCCTACTACCAATCCGTAGGAAAGGTACGTCACCGGACGGCTCTCCTCTCTTTGGGCAAGGGCAACTACGGGAACTCTCCCTCCTATGGACTTGCGAGCGGTGCGAATCATGCGAACCATCTAAAACAGAAAGCATTTAAACTTAGGTTAGTTAAATTTTTAAACAAAAATCCTATTTGAATGAAAGTTGGGATAAGATGAAGAAAGTGACTCATAAAATAACACTTTTCAACACACACCTTGTAAAATAGTTTTTAAGAAAATAGGGCCCTGAAATACGTCCATTTCTACCTAGGTCCACGTTCCTACGGGCAACCTTGGCTCTGATACCACTTCTGTCACACCCGGTTTTTCCGAAGAACAACCGAGTGAATATCACATGTATGCCAGTATCATTTTCTCATACATGTGATGACAAATAATGAAGCATCATTTATTACAAGCCAGGTGTCGAATATAAATAAGTCTTACATAGCAAATGTCTCAATGGACAATAATAAGTTCATCTCAAGTAAATAAACTAGCAGCGGAATAATTATTCTCGTGGGCTCCGTCACAGGCATTGCCCAGGGGACTCCATGAACCTAGAAACCTTCTTCGGGTCCAAAGTCTTGATCATTATACACCACCTCATTATCTTGACTTGAGCAGCAATATAAACCAACAAATATGCAAGGTTGAGTACCGATAGTACTCAACAAGT
The DNA here is from genome assembly GCA_030760725.1 of Neostapfia colusana. Classification (NCBI taxonomy): domain Eukaryota; kingdom Viridiplantae; phylum Streptophyta; class Magnoliopsida; order Poales; family Poaceae; genus Neostapfia; species Neostapfia colusana. The sequence continues at coordinate 81,682,660 of JASWHV010000008.1, read as the reverse complement.
GTGGGAAAGTTATGTCATGCATGGCTAGAACAAGAAGAGGTTGAACTCATGGTTAAAGCACTACGCAATTATTGCCTACCACCTTAGCTTATTAAGCACCTACATTACTACATAGGTGAAATGATCCCAATCTCCCATCCCATCATCATAATTAAATAACCATAACATCATTTCCAATGTTAAGCTCCCCGCTTAACATCCACAACTTCCAAAGTCATCATCCTCTAATCATGAATAAGTCCAAGCCACTCTTGACCGTGAGCACGGCTGTCATGACAGTTTTGACTCTGCAGAGTTTGCACCACTGTACCCACATGTAGTGATTTCATCCCCCGTTGCTGGGTGGACTAAAAGAACCTCCATTATGCCAGTGGCTACGAACCACATTCACACTTCCCAGGTGTGTAGCCAGGAGATCACTACGAAGCCTTTACAAAGGGATTCCCGACGAGTGTGGACCCACTGAGGTTTCACCCCTAACAGCATACAAGAGGCTCCAACCCCGCTGCAGTGGCCCCCTCTTGAGCCTTGCGGTTCATATGGTAGTCTAGCTGGCACCTATTCCCCGCACCATCCAACACACCCATACTACGCCATGGATACACCTAATTAATTGGCCAAGCTGCCCCATCTCAGCATGTGGTTGGCACGGTAAAGCCAAGTTACATGCTCCATGAACCGGTCCTTAGGATCCAGGCAAGTACTAAACACAAACCCAAGTCTCGTGCACCCAGCACCAACCAAAAATATCCAACTTGCCTTGATCCCTACCTCTACATAACTCACAATATCTCATTCAAGAGTATGGTAAAATAAACTGATGATCTCATATCCCAAATATCCCATTCTAAGCATGGCTAAGCATATGCATAATAATAAATGACATGATAAAATAAGTCCCAACCCAAGCTACAAGGAAACAAGGTAATGCAATTCTAGGGAAACTTCCTAGCATGGGTTTCATATTTCAATTGACAATGCAAATAATTCTATCTACTCATCCTAGTATAGGATCAAAGTGGTCAAGGACACTTGCCTTCTTCCTGCTGCTCTTGGAATGGGTAGTCCTGATCTTGGAAAGGAAGAACTTGCTCTAGAGCAGGTTCCATCACACATAGCAAAAGAAAACAACAATCCATAAGACATAGTTCACACTTCCACTTCATACAAACCACACATTCACACTTATGAAAGCTATTCACATTTCTATGTGTGTTGATTTTGGCTTACATGCACTTTTAAACTTGTGCATATGATTTCTACTTTTGTATTCATATTTATGTTTACCTACTATATATGAGTTTCCAAATTTAAATAAATTCCTTATATTCAATTGATACACCTTTTAGCCACCAAGTGTGCATGGAAGGCATTTCCCTACTCCAAATATGTCTTCAGACCTTCTACCAACCCTAACTAAATTCTTTGGATTTTGGAAACTTCATTTATCCATTTATAGTTATGCATACCTATTTTGTTATATTTTCAGATTTATTTCCTATACCTAAATGTGAACTTTATTATGAAAATAGTAAGACACCTCATCTAAACAGAATAGGTTTTGGGTCTAAAATATTAAATAATATATTTTTGAACTTCTCCTCTGATGTAAACTATTTTACATTTATTTTACTAATTTTCAGAATTATTCTCTACTTAAAAATGTGTCCCTATAACTAATAAATGTGAATAATCAATTAAACAGATTCATTTCAGCCAAAAATCTATTTTTATCTCACTCCAAGGTTTTCTAAGTACTGGGAAAGTTTTTAATTTGAATTTGACAATATGTTTTCCCATCTTTAAATTTTAAATACTAGCCACACATTCAAATTCCTAACTTTAATATCAAATAGGGTTAAAAAGGTAAACTCACCCCACTACAGGGTCTATTATATTATTTTAAGAATTTCCAGGGGTCTAACTACACTTAACAGAGGGATTTTTCCTAATTTTTATTAAGTTCAGGGGCTAAAACTGATCTTTAAATGAATTTACATGATTTTCTGAAGTTCCAAGGGCTAGATCAGAAGTTTCCGGGGCTAGCTCTTATTTTCCGAGAACCACAGGGGGTAGCGCGTAAGAATTCCAGTCTTTATAACGCGGGGCTGACGTGGACCATCCGATTTAAAACAGGCGGCTAAGATTATAACGTCGAACCGGTACACGGGGATTTAAATTCTACCGTGCGATTTAAAATAGACGGCGCACAAGCGGCCACGTCGCTCTGATCGAGCGCGGGCGGGAGGCGGCGATCTCGCCGGAGAGTTTCGGATCTTCGTCAATTCTTCCAAAAACTGTGATTTTATGGCATAGATCGGTGGAGGGGAGGTCGGGGATCTCACCTCGGGGGTTTTCTTGAGCTCGGAGGTCCTGGAAAGCGATCGGCGACGAGGTCCGAGGTGAATTCACAGCGAGGCTCGTCGGCGCTGTGTTTGAACTGCAAACCACCGAGTTTTCTGCACCTGCGAGGTTCCCCGGAGGCTGTGGATCAAGACCAGCGAGTTAGATCAGAATTCCCGAGCGTAGATCGAGCAGAATTCGCCGGAGAAGCTCGGGTTCTTACCGGGAGGAAAATCGGCGGATCGTGGGGGAAAAACGGGACGATGCCGGGGTTTTTATAGACGGGGGAGGGCGGCGGGTTGGTTTAGATCGAGCTGGAGTCTTCGGGGTCCGGAAGTCGGCTGGGAACGCGGGATTTTCCGGTCGGTTGCGATCGCGCGCACGCGGGGAACTGTCCGGGTTTCGGACGATCGGAGGTTAGGGATGACAGGTGGGTCCCTCCTGTCTGCGAGAGGGAGCGTGGGTGCGCGGCTGCGGGCGTGGCGCGGGGGCTGGGTGGGCCGGCTGGTGGGTTTCGGCCCACTGGCCGGGAAGATTTGTTTTTTTCTTTTTCTTTTTCTTTTTCATTTCTGTTTTGAGTTTAATTTGAATTCCAGTTTGAATTTGAATTTTTGCAACACATGCAACACGTCCAAAAATTTTTAAATTCCCCTCTTGACAGGATTTTGGGGTGTTACATTGTTGGATCCCAACGTCTTATCTTTAGTAACATCGTGGAATTTAGATCGGTTTCTGTTGCGTACCGGTATCTTTACACGTAAAAACCACTCCAGAACTCGTTACCTTCACGGTGATGAGCTCCGGAGGCTCCACGTGTCCTCCGGGGCCTGGTGTCTCCTTTCCTGTAGGGACGAGCTCCGGTTGTGCCGCGTGTCAAACGAGCGAGACCTCCCTCTTCTTCGGAGGTGAGCTCCGCGCACGCCACGTGTTGGCGCCGGTCTTCCCTCTCTTCTTTCCTCAGGGACGGTTCCGAGGTCGACACGTGTCCAGCAGCGACGGATCTCCCGGAGATAAGCTCCGGTGGCGACACGTGTTCGATAGAACCGGACTTCACGGAGATGAGCTCCGAGATCAACACGTATCCCGCGCGACTGGTCCTCTAACTTCTGCGAGGAATAGCTCCGAAGGTGACATGTGTCCTACGAAAAATGCCTTTGCTTCTTCCGCAGAGGCTAGTTCAGTGGGCAACACGTGTCCCCCAGGGTCGGACCTCTTTCCAATTGCGGAGGTGACCCCCGAGCCTGCCACGTAGCCAGTTTAGCGGTGGACCTCTCTCAACTTCTCGGGGATGAGCTCCGAACACGCCACGTGGTCTGCTGGCCGTGGAAGTTGCCTTCGGTGCTCTCTGAGAGCTTTATTGGCTATCCTTTTGATATTTGTCTCTGTTCCTTCTTCTCTTAAAATGTTTTCTTTTTCATAAAACATGAACATATGCTGACACCCGAGGCGAGGGTGTCACATTGACGTAGCTGAGGATCTGTCTTATGCCGAGCAATCATTCAAGATTTTGGAGACAATGGAACGCCTCACAAGAAATAAAAGAATCCGGATGTGCACGGTGCAGTGGAAGCATCACTCGGAAGAGGAAGCCACATGGAGCGAGAAGACGAGCTTAAGGCATAGTTTCCGGAATTGTTTTTCTAGAACCACCAATCTCGAGGACGAGATTTCTTTTAAGGGGGGTAGAGCTGTAACACCCCAAAAACCTGTTAAGAGGGGAATTTAAAAATTTTTGGACGTATTGCATGTGGTGCAGAAATTCAAATTCAAATTGGAATTCAAATTTAAATCAAACCAGAAAAGAAAAGGAAAAAGAAAAAGAAAACCCCCCCGGCCAGTGGGCCGGAACCCACCAGCCGGCCCACCAGTCCTCGCGCCAGCCCACAGCCGCGCGCCCCTTATCCCTCTCACTGACACGCGGGGCCCGCCGTCATCTTCCTCGCGCGCGATCGGCCGACCCCGGGACACCTCTCTCTCCCGAATCAAAACTACCCCCGGAAAACCGCATCCCTCGGCCGAATTCTGGTCCCGGACGACTCCGGATCGATCTCAACAGACACGCCGCCGTCCCCCGTCTATATAAACGCCGGCATCGCCCTGTTTTTCTCACCCGATCGGCTGTTTTTCCTCCCGGTGAGAACCAGAGCTTCTCCGGCCGTTTTCTCTCGATCTTTGCTCGGGTTTTCTGATCTAACGCGTCGATCGTGTCCCACCGCCTCCGGGGAGTCTCGCAGGTGCAGAAAACTCGGTGGTTTGCGCTCTAGGCACAGCTCCGACGAGCACCGCAGCGGTTCCACCTCGGACCTCGACGCCGACCGCCTTCCAGGGCCTCCGAGCTCAAGAAAAACCTCGAGGTGAGATCCCTGACATGAAATCCCAGTTTTAGGAAGTATAGACGAAGATCCGAAGTTTTCCGGCGAGATCGCCGCCTCCCGCCACCGCGCGCCGCCGGGCAGCGCCGCCCGCGCACGGTCAGGGCGACGTGGCCGCTTGTGCGCCGTCTATTTTATGTCGCACGGTAGAAATAAAACCCCCGCGTACCGGTTCGGCGATCTAATCTCAGCCGTCTATTTTAAATCAGACGGTCCACATCAGCCCCGCATTACAAAGGCCGGGATTCTTACGCGCTACCCCCTGGGGATCTCGGAAAACACGAGCTAGCCCCGGAAACTTCTGATCTAGCCCCTAGAACTTTAGAAATTCATGTAAATTCATTTAAAAAACAGTTTTAGCCCCTGGACTTAATAAAAATTAGGAAAACACCTCTGTTATGTGTAGCTAGACCTCTGGAAATTTATGAAATAATATAATAGCCCCTGTAGTGGGGTGAGTTTATTTTTTTAACCCTATATGATATTAAATTTAGAAATTTGAATATGTGATTAGGATTTAAATTTCAAAGGTGAGACAAAAACATTGTAAATTCAAGTTTAAACTCTCCTAGCACTTGGAAAACTTTAGAATGAGTTAAAAATATATTTTATGCTGAAATGAATCTGTCTAATTGATTGTTCACATTTATTAGTTATAGGGACACATTTTTAGGTTAGGAAATAATTCTGAAAATTTGTAAAATAAATCTAAGTTAGTTCACATCAGAGGAGAAGTTCAAAAATATATTATTTAATATTTTAGAACAGAACCTATTCTGTTTAGATGATATGTCCTAATATTTAATATTAAAACTCACATTTATACATAGTAAATAAATCTAAAAATATAGGAAAATGGGTATGCATAATTATAAAATGATAAATGAAGTCTCCAATTCCAAAAACTTCAGTTTAGGATTTGGTAGAATATCTGAAAACCTATTTGGAGTAGGAAACTACCTTCCATGCAAACTTGGTAGTTAAGAAGTATATTAATTAAATATAAAGAATTTGTTCAAATTGAAAATTTATATATAGTGTGCAAACAGAAATCTGAAATACAAAAGTTACAAATCATATACATATGTTTAAAAGTGCATGAAGGTTAAAAGTCAACACATATAGAGTAACCACAACACTTAGAAATGTGAATGACTATCATATGTATGTATGTGTGGAGTGAAAGTGTGAACTATGTCTTATGGATTGTTGTTTTCTTTTGCTATGTGTGTTGGCATGAGTAGAACCTGCCCCAGAGCAGGTTCTTCCCTTCCAAGACCAGGACTTTCCATTCCCAGAGCAGCAGGAAGAAGGCAAGTGTCCTTGACCACTTTGATCCTATACTAGGATGTGTAGATAGAATTATTTGCATTGTCAATTGAAATATGAAACCCATGCTAGGAAGTTTCCCTAGAATTGCATTACCTTGTTTCCTTGTAGCTTGGGTTGGGATTTATTTTATCATGTCATTTATTTATATGCTTATGCTTAGCGATGCTTAGAATGGGATAATGGGAATATGAGATCATCAATTTATTTACCTTACTCTTGAATGAGATATTATGAGTTATGTAGTGGTAGGGATCGAGGCAAGTTGGATGATTTGGTTGGTGCTGGGAGCACGAGACTCGGGTTTGTGTTTAGTACTTGCCTGTATCTTAAGGACCGGTTCATGGAGCATGTAACCTGGCTTTACCGTGCCAACCACATGCTGAGATGGGGCAGCCTTGCCAATTAATTAGGTGTATCCCCTGCGTAGTATGGGTGTGTTGGATGGTGTGGGAAATATGTGTCAGCTGGACTACCGTATGAACCGCAAGGCTCAAGAGGGGTCCACTGCAGCGGGGTTGGAGCCTCTTGTATGCTGTTAGGGGTGAAACCTCAGTGGTCCCATGCTCGTCGGGAATCACTTTGTAAAGGCTTCGTAGTGATCTCCTGGCTACACACCTGGGAAGTGTGAATGTGGTTCGTGGCCACTGGCATAATGGAGGTTCTTTTAGTCCACCCGGCAATGGGGAATGAAATCACTACATGTGGGTACAGTGGTGCAAACTCTGCAGAGTCAAAACTGTCATGACAGCCGTGCTCACGGTCAAGAGCGGCTTGGACTTATTCATGATTAGAGGATGATGACTTTGGAAGTTGTGGATGTTAAGCGGGGAGATTAACATTGGAAATGATGTTATGGTTATTTGATTATGACGATGGGTTGGGAGATTGGGACCATTTCACCTATGTAGTAATGTAGGTGCTTAATAAGCTAAGGTGATAGGTATTAATTGCGTAGTGCTTTAACCATGAGTTCAACCTCTCCTTGTTCTAGCCATGCATGACATAACTTTCCCACACTTGCTGAGTACCCACGGTACTCAAACTTGCATATTTGTTGGTTTAAATTGCTGCTCAGATCAAGGGGATGATGTGGTGTTTAATGATCAAGACTTCAGACCCAAAGAAGGATTCTAGGTTCATGGAATCCCCCGGGCAACGCCTGTGACGGAGCCCACAAGAATAATATTCCGCTGCTAGTTTATTTACATCGAGACGTATGCTTTGTAAGACATATTTATATTCGACACCCGACTTGTAATAAATGATGCTTCACTATTTGTCATCACATGTATGAGAAAATGATCCTAGCATACATGTGATATTCACTCGGTTGTTCTACGGAGAAACCGGGTGTGACAGATGATGAACATAAATGAAGAGCAAGTAACCACCATCAACATGCTCATTAGAGAACAAACTCACATATTGCAAAAGTGGTCTTTCCCACATTTGATATAGGTGGGCTGGACATACGAAAACTCCTATACCTTGCTAAGGATGTCCATGCCAAGTTTCACCCAAATTCAAAACCTTTTTGAGGTCATTTTGGGTATAGTTAAAAAGAGGGCAGTTTGAAACCATATTCAAATTCAAACTCTTTTTGTCCCATGAATTTAAAAGGGGGAGGCATATTCTTATTCAGCACATTTTTGTGAGCTCACACACCAATTTTCACTTCATTTGGAGTTGATCTTGACATGAGCTAAGTGGGACAAATTCAAACTTTATTTGAATTCAAAACTGAACTTGTGCTGAAATTCATTCAAACCAAACCCAATTTGAATTCTAATCAATTCAAATGGCTCATGGGTGGATAATTTGAATCACCAGTGGTATTATGGGGCTCACTGTTTACAACAGTGATTAGGAGTAAATTTCAGAGGTTAAAACCCCGGGTGGGACCCACATGTCATAGAGAGAAGGAGGCAAAACTTGCACACAAAGTCACAGCCTCGGTGGGAAATTCCACCGAGCAGCTGTCGGCTGTGCCACCGAGCAGCATTCGGCGCCACCAGCTGCTTCCCCTCTACGCGCGCTGGCGCCCAGGCGGCCTGCTCACGCCCCCACGCGACCGTCACCGCCTCAGCGGGGTGAAGACCGGGTGCCTTCTTATCCCCGCGAGCGACACCGGGCGGCACCATTCTTTTTCTTCCCGAGCTCTCGGTCGACCGGGAAAACACAACAAACAATCGTATCCTCGCCTCTCCGAGTTGCCAGGCAACATCCTGAGCTCGAGCACCACCCTCCCAACGCCTGAACCACCGGGTTTCGGCCCCTGTTCCCGTGATCAACGACGACCGCCGCGGTTTAGCTGAAGAACGGCGATCGGTCTCACGTGGGCAGCATACTAAAGCAACTTCCACGGCCGAGCAAGGGCGGCAAAAGGAGCACACAGACTCCACGCTGCTTCCACCTGAAGCTCAAGCCACGCCGTGAACTCTCGCCAGCGAATTCTCAGTTTTTGCTCCGGCGACCTTAAACTGAGCTTCCGGTACGGATCCTTCAAATTCTCGCTCTATGATCCTTCTCTAGCTATCAAAATCTTGCACATAGACGCTGGACTAGCCGGCGATCAAGTTCTTTTCTGCATCCGTGGCGTGAAACTGTCTAGAAGTGATGAATTTCGAGCTCGATCAAGAGTGGTCATGGCGGACACGCTCGGTCACACGGTGCCGACCGGCTTGCCGCCATCTTTTAACCCTTTTGCCACCTTGTCGAGCTTCTTAGAGATACACTGATGCTGTAGGACTGTTTGTTCGAGGTGTTGGCGGGTTAGAACCCACGGTCAACGGCGCCGAACCTCAACCGAGGCCGCGGCACATCGCCAGGCTATTTCCGGGCACCGCCAGCCCGAACTGACACCACCGACATGTTCCTCGACGTCAACAAACCCCTGTCGGCGAGTTTCAGACCATGGGAGGTCCGGCAGCGGCGAACCGGCGAGCTCCGGGCCTGCTCCGGCGAGAAGTGGCGGCGCGAGCGCGCGGGCACGTCGAGAGGTAGACGAAGCCGGCTGGCCCATGCGTCAGCGGCTGAAATATTTAAATCGGGATCGGGGTGTGGCCGGGATCGGGTGTGCTGGCGCGCAAAGACCCTGTTGGCCACAGTGTGCGGTCGCCTCGGCGTGCGACGCGTGTCCCCGCGGCCCACCCGCAAGTTTAAACTTTTCCCCGATTTTCAGATTTCCATGAAACTTCAAATCCTCATAACTTTGGCCAGAGAGCTCCAAATCGAGTGAACCAAATTTTGTTGGATTCAGATCTCTGAGCACTTTCCAGCAAATCAAGTTTCACTTCATGAAAACCCTTATTTCTCCAGAATTAATTCCTCAAACTTTAAACTGTTAGGAATTTTAACTGGTGAATCCTTTGGAGGAAAATCCTGAAATTTTGCTGGGATGTTCACCAAAATATCCCTGAACTACCATAAAAATTTCAGACCCATTTGAGCTCATTTGATCCACCTAATGGTGTGATTAGTGAAACTGTTCCAGAGAAAATATAAAATGTTCAGAAACATTTTCAGAATTTTCTCTGAAATTGTTTAGCCCATATCTTTAGCTAGGAACCTTCAAATTAAGTGATACCAACTCCATTAGAACCCTCTGAAAATCTAGTTTTTAGAAAGTCATAATTTGTTTCATGAAAATCCTTAGAACACCCTAAGAGCCTTCAATTAAGGTCAAGGACATAATTGACTGTGGGGGGCTCAATTGAGCTTTGCTGCAACTAAAACTTGACCAAATCTCTGTTTAGGTTGTAACCAAGCCACAGTAAAAGTTTTACAGTCATTGGGTCTGTCTAGTGAGAGTTATAGACTTCACAACTTCAAATTCAATACAAATGCATTTAAATTGATACATATACCTCTTCTATCATGTAGTCGCTAAGGTCGAGGAGGAACCCGAAGTCCTAGACTTTGTTACTCCGGAGGAACAGCTAGCCTACGACCAAGAGCAGCAAGGCAAGCCCCAGTTTGCATTAAACTTTTTACAAATTTTTATTGTTTTGAGCACTTACTTGAGTATTATGATTCTTTGCATTAGAGTCTTGTGTGGAAAACCAACTGCATAGCCAAGAAAACCATGGATTGGGTTTAGGATTTACCAACCCCGTTAGCTACTGCAATGCTAAGATAGAGTAGGATTTGGTACAAGTTGAGTAGTTAGACTACTCGCGAGAATAGGCTAGAGGCACATCGCTCGGGTAGAGATAGCACATGATACACATGGCAAGAAAAATGAGACCGAGCGGAGAGTAAGAGCAGCAGGACTTTGGGGCCTGTGTGTTATAGCTCCGCTTGTGTCGATTGAGGACCGAGCCGTGTGCGGGCCTGTTGAACAAGCTAGAACAGTACCGAAGACCTACCGGCTATATGGGAACCGGGAAACTGATGTAACTTGGGTAGCTGGGTGTTGAGGCATAGCTGGTCGTTCAGAGGGTAGGTTGAGAGCTCGAGGTGTAAATCGGCTGGCGGCACTGAGATGCGCGTGCAGAGACCTCTTGCTCGGGACGATTGGACCGGTTCAACATTTGGCTAACGGGTGAAAGGTGGTTGCGTACGGCGTCCGTGATGGTTGTTGTAGGCAACATCGAGTACGGGTGTACGTGACGGGTTGTTCGGGTAACCCTGCAGGTGTAAATCGATTATAATCGCCGTCCCTCGCGATCAGTGAGTACCACTTGTTCACTGTACCGTGACGTAGATAGAACAGGCTAGTTACATGTTAAAATGTTGCTGATTGAAAGAAGGACTTGATTGCTAATGACTTGCTGTAGTTTAGAGCTAACTAAAGTTCATTTCAACTTTGGGCAAAGTACATGAGAGAAATGTGTTTCTTGTTTGATTGCGGCTCTCTCATGTACCTTAGCGTAAGGTTCTCCACAACCTGCTGCTAAAACTTGAAAGTAAGGTTCTACAAATTAGGCGAGTCCTTGCAAATGATTTTTACCTCATGTAACCCACCACCCCTCATTTAGAAGTTCCATGTTTAGGTGAGACGGGTCAGACTTGCTGAGCCTTCGTGCTCACTGCTTGTGTTTGATGCTTTTGCAGGGTTCTATGAGGAAGGGACTCCCGAAGAGGAGACGGAACCCCAGGAGGGGAACCCCGTCGAGTGGGAGTCGTGCACGCCGCAGAGTTAGTGTGCGTGTGTGCTAGCAAGGACATGTTCAAGGGCTGAACGTGGACTTGATGCGTAGTCTACGCCCATGAGTGTAGACTGGAACTATTTTGATGTAAACATGTTCATAAACTTGTTTATGTAATAAAATTTCGCTTTCGCTTTGTATCTTTGACGTGTTTTATCCGGTGCTGTGCAACGCAACACCCCTCAGCGTGATTCTGGCTCGACAAGACCGTTGGGGTCGTGTCAGCGTGGTATCAGAGCTCGCTTGAGTTTTAACACACTACAAAGGTCATCTTTTTCAAAAATCCAGTGAGGAACGAGTTAGTAGCCCGTATAAGGATGTTATTAGCATATAGAAAGTGGCATACTAACCTATTTGTTTATGTCGGAAAATCGTGTATCTCGGGACGTTTATGTCTTGGGGGGTACACGTAAGCGCTGTCCACCAGTGCGCACAAGCTGAAGGGTGGAGCCCCACGGGTGGCAGGTAACCCGATCCGCTTTGATATCCTCTATGACTCTTCATGTCGTTTGGGGTATTCGAGCAACGTCTGTCCCTGGCGTGCGTGGTGCAACTTGGGAGACCCCGTCACGTGGTCTAAAACGTGAACACGTAACTCAAGGCGTGTTTGGCTTGAGAATATCCAGGCGAGTGATGACGGCCGGGTGTACAAACTGTATAGATTCCGGGCTCGGTGTGCAGCCGAGTCTGACGATTACTTGAGTTTCTGTAGGTAGTATGACCATGAAACGGTATACGTGTAGCATCCGTGTGCAAGTGACGTTTAGTGCCACTGAAATAACGAGGCTGGCTAAGTCCGGTATAGGTTTTTCTTTGTGAGGACGTAGTACCGACATGCTCTGGTGACGCATCGACGTCACACCCAACTAAATGAAAAACTTCATTTAAAACTTGAAGGTTTTGGTCTAAAGTAGTAAAACTTGATGTAAATCCTTCCCTTGAATAGGATATTCAAAGTTAACAAGTTTTCAACTTATAGGTTGTTAAGGACAGAGCACTCTGTTTTCAGCTGAATCAAAGCTGAAGTTAATCAGAGGTTAGAGGTTGAGTTCTTTCGAGTTTGGGGTCATATGATACATATCTGGAAAGATTTGGAAGAGCTTTACAACTTTTATGTTGAGGTCCAGAGGTTTTTCATCCCTTAACCAATCGAAAAATGCAGTAGAGTTGAAACTGTCCAGAAAACAGGGCAGAGCAAAGACTCTCTGTAAACTCTCTGTAAATTGAGCATAACTTCCTGCATAAAAATCCAAAAATAGAAAATGAGGTAGTTATGGAAAGATTATGAGATGGGTTACAACTTTGTAACAGAAAGTTTTGTCAGATTAGGAAAATAATTAACTGGAATTCTTGGATCAAATCAGTACCTAAGGCAGGGAGGTGCTGTCCAATTGTTTCCAGAAATTCTGTTAACTTTAACCTCTCATAACTTTTGAACTATGACAGATCTTAGGCCAAGTAAATACTTGCTGGAAAGCTATTGAAGTTAGCTTTAACTTTGATGTTGAGCTCCAGAACTGGTTTTTCTTTTAGCATGGCCTAAATCAGGTTGATATGGAAACTGGTCAGGGCTGTCATGTGAACAGCAGATCAGCAGTCAAATTTGTTTAAAATTTGAACTATGTTTCCAAGTTTTATGGGTTCAATGACATGTCTTATGTTATAACTCCATAGTTTACTGTTTAAATAAATATTTGACATTTCTCAAATATATTTTTACAGATGACAGCAGATAAGCAGTTGGAGAACGGGTGGGTGGTATCCCACTGTTCTCACCACAGCGGTTATCCGGAAACATTGAGGCAGATGCTTCAATATTTCGGATATAACCAGATGCCGCAGTACTTCGCCAAGGAAGAAGGCGAAGAGGGGAACAAGACACGGACAGTCCATGTCGGAGTCCCTGCAGGACCTACGCCACCCGGTTGGGTGCCCTTCACCGTCACGGTGAGAGGTAGACAACCGGAAGGGATGTGGCAAGTGGCAGCCCGTGACACCATGTCACGTTTTTGCCAACTACACGTGCAGGCTATGGAGGGCACTCCATACGCGCTCGTTCCAGTGGAGGGACGGGCTCAGCAGGTGTGGGAAGAGAGGTACCTGGAGGCAACAGATCCGGATTGCCCAAGGTACAACCCTGCGGAGGCAAACCTTAGCCTCCAGATGAGGGCGGGAAACGCCGTGATGGACAGCCAAGCTGTTCATACGGAGCATCTCGCCACAAAGCTCAAGGAGAGCATGAGCCGTGGAGACCATTTCGAGAGTGCTCACAGCGCACTCCGCAATGTGCTACTTTCGACGATCAAACGACTGAATGAACAACACAATCAGTTGCGTCGTCTGAAGAAGGCAAAGAAGAAGAGCCGTGTTGACATCGCGGCGTTGCAAGAACTGGTACAGAATCTTACCCAGCAGAACGAGGACCTTTCTCAAGAGCGAGACGACGCTATTGAGGAAGGCCAAGGCTGGGAAGAAGATTATAACCAAGCCATGGACGAGGTGCATGCATTCCAGGACCTCGTACCTCCGGTGTTAGGCGTACCGGTGGTCTTGGGCCTTCCAGCAATGGGAGAACCCGGGATGGGAGAAGAGGTGGTAGATCCGGAGCCACCAGAAGAGGTACCGGAGGAGGACGACCCACAGGAGGTCAAGTTCTACTCCGAGTAAGGGGTTACAGTTGCCATGTAGGGCAGCTAGGGTAGTGTAGCCCAAATTTTGTAATCGGTGACATGTCGTGTAGACAGTAGCGTATGTATAGGTAGTGATGACATGAGCACGACTTCTCGGAGACCCGAGAATAATGTATCTTGTATAAAGTTTATGCTTTATCAATATATGTGAATGTTGTGCAAATTAATCATGTGTCACTTCAATACCTACTGTTACATATGGAATTTTAAATAAGACATGTGCTAATCGCTGCTGTTTTAAATTTCAGAATGACGCGTACTCATGCCAACCCTGACGTTGGGGGTACTAGCCAAGGGGGAGAGACCTCCCAACAGCCTCCCGAGGACTCCTCGGGACAGCAGCAGCAGCAACAGCAACAGCAAACACCGCCACCGCCACTGCCAACGGTTACATTGGCCGACATCGTCGCGGCAATAGCGGGTTCACATCAGCAGCACACGGAGTTGCTGCAAATGCTTATTGCCAATACATCTCGCCCAGAGAGACGTCAAGACCGTGAGGAGCGACAACAGAGCTCCTACTCCGACTTCCTGGCGACTCATCCCCCTGTATTCTCAAAGGCGGATGAACCTCTTGACGCGGACAACTGGCTCCGCGCCATAGAGATGAAGTTCGGGCTGCTCCAGATAAGCAAGCAGCGCAAGACTCAGTTCGCGGTCCAGCAGCTCCAAGGATCCGCGAGTGCGTGGTGGGCCAGCTTCTGTGCTTCACAGCCCACCGACCGAGTGATGACCTGGACGGAGTTCCGGACGGCCTTCAGGTCCTACCACATACCGCCAGGCTTGATGAAGAGGAAGACGCAGGCGTTTCTACACCTGCAGCAAGGGAGCCGGAACGCGCTGGAATACTCCAGGGCGTTCAACGATCTCGCGCTCTACGCGTCGTATCATGCAGATACCGACGAGAAGCGGTGGGACCACTTTTACCAGGGGCTTAACCCGCTCCTGAAGGACAAGTTGGCGATGTTCAATCACGGCAGCCTCAACGACATCATTGATGCTGTGATTGTTCAGGAGGACTCCGGCAAGGAGTTAGCGGTGGCGGAGAGAAAGCGAAGCGCACCGCAGAGCAGTGGATAAGGAGGTGGTCCTTCTCAGAAGTTTCGGATGGTGAATCGCCCACCATCAGGTCCACGCTGGCAGCCACCACAGCGGTCGATGCCGTTCCGCAGTCGGCCGTACTCTTCACCGGCATTCAGGCCGGCACTGCCAGTACCACCTCCGCAACAACAGCAACAGCGGGCGATGCCGTGTGCGTATGCACCTCAGCAGCGCATGCTGGGCTTTCGTCCCCCGAGCACCACACCAGCAGCGGCCACATGTTACAAGTGTGGACGTCCAGGGCACTTCGCGAGCAGTTGCCCGGAGAGGCAAGGTGGCGGAGTGGCACCGCAGTTTCCGGGGAGGAATCAACCCCGGAACCCTACTAATGCGCGGCAGGCAAACCCTAGGCCCGGCACCGTCCACCAGCTTGCCATAGAGGACATGCCGGAGGGCGAGCCAATCCTTGCGGGTATGTTCCAACTCCACCAGCATCCCGCTATAGTACTATTTGATTCAGGCGCCACGCATAGATTCATTAGCCAAGCTTTCATTGATAAATATAGCTTGCAAATACTACCCACCGATAGTCCATATGTGATCTGTTCACCGGGTGGGAAAATTTCAGCAAGCATGATGGTCCCAAAAGCGCCATTGTGCTTAGAGGGTAAAGTCTACCCTACGTCGCTCATAAGCCTAGAGGGACAAAAGGTCGATGCCATTCTAGGGACGTCGTGGTTAACCCGCCACGGCGCTATTTTAGACACCGTCCTTCGAGTCGTGCACTTGAACTCAGAAGTGCACGAGTCTCACTCATTATTTCTGGACAGTCCAGAAATAAAACTTCCAAGTGTCTATCAAGCCACAACCATCAGATTGGAAGATATTCCATTGGCCCGATAGTTCCCTGATGTATTCCCAGACGATTTGCAGGGGATGCCACCCGATAGAGAGGTGGAGTTCAAGATTGAACTTGCACCGGGAACCATGCCAATATCTCGAAGGCCGTACAAGATGGCACCCAAGGAATTGGCTGAACTGAAGACTCAGCTCACGGACCTTCTGGAGAAGGGTTTTATTAGGCCGAGCTCCTCGCCATGGGGCTGTTTGACATTATTTGTAAATAAGAAGGATGAGACATTGCGTCTTTGCGTGGACTATCATCCATTAAATGCTGTAACCATCAAGAACAAGTACCCGTTGCCACGGATCGACATGTTGTTTGATCAGTTGGTCGAAGCAAAGATCTTTTCCAAGATGGATTTAAGATCCAGGTACCATCAGATTAAGATAAGGGCTGAGGACATTCCAAAGACAGCTTTCTTGACAAGGTACGGACTTTATGAGTACCTGGTCATGTCCTTCGGCCTCACCAATGCTCCAGCTCACTTCATGTACTTGATGAACTCGGTATTCATGCCGGAGCTGGACAAGTTTGTCGTGGTCTTCATCGACGACATCCTGGTATATTCCAAGTCGGAGGAAGATCACAAGAAGCATCTGCGTATAGTCTTGCAACGGCTGCGGGATCACAAGCTATACGCGAAATTCAGCAAATGTGAGTTCTGTATATCGCAAGTGCCTTTTCTCGGGCATATCATCTCAGCGGAGGGTATCGCTGTAGACCCGAGCAAGATCACTCAAGTGCTGAATTGGAAATCCCCGAGAACTGTTCACGAGGTACGGAGTTTCCTCGGACTCGCGGGATATTATCGGAGGTTCATTCCGAACTTCTCGAAGATTGCCAAGCCTATGACCGAGCTGCTGAAGAAGGCTACCAAATATGTTTGGAGTCCAGCGTGTGAAGCAGCATTCAAGGCTTTAGTACTGCGATGCATCCGGCATTGGGCTCGGATGTGTGCTGATGCAAGACCGAAGAGTGGTCATGTATGGATCACGGCAGCTTAGAAACCATGAGCAGAATTATCCAACCCACGATTTGGAGCTCGCTGCCGTGGTACAGCGGCGAACCGGCGAGCTCCGGGTCTGCTCCGGCGAGGGGTGGCGGCGCGAGCGCGCGGGCGCGTCGAGAGGTAGACGAAGCCGGCTGGCCCATGCGTCAGCGGCTGAAAATTTTAAATCGGGATCGGGGTGTGGCCGGGATCGGGTATGCTGGCACGCAAAGACCCTGTGGGCTGCAGTGTGCGGTCGCCTCGGCGTGCGACGCGTGTCCCCGGGGCCCACCCAGAAGTTTAAACTTTTCCCCGATTTTCAGATTTCCTTCAAACTTCAAATCCTCATAACTTTGGCTAGAAAGCTCCAAATCGAGTGAACCAAATTTTGTTGGATTCAGCTCTCTGAGCACTTTCCAGCAAATCAAGTTTCACTTCATGAAAACCCTTATTTCTCCAGAATTAATTCCTCAACATTTAAACTGTTAGGAATTTTAACTGGAGAATCCTTTGGAGGAAAATCCTGAAATTTTGCTGGGATGTTCACCAAAATATCCCTGAACTACCATAAAAGTTTCAGACCCATTTGAGCTCATTTGATCCACCTAATGGGGTGATTAGTGAAACTGTTCCAGAGAAAATAGAAAATGTTCAGAAACATTTTCAGAATTTTCTCTGAAATTGTTTAGCTCATATCTTTAGCTAGGAACCTTCAAATTAAGTGAGACCAACTCCATTAGAACCCTCTGAAAATCTAGTTTTCAGAAAGTCATAGTTTGTTTCATGAAAATCCTTAGAACACCCTAAGAGCCTTCAATTAAGGTCAAGGACATAATTAACTGTGGAGGGCTCAATTGAGCTTTGCTGCAACTAAAACTTGACCAAATCTCTGTTTAGGTTGTAACCAAGCCACAGTAAAAGTTTCACAGTCATTGGATCTGTCTAGTGAGAGTTATAGACTTCACAACTTCAACTCAATACAAATGCATTTAAATTGATACATATACCTCTTCTATCATGTAGTTGCTAAGGTCGAGGAGGAACCCGAAGTCCTAGACTTCGTTACTCCGGAGGAACAGCTAGCCTACGACCAAGAGCAGCAAGGCAAGCCCCGGTTCGCATTAACCTTTTTACAAATTTTTATTGTTTTGAGCACTTACTTGAGTCTTATGATTCTTTGCATTAGAGTCTTGTGTGGAAACCCAACTGCATATCCAAGAAAACCATGGACTGGGTTTAGGATTTACCAACCCCGTTAGCTACTGCAATGCTAAGATAGGGTAGGATTCGGTACAAGTCGAGTAGTTGGACTACTCGCGAGAATAGGCTAGAGGCACATCGCTCGGGTAGAGATAGCACATGATACACATGGCAAGAAAAATGAGACCGATCAGAGAGTAAGGGCAGCAGGACTTTGGGGCCTGTGTGTTATAGCTCCGCTTGTGTCGATTGAGGACCGAGCCGTGTGCGGGCCTGTTGAACAAGCTAGAACAGTACCAAAGACCTACCGGCTATATGGGAACCGGGAAACTGATGTAACTCGGGTAGCTGGGTGTTGAGGCATAGCTGGTCGTTCAGAGGGTAGGTTGAGAGCTCGAGGTGTAAATCGGCTGGCGGCACTGAGATGCGCGTGCAGAGACCTCTTGCTCGGGACGATTGGACCGGTTCAACATTTGGCTAACGGGTGAAAGGTGGTTGCGTACGGCGTCCGTGATGGTTGTTGTCGGCAACATCGAGTACGGGCGTAGGTGACGGGTTGTTCGGGTAACCCTGCAGGTGTAAATCGATTATAATCGCCGTCCCTCGCGGTCAGTGAGTACCACTTGTTCACTGTACCGTGACGTAGAAAGAACAGGCTAGCTACATGTTAAAATGTTGCTGATTGAAAGATGGACTTGATTGCTAATGACTTGCTGTAGTTTAGAGCTAACTAAGGTTCATTTCAACTTTGGGCAAAGTACATGAGAGAAATGCGTTTCTTGTTTGATTGCGGCTCTCTCATGTACCTTAGCGTAAGGTTCTCCACAACCTGCTGCTAAAACTTGAAAGTAAGGTTCTACTAATTAGGCGAGTCCTTGCAAATGATTTTTACCTCATGTAACCCACCTTCCCTCATTTAGAAGTTCCATGTTTAGGTGAGACGGGCCAGACTTGCTGAGCCTTCGTGCTCACTTCTTGTGTTTGAAGCTTTTGCAGGGTTCTATGAGGAAGGGACTCCCGAAGAGGAGACGGAACCCCAGGAGGGGAACCCCGTCGAGTGGGAGTCATGCACGCCGCACAGTTAGTGTGCGTGTGTGCTAGCAAGGACACGTTCAAGGGCTGAACGTGGACTTGATGCGTAGTCTACGCCCGTGAGTGTAGACTGGAACTATTTTGATGTAAACATGTTCATAAACTTGTTTATGTAATAAAATTTCGCTTCCGCTTTGTACCTTTGACGTGTGTTATCCGGTGCTGTGCAACGCAGCACCCCTCAGCGTGATCCTGGCTCGACAAGACCGTTGGGGTCGTGTCAATTATATAAATCAGTGCGGAATTTACAAATACTTTACCTCAAAGTACACTACAACGGAAGGCTAATACAACTCACGTTTCATATCTAAATTAAGCAACAGAGAAGTTGTCTAGCCCGCGGACGCTTCTCACTAGCAACAAGACAATAAACAACAGCGGATGTGGTTTCCATGAGTGTACCACTCAGAGGGTTCCAAATCTTATCGGCAAACCATACTCGTAAGAATAGCGGATATTACCTGCAAAACAACTAGTATAGTATCCGTGAGCACAAAAGCTCAGCAAGACTTAACCGTCGCACCTAAACATGAAACTCTACATGAGGGTAAAGACATAAACATAGGATAGTAAATTGCATAATGGACTCGCCAAAATGTGGATCCTTATTTTCAGATCTTATTAGCAGTAGATTAAGAATAACCTTGGGCTCTACGCATCGGAAGTCCATAATCAAATAATAAACGCTTTCTTCCGATGTCAATTGCTCAAAGTGGTAATGAATCGAATTTTCACTTAATCTAATCCCTACAAGCTAATCAATACAATGCTAGTATAAACTTCAAAACAACAGGGATTAATTCTTATCGTAAGTGTAAGTAATTACTACGTCACGATTATGAGAACAAGTATGCTCAAATAGCTCAAATATCCGTGAGCTATGGTGATTCGAATCAAAAGACGCCTAGACTGCACGACACGTACGCCCGTACTGGAAGTCACCTCTGTGCACTCCACGGACGTCGTACGTGGCAACCTTTCTCAAGTTCCACCTATGTCGAATCGATTCGATCGTCCCGGACAGTAGCCCCACCTCATGGTGCACCTTCCGACGTGAAGATTTCATGAGTGAGTTACCCACTACTGCGCAACGGCCGAACGTTTGAGGCAACCGAAAAAGGCTCAACGCAAACTTCTTGAGGTACATCGGTTTACTGGGTCCCATATAGCCAGCATGCATCCTGTACACAACTAAAACTTGTCCAACAGGGCCACACACGGATCGGTCCTTGACCGACACGGGCAGGGCTAATGCACACAGGTCCCTTTGGTCATGCACGTGGAGTATCAAATCATCTCGACTTAATGCACAATTAAATCCTAACCAGCATAATATATACAAAGTAAAAACTTAGTAGCGGTTAAATGCAAACCGAGGCTTGTCTCTGTTTTGCAGGTGACTAGTATTAGATATATATCTCAGTTAGCTTGCTTGCCACTTGACGAAAATCCCTTGATCCTACTGAGTTTGATCCAAACTTCAATGGAATCACTCCGTCGAACTCCTTCATTGATCGCCTTCGTCGTGAGCACTATCGACATGCATATGAAAAAGTTTTGCAATGCAAATTAGGTAATTGAGTACTTGAACTTGTTAAGAACAGAGGAATGTGTTGGAATACTAAGAATGAATGTGTTGTCCCTGTTGTGCAGAGAAAATAAAGAGAAAGATCAATCTACACATATGGAGTTCGGTTCTAGGGTTCTATGTTTCATAATTGACATATGAGATGGAACATTTTTTGAACTGTAATTCAACTAGTGGCTGACAGTTGGGCCCGTGGCGATTTAATGGACCAACCACGGACAAGCCACACCGGGGCCATAACCCTTTCCCACGTGGACACACTAAATCCGGGCTTCACAGAGGATCCCGGTTTAATTTCCACAGCCGCTGACAGTGGGCCAGCCCCTTTTCTTCTTCCTTCGGTCAATTCCCGCGCACGCACCCCCACCTCGCCGGCAGCGGCGGTGCCCCTCAGCCCCTCGCCTCCAGTCATCTCCCGGCTAGAAATTCACTGCCTAGAGGTTTTTGGGCACGATGAAATCATTTGGGGTTGGGTTGAGCTGCCGGTGGCCGAAAATGGTCATGCGATGGGCTGTGGCTCCGAGAAGACATTGGCAACGTCGTCCACCTCCTCTAGACGTCCAAACGCTCAGGTTTTTGGATCTACATCACCAGTGGATCATGAGCAAGGTCAATATGGACGCCACAAGGCTCGAGAAGGTCGCTAAACCGGTTGTCACCATGCGCCCGAGGTGATTTGCGTTGCGGCTAAGAAAAACTCGTCATACTTCAGCTAGGGTTGACGAATTCGAGCACCGTTTGGTCGAGGAGGACCGTAGAAGGCTAAAGAACATGCCCCTAGATCAGAATCGGGAGCAACTACGTATCGGGGAAGAATTTTGAAGTTTGGTGCCATCGGTCCGAAGAACCCACCGGTGAGAAAACCCAAATTTCGGCCACGTCATCCCATGAAACGACTCCAAACTTGAGGGACAGCAAAAAAGATGAGAAGCGACCTTTGCCATGGCTTGGTAGAGCATGAAACATAGTAGACAATCGGTTCGACGTCAAGGCACCGAGGTCGGTTTGCCAGAAAGAAAAGAACTCGTCAGCGTGGTTGTAGCCCACTGCACACCCACTGATTGCTTCGACAAGCTTGGGGGAATGTGGGCGACAACGTTTTCACACATGGCCAGGCGTTGGAGCTCACGGAACGGGCTAGCGATGAAAGCTCGGCGTGGGACTCAGTGGTGGCAAGAACTCCCGAGGAGAGGCGATGTAGCGGGGAGGAAATAAAGTAGCATCGGTTTGTGCCACTGAGGGCGACGTGAGCGTGGTGTTTATCCCCTCTGGGCGTCCCGATCGCCGATGCAGGAGGTGCAGTCGGTCGGGGCTGAATTCTGGGAGGTGGCGCGCTCGCAACAGAGGAGAAACAGAACACTTCATGTGTGAGTTTAATTGTCTCAATGACAAGTGGGGTCCACCATTCCCCCCTCCTTATCCTCCCAAAAATCTCTCAAATTCTTGGCAGGTGCTCCAAATCACAATTGTAGAGTTCAAACTTGGAACCCATTTGGACATGTGACAAAGTTTCATCCAAATTCAAATTTAAATTTGAATTTCCTATGAAAGGCAATGTCCCCTTGGAATCAATAGTAAAACCCCTCTAAACTTTATCAAACTTTGCATTCCTCCCTAGTTTGGACCTGAGAAATTCAAATATGGAATCACATTTTTAAATTGGCTGCTGCAAGTGGGAAATGTGAACTAACAGTTTGCACTCTCTTTTTGTGATGACCAAGTTTGAATTTGGGCGAACAAATTTGAGTTGATTGGAGCACATGTTTGATCACTCATGGTCATGATCTGAACATCACAAGTTCAGTTTACACAGTAAGAACAAATGTGGGATTTTACATTCCTCCCCCGTTAAAAGAATCTCGTTCTGAGATTACAAAAGAAGAACGAGACGGGAGAGGTAACTACTTGATATGTGATGATAAAAGTTCCGGATAGTTGGTGTGGATGTAATCCTCGCTTTCCCACGTCGCTTATTCCACGGTATGATTACCCCACAGCACCTTGTAAAATTTTAATGTCCGGTTCAGGATAGTCCGTGTCTTCTCATCCATAATCTGAACCGGTCGCTCGGTGTACATGAGATCTGAATTCAACTCGCCGAATTCTTTGGTGCGGACAGCAGCGGTAAACTTAAGACACTTCCGCAGCTGTGACACATGAAATATGTCATGAACACTAGCAAGGTTTGCCGGTAGCTCCAGCCGGTAGGCTACGGGTCCGCACTTTTCCGTGATAGCAAATGGACCGATAAATCTGGGAGCGAGCTTCCCCTTTACACCGAACCGGTGAATTCCTTTCATCTGAGACACACAAAGATAAACGTGCTCTCCGACGTTGAAATGCAGCGGTCTACGCCTCTGATCAGTGTAGCTTTTCTGACGGGATTGAGCAGCCTTCAAGTTCTCTTGTATTATCTGAACTCGGTTTTCGGCTTCGTTGACTAGATCAACCCCAGACAATACTCTTTCGTGGGACTCGCACCAATTTAGCGGTGTGCGACATTTCCGTCCATAGAGAGCCTCGTATGGTGCTATCTTGATACTCGCTAGATAGCCGTTGTTGTACGATAACTACGCCAACGGTAAGTGGTCATCCCAATTCTCACCGTGGTGGATGGCACATGCTCTCAACATGTCTTCAAGCACTTGGTTCCCCCTCTCAGTTGGTTCGTTGATTTGAGGGTGATATGCAGAGCTTCTAATCATCTTAGTTCCCAACGAGTCGTGCAGCTGCTCCCAGAAGCAAGCAACGAACAGCGCACCTCGGTCTGAAATTATGGTCTTCAGGACACCATGTAAGCATACAATTCTTGATATTATAACTCCGCATACTGCTTGGCTCGATAACGAGTGTTCACCGGAATGAAATGAGCTGATTTTGTCAACCGGTCAACGATCACCCAAATCGAGTCATGCTTCCAGAATGTGAGTGGTAGTCCGACGATGAAATCCATACTCACATCCTCTCATTGCCATGCCGGAATCTTCAGTTGTTGCAGCGGTCTGGCTTTCCGCATATGATCAAACTAAACCCGCCTACACGTCTCACACTCAAATATGTATTTTGCAATTTCCCGCTTCATCCACGTCCACTAAAATTTCTTTTTCAAATCTTGGTACATTTTTTTGCTACCGGGATGAAATGCAAAATTTTGACAGGTTCTCTTCATCCAATATTTTCTTCCGGAGCTTCATATTACAGGGTACCACTATACGGTCTTTGAACAATAGAGTATCATCATTATCCTTCCAGAAAGACTTCATCTCTCCGTTGTCTATTCTTCTCCGTATGTGAGACATACCCTTGTCTTTTCTGTGAGTCTCAATAATCTCCTCCTCGGATTGTAGTAATGAGAGCAAGATTATAAAGCGCTCCATACAAAATGACACTGAGACTTGGTTCTTCATCCTCCATTTCAGCAACATTCAAGTTGTGTGTGAGGGCCCGATCCCGATCACAGGCCGTGCCGCTCGCCCGGGAATCGCATTGGGTGGTGCCGTGCGATGCGGCACCCAACAGCACATATAATAAAGCATCATATTACATAAATCAAGCGAAAGCTTACGAAGTGTGAATTTTACAAATACTTCTCAAAATAATCTACAGCGGAAGACTAATACAACTCACGTCTCATATCTGTGCTAAGCAATAGAGAAGATGTCCAGCCCGCGGACCCTTCTCGCTAGCAACACGATTACAACAGCAGCGGCAGGGGTTGCCGTGAGCTCACCACTCGGAGAGTTCCGATTCTCATCGGACAACCGTACTTTTCAGCGCGTTGTTATTACCTGCAAAACAACTCATGCAGTATCTGTGAGCATGACGCTCAGCAAGACTTATCCGTCACCCTAGTCATGAAACTCTACATGCTGAAAATAGAGGGCTGAGTGTAGAAGTTAGCACAAAGGATGAACTTGAGCTAAAGGAAAGTCCTTACTTCAAGTTTTAAGCAACTTTTATAGCCCTCGCACAATTTACATCGAGACTCCACAATCAAACAAGAAACGCTTCATCTCGATGTCACTTGCCCGAGGTGAAAATAACTTTAGTGAGCTACCCTAGACCCATACAGACCCTGCTCCACTAACGTCGAGACTCCACAATCAAACAAGAAACGCTTTGCCTCAACGCTACTAGCCAAGGTGGAAAATAAATTTAGTGAAAGTGTTGATCATTCCCCATCTCCAATATGAGGATTCCTCACCCCTCGCCACGATTTGGAGCTCGCCGGTCCTTTGATCTCCACTCTATTTGCTTCAAATTCTTCACGTAGATGCTACACGTAATGAATATGCATATGGATTTAATTGTAAAGATTTTGCTAACAAGTCCTAATGATAAGTTTAAAAACTGGAACTCTGTTTAAGAATTTAAAATGACACTGGTGCTGGTGGTTTGGGTTTGGGTTAAACACTATGATCAAGTGAGATGTGGTTTTCATCACTTGTGTGATACTCATCTAAATAGGTTGAACAGCACAGTGGTGATCCAGAGCTCCAATGGAGCTGGAAATTTTCTTGTGAGTTCCTTGTCACCACAAAGTAATCTGGACCAAAATTTAGAAATTTTCAATGAGTAGATCACTCAGAACAATTCCTTAAGCATTTAGGCATAAGGAAATTAATTCTGAATAAACTTGCACTTTCATGCAAATTCAAGTGAACTACAATTTCAAACATAGCTCAGGGAGCATGAATGAATTTCCTTAGTATTTTTGGAGCTAAGAATTCCTAGAACTGAATTTCCAAGTTTTGGAAATTTTCTGAAAATGTTTCTGAATCCAATTGAACACAGCAACTTCAAATCTGATTCCCCTAAACAAATCAACTCTAAATAAGCTGAAACGTTCACAGGAGTTCACTAACATCCTAAAGAATATTCTGGCAAAATTTGAGGATCTTTGGATAAACCAAACTCCCTAAAAAATTCTTTTGCTGAAAAGCTTTAAATTTTTTCCAGAATTAAATAATGAGTTTCATACAAATTGGGTTGTATATTTGGACAGAGCTATTCAATATGATCCAAACCCACTTTGAATCACTTAATTTGGAGCTTCCTACACCAAGATATGACATTAACAAGGGTTGGTGAGAAACTGAATATGATTCTTTTATTTTAAAATTTCCAGAAACATAAGGAATTAACACCACATTTCCCAAGCAAATGAGGTCCAATGCCTCTGAAATTTTTACGGAGTCCAAGTACTTTTGGAAGAATGTCCTGCCCAAATTTGGGAATTTTACAATACACAGAACTCCTGGAAAAATTCCTACAAGTTTTTCCTTATATGAATTAATGAGCCAAATCCATGTATTTTCATAAATATTGGGCTGTACCCCTGTATACTACTCTATTAGGGGAATCCAACAAAATTTATTCGACAATTTTTTGACACTCCTGCACAAAGTTGTGGCTCTTTAAACTTTGAACTGAAATCTGAAAACAGAGAAAAGTTTAAATGTCTGCTGCTGGGCCCGGGCCACATGTCCCCCTCTGAGACAAAGCCACACGGGGCCACAGGGTCCCTCCCGCATTGTCACAAAGTGATCCGAGGCCACAACAGAACCTTCCCGGTTTAAACTCAGACGCTGACGGGTGGGACCGACCAGTCCTTCGTCTACCTCCAGCTCCCGAGCCCGCGCGCCGCCGGGCTCGCCGGAGTTGCGCTGAAACCCGACGTCCGGCCAGCTCGCAAGCTCTCCCTCGCCACTAGGGCCTAAATCCACACGCTGAACATGCTGGAGGCAATTTCCCCGACCGGCGGTGGCTCTAACATAGCCGGCGACGGTGCGGCGGCTCGGCTCACCTTCGGTAGCGTCGGCCAGCCACCCTATCCCGCCAAAAGCTTGATGAAACGGCGCTACAGCACCAGTGAACAATGAGGATGCTCGACCTAACCTCAAAACTGCTCAGGACCGGCGTCTAATGGTGTCTCACCGTGCACCCGAGACCTCCTCCACATTTGAGCTCGGAAAAACCTAGAATTTGTGCAGTCTAAGTGTGTTTCCCAGCTAGGGTTGTGAAGAGCACATGATCTCCAACTACTTGCGGTCCCGTGTGCAAGATGCAGCGTCCTAAGAACGAGAATAGAGGTCGAATTTGAGGTTACCGTGCCGGAAGGTCGGTTTGTGCCCGCCGGAGGAAAATTGCCGAATTCGCTCTCGGTCATCCATGGCATGCCTTGAGATTCGGAGGGGAGCACCACAGGGTCCTAGCGCATCCGAGGATGCCCTTGCTCGGGCATGACAGGCCCTCTGCAGCACTGCCCACGTGAGACCTCTCCGTCGGTTCTTGTTCGGCCGCCCGGGAAACACGGTGTCCTGGGGTATAGGAGCTAAACACCGATCAGTGGCACATCGAGGAGGGAGAGGGTGAGGCCCTGGTGCCATTTTGCTACTCATTAGCCTCTGTTTGTGTTCGCTAGAGCCGGCTGCCGATCAAATGAAGGTGGCGGCGGTGGCTCTGATCAGGGGCGCGAGAGAAGAAGAAAACCGAGAGGTTTCTCGGGGTTGTGGCAAGGGAACACGGCTGAGGTGATAAGAAGAGGGAAGCAGCTCGCCAGCGCAAGGATCGCAAGGAGGAGGTGTCTCCGTCTTGCCCTGTGTCGCACGGTGAGAAGCCTGAGTTTTGTCTCGGTGGCTCAGTTGCTTCGAGTGGAGAAGGAAAAACAGAGACCGGGCACTGCCAAATGAAGATCTTTTGCACACCAAATTTTCTCAATGACATGTGGGTCCCAGCCTCATCTTGCCCCTCTCCAAAATATCTCCCAAAATTTGGCAACTAACCAATTCAAATGTTTGGAGTGGAAAATTGAGCTGCATTTGGATAGTTGGCAAATTCCCTCCAAATTCAAATGTGTATTTGAATTCTTTGCACATTTAAGTCCTTTTTGGAAAATGGATAGCAAATCCTTTCAAAAATTGATGAAACTTTTCCTACCCACTAATTGGGACCTAAGGGATCCAAATATGCAATCTGATTCTTGTGTTAGCTACTGCAAACAAAAGTTTGAACACAACAGTTTGAATTACCATTGTCTCCTCCCTCATTTGAAATTTGAGTTGAACAAATTTGTTCCAAAAATCTGAATTTAGCTTTCTCACACATATGGGAACCTCCCATCTTGGTTTCAAATCCCTTTTTGGGTTCCAAGTTTTCAAATAAATATTTGAACTCGTGTGAAGAAAGCTCTCATGTGCGTTATCACATGTGGAAAAGGTTTAAACGAGTCCCATTTTTCATACATATGAAACCAACTTTGTGCAAACATCTGTTTCTTTGTATTCATATTTTGGGACCTTTACATTCCTCCCCCATAAAAGAATCTCGTCCTGAGATTATAAGGTAAAATGAGAGGAAGGATGGTGGAAAATTAACTAACGTGCGACATCTAAAGTCAGGATAATTGGTACGAAGAAATCCTTCGCTCTCCCATGTCGCTTCGACCTTGGAGTGACCACTCCATAAAACTCTATAGATCCACAACGTATGGTCGCGTGTGGTTCGGCCCTTTATTTCGATGATCTGAACCAGTCCTTCCTGATGTGTGAGATCTGGTTTCCGTTCCTCGATATTTCCCAGCTGAATGGTGATTAAACACTTGAGGCACTTCCTCAACTGAGAAATGTGGAAGATGTCGTACACACCAGTGAATGTCGCTGGGAATTCCCGCCGGTATGCAACTAATCCACATCTTTCCATAATCTGGAATGGACCGGTGAATCGAGACGAATAGAGACTTTGACAAGTGAGCCTCGTCAAAAATTTCTTTTCCTCAACTCCGGGTTATGGGGTACAACGATTCTGTCGTTAAACCACAGGATGCCGTCTCCGTCTTTCCGGAAATATTTCAGTTTCCCCACTGTCTATACATCCCCGCAAATGTGACATGCCCTGATCATGTTTCTGGGCTGCCACCCTTTCTCACGGATGGTGGAGATAAAAGCTAAATTGTAGAGAGCTCTAGGGGGAACCATACATAATAGTGGCTCTCTCTCTTCCAATGGGGTGATGGTTGAATTATTAACGTGTGACTTGCGACTCCCGCATTTGCCACCACGTTAGCCTTGCCGGGGTGATAATGGATCTCTATTTAATAATCCTTTATCAACTCCAACCATCTTTGCTGCGTCATGTTGCACTCCTTCTGAGGGAATATTTACTTGAGGCTCTTGGGGTCGGTATATAAATGCACAAGGTTACCTAGTAGGTAATGCCTCCACATCTTGAATGCAAGTACCACGGCAGCGAGTTCTAGGTCATGAGTCGAATAGTGTTGCTCATGATTCCTGAGTTGCCGTGATCCATACACGACCACCCTTCGGTCTTGCATCAGCACACATCCTAGCCCAAAGCCGGATGCATCGCAGTACATCACGAACGGCCTTGTTGTGTCTGGCTGCGCCAAAACCGTTGCTGATGTTAGGTGCTTCACTAATGCCTTGAATGCTGCTTTACATGCTGGACTCCAAACTTATTTGGTAGCCTTCTTCAGCAGCTATGTCATAGGCTTGGCAATCTTTGAGAAGTTCGAAATGAACCTCCAATAACATCCCACGAGTCCGAGGAAACTCCGTACCTCATGAGCAGTTCTCGGGGACTTCCAATGCAGAACTTGTGCGATATTGCTCGGGCTTACAGCGGTGCCCTTCGCTGAGATGATATGCCAGAGACAAAGTACTTGTTATATCTAGAATTCACACTCGCTGAATTTCACATATAGCTTGTGATCCCACAGCCTTTGCAAGACTATACGCAGGTGCTTCTCGTGTGCTTCCTCCGACTTGGAATAACCAGTAGGTCGTCGATGAAGACCACGACAAACTTGTCCAGCTACGGCATGAATACCGAGTTCATCAAGTACATGAACTGAGCATGGAGCATTGGGAAGGCCAAGGAACATGGCAAGGTACTCATAAACTCCGTACCTCATCGAAAAACTGTCTTCAGAATATCCTCAGCCCTTATCTCAATCTGATGGTACCCTGATCCTAAGTCCATCTTGAAAAAGATCCTTGCTTTGACCAACTGATCAAACAATATGTCGATCTGTGGTAACGGGTACTTGTCCTTGATTGTCACAATGTTAAGCGGACAAAAATTAACATTAAGCCATAGTGTTTCGTCCTTCTTCCTACTACACAGCACAGAGCAACCCCAAGGTCATGAGCTTGGTCGTTTAACTCATTTGCTCTTGAGTTCACTTAGTTGCTACTTCAGCTGTTCTCTTTGCTGTGCAGAACAGACTCTTCTGTCCTAACCCAGATTTTGATCTGTTTAGAAGCATTTTCATAACTCAAGCTGAATACCAAAGTTAAAGTTAACTTCAATATATTTCCAACGAGCACTCCTATGCCTCCAGATCATTTCTGGATCAAAAGTTATGATTGCTCAAAGTTGACAGAATTCCTGGGCAAAAATTTGCCAGCATCTCCTTTGTATGTGGCTGATTTTATCACAGTTGTATATGCAAACACAATAAGAATCCGAACAAACTTTGAACTACAACAATGTTGCACATTTCATAACCTTTTTAATGGTGTATCATAGGCTCCTTAGGGATTTTTCTACAGGAATTTATGGCTTAAAAACAGAAAGGTCCAGAGAGGTTTTGCTGTTGTCCTGGTTCTGAACAGTTTGCCTTCAACTGGACTTTTCACCCAGTTAACGTGTGATTTTGCTCTATAGGTATACAAATAAGTTGTAGAACACTTGAAAATATTTACAGAACTGTATCATACACCTTAATTGGTTAAAGCTACTCAGAGTTATGCTCTGTCAAAGTCCAGCAAGAATTCCTGTTGAAAACAGAGCACTCTGTTTTTGAAATTCTTGAGGCCTAGTCTTCCTCTCATTTGAATCTTAGCTCAAAATAAGAGTTCAATAACTAATATTTGTTTCAAACTTCCATTTTTAGTTGAAAGTTAGTTCATGAGTCATTTCTTAAAAGGAAAGGGGTTATTAAGTTTAGTACGGCGTCGATGCACCGTAAGAAGCATATCGGTACTACGTAGCCTCACCAAAGAAAATCCTAAACGGACTATACCGGCATATTCGTTTTATCAGTGGCACTAAACGGTCTCTCGCACACGTATACTACACAGGATATGTACATGGTTAGTACCTGCAGAAGAACATTCAATGATGATGCACACATAGGTTTTTCTCATTTCAGGCAGTTCCATATCATACTAAAAACATACGCCCCGTATCATTTCCATACGGGCCGTCCTTGAGTCAGGTCACGTCTCAAGGTACATGGTCGTGTTTTCACACCACACGACGGGGAACCCGAGTAGAGCGTGAACGGGTCATCACGGTTGGGAATTTTATCACCCCAACAGATATCACCTACTGCCGTGCAGGGCACGCCGATGGCAAGCGCTGCGTATGTCCTTCTAGGCTATTTCCAGAAGAACACACTATTGCATTACTGACCACACGATGGAGTCTCAATCACTTGCCTAATGCACGCTAGGGATCAGCATTTCATATGAACTCAGGAACATGAAGAGTCCAAGAGTTTCATATTGACGTCTCACACCAAGTTGTGAGACCTATCTCTGAACCACTTTCCTCGTCAGGGGAGCTAACCGAAATTGAACCTCTTTCGGTGGCGTTCCTTACCATGCTTACCTGAGCGTAGGTGCGTCGTTACATAATCAAAATTCAGAATTATAACAAGTATGTTAGTCCTGCCACTTTAAGTAACTATACTACTATAGTCCTTATATGGGCCTAATACCGTTTCCTCACTGTATCCTAGGTTTTGTCGTAATATGATCCTTATTCCATGCGCTATTACCAATGCGGCTCTGATACCACGCTGTGAGGGCCCGATCCCGATAATGGGGCCATGCTGCTCGCCCGGGAATCGCATTGGGTGGTGCCCGTGCGATGCGGCACCCAACAGCACACATAATAAAGCATCATATTACATAAATCAAGCGGAAGCTTACAAAGTGTGAGTTTTACAAATACTTCTCAAAATAATCTACAGCGAAAGACTAATACAACTCACGTCTCATATCTATGCTAAGCAATAGAGAAGATGTCCAGCCCGCGGACCCTTCTCGCTAGCAACACGATTACAACAGCAGCGGCAGGGGTTGCCGTGAGCTCACCACTCGGAGAGTTCCGAGTCTCATCGGACAACCGTACTTTTCAGCGCGTTGTTATTACCTGCAAAACAACTCATGCAGTATCTATGAGCATGAAGCTCAGCAAGACTTATCCGTCACCCTAGTCATGAAACTCTACATGCTTAAAATAGAGGGCTGAGTGTAGAAGTTTGCACAAAGGATGAACTTGAGCTAAAGGGAAGTCCTTACTTCAAGTTTTAAGCAACTTTTATAGCCCTCGCACAATTTACATCGAGACTCCACAATCAAACAAGAAACGCTTCATCTCGATGTCACTTGCCCGAGGTGAAAATAACTTTAGTGAGCTACCCTAGACCCATACAGACCCTGCGCCACTAACGTCGAGACTCCACAATCAAACAAGAAACACTTTGCCTCGACGCTACTAGCCCAAGGCGGAAAATAAATTTAGTGAAAGTGTTGATCATTCGTCATCTCCAATATGAGGATTCCTCATGAAGCATTATTAACTTTTACCAGTTTATTACTACGTCATGACTCAGTGTACAAGTATGCTCACTACCACGAGCGATGGTGATTGCAATCAAAAACACTCGGCTGACACGACACGTACGCCCGTACTCAACGTTGCACACAGCAACCATCACTGACGTCATACGTGGCAACTTTTCACACAACACCCAAATATCGAACCGGTCCAACCGACTGGGATTAAGTCTCACTACGGAAAACCCTCGTAGAGCCGACTTCTCTATCCTTTTAGCATCTGCATCAGACGGTGAGGTATGCTTCAACATCCAGGTTAACATGTTACATCAGTTTCCTGGGTCCCATATAGCCAATATGCATCTGGTACACAACTCAAACTTGTCACACAGGGCCGCACACAAAAACGGGTCTTAATCGACTCAGACACAGACTAGGTTCATAGGACCACGTCCTTGAGCCTTCCATCCACTGCTCGGTCTCAATTCCCAACTATGAGGATCAATTCCCAACTCTTTCGATTGATCCTCCTT
Source organism: Neostapfia colusana (assembly GCA_030760725.1). Lineage (NCBI taxonomy): Eukaryota > Viridiplantae > Streptophyta > Magnoliopsida > Poales > Poaceae > Neostapfia > Neostapfia colusana. Next base: position 81,649,839 of record JASWHV010000008.1, on the reverse strand, counting down.
AATCCGGGTTCACGAGTAGGAAACTGCCTACTCGAGTTATGCCTCTTTTAATCCAATTTTGTTAACTTGAGATCAGCAGTAATAATCAATTGATAACCTACTCTACATTATACTCCAGGGTTTTCTGGGTCATGCATTTGGAGTTTCATACCATCTAGACTTAATGCAATAAACAAAATGCTAGACAATATAAAGTGAATACAAATAACAACTTGTAAGTTTTGATGCAAACCGGGGCTTGCCTTTGTTTTGCAGGGGACTAATATAAATAATTCAGTTAGTGAAGACTACTTGAGGCTTGATCACTCTCTTTCCTCCTTCTTTGATCTCCACTCTATTTGCTTCAAATTCTTCACGTAGAGGCTACACGTAATGAATATGTATATGGATTTAATTGTAAAGATTTTGCTAACAAGTCCCAATGACAAGTTTAAAAACTGGAACTCTGTTTAAGAATTTAAAATGATACTGGTGCTGGTGGTTTGGGTTTGGGTTAAACACTATGATCAAGTGAGATGTGTTTTTGATCACTTGTGTGATACTCATCTAAATAGGTTGAACAGCACAGTGGTGATTCAGAGCTCCAATGGATCTGGAAATTTTCTTGTGAGTTCCTTGTCACCACAAAGTAATCTGGACCAAAATTTAGAAATTTTCAATGAGTAGATCACTCAGAACAATTCCTTAAGCATTTAGGCAAAAGGAAATTAATTCTGAATAAACTTGCACTTTCATGAAAATTCAAGTGAACTACAATTTCAAACATAGCTCAGGGAGCGTGCATGAAGTTCCTTTGGATTTTTGGAGCTAAGAATTCCCTAGAACTGAATTTCCAAGTTTTGGAAATTTTCTGAAAATGTTTCTGAATCCAATTGAACACAGCAACTTCAAATCTGAATTCCCCTAATCAAATCAACTCCAAATAAGCTGAAACTTTTACAGGAGTTCACTAACATCCTAATAATATTATGGCAAAATTTGAGGATTTTTGGATAAACCAAACTCCCTCAAAAAGTTTTTTTGCTGAAAAGCTTTAAGAATTTTCCAGAATTAAATAATGAGTTTCATTCAAATTGGATTGCATATTTGGACAGGTCTATTCAATATGAACTAACTCACTTTGAATCACTAAATGTGAAGCTTCGTACACCAAGATATGACCTTAACAAGGGTTGGTGAGAAACTGAATATGATTCTTTTATTTTTCCAATTTCCAGAAACATAAGGAATTAACACCACATTTGGCCAAGCAAATGAGGTCCAATGCCTCTGAAATTTTTACGGGTGTTCAAGTATTTTTGTAAGAACGTCCTGACCAAATTTGGGAATTTTCTAATACACAAAACTCCTGAAAAAATTCCTACAAAACTTCCCTTATATGAATTAATGAGCCAAATCCATGTATTTTCATAAATATTGGGCTGTACCCCTGGATACTACTCTTTTAGAGGAATCCAAAAAAATTTATTGGACAATTTTTGGACACTCCTACACAAAGTTGTGGCTATTTAAACTTTGAACTGAAATATGAAAACAGAGAAAAGTTTAAATGTCTGCTGCTGGGCCCGGACCAGGTGTCCCTCTCTGAGACAAAGCCACACGGGGCCACAGGGTCCCTCCCACATTGTCACAAAGTGATCCGAGGCCACAACAGGTCCTTCCCGGTTTAAACTCAGACGCTGACGGGTGGGACCGACCAGTCCTTCGTCTACCTCCAGGTCCCGCGCCCGCGTGCTGCCGGGCTCACCGGAGTTGCGCTGAAACCCGACGTCCGGCCATCTCACGAGCTCTCCCTCACTGCTAGGGACTAAATCCACACGCTGAACACGCTGGAGACAATTTCCCTGACCGGCGGTGGCTCTAACATAGCCCGCGACGGTGTGGCGGCTCGGCTTACCTTCGGTAGCGTCGGCCAGCCACCCTATCCTGCCAAAAGCTTGACGAAACGGCGCTACAGCACCAGTGAACAATGAGGATGCTCGACCTAACCTCAAAACTGCTCGGGACCGACGGCTAATGGTGTCTCACCGTGCACCCGAGACCTCCTCCATGTTTGAGCTCGGAAAAACTTAGAATTTGTGCGGTCTAAGTGTGTTTCCCAGCTAGGGTTGTGAAGAGCACATGATCACCGACTGTGGCACATCGAGGAGGGAGACGGTGAGGCCCTGGTGCCATTTTTCTACTCATTAGCCTCTGTTTGTGTTCGCTAGAGCCGGCTGCCGATCAAATGAAGGTGGCGGCGGTGGCTCTGTTCAGGTGCGCGAGAGAATAAGAAAACCGAGCGGTTTCTTGGGGTTGTGGTAAGGGAACACGGCTGAGGTGATAAGAAGAGGGAAGCAGCTGGCCAGCGCAAGGATCACAAGGAGGAGGTGTCTCCGGCTTGCCCCTGTGTCACACGGTGAGAAGCCTGAGTTTTGTCTCGGTGGCTCAGTTGCTTCGAGTGGAGAAGGAAAAACAGAGACTGGGCACTGCCAAATGAAGATCTTTTGCACACCAAATTTCCTCAATGACATGTGGGTCCCAGCCTCATCTTGTCCCTCTCCAAAATATCTCCCAAAATTTGGCAACTAACCAATTCAAATGTTTGGAGTTGAAAATTGAGCTGCATTTGGATAGTTGGCAAATTCCCTCCAAATTCAAATGCGTATTTGAATTCTTTGCACATTTAAGGCCTTTTTGGAAAATGGATAGCAAATACTTTCAAAAATTGATGAAACTTTGCCTACCCACTAATTGGGACCTAAGGGATCCAAATATGCAATCTGATTCTTGTGTTAGCTGCTGCAAACAAGAGTTTGAACACAACATTTTGAATTACCATTGTCTCCTCCCTCATTTGAAATTTGAGTTGAACAAATTTATTCCAAAAATCTGACTTTAGCTTTCTCACACATATGGGAACCTCCCATCTTGGTTTCAAATCTCTTTTTGGGTTCCAAGTTTTCAAATAAATATTTGAACTCATGTGAAGAAAGCTCTCATGTGCGTTATCACATGTGGAAAAAGTTTAAACGAGTCCCATTTTCATATATATGAAACCAACTTTGTGCAAACATGAGTTTCTTTGTATTCGTATTTTGGGACCTTTACATTGTGGATGTGGGCTTTCCGACTAAGCGCGTCGGCAACCACATTTACTTTCCCCGGATGGTAGTGAATCTCGATTTCATAATGTTTGATGAGCTCCAACCGTATTTGTTGTCTCATATTCAGATCCTTGTGCGTGAAGATATACTTCAAACTTTTATGGTGGTGTAGAGATGGACAAGATTGCCATGTATAATGCCTCCACATATTTAACGCCAACACCACAGCAGCAAGCTTGAGGTCATGAGTTGGATAGTGCTGCTCGTGGTTTCGGAGTTGACGAGACCCATATGTGACCACAGGCCCTTCCTTCATATGCACGAAGCCGAGTCGTGAGCAAGAACTGGAGCTATTGTGAGATGTTTCACCAAAGTCTTTAATGCGTACTCACATGTTGTACTCCAAACATATTTAGTGCTCTTTTTCAGCAGCTCCATCATCGGTTTAGCGATTTTAGAGAAGTTCAGGATGAATCTCTGATAATACCCTGCTAAACCTATGACACTTTGGACCTCGTGGACAGATCTGGGAGACTCCCATTTCAACACTTGTTCGATTTTGCTCGGGTCCACAGCGATGCCCTCTGCTGAAACAATATGCCCTAGAAATGGCACTTGATCAATCCAAAACTCACACTTGCTGAATTTCGCATATAACTTGTGCTCCCTCAATTTTTGAAGCACTATACGCAAATGTTCAACATGCTCTTCTTTGGATTTGGAGTAAACCAATATGTCATCGATGAATACCACGACGAACTTGTCCAACTCCAGCATGAACACTGAATTCATCAAGTACATAAAGTGTGCCAGAGCATTAGTTAACCCAAACGACATGACGAGGTACTCCTAAAATCCGTATCTCGTCGAGAATGCTGTCTTCAGTATGTCCCCTGGTCGAATCTTGATTTGATGATATCCAGACCGAATATCCATCTTCAAAAATACCTTCGCACCCACTAGTTGATCGAATAAAGTGTTGATGTAGGGCAGTGGGTACTTACTCTTTATAGTGACGGCATTTAGCAAATGATAATCAACACATAACCTCAGTGTTTTGTCCTTCTTTATAACGAAAAGCACGGAGCAAGGCCACGATGACAAGCTCAGTCGTATGAAACCATTGCTCATGAGTTCATTTAGCTGCTCCTTTAACTTTGCTAGTTCATTGGGTGCCATCTTGTACGGCCTCCGTGAAATCAGTGTTGTTCCCGGCGCCAGTTCTATCTTTAACTCGACGTCACGTTCGAGCGGCATGCCCGGTAGATCATCGGGAAACACATCGGGGTATTAACAGACCACCAGAATATCTTTGAGTTTAATCACTTCCGTGTTGTATGCAACTGCCAAACCCTGATTTTCGCTGTCTAAAAACAACGTGTGCTGTTCGTGTATTGGAGAGTCAATTTGAACAGTCCAGTTACCGATACTAAGAACAGCACCTTGATGGTTTAACCATGACATCCCCAATATTATATCTATCTTTTGCCCATCCAACATAATCAGCGATGTTGGACATATTTTTCCTCCCAAACATAGAGCTGCTCGGGGAACAATTTGACTGGCACAGATACTTCCTCCCGGTGAACGTATAAGATAACTATTCTTGGGAGTATTGGTGGATAATTGGTGCTAATCCACTCATGATTTTCTGATGAAATTGTGGGTAGCACCGGGACCAAAAAGTATGAGGACGGGTATGTCTTTGATAGTGAATATGCCCGCTAATACCGGTTCTCCCTCCGGGACATCCTCAATAGCCAGATGTTGCACACTCCCGGTTTGCGTGTAAAGGTCTCAAAATTTTGAATACAAAGAAACACTTGCTTGCAAAAGTTGGTTTCATATGTATGAAATTTGGGACTTGTTAAAACTTTTCCACATGTGATAACACACAGGAGGGTTTTCTTCACACAAGTTTAAATGTTTAATTGAAAACTTGGAACCCAAGAGGGGTATAAGACAAAGATGGGAAGTTCCCATACGTGTGGGAAAACAAAAGTCAGATTTGGAACAATTTGTTCAAACTAAAATTCAAATGAGAACAACACAATGGAATTCAAAACTGTTGTGCTGAAAATCTCATTTGCAGCAGCCAAAATAAAAATCAGATTTCATATTTGAATTCCTTGGGTCCACATTAGGGGGTGTGCAAAGTTTCTTGATTTATGGAAATGATTTGCAACCCATTTTCCAAAATGGACTTAAATAACAAAGAATTCAAACACCTATTTGAATTTGGATGAAACTTGCCCAATTATCCAAATGCATATCAGATTTGAATTCCCACAGTTGAATTCACTCAATATTCAAACTTGGGAGATATTTTGAGAGAGATAAAGGGGGGACTGATCTGTGGGACCCACATGTCATTGAGGGGACTGAATATTGCAAAAGATCTTCAGTACACAGTCTTCATTTGCTTTCCTCCCACGCGAAGCAGCAGCAGACCGATTCCTCTCCGGGCGACACCGAGGGACGGCCGGCTGCCAGCTCCTGGTGATTTTCGGCGCGCTGGAGAGCTGCTGGACGCCTTTAAACACTGTCGCGCCCCTTTCCCCCTCATCACCAAGGCCACGATGCTGTTCATCTTTCCTCGCGCACGGAGCAAACCGAGCGCTGCCGCCGTGCCTGTGATCGATCGGACACCGGCTGGCGCGTGTGCCAGCCGCAGCTGACCAGCAAAACCACACCACCATAGTCTCCTCGACCTCCTCGAGCCATCGCCAAGTGCGTTCGTGCCCTATACGCCGAGAACATCGAGTTCCTTCGGCGGCCGAAACCCCCGGTGGCAACGCGCTTCTGTGGACAGCATCCTCCAGAGATTGTCACGATCAATAAAGGCCACCCTGGGACGCGCGAGTTCTCCCTGCAGCTTCCACCCGAAGCACGAATCCTGTCTCTGCCTCTCGACGGCGAATTTCAGAAATCTTCTCCGGCCGGTTCACACCGAGGTGCGGGTAAGGATCTGTTAAATTCTCATGCTAGGATGGTTTAGAGCACTGCAAATTCCACTCACATGAAGTATTCCTTGCTTAGCAACAACTTTCCTTTTGGATCCTAGCTAGAAACCCGCTCTGCACGACGTAATTTCGATCTTTCCAACGGTGGCTTCGGTAGAACACGTCGGACATCCGATGAACCCTAGGTTGGAGCCACTCCCGAGCCCATGTGCGGCCATACCGAGCTTTGCCAACCTCCACTGGTGCTGTAGAGCCTGTCCAGGAAGCTTTTGGTGTCTAGAGCGTCGGGTTGACGTCGCCGGACTTCATCCGAGCCGGTGCGTCGTCGCGGGCTAGTTTGGGGGACCTGCCCGCTCGAGAAAACCCCACCAGCGTGTTCTCACGTTGAATTAGGGGCTAGCGGCGAGTTTGAGCAGTTAAGATGGCCAGACGACCGATCCCGGAGCTACTCCGGCGAGCCCGCGGCGCGGTCGCGCGGTGGCGGGAGGTTGAAGCCGACCTCGCCGGTCCCGCCTGTCAGCGACTCTGGAGAGGGGGCTGGATATTCTGTGGCGCGGGATCGGCTGTAACAGCGCGGGAAATAACCCTGTGACCCCGTGTGGCATGCTCCCGGCAGCAAACACGTGTCCCTGGACCCACAGTCAGATTTAAACATTTCTCGGATTTATTCAAAGTCCAGATTTTTCCCCAAACTTTAGAAGAACATAACTTTTGCTAGGAACCTCCAAATTTAGAGATTCAAATTGGGTTAGATTCAGATTGACAAACTCTATCCAATTATGCAACCCAATTTGTATGAAAGTCTTTATTTAACTCTAGAAAATTCTTAAAACTTTTCAGCAAAAGAATTTTAGAGGGAGTTTGGTTTATCCGAAAATCCCCAAATTTTGCCAGAACATTCTTTAGGGTGTTCTTAGACTCCTGTAAAAGTTTCAGCTCATGTGGAGTTGATTTGGTCAGGAGAATTCAGATTGTAAGTTACTGTATTCAAATGAATACAGAAACATTTTCAGAGAATTTCTAAAACTTGTAAATTCAGTTTTGGGCAATTCTTAGCTCCAAAAATTCTAGGAAAATTCATGTAGACTCTATGAACTATAATTGAAATTTTGTTACACTGAGTTTGACATGAACAGGGGTGTTACCTCAGAATTAATTCATCTTTGACTAAACACTTAGAGAATTATACTGAATAAACCACTCCAAGAAAAGTGCTAAATTTTGGTCCAGAGGACTTTCTTGTGACAAGGAACTCACATGAAAATTCCCAGCTCCATTGGAGCTCTGGATCACCACTTTCATGTGTAATCTCTTAAGGTGATCAACACTTAAGTGGGAAAAGCACTCAACATTGGATCATAGTGTTTAAACCCAACCCAAACCACTAGCACCAATGTCCTTTTAAATTCTTGAACAGAGTTCCAGTTTTGAAACTGTCATTAGATCTTATTAGCAAAAGCTTTTCAATTAAATACATATGCATGATCATATCGTGTAGCATATACGTGAAGAAGGGAGAAGGACTTAAAGTGAAGATCAAGAAGGAAGGAAAGCAAGTGATCAAGCTCCAAGTGACCGTCACTAACTGATTGTAATCTTAGTCACCTGCAAAATAGGCAAGCCCCAGTTTGCATTTGAACAGTTTTATAAAGCATTTTCATTTGTAGAGATCATAGCTTTGCATCGTTGATTGCATTAAGTCTAGATGATATTGAAGACCCCACTTGCATGACCAAAAATACCTAAGAGAGAAAGGGTATAATAGCACCTCCTCGAGTGGATTTGGCTACGCTAATGTTAGTAGGAAAGGTTCAGAAGAAGTCGAGTAGTTGGAATCTTTAGGCGAGTCCTTCTGCAAATTTAGCTAACCCAATTGCAACCGTCGTGCATGTAGAGTTTCTTGTTTAGGAGAGACGGATCAGTCTTGCTGAGCCTATGTGCTCACGCTTGCTATATAAGTGGTTTTGGAGGTTAACATCGATGCTAAGATGAAGGTTGTCCGGTGAGACTCGGAGACTTCCGAGTCAGGTAACACATGGAAAACCCAGCTGCTGCTGCTTGTCTTCGTGTTGCTAGCGAGAGGAGTCCGCGGGCTGGACTTCATCTCGAGTGCTCTTAGTTATTCGACGTGAGTTGTTATAGACTTCCGCTGTAGCTATTTGATGTAAATTATTTACAAAGAAAAATTTGTAAGCTTCCGCTATTGTTTTATGTAATACATTGTTCCTTGTATGTGTGCTGTTGGGTGCCGCACAACACTGCATCACCCAATGCGATTCCCGGGCGAGTGGCCTGTCTCAGTTGACGGGACCGTCTCAGCGTGGTATCAGAGCTATGACCAGTGGTATCATGAGCTGAGCCCTGTCTCAGTCGGTATCGTGCCTGTCTCAGCTGGTATCAGGGCCGCATTGGTAATAACACACGGAATAAGGAAGGTATTACAAAAAAAATTTAGGTTACGGTGAGGATACGGTACTAGGCCCACATAAGGATTACTATTAGCTTATTATGGAGGTGGCAAACTAACTTATTTGTTATGTCAGAAAATCGTGTATCTCGGGACGAGTTATGTCTTGGAAGGTGCACGCAAGCGCTGTCCACCAGTGCGCACAAGCTGAAGGGTGGAGCACCACGGGTGGAAGGTAACCCGATCTGCTTTAGTATCCTCTACGACTCTTCATGTCGTTTGGGGTACTCGAGCAACGTCTTGTAAAGGTCCCAAAAATGTGAATACAAATAAACATGAGTTTGCACAAATGTTGGAGTCATATGTATGAAAAAGGGGCTTAGTTGAAACTTTTTCCCACATATGATAACATAGGTGAGATTCTTCTAAACAAACTCAGGGTTACTGCATGGATGGACCTCATGTAGATTAAAACCACAGAAATGAGGAGCTCAAGTGCAATGGAAGGGTTTAAAAATCAGAGATGAACTAAATGTAAATTCAAACTTCAAGTGAGGGAAGGACACAATGAGAACTTCAAAACTGTTGTGCTCAAACTCATGTTTGCAGCAGCTAACACAAGAATCAAATTGCATAATTGGATTCCTTAGGTCCAAATAAGTGGGTAGGCAAAGTTTCATTAATTTTTGAAAAGATTTGCTGCCCATTTTTTCCAAATGGAGTTAAATGTGCAAGGAATTCAAATAAACACTTGAATTTGGATGGAATTTGTCCAACTATGCAAATGCAGCTCAGTTTCCAACTTTAAAATAATTGGAGTTGAAAATTTGTCAAACTATGGAGATCTTTTTGCAGGGAAATTGAGTGGGCCCACCTGTCATTGGGGAGGTTAAACACTGTGAAAGATCTCCCATTACTTCAGCCGTAAGTCTCCCCTCACCGAACGGGTCTCACCGGGTGTCACCGCGGGGGGGCTACCCGAGCCACGTCCTGCTCTTCGGCCGGGCCGCTGGCAGCACGGGAGTCGGTGGTGCCCTCTCCACGTGAGTCCTCCCGCGTAGCCAAGGCGACCACGGGTGTTTTCCCCTCCTCACACGCGCGTTCTCCAGAAAACAAAACCGAGCTCACCGCTCCTCTAGAAAGCCATCGGGAGCCGGCTAAACCGCGCCCCAGCGCCTCCCCGAGCTGCACAATGACGCTATGCCATCGTTCCGCACCTTCTGAGCGCAAGAGCTAGCCATCCGTGGTGTGTTTCGAGCGTTAAACGCCTCACCCGCGGTGAACCACAGACAGCCGACGATCAGGCGCACGCGGGCAGCCTTCCACAAGGGTTGTTACATCCGAGCAAGCCCGACCACGGGAGCGCGCCATCGTGCTGCTGCTCTCCCCCAAAGCCTGGAGCAAAACGTGGAGGATCGGCGACCAATTTGGAGATTTTGTCCCGGCGACCTCAAACAGAGCATCCGGTAATCGCCGCCAAAATTCTCGCTCTCCAATCCTCTGTAGCTTGTCCAATCTTGCACACACGAGCTGGGCTAGCCGGCGATCATTTGCCCTTTTGCAATCAATGCCTGAAAACCATTGTGCACGACGTATTTCACACTTTTCCGACGGCGGTTATGGTGGGGCGGTTCGGGCTCCCGATGAGAGCGAGGTTAGGGCCATTTCCAGGCTGCTTCACCACCCGGACGATCCTCCTTGGCGTCCACTGAAGCTATAGCGCCGTTTCACTGGTGTTTTGGCGGGTTAGGTTAGCCGGGCAACGTCGCCGAACTGGTCCAGAGCCGCCGCGCCGTGGACGGCTAGATTAGAGCCACCGCCGGCCAGGGGAAGGGGTCCCATATTGTTCAGCACGTGAAATTAGGCCCTAACGGCGAGGTAGGGCTCGGGGGATGGCCGGGAGACCGGAATCTGTCGAACTCCGGCGAGCCCGGCGGCGCGCGGGCGCGGGGGCCGGAGGTAGAAGACGACCCGGCGGGTCCCGCATGTCAGCGACCGGGAGTCGAAGTTCTGATCGGCTGTGGCGCTGGGATCGCTTGTGGCCGCGCGGGAAATACTCAGTAGCCCCGTGTGGCTTGCCTCGGCGAGTGACACCTGTCCCCTGGACCCACAGCCAGTATTAGAACATTTTTGGGAATTTCAGATTTCAGTTAAAATTTTGAATAGCTACAACTTTGGGTAGGAGAATTTAAAAATCGTGAAACAAATTTTGTTGGATTCCTCTGATAGAGTACTATCCAAATATAAACCCAATTTGTATGAAACCATTTATTTAATTCTGGAAAATTCTTTAAAGCTTTTCAGCAAAAGAATTTTAGAGGGGGTTTGGTTAATCCAAAAATCCTCAAATTTTGCCAGAATATTCTCTAGGATAATAGTGAACTCCTGTAAAAAATTTCAGACCATTTGGAGTTGATTTGATCAGGTCAATTCAGAAATTAAGGTGCTGTATCCAATTGAATACAGAAACATTTCAGGGAATTTCCAGAACTTGGAAATTCATTGCTGGGAGGTTCTTAGCTCCAAAAATCTTTGGAAAATTCATGCAAGTCCTATGAACTATAATTGAAATTGTAGTTCACTAAGTTTGGCATGAACATTGGTGTGATCTCAGAATTAATTCTTCTTTGCTTAATTGCTTAGAAAATTATTCTGAACAAACCACTCAATGCAAAGTGCTAATTTTTGGTCCAGAGGGTTTTCTTGTGACAAGGAACTCACATGAAAATTCTCAGCTCCATCGGAGTTCTGGATCACCCCTGTTCTGTTTAACCTCTTTAGGTGATCAATATAGAAGAGGGGGAAAACCACTTAGCACTTAATCATATGCTTAGATCCAAACCCAAAACCTTAGCACCAGTGTCATTTTAAATTCTTGAACAGAGTTCCAGTTTTGAAACTTGTTGTTAGAACTTGTAGCAAAGTTTTACAATGAAACATATATGCATTATTCGTCACGTGTAGTATCTACGTGGAGGAGTTGGAGTCATCGGGGTAGAAATCAAGGAGGAAAGCAGTTGATCAAGCCTCAAGTGGTCTTCACTAACTGATTTATATATACAAGTCCCCTGCAAAACAAAGGCAAGCCTCGGTTTTGCATCAAATTTACAAGTTTTTATTTGTATTCACTTCATACGTCTAGCAATTTATTTATTGCATTACGTCTAGATGGTATGAAACTCCAAATGCATGACCCAGAAAACTCTGGAGTTTAATGTAGGATATGTTATCAATTAATTATAACTGCTGATCTCAACAGAAGTGGATTAAAAGAAGCAAATCTCGAGTGGGCAGATTCCTACTCGTGAACAGAGATTTAGGAGGATCAATCGGAAGAGTTGGAAATTGATCCTAATAGTTGGGAATGGAGACCGGGCAGTGGATGGAAGGTCAAGGACGTGGTCCTGTGAGCCTAATCTATGTCTGAGTCGATTAAGGCCCGTTCTCGTGTGCGGCCCAATGGGCAAGTTTGAGTTGTGTACCGGATGCATACTGGCTATATGGGACCCAGGAAACCGATGTAACATGTTAACCTGGGTGTCGAGGCATACCTCACCGTATGATGCCGATGCTGAAAGGATAGAGAAGTCTGCTCTACGAGGGTTTGCCGTAGAGAGACTTAATCCTAGTCGGTGGGACCGGTTCGACATTTGGGTGTGCTGTTCATGTATTGGAGAGTCAATTTGAACAGTCCAGTTACCGATACTAAGAACAGCACCTTGATGGTTTAACCATGACATCCCCAATATTATATCTATCTTTTGCCCATCCAACATAATCAGCGACGTTCGATATATTTTTCCTCCCAAACATAGAGCTGCTCGGGGAACAATTTGACTGGCACAGATACTTCCTCCCGGTGAACGTATAAGATAACTATTCTTGGGAGTATTGGTGGATAATTGGTGCTAATCCACACATGATTTTCTGATGAATTTGGGTAGCACCGGGACCAAAAAGTATGAGGACGGGTATGTCTTTGATAGTGAATATGCCCGCTAATACCGGTTCTCCCTCCGGGACATCCTCAATAGCCAGATGTTGCACACTCCCGGTTTGCGTGTAAAGGTCTCAAAATTTTGAATACAAAGAAACACTTGCTTGCAAAAGTTGGTTTCATATGTATGAAATTTGGGACTTGTTAAAACTTTTCCACATGTGATAACACACAGGAGGGTTTTCTTCACACAAGTTTAAATGTTTAATTGAAAACTTGGAACCCAAGAGGGATATAAGACAAAGATGGGAAGTTCCCATACGTGTGGGAAAACAAAAGTCAGATTTGGAACAATTTGTTCAAACTAAAATTCAAATGAGAACAACACAATGGAATTCAAAACTGTTGTGCTGAAAATCTAATTTGCAGCAGCCAAAATAAAAATCAGATTTCATATTTGAATTCCTTGGGTCCAAATTAGGGGGTGTGCAATGTTTCTTGATTTATGGAAATGATTTGCAACCCATTTTCCAAAATGGACTTAAATAACAAAGAATTCAAACACCTATTTGAATTTGGATGAAACTTGCCCAATTATCCAAATGCATATCAGATTTGAATTCTCACAGTTGAATTCACTCAATATTCAAACTTGGGAGATATTTTGAGAGAGATAAAGGGGGGACTGATCTGTGGGACCCACATGTCATTGAGGGGACTGAATATTGCAAAAGATCTTCAGTACACAGTCTTCATTTGCTTTCCTCCCACGCGAAGCAGCAGCAGACCGATTCCTCTCCGGGCGACACCGAGGGACAGCCGGCTGCCAGCTCCTGGTGATTTTCGGCGCGCTGGAGAGCTGCTGGACGCCTTTAAACACTGCCGCGCCCCTTTCCCCCACATCACCAAGGCCACGATGCTGTTCATCTTTCCTCGCGCACGGAGCAAACCGAGCGCTGCCGCCGTGCCTGTGATCGATCGGACACCGGCTGGCGCGTGTGCCAGCCGCAGCTGACCAGCAAAACCACACCACCATAGTCTCCTCGACCTCCTCGAGCCATCGCCAAGTGCGTTCGTGCCCTATACGCCGAGAACATCGAGTTCCTTCGGCGGCCGAAACCCCCGGTGGCAACGCGCTCCTGTGGACAGCCTCCTCCAGAGATTGTCACGATCAAGAAAGGCCACCCTGGGACGCGCGAGTTCTCCCTGCAGCTTCCACCCGAAGCACAAATCCTGTCTCTGCCTCTCGACGGCGAATTTCGGAAATCTTCTCCGGCCGGTTCACACCGAGGTGCGGGTAAGGATCTGTTAAATTCTCATGCTAGGATGGTTTAGAGCACTGCAAATTCCACTCACATGAAGTAGCCTTGCTTAGCAACAACTTTCCTTTTGGATCCTAGCTAGAAACCCGCTCTGCACGACGTAATTTCGATCTTTCCAACGGTGGCTTCGGTAGAACACGTCGGACATCCGATGAACCCTAGGTTGGAGCCACTCCCGAGCCCATGTGCGGCCATACCGAGCTTTGCCAACCTCCACTGGTGCTGTAGAGCCTGTCCAGGAAGCTTTTGGTGTCTAGAGCGTCGGGTTGACGTCGCCGGACTTCATCCGAGCCGATGCGTCGTCGCTGGCTAGTTTGGGGGACCTGCCAGCTCGAGAAAACCCCACCAGCGTGTTCTCACGTTGAATTAGGGGCTAGCGGCGAGTTTGAGCAGTTAAGATGGCCAGACGACCAATCCCGGAGCTACTCCGGCGAGCCCGGCGGCGCGGTCGCGCGGTGGCGGGAGGTTGAAGCCGACCTCGCCGGTCCCGCCTGTCAGCGACTCTGGAGAGGGGGCTGGATATTCTGTGGCGCGGGATCGGCTAACAGCGCAGGAAATAACCCTGTGACCCCGTGTGGCATGCTCCCGGCAGCAAACACGTGTCCCTGGACCCACAGTCAGATTTAAACATTTCTCGGATTTATTCAAATTCCAGATTTTTCCCCAAACTTTAGAAGAGCATAACTTTTGCTAGGAACCTCCAAATTTAGAGATTCAAATTGGGTTAGATTCAGATTGACAAACTCTATCCAATTATGCAACCCAATTTGTATGAAAGTCTTTATTTAACTCTAGAAAATTCTTTAAAGCTTTTCAGCAAAAGAATTTTAGAGGGAGTTTGGTTTATCCGAAAATCCCCAAATTTTGCCAGAACATTCTTTAGGGTGTTATTAGACTCCTGTAAAAGTTTCAGCTCATGTGGAGTTGATTTGGTCAGGAGAATTCAGATTGTAAGTTACTGTATTCAAATGAATACAGAAACATTTTCAGAGAATTTCCAAAACTTGTAAATTCAGTTTTGGGCAATTCTTAGCTCCAAAAATCCTAGGAAGATTCATGAAGAACAATTCAAATCAATTGTAGAACAACAAGCATCTTTCAAATTTTTATCATTAAGTGCAGCAAGCTCTTTGTTCTTTTCAATTTGAAGTTCAAGTTTATCAAGTGTAGATGCGTGTGCACTTCTTAAAGAGGATAATTGTTCATAAATCAAATCACATGAGGAACAAGAATCATCACTAGGAATCAAAGTTTTTAAACGATTAATTTCAGATTCTAGTGATTCAATTTTAACAGCATTGTTCCTAAGTTTTTTATCCTTTTTCTTTAATATAACAGTGGCACGAGAAATAGCATCACACATTTCTTCGCAAGTGGGACATACCTCTTCATCGTCGCTGTTGTGTTCTGCCTCCTCAGAGCTTGAACTTGACTTGCTCGCCATGCAGCACATATTTGCCATAGCTTCTTCATCTTCATCACTACCGGTGTCCACATCACTTGAGCCGAAATCTTGAAGTGCAGAGATCATACTATGCACTATGTTGCGCATTGATATATCTTTCTTCTTCTTATTCTTTCAAACGATTTCTTCGGCCTTGTTTGCTTTTCTTCACGTGAAGTCGGACCTGAAAGGTTAGGGCACTCCGTATGAAAATGTCCTGTCTTACCACATTCAAAACATCGTTGAGGTCCGGAGCTTCCTCTCCTTCTAGTTCTCACATTTTGCAATGCTTTTGAGAACCGAGTAGAGATGAGTTCAAGCTCCTTCTCTGGAAACTCTTCAATCTGTTGAAGGGTTAGAGAGGACAGCAAAGAGAGTACACCACTAGATGATGATTGACTAGAACTAGACATGTCACGTTGCGAAACAAATGCAATAGACTTGTTGGGGTTTTTACGTGAGATGATGTCAATTTCATGAGTTTTCAATTTAGAATAAAGCACGTCTAAAGTAAGAGAACTCATGACAGTAGATTCACGAATAGATGTAACTTTCATCTCCCAAATTGAGCTATCTAATGCTCCTAACAATTGTCTAGCATTTTCAGCATCTGAAAAGTTAACATTGACACTACGCAAGTTGCTGAGAATTTTATTAAAGCGAGCAAAAAGGTCGTCAATTGACTCACCGGGTTGCATCTCAAAACGCATGTATTCTTTCTTGAACATATCTTGCCTTACCTCCTTGATCGTATTGGATCCTTCATGGTAGTCACAAAGAGCTTTCCAAACATCATATGCAGATCGGAGGTGTGCAACACGGTCGAAGTCGCTTTGAGTCAATCCTTGGATGATCAAGTTGCGAGCCTTGTTGTTGTTGTCAACATCTCTCATGTTCGCAGCCGTAACTTGATCGTTGGGTGGTACATCGAAGTTCCGGTAGACCTTTTCCCATATGGCGAAGCCTTGTTCCTGTATGTAGGCCTCCATCCGCGCCTTCCAAACCTGAACATCGATGCCATTGAACACACAAGGTTTTGCGGAGTACTTCTCCATGATGGTTAGTCAAAACACGTGCAAATCACAAAGATTAGAGCACCTTGGCTCTTATACCAATTGTAGGATTGAAGAGCACGTGAAAAGCTACCAGAGGAGGGGGTGAATGGTAGATTAAAACTTTTCGCAGCGGAAACAACAAAAACCCCTCAGCAAAAATCAATCAGTTAAAAAAACCGTGTGTGCAAGTGTTTTCAAACGTTTTCAACCGTGACAAATTAAGTAGTGAGGTAGAGAATCAAGTCACGGATCTAATGCAACAAGAATCACTTGAAAATACGAAGTAAAACTTGAGATACGATCAAAACATTAAACGAAGATCAATCTGTTCTACCCGATATAAAACAGATCTGCAACGCTGCAAAGAAACTCGTGTATATAAAAAAAATACAGATCCTAAGCTCGTGAAAATTTCACATGATAGATGATTGAGTTGTGAAGACAACCAAAAAAGAATCACGTCAATCGGATCTGTAAAACTCGAGTTATGAACGAAACACCGAAGCAACGTCGGTCTGTCCAGAAACTCGGTGAGAAAGACTTGACAAAAAACAAGTCGGACGAACAAGGCACATAAACTCCTCGAAACTATGAACTTTATTCAATAGAAACACAAGAGGAACAACCCAAAGTTCTCTACCCATGAGAGCTCTGGCCTCCCTTGCTTTTATAGCCAGCCCTCAGGCTAAACATTCCAATCTAGGACTCCTACTCCTAATTGGACTCGTATCCTAACTTACCATAACTGCTCAGGACTCTCCTATTCGTAGATAGAAGCAATCGTGAGACTTCCAAACACCTTAGGAACGTCCTAAACATTCCTAAAACAACTCAATTTCGTGCCTAGCATGAAATCCTATCATAACCAACTCAAATCTTCCATATTTGAGCCATATCCGACTCAGCCTCAGCCTGAGTACACAATCCAGCCGGTTGGACCTTTCCGACCAATTCTTTACGTCCACTTCTCTTCATCATGCCTTGGAACAATGTTGCCACGTCCATGCACTCCTTGCACACATGCAAACATCTTCCAACGACATACACGCAACCTTCATATGCACTGCCCTTGATCCAAACATGTTGCGCGACCTCCCGATCAACTCAACCACAGCTCCTCCCGAACTTGGTTGTTGGAACCTCATCTCCTCCCTGAGACTAGTCCAAGGATCCTGTCACCAGCCATGTCTTGAACTCAAGCAACACCTGCACATGAATAAACAACTAATTCTTCCGAGCACAAGTCCTCGACTTGACTCACGTTAGTTCGAAAACCACAACACCTTACATGAGCACGTCACATAAGCATGTTGTAAACCGTATCAAATGATAACAGCCATAACCACCAAAACACACCAAAAACTTAGCAAATTAATACTAAGCAAACCTTCTCATAAAGCAAGTTTGAAACATTGCGAGTTAAAAGCAAAAACAAGACGCTGCAGTTCTACGAGTTGAACTTCACGGGAGCTCCCTAAAAACAAGCTCCGGACCTCACAGAAGCTCTTCGGACCTTGCAGGAGCTCTCCGGACCTTGCGTCGGACCTTGCCAACACTTGGCGGACCTAACAAAGAACTTGTCGGACCTTGCCACAGAAGAATGTTTTGGCAATATTCAAAACTTTGAATGTTAATGCTAACTTTTATCCTAATTGCCAATGCATTCAGCACACATAGGTCTCACACTTACACTTTTTAAGCCTCCGCATGATTTATGTAATATGATGCTTTATTATGTGTGCTGTTGGGTGCCGCATCGCACGGAACCACCCAATGCAATTCCCGGGCGAGGTGCCCCGTTCCCGTGAGTGATCGGGACGGCGGGCCCTCACAGCGTGGTATTAGAGCCGCATTGGTAATAGGGCACAGAATAGGGATCATATTACGACAAAAACTTAGGATACGGTGAGGTAACGGTACTAAGCCCACATAAGGACTGCTATTAGCATATTATGAAGGTGGCAAGCTAACCTATTTTGTTATGTCGGAAAATCGTGCATCTCGGGACGTCTATGTCTTGGGGGGTGCACGTATGCACTGTCCACCAGTGCGCACAAGCTGAAGGGTGGAGCCCCACGGGTGGCAGGTAACCCGACCCGCTTTTGTATCCTCTACGACTCTTCATGTCGTATTCGAGCAACGCTTTTCCCTAGCGTGCTTTGGGCAAGTATGGAAGACCCTGTCACGTGGTCAGTAACATGAACACGTAGCTCAAGGCTTGCTTGGCTTGAGAACACCTGTGCGAGTGATGATGGATGGGTGTGCCAACTGTATGGATACCGGGTTCGGTGTGCAGCCGAACCTGATGATTGAGTGTGTTTTATGTAGGTGCTAACCATGAAAACCTTAGTACGGGTAGAACACGTTTGCGAGTGACCGTTTTAGTGCCACCTAAGGATACATATATGCCGATGTAATCCGGTTAGGTCTTTCTTTGGTGAGGCAACATAGTACCGTCATATGTCTTACGGTGCATCGACACCGTACTACATTGGATAGTTTCTCTCCTATGAAGAAATCATTCATGATTAACTTTCAAACTAAAAATGGATGGTTAGAAGCACATATTAGTTACTGAGCTCTTCGTTTGGACTAAGTTTCAAAGAAGAGGCTTGTTAGGTTTCCATTGATTTCAAAAACAGAGTGCCCGGTTCTGGCAGAAATTTTGCTGGATCTTCACAGGGCATAACTCTGAGTGTTTGGACTCAATGAAGGTGTTTGATACAGTTCTGGAAAGGTTTTTATGTGATCTACAACTTTTCTGTAGAACTCCAGAGCATAATCACACGCCAACTTGGTTGAATGTCCAGGTAAATGCAACTGTTCAGGAAACAGAACAGCTGTAACACTCTTTAGATGTTTACGTAAATTAGACATAACCGTCTGTAGAAAAATCTCTAAGGGTCAGATGATACACCGTTGGGAAGGTTATGGAATTTGCAACATTATTGTAGTTCAAAGTTTGTTCAGATTTTTATTGTATTTGCATATACAACTGTGATAGAAATAGCCGCATACAAAGGAGATGCTGGCAAATTTTATCCAGGAATTCTGTCAACTTTGAGCAATCATAACCTTTAATCCAGAAATGATCTTGAGGCATAGGAATACTTGTTGGAAAGATACTGAAGTTAACTTTAACTTTGGTATTCAACTTGAGTTATGAAAATGTGATTAAACAGATCAAGATCTGGGTTAGAACAGACAGGTCGGTTCTGCACAGCAAAGAGGGTTAGCTAGACCGACCACACGGAAGTGACTAAACCCGAGGATACTCCGGTGGTATGTGAATGTCGATGTGTTTCCGGGCAGATTCCCAAACAGGACGTCAAGTTCAACCTTGAACTGGTGCCGGAAACAACCTCGATTTCACCGAAGCCGCATAAGATGGCACCCGCTGAATTGGCAAAGTGGAAGGAGCAACTAAGTGACCCATGAGCAAAGGTTTTATATGACCTAGCTCATCACCTTGGAGTTGCTCTGTGCTGTTCGTTAAGAAGAACGACGAGACACTGAGATTAAATGTTGATCATCGTTCTCTCGATGCCATCACTATGAAGGACAATAAGGTTACTCCATGGGTTAAAGACTGTATAGTTGTACCTCGTAAGAGGAAGCTCTATGGCCGGAAATGTCGCACACCGTTGAAGGGGTGCGAGTATGGCGGAAGGGTACTGTTCGGGGTTGATTGGTCAATAAAGCCGATGACCGAGTTTGAACAATAGGAAGCGAATGTGAAGGCTACATAATCCCGACAGAAAAGCTACAAGGATCGAAGGCGTAGACCGTGGCATTTCGACGTCGGAGAACACATTTATCTTTATGTGTCTCCGATGAGAAAAATTCACCGGGTCGATGTGAAGGGGAGATTTTGCTTCCCGAGCTTTAGATCCATTGGCTACAAGGGAGGAGTGCGGAACCGCAGACTACCGTCTGGAACTACCGGCATGTATCGTGGGTGTCCACGACATAGTCGGGTGTCACAGCTGCGGAAATGCCTCAAGTCTTTCGTTGCTGTCCACACTAAAGAAGACGACTAGTTGGAGCCGGATCGTGCCCCACGAGCGACCGGTCCAGACTACCGATGAAAAGAATCTGGAACACCTGGAATCAGATATTAAGATCTTATCAGGTGCTGTGGAGTAATCCTACCACGGAAGGCACAACGTGGAGAGCAAAGATTACCTCCGCATGAAGTCCCGGAATTTTTATCTTCATACCACTTGGCATCATCTCTCCTGTCTCATTCTTCTTCTGGAATCTCGGGACGAGATTCTTTTAAGGGGGGAGGAATGTAAAGGTCCCAAAATTTTGAATACAAATGAACTGAAGTGGAAACACCCTTTGGTTCAAGTTTGTAAAAATTGGGACTTGTTTAAATTTTTCCACATGTGATGACACACATGAGTGTCCCACCACTCTAGGCTATGATCAAGAGGGTGTTTGTGGGACAAAGTTAAGTAAAACTCATGTGTAAGCTCTCATATGCTAGGTTGAAGGAAATTCAGAGTGGGAACTTAAATTATTCAATTCAAATTGCACAAGAGGGCAACAAATTGGAAGGCAAACTGTTGTGCAGAAAAATCTCATTTGCAGCAGCCAAAACCAAAAGCAGATTTCATAATTGGATTCCTTAGGTCTAAATAAGTGGGTACACAAAGTTTCATGAATTCTTGAAATGATTTGCTACCCATTTGTTTAATGGACTTTAAATTGCATAGGAATTCAAATTTAAATGTGAAATTGCATGAAACTTGTCCAAACTTTCAAATTAAGACCGGGTTCAAACTTTCCCACTATGGAAGGGTCTCCAATTTTGAGAAAAATTGAGGGGATAAGGGGGACAGTGGGGCCCACATGTAATTGGGCAAAAAGTGTAACTTACCCCCTAAGTCACCTCTGTCTGTGTACACTGAGCAACCGACGCTCTCGGTTCAGAAAACGATTCAACCGTGGCTCTCTTCGGGCGCCACCGCATGGAACCCCGAGGCCACCTCCTGCTGCTGTGGCGCGTGGTCGATCAGCTCCCGCCCTCATCCGCTCACGGGGTGCTGTTTCCGCTCACAAAATCGCCACACCGATGTTCCACGGCTGCCTCGCGCTGAACTGAGCACAGCTCGCCGCCTCTCTGAAACTCGATCAGGAGACGGCCAAACTCGGGCCACCGAGCTCCCCGCGCTGCACCAGTAGCGCTGAGGGATCATCCCCTACCTTCTCCACTCGCCACTGGGCTAGTCGAGCCTCTCTGCACCGAGAACACAGTTCTTCGCGCGGCGACCTAAAACAAGCTGGCGATCGGGCTCCCGTGGACAGCTCCACAGAGAGCTTCTCGTGCCCGAGCAAGAACGTTTTTGGATGCGCTGGTCCTCGGTGATGCTCACCTCTGGAGCTCAAGCCATGACATGGACGACAGAGCGCGAATTCAAGGAAAGATCTCTGGCGGCCATAAACCGACCTTCCGGTAAGGAACCCTCTAATTCGATCTCAATCTTCACTCTTAGTTCCCCAAATCTTGCACAAAGGGCCGAAACTAGTCGGCGAACAATTGTTCTTCACAACCCTAGCTTAGAAACGCATGTAGACCGCCTAATTTCCGAGTTTTCCGAGCTCAAATCTAGAAGGCGTCTCGGGTGCACGGTGAAGAACCATTTGCCGCTGTTGCCGAGCAATTCCAAGGCTATGCCGAGCTTCCCTAGCATCCAAGGATGCTGTAGAGCCAATTCCTCGCAAGTTTGGCAGGCTAGGATCACCTGTCAACAGCGTCGGACTTCTCCCGAGATGGCCGCACGTCGCCGGCACATTTCCGGTGATCTAGCACCCACGCCAACCCCGCCAACGTGCTCCCCGACACTGAAAACCCCCGGGCGGCGAGTCTCTGGCCGGGAGATGGCCGGAAACACTGGCCCGGTGAGCTCCGGCGAAGGTCCGGCGTCGGGACAGCGCGATAGCGGGAAAATGACCCTAGGAAGAAGATGACCCGGCGGGCCCCATGTGTCGGCGACCGAGAGTTTAAAAACTGATCAGCTGTGCCGCGGTGATCCAGTGTGGCTGCGCGCCAAAATGGTGTGGCCCGGTGTGGCTGGAATCTCACTGGCTGCAATTTAAAACGTGGGCCCGAGTCAATTTCAATAGCAAAACAATTCCAATTTCAGCTCCAACTTTGGAAATTCATAACTTTGTGTAGGAAACTCAAAATTAGGTGATTCAAATTGGGTTGGATTCCATTTCCAAAGGTCTATCCAAATATGAACCCCAATTTGTATGAAATTCAGTATTAAATTCTGGATAATTCTTTTAAATATTTCTCTAAAAGAATTATTGAGAGAGTTTGGTTTATCCAAAAATCCACAATTTTTGCCAGACTATTCCTTAGGATATTATTGGACATTCAGCAAAGTTTCAGATCAAATGAATATGATTTGAGTAGGAATTTCCAGAGTACAATCTGCTGTACTCAAAATTATCCAGAAACTTTTCCAGAAAATGGTTTTCCTTTGTAAAAATCAGTTCTGGGAAATCCTTAGTTCCAAAAATCCTAGGAAAATTCAGACATGCTCTATGAGCCATACTTGAAATGGTAGTTCACCTTATTTGGCATGAAAATGCATCTTATTTCAGAATTAAATCCTTGTAGCGTAATTGCTTATAGAATTATTCTGGAGGAACTACACAATGAAAAGTCCTTAATTTTGGTTCAGAACACTTTCAGGTGACCAGGAACTCACCTGTAAAGTTTTAGCTCAAATTGAACTTTAGATCTACCTGTTCTTATTCTCCATTTATATGTATAGGAGCAACACATAGAGAATTATAGTGGGAATTATGGAAGACACAATTTCCACTCACATTAGCTGCAATTTGGCAAGCTAAGTCTCTGTGTAATGTATGACTTCAGGTGAGGATTGTGAAGTCATTGGAGATCAGGACCTTTAGTCCCTTTCAACCCATTTCAACCCATGTCACATGTCCATTAGGAACCATAAAACATGCTAATGGAAATTCTTAGGGACATGTGGTTCTTCATCTAATTCCTCTGCACCACAGGGACAAAAACTTCATTCTTAGTACTCCTACACAGTTCCCTGTTATTAACAAGTTGAGTCTTTACCTCTTTAAAGTGCGTTATAAGAACATATGCATATACATATCAATAGGACTTACGACGGAGGCAACCAATGGAGAAGTTCGATGGAGTGGTTTCACTGAAGTGGACCAGTTGATCAAGCCTCAAGGGAGACAAGACTATAACTGAACTATATACTATTAGACCCTGCAAAACAGGCAAGCCCCGGGTTGCATTTAACCACCCCTAAGTTTTTACTTTGTATACAATACGTCGGTTAGGATGAATTGTGCATTAAGTCTAGATGGTTGATACTACTCCTGCATGACCAGAAAACCTATGGAGTATTTGGGTAGGTGTCCTTCCACCGTGTAGGATATGCCATGCTTAAGTAGGACTCGGTAGAAGTCGAGTGGCTGGATGCTACTCGCGAGTATTAGAATTTGGGAGCATAGGGGATTGGTTCAAAAGGTTGCTAGTAAGTTGAAATGAGACCGGGCAGGTTGTAGGGGCAACAGGACATGGGGGCCTGGGTGCTTAGACCTGTCCGTGTCGGTTGAGGACCGATCCGTATGCGGCCCTGCTTAACAAGTATTGAACGTACCGAAGGCATATCGGATATATGGGACCCGATAAACCGATGTAACCTATACCTCCGGGCGTCGAGGCATAACGCACCGATTTATAGGTGTAGGCTGAGGGCAGCAAGGTGGAAATCTGCTAACGGGCATAGAGAGATGCTCCGTGCAGGGAACCTCCTGCTCGTTTCGGTGCGACCGGTTCGACGTTTGGGCTGTTTGGTGAAAGGTTGTCCCGTACGACATCAGGGAAGCGTGCTGTGTGCGGCTTCGAGTATGGGCGTACGTGACGTGCTATTTGGGTATCCCTGCAGGTGTATAACGAGTCGATTCGCCGTCCCTCACGGTTATGAGTACCGCTTGTTCACTGCGTCGTGACGTAGAGGTAACTTGCACTGAGATAAGAATTAATCACCATTGGTTTGAAGTTAATACTAGTAACGTAATGTTATCATTTGTGAATAGGCTAGTGCAAATTCGATTCATTTCCACCATGAGCAAGTTACATCGGGAGAAAGCGTTTCTTGTTTAATTGTGGACTCCCGATGTGAGGTGCCCAAGGTTATGCTTAATTTGCTGCTAATAACATTTGAAAGTAAGGATCCATTTTTATGCGAGTTCATATGCAATGTGCTATCCTATGTAAAGTTTTTATCATCATGTAGAGTTTCATGCTTAGGGCCGACGGTTAAGTCTTGCTGAGCGTTATGCTCACGAATACTATACAAGTTGTTTTGCAGGTAATAACACTATGCTACTGAGTACGGTTGTCCGATGAGACTCGGAACTCTCCGAGTGGTAAACTCATGGAAACCCTTGCCGCTGCTGTTGTCATCGTGATGCTAGTGAGAAGGGTCCGCGGGCTGGATGTCTTCTCTGCTGCTTAGCACAGATATGAGACGTGAGTGGTGTTAGTTTTCCGCTGTAGAGTATTTTGGAAAGTACTTGTAAGACTTACACTTTGTAAGCCTCCGCATGATTTATGTAATATGATGCTTTATTATGTGTGCTGTTGGGTGCCGCATCACACGGCACCACCCAATGCGATTCCCGGGCGAGGTGCCCCGTTCCCGTGAGTGATCGGGACGGCGGGCCCTCACACAATACTTGTTTAGAGCTCACCAAATTCGGCACACATGAACTAGACTTGATAAGGAACATCTTCTCTTCACAACCCTAGCGTGAAAACCACTGTAGCTAGCGTATTTCAATCTTTGGCAATGGCGACCGTGGCGGGGACCTCGGTTGCACGGTGCAACCCTAGTTAGGGACTTTCCCGAGCTGTTTTGATTGCTTGACAATCTTCTCTATCAACACCACTGGTGCTTTAGAGCTTGAAAACCAAGGGTTTTGTGGGTTAGGGCGTCGGACCGGCGTTGCCGAAGCCGGTGTCTATACGCCGCTCGTCGCGGGCTAGGTTTGAGACCTTGCCGGCTTGGGGAAACGGCACCAACGGGTTCCTCGCATTGGTTTAGGCTATGGCGGCAAGTTGGAGCACTAGAGGTAGCCGGGAGAGTGAGCTCCGGCATGTTGCAGCGAGGGGGCGGCGAGGGCGCGCACGGGAGCGTGAGGAGGAAGAAGCTCCGCCCGGCCCCACATGTCAGCCGCTCGGTTGAACTGAGTTGGATCTTCTGTGGTGCCGGATCCAATTGTGGCTGCGCGGTGAAACTCAGTGGCCCCGTCTGGCATTGTTTGAGGAAGCACCACGTCAACCAAGATCCTAGTGTCAGACATTAAACTTTTCCCCGGATTTATTTGAATTTCAGATTTGGTTCAAACTTTATAAGAGCATAACTTTTGCTAAGAAACTCGAAATTAGGTGATTCAAATTGGGTTAGATTCAGATTAAAAAACTATATCCACATATGCAACCCAATTTGTACGAAAGTTAATAATAAATTCTGTAAAAGTCTTTGAAGCTTTTCAGTAAAAGAATTTTAGAGTGAGCTTGGTTTATCCAAAAATCCCCAAATTTTGCCAGAGTATTCCTTTGGATGTTATTGAACGCCTGTAAAATTTTCAGCTCATTAAGAGTTGATTTGATTAGTAGTATTCAAATTACAATTTACTGTATTCAAATGAATATAGAAACTTTTCAGAAAAAGTCCTAAACATGAAAATTCAGTTCTGGGCAATTCTGAGCTCCAAAAATCCTAGGAAAATTCATGCATGATCTATGAACTATACTTGAAGTTGTAGCTCACTATGTTTGGCATGAACATGTGAGTTACTTCAGAATTCATTTCTTTTTGCTTATGAAATTATTATGAATAAACTACTCAGTGAGAAGTGCTAATTTTTGATCCAGAACACTTTCTTGTGACAAGGAACATGATATATTTAAGCCAAAATGGAGCTCTGGATCAGTACTTCTCAGTACACTTTGCTAAGGTAGAAATACCCTCATTAGGAAAAGCACTTAGCAAATGATCATAATGGCTTAACCCAACTCCAACCACTAGCACAAGTTTCATTTTAAATTCTTAAACAGAGTTTCGGTTTTAAACTAATCATTAGACTTGATAGCAAAAGCTACAATTAATTACATACACATTTCATATCGTATAGTCATCAATGCGAAAGATTGTGAAGCAAGTCAATTGTGGATCAAGGAGCAAGGAGAGCACGTGATCAAGCCTCAAGTGATCGTCTACACTAACTGATTATATATACTTAGTCAAAACTTTGAATGTAAATCATCACTTTTATTCTAATTGCCAATGTATTCAGCACACATAGGTCTCACAGCAAGCCTGTTGATGTAAAGGTCCCAAAATTTTGAATACAAATGAACAAAGTTTGAATGCCATTTGGTATCAAGTTATGAAAATTGGGACTTGTTTAAACTTTCCACATGTGATGATACGCATGAGTATCCCACCATACTAACAAAGGATCATTTGTGTGCTTAGGGACAAAGTTAATTTATAACCCATGTGTAAGTTCTCATATGCACAAGAAAGTGTAAATTCAGATTTTGAACTCAATTTTTTCAACTCAGATTTCCAATGGGATGGCACAAGAGAAATGCAAACTGTTGTGTTAGAAGTCCCATTTGTAGCAGCAAAAATTAAAAATCAGATTTCATATTTGAACTCCTCAGGTACAAATTAGTGGGGATGCAAAGTTTCATGAATTTTGGAGATACTTTGCTAGCCAATTCAAAGGGGATTTTAAATTGCATAGGAATTCAAATACAAATTTTAATTTGGATGAAACTTGCCCAATTATCCAAAAGCAGTTCAGAATTGAGATTACCACAATTTAATTTGATCATTTGCCAAATATGAGGGAAGTTGAGAGGATAATAGGGGCACTGGGACCCACTTGACAGTTGCACTCAAAAGATCTTTGGAGAACCGAGTCTCTGTTTTGCTTCTACAGAGCACTCGACAGCAGGCGGTGGTAGCCGACGCCAGCGCACGCTTGACGATCCCGGTCGACCCCAGCTCACCCAAACCACCTCGACGTCGCCCTTATCATACTCGGCGTGTTCCTTTGGCCCACGGACAGAAACACCGAGGCTTCCTCCTCTCTCACGTCGAACAAAGCCTCCACCACTGCCGCTCCTCTTTGATCGATCGGAAACCGCTGAACTCACATGCACAGCGCCTGGGGAAGAGAAAAATAGCATCAGGACATCGTCCTCTACCTCCTCGATGCGCCACCGACCAGTGTTCGGCCTCCGTACCCCGAGAACCCCGTCTTCCTGCGGCGTACGAAAGAAACTGCACGCGAGGTGCTCTCGTGGACAACCCAACCCGTAGCTTTTCACACCCAAGCAAGAACACTCTTGGACACGCTAGACCGTTAGGCTGCTCACCTCTGAAGCTCAAGCCAAACCATGGATCATCGCCGGTGAATTTCGGGATTTTCTTCCGGACGGCGCAAAACGACCCGCAGGTAAGGAACCTTCAAATTCTCGATCAATACTTGTTTATAGCTCACCAAATTCGGCACACGTGAACTAGACTTGATAAGGAACATCTTCTCTTCACAACCCTACCGTGAAAACCACTGTAGCTAGCGTATTTCAATCTTTGGCAATGGCGACCGTGGCGGGGACCTCGGTTGCACGGTGCAACCCTAGTTAGGGACTTTCCCGAGCTGTTTTGATTGCTTGACAATCTTCTCTATCAACCACTGGTGCTTTAGAGCTTGAAAACCAAGGGTTTTGTGGGTTTGGGCGTCGGACCGGCGTTGCCGAAGCCGGTGTCTATACTCCGCACGTCGCGAGCTAGGTTTGAGACCTTGCCGGCTCGGGGAAACGGCACCAACGGGTTCCTCGCATTGGTTTACGCTATGGCGGCAAGTTGGAGCACTAGAGGTAGCCGGGAGAGTGAGCTCCGGCGTGTTCCAGCGAGGGGGCGGCGAGGGCGCGCGCGGGAGCGTGAGGAGGAAGAAGCTCCGCCCGGCCCCACATGTCAGCCACTCGGTTGAACTGAGTTGGATCTTCTGTGGTGCCGGATCCAATTGTGGCTGCGCGGTGAAACTCAGTGGCCCCGTCTGGCATTGTTTGAGGAAGCACCACCTCAACCAAGATCCCACTGTCAGACATTAAACTTTTCCCCGGATTTATTTGAATTTCAGATTTGGTTCAAACTTTATAAGAGCATAACTTTTGCTAGGAAATTCCAAATTAGGTGATTCAAATTGGGTTAGATTCAGATTAAAAAACTATATCCACATATGCAACCCAATTTGTACGAAAGTTAATAATAAATTCTGTAAAAGTCTTTGAAGCTTTTCAGTAAAAGAATTTTAGAGTGAGCTTGGTTTATCCAAAAATCCCCAAATTTTGCCAGAGTATTCCTTTGGATGTTATTGAACGCTGTAAAATTTTCAGCTCATTAAGAGTTGATTTGATTAGTAGTATTCAAATTACAATTTACTGTATTCAAATGAATACAGAAACTTTTCAGAAAAAGTCCTAAACATGAAAATTCAGTTCTGGGCAATTCTGAGCTCCAAAAATTCTAGGAAAATTCATGCATGATCTATGAACTATACTTCAAGTTGTAGCTCACTATGTTTGGCATGAACATGTGAGTTACTTCAGAATTAATTTCTTTTTGCTTAGGAAATTATTATGAATAAACTACTCAGTGGAAAGTGCTAATTTTTGATCCAGAACACTTTCTTGTGACAAGGAACATGATATATTTCAGCCAAAATGGAGCTCTGGATCAGTACTTTTCAGTACACTTTGCTAAGGTAGAAATACCCTCATTAGGAAAAGCACTTAGCACTTGATCACAATGGCTTAACCCAACTCCAACCACTAGCACAAGTTTCATTTTAAATTCTTAAACAGAGTTTCGGTTTTAAACTAATCATTAGACTTGATAGCAAAAGCTTTATAATTAATTACATACGCATTTCATATCGTATAGTCATCAATGTGAAAGATTGTGAAGCAAGTCAATTGTGGATCAAGGAGCAAGGAGAGCACGTGATCAAGCCTCAAGTGATCGTCTACACTAACTGATTATATATACTTAGTCACCTGCAAAACAGGCAACCAATTTTATAAAGTCTTTTCATTTCTAGAGATCATAGCTATGAAATATTGATTGCATTAGGTCTAGATGATATTGAAAACCCAATTGCATGACCAGATTTACCCAAGAGAGAAAGGGTAGATTAGCACCTCGTCGAGTGGAATTAGGCTACGCTAAATGTTCATTTGGAAAGACCGGTAGAAGTCGAGTAGTTGGAATCTACTCACGAGTTTAGGGCTTGGTTTCATCGGAACGGGTTATGAATAGAATCGGTGAGAAAATTCACAAGTGAGAAATTGAGACTGGGCAGGGAGATTGAGATGAAGCAGGCTGCGGACCGTGCGTGCATATCCCTGCTTGTGTCGTTTAAGGCCCGTCCGTACTTGGCCTGTTGAACAAGTTTGAGTTGTGTACCGGGTGCATACTGGCTATATGGGAGCCAAGAAATCGATGTACCTAGTGATATCCACATGGGAAGTTTTCTGATCGTCTTAGGCTTTCGGCGTCAGTACAGCAGGAGGTAACTCGCTCAAGAACATATCACTGCAGGTATGTACCTTGAGGGAGCTTGCTGTTCGGGTCGATGGGACCGCGTCCGGTGTGGATGAACTTGAAAAAGGTGGTTGTGTTAGACATCGGTCGAGCTCGCTGCCGGCAACTCGGAGATGGGTATACGTGTCGTGCAGTCTGGGCACGTACTTGTTCGAATCACCGTCACTTGTGGTTATGTGAGCATACTTGGCCATTGCGTCTTGACGTAGTAAGAACTGAAGTGAATTACTTTGAATTTGATAAGGATTGTGATATAATTGTATTGCAACCATGCTTGAGTTGGAGATAGTGCAAATTAAGTTTACTTCACCTTGTGCAAGAAGCATCGCAACTAAGCATTTCTTGTTTGATTGTTGAGTTGCGATGCTGTTCGGTTCAAGGTCTTTAAAATGAGGCTATAAATATGAAAGCTAAGGATCAACTGTAGGCGAGTTCTTTATGCAAATTCAACTACCTTATTCAATCCTTCGTGCATGTAGAGTTTCTTGTTTAGAGGAGACGAATCAGTCTGGCTGAGCCTATGTGCTAACGCTTGCTATATGAGTGGTTTTGCAGGTTAACATCGATGCCATGAGGAGGTTGTCCGGTGAGACTCAGAGACTTCCGAGTCGTTTAACACATGGAGAACCCGGCCGCTGCTATATGGCATCGTGTTGCTAGCAAGAAGAGTCCGCGGGCTGGACATCTTCTCGAGTTTTTAGTAGATACTAAACGTGAGAAACTTAATCTTCCGCTGTAGTTATTTGATGTAAATTATTTACAAAGAACACTTGTAAGCTTCCACATTTGATTTGTGTGATACGATATTCTTTATATGTGTGCTGTTGGGTGCCGCATATCATAGCACCACCCAATGCGATTACCGGGAGAGCGGCACGGCCCCGTGGTCGGGTCGGGCGCTCACAGCATGGTATTAGAGCCGCATTGGGAATAGCACAGATATTAAGGATCGTATTACGACAAGAACTTAGGATACGGTGAGAAAATGGTACTAGACCCACATAAGGACTACCATATTAGCCTAATATGAAGGTGGAAACAAAACTTATGTGTTTATGTCGGAAAATCATGCATCTTGGGACTTTCTATGTCTTGGGGGTGCATGTATGCGCTGTCCACCAGTGCGCACAAGCTTAAGGGTGGAGCGTCACGGGTGGCAGAAACCCGACCAGCATGGGTATCCTCTATGACTCTTCATGTCGTTTGGAGTATTCGAGCAACGCCCTTCCCTGGCATTCTACGGGCAAGTAGGGGAGACCCCGTCACGTAGTTAGTAACATGAACACGTATCTCAAGGCGTGTTTGGCTTGAGAATACCTGCGCGAGTGATGACGGACGGGTGTATGATATTGTTATGGAGCCGGGTTCGGTGTGTAGCCGAACATGATCATTGTCTGTGACTTATGCAGGTGCTAACCATGAAACCTTAGTTCGAGTAGCAAAAGTTTGCGAGTGACCGTCTTACTGCCACCTACGGATACGGATGTGCCATTCCTGAATAGCTTCCTTCAAAAGGATTTCCGCTTGCTCGGTGAATGTTTTGCTAGAAGATATAATTTCTTGGAATTGAGGTTTAGTATCTTTTAGGTGTTTATGTAACTCATCCAGAAAATTCTTTACCTGTTCAATTTCTAACGAATCAAGATATCCTCTCGTTCCGGTATAAATAGTAGCTAACTGCTCTTCCACTGGTAGAGGGTTTGATTGGGATTGTTTAAGGAATTCCCGTAATAGTCGACCCCTTGCCAATTGATTCTGACTTGTTTTATCAAGAGCAGAGGCATACAACCGCCACGACTCCTGCGTTATAGCCGCCCCTTTCTCTCTTTCTTTTGACTGCCTCGTGGACGGGCGAAAGAAGGGAAGTTACAGAAGGGGGCAGTGAAGGCTTGCCAAGTAGACAGCAAGCCCCCACCCCGTCAGCGAATTGTAACTGGAACTTTTGGAACTGCTTATTCACAAAGCCTTATTTTAGGCAGGCAGCAGTACTGTTTCAGTAGCTACAAGCACCATACCTGTAAGTATCAAATGAATTTCCATTCTTTGGTTGGTTTTCCAGGCGCCTTTGTCGGCATGCATATTGGCTTCTCGGAAATTCATTCTTCTAAACAGGAGGTCTAGAGCCACCTTCCTCTAGGGGGCATCCTCACGATCCTGCTCTTTATCCTTTCTTAATATCCTCATCTTCCGAATCTTCAAGTGAGCAAGACTAATAAGAGAATGCAGGAATGGATCTGTAAGCCGGTTAGGATTTTCTTTTGGTGAGGCTACGTAATACAGACATGTGACTCTTACGGTGCATCGATGCCGTACTAAACCTAATATCTCTTCTTCTATGAAGAAATGACTCATGAACTAACTTTCAAATAAAAATGGAAGTTTGAAACAAATATTAGTTACTGAACTCTTATTTTGAGCTAAGATTCAAATGAGAGAATGACTAGACTTCAAAAGTTTCAAAAACAGAGTGCTCTGTTTCTGGCAGAAATTCTTTATGGAATTTGACAGAGTATAACTCTGAGTATCTATAACCAATGGAGGTATATGATACAGTTCTGGAAATATTTTTAAGTTCTCTACAACTTCTCTGTAGACCTCCAGAGCAAACTCACATGCCAAATTGGTGGAAAGTCCAGTTGAAGGCAAACTGTCCAGAACGAGGACAGAAGCAAAACCTCTCTGGACATTTCTGTTTTTCAGCCATAACGCTCTGTAGAAAAATCCCTAAGTATCATATAATATACCGTTGGAAAGTTTATGAGATGTGCAACAATTTTGTAGTTCAAAGTTTGTTCAGATTCGTATTTTATTTGCATATACAACTGTGACAAAAATAGCCACATTCAAAGGAGATGCTGGCAAATTTTATCCAGGAATTTTGTCAAATTTGGATGATCATAACTTTTGATCCATAAATGATTTGGAGGCATATGAATACTTATTAGAAATATATCGACGTTAGCTTTATCCTTGGTATTCAACTTGAGTTATGAAAATTCTGTTAACTGGATCAAAATCTGGACTTGGTGCATAAAGGTCTGGTCTGTACAGAAAAGAGGACTGGTAATGCCTACTTTAAGGATTTTTGTAAACATGAATGTTGTTACTGCTTTTATAAAGTTTTGAAATATTCAAATTTTCTCTATATTACATACTGCTGAGTTCATGTTTAACTCATCTCGAAATGTATTTTTGCAGCATGATTCATACGCGATCTTCGAGTAAGGCCGGGAGTTCTCGCCGAGGCGGTGATGATTCTATTCCACCGTCGGAACCACCATCCACGGGATGGATGGATATTACGACTCGGGTGGTCGAGTCTAACCAAGAGAACACCAGGCTACTCCAAGAAGCAACTCAAGAGAACACACGATTACTCGAAACCTTGGTACAGCAAGGCATACTCCAAAACATGCAACAAGTTGTTCCACCTCGGAACGCTTATTTGGATTTCATGGCGACTCGACCGCCAATCTTTACGGAAGCTACCGAACCTGTGGAAGCAGATCAATGGCTTCATGTCATGAAGTCTAAATTTGGAGTCTTCGAGTGTGATGAAATTCAGAAGACATTTTTTCTGCTTAACAACTTCATGGAGCCGCTGGAAATTGGTGGATCGATCATCTCGCCACCATTCCTCAAGGTCATCAAGTGACATGGAGCAGTTCTGTGAAGCCTATCGTGCTCGTCACATACCAATAGGTATTATCAAGACAAAGCTGGAGGAATTCTTGAAATTGAAGCAAGGGGACATGTGTGTCCTTCAATATGTCAAAAGGTTTAACCATTTGGCTCAATACGCTCCCGAATATGTGGCGATAGAAGAGGCACGGTGTGACTATTTCTTCTATGGCCTGAGTGCCATATTACAGGAGAAATTAGCCGTGTTCAACATAGGAAATTACACTGACATGGTCAATGCAGCTCTCGTACAAGAAAATCTGACACTCGAGTGTCAAGCAGAGAATAGAAAAATGAGTGATATCATGCAGGCCAGCACAAGTTATGTGCCCCAAAAATACCGTTTGGTGTACCGAACGCCACCCGGTGAAATATTGAGGCCACCTGTACGATCAACGCTTCAGAGGTTGATTGCCGGTCAAGTACCATAACTTGCACCACCTCCACAGAAGCAGCATCAGATGGTGGTTTGTGCTCCATCGCTGCAGCCATGTGTACCTAGCTTATAACCACAAGTCAGCGAAGAACCGGAGAGGCATCCGTGTTTCACATGTGGTCGTATGGGCCATTATGCTAGGTATGGTCCGGAGGAAATTCAAGGCTGCGGGTCATCATATTTGCAATATTCAGACCTGTATCTAAATCTGCAGAAAAGAGGGCAGACAAGAGGCAGCATTCACTACATTGTGATTGATTATGTTCTAGGAGGAGAAGCCGCGTTAGCTGGGATGTCTTCTCTGAATCAGCTACCGGTGTTAATTCTCTTTTATTCCGGTGCCACACACAACTTTATTAGCCAATCTTTTGTGGCTCAACATCAGCTCTAAACCACTTTTACAAAGAGCCAATACCTCATATCTTTGCCCGGGGGCAGCATTACAGCAAGCAAGGTTGTCTCCCGAGCACCTCTTTGTTTGCGGGGTAGAATATACCCCACCACCCTCGTAATTCTTGGGCATTTGAAGATCGACATCATTTTGAGGATGTCGTGGTTGAATTACCACAATGCGGTTCTCAACATCAATTCCCAAACCGTTGAGCTCAACTCCCTAGCACATGGTCTTCATATATTATATCTGGGCGCCAGTTGGCAACAGATTGCAACATTGAACCACCCGAAAACTGTGAATATAGAAGTCATTCCGGTGGTATGTGAATATCCGGATGTGTTTCCCAATGATTTACTGGGCATGCCGCCCAAGAGAGACACAGAGTTCAAGATTGAACTTGCGCCGGGAACAACACCAATATCACGACGGCCGTACAAAATGGAACCCAATGAACTGGCAGAATTGAAGACACAGCTGAATGACCTAATGAACAAGGGTTTATACGACTGAGTTCGTCACCTTGGGGTTGTTCAGCATTGTTTGTCAAGAAGAAGGACGAAACACTACGGCTTTGTGTCGATTTTCATCCTCTTAACACCGTGACCATCAAGAACAAGTATCCACTACCTCGCACTGATATACTCTTCGATCAATTAGTGGATGATAAAGTATTCTCAAAGATGGATCTTCGGTCCAGATATCATCAGATTAAAATAAGGGCAGAAGATATTCCGAAGACGGCATTCTTGACCAGATACGGTTTCTACAAATTGGACAGCACTTCCCTGCTTGAGTTACTGATTTGATCCAAGAATCCCAGTTAATTCTACCCCAAATTTGACAAAACTTTCTGTTACAAAGTTGTAACCTATCTCATGAACTTTTCAGAACTATCTCATTTTCTATTTTGTATTTTTATGCAGGAACTAATGCTCATTTTACCGAGCGTTACAGAGAGTATTTGCTCTGCCCTGTTTTTTGGACAGTTTCAACTCTACTGCATTTTTCGACTAGTTAAAGATGAAACACCTCTGGACATCAATAGAAAAGTTGTAAAGCTCCTCCAAAGCCCTCCAGAAATGTTTTCGACCCCAAAATCGAAAGAACTCGACCTCTAACCTCTGTATAATTTCAGCATTATTTCAGCCGAAAACAGAGGACTCTATTCCTATTATCATATAAGTTGAAAACTTGCTTACTTTGAACATCGTGATTAAAGGAAGGACTTAAATCAAAGTTTTGTGCTCTGGATCAAAACTTTCATGTTTTACAATGATGTTGATCATTTAGTGGACTGTGACGTCGAAGCGTCACCCAATTAATGCCGGTACTACGTTCCTCACAAAGAAAAACCTATACCGGACTTAGCCGGCTTCGTTAATTCAGTGGTACTAAACGTCTCTCGCAAACGTATACTACTCGTCTATGGATCCATGGTTAGACTACCTGCAATTAAACCACACAATCGTCAGGTTCGGCAGCACAACAAACCCGGTCCCAATACAGTTCCATACAACCGTCCGTCATCACTCGCACGGTTGTTCTCAAGCCAAACACTCCTTGAGCTACGTGTTCACGTTACTAACCATGTGACGGGGTCTCTGATACTTTCCCATAGCACGCCAGGGAAGGGCGTTGCTCAAATACCCCAAACGACATGAAGAGTCGTAGAGGATACTAAAGCTGGCCTGGTTACCTGCCACCCATGAGGCTCCACCATTAAGCTTGTGCGCACTTGTGGATAGCGCTTACATGCACCCCCCAAGACATATGAAGTCCCGAGATGCATGATTTTTTGACATAAACACATAGGTTAGAATTGCCACTTGCTATGCACTAATAACATCCTTATATGGGCTAATAACTCGTTCCTCATCAAGTTTTTGAAAAGTTAACCTTTTAAGTGCGTTAAACCTCAACGGAGCTTTGATACCATGCTGCGTGAACCCGACGGTCTCGACTAGCCAGGATTACGCTGAGGGGTGCTGCGTTGCACAACACCGGATAACACACATAAAAGTTACAAATGGGAAGAATAACTTTTATTATATAGATGAGTTTATAAACATGTTTACATCAAAATAACGTCAAGTCTACACTCACGGGTGTAGACTGAGCAAAAGAGTTCACGTTCAGCCCGTGAACGTGTTCCCACTAGCACACACACACACACACTAACACGGCGGTGTGCACGGCTCCCACTCGACGGTGTTTCCTTTTTGGGGATCCGTCTCCTCCTCGGGAGCCTCCTCCTCATAGCACCCTGCAAACATTTCAAACACCAGCAGTAAGCATGATGGCTCAGCAAGACTGACCCGTCTTACCTACACATGAAACTCTAGATACTGGGTTTGAAATGTATAGTAGGAATGTATATTGCAAAGGACACGCCAAATTAGTTGGATCTTACTCTCAAGTTTTAGCAACAAGTTGTTGGAGAACCTCGTTCTAAGACACATAAGAGAGCCGCAATCAAACAAGAAACACATTTCCATCTTGTGCTTTGCCTAAGGATGAAAAGAACTTTAATTAGCTCTAAACTACAACAAATCATTAACAAGCAATGTAAAGCTTTGTATCAGCAATCTTTTAACCGCTAGCCTGTTCTTTCTACGTCACGGTACAGTGAACAAGTGGTACTTACTGACTGCGAAGGACGGCGATTATAATCGATTTACACCTGCAGGGTTACCCGAATAACCCGTCACGTACGCCCGTACTCGATATTGCCTACAGAAACCACCACGGATGTCGTACGCAACCACCTTTCATCCGTTAGCCAAGTGTTGAACTGGTCCTATCGTCCCGAGCAGGAGGTCCCTGCGTGGAGCATCCGCAATGCCTGCCAGCTGATTTACACCTCGCTGCTCTCAACCTACCCTCTGGACGACAAGCAATACCTCAACAGATCGCTTCCCGAATTACATTGGTTTCCCGGTTCCCATATATCCGGTAGGTCTTTGGTACTGTTCTAGCTCATTTAACAGGCCCGCACACGGCTCGGTCCTCAACCGACACAAGCGGAGTTATGGCACCCAGGCCCCAGAGTCCTGCTGCCCTTACTCTCCGCTCGGTCTCATTTTTCTTGCCATGTGATTTATTTGCTATCTCTAACTGAGTTGTGTCCTCTAGCCTATTCTCGCGAGTAGTTCCAACTACTCGACTTGTACCAAATCCTACACCAATTTAGCATTGCAGTGGCTACTCGAGGTTTCAAACCTAAGTCCAAAAACCCTAGTCCTCTTGGTTATGCATTTGGGTTTTCAAACAACACTCTAATGCACATTTGAAGGAAATACATAAAGTAAGTTCTCAAAATAAAAGACTTTATGAAACGGCTAATGCAAACCAGAGCTTTCCTTGCTGCTGGTCGTATGCTAGTTGTTCTTCCGAAGTTATGAAGTCTAACGCCTCCAGCTCTTCTTCGACCTTAGCGACTACACGAAATAAACATATAATGTGTGTCAATTTAAATGCAATTGAATTTTAAGTTGATATTGGGAAGGCTATAAGTATAGCTAGACAGGCCTAATGACTCTGAAATTTTTAATGTGGTTTGGATACAACCTTAACAGAGACTTGGCCAAATTTCATTTGAAACAAAGCTCATTTGAGCCCTGCACAAATCAATGTGTATTTGGCCCTGATTAGAGCTCTTAGGGTTTTCTAAGGATTTTCATGGAGCAAGCCATGACTTTCTGGAAACTAGATTTTCAGAGGGTTCTAATGGAATTGTTTTTCATCTCATTTGAAGATTCCTAGCAAAAGATACGAACTAAACATGTTGACAGAAAATCTGGAAAATGTTTCTGGACATTTTTCTTTTTCTCTGGACCAGTTTCCTTAATCACACCATTAGGTGGATTAAATGAGCTCGGATGGATCTGTAATATTTATGGTACCTCAGGGAAATTATAAGGAACATCCTGGCCAAATTTCAGAATTTTCTACTAAGGGATTCTCCAGTTAAAATTCTATACAGTTTAAATTTTGGAGAATAAATTCTGGAGAATTAAAGGTTTTCATGAAGTGAAACTTGATTTGCTGGAAAGTACTCAGAGATCTGAATCCAAAAAAATTTGGTTCACTCTATTTGGAGTTTCCTAGCAAAGGTTATGTGAGTTTTAAGTTTGAACTAAATCTGAAAACCGGGGAAAAGTTTAAATTTTGCCGGTGGGTCCGGGGCTACGTGTCAGCTCCTCAGTGAATGCCACACGGGACCACTGAGTCATACTGCGTGTAAAGATCCCAAAATGTGAATACAAAGAAACTCTTATTTGCAAAAGTTGGTTTCGTATGTATGAAAAATGGGACTTGTTAAAACCTTTTCCACATGTGATAACACACACGAGGGCTTTCTTCACACAAGTTCAAATGTTTATTTGAAGACTTGGAAAACCAAGAAGGATCTAAGATCAAGGTGGGAAGTTCCCATATGTGTGAGAAGGCTAAAATCAGATTTTGGAACAAGTTTGTTCAACTCAAAATTCAAATGAGAGCAACACTATGAAATTCAAACTGTTGTGCTAAAAATCTCATTTGCAGCAGCCAAATTAAAAATCAGATTTCATATTTGAATTCCTTAGGTCCAAATTAGTGGGTATGCAAAGTTTCATGATTTGTTGAAATGTTTTGCAACTCATTTTCCAAAATGGACTTTAAATTGCAAAGAATTCAAATACCCATTTGAATTTGGATGAAACTTGCCCAATTATCCAAATGCACCTCAGATTTAAACTCCCAAAATTTAATTGCACCATTTACAAATTTGGGAGATATTTTGGAGAGGGATAAGGAAGGATTGAACTGTGGGACCCACATGTCAATGAGACAGTCCAATTGCAAAAAGATCTCAGAGTGTGGTCTCTGTTTTTCCTCTCTTCAGTCGGTTCACTCGACACAGAGGGGCGCAGCTCTACGGGCGACACCGAGACAACACAGAGGCCACCTCCCGTAGATTTTCATCGCGCTGTAGAGCTGCCTAGGTGTTTTTACCCCACTGCCGTGCTCCTTTTCTTCCACGGCACCGAAGACTCGGCGCTACTCCTTTCTCCTCACGCAAGAAACCGAACCGAGCTGCCGCCGCTCGTGCGATCGCTCGGCCACCGCCAAGCTATCGTGCAAGCCTCGGTTGGGCAGAAAAACCACATCACGACAACTCCCACGACCTCTTCACACCACAGCTGAGCGGTTCTCGGCTCCCCTCGCTCGGGCGCAAGCTTTTCCGCGGCGGCCAAAAGCAAAGGCGACGAGGTGCTCTCGTGGAAAGCCTCACCCAGAGCGTGTCATGGCCGTGCAAGGCCACCGGTGGACGCGCAAGAACCTCCTGCAGCTTCCATCCGAAGCTCAGTCCTAGCCTTCGCTCATCGCCGACGAATTTCAGGAT
This sequence comes from Neostapfia colusana, assembly GCA_030760725.1. Classification (NCBI taxonomy): domain Eukaryota; kingdom Viridiplantae; phylum Streptophyta; class Magnoliopsida; order Poales; family Poaceae; genus Neostapfia; species Neostapfia colusana. Next base: position 81,610,034 of record JASWHV010000008.1, on the reverse strand, counting down.
TTTCCTCTGGCCAGTTCAAACTAAGGTTCGGGTAAGAATCCTTCAAATTCTTGCTCCATATTTGTTTAGAGCTCTGCAAATTGCACACACATGATCTAGACTTGTTAGCGCACCTTTACTCTCCATGCCATAGCCTAAGATCGCCGGTGGAAGCTCTATTTGGAGGTTTTCTGATGGCCGCACGATGAACCCTAGTTTGGAGCAATTTCCGATCCGTTTCACCCACATGCCAAGCTTCCCTCGCATCCACTGGTGCTTTAGAGCTTCAAAACTGAAGCTTGGAGGGCTTAGGGCGTCGGGGTAACGTCGCTGAGCTCTTCCAGAGCCGCTACACCGTCACGCGCAAAGTTAGAGCCGACGCCGGTCCGGGGAGACCCTCCAAACGTGTTTAGCGCGCGAAATTGGGGGCTAGCGGCGAGTTTGAGCATTGGATATGGCCGGACGACCGATTCCAGAGGAGCTCCGGCGGCGCGGGATCGCGAGGTTGAAGACGATGGCGCTGGGCCCGCGTGTCAGTGGCTCTGAGGGGTAGGCCGGATCCTCTGTAACACCGGATCATTTGTGTCAATGCAAGAAATAAATCTGTTGCCCGTGTGACTTGGTTCCAGCTAGTGACACGTGCCCCCTGGTCCCACAGACAGGATTTAAACTTTTCCATGATTTTAATCCCAGATTTTTCCCCAAACTTTAGAAGAGCATAACTTTTTCTAGCAAACTCCAAATTTAGTGATTCAAATTGGTTTATATTATGATTGACAAACTTTATCCAAATATGCAACCCAATTTCTATAAAAGTCATATTTAATTCTGGAAAATTCTTTAAAGCTTTTCAGAAAAAGAATTTTATAGGGAGTTTGGTTTATCAAAAAATCCTCAAATTTCGCCATAATATCCTTTAGGGTGTTATTAGACTCCTGTAAAAGTTTCAACTCATTTGGAGTCCATTTGATCAGGAGAATTCATATTGTAAGTTGCTGTGTTCAAATGAGTACAGAAACATTTTCAGGGAATTTCCAAAACTTGGAAATTCAGTTCTGGGAAATTCTTAGCTCCAAAAATTCTAGGAAAATTCATGCAGTCTATATGAACTATAATTGAAATTATAGTTCACTAAGTTTGACATGAACATGGGTGTTATCTCAGAATTAATTCCTCTTTGCTTAATTGCTTAGAAAATTGTTCTGAATAAACCACTCAATGAAAAGTGCTGACTTTTGGTCCAGATGACTTTCTTGTGACAAGGAGCTCACATGAAAATTTTCAGCTCCATTGGAGCTCTGGATAACCACTGTCTTGTGTAACCTCTTAAGGTGATCAACACCCAAGTGGAGATAGCACTCAACACTTGATTATAGTGCTTAATCCCAACCTAAACCACTAGCAATAGTGTCATTTTAAATTCTTAAACAGAGTTCCAGTTTTTAAACTGTCATTAGATCTTCTTACCAAAATCTTTACAATTAAATACATACGCATATTCATATCATGTAACACCTACATGAGAACGTATGAAGGATTTGAAGTGGAGATCAAGGAGGGAAGCAAACGAGTGATCAAGCCCCAAGTGATCTTCACTCACTGATTGTAATCTTAGTCACCTGCAAAACAGGCAAGCCGCGGTTTGCATTTGAACAGTTTTATAAAGCATTTCCATTTTTAGAGATCATAGCTTGAATCGTTGATTGCATTAAGTCTAGTTGATATTGAAAACCCCAGTTGCATGACCAGAAATACCTAAGAGAGAAAGGGTAGAATAGCACCTCCTCGAGTGAATTTGGCTACTCTAATGTTAGCAGGAAAGGTCCGGTAGAAGTCGAGTAGTTGGAATCTACTCGTGAGTTTTGGGCTGGTTTATTCGGAGCGGGTCAAAAGAGAAACAATGAGAAAAGTTCACACTTAAGAAATGGAGACGGGCAGGGAGGTTTAGATGCACCAGGCTGCGGACCGTGCGTGCATAGCCCTGCCTGTGTCGGTTAAGGCCCGTCCGTGCTTGGCCCTGTTGGACAAGTTTGAGTTGTGTACCGGGAGCATACTGGCTATAAGGGACCCAGGAAACCGATGTACCTTGGGAGATCCACATTGGAACTTTCCTAACTGCCTTAGGCTTTCGGCGTCAGGGTAGCAGGAGGTAACTCGCTCAAGAACATACCACTGCGGGTATGTACTTTGAGGGAGCTTGCATAGTCGGGGCAGTTAGACCGTGTCCTGTGTGGAAGATCTGGGGAAAGGTGGCCGCGTACAACGTCAGTCGAGATTGCTGCCGGCAACTCGGAGTACGGGTGTACGTGTCATGTAGTCCGGGCGTGTACTGATTCGAATCATTGTCACTTGCGGTTATATGAACATACTTGCCCACTGCGTCTTGACGTAGCAACAACTGAAACAGTTTTCTTTTGAACTTGATAAGGCTGTGATGTAACTTGTATTGCAACCATGATTGAATTAGAGATAGGCTCATTAAACATTACTTTCACCTTGTGCAAGGAGCATCGCAACAAAGCGTTTCTTGTTTGATTGTGGAGTTGCGATGCTGTTCGGCTCAAGGTCTGTACAATGAGGCTTAAAATCTGAAAGTTAAGGATCTACATTAGGCGAGTCCTTTATGTAAATCTAGCTAACCCAATTGCAACCGTCGTGCATGTAGAGTTTCTTGTTTAGGAGAGACGGATCAGTCTTGCTGAGCCTATGTGCTCATGCTTGCTATATGAGTGGTTTTGCATGTTAACATCGATGCTAAGAAGAAGGTTGCCCGGTGAGACTCGGAGACTTCCGAGTCGTGTAACACATGGAGAACCCAGCCGCTGCTGTTGTCTTCGTGTTGCAAGCGAGAGGAGTCAGTGGGCTGGACTTCATCTCGAGTGCTCTTTAGTTATTCGACGTGAGTGGGTTGTAGACTTCCGCTGTAGCTACTTGATGTAAATTATTTAAAAAGAAAAACTTGTAAGCTTCCACTATTGTTTTATGTAATACATTGTTCCTTATATGTGTACTGTTGGGTGCCGCACAACACGGCACCACTCAATGCGATTCCCGGGCAAGTACCACGTCCCCGTGACTGAACGGGCGGTGTCGGGCATGCAAGTGGGGAGACTTGAGTATGGACTTCATTTTCGGGTTGCCGATGACCTCCCACAACCATGATTCGATTTGGGTAATCGTTGATCGGTTAACCAAATCAGCACACTTCATCCCGGTGCATACAAGATATAACGCAAAGCAGTATGCGGAGCTGTACATAGCACGGATCTTGTGCTTACATGGAGTTCCCTGTACCATTGTGTCAGATAGAGGATCGCTGTTCGTAGCTCGTTTCTGGGAGCAGCTACACGCATCCTTAGGAACCAAACTGATTAGAGGCTCCGCGTATCACCCTCAAACCGATGGGCAAACTGAGAGGGTGAATCAAATACTGGAAGATATGCTAAGAGCATGTGCCATCCACCACAGTAAGAGCTGGGATGATCACTTACCGTTGGCTGAGTTCTCATACAACAACGGATATCAGACGAGCATCAAAATGGCACCATATGAAGCTCTATACAGCCGGAACTGCCGTACACCATTGAATATGTGCGAGTCCGGTGAACGAGTAACGTTCGGGCTTGATCTTGTCAATGAAGCTGAAGAGAGAGTTCGGATAATACAAGAGAACCTCTAAGCTGCTCAATCTTGTCAAAAGAGCTACGTGGATCAGAGCCGTCGACCGCTGCATTTTGACATCGGAGAGCACGTGTATCTTCGTGTGTCTCCGATGAAAGGGATTCATCGGTTCGGTGTCAAGGGGAAACTTGCTCCCCGATTCATGGGTCCGTTTGCCATTACGGAGAAGTGCGGAACTGTAGCCTACCGGCTGGAACTACCGGCAAGCCTTGCCGGTATTCATGACATATTTCACGTGTCCCAGCTGCAGAAATGTCTCAAGATTACCGCTGCTGTCCGCACCGAAGAAATCGACGAGTTGAAGACGGATCTCACCTACACTGAGCAACCCGTACAGATTATCGACGAAAAGACCCGGATCACCCGAAACCGGACTTTGAAATTTTACAGAGTCCTGTGGAGTAATAATACCCCAGAAGAGCCGACGTGGGAAAGCAAAGATTACATCCACAAGAACTATCCGGAATTTTTGTCATAAACTTTGTAATTACCCTCCCGTCTCATTCTTCTTTTGTAATCTCGGGACGAGATTCCTTTTAAGGGGGGAGGAATGTAAAGGTCCAAAAATGTGAATACAAAGAAACTATTATTTGCAAAGTTGGTTTCGTATGTATGAAAAATGGGTCCTGTTAAAACCTTTTCCATATGTGATAACACACATGAGGGCTTTCTTCACACAAGTTCAAATGTTTATTTGAAGACTTGGAAAACCAAGAAGGATCTAAGACCAAGGTGGGAAGTTCCCATATGTGTGAGAAGGCTAAAATCAGATTTTGGAACAAGTTTGTTCAACTCAAAATTCAAATGAGAGCAACACTATGAAATTCAAACTGTTGTGCTAAAAATCTCATTTGCAGCAGCCAAATTAAAAATCAGATTTCATATTTGAATTAGGTCCAAATTAGTGTGTATGCAAAGTTTCATGATTTGTTTAAATGTTTCGCAACTCATTTTCCAAAATGGACTTTAAATTGCAAAGAATTCAAACACCCATTTGAATTTGGATGAAACATGCCCAATTATTCAAATGCACCTAAGAATTAAACTCCCACAATTTAATTTCACCATTTACAAATTTGGGAGATATTTTGGATAGGGATAAGCAGGGACTGAACTGTGGGACCCACATGTCAATGAGACAGTCCAATTGCAAAAAGATCTCAGAGTGTGGTCGCTGTTTTTGCTCTTCAGTCGGTTCACTCGACACAGAGGGGCGCAGCTCTACGGGCGACACCGAGACAACACCGAGGCCACCTCCCGTCGATTTTCATCGCGCTGGACAGCTGCCTAGGTGGTTTTACCCCACTGCCGTGCTCCTTTTCTTCCATGGCACCGAAGACTCGACGCTGCTCCTTTCTCCTCGCGCAAGAAACCGAACCGAGCTGCCGCCGCTCGTGCGATTGCTCGGCCACCGCCAAGCTATCGTGCAAGCCTCGGTTGCGCAGCAAAACCACATCACCACAACTCCCACGACCTCCTCACACCAAAGCCGAGCGGTTCTCGGCTCCCCTCGCTTGGGCGCAAGCTTTTCCATGGCGGCCAAAAGCAAAGGCGACGAGGTGCTCTTGTGGACAGCCTCACCCAGAGCGTGTCATTGCCGAGCAAGGCCACCGGTGGACACGGAAGAACCTCCTGCAGCTTCCATCCGAAGCTCAGTCGTAGCCTTCGCTCATCACCGATGAATTTCAGGATTTTCCTCCTGGCCGGTTCAAACCGAGGTTCGGGTAAGAATCCTTCAAATCTCGTGCCATATTTGTTTAGAACTCTGCAAATTGCACACACATGATCAAGACTTGTTAGCACACCTTTACTCTCCACGCCATAGCCTAAGATCGCCGGTGGAAGCTCTATTTGGAGGTTTTCCGATGGCCGCACACAATTTCACATTCGGGCGCACGATGAACCCTAGTTTGGAGCCATTTCCGAACCGTTTCATCCCCATGCCAAGCTTCCCTCGCATCCACTGGTGCTTTAGAGCTTGGAAACTGAACCTTGGAGGGCTTAGGGCGTCTGGGTAACGTCGCCGAGCTCTTCCTGAGCCGCTGCACAGTCACGCGCTAAGTTAGAGCCGACACCGGTCTGGGGAGACCCTCCAAACGTGTTTATCGCACGAAATTGGGGGCTAGCGGCGAGTTTGAGCATTGGAGATGGCAGTACGACCAATTTCATAGGAGCTCCAGCGAGCTCCGGCGGCGCGGGATCGCGAGGTTGAAGACGATGGCGCCGGGCCCGCGTGTCAGTGGCTCTGAGGGGGGAGGCCGGATCCTCTGTAACACTGGATCGTTTGTGTCAATGCGGGAAATAAATCTGTTGCCCATGTGGCTTGGTTCCAGCGAGTGACACATGCCCCCTGGTCCCACAGACAGGATTTAAACTTTTCCATGATTTATTCAAATCCCAGATTTTTCCCCAAACTTTAGATTAGCATAACTCTTGCTAGGAAACTCCAAATTTAGTTATTCAAATTGGGTTATATTCAGATTGACAAACTCTATCCAAATATGCAACCCAATTTGTATAGAAGTCATTATTTAGTTCTGGAAAATTCTTTAAATCTTTTCAGCAAAAGAATTTTAGAGGGAGTTTGGTTTATTCAAAAATCCTCAAATTTTGCCAGAATATCCTTTAGGGTCTTATTAGACTCCTGTAAAAGTTTCAGCTCATTTGGAGTCGATTTGATCAGGAGAATTCAGATTGTAAGTTGCTGTATTCAAATGAGTACAGAAACATTTTCAGAGAATTTCCAAAACTTGGAAATCCAGTTCTGGGAAATTCTTAGCTCCAAAAATCCTAGGAAAATTCATGCAGTCTATATGACCTATATTTGCTTAGAATTAATTCCTCTTTACTTAATTGCTTAGAAAATTGTTCTGAATAAACCACTCAATGAAAAGTACCGATTTTGGTCCAGATGACTTTCTTGTGACAAGGAGATAACATGAGAATTTTCAGCTCCATTGGAGCTCTGGATCACCACTGTCTTGTGTAACCTCCTAAGGTGATCAACACCCAAGTGGAGATCGCACTCAACACTTGATTATAGTGCTTAAACCCAACCTAAACCACTAGCACCAGTTTCATTTTAAATTCTTAAATAGAGTTCCAGTTTTTAAACTGTCATTAGATCTTATTAGCAAAAGCTTTACAATTAAATACATATGCATATTCATATCATGTAGCACCTACGTGAGAACGTATGAAGGATTTGAAGTGGAGATCAAGGAGGGAAGCAAAAGAGTGATCAAGCCCCAAGTGATCTTCAATAATTGATTGTAATCCTAGTCACCTGCAAAACAGGCAAGCCCCGGTTTGTATTTGAACAGTTTTATAAAGCCATTCCATTTTTAGAGATCATAGCTTGAATCGTTGATTGCATTAAGTCTAGTTGATATTGAAAACCCCAGTTGCATGACCAGAAATACCTAAGAGAGAAAGGGTAGAATAGCACCTCCTTGAGTGAATTTGGCTATGCTAATGTTAGTAGGAAAGGCCCGGTAGAAATCGAGTAGTTGGAATCTACTCGTGAGTTTAGGGATGGTTTATTCGAAGCGGGTCAAAAAGAGAAACAATGAGAAAACTTCACACTTAAGAAATGGAGACCGGGCAGGGAGGTTTAGATGCAGCAGGCTGCGGACCGTGCGTGCATAGCCCTGCCTGTGTCGGTTAAGGCCCGTCCGTGCTTGGCCCTGTTGGACAAGTTTGAGTTGTGTATCGGGTGCATACTGGCTATATGGGACCCAGGAAACCGATGTACCTTGGGAGATCCACATTGGAACTTTTCTAACTGCCTTAGGCTTTTGGCGTCAGGGTAGCAGGAGGTAACTTGCTCAAGAACATACCACTGCCGGTATTTACCTTGAGGTATCTTGTGTACTCGAGGCAGTTATACTGCATCCTATGTGGAAGACCTGGGGAAAGGTGGCCACATACAACGTCAGTCGAGATTGCTGCCGGCAACTCGCAGTACGGGTGTACGTGTCGTGTCGTCCGGGCGTGTACTGATTCGAATCACTCTCGCTCGCGGTTATATGAGCATACTTGCCCACTGCGTCTTGACGTAGTAACAACTGAAACAGTTTTCTTTTGAACATGATAAGGCTGTGATGTAACTTGTATTGCAACCATGATTGAATTAGAGATAGGCTCATTAAACTTTACTTTCACCTTGTGCAAGGAGCATCACAACAAAGCGTTTCTTGTTTGATTTTGTAGTTGTGATGCTGTTCGGCTCAAGGTCTGTACAATGAGACTTAAAATCTGAAAGTTAAGGATCTACATTAGGCGAGTCCTTCATGCAAATCTAGATAACCCAATTGCAACCGTCGTGCATGTAGAGTTTCTTGTTTAGGAGAGACGGATCAGTCTTGCTGAGCCTATGTGCCCACACGTGCTATATGAGTGGTTTTGCAGGTTAATATCAATGCTAAGAAGGTTGTCCAGTGAGACTCAGAGACTTCCGAGTCGTGTAACACATGGTGAACCCAGCCGCTGCTGTTGTCTTCGTGTTGCTAGCAAGAGGAGTTCGCAGGCTGGACTTCATCTCGAGTGCTCTTTAGTTATTCGACATGAGTGGTTTGTAGACTTCCGCTGTAGCTACTTGATGTAAATTATTTACAAAGAAAAATTGTAAGCTTCCGCTATAATTTTATGTAATACATTGTTCCTTATATGTGTACTGTTGGGTGCCGCACAACACGGCACCACCCAATGCGATTCCCGGGCGAGTTCCACGTCCCCGTGACTGAACGGGCAGCATCAGGCCCTCTCACTGCGTAGCAACAATTAGATCCTGAGCCGCAGACAATCCAAATTAAATCCCCGGGTGGCTGACGTGTGGGGCCAGGGGTCGTCTTCAATCTCCCGCCTTCCCACGCGCGCCCGCACCCGAGCGGCGGCGCCCTTCGGCGAGGGTCACCAGAATCGGCCTCCCGTCCACCCCCGGAGCTGAGATTGACCGCCACGCTCTAACTACTGACGCTGAACACACCTAGGTGGTCGTAATTCGTCGACAGCGACCGGAAACACCCACGCGACAGCAGCCGCAGCGGCTAGGGTTCCGGCGAGATGGTTCTCGGGCTAGGAGGCACTAGAAAGGTCAAGATTTGCTCGGAGAGCATCGGTGGAGCACGAGGAACATGAAATGAGAAGTCTTGGGGGCTCGAAACACCGGCAAACATACTCTCGACGGTGAGCCGAGGTGTTTTGCATCGGCAGCGAGGAAAACTGCCATATCACAGCCGATTCTCTACGGTTTCCTTTGTGTCTTCCTCGATAGTGAGCGCTAGTATGTGTAGAATCTACTGACCAACGAGCTCGACTGGTGGGATCACATGGAATCCGAATTTCGGTATAAACTGAGCTTGGGCTAAATGAAATAGGTTTCAAAGTTTTTTGAAATTCTAGTTCTATGGTTGATCAAATGGAAAACGGTATTTGGCTACATGTTCTAGACATCTAGACACACCTTTTACTTGTAGAGAGTTGGAGGTGAGGATGGCCGTGCCGAGCTGTCCACGGGAGCAACAAACGGCGGCAACTCTCGGGTCGCCACAAAAACGCTCGGGGTAGCTCGATGAGGGCCAATTTCAGCTCGTTCTCATGGCTAGAAGGTCGGAGGAGATGCTACGGTGCCGTTTTGCAGCTCAGTGGACTTTGTTCGCAAGTGAGGAAGCGTCTCATGATCAGAACCAAGGCCGCTGCGAAGTGTCGGCTGAGCTCTGCGCGAGAAGAGAAAAGAGCTTTGGGTGCTTCGGCTTGTGAGCAAACGGAGCACGGCGTGGGGTGCTAAGACTGTCGGCAACTGGTCTCCAGCGTGAGGGAATGAAGCAGGAGGTGGTGCCTGGGATTTAGCTCGGTGACGCTCGCTGCCTCAGCCCGAGAAATAAAGCAACCGAGTGAGTCGGTTCAATACAATGTGTGGCTGACGGGAGAGCCCCACCTCTTCAAATTGTCCTCAAAACATTAATTTCTACTGCTCTTAATTTTGGGGACCATAATGCCCTTGGCAAGTTGATCAATTCACCCAATGCCATTTGAATTTGAATGAAACAATATGCGAATTAGTTTGGCTAAATTTGCAGCAATTGTGAACTGAAATTCAAATTTGATTTGAATTTAGCCAAAATAGCTCATGTCAAGATCAACTCCAAATGGAGTAAAAATTGGTGTGTGAGCTCATAAAGATGTGCTGAGTTTGAATATGAATCCTACTTTTGAATTCATGGGATGAAAGGAGTTTCAATTTGAATTTAAGTTTAAACTAGCCTTTTTCTAATTGTATCCAAAAATACCTCAAAAGGTATTGAATTTGGGTAAATTTGACATGAGCATTCGTAGCAAAGTTTAGGAGTTTATCATATGATCAGCCCCTATATGATGCCTGGGGGAAATACCACTTTTGCACTTTGTGAGTTTATCTCCTAATGAATCTATTGATGGTGGTTACTTGCTCTTCAAATGTGTTCATGTGATTACCACAAATGAGGTGAGGTGTGGTGTGGTGAACACTTTTAGCAAATGAAAAACTTGGGCCCCTACATTCCTCCTCCCATAAAAGAATCTGGTCCTTAGATTATAACGTAAAAATTAGAGAGAAGATGGTGGAAAATTACCGGTTGTGCGACGTTAAAAAGTCAGGGTAGCTGGAGCGAAGAAAGCTTTTGCTCTCCAATGTCTCTTCATCCACGGAGTGATTATACCATAGAGCCTTATAGAACCACAACGTACGGTTGCGTGTGGTTCGGGCCTTCTCCTCAATAATATGAACCGGTTCCTCCGGATAGGTGAGATCTGGTTTCAGTTCTTCGATATATCCTAGCTGAATGGTGGTTGAATGCTTGAGGAACTTCCTCAGCTCAGAAATGTGGAAAATGTCGTGCACACTGGAGAGTGCTGCTGGTAATTCTAGCCGGTGTGCAACTGATCAACATCTTTCCAGAATCTGGAATGGACCGATGAATTGGGGTGCCAACTTTCCCCTGACCCTGAATCTGTTCGCACCCTTCATTGGAGACATACACGTGATCCCCGACTTCGAAGTGCAAAGGACGTCTTCTCCGGTCCGCATACTGTTTTTGTCGGGATTGGACGGCTTTTAGGTTCGCTTGAATCGGGCGAACTTTTTCTTCCGCATTGTTTACTAGATCAATCCCGAAGGTGACCCTTTCGCCCGACTCATACCAATTCAGCGGTGTGCGGCATTTTCTCCCGTATAGTGCCTCATAGGGTGCCATCTTGGTGCTGGCTTGGTACCCATTATTGTACGAGAACTCGACTAACGTTAAGTGTTCATCCCAATTCTTACCATGGTTGATAGCACAAGCTCGTAACATCTCCTCTAGAATTTGATTTACCCGCTCGGTTTGCCCATCCGTGTGCGGGTGGTACGCTGAACTACGGATAAGCTTCGTCCCCAATGCCGCATGTAACTGCTCCCAAAAACGAGATACAAATAAAGTGCCCCGATCCAAGATGATTGTGCGGGGTACACCGTATAAGCAAATAATCTGTGAGATGTACAATTCAGCATACTTCTTGGCGTTGTAGTTTGTGCTGACCGGGATAAAATGGGCAACTTTTGTGAGCCAGTCGACGATCACCCACACTGAATCATGTTTCTGAAATGTGGTGGGTATACCAACGATGAAGTCCATGCTCACATCCTTCCAGTTCCAGGAAGGAACGTCAAGCGGTTGTAACAATCCCGGTTTCTTCATATGGTCAGCCTTCACCCTTCGGCATGTATCACATTCGAGCACGTATTTCGCAATCTCCCGCTTCATCCGTGTCCACCAAAACTTGCTTCTGAGTTCTTGATACATCTTGCGGCTGCCAGGGTGAATAGAGAACTTTGACAAGTGAGCCTCATCAAAGATTTTCTTCCGTAACTCCGGGTTACGGGGTACGTGGATCCTATCCTTGAACCAACGGACGTCGTCTCCGTCTTTCCGGAAACACTTCAACTCCCAACAGTCTACACGTCTCTGCGAATGCGACATGCCCTTGTCATGTTTCTGAGCTGCCGCTATCTCTTCACGGATGGTGGGGATAAAAGCTAGGTTGTAGGGAGCTCCATGGGGGAACCACATGCAATGGTGGCTCGCTCTCTTCCAACGGGGTATGGTCAGATTATGAACGTGTGACTTGCGACTCAGCGCATCCGCCACCACGTTCGCCTTGCCAGGGTGATAATGGATCTCTATTTCATAATCTTTTATCAGTTCTAACCATCTCCTTTGCCTCATGTTCAACTCCTTCTAAGTGAATATGTACTTGAGGCTCTTGTGGTCGGTATATAAATGTACGAGGTTACCGAGTAGGTAGTGCCTCCACATTTTGAGTACGAGTACCATGGCAGCAAGTTCTAAGTCATGAGTTGGATAGTTTTTTTCATGATTCTTGAGCGGCCGTGATCCATATGCGACCACCCTTCGGTCTTGTATCAGCACACATCCGAGCCCAATGCTGGATGCATCGCAGTACACATCAAACGGTTTTGTTGTGCCTGGCTGTGCCAAAACCGGTGCTGATGTTAGGTGCTTCACTAACGCCTTAACGCTGCTTCACATGCTGGACTCCAAACATATTTGGTAGCCTTCTTCAGCAGCTCGGTCATAGGCTTGGCAATCTTCGAGAAGTTTGAATGAACCTCCGATAATATCCCGCGAGTCTGAGGAAACTCTGTACCTCGTGGACAGACCTCGGGGATTTCCAATTCAGAACTTGTGTGATCTTTCTCGGGTCTACAGCGATGCCCTCCGCTGAAATAATATGCCAGAGGAAAGGTACTTGCGATATCCAGAATTCACATTTTCTGAATTTCGCGTATAGCTTGTGATCCCGGAGCCGTTGCAAGACTATACGCAGGTGCTTCGCATGTTCTTCCTTCGACTTGGAATACACCAGGATTTTGTCGAGAAGACCACGATAAACTTGTCCAGCTCCTGCATGAATACCGAGTTCATCAGGTACATGAAATGAGGTGGAGCGTTGGTGAGGCCGAAGGACATGACCAAGTATTCATAAAGCCCGTACCTCGTTGATAAAGCCGTCTTCGGAATATCCTCAGCCCGTATCTTAATCTGGTGGTACCCTGATCTTAAGTCCATTTTGGAGAAGATCTTAGCTTCGACCAACTGATCCCTAAGATGACATCGACCTTTTGTCCCTCTAAAGCTGTGAGAGACGTAGGGTATATGTGAAATTCCAAAAATTCTAGCAAGTGGAGCTGCCCAATCCCATCTTGGAAAAAGAGAGGGAATTTAAACTTTTGAATATAAAGGTGTGAGCTCAAAGTGCTAAAGTAAACTTGCGAAAATTTCCAAACTGTGAAATCTAAATCCTTAATTTAGTTCTCCCCACATCAATGGGTAGTCCGGCAAATATTTTCAGATCATTTGGAAAGGATTTCCTATTTGTTGGAATAAAAACAGGAGATAATTCGAATTTGAATTTAAATCTCAGTTTCAAACGCCAACTTTACCAAAATCCAAATTTGAGTGCACCATGGTGTTCCTCATATTTATTTTGACCTATCCTCCAACTTTGATAAAATTCGGAGCTTGTTTGCTAGTTCAAATTGAATTTGGAAAGAAATGAGGAGGGGAGAAGTGGACCCCACATGTCATACACAGGAGAAGTGAACCGCCTCTGTTTTCACCGAGTGCCCGCCACCTCCTGCTCGCCGCGCCCGAGAGAAAGCCACCGCACCATCTCGTGCTAAGACGTGGAAGCGTCGTGTGAAGTGATCAGCAAGTTTTCTTGCCCACGTGAACCGGCCCTCCCTCATCCACGACGCCCTCGCTCAGCTCCGAAGAACCTTGCCGCCGCTTGGTTGCCTCAGTTCCCTGGCGTACGGATGCTACAAGCCTTTTCGTGGCCGACGCCACACCGAAGACGACCGCCCTCAGGTGCTCAACATGCAAGTGCAACCCTTTCCTCTCCTCATGCATCGCCTAGGAGGAATTTCTCAGTTTATTGTATTGGTGTTCATAGAACCGAGCAGCACAAAAGTCTAAAATTCGTAGTGATCAATCCACCGTAGCTTGTGCCAATCTACACACACGTTCTAGACCTTCCCACGCCTCTATAGGATAAAAACCATCGAAACTCATCGAGTTTAGGCGCTGTTCTTCGAAAATTTCGAGCCGCCGCCGGTTTTTGCCCTAGGTCGCCGATGAACTCATGTTTGCAGCCCATTTGGAGCTGATTTGAGTGCATGACGATGATTAGGGTTCCACCACGGTGCTCTTGGAAGAAGAACCGATGCTTTCGAGCCATCGTAGCACGAGTTCAACGTCGCCGACGGGTTTCCGGTGGCCGGTGGCCTTGGCCGACCCCACGGATGAGTTCCCCGTGTGTCCTAAAGTGAGAGGCGGCGAGTTAGGCCCCTAGGGGAGGCTGGGAAGTCACTTCTAGTGGACCTTGCCAGAGAGCGCCGCCACCCGAGTTCTTCCAGAACGCGAGGAAGAAGTAACCCGCGTGGTGGCGCCCGCGTGCAGGGTTTTAAACATGGCCCTCATTTTCCAGTTTCAGTTCAACTTCAAATGCTCATAACTTTTAGTAGGACCCCCAAAAATTGTCAAACAAATTTCATTGGATTCCTCTCAGTGAGTACCATCTAGGGATGCATCCCAATATTTATGAGAATCCCTGTATTTGGCTCATTAATTCAATTAAGGAAAATCTTAGGGAATTAATTAGAGGAGTTCTGTTTATTGGAAAATTCCCAATTTTGGGCAGAGTCTTCCTCTAAATATACCTGAAGTACAGTAAAGGCATTGTACCTAATTTGCTAGGCCAAATGGTGATCCAATCTTGAATGTCTCTGACAATTAGGAAAATAACAGAAACATTTTCTCAGCTTTTAGCCTAATTTTGTAAATTCCATATCTCGGTGTAGGGAACTCCAAAAATGATAAAACCAAGTCCTATAGACTCATAAGACTCCCAATATTCTGAAAAATCAAATTTGGAGCATGCCAGAACCAAACAATTTCATTAGGAAGTTAAGGAAGCCAATTAACCGAGGGAATTCTTGAGACCATATTGTTCATCAACTTTACCTGAAATTTTGCAAGCCATATCTCTGTAGGATCTATAGATCACTGTAAAAATTTCAGAGCAAGTTGAGGTCCTCTTCTCCAGTTTTCTGCTGTTTTTTTCCAGCTCCATACTTATGTCCACTAAATTGCCATTTTAAACCTACTCAAAAACTTCCACTGCTGAAATCTAATTTTTCTCTGTTTCAACACACAGCAGAACCCAAACCTCATGTATTAGTTGTTCTGAACCATTCTTAAGTCAAAAAACATTTTGATTTTATAGTTCTTTTACTCGCAATATAAACTTGTGCATATTCATATCGGTAGGAAACACGACAAAGGAGCTCGACAAGGCAGTCGACTCGGAAGAGCAAGTTGAGGCTTTAATCATTGACAAGATACTGACATTATGTGGGGAACCCCTTCCGGGATCCACACTCCAGGATACACATTGGGTGGTGCCGTGCGATGCGGCACCCAACAGCATACACGAAAAGAACCATAAAGTACAAAGTCTTTTCATTTCTCAAGATAGTGTCATTTACAAAATAATGTACCACGAAGGTACACGCAGCGGAATATACATACACACTTACACTCGGTCCTAACTAAGCAAAAGAGAAGACGTCCCGCCCGCGGACGCTTCTTACTAGCTTCCATAAAGATGTGTGCAGCGGCAGGGTTTCCGGTGAGTCGCTGATGGCTCACCGAACAACCATCTTCATAGCAAATTTTATAACCTGCAAAACACTAGTAATGCAACCGTGAGCACGATGGCTCAGCAAGACTTAACCGACACTCCTAACCATGAAACTCTACATGCAGGGATTACTAACATAGGAAAATTATGATGCAACAACGACACGCCTAAATGTTGATCCTTACTTTCAGGTTTATAGCAGTAGATTATTATGCCTTAGGCAGCCCTCACATCGGAAGTCCACAATCAAACAAGAAACGCTTTTCTCCGATGTGGTGATGCCTAAAGTGGAAGATAAACTTAGTGAGCTCTACACTATAAAATACATGGTTTGCAATATAATGAACATAAGAACTTCACGACAGCAATGATTCATTTCACTTCATCTGGAAGTTGTTACTACGTCACAACGCAGTGAACAAGTGGTACTCATATAACCGCGAGGTACGGTGATTGCAATCAGGACACACCCGGAATACACGGCACATACACCCGCCTCGAAAGACTCATACAAGAGCTCTTTCTTACGTTGTATGCAGCAACCTTTCATACGTCACTCCAATGCTGAACCAGTTCCGCCGACCCATCAGAAGGGCCACTACACGGAACACGTCGAAGTTGCTCCGCTAGCGGGTTTAAACCTCTGACACCAACCCCCAAAGGGCGGACGTATAAGTTTCGACACGAGAGTACCCGAGTTACATCGCTTTATCGGGTCCCATATATCCGATATGCATCCAGTACTGTTCAAACTTGCTCAGCAGTGCGGCATACGCATCGGTCCTTAACCGACACAAACAGAGCTACAGCCACACAGGCCCAACGTCCTGCTGCTCCTACTCTCTGCCCGGTCTCATTTTCCATTCCAGAACTTTCATTTTCTAGAATCATACCCCGCTGAACCAACATCCTAAACTCGCGAGTAGCTTCCAACTACCCGACTTGTACCGGATCCTATACAACTTAAGCCTATCAGAAAACTACACGAAGGTAACTTGTTCTACCCTTTAACTCCAATGGTTTATGGGTCATGCATTTGGATTATCAATCACCTTGACCTAATGCACAATACATACTAGACCCATAAAAGTGATACAAAGTAAAATGTAACTAAAAGCTGTTAAATGCAAACCGGGGCTTGCCTTATGGTGCTGCAGGTTTATTTCTACTTTTAAGTCAGTAGCTTGGCGATGAGTTAAGCCTCAACTTTCTTCTCTGAGTCAATTTCCTCGTCGAGCTCCTTCGGTTTTTCCTACCGATATGAATATGCATAGTTTTAATACGAGTAATTGAATTATAAAACAAATGTGTGTTATGACTTAAGAATGTTTTAAACCAACTAAGACTCGAGATTTGGGTTCTGGTTATGTGTTGGACAGAGAAAGAATCGTTTTGGATCAATGGAGGTCTTTGCAATAAAGTTCAAAGAAATAGCTATTGGACATAAATATGAAGCTGGACATAATTGGCAGAACACTGGAGAAGATGATATCAAATGGCTCTGAAATTTTTACAGTGGTCCATAGATCATACAGAGGTATGGCTTGCAAAATTTCAGACAAAGTTGATGGAAGATGTGGCCTAAGGAATTTTCTTACTATTTGGCTGCTCTGAAATCCTATGGAAATTATAGTGTCTTTTCATGCTCCAAATTTGTTTTTTTAAGAAACTTGAGAGTCTCATGAGTCCACAGGACTTGGTTTCACCATTTTTGGAGCTTCCTACACAGAGTTATGAATTTTCCAAACTTGGTTAAAAGTCTGAAAATGTCTCTGTTTATTTTTCCCATTTTTCAGAGACATAGAGGATTCAAACAACATTTGGCCAAGCAAATGGCGTCCAATGCCTCTGAAAATTTAACTGGAGTTCAAGGATTATTGGAATAATGTCCTTCCCAAATTTGGGAATTTTCCAACTAACAGAACTCCTGTAAAAATTCATACATTTTTTAAATGAATTAAAGAGCGAACTCCAGAGATTTTCATAAATATTGGGCTGCACCTCTGGATAGTACGCTTTGAGAGGAATCCAACAAAATTTGTTTCACAATTTTTGGACACTCCTACACAAAGTTATGGCTCTCCAAAGTTTGAACTGAAATGGGAAAATCTGGAAAATGTTTAAATGCTGACAGTGGGTCCCACTCGTCATCCCTAACCTCCAGCCTCGCGGCAAAAAGAGCAGTGGCGGCTCACTCCAGCCACCTCCGGACCCCCTGCTGGCCGCCCCCCCCCCATTTCCCCCCACGCTCAACACGTTGGTGAGGTCGCCGGCGGCTGAAACTCGCCGGAAAACGGGGCGCACCGGCAACAGCAAACCCTAGGGCTCCGGCGAGGTCGTGCACGGTGAATTCTCCACCAAATGGTCGGTTCTTGGGCTCTAAAGCACCAGGGAATCGTGTAGAAGAACGACACGAGGTCTAAACAAGCCGGGGAGAGCTCCAAACCTATCGGCACCGTGCGCCCTATATGGTCCAGCGGTATACCCTCGAAAAGAACTCGAATTCCTCGCTCTACACTCAATTTCTCGGTCTAAAATTGATGGAGGAGTTGTGCTAGGCAGTTAAGAACTTGTGTGCGGAGTTTGAAACACAACCAACACGAATTTCTCCCCCTTTGTAAATCAGAAATAAAATGAGAAGAAAAACAAAAATACCAAAAATTCTCCCCCTGAGAAGAATCGTGCCAAAACACTTATGAATGTGTGCAATGTGTGATCAATTTCTCCCCCTTTGACAATGTATTCAGCAAGGTACAAAAGAGAAATTTTAATTTGTTATGAGCACATTATAACATATACATATAAAACAAAGCTCATCCAAATCATACTATCAAGTAACTTACACTATCACATCAATGAGATACATAAAGTAGTGTAAGCCATGCTAGAGATCAAGTGTAATTTTCAATTTAAGCAAGTCATGATCTCACAAACTTAACTATTTCAAGACCTGAAAACATGACACTTGTTGCTGCATTTTATTTATCATTTAAAGCACAAATTTTGATCTTATGACATTTACAAGAGATTATATGCAGCATCAGCCTTATTCTAACAACCAAGCTAAGACTATGTCATTTGATAGTCAGAAGCTTAAGGACATGGTTTTAGTCATACACAACTCCTTTCAAGTTCATATCTAAGAGAAATGATAAGCCATCTCAAAAGAAGGAGTGCGATGCATGCACATTCTCTTGATCTTTTCTCATTTTTTTTTATTTGAACATAAAAACTCAACATGTCAGTTGATTACTTGATTAATTCTTTATGATTAAAAGCACTTGAGAGCATGCAACAAGTTCAAAACAGCAAGAAAGTTTGACCATGACCAGATTTAGTGTAAGTCATTATTCCAATTACTAGACATGGTAAAAACTACAAAATGTATAACACTAGTAATGTAGTAAGAACTTTCAGCATGAAAAAGGAATCACAAAGTCATATATGCATGAAATACTATGCTCATATTGTTTTAATTTCAGATTCACACATAGACTTCCCAAGTTTCAAAATTGTCCCTCAATTTAAGCCATGAGGATGCATAACCCCTATTTCACTACGAATGTAACAAAAACGAGTGAAATCCAAAGGTTTTGTAAAAATGTCAGCCAATTGTTGTTCGATATCTACATGGTAAAGCACAATGTTCCCTTTTTCGACATTATCACGGAGAAAGTGATACCTAATGTCAATGTGCTTAGTTCTTGAATGTTGCACGGGGTTTTTAGCAATGCAAATGGCACTAATGTTATCACAAAACAGTGGACACTATCTAGAACAAACCCATAGTCCTTAAGTGTTTTAACAATCCAAAGAATTTGTGAGCAAGCACTAGCAGCAGCTACATATTCAGATTCGGCTGTGGATTGTACAACTGAACTTTGTTTTCTAGAGGACTAGGCAACAAGTGAATTACCAAGAAAATGACAAGCACCGGAAGTACTTTTCCTATCAATCCTACAACACCCAAAATCACCATTGGAAAAAGATTTCAATGTAACGGTTGAGGAAGAAGGAAGAAAAATGCCAAATTCTTGAGTTCCATATAAGTACCTGAGAATCCTTTTGACGGCTTGACGATGTGAAGCACGTGAGGAGGCTTGAAACCGTGCACAAAGACATACGCTGAATTGTATGTCTGGTCTTGATGCCGTGAGATACAAAAGTGATCTGATCATGCTTCTATATTCTTTTTGATTAACGGGATCATAATCTTCATCAAGTTCAAGTGTTGTTGCTGTTCCCATTGGTGTCCGAAGAGGCTTGCTTTTGTCCATGTTGAAGCGCCTTAGGAGATCTTTTTTATACTTTGTTTGATGCACAAAGGTACCCTCCTTGGTTTGCTTGATTTGCAGCCCCAAAAAGTACGTGAGTTCTCCCATCATACTCATCTCAAATTCTGAACTCATCATAGCTGAAAACTTGGACACAAGATCATGAGAAGCACAACCAAAGATAATATCATCCACATACACTTGAATAATGAGTCATTGCCATGCTTAAGCACAAAAAGAGTTTTATCAACCTTGCCCATGGTAAACCCCTTTTCAAGTCAGAATGTTTTTAACCTATCATACCATGCTCTAGGGGCTTGTTTGAGACCGTACAAGGCTTTGGACAGTTTGTTAACATGATTAGGAAATTTTGTATTTTCAAAACAAGGTGGTTGTTTGACATAAAACCTCCTCATCTATGTAGCCATTAAGAAAAGCACTTTTAACATCCATTTGATATAGCTTAAAACCTTTAGATGCAGCAAAAGGTAACAAAATTCTTATGGGTTCTAATCTAGCAACAGGAGCAAAAGTTTCATCAAAATCTAGACCTTCAACTTGTGTGAAACCTTGAGCAACCAACCTAGCCTTATTCCTAACCACAACCCCATCCTCGCTTTGTTTATTTTTAAACACCCATTTAGTTCCAATTAATGTGTGACCTTGAGGTGGAGGTACAAGTTTCCAAACATTATTTCTTTCAAAATTTTCTAACTCTTCTTGCATGGCAATAATCCAAGATTCATTAGTGAGTGCGTGTGATATATCTTTGGGTTCAAAAGAAGCAACAAAAGCAGAATGAACATGAGAATTGGGGTCAAAAAACCTGGATCATGCAACTTGTTCGTGCAAGCTTCCACTAATTTGTTGTGGAGGATGACTGTTGAGAATCCAGAGGGGAGTGGACACTTTACAAGCTTCTTCTTCTTCATGTTCATCACAAATAGATGAGCTTGTGACGTGAGGAGGATCTGGACCAGCAATGGTGGTCGTCGGTGCTGGCTGTGAATCAAGATCAGGAGCTGGAACAATGTCATTAGCTGCTGAATTTTTGGGCAGCAGCACCACTTCTTCCTCTTCTTTAACGAAAATGCTCTCCCCCTGCGGATATGGATCCGGACTTGCAATATTTGAACTAGTACCTGGGCTAGCTTCATCAAAAGAAACCTCACAAGTCTCCACAATTTTGTTAGTATCAAGTAAAAGCACACGGTAGCCTCTAGTATGAGATGGATAACCAAGAAACATGCCATCAACAGATCTAGCTTCAAATTTATCAAGATTACCATATTTTTTAACAAAGCATTTGCAACCAAAGACCTTAAAGTGTGTGACACTAGGCCTATGTCCAAACCTGAGCTCATATGGTGTTTTACCTAGCTTAGCACACAAGAAAACACGATTTGAGACATAGCAAGCGGTTGCAATTGCATCAGCCCAAAATTTACTAGGAGTTTGATATTCATCAAGCATAGTCCTAGCCATCTCAACTAAGGTTCTGTTCTTTCTCTCTACAACACCATTTCGTTGAGGTACATATGGTGAAGAAAATTGATGATCTATTGCATTTTCAGCACAAAAGTGATCAAACGATTGATTTTTAAATTCGGTTCCATTATCACTTCTAGTTGCTCTTAAAGATCCAAGGTGATCAATTGATAATCTAAGAAATAAATTTCTAAAGTGAATAAAAGCTTCATTCTTAGATGCCATAAAGTAAACCCAAGAGTATCTAGAATAGTCGTCAACAATCACAAGAACATACCATTTATCTCCGAAGGATTGAACACGTGAAGGTCCTACGGTGTCAAGGTGTAAAAGTTGACCCGGTTAAGTTGTCATGGTCATTGTGGGAGGAGCATGTGAACCTGCAACCATCTTAGCATGTCTACAAGAAGAGCACACAATTTCTTTGTCCCCTTTAAGCTTAGGCAGCCCACATATGCGATTATGAGCACTAACACGCGTGAGATGATCAAAGCCTACGTGACCAAGTATACAATGCCAAAAATATAGATCTTTAGAATCATTTGCAACTAGAAATCTATGCTTAGAGGAAGACATATCAAAATCAGCTTTGAAAACTCTTCCAAACCGAGACATGTTAAAAATAAGCTCACTATTTGAACCTACAACTTTGTAGCAGTTTTTATTGAAAATAATTTCCAGATTTTAATCTAGCAATTGTGAAACAGAAAGCAAGTTGTATTTCAAATTTTTGACAAGTGCCACATCCTTCAAAGTGTAGTGATCATTTACTCTAACCGAACCCTTAGCAATTATAGGAGTTGAAGAATTATCGGCAAAAGTAACATTCTCTACACGTGACACAAAAGAGAGAGAGGAGAACCATTCTTTGTTACCGGTCATGTGGCGTGAGCAACCTGAATCCACAATCCAAATGTTCTCCTTCCTCAAGCGTGTAACCTACATAGAAGCACAATACGTCGATGACTCAATATTGGGGTTAGTTAAAAGGCATTTAGTAATCCAGTACTGAGTCACACGACGTCCGGCAGGAATAACATGCGAAAGCTGAGATAAAACAGCAGGTTTATGAGTCAAAGTTTGAGATTTTTTGTTCTTAACTACGGACCTATGAGGTGTTACTTGTGTAGCACGAAAATCAGTAGCTCCGGAGGTAAAAACTGAAGCTCCGAAGGCAAAAACTGAAGATCCGGAGGTAAACTTTGAATATTTCTGACTCATAACAGCAGGTTGCATGTTCCTGACATTCGGTTTAGTATGTGCAGCAAATTTTGCATGAGAGTTATAAGATCTAGCTTGCAGTCTTTCCTTTTTATGTTGTTTAGCTAGTCTATAACAAAAATCTATGACATGACCATCTCTACCACAATAGGTACAAAGAAATTTAACTTTGTGTTCATGTCTAGATGAGCATGCAGTATGCTTATTTGAACCTGAATGTGACAACACTCCTGCAGATTTAAAAACCACTTCTTTTTGTTTAGGAACTGTTTGAATCAAACCACTTCCTAATGATTTACAATTTTAGGTGGATGTTCCTTAGCATGAGCATGTGAATCAAAATCTAAACCAGTTTTATCATTGCAAGACTTGGAAGAATTCAGCAGCAAGTTTAGGTTCTTATTCCCATTACAAAACCGATCTAATGTCCTATGCATGTTATCAAGTTTATTTGATAGATCAAGATAATTTTCACATGAAGTTTTTCCTTTTAATTTGCAATTGGAACAATATTTAACTTCATGAGAACGTAAAACATTTTTCAATTTAGAAATTTCTTTCATAGCATCTTGTAGTTTCTTATCAATATCATCGCAAGTAGAACAATGTAAATCAATTGTAGAACAACAAGCATCTTTCAAGTTTTTATCATTACGTGTAGCAAGCCTTTTGTTCTTTTCGATTTCAAGTTCAAGTTTATCAAGTGTGGAGGTGTGTGCACTCTTAGAGAGGACAATTGTTCATATATTAAATCACATGAGGAACAAGAATCATCACTAGGAATCAAGGATTTTAAACGATTAATTTCAGATCCTAGTGACTCAATTTTAACAGCATTGTCCCTAAGCTTTTTGTCCTTTTTCTTAACAATAATAGTGGCACGAGAAATAGCATCACACATTTCTTCGCAAGTAGGACATAGCTCTTCGTTGTCACTGTTGTGTTCTGCATCCTCCATACTTGATTTTGTTTTGTCTGCCATGAAGCACAAGTTTGCCAGATCATCTTCATCACTTCCAATGTCTACATCACTCGAGCCAAGTTCTTGAAGTGCGGTGATGAAACTGTTTATCAGTTTGCGTCCTGTAAAACCCTTCTTTTTCTTGTTGGTGTTGCCAAAAGAGAACTTGACTTTATTCTGATTTTCATCACGGTTAGAAGGAGCTGAAAGGTTAGGGCAATATGTATGAAAGTGTCCTGTCTTACCACATTCAAAGCATCGTTGAGGTCCGGAGCTTCCTCTCCTTCTAGTTCTCACATTTTACAATGCTTTTGAGAACCTAGTAGAAAGAAGTACTAGCTCCTCCTCTGGAAACTCCTCAATCTGTTCCAGGGTTAGTGAAGACAGCAAAGCAAGTGTATTGCTAGATGATTGGCCGGAGCTAGGCATATCACGTTGTGAGACAAATGCAATAGTCTTATTTCGGTTCTTACACGGTATAATGTCAATTTCATGAGTTTTTAGCTTAGAATAAAGCACATCTAATGTAAGAGTACTCATGACAGTGGATTCACGTATGGATGTTACTTTCATCTCCCAAATTGACATGTCTAATGCACTTAGTAATTGCCTATCATTTTCAGCATCTGAAAAATTAACATTGACGCTACGCAAGTTGCTGAGAATTTTATTAAAGCGAGCAAAGAGGTTATCAATGGACTCACCGGGTTGCATCTCAAAGCGCATGTATTCTTTCTTGAACATATCCTGTCTTACCTCCTTGATCATTTTTGATCCTTCGTGGTAGTTACAAAGTGCTCTCCACACATCGTACGCCGATCGGAGGTGTGCAACACGGTCAAAGTCGCTCTGAGTTAGTCCTTGTATGATCAAGTTCCGAGCCTTGTTGTTGTTGTCGACATCTCTCATGTTTGTAGCTGTGACTTGATCGTTTGAAGGCGCATCGTAAGGATTGTACACCTTTTCCCATATTGCAAATCCTTGCGTCTGGATGAAAGCTTCCATGCATGCCTTCCAAACCTGAAAATCAATACCACTAAACACACAAGGTTTGGCGGAGTATTTCTCCATGATGATTAGTCAAAACACGTGCAAATCACAAAGATTAGAGAAACCTGGCTCTGATACCAATTGTAGGATCTAAGTAAATGTGTAAAGCTACCAGAGGGGGGTGAATGGTAGATAAAAACTTTTCAGCGGAAGCAACAAAACACCCCTCAGCAGAAAACCGATCTGTTAAAGAAACCGTGTGTGCGACTAATCTAAACGTGTTCAACTGTGACAAAATTAGTATATATTGTATAGAATCAAGTCACGAAGACGTCACAACAAGAATCATGAAAATCCATTGAGAGAAACTCAAGTTACGATTGAAAGATCGAACAAAGGTCAATCTGTCCTACGCGAGAAAAACAGTTCTGGAATACTTCAAAGAAACTCGTGTAGATCAGAAACCACAAATTCAGTGACCGTGAAATTTTCACAGATGATATATAATCAAGTTGTGAAGACAACCCAAAAAGAATCACATCAATTAGATCTTTAAAACTCGAGTTATGATAAAACCACCAAAGCAAGGTAGTGCTGAACAGAAACTCGACGAGAAAAACTTGTCTGAAACAAGTCGGACGAACAAGGCACAAAAGTTCCTTTATAATACGAATTTTATTTATCAAAACACAATAGGAACAGCCCCAAAGTCGTGCTATCCATGAGCCTTGGCCTCCTTTTCTTATATAACCAGCTCTATGGCCAATCAAATTCAAACTAGGACTCCTACTCCTACTTGGATTCAAACTGTAACTTTCCAATACTGCTCAAGACTCTTCTATACGCAGATAGAAGCAATCTTAAGACTTCCAAACACCTTAGGAATGTCCCAAGCATTCCTAAAACAACTCTACTTCATGCCTAACACGAAATCCTGTTATAACCAACTCGAAACTTTCCATAAACAAACCATAACCGCCTCAGCCGCAGCCTGAGCGCAAAATCCAGCCGGTTGAACCTTTTCAACCATATATCGACTTCCATATCTCTTCACCATGCCTTGGAACCATGTTGCCACATCCATGCACTCCTTGCACACGTGCAAACACCTTCCAACAACGTCCACGATACTTTCATATGCATTGTTCTTGATCCAAACATGCTGCGCGACCTCCCGATCAACTCAACCACAATTCCTCCCAAACTTGGTTGTTGAATCTCATCTTCTCTCTAAGACTAGTTCAATGGATCCCGTCACCAGCCATGTCTTGAACTCAAGCAACACCTGCACATGAATAAACAACCAATACTTCCGAGCACAAGTCCTCGACTTGACTCTCGTTAGTTCCGAAACTACAACATCTTACGTGAGCACCTCACATATGCATGTTGTAAACCATAGCAAAATGATATCAGCCATAACCACCAAAACACACCAAAAACAAAGTAAAATAATACTAATCAAACTTTCCATAAGAGTAAAACAAGTTCAAAACATTGCAAGTTAAAAGCACAACCATTGCAATTAAGCTCCGAACCTTACCAAAGCTAACCGGACCTTGAACCGGAGCTTACCAAAGCTAGTCGAACCCAGCCAAAATAAGTCAGATCTAGACAAAGCAAGTCGGACCATACGTCGAACCTTGCCGGAGCTATCCAAAACAAGTCGGACCTATCGTCGGACCTTGCAGGAGCTCGGACCTAGAGTCGGACCTTGTTAAAAGGATGTTTTGGTAGTATTCAAAACTTTTATCGTCAAAGCCAATGTATTCAGCACACATAGGTCTCACAGGAAGTCTCTAAATGACAGCGGAATTAACTAAATAGCAGCAGGCTCCATCTTCAACTCCACAGGCATGTTGACGGTAGTTCGCACCCCTAGTACTCCACATGGTCCTCGAAGTACTCTTCTCCTGTTGCTGATGTTTATGTGATAATGCAAGGGTGAGTACATGTCGTACTCAGCAAGTGCGGGAAAAGTATGACATATAGCTTACAACAAGGTAGGAATAAAAAGGCTCATTGCAGCAAGCAAATTTTATTTTACACACATGATAAAAACAGAAAATATTTATAAGTGAGTTTAATCCCATCATAACCATGTTATAACAACAACATTCCTTCATCATAATTCACCACTTATCATGTCTCAACCAGCCATTAATCTTTCTCAACTTCATCTCATGCTCATAATATTCATAACCATCTCATATTCATATAACCAAAGCCAAACTTGTTTTCATGACTCGAAACAGTCCCAAAACCAATCCTAATGACCATACCATAACCATACCGAACATCCATCCCAAGTTTTGCCTCTAATCATGTGAGTTGGCCAGGTGCTTCTGACCGTAAGCACGGCTATCATGATAGTTTTACACTCTGCAGAGGTGGCACCACTTTACCCACAAGTTCGTGATTTCGTCACCCGTCGGCGACTGCAGAACCTCCATTATACCAGTACACAACCGTCGGTGTATGGCCAAGAGATCACAAAATAGCCTTTACAAAGGGGCTATTAGATGTATGGACTCACTGAGGTTTCAACAGCAGACTCGAATCACCATTCTCCCACCCACGGGCCCCCTCTTGTGCCATGCAGTTCCCAGGGCAGTCCTCTCTGGACTCCCATTCACTGCGCCATCCACGGTCTATAACAAGCTAGCAACACACCTAATTGGTCAGCTAAGCCGCACCCATATTTGGCCTTGTGGTGGCACTGTTTTCCTGGCATGTGCTGGCATGAACCGGTCCTTAGATCTACGGCAAGTAAACCACCATCTCATTCAGCAACATCCACGAACCAAGCTTGCCTAGATCTCCCCCGATTCCATGTTCATTATCATCATCAAGTTCTCATTATCATTATTCATATGAGTGCAGTAGCTAACCATGTTTTAATTCAGCTTCCCGTATCCCGTAGATTAATCGAAGCAAAAAGGAAAAACGACCATACCCGACTCATCAACTTTCCCGGCGACAAGGATGGTTAACAAAACTAGTAAACTCCTATAAAAGGGTGTCCCATCAAGTTGACTCAAGCGTACACATTTTCGCAAACAAAACAGTTTCACAACATGGGATCAATATGGTCAAGGGGCACTTGCCTTGCTTCCGTGGCTCTTGTTGCTCAAGCGTCTCAAAGTCTTGGTGCTGTAGTTCTTTGTAGATTGCTTCCTGAGCTTGTCCTTCTACTCACGACCACGCACATACAAAATTTACAGCAATCAAACATCATGCACAAACTTTACTCAAGATGCAAAGGTGTAGATGAATACAAATCCTATGGTGCTGTTTTATTAAACCAGTTTGTACGTGTTCTTGCATGTTTTCATGGGCTTTCATGGGGTTTTATGACGAACAAGGGTGTAGGGATCAAGTGTGGACGTGGTGATGATCTTGACTCAAGATCTAGATCAATCCCACCGTCAAAAAACCGATCAAAACATTGTCTGTCCACACGAAAAAGTTTCGGTTCGAAGGGAGCAAAGAAATCCGATGCGTAGAAACAGTGACGACGTCGTCAGATGGGTAACGAAGACCTACCTCACTTCCCTTTGGTGGCAGGGTCTTCCTCCCAGCAATGGCAGCAGCGGGGGATCACCGGTGACTGAACTCCGGCGAGGGGGGGGGGGGTTTAACTCGGCGAGTTGGGGGCTAGGTCCTCCAAGTCGCCGACTTGGGAGGAAGAAAAAGGGAAAGGGGTTACGGCCAAAAAGGGGGTTTTGGGTTCTATTTAAAAGGGGAAAAAGAGGAGTCCTACTCCAATTGGAGCTCAAATAAGAGTCCTACTCAATTTTGGATGTCAACAAACTTATCTTTTCAGTTAGGTGTGGCAGCAATGTGGGGAAAAATTGGGGAAATTGTGTCAGTACCCTCAGTACCGGGTACCCCTGCGCACAGGAGAAAAACCGCCTAAGGACCTCGCCCTCTCCGCAGGGGTGAGCTCCAAAAGCACCTCGTTCCTAGCGGGGCCGAGCCACCCTCCTTCTCAGAGGCGAGCTCCGGGCCTGCCACGCGGCCACCGGAGCCGGGCCTCGCCCCCTCCGCAGGGGTGAGCTCCGAGAGCGCCATGTGTCCAGCGGGGCCGGGCCACCCTTCTCCTCAGAGGCGAGCCCCGGTCCTGCCACGTGGCTGGCAGTACCAGACCTCACCCCCCTCTGCAGGGATGAGCTCCGAGGGCGCCACGTGTCAAACGGTGCCGGACCTCCCCTCTCCTCAGAGGCGAGCTCCGAGGGCGCCACATGTCCAGCGGTTCCGGATCTCCCCTCTCTTCAGAGGTGAGCTCCGAGGGCGCTACGTGTCCAGCAGTGCCGCACCTCCCCTCTCCTCAGAGGCGAGCTCCGAGGGTGCCACGTGTCCAGCGGTGCTGGACCTCCCCACTCCTCAGGGGCGAGCTCCGAGGTTGCCACGTGTCCAGCGGTGCCGGACCTCCCCTCTCCTCAGAGGCGAGCTCCGAGGGCGCTACGTGTCCAGCGGGGCCGGACCTCTCCTCTCCTCAGAGACGAGCTCCGAGGGCGCCATGTGTCCAGCGGGGCCGGACCTCCCCTCTCCTCAGAGGTGAGCCCCGAGGGCGCCACGTGTCCAACGGTGCCGGAGAAGTGTCGACAGCGCACTTCGACAAATTGGAATTGGCTCGTTTCAGATACCTTTTTCCCATTCCCCATCATTTTTATGATTCCTTCTCCATTTATATGGTTCTTTTCTCCATTTCTACTTCTTTTATTATGTTTCTCTATATGAAAAATGTATGCATTGCATGGAAATGAATTTGATGGTGTTACAAATTTGGGGAGGAGCAGCGTGATGATCCGGTGTGCCTCGGAGTGTCCTTGCTCGGCCGTGAAAACCCCTCAGTTGGGCTGTCCACGTGAGCTCGGTTTTTGGTTTTTTTACGTCGCCGCCCGAAGAAGCTGTTTTAGTGTGGGGAACGCCGGAAGCTGCTCTTTTTTTTGCTGGGGAGGTGTAGTACGATCAATCCTTGCCGTTTTGCAGTCTGGAGAGGTGCTGTGCGCTTGGTTTCACGCATTCCTGGTTGGAACCGAGGCGACGGCGAGCTCGGCTGTTATCGGGTGCGAGGAGGAAATGAAACATGAGTACCTCGGTTCAGAGAAGAAACAGATCACGCCGAGAGGTAAAGAGGCAGCCAAGGTGGTCACCAGCACGAGTGATGGCAGAGAGGAGGTGGTTCTCGGCGGCAGCTCAGGTGGTGCCCTGCGATGCTTCTCGGTGGGTTCGAGTCTGAACATAGAAACAGAGAGGGATAACTTAGGGTGCAAGTCACAGTGTTGGCTCAATGACATGCGGACCCCACTGTCCCCCCTTATTCCCTCAATTTTTCTCAAAGTTGGCAAATGAATCCATTCAATTGTTTGAAATTTGAATCAGAACTGAATTTGAAGAATTGGACAAGTTCCATCCAAATTCACATTTGAATTTGAATTCCTATGCAATTTGAATTCCATTTGAAAAATGGGTAGAAAATCATTTCCAAAAATTCATAAAACTTTGCATACCCACTAATTTGGAACTAAGGAATTCTAATATGAATTCACACTTTTAATTTGGCGGCTGCAAAGGGTAGGTTTACAACCACAGTTTGCATCCTTCATATAAAATGACCACCTTTGCATTTAAATGAACATTTGAACTCAAAGTGGACTGCAAATTATGTGCTTGCACATGAAAACATTCACAGGTTTAGAAAAGTTTTTGCATGTCCCATTTATTGAATTTGAACTTAACTTTATTCATGTAACACCCTCAAATTCATTTCCTAGCATTGCATACATATTTCATATAGAGAAACATTATAAAAAGAAGTAGAAATGGAGGAAGGAACCATAGAATTGGAGAAAGAATCATAAAAATGCTGGGGGATGGGAAAAAGATAGCTGAAATGAGCCAATTCCAATTGGTCGAAGTGCGCTGTCGACACTTCCCCCAGCCCCGCTGGACACGTGGCGCCCTCGGAGCTCACCCCTGCAGAGGGGGTGAGGTCTGGCACTGCTAGCCACGTGGCAGGCCCGGAGCTCACCTCTGAGGAGAAGGGAGGCCCGGCCTCGCTGGATACGTGGCGCCCTCAGAGCTCACCTCTAAGGAGAAGGGAGGCCCGGCCCCGCTGGACACGTGGCACCCTCGGAGCCCGCCTATGAGGAGAAGGGAGACCCAGCCCCGCTGGACATGTGGTGCCTTTGGAGTTTGCCCCTGCGGAGGGGGCGACGCCCGGCTCCGCTGGCCGCGTGGCCGGCCCGGAGATCGCCTCTGAGGAGAGGGGAGGCCCGGCCCCGCTGGACACGTGGCACCTTCGGAGCTCACCCCTGCGGAGGGGGCGAGGTCCTTAGGTGATTGTTCTCCTGTGCGCAGGGGTACCCGGTACTGAGGGTACCGACACAATTTCCCCAAAATTTTCCCCACATTTGGGGCGATAAAGTCCCCAAGGATGCCGCACCTAACTGAAAAGATAAGTTTGTTGAGATCCAAAGTTGAGTTGGACTCTTATTTGAGCTCCAATTGGAGTAGGACTCTCCCATTTCCCTCTTATAAATATAACCCCCACCCCCTGGCTGAAATCCTCTCTATTTTGGACGTCTCCCCCCCTGCTGCCAAGCCCCCTTCCTCGCTGCTAAGTCGCCAAGTTCCCCCCCCCCTGCCGGAATTTGGCCACCGTCGAGCTCCATCGATCCCCGCCGTCGCCGGAGAAGAAGAGCCGACGATCTGCCCTGCCCTAATCTTCCATAGAAAAATTCCTCGCTGCTGCCATTGCTAGGAGGAAGGCCCTGCCACCAAAGGGAAGTGAGGTAGTTCTCGTTACCCATCTTACGACGTCGTCGCTGTTTCTACGCATCCGTTTTCTTCGCTCCCTTCAAACAGAAACTTTTTTGTGTGGACAGATCATGTTTTGATCGGTTCTTGATGGTGGAACTGATCTAGATCTTGAGTCAAGATCATTACCACGTCCACACTTGATCCCTACACCCTTGTTCATCATAAAACCCCATGAAAGCCCATTAAAACATGCAAGAACACATACAAACTGGTTTAATAAAACAGCACCATAGGATTTGTATTCATCTACACCTTTGCATCTTGAGTAAAGTTTGTGCATGATGTTTGATTGCTGTAAATTTTGTATGTGCGTGGTCGTGAGTAGAAGGACAAGCTCAGGAAGCAATCTACAAAGAACTACAGCACCAAGACTTTGAGACGCTTGAGCAACAAGAGCCACGGAAGCAAGGCAAGTGCCCCTTGACCATATTGATCCCATGTTGTGAAACTGTTTTGTTTGCGAAAACGTGTACGCTTGAGTCAACTTGATGGGACACCCTTTTATAGGAGTTTACTAGTTTTGTTAACCATCCTTGTCGCCGGGAAAGTTGATGAGTCGGGTATGGTCATTTTTCCTTTTTGCTTCGATTAATCTATGGGATACGGGAAGCTGAATTAAAACATGGTTAGCTACTGCACTCATATGAATAATGATAATGAGAACTTGATGATGATAATGAGCATGGAATCGGGGGAGATCTAGGCAAGCTTGGTTCGTGGATGTTGCTGAATGAGATGGTGGTTTACTTGCCGTAGATCTAAGGACCGGTTCATGCCAGCACATGCCAGGAAAACAGTGCCACCACAAGGCCAAATATGGGTGCGGCTTAGCTGACTAATTAGGTGTGTTGCTAGCTTGTTATGGACCGTGGATGGCGCAGGGAATGGGAGTCCAGAGAGGACTGCCCTGGGAACTGCATGGCACAAGAGGGGGCCCGTGGGTGGGAGAATGGTGATTCGAGCCTGCTGGTGAAACCTCAGTGAGTCCATACATCTAGTAGCCCCTTTGTAAAGGCTATTTTGTGATCTCTTGGTCATACACCGACGGTTGTGTACTGGTATAATGGAGGTTCTGCAGTCGCCGACGGGTGACGAAATCACAAACTTGTGGGTAATGTGGTGCCACCTCTGCAGAGTGTAAAACTATCATGATAGCCGTGCTTACGGTCACAAGCACCTGGCCAGCTCACGTGATTAGAAGGGAAAACATGGGATGGATGTTCGGTATGGTTATGGTATGGTCATTGAGGTTGGTTTTGGGACTGTTTTGAGTCATGAAAATGAGTTTGGTTTGGTTATATGAATATGAGACGGTTATGAATATTTATGAGCATGAGAAGAATTTGAGAAAGATTAATGGCTGGTTGAGACTTGATAAATGGTGAATTATGATGAAGGAATGTTGCTGATATAACATGGTTATGATAGGATTAAACTCACCTAGAAATAGTTACTGTTTTTATCATGTTTGTTAAATAAAATTTGCTTGCTGCAATGAGCCCTTTTATTCTATACCTTGTTGTACGCTACATGTCATACTTTTCCCGTACTTGCTGAGTACGACATGTACTCACCCTTGCATTATGACATAAACATCAGCAACAGGAGAAGAGTACTTCGAGGACCATGTGGAGTACTAGTTCTGCGAACTACCTGTGATGGAGCCACGTCCGGGAATTGCAGTCGGTGGTGCCGTGCGATGCTGCACCCAACAGCATGCACGAAAAGAGGCTCAAGAACATAATGAAACCATTTTGTTACTTAAGATAAGTTCTTTTACAACATAAGTACACACGCAGTGGAAATTAAAACTAGCTGGACAATCTACTCACTCTCGACCCTAACTACGCTGAAGAGAAGTCGTTCAGCCCGTGAACGCTTCCTACTAGCTTCACCAAAGAAAGGCAGCGGCTAGGTTTCCGATGACTGGAACGAACTGTGAGGTTCATCGCCTCATCGAACAACCCTGTTCATAGCAGGCATCCTGCTACCTGCAAAACAACTCAGAAGCAACCGTGAGCACTAAGGCTCAGCAAGACTTAACCATCACTCCTAAACATGTAACTCTAAATGCAGGGGTAGTAAGACAGTAGGAACAGGAATTTGCAAAATGCAGCTTGACTAAACTTGATCCTTACATTCAGATTCGTATAGCCTTCATTTTAGTGGTCCTCACGCCACACAACGTCGGAAGTCCACAATCAAACAAGAAACGCTTATCCCGATGTTGCTAGCCTAAGGTGGAAATGAAATTTAGTTGGCTCTATATCTACTTCTGTCAAGGTTCCAATACAGTGATTAATCCACAAACAGCAAGTTAAGAGACTTAGTTCCTCTTCTTACTACGTCACGGCGCAGTGGGCAAGTATGCTCAATCCTCTTCCGCAAGCGATGGTGATTCGAATCAATAACAACCCGGAATACACGACACATACACCTGCCTCGAAAGACTCTCTCAAGAGCTCTTTCTTACGTTGTATGCAGCAACCTTTCACATGACACCCCGACATAGAAA
Organism: Neostapfia colusana; assembly: GCA_030760725.1. NCBI lineage: Eukaryota > Viridiplantae > Streptophyta > Magnoliopsida > Poales > Poaceae > Neostapfia > Neostapfia colusana. The sequence goes on along the minus strand of JASWHV010000008.1, from coordinate 81,576,355 downwards.
AACGCTTCGCGCCGAGCAGGATGGTCCTCTACGCGGACACGTCGAAGTTGCCCGCTAAAGGATTTACACCTCCCACCTTCTCAATGCCATTCCTACGCGAAGGATGAGTTTCTATATCACGGTCCATCGAGTTACATCAGTTTCATGGGTCCCATACCCCACTATATATCCGGTACAGCTCAATCTTGTCCAGCAGGGCCGCATACATACGGTCCTTAACCGACACGGACGGGGCTACAACCAACCTCTACATTTGCCTTACCATCCAGGTCCAGGCCAAATGTGGTCTCAAGCATTGTCACACCTATCGCAGGTTGAGACCAATCTTGAGCGCTCCATCCTACAGGAGCATCCCCGTTCCCATCTCATTTTCATGAGGGTGCTCTTATCATTAACCTCTCGCGAGTAACTACATTACTCGAACTTTCTCGCGAGTAGCTTTTGACAACTCGACTTCTACCGAGCTAGCTACAACATTAGCCTAGCATCTACGATGAGGCAAAGCCTACACTAAACCTTCTATTCAGGGATGTAATAGCTATGCAAGTGGGTTTCAAGTATCATAGACATAATGCACAATATCAAGTCTAATAACCATGAGGTGAAGTAAAGCAAAATTTAAAACGGTAACGATATGCAAACCGGGGCTTGCCTTGCTCAACGGTTTTGTAAGAAGCTAGGAGTTAGTCTTCCTCCAGAGAATCCTCCAAACTCGTCACAAGATGGAGATCCTCGCTGCAGAGTCGAGTCCTCGTCGAACGTCGACGTCACGTGCTATTAAGATGATTTATGCACATGTATTCAAAAGCAATTTAGAAAATGATTCAAAACTGTTGTACGAGTTAACTCACACCAAAAAGGGACAAACAACAGCAAGGTTTCTGTTTTCGGATCTACAACCTTAGAGATGATGAAAGCTAGGGTGAAAAGAGATACTAGTAAACACCATGTGATTAAGTCCATTATATGAACACTTAAACCTAAAAGATAGTAGCTCAAGTTACAGAGGTCCAATGAAGCTGAGAATTTAACCACAGCCTCTAAGGATGGTATTTAAAAAGTGTGCAAAAATTGAGCTCATGAAATGGCTTCGTGTGAGCACAACAAATCCTTATGTGGTTTTCAATAACCTGCCTTTACCCCCTAGATATTAAGCTTTCCTATGCTGCAAAGTAGACTTTTTATGAATTACAAAAGGTCCTGTGTCCATAGGAATTAGTTTTACCATTTTTGGAGTTTCCTACATGGATCTATGAATTTTACAAAGATTGGGGAAAAGCTGAAAATGTCTCTGTTCATTTTTCCCATTTTTCAGAGACATAAGGAATGAACACATCATTTGACCAAGCAAATGGGGTCCAATGCCATTGAACATTTTACTGGAGTTCAAGGAATTTTGGAAGAATGTCCTGTCCAAATTTTGGAATTTTCCAATAAACAGAACTCCTGTAAAAATTCATACAAGATGTTATTTAAATGAATTAATGAGCCAAATCCACGGATTTTCATAAACATTGGGCTGCTGCCCAGGATAGTACTCTTTGATAGAAATCCAAAAAAATTGTTTCACAATTTTTGGAAATTGCTACACAAAGTTATGGCTCCCCAAAGTTTGAACTAAAGTGGGAAAATATAGAAAATGTTTAAATGCCGACAGTGGGTCCCAATAGTCATCCCTAACATCCAGCCTCGCGCCAAACAGAGCAGTGGCGGCTCCCTCCGGTGAGGTCGCCGGAAAAGAACATCCCAGCCACTTCCGGACCCCCTGCTGGCTACCCCCCTCCCCCATTTTCCCCCATGTTGAACACGTTGGTGAGGTCGCCGGCGGCTGAAACTCGGCGGAAAACAGGGCGCACCGGCCATAGCAAACCCTAGGGATCCGGCGAGGTCGTGCACGGTGAATTCTCCACCAAATGGTCGGTTCTTGGGCTCTAAAGCACCAGGGAATCATGTAGAAGACCGACATGAGGTATAAACATGCCGGGGAGAGCTCCAAACCTATCGGCACCGTGTGCCCGATATGGTCCAGCACTATACCCTCAAAAAGAACTCGGATTCCTCACTCTACACTCAATTTCTTGGTCCGAAATCGATATAGGAGGTGTGCTAGGCAGTTAACATCCTGTGTGTGAAGTTTGAAACCCAACAAACACGATTTGAGGACGAATTTTGTAATTCCTTACCTCAAGGTCCATTTCTGCCGCCCGGGAGAAAAACTTGAAATTCTCCCTCTATGATCAATGGCTAGGGCTGAGATTCGGAGGTGAGCAACCAGGCTTGAGGTGCACCAATGAGGTGGCTTGCTTGGGCGGGATCACTCCTGGTTTGGGCTGTCCGCGGTGATCAGTTTCGGTTCCTTGAGTTTGAACTCAGGAGCAGCAGCAAGCAAGCCGTTTCTAGGCGCCGGTGAGCTCGGGACGGTGGAGGGAAGGTGCTAGCCGTCTAGAGCATGAGTTAGCGCTGCTGTTTGCTGTATAGATCATGAGCCCTCGACGATTGGCCGATGGTGTGTGGTCAGGGAACCGAGCGTGGCACACGGCTGAACAGGGCGAGGTAAGCTACGTATGAATCAGGGAACCGCGTGGAGGATAAGGGCTAGGCGAGCTCGGGAGAGCAGGAGCTGGCGAGCCACCGAGCGTGTCCAAGCTGCTGCTGTCGAGCGCGCGTGCCTTCGGGAGAAAACAGAGTCGGCTGTTGAATTGTGGTGTATGACATGTGGGTCCCGCCTCTTTTATTTGATTTCCCCACTGTGCTTTGAGATTCCCATGCAAACGTTGTCCAAATCTCACCAAATTTGGAGGATAGGCCAAACATAATGTGAGGAATTTGAATATGAAATATTATTTCAAAATTGAGCACATTTGGTTCAGTTTCCAAATTCAAATTTGAATTTGAATGTGCTCGCAAGTATTCCTTCGAATAAATGGTAGATGAGCTCCAAAGTTCTCCAAACTTGGAACTTAAACTCTTGAATACTTGAGGAATGCATTGGTGAATTCACTCAAATGCATTTAGAAAATCTGAATAGGAATCCTTTCAAAATATTCAAAATGGTGTTTAAATTTCCTCTACTCTCCTCATAGAGAAGGTGCACATGAGTTAGAGTTTTTGGGAGTGTAATTCTTTCCCCTAGGTTAACATGTGTTGAGCATGGGCTAGAGAAATTTTTTAACTCCCTCACATGTCCATATTTGTGTTCATCATTTCATGTGACACAACTATAGCCTTTCATCGCCTTACTTTGTTACATAAGTTGAAATCAAACTTTACAAAAGTTAGAGCTGTTACATTCCGCCCCCCTTAAAAGAATCTCATCACGAGATTACAAAAAGAAAGAAGAAGGGAGAATGACTACTGGACGTATGGTACAAACAATTCGGGAAAATTTAAACAGAGAAAATCCTCGCTTTCCCACGTGGCTTCATCAGCGGTGTGGTTGCTCCACAAGACTTTGTAAAATCGCAATGTCCGATTTCTCGTGGCACGAGTCTTCTCGTCAATAATCTGTATCGGATACTCAGAATAAGTGAGATCCGGTTGAGGATCCTCAATGTTCTCCATATGAACCGCGGCTGGGTACTTAAGACATTTCCGCAGTTGAGAGACGTGGAAAACATTGTGAATACCCGAAAGTGATGTCGGTAGCTCCAGATGATAGGCCACGGGTCCGCATATTTCAGTGAAAGCAAACGGCCCGATGAATCGCGGAGCGAGCTTTCCCTTCACTCCGAACCGATGAACCCCTTTCATCGGAGAGACACGAAGATAAACGTGGTCCCCGATGTCGAAATGAAGAGGTCGACGTCTTTTCTCGGCATAACTCTTCTGCCGAGATTGAGCGGCCATTAAATTGGCTTGAATCACTCGCACTCGTTCCTCGGCTTCATTCACAAGATCAATACCGTAGACCACTCTCTCGCCGGACTCACACCAATTCAGCGGTGTGCGGCACTTCCGGCCGTAAAGAGCTTCATACGGAGCCATCTTGATGCTGGATTGATAACCGTTATTATATGAGAATTCTGCTAACGGTAGATGGTCATTCCAGTTCTTCCCAGATTGATGACACACGCCCGTAGCATATCCTCCAGAATCTAATTTATCCTCTCCGTTTGACCATCAGTTTGCGGATGATACGCTGAACTCCAAATTAACTTGGTTCCCAAAGAAGCATGCAGTTGCTCCCAAAATCTGGATACGAATAACACACCACGATCAGAAACGATGGTGCGAGGAACCCCGTGTAAACACACGATTCTCGAGATGAACAGCTCTGCATACTTCTTTGCCACATATTTAGTATGGACTGGAATAAAATGTGCTGTCTTAGTCAAACGATCGACGATTACCCAAATAGAATCATGCTTGTTGCTGGTCATGGGTAAACCAACGATGAAGTCCATACTTATGTCTTCCCACTTCCATGCTGGAACCTTCAGCGGTTGAAGTGGTCCGGCTTTCCTCATATGGTCGGCTTTAACCCGCCGACACATATCACACTCGGATACATATTTTGCAATCTCCCTTTTCATCCGTGTCCACCAGAATTTAGATTTCAAGTCCTGGTACATCTTATTGCTTCCCGGATGAATGGAGTACTTGGATAAATACGCTTCATCCAATATCTTCCTCCGCAATTCCACATTCTGGGGGTACAACTATTCGGTTGTTAAACATAGAGTACCCTCTCCATCCTTGCAGAACATCTCCAATTCACCGCTGTCCACTCTCCTCCGGATGTGAGACATACCTCTGTCTCTCTTCTGAGCCTCTACAATCTCATCTCGGATTGTAGGAATAACAGCGAGGTTGAACAGCGATCCGTAGGGAACTAAGCGCAAGCTTGGTTCTCCTTCGTGTGCAGCCATGGCTAAATGGTGAACATGGACTTTTCGACAAAGTGCGTCGGCAACCACATTCGCTTTGCCCGGATGATAATGAATTTCAAGTTCGTAATCCTTGATCAATTCAAGCCATCTTCGCTGCCTCATATTCAGTTCTTTCTGTGTGAAGATGTACTTCAAGCTTTTGTGATCAGTGTAGAGATGTACTAGATTGCCTAGTAGATAATGTCTCCACATTTTCAATGCTAAGACCACTGCAGCTAGCTCAAGGTCGTGCGTTGGGTAATTCTTCTCAAGACCCCTGAGTTGTCAGGATCCATACGCGACCACACATCCTTCTTGCATCAACACACAACCCAAACCGATGCCGGATGCATCACAATAAACGTCAAACGGCTTCGTGGTGTCTGGCTGGGCCAAAACTGGGACTGTAGTGAGATACTCCACTAAAGTTTGAGAAGCTTGTTCGCATGAATTTCTCCAATCATACTTGGTGCTTTTCTTCAACAGCTCCGTCATAGGTTTAGCGACTTTGGAGATGTTTGGAATGAATCTCCGGTAATAACCCGCTAAATCTAGGAAACTCCTCACTTCATCAACAGATGTTGGAGATTTCCAATTTAGCACTTGCTCGATTTTGCTTGGGTCCACAGCGATGCCTTCCGCTAAAATAATATGCCCAAGAAACGGCACTTTGCTGATCCAAAACTCACATTTACTGAACTTTACATAAAGCTTGTGATCCCTCAAGCGTTGGAGTACAATACGCAAATGTTCAGCGTGTTCTTCTTCTGACTTTGAATGGACCAAGATGTCGTCGATGAAAACCACGACGGGCTTATCTAACTCCGGCATGAACACAGAGTTCAAGAGATACATAAAGTGAGCCGGTGTGGCGGACCGGAATCCTCTCATCCAGGATCGCAGAGGGTGGTGCCGCGCGATGCGACACCCAACAGCACACATCATAAGGATACATTGTATTACATAGAAAACAAACTGAGATGTACAAAGTAGTACACTTGTTCAGTTACAAACTAAGATATACATTACACAGAGGAAGCTTTAATTTGTACAACTCATGCCCGCCTATCTAGCAAAAGTCAGTTGCCCAGCCCTAGGGCAACCACACTAGCTGGACTCCTCAGCTCAGCGCGGCGTGTACGGCTCCCACTCAGCCGTGGTCCCCGGCGGAGGGTAACCCTCGCCGGTGGACTCATAACCCGAGTCCGTGGGTGGCTCCTCACCTGAAAAACACATAAGCAGCAACCATGAGTACGATGGCTCAAGAAGACTTAACCGACTCGCCTAGGCATGAAACCCTATATGTAGTGTACAACAAACATGGAGTGGTACATTTTCAGCAAAGGGACACGCCTACAAGTTCATCCTTACTTCATCTTTTAGCCACAGTTAACAGTTCATGAATCTGAAATTTAATAAGCAATGTTTGGTGGGACACATGTAACAATACAATTATATCATACAGCAGAATTGAATCATAACATTCCATAAATTATCTACATTACGATGAAGTGAACAAGCGGTACTCGTCACCGCGAGGGACGGCGAATCGACTCAATATTCACCTGCAGGGATACCCAAAGAGCACGTCACGTACGCCCACCCGTGGAGCTGCACAGCACGCTCACTCGATGTCGTACGGGACAACCTTTCACCCAACAGCCCAAATGTCGAGCCGGTTGCACTGAAACGGACAGGAGGTTCCCTACACGGAGCATCTCTCTATGCCCGTTAGCAGATTTCCACCTTGCTGTCCTCATCCTACACCTATAAATCGGTGTGCTATGCCTCGACGCCCAGAGGTTTAGGTTACATCGGTTTATTGGGGCCCATATATCCAATATGCCTTTGGTACATTCAATACTTGTTCAGCAGGGCCGCACACGGATCGGTCCTCAATCGACACAGACAGGGCTGCACACACGAGTACCCTAGGACTTGAAAAGTCTTGGGAAGGTTCAAGCCAAATTTCATGTAAATCCAACACTTTTTGAGGCACTTTTGGGTTGTTTCAAAAAGAGACCAATTTGAATGTAAATTCAAATTGCAGCAACTTTCATCACCCAAATTCAAAAGTTAGCTTCATATCTACACTCAGCACATTTTTCTGAGTAAACCCACCAATTTTCATCCCCATTGGAGTTCATCTTGTCAGGAGCTAAAATTGCAAGAATTCAAAACTGAATTTGAATTTCAGTTTAAATATGAAGCAAATTTAACCAAACAAAGTTTGAATTTGAGAATTCAAATTCAAATAAAGACTTGGTGACTAAGTCTCACATTAAATTGTGAGTAGCTGGAGATAATTGAGTGCCAACAGAAATAAAAAGAATTGGAAAGGGGATTTGAGGGGAGAGGGACCCACAGGTCAGTGGGGGAAAATTGGTTTCAGCTGAACGGGTTCGGCTTCTCACCGAAGCAAACGCTCCCGGCGTGCCACCGAGCCGATCCTTCGGACGCCCCCGCGTGAGACGACGCAGCCAGCTCCTGCTTCCTCCCTCGCGCTGGCCAGCTGCTTCCTCCGATCATCACGCACCTAAACTGCTGAACAGAGGCGCCGTGTTCTGTTGCCCAAGAAACGACCGAGCGCACGCTGCCGACTTCGTTCGATCGAAACCCGGAAATTCACCGCGAGCAGCGCCTCTCCTAGCCACAAAACCACACCATCTGCTCGTCCTCTACCTCCTCGGCACGAGAGCAGTCGAGTTCGGCCCTTCCCCAGCCTTAGCTCCACGTTTCCGAGCAACACCGGAGGAACCGCCACCACTCGGCTCACGGTGACAGCCCAGCAGAGGGCCTTTCACAGCTGAGAAAGGACAGTCTCAGACGCGCCACTGAGCACTACTGCTCCACCCAAACCACAGGACCAACCGTGAACAGCTGAGCAAGAATTTGGAGAAACTCCGCCGGCCACCGCAGAACAACGTTCCGGTATGAGACCTCCGAATTCCCACTCCCTTCTCGTCATCAGTTCACTAAACTGTGCACACCGGAACTAGACTTGACGGCGCCCAAGTTTGCTTCGCAACCCTAGCTTAATTTTGGCTGTAACCGGCGTATTTCCCGGTTTTCCAGCCGCGATTATGGCGGGAAAGGTCGGGCTCACGATGAGACCTAGGGTAGAGCCCTCTCCGGGCAGTCTCACCACCATGACGAGCTTCCCTAGAACCCACTGGTGCTACAGCGCTGATCCACCGATGTTTTGGCGTGCTAAACTGTCCGGGCAACGTGACCGAAGGGTTGCCGAGCCGCAGCACCGTCGCCGGCTAGGTTAGGGCCATCGCCGGCCGGAGCAGGCGGTACCAGCGTGTTCAGCGCGCGAGAGTAGGCCCTGGCGGCGAGTTTCCGGCCGGGAGGCGGTCGGGAGACCAAGTCCGGCGAGCTTCGGAAGTGTGCCGGCGAGGGGGCGGCGCGGGAAAAAGGGGCGGGCGCGAGGAAGAAGACGAGCCGGCCGGGCCCGCTCGTCAGTCCCTCGTGGCACAGGATGAGGATTTTCTGTTGCACCTGATCGGTTGTGAACGCGCGGAAAACAATCCTGTGGCCCCGTGTGGTTCAGCTGAGGTGATGACACGTGGGAGCCGGGCCCGCTGTCAGAAATTCGAACTTTTCCCGGTTAATTCAAATTCCAGAAATTCCCCAAACTTTAGAGCTCCATAACTTTTGCTAGGAAGCTCCAAATTTAGTGATTCAAATTGGGTTGGATTCATCTCGCCTAGCTATGTTCAAATATACAACCCAATTTGTATGAAACCCATTAATTAATTCTGGAAAATTCTTTAAAGCTTTTCAGCAAAAGAATTGTAGAGGGAGTTTGGTTCATCCAAAAATCACCAAATTTTGCCAGAATGTTCTTTAGGACATTAGTGAACCCCTGTAAAAGTTTCAGACCATTTGGGGTTGATTTGATCAGAGCAATTCAATTTGGAAGGTGCTGTGTTCATTTGAATACAGAAACATTTTCAGAGAATTTCCAAAACTTGGAAATTCAGTTCTGGGCAATTCTTAACTCCAAAAATGCTAGGAAAATTCATGCAAACTCTATGAGCTATAATTGAAATTGTAGTTCACTAAGTTGGGCATGAACAGGGGTGTTACCTCAGAATTAATTCTTCTTTGCTTATTTGCTAAAAGAATTATTCTGAGCAAACCACTCCATGAAAAGTGCTAATGTTTGGTCCAGAGAGTTTTCTTGTGACAAGGAACTCACACAAAAATTCTCAGCTCCATTGGAGCTCTAGATCACACCTGTCCTGTTTAACCACTTAAGGGATTAATATGGAAAAGGGGGAAAACCACTTAGCATTTAACCATGTGATTAAGTCCAAGCCAAACCACCAACACCAGTTCATCTTTAAATTCTTAAACAAAGTTCCAGGTGTTAGAGGCTGGTTATTAGAACTAATAGCAGTAACCTTACAATAGCTTGTATGCATATTAATTAACATGTAGTATTTCACAAACGTGTAGTCACTGAACAAGAGACTCCGGAAGTGCTGGACTTCTTTCTTCCGGACGAAGACTTAACCCCTGACCAGCAGCAACAAGGCAAGACCCGGTTTGCATTAACCCTTTTTATAAGTCTTACTTTGTTTACATGTGTCATGTGAAGTATGTATGTGCATTAGGTATAGGATGAATGAAACTCCACTTGCATAACCAAAGGGTCCTAAAACAGTGAGGGTAGTGTCAAGGACCTCGAGTAGACAGGCTATGCTTAATGAGTCATAGGACTTCGGTACAAGTCGAGTAGTTAGAATCTACTCACGAGATAGGCATTGGGACGCACGGGTTCGGTTGAGTGATGTGAGATCACCTTAGTAATGAAAATGAGACTAGGCAGGGGCTAGGGCGCAGCAAGAGGAAGTCTTGTGTGCGCAGCCCTGTCCGTGTCGATTGAGGACCAATCCGTGTGCGGCCCTACTGAACAAGTATTGAACGTACCGAAGGCATATCGGATATATGGGCCCCGATAAACCGATGTAGCCTAAACCTCCGGGCGTCGAGGCATAACGCACCGATTTATAGGTGTAGTGAACCCCTGTAAAAGTTTCAGACCATTTGGGGTTGATTTGATCAGAGCAATTCAATTTGGAAGGTGCTGTGTTCATTTGAATACAGAAACATTTTCAGAGAATTTCCAAAACTTGGAAATTCAGTTCTGGGCAATTCTTAACTCCAAAAATGCTAGGAAAATTCATGCAAACTCTATGAGCTATAATTGAAATTGTAGTTCACTAAGTTGGGCATGAACAGGGGTGTTACCTCAGAATTAATTCTTCTTTGCTTATTTGCTAAAAGAATTATTCTGAGCAAACCACTCCATGAAAAGTGCTAATGTTTGGTCCAGAGAGTTTTCTTGTGACAAGGAACTCACACAAAAATTCTCAGCTCTATTGGAGCTCTAGATCACCCCTGTCCTGTTTAACCACTTAAGGGATTAATATGGAAAAGGGGGAAAACCACTTAGCATTTAACCATGCGAGGGTTACCCTCCGTCGGGGACCACGGCTGAGTGGGAGCCGTACACGCCGCGCTGAGCTGAGGAGTGCAGCTAGTGTGGGTTGCCCTAGGGCTGGGCAACCAACTTTTGCTAAATAGGCGGGCGTGAGTTGTATAGTGTAGTCTTCCACTGTGTAATATAAACAATAGTTGTAACTGAAGTTTGTACCTGTTTGTACAGTTTCAGTTGTTTTTCCCATGTAATATATTATGTTCTTATGACGTGTGCTGTCGGGTGTCGCATCGCGTGGCACCACCCTCTGCGATCCTGGATGAGCGGATTCCGGTCCGCCACAGCCTGGTATCAGAGCTGCAGTGGGGATAGCACAGTACTAAAGGACTGCATTATGGGAAAAACTTAGGTATACGGTGAGGATTCGGTAGTTGCCCAAGTAAGGACTGTATTAGCATAGTTACTTAAAGTGGCAAAGACTAACCTATGTGTTAAAATTCTGAATTTCAATTATTGTAACGACGCACCTACGCTCTGGTAAGTATGGTAAGGAACGCCACCGAAAGCGGTTCAATTTCGGTTAGCTCCCCCTGACGAGGAACGTGGTTCAGGGATTGATCTCACAGCTTGGTGTGAGACGTCAATATTAAACTCTTGGACTCGTCATGTCCCTGAGTTCATATGAAACACTGATCCCTAGCGTGCATTAGGCAAGTAAGTGGAGACCCCATCGCGTGGTCAGTAACGCGAGAGTGTGTTCGTCTGGAAATAGCCCAGGAGGACATACGCAGCGCTTGCCATCGGCGTGCCCTGCAGGGCAGTAGGTGGTATCTGTTGGGTTGATAACATTCCCAACCGTGACGACCCGTTCATGACATACTCGGGTTCCCCGTCGTGTGGTGTTGAAACACGATCACGTACCTTGAGACGTGACTTAGCTCAAGGACGGCCGTATGACAATGATACGGGCGTTTGTATTTACTTTCAAATATGGAACTGCCTGAAATGAATAACCATTGAGTGCACCATTATTGTGTGGTCTTCTGCAGGTACTAACCACGTATGTATCCCTGTAGAAAACGTGTGCGAGAGACCGTTTAGTGCCACACTTGAGACGTATATACCGGTATGATCCGGTTAGGATTTTCTTTTGTGAGGAACGTAGTACCGAGATATTGTAGGCATATGCAGGAAAATATTGAGAACAAGGAACTAAAATCATTAGGTTCAACATTTAGGACCCTGGTTGGGTATAAGAATGGGATAGTGGAGCAGTGTAGCCAAAAGACTGAAAAACAGAGTGCTCTGTTTTGGGCAGCACGTTTGCTGATCTTCAACAGAGCACAACTCACAGGTCTTTTAGCCCAGAGAGGTGTGCTATATAGTTCTGGAAAGGTATTGAAGTACTCTATAACTTTGTTGTAGACTTCCAGAGCTGAAACTCGCCTTAAGATGGCTGAAATCCCAGAGGAATGTAAACTGTCCAGAACCAGGGCTGAGTAAAACATCCTCTGAATTGATCTGTTTTTCATAAATAACTCCCAGTAGAAAAATCTAAAATTGTCATATAATACATACTTAGAAAGAGTAGAAGATGTGTGACACCTTTGCAATTCAAAGTTCCTGAAATTTCAGCACAGAATTTAGTGGAAATCAGGGTTGAAAACAGCCACTTCCAAGGGAGGTGCTGTTAAAATTCTTCCAGAAATTCTGCTAACTTTGAATTAGCATAACTTTTAACCAAAGCTGATCTGGGGGCAAATGAGTACTCGTTGGAAAGATACAGAAGTTAACTTGAACTTCGGTATTCAACTTGAGTCATGAAAATGCCCAGAACCAGGTCAAAACTTGGAATAGGTAGAAACTGGTCATTCTGACAGAAGAATGACAGTTGAACTCACTGGAGAGGGTGTTGTACCCTAAGAGTGGTATACGTGATGACAAAGCGATAGTAATATCTCGTAAAGACCAAACCTAGATATGGTGAGCTTCCAAAGTAGAGGTTCATCAAGTTGGATTAAACTAGATTGTGTTTGGTCTGGTAATGGTGTAGCTTGTGCAAAGTTATTACACTATCTACTTACGAGATGTATCGCATGTTTTCATTGTCATTATGTTTTACACCTATTTCATTTAGACTGCATGCACTCTGTTGCGGGACTGATGTTATTGTCGTATGGTTGCAGATGGTTCGCACTAGGACCACGCACGAGGTTGGTGGCTCTAGCCAAGGTGGAGGCGATGACTCCCAGCCACCGGCCTACGACAGCACCCCGCAGCAGCAGCCACTACCGCCGCCTCCGCTTACTCTAGCGGATGTGATAGAGGCACTGGTGGGAGGTCGTGAGGAGCAGACCGACCTGCTCCGCACGATCGTGCAGAATACGTCCCAGGCGGGGGGACGTCAAGAGCGAGGGCCTCGTGAGCCCCGCGAAGTGTCGTACTCGGATTTCATGAGTACGCACCCTCCAGTGTTCACCGAAGCTGAAGAACCACTGGAGGCTGACAACTGGCTGCGGACCATCGAGTCCAAGTTTGGGCTGCTCCAGTGTACGGAGCGGCAGAAGACCCTGTTCGCAGCACAGCAGCTCCACGGTGCCGCTGGTGCATGGTGGGCGAATTATGTCGCCTCACGTCCGGCTGGCCATGCCGTGGAATGGCAAGAGTTCCGGGAGGCGTTCCGCGCCTATCACATCCCTCCCGGAATAATGAAGAGGAAGTTCCAAGAATTTTTGGAACTGAAGCAGGGCGGGAGGAGTGCCCACGACTACTCCCGTGCCTTCAACCATCTGGCGCAGTATGCGTCAGACTACATCTCCACGGAGGAGAAGAAGAGGGAGCACTTCTATCGGGGGTTACACCCTGAAATGAAGACCCACCTCGTACAGTGGAACCGCGGCACATTCAACGACCTAGTCAATGCCGCCATCATGCAAGAGGACGCTCAGCGGGAGTTAGCAGCTGAGCAGAGGAAGCGCAGCGCTCCACCTAGCAGCGGTGGTGGCGCGCCCCAGAAGTACCGTATGGTGTATCGGACACCATCCGGGCAGCAGTGGCGTCCACCGGCGCGACCTCAACAGTTCGGGGGACGTTTGTTCCAAGCACCCCCGTTCCGTCCGCCGATGCCACCACCAAGACAGCAACAGCAACAGCAGCAGCAGACGGTACCCCAGGCGTTTCCACCGCCACAACGCGCCCCGGGTTTCCGTCCACCGATTAGCGGGGGACCGCCCCGTTTCACCTGCTTCACGTGTGGCCAGGCGGGCCACTTCGCGAAGGACTGTCCCCAGGGGCAGCAGAGCAGCGGGCAAGCCCAGCTCCAGGGCGGTGCTCGAGGCCGACCTCCGGTGAAGAAGGTTGGTCAGCGGACTGGTGGCGTCCGCAACCTCGACAATGAGGACGCCCCAGAAGGAGACAACGTGCTGGCGGGTACGTTCACTCTCAACCATCAAGCTATCATCATACTTTTTGATTCTGGTGCAACTCACAACTTCATTAGTGCATCATATGTGGCTAAGCATCAGCTGGAAGCCTTTCGAACCGAGTGTTCTTATATGATCTGCTCACCGGGAGGAAAGATTTCAGCAACTATGATGGTTCCAAAAGCACCACTGTGCTTAGGTGGGGAGATATATCCCACCACTATGATTATCTTAGGGGGGCAGAAGATTGATGCAATCTTGGGGATGTCATGGCTAAGTTACCATGGCGCTGTCCTGGAAACTTCAACACGGACGGTTCACCTCAACTCCCCATTACACTGTCCGCAGTCCATCCTATTAGATAATCCAGTCAGAGAGGTTTCAGCGATCAATAGTGCTGAGGCTCTCAAGTTAGAAGACATCCCCGTAGTCCGGGAGTATCCTGACGTGTTCCCGGATGATCTTCCGGGCATGCCACCTGAGCGGGATGTCGAGTTCAAGATTGAACTTGCACCCGGGACTACACCCATATCATGGAGACCATACAAGATGGCTCCAAATGAGCTGGCGGAACTGAAAGAACAGCTCAATGATCTGTTGAACAAGGGTTTCATTAGGCCGAGTTCCTCGCCTTGGGGATGCTCGGCGCTTCGTGAAGAAGAAGGATGAAACCCTGAGGCTGTGTGTAGACTACCGGCCGCTCAACGCCGTCACCATCAAAAATAAGTACCCACTGCCCCGCATCGACATATTGTTTGATCAACTTGTGGGTGCAAGTGTGTTCTCCAAGATGGACCTTCGCTCTGGATATCACCAGATAAAGATCCGGGCGGAGGATATCCCAATGACGGCCTTCTCCACGAGATATGGGTTATATGAATATCTCGTCATGTCCTTTGGTCTCACAAATGCTCCAGCCCACTTCATGTATCTCATGAACTCGGTGTTCATGCCAGAGCTGGACAAGTTCGTGGTAGTGTTCATCGACGATATCTTGGTTTACTCCAAGACAGAAGCCGAACATGCCGAACACTTGTGGATCGTTCTTCAACGATTGCGAGACCATAAACTCTACGCCAAGTTCAGTAAATGTGAATTTTGGATCAGCCAAGTGCCATTCTTGGGACATATCATCTCAGCTGAAAGCATTGCGGTTGACCCAAGCAAAATAGAGCAAGTGCTGAAATGGAAAGCTCCCACTTCAGTCCATGAAGTCAGAAGCTTCCTCGGGTTAGCGGGATACTATCGGAGATTCATTCCAAGTTTCTCCAAGCTCGCTAAGCCGATGACAGAATTGCTGAAGAAAGGGACGAAATATGTTTGGAACACGACGTGTGAAGGAGCGTTCCGAACATTGGTGAAACATCTCACCACAGCCCCGGTCTTAGCTCAGCCGGATACAACAAAGCCCTTCGACGTGTATTGTGACGCGTCCGGTATTGGGCTCGGCTGCGTGTTGATGCAGGAAGGACGTGTGGTCGCTTATGGCTCACGCCAACTTCGGAACCATGAGCAGCACTACCCGACTCACGATCTTGAACTTGCTGCCGTGGTGTTGGCGCTGAAAATGTGGAGGCACTATCTCCTGGTGAACTTGGTGCATCTCTACACCGACCACAAGAGCTTAAAGTACATATTCACCCAGAAGGAGCTGAACATGAGGCAGAGGAGGTGGTTAGAACTGATCAAAGATTATGAGATTGAGATCCATTACCACCCCGGCAAGGCGAATGTGGTTGCCGATGCGCTGAGTCGGAAATCACATGTCCATCACCTCACCATTACACCGGTGGAGGAGGAAGAGCCAAGTTTATACTTGGTTCCTTATGGATCGCTGTACAACCTTGCCCTCGTCCCTACTATTAGGGAGGACATCATTGCAGCTCAGAAAAATGATAAAGGCATGGCACATCTCCGGAGACGGATTGACAATGAGGAGATCAAATGTTTCCGGAAAGATGATGAGGGCACGCTGTGGTTCAATGACCGCATGGTCGTACCCCGGGACATGGAACTGAGGAAGAAGATCCTCGACGAAGCCCACTTGTCTAAATACTCCATTCATCCGGGCAGCAACAAGATGTACCAAGACTTGAAACGGAAATTTTGGTGGACACGGATGAAGCGGGAGGTAGCGAAGTACGTATCCGAGTGTGATACGTGTAGACGAGTGAAGGCTGATCATATGAGGAAATCAGGGCTGCTGCAACCCCTGAAGATTCCAGCATGGAAATGGGAAGATGTGAGCATGGATTTCATCATGGGATTACCCTTAACATCCAACAAACATGATTCCATATGGGTAATCGTTGATCGGTTAACCAAGACGGCTCACTTCATTCCGGTGAATACACGTTACAATGCCGGCAAATATGCGGAGATATACATAGCGAAGATTCTATGCCTATACGGGGTACCCAAGACCACTGTCACAGATCGAGGTGCATTATTTGTATCTCGCTTTTGGGAGCAGCTACACGCTGCATTGGGTACTAAGTTGATCAGGAGCTCCGCCTATCACCCTCAGACAGATGGCCAGAGAGAGAGGGTGAATCAAGTCTTGGAAGACATGTTGAGAGCATGTGCCATCCACCATGGTAGGAACTGGGATGATCACCTACCATTGGTGGAATTCTCGTACAACAACGGCTATCAGGCGAGTATCAAGATGGCACCCTACGAAGCTCTCTACGGTCGTAAATGTCGCACCCCACTAAATTGGTGCGAGTCCGGTGAAAGGGTCACATTCGGGGTTGATGTGGTGAACAACGCCGAAGAGCGCGTTCGGACCATTCAAGCCAATTTGAAGGCCACTCAATCCCAAAAAAAGAGCTACGCTGATAAGAGGCGTAGACCGTTGCACTTTGACGTTGGGGAACACGTGTACCTCCGCGTGTCTCCAATGAAGGGTGTGCACCGGTTCGGTGTGAAGGGGAAGCTCGCTCCCCGTTTTATTGGACCCTACGCTATCACCGAGAAGTGTGGACCAGCGGCGTATCGATTGGAACTACCGGCATCTCTGGCTGGTGTCCACTATGTTTTCCATGTTTCGCAACTGCGAAAATGCTTGAAGCATACAGCTGCTGTTCCTATCGAAGACATTGGCGAGTTGAAACCGGATTTGACATATCATGAGTATCCGGTGGCCATTCTGGATGAGAAATCCCGAACCACGTGTAGCAGAACGTCGTGGTTCTACAAAATACTCTGGAGTAACCACACCGCCGAAGAAGCGACGTGGGAGAGCGAGGAGTTCCTTCGCTCAAATTACCCGGAGTTCATGGCTTCTCAACACGGGTAAGTCCCTATTACATCGCTATCTCTTCTTTTTAATCTCGGGACGAGATTCTTTTAAGGGGGGAGGGATGTAAAAGCCCAAGAAAAGGGACTTGCAAAAATTTTCTCTTCACCTCACAACACCACAGTTTTTATTGTGGATATCTTAGGAAAAAGTGTGAAGAGCAAGTAACCTCCATCAAAAGGGTAACTAGAGGGGAAAGTCTACACTTTCACAAAGTAGAATTTCTACACATGAACATGAGAGCTTGAGCTCACCCCTAGGACTTGAAAAGTCTTGGGAAGGTTCAAGCCAAATTTCATGTAAATCCAACACTTTTTGAGGCACTTTTGGGTTGTTTCAAAAAGAGACCAATTTGAATGTAAATTCAAATTGCAGCAACTTTCATCACCCAAATTCAAAAGTTAGCTTCATATCTACACTCAGCACATTTTTCTGAGTAAACCCACCAATTTTCATCCCCATTGGAGTTCATCTTGTCAGGAGCTAAAATTGCAAGAATTCAAAACTGAATTTGAATTTCAGTTTAAATATGAAGCAAATTTAACCAAACAAAGTTTGAATTTGAGAATTCAAATTCAAATAAAGACTTGGTGACTAAGTCTCACATTAAATTGTGAGTAGCTGGAGATAATTGAGTGCCAACAGAAATAAAAAGAATTGGAAAGGGGATTTGAGGGGAGAGGGACCCACAGGTCAGTGGGGGAAAATTGGTTTCAGCTGAACGGGTTCGGCTTCTCACCGAAGCAAACGCTCCCGGCGTGCCACCGAGCCGATCCTTCGGACGCCCCCGCGTGAGACGACGCAGCCAGCTCCTGCTTCCTCCCTCGCGCTGGCCAGCTGCTTCCGCCGATCATCACGCACCTAAACCGCTGAACAGAGGCGCCGTGTTCTGTTGCCCAAGAAACGACCGAGCGCACGCCGCCGACTTCGTTCGATCGAAACCCGGAAATTCACCGCGAGCAGCGCCTCTGCTAGCCACAAAACCACACCATCTGCTCGTCCTCTACCTCCTCGGCACGAGAGCAGTCGAGTTCGGCCCTTCCCCAGCCTTAGCTCCACGTTTCCGAGCAACACCCGAGGAACCGCCACCACTCGGCTCACGGTGACAGCCCAGCAGAGGGCCTTTCACAGCTGAGCAAGGACGGTCTCGGACGCGCCAGTGAGCACTACTGCTCCCACCCAAACCACAGGACCAACCGTGAACAGCTGAGCAAGAATTTGGAGAAACTCCGCCGGCGACCGCAGAACAACGTTCCGGTATGAGACCTCCGAATTCCCACTCCCTTCTCGTCATCAGTTCACTAAACTGTGCACACCGGAACTAGACTTGACGGCGCCCAAGTTTGCTTCGCAACCCTAGCTTAATTTTGGCTGTAACCGGCGTATTTCCCGGTTTTCCAGCAGCGATTATGGCGGGAAAGATCGGTCTCACGATGAGACCTAGGGTAGAGCCCTCTCCGGGCAGTCTCACCACCATGACGAGCTTCCCTAGCACCCACTGGTGCTATAGCGCTGATCCACCAATGTTTTGGCGGGCTAAACTGTCCGGGCAACGTGACCGAAGGGTTGCCGAGCCGCAGCACCGTCGCCGGCTAGGTTAGGGCCATCGCCGGCCGGAGTAGGCCCTGACGGCGAGTTTCCGGCCGGGAGGCGGTCGGGAGACCAAGTCCGGCAAGCTTCGGAAGTGTGCCGGCGAGGGGGCGGCGCGGGAAAAAGGGGCGGGCGCGAGGAAGAAGACGAGCCGGCCGGGCCCGCTCGTCAGTCCCTCGTGGCACAGGATGAGGATTTTCTGTTGCACCGGATCGGTTGTGAACGCGCGGAAAACAATCCTGTGGCCCCGTGTGGTTCAGCCGAGGTGATGACACGTGGGAGCCGGGCCCGCTGTCAGAAATTCGAACTTTTCCCGGTTAATTCAAATTCCAGAAATTTCCCAAACTTTAGAGCTCCATAACTTTTGATAGGAAGCTCCAAATTTAGTGATTCAAATTGGGTTGGATTCATCTTGCCTAGCTCTGTTCAAATATACAACTCAATTTGTATGAAACCCATTAATTAATTCTGGAAAATTCTTTAAAGCTTTTCAGCAAAAGAATTTTAGAGGGAGTTTGGTTCATCCAAAAATCCCCAAATTTTGCCAGAATGTTCTTTAGGGCATTAGTGAACACCTGTAAAAGTTTCAGACCATTTGGGGTTGATTTGATCAGAGCAATTCAATTTGGAAGGTGCTGTGTTCATTTGAATACAGAAACATTTTCAGAGAATTTCCAAAACTTGGAAATTCAGTTCTGGGCAATTCTTAACTCTAAAAATGCTAGGAAAATTCATGCAAACTCTATAAGCTATAATTGAAATTGTAGTTCACTAAGTTGGGCATGAACAGGGGTTAATTCTTCTTTGCTTATTTGCTAAAAGAATTATTCTGAGCAAACCACTCCATGAAAAGTGCTAATGTTTGGTCCAGAGAGTTTTCTTGTGACAAGGAACTCACACAAAAATTCTCAGCTCCATTGGAGCTCTAGATCACCCCTGTCCTGTTTAACCACTTAAGGGATTAATATGGAAAAGGGGGAAAACCACTTAGCATTTAACCATGTGATTAAGTCCAAGCCAAACCACCAACACCAGTTCATATTTAAATTCTTAAACAAAGTTCCAGGTGTTAGAGGCTGGTTATTAGAACTAATAGCAGTAACCTTACAATAACTTGTATGCATATTAATTAACATGTAGTATTTCATAAACGTGTAGTCACTGAAGAAGAGACTCCGGAAGTGCTGGACTTCCTTCTTCCGGACGAAGACTTAACCCCTGACCAGCAGCAACAAGGCAAGCCCCGGTTTGCATTAACCCTTTTTATAAGTCTTACTTTGTTTACATGTGTCATGTGAAGTATGTATGTGCATTAGGTATAGGATGAATGAAACTCCATGACACGACCCCATTGGTCCTGTCGAGCCAGGATCACGCTGAGGGGTGCTGCGTTGCACAGCACCGTATAACACACGTCAAAGGTGCAAAGCGGAAGCGGAAGCTTTATTACATAAACAGGTTTATGAACATGTTTACATCAAAATAAGTTCAGTCTACACTCACGGGCGTAGACTAAGCATCAAGTGCACGTTCAGCCCTCGAACGTGTCCTTGCTAGCACACACGCACACTAACTCTGCGGCGTGCACGACTCCCACTCGACGGGGTTCCCCTCCTGGGGTTCCGTCTCCTCTTCGGGAGTCCCTTCCTCATAGAACCCTGCAAAAGCTTCAAACACAAGCAGTGAGCACGAAGGCTCAGCAAGTCTGACCCGTCTCACCTAAACATGGAACTTCTACATGAGGGTAATGGGTTACATGAGGTAAAAATCATTTGCAAGGACTCGCCTAATTAGTAGAACCTTACTTTCAAGTTTTAGCAGCAGGTTGTGGAAACCTTACGCTAAGGTACATGAGAGAGCCGCAATCAAACAAGAAACACATTTGTCTCATGTACTTTGCCCAAAGTTGAAAAGAACTTTAGTTAGCTCTAAGCTACAGCATGTCATTAACAATCAATGTTCAGCTTTCAATCAGCAACATTTTTAACATGTAACTAGCCTGTTCTTTCTACGTCACGGTACAGTGAACAAGTGGTACTCACTGACCGCGAGGGACGGCGATTATAATCGATTTACACCTGCAGGGTTACCCGAACAACCCGTCACGTACGCCCGTACTCGATGTTGCCTACGACAACCATCACGGACGCCGTACGCAACTACCTTTCACCCGTTAGCCAAATATTGAACCGGTCCCATCGTCCCGAGCAAGAGGTCTCTGCACGCGCATCTCCGTGCCGCCAGCCGATTTACACCTCGAGCTCTCAACCTACCCTCTGAACGACGGGCAATGCCTCAATGCCCAGCTACCCGAGTTACATCAGTTTCCCGGTTCCCATATAGCCGGTAGGTCTTCGGTACTGTTCTAGCTTGTTCAACAGGCCCGCACACGGCTCGGTCCTCAATTGACACGAGCGGAGCTACAGCAAACAGGCCCCAAAGTCCTGCTGCCCTTACTCTCCGCTCGGTCTCATTTTCTTGCCATGTGTATCATGTGCTATCTCTACCCGAGCAATGTGCCTCTAGCCTATTCTCGCGAGTAGTTCCAACTACTCGACTTGTACCGAATCCTACTCTATCCTAGCAATGCAGTGGCTAACGAGGTTTTCAATCCTAAACCCACCCATGGTTATCTTGGCTGTGCAGTTGGGTTTCCAATCAAGACTCTAATGCAAAGAACAATATTCAAAGATGTGCTCAAAACAATAAACATTTGTAAAAAGGTTAATGCAAACCGGGGCTTGCCTTGCTGCTCTTGGTCGTAGGCTAGCTGTTCCTCCGGAGTAACGAAGTCTAGGACTTCGGGTTCCTCCTCGACCTTAGCGACTACATGATAGCAACAATACATGTATTAATTTAATGCATTTGTATTAAGTTTGAAATTGTGAAGTCTATAACCTTTGTTAGTTAGACCTAATGACTGTGAAACTTTTTCTGTGGCTTGGTTACAACCTAAACCTATACCTGGTCAAGTTTTAGTTGCAGCAAAGCTCATTTGAGCCCTCCACAAATAATTATGTCCTTGACCTTAATTAAAGGCTTTTAGGGTGTTCTAAGTATTTTCATGAAACCAACTATGACTTTCTGAAAACTAGATTTTCAGAGGGTTCTAATGGAGTTGGTCTCATTTAATTTGGAAGTCTCTAACTAAAGATATGAGCTAAACAATTTCAGAGAAAATTCTGAAAATGTTTCTGAACATTTTCTATTTTCTCTGGGACAGTTTCACTAATCACACCATTAGGTGGACCAAATGAGGTCAAATAGATCTGAAATTTTTATGGTAGTTCAAGGATATTTTGGTGAACATCTCAGCAAAATTTCAGGATTTTCCTCCAAAGGATTCTCCAGTTAAAATTCCTAACAGTTTAAACTTTAAGGAATTAATTCTGGAGAATTAAGGAATTTCATGAAGTGAAACTTGATTTTTTAGAAAGTACTCAGAGAGCTGAATCCAGCAAAATTTGGTTCACTCAATTTGGAGCTTTCTAGCCAAAGTTATAAAGATTTGAAGTTTGAACTAAAACTGAAATTCGGGGAAAAGTTTAAACTCTGGCTTGTGGGCCCCGCACACAGTGCGTCGTCTCCCTCCTCGCGCCAACTGCGCGGCGGCGGCGTTCTCCGGCGACCCTCGCCGGAACTGAGTTCCCGGCCACCCCCCGGCCCGAAACTTGCCGCCTGCCCCTTTTCCGACCCCCTGGACTCGATGGTAGGGTCGCCGGCCGCCGGCGATGACCGGAAACCCGTGCGCACCGGTGACAGCACCTGCTAGGGTTCCGGTGAGGTCGGTCCCGCTCTCCCGTGCACCAAATCGACCGGAAATCGGTCGGAGAGCATCAGTAGGGCATGGGAAACACGAACTAGGGCTGGGTGGAAGCTAGAAATACCGGCAACTAGGCTCTCGACGGTGAGCCGAGGTGTTCAGCCATGGCGGCGGGGAAAACAGCCATATCATGGCCGATTCTCGATGGTTTTCTCCAATTCCAGTCTGAGCGTGGGCGCTAGCATGCATAGAAGCTACTAGGTAACGAGCTCGTCCAACCTTCGTGCGTAGAGCACGAATTTCACCCGAAGGTGAGCTCGGTTCTTATGAACTGATCAAGAGTAAATTTGGAAATTCTCGGCCGAGGGTTGATCAATCGCCAAACGGCTTTCGGCTACTCCATCTACATACAATCACGCACCTTTCTTGTGTAGAGAAGAGGACGTGACAACGGCTGTGCCGTGCTGTCCACGGGAGCCCGATCGGCGGCGATGTTCGGCTCGCCGGAGAAATGGCTCGTACAGCTCGAGGAAGCTTGCTCACTGGCCAACACGGAGTGTGGGAGGTTGCTCTCGATCTCTTGGTGCCGTTTTGCTGTGGAGGAGGCTGTGCTCGCGAGTGATCGGCTTGATCAAGCGTGAGCTCGAGCGGCGGTGATGGCAGTGGAAAAACGGCCGAGTATGCCGGCAGCTCGGGGAATGCGTGATCGGAGCACGCCGGGGAGGGAATAAATAGCCCGGCAGCTGGTCTCCGGCTTGGGGCGCGCAGCAGGAGCTGGCGCCGGCTGCCCCCCTCGGTGGCGCGCGCACGCTGCAGCCGGGAACCGACTGAACTGTGTTTCAGTCGGTTTGTATTGAGGCAGAGGCTGACATGTGGGTCCCACCCCTCCTTTTAACCTCTGAAATTTACTCCTAACAACTGTGGTAAACAGTGAACCCTATACTACCCTTGGCAATTCAAATTATTCACCCATGAGCCATTTGAATTGATCAAAGTTCAAATGAGGTTTGGTTTGGATGAATTTCAGCACAAGTTCAGTTTGAAATTCAAATAAAGTTTGAATTTTTTCCCCTTAGCTCATGTCAAGATCAACTCCAAATGGAGTGAAAATTGGTGTGTGAGCTCACAAAAATGTGCTGAGTAAGAATATGCCTTCCACTTTTAAATTCATGGGATAAAAACAGTTTGAATTTAAATATGTTTTCAAACTGCCCTCCTCCTATCTATACCCAACATGACCTCAAAAAGGTTTTGAATTTGGGTGAAACTTGGCATGGACATCCTTAGCAAAGTGTAGGAGTTTTCATATGTTCAGCCCATATATATCACATGTGGGAAATACCACTTTTGCAATGTGTGAGTTTGTTCTCTAATGAGCATGTTGATAATTGTTACTTGCTCTTCATTTGTGTTCATCATTCTTGCTCAAATGAGGTGTGTGGTGTGGTGATGAACACTGCAAATGGGTGTCAAAAACTGAGGCCCTTACATTCCTCCCCCCTTAAAAGAATCTCGTCCCGAGATTATAAGGTGAAAATGAGAGAGAGGGCGGTGGAAAATTACCGGATATGCGACGTGAGAAAGTCGGGGTGGTTAGTGCGAAGGAATTCTTCGCTCTCCCATGTCGCTTCGTCCATGGAGTGATTACTCCATAGAACCTTGTAGAACCACAACGTACGGTTGCGTGTGGTTCGGGCCTTTTCATCAATAATCTGCACCGGTTCCTCCCGATAGGTGAGATCCGGTTGCAGTTCTTCAATGTCTTCCAGCTGGACGGTAGTTGATAGCTTGAGACACTTCCTCAGCTGGGAAATGTGAAAGACGTCGTGCACACCGGAAAGTGCTTCTGGTAATCTCAGCCGGTATGCCACCGATCCACATCTTTCGGTAATTTGGAACGGACCGATGAATCGGGGTGCCAACTTTCCTCTCACCCCAAATCTGTTTACGCCCTTCATTGGAGACACTCGTAGGTACACGCGATCCCCAACTTCGAATTGTAATGGGCGCCTTCTCCGGTCCGCATACTGTTTCTGTCGGGATTGAGCGGCTCTTAGGTTCGCTTGAATCAGTCGAACCTTTTCTTCCGCGTCGTTGACAAGGTCAATCCCGAAGGTAACCCTCTCGCCAGACTCACACCAGTTCAATGGTGTGCGGCATTTCCTGCCGTATAGCACCTCGTAGGGCGCCATCTTGATGCTGGCTTGGTACCCGTTGTTGTATGAGAACTCGGCTAACGGCAAGTGATCATCCCAATTCTTGCCGTGGTCGATAGCGCAAGCTCGTAGCATGTCTTCTAGGATTTGATTTACCCGCTCAGTTTGCCCATCCGTCTGCGGGTGGTAGGCTGAACTACGGATCAGCTTCGTCCCCAAGGCAGCATGTAGCTGCTCCCAAAAACGGGACACAAATAAAGTGCCCCGGTCCGATATGATGGTACGGGGTACGCCGTATAAGCATAGGATCCGTGAGATGTACAGTTCAGCGTACTTCTTGGCGTTGTAGTTGGTGTTGACCGGGATGAAATGGGTAACTTTGGTGAGCCGATCGACGATCACCCACACAGAATCATGTTTCTGTAAGGTGGTGGGTAAACTGACGACGAAATCCATGCCCACGTCCTCCCATTTCCAGGCAGGAATGCCTAGTGGTTGCAGCAGTCCCGGTTTCCGCATATGGTCTGCCTTCACCCTTCGACATGTATCACACTCGGACACGTATTTGGCAGTCTCTCGCTTCATCCGTGTCCACCAAAACCTTCTTCTGAGTTCTTGATACATTTTGTTGCTGCCGGGGTGAATAGAAAACTTTGATAAGTGAGCCTCATCAAAGATTTTCTTCCGTAACTCCGGGTTTCGGGGTACGACGATCCGGTTCTTGAACCATAGGACGCCGTCTCCGTCCTTCCGGAAACATTTCAACTCCCCACTGTCTACACGTCTCCGCAAATGTGACATGCCCTTGTCATTTTTCTGGGATGCCGCTATCTCTTCACGGATGGTGGGGATCAAAGCTAGGTTGTAGAGAGCTCCGTGTGGAATCACATGTAGTGGTGGTTCGCTCTCTTCCAACGGTGTGATGGTCAGATTATTGACGTGTGACTTGCGGCTCAGCGCATCTGCCACAACGTTTGCCTTGCCCGGATGATAATGGATCTCTATCTCATAATCCTTTATCAGTTCTAACCATCTTCGTTGCCTCATGTTCAACTCCTTCTGAGTGAATATGTACTTGAGGCTTTTGTGGTCGGTATATAAATGTACAAGGTTACCGAGTAGGTAGTGCCTCCACATCTTCAGTGCAAGTACCACGGCAGCGAGCTCCAAGTCATGAGTTGGATAATTTTGCTCATGGTTCCTAAGCTGCCGTGATCCATACGCGACCACTCTTCGGTCTTGCATCAGCACACATCCGAGCCCAATGCCGGATGCATCGCAGTACACATCGAACGGTTTTGTTGTGTCTGGCTGCGCCAAAACCGGTGCTGATGTCAGGTGCTTGACTAAAGCCTTGAATGCTGCTTCACATGCTGGACTCCAAACATATTTGGTAGCCTTCTTCAGCAGCTCTGTCATTGGCTTGGCAATCTTTGAGAAGTTCGGAATGAACCTCCGATAATATCCCGCGAGTCCGAGGAAACTCCGTACCTCATGAACAGTTCTCGGGGATTTCCAATTCAGCACTTGCGTGATCTTGCTCGGGTCCACAGCGATACCCTCCGCTGAGATGATATGCCCGAGGAAAGGCACTTGCGATATCCAAAACTCGCATTTGCTGAACTTTGCGTATAACTTGTGATCCCGCAGCCGTTGCAAGACTATACGCAGATGTTTCTTGTGATCTTCCTCCGACTTGGAGTATACTAGGATGTCGTCGATGAAGACCACGACAAACTTGTCCAGCTCCGGCATGAATACCGAGTTCATTAAGTACATGAAGTGAGCTGGAGCATTGGTGAGGCCAAAGGACATGACCAGGTACTCATAAAGTCCATACCTTGTCGAGAAAGCTGTCTTTGGAATGTCCTCCGCCCTTATCTTAATCTGATGGTACCCGGATCTTAAATCCATCTTGGAAAAGATCTTTGCTTCGACCAACTGATCAAACAACATGTCGATCCGTGGCAACGGGTACTTGTTCTTGATGGTTACGGCATTTAATGGACGGTAGTCCACGCAAAGCCGCAACGTTTCATCCTTCTTCTTGACAAATAATGCCGAACAGCCCCATGGCGAGGAGCTCGGCCTAATAAAACCCTTCTCCAGAAGGTCCGTGAGCTGAGTCTTCAGTTCAGCCAACTCCTTGGGCGCCATCTTGTACGGCCTTCGGGATATTGGCATGGTTCCCGGTGCAAGTTCAATCTTGAACTCCACCTCTCTATCGGGTGGCATCCCCGGCAAATCGTCCGGGAATACATCCGGGAACTCTCGGACCACTGGAATGTCTTCCAATCTGATGGTTGTGGCTTGATAGACACTTGGAAGTTTTATTTCTGGACTGTCCAGAAATAATGAGTGAGAACCGTGCACCTCTGAGTTTAAGTGCACGACTCGAAGGACGGTGTCTAAAACAGCGCCGTGGCGGGTTAACCACGACATCCCTAGGATGACATCGACCTTCTGCCCCTCTAAGATAATGAGAGACGTGGGGTACACTCTACCCGCTAAGCATAATGGTGCTTTGGAGACCATTACGCTTGCTGAAATCTTCCCACCCGGTGAACAAATTAAATATGGACTATCGGTGGGTAGTATTGGCAAGCTGTGTTTAGCAATAAAGCTTGGCTAATAAAATTATGCGTGGCGCCTGAATCAAATAGTACTATAGCGGGATGCTGGTGGAGTTGGAACATACCCGCAAGGATTGGCTCGCCCTCCGGTACGTCCTCAATGGCAAGCTGGTGGACAGTACCGGGCCTAGGGTTTGCCCGCCGCGCATTAGTAGGGTTCCGGGGTTGATTCCTCCCTGGAAACTGTGGTGCCACTCCGCCACCTTGCCTCTCCGGGCAACTGCTCGCGAAGTGTCCTGGACGACCACACTTGTAACATGTGGCCGCTGCTGGTGGAGTACTCGGTGGACGAAAGCCCGGCATGCGTTGCGGCGGTGCAAACGCACGCGGCATCGCCCGCTGCTGCTGCTGTTGTTGCGGTGGTGCTGGCAGTGCCGGCCGGAACGCCGGTGAAGAGTACGGCCGACTGCGGAATGACATCGACCGCTGTGGTGGCTGCCAGCGTGGGCCTGATGGTGGGCGATTCACCATCCGAAACTTTTGAGAAGGACCGCCTCCTTCTCCGCTGCTCTGCGGCGCGCTTCGCTTTTGCTCTGCCGCCGCCAACTCCTTGCCGGAGTCCTCCTGAACAATCGCAGCATCAATGATGTCGTTGAGGCTGCCGCGATTGAACATCGCCAGCTTGTCCTTCAGGAGCGGGTTAAGCCCCTGGTAAAAGTGGTCCCGCCGCTTCTCGTCCGTATCTGCGTGATACGACGCGTAGAGCGCGAGATCGTTGAACGCCCTGGAATATTCCAGCGCGTTTCGGCTCCCTTGTTGCAGGTGTAGGAACTCCTGCGTCTTCCTCTTCATCAAACCGGGCGGTATATGATAGGCCCTGAAGGCCGTCCGGAACTCCGCCCAGGTCATCACCCGATCGGTGGGCTGTGAAGCACAGAAGTTGGCCCACCACGCGCTCGCGGATCCTTGGAGCTGCTGGACCGCGAACTGAGTCTTGCGCTGCTCGCTGATTTGGAGCAGCCCGAATTTCATCTCTATGGCGCGGAGCCAGTTGTCCGCGTCAAGTGGTTCATCCGCCCTTGAGAATACAGGGGGATGAGTCGCCAGGAAGTCAGAGTAGGAGCTCTGTTGGCGTTCCTCACGATCTTGACGTCTCTCTGGGCGAGACGTATTCGCAATTAACGTTTGCAGCAGCTCTGTGTGCTGCTGATGTGAACCCGCCATTGCCGCGACAATGTCGGCCAATGTAACCGTTGGCAGTGGCGGTGGCGGTGTTTGCTGTTGCTGTTGCTGCTGCTGTCCCGAGGAGTCCTCGGGAGGCGGTTGGGAGGTCTCTCCCCCTTGGCTAGTACCTCCAACATCAGGGTTGGCACGAGTACGCGTCATTCTGAAATTCAGCACAGCAGCAATTAGCACATGTCTTACTCAAAATTCCATAAACAGCAGTAGGTATTGAAGCGACGCATGATTAACTTGCACAACATTCACATATATTGATAAAGCATAAACTTTATACAAGATACATTATTCTCGGATCTCCGAGAAGTCGTGCTCATGTCGTCACTACCTATACATACGCTACTGTCTACACGACATGTCACCGATTACAAAAGTTGGGTTACGCTACCCTAGCTGCCCTACTTGGCAACCGTAACCCCCTACTCGGAGTAGAACTCGACCTCCTGTGGGTCGTCCTCCTCCGGTACCTCCGCTGGTGGCTCGGGGTCTACCACCTCTTCTCCCATTCCGGGTTCTCCCACGGCTGGAAGACCCAAGACTACCGGTACGCCCAATACCGGGGGCACGAGGTCCTGTAATGCATGCACCTCGTCCATAGCCTGGTTGTAGTCCTCTTCCCAGCCTTGTCCTTCCTCAATAGCGTCGTCCCGCTCTTGAGCAAGGTCCGCATTCTGCTGGGTTAGGGTCTGCACCAGCTCTTGCAACGCCGCGATGTCAACACGGCTCTTCTTCTTTGCCTTCTTCAGACGACGCAACTGATTGTGTTGTTCATTCAGTCGCTTGATCGTCGGAAGGAGAACATTGCGGAGTGCGCTGTGAGCACTCTCAAAATGATCTCCACGGCTTGTGCTCTCCTTGAGCTTGGTGGCGAGATGCTCCGTATGAACAGCTTGGCTGTCCATCACAGCGTTTCCCGCCCTCATTTGGAGACCGAGATTTGCCTCCGCGGGATTGTACCTTGGGCAACTCGGGTCTGTTGCCTCCAGGTACCTCTCTTCCCACACATGCTGAGCTTGTCCCTCCACCGGAACGAGTGCGTATGGTGTGCCCTCCATAGCCTGCACGTGTAGTTGGCAGAAACGTGACATAGTGTCACGGGCTGCCACTTGCCACATCCCTTCCGGTTGTCTTCCTCTCACCGTGACGGTGAATGGCACCCAACCGGGTGGAGTAGGCCCTGCAGGAACCTCGACATGGATCGTCCACGTCTTGTTCCCCTCTTCGCCTTCTTCCTTGGCGAAGTATTGCGGCATCTGGTTATACCCGAAATATTGGAGCATTTGCCACAATGCTTCCGGGTAGCCGCTACGGTCAGAGCAGTGGGAAACTACCCACCCGTTCTCCAACCGTTTATCTGCTGCCATCTGTAAAAATATATTTGAGAAATGTCAAATATTTATTTGAACAGTAACCCATTGAGTTATAACATAAGATATGTCATTGAACCCCTAAAACTTGGAAACATAGTTCAAATTTTTAAACAAATTTGACTGCTGATCTGCTGTTCCCATGACAGCCCTGACCAGTTTCCATATCAATCTGATTTAGGCCAGGTTAAAAGCAAAACCAGTCCTGGAGCTCAACATCAAAGTTAAAGTTAACTTCAATAGCCTTCCAGAAAGTATTTGGTTGGCCTAAGATCTGTCCTGGTTCAAAAGTTATGAGATGTCAAAGTTAACAGAATTTTTGGAGAAAATTGGACAGCACCTCCCGGCTTTAGGTACTGCTTGGATCCAAGAATCCCAGTTAATTCTATTCCTAACCTGACAAAACTTTCTGTTACAAAGTTGTAACCCATCTCATAAGATTTCCAGAACTACCTCATTTTCTATTTTTGAATTTTTAAGCAGGAAGTTATGCTTAATTTACAGAGAGTCTACAGAGAGTCTTTGCTCTGTCCTGTTTTCTGGACAGTTTCAACTCTACTGCATTTTTCGAGTGGTTAAGGGATGAAACACCTCTGGAACTCAACAGAAAAGTTGTAAAGCTCCTCCCAAGCTTTCCAGAAATGTATCATACGACCCCAACCTCGAAAGAGCTCAACCTCTAACCTCTGATTAACTTCAGCCTTGATTTAGCTGAAAACAGAGTGCTCTGTCCTTAACATCCTATAAGTTGAAAACTTATTAGCTTTGAATATCCTGTTCAAGGGAAGGAGTTACATCAAGTTTTACTACTTTGGGTCAAAACCTTCAAATTTTTAAATGAAGTTGTTCATTTAGTTGGGTGTGACGTCGATGCGTCACCAGCTTATGTCGGTACTACGTCCTCACAAAGGAAAAACCTATACCGGACTTAGCCGGCTTCGTTAGTTCAGTGGCACTACACGTCACTCGCACACGAATGCTACACGTCTACCATTTCATGGTCAGGCTACCTGCAGAAACTCAAACAATCATCAGACTCGGCTGCACACCGAGCCCGGAATCCATACAGTTTGTACACCCGGCCGTCATCACTCGCCCGGATGTTCTCAAGCCAAACACGCCTTGAGTTACGTGTTCACGTCTCAGACCACGTGACGGGGTCTCCCAAGTTGCACCACGCACGCCAGGGACAGACGTTGCTCGAATACCCCAAACGACATGAAGAGTCGTAGAGGATATCAAAGCGGGTCGGGTTACCTGCCACCCGTGGGGCTCCACCCTTCAGCTTGTGCGCACTGGTGGACAGCGCTTACGTGCACCCCCCAAGACATGAACGTCCCGAGATGCACGATTTTCCGACATAACAATTAGGTTACTAAGCCACTTTCTATATACTAATAACATCCTTATACGGGCTACTAACTCGTTCCTCACTGGATTTTTGAAAAAGAAGACCTTTGTACTGTGTTAAACCTCAAGCGAGCTCTGATACCACACTGACACGACCCCATTGGTCCTGTCGAGCCAGGATCACGCTGAGGGGTGCTGCGTTGCACAGCACCGTATAACACACGTCAAAGGTGCAAAGCGGAAGCGGAAGCTTTATTACATAAACAGGTTTATGAACATGTTTACATCAAAATAAGTTCAGTCTACACTCACGGGCGTAGACTAAGCATCAAGTGCACGTTCAGCCCTCGAACGTGTCCTTGCTAGCACACACGCACACTAACTCTGCGGCGTGCACGACTCCCACTCGACGGGGTTCCCCTCCTGGGGTTCCGTCTCCTCTTCGGGAGTCCCTTCCTCATAGAACCCTGCAAAAGCTTCAAACACAAGCAGTGAGCACGAAGGCTCAGCAAGTCTGACCCGTCTCACCTAAACATGGAACTTCTACATGAGGGTAATGGGTTACATGAGGTAAAAATCATTTGCAAGGACTCGCCTAATTAGTAGAACCTTACTTTCAAGTTTTAGCAGCAGGTTGTGGAAACCTTACGCTAAGGTACATGAGAGAGCAGCAATCAAACAAGAAACGCATTTCTCTCATGTACTTTGCCCAAAGTTGAAAAGAACTTTAGTTAGCTCTAAGCTACAGCATGTCATTAACAATCAATGTTCAGCTTTCAATCAGCAACAGTTTTAACATGTAACTAGCCTGTTCTTTCTACGTCACGGTACAGTGAACAAGTGGTACTCACTGACCGCGAGGGACGGCGATTATAATCGATTTACACCTGCAGGGTTACCCGAACAACCCGTCACGTACGCCCGTACTCGATGTTGCCTACGACAACCATCACGGACGCCGTACGCAACTACCTTTCACCCGTTAGCCAAATATTGAACCGGTCCCATCGTCCCGAGCAAGAGGTCTCTGCACGCGCATCTCCGTGCCGCCAGCCGATTTACACCTCGAGCTCTCAACCTACCCTCTGAACGACGGGCAATGCCTCAATGCCCAGCTACCCGAGTTACATCAGTTTCCCGGTTCCCATATAGCCGGTAGGTCTTCGGTACTGTTCTAGCTTGTTCAACAGGCCCGCACACGGCTCGGTCCTCAATTGACACGAGCGGAGCTACAGCACACAGGCCCCAAAGTCCTGCTGCCCTTACTCTCCGCTCGGTCTCATTTTCTTGCCATGTGTATCATGTGCTATCTCTACCTGAGCAATGTGCCTCTAGCCTATTCTCGCGAGTAGTTCCAACTACTCGACTTGTACCGAATCCTACTCTATCCTAGCAATGCAGTGGCTAACGAGGTTTTCAATCCTAAACCCACCCATGGTTATCTTGGCTGTGCAGTTGGGTTTCCAATCAAGACTCTAATTCAAAGAACAATATTCAAAGATGTGCTCAAAACAATAAACATTTGTAAAAAGGTTAATGCAAACCGGGGCTTGCCTTGCTGCTCTTGGTCGTAGGCTAGCTGTTCCTCCGGAGTAACGAAGTCTAGGACTTCGGGTTCCTCCTCGACCTTAGCGACTACATGATAGCAACAATACATGTATTAATTTAATGCATTTGTATTAAGTTTGAAATTGTGAAGTCTATAACCTTTGTTAGTTAGACCTAATGACTGTGAAACTTTTACTGTGGCTTGGTTACAACCTAAACCGATACCTGGTCAAGTTTTAGTTGCAGCAAAGCTCATTTGAGCCCTCCACAAATAATTATGTCCTTGACCTTAATTAAAGGCTTTTAGGGTGTTCTAAGTATTTTCATGAAAGCAACTATGACTTTCTGAAAACTATATTTTCAGAGGGTTCTAATGGAGTTGGTCTCATTTAATTTGGAAGTCTCTAACTAAAGATATGAGCTAAACAATTTCAGAGAAAATTCTGAAAATGTTTCTGAACATTTTCTATTTTCTCTGGGACAGTTTCACTAATCACACCATTAGGTGGACCAAATGAGCTCAAATAGATCTGAAATTTTTATGGTAGTTCAAGAATATTTTGGTGAACATCTCAGCAATATTTCAGGATTTTCCTCCAAAGGATTCTCCAGTTAAAATTCCTAACAGTTTAAACTTTAAGGAATTAATTCTGGAGAATTAAAAAATTTCATGAAGTGAAACTTGATTTTTTAGAAAGTACTCAGAGAGCTGAATCCAGCAAAATTTGGTTCACTCAATTTGGAGCTTTCTAGCCAAAGTTATAAAGATTTGAAGTTTGAACTAAAACTGAAATTCGGGGAAAAGTTTAAACTCTGGCTTGTGGGCCCCGCACACAGTGCGTCGTCTCCCTCCTCGCGCCAACTGCGCGGCGGCGGCGTTCTCTGGCGACCCTCGCCGGAACTGAGTTCCCGGCCACCCCCCGGCCCGAAACTTGCCGCCTGCCCCTTTTCCGACCCCCTGGACTCGATGGTAGGGTCGCCGGCCACCGGCGATGACCGGAAACCCGTGCGCACCGGTGACAGCACCTGCTAGGGTTCCGGTGAGGTTGGTCCCGCTCTCCCGTGCACCAAATCGACCGGAAATCGGTCGGAGAGCATCAGTAGGGCATGGGAAACACGAACTAGGGCTGGGTGGAAGCTAGAAATACCGGCAACTAGGCTCTCGACGGTGAGCCGAGGTGTTCAGCCATGGCGGCGGGGAAAACAGCCATATCATGGCCGATTCTCGATGGTTTTCTCCAATTCCAGTCCGAGCGTGGGCGCTAGCGTGCATAGAAGCTACTAGGTAACGAGCTCGTCCAACCTTCGTGCGTAGAGCACGAATTTCACCCGAAGGTGAGCTCGGTTCTTATGAACTGATCAAGAGTAAATTTGGAAATTCTCGGCCGAGGGTTGATCAATCGCCAAACGGCTTTCGGCTACTCCATCTACATACAATCACGCACCTTTCTTGTGTAGAGAAGAGGACGTGACAACGGCTGTGCCGTGCTGTCCACGGGAGCCCGATCGGCGGCGATGTTCGGCTCGCCGGAGAAATGGCTCGTACAGCTCGAGGAAGCTTGCTCACTGGCCAACACGGAGTGTGGGAGGTTGCTCTCGATCTCTTGGTGCCGTTTTTCTGTGGAGGAGGCTGTGCTCGCGAGTGATCGGCTTGATCAAGCGTGAGCTCGAGCGGCGGTGATGGCAGTGGAAAAACGGCCGAGTATGCCGGCAGCTCGGGGAATGCGTGATCGGAGCACGCCGGGGAGGGAATAAATAGCCCGGCGGCTGGTCTCTGGCTTGGGGCGCGCAGCAGGAGCTGGTGCCGGCTGCCCCCCTCGGTGGCGCGCGCACGCTGCAGCCGGGAACCGACTGAACTGTGTTTCAGTCGGTTTGTATTGAGGCAGAGGCTGACATGTGGGTCCCACCCCTCCTTTTAACCTCTGAAATTTACTCCTAACAACTGTGGTAAACAGTGAACCCTATACTACCCTTGGCAATTCAAATTATTCACCCATGAGCCATTTGAATTGATCAAAGTTCAAATGAGGTTTGGTTTGGATGAATTTCAGCACAAGTTCAGTTTGAAATTCAAATAAAGTTTGAATTTCTCCCCCTTAGCTCATGTCAAGATCAACTCCAAATGGAGTGAAAATTGGTGTGTGAGCTCACAAAAATGTGCTGAGTAAGAATATGCCTTCCACTTTTAAATTCATGGGATAAAAACAGTTTGAATTTAAATATGTTTTCAAACTGCCCTCCTTCTATCTATACCCAACATGACCTCAAAAAGGTTTTGAATTTGGGTGAAACTTGGCATGGACATCCTTAGCAAAGTGTAGGAGTTTTCATATGTCCAGCCCATCTATATCACATGTGGGAAATACCACTTTTGCAATGTGTGAGTTTGTTCTCTAATGAGCATGTTGATAATTGTTACTTGCTCTTCATTTGTGTTCATCATTCTTGCTCAAATGAGGTGTGTGGTGTGGTGATGAACACTGCAAATGGGTGTCAAAAACTGAGGCCCTTACACTCCACTTGCATAACCAAAGGGTCCTAAAAGAGTGAGGGTAGTGTCAAGGACCTCGAGTAGACAGGCTATGCTTAATGAGTCATAGGACTTCGGTACAAGTCGAGTAGTTGGAATCTACTCGCGAGATAGGCATTGGGACGCACGGGTTCGGTTGAGTGATGTGAGATCACCTTAGTAATGAAAATGAGACTAGGCAGGGGCTAGGGCGCAGCAAGAGGAAGTCTTGTGTGCGCAGCCCTGTCCGTGTCGATTGAGGACCGATCCGTGTGCGGCCCTACTGAACAAGTATTGAACGTACCGAAGGCATATCGGATATATGGGCCCCGATAAACCGATGTAGCCTAAACCTCCGGGCGTCGAGGAATAACGCACCGATTTATAGGTGTAGGCTGAGGGCAGCAAGGTGGAAATCTGCCAACGGGCATAGAGAGATGCTCCGTGTGGGGAACCTCCTGCTCGTTTCGGTGCGACCGGTTCGACGTTTGGGCTGTTGGGTAAAAGGTTGTCCCGTACGACATCGAGTGAGCGTGCTGTGCAGCTCCACGGGTGGGCGTACGTGACGTGCTCTTTGGGTTTCCCTGCAGGTGTATATCGAGTCGATTCGCCGTCCCTCACGGTGACGAGTACCGCTTGTTCACTGCGTCGTAACGTAGACTAACGAATGAAATGTTATGATTCAATATTGCTGTTATGATATAATTGTATTGTTACATGTGTGCCACTAAATATTGCTCACTAAATTTCAGCTTCATGAACCGTTAACTTGGTGCTAAAAGATGAACTAAGGATGAACTTGTAGGCATGTCCATTTGCTGCACCAT
The DNA here is from genome assembly GCA_030760725.1 of Neostapfia colusana. NCBI lineage: Eukaryota > Viridiplantae > Streptophyta > Magnoliopsida > Poales > Poaceae > Neostapfia > Neostapfia colusana. Next base: position 81,540,390 of record JASWHV010000008.1, on the reverse strand, counting down.
TGCTATCCTATGTCATGGTACACCTCATGTAGAGTTTCATGCTTAGGTGAGTCGGTTAAGCCTTGCTGAGCCTTCGTGCTCACGGTTGCTGCTTAAGTGTTTTTCATGTGAGGAGCCACCCACGGACTCGGAGTACGAGTGTGAGTGGGAGCCGTACACGCCGCGCTGAGCTGAGGAGTGCAGCTAGTGTGGGTTGCCCTAGGGCTGGGCAACCAACTTTTGCTAAATAGGCGGGCGTGAGTTGTATAGTGTAGTCTTCCGCTGTGTAATATAAACAATAGTTGTAACTGAAGTTTGTACCTGTTTGTACAGTTTCAGTTGTTTTTCCCATGTAATATATTATGTTCTTATGACGTGTGCTGTCGGGTGTCGCATCGCGTGGCACCACCCTCTGCGATCCTGGATGAGCGGATTCTGGTCCGCCACATCTAGCTAGCCCTCCCCTTTGGCTATGAAATTTTTATGGTGGCTTGGTATGGTCCTAACCAGAGTCTTGACCAAGTTTCATTTGAAAGAAGGTTCATTTGAGCTATGTACAAATAAAAGCCTATTTGGTCAATATTAGAGCCTCTAAGGAATTCTAGGGTTTTTCATGGCCCCAACCATTACTTTCTGGAAACGAGAATTTTAGATGGTTCTAATGGAATTGGTTTCATGTCATTTGAAGAATTCTAGAGGAATTTATGCCCTAAACAAGATTTGAGAAAATCTGAAAAATGTTTCTGTACATTTTTCTATTTTCTCAGGGCAGTTCACTTAATCACACCATTAAGGGGACTAAATGAACTTGGATGAGTCTGAAAATTTTACTGTGACTCAAGGATTTTCCATTGAACCTTCCAGCCAAATTTAAGAATTTTTCATAAAGTAATTCTCCAGATAAAATTCCTAATAATTTGAATTTTAGGGATTTAATTCTGGAAAACTACTAAGTTTCATGAGCTGAAATTGGTATTGCTGGAAAGTACTCAAAATTCTGAGTTCAGAAAAATTTGGTTCACTGAATTTGGGGCTTCCTACACAAAGTTATGAATTTCTAAAGTTTGAGCTGAAAGTGGAATTGTTTTGCTATTGGAAAAGAACCTGGGCCCACGCTTTAAATATCAGCCAGTGAAAACCGAGAACACACGGGGTTACTGAGTTCCCACGGTGTAGCCACAAAAGATCAGAAGCTACAGAGGATCTCAGTTCAACCGCCGAGTGGCTGACAGGTGGGACCGGCATCTCTTCTTCAACCATCAGTCCGCTTCTTCCCGCGCGCGCGCTCTCCTCGTCGGCTGTTTCTTCTCCCCCTTGGCCCCTCCCTCCTAGGCAACCTCCCGGCCTGATTTTCGCTTACTAGGGGTTTTGAGGGTCGGGGAAACAGTTTTTGGAGTTGGTGTGAGCCCTAGAGGTCCGCAAAGGTCGGGCGACGGGCGGTGGCTTCGGATCAAGTCCGGCGACGTCGGCTGGTGGCCCTAGCACGCCAAAACCTCAAGGGATGGGCTCTAAAGCATCCTCGGATGCTAGGGAAACTCGACAAAGACCCAAACGAGTGCGGAAACGATGGTTACTATGAGTTCACCGTGCGCCCGAGAGTGGTGGCGACGATTGAGCTCGGGAAAGATAGAAATTCTTGGTCTATATGGCGTTTAAGGCTAGAGTTGTGAAGGGAAATTGGTCGCCGACTACTCTAGCACCTTTGTGCATGATCTGATGAACTCTAAGCGCGGTTAGGGTGCGAATTTCTGGATCCCCCCCCCGAGAGGTTCGTGGAACCGCTCTGGAAGAAGAATGACAAATTCAGTCACTAGGGTCCACGGTTTGCTCCCATTTTTTAGTAGAAGCACCACCAGGACAGGGCGCTCCCGGGGACGTGCTGGCTCAGCTGTGAAAACCTCTGTGACAAGCTGCCCACGGACGACCAGTCGCCAGTGCGCCAAGGTTGCCGCGGCGGCTCTGTGTTCTCGGCGTATGGACAACCTAGCTAGCCTAGTGAGGTGTGGAGAAGGTAGCGGGGTTCCTCCAGTACCTTTTGTGCAGCTCGGGAAGTTCGGGTCTGCGAGCTTGATCGTCTCCCGATCGAATTCTTTGGAGAGGGGCGGCGGACGACTGTGTCGGTGGCCGAGCAACGGAATAGCGTAGGGATCCGGGTTCTGCCGTGGTGGCGGGGGTGTATTCGCGATCGATAACCACACGGTGCACCAGCTGAGCATGAGCTGGGGGAGGTGGACGCTCAGGCAGCTTGGTGTCGAGCGCTGCCGAGGCCCAGTAAACAGAGCTCGCCCAGGGGTTTACTTCACTCAGAAGTTTAGCTGACTGGTGGGCCCTCCCCCCCCCTAATTCCTTCTTCACCCCTCTGCTGCAAATATCTCACCCACTAAACATTGAATGGTAGACTTTGCCACCAAGTCATGGTTTGAATTTGAGTTCCCAAATTTGAAATTTGTTTGGCTAAATTTGCTTCATATTTGAACTGAAATTCAAATTCAGTTTTTTGAATTATTGCAAATTCGGCTCCCGACAAGATGAACTCCAATGGGGGTGAAAATTGGTGGACCAACTCAGAAAAATGTGCTGAGTTTGTATATGAAGCTAAATTTTGAATTTAAGTGATGAATGTTGCTGCAATTTGAATTTACTTTCAAAATGGCCTCTTTTTCAAATGCCTCCAAAAGTGTCTCACAAAGTGTTGGATTTGCATGAAACTTGGCCTGAACCATCCCAAGACTTTTTAAGTTCTAGGGGTGAGCTCAACCTCTCATGTTCATATGTATAAATCCTACTTTGTGAAAGTTAGGGCTTTCCCCTCTAATCATCCTTTTGATGGTGGTTACTTGCTCTTCACAAGTCTTCACAAGATATCCACAACAAAAGCTGTGGTGTTGTGAGGTGATGAAAAATTTTGCATGTCCCTTTTCTTCGGCTTTTACAGACGGAGCATTGGTCAACCCAAAGGACATGACAATATATTCATAAAGACCATATCTTGTCGAGAACGCCGTCTTAGGTACGTCTTCTGCCCGGATTTTTATCTGGTGATACCCAGACCGAAGATCCATCTTGGAGAATACCTTAGCACCCACTAGTTGATCAAATAAAATATCGATGCGGGGTGGTGGATACTTATTCTTGATAGTGCCAGCATTCAGTGGACGATAATCTACGCATAGCCTCAAAGTCTCGTCCTCCTTCTTCACGAAGAGTGCGGAACAGCCCAGGTGATGAACTTGGGCGTATAAAACCTTTGTCCATGAGGTCATTCAGCTGCTCCTTCAATTCCGCTAGCTCCTTTGGTGCCATTTTGTATGGTCACCGAGAAATAGGTGTTGTTCCCGGTGCGAGTTCAATCTTGAACTCAACATCACGTTCGGGCGGCATGCCCAGTAAATCTTCGGGAAACACATATGGATATTCACATACCACTGGAATATCCTCAAGTTTAGGAGCTTCAATCTGATGCACTGCTTCAACTCGTTATAATGGATCCACAAGATTCAATGTGTTGCAACCGTGTATTTGGGAATCCAGTTGGACAGTCCGAGAGCTGATGTCAAAGATAGCTCCATAATGTGTCAACCATGACATCCCCAAGATAATATCAATCCTTTGGCCTTTGAGTATGATAAGGCTCGCAAGATGGATGTCTCCACCCAAGCATAAAGGTGCCCGTGAGACCATCTCATCTGTTGATATCTTGCCTCCGGGTGATCTGATAGGAAATTGATGCTTAACTGTGCTAAATGGAAGATTATTGTTCAGCACATAGTCTCTGCTAATAAAATTGTGGGTGGCCCCGGAGTCAAACAAAATGTTAGTGGGCTGTTCATGTAAAGTGAACATGCCCGCTAAAACTGGTTCGCCTTTTGCAATGTCCTCAATAGCATTGTAATTAACCCTGCCAGCTTTTGAAAGATTCTTCTTTGAAGGTTCATGATGCTGATCTGAGCATTGATGAGACAACACACGAGTGTGACTCTGCTCAGCACCACGACGGTTTCGTGTTGTAGATATCCTCAGCTCTCTACCAACACGAGGTGGAGATAAGCTGTGAACAGCTGGTTGTGGTAGGGTTGCACAAATAAGTTCTGATAGCTGCTGTTGAGGTGGAGGCTCATAAGTGATCAACTCCAGCCGTGGTTGTGAGAGTTGCACCACAGGCTGAATTTGTTGCCTAACTGGCGAGTAATACCGCACTCGATAGTTCGGAGGAACTTCGATATTGCTGTCCGGAGGTATACTCCTTTTCAGCTCCGCTTCACAACGGAGATGCATGTCTTCTTTAATGATAGCGGCATTTACCAACTCATTGTAAATACCGTTATTGAACAAGGTCACTTGTTCCTGAAGTTTGACATTCAAACCTCGGAAGAAATACTCACACTTCAACGCTTCCGAGTCAACCATATGAGTGGCGTATTGCATCAAGTCTTCAAACTCTTTCAAGTACTCGTACACACTCCTTTCTCCTTGCTTTAATTCCTGAAAATCTTGATACTTTGTTTGAAGAATTCCCGAACAAACGTGACGTGCCCAGAAAACATTCAAGAATTCTTCCCACGTCACTCAATGACCTTCAGGAAGAGTAGGGATGTACTCCGCCCACCAGGCTCCAGCGGCTCCGTGGAGTTGTTGAGCGGCAAATAGAGTCTTCTGATATTCATCGCTCTCTAGCGTATCGAACTTGGCTTCAATACATTGGAGCCAATGAGCCGACTCCAACGGTTCTTTCGCTTCTGAGAAAACCGGTGGTTGTCTTGCTAAGAAATCCAGATAAGTGCTTGGCGGGGGATTTTGCTGTAGTGTCTCCTGTCGTATGCTCTGTCGCACCAACATATCCAGAGACTCAACCATCTTTGCCAAGATTCCCGCCAATCCGGTTGATGATGTCGGCACTTCTTGTTGTGGCGAATTACTTTCGCCGTGACTCGACTCACCAACCTCACTCCTGGAATGAGAACGATCCATGCTGCAAGAGTGAGCAATTTATGGTTAAAATTCAAAGTTTAAACTCAACTTGAATTGAAAACATAACCGTAAAAACATTACATCAATATTGCAGCATTACACAAGCTAACTAGGGTTTCGAAAATTCTGAAATCTACCAACTTTAACAAGTTTGTCCAAACCCTTGATTCCAACAGTAGGACAAACTGAAAAATAACTCAAGAACATGTTACGGAGCTTAGAGAAGTCTAAGACATCCCTGTCCACAACAAGTCTCAAGCTAAATGACAATAAGTACTACTCTGTTCAGAATGACCAATAGCTCTTAATCCCAGAATTTGAGTATGACAATAGCTATTTCATGTCTTAAGTTGAATATCAAAGTTATAGTTAACTTCAATATCTTTCCAACGAGTATTCATTTGTCTTCATATCAGTTCTGGATCAAAAGTTGTGATATTTCAAAGTTAACAGAAATCTGGAACAATTTTGACAGCACCTCCTTTGAAAGTGTCTGTTTTGTCCGCAAGATTTCATCACTTTAAACTCCAAATCTGGAGAAAATTTGAACTAAAAAACCATAGAATATATCACAAGATTTCCAATGGTGCATTCGTGACACTTAGAAATTTTTCTATAGAAAGTTATGGTTGACATAAAAAAATTTCCAGAGAGCATCTTGTGTCTGTCATGTTTTTTGACAGTTCACACTCATCTGAGAATTTCATCCATTTGGAGGGTGATTCTGATCTGGAGTTCTACAGAAGAGTTGTATAAGACTTCAACCTCTTTCCAGAAATGTATCACTAACCTCCATTGGTTCAACAAAACAAAAGTTATGTCATGTTCAACTTCAGCAAAATTCTGCCGAAAACAGGGGAGGTTATTCCTAAGTCTTTGTGAATAAATCTATACTCCCAATTGACTCTTAGTTCAATATAGGAGTTCATTACCCCCTTATAGAATCCTAGACTCCAAATTTATTATTTTTCTTTGCAAACCTCCTTTTTTCATGCAGTTCAAAACACATCACGGTACTACGTTGCCTCACCAAATTAAAATCCTAACCGGCTTTATACCAGCTTATACGTCTCAAGTGGTAGCACTAAAACGATCACTCACAAACGTTCTATACATGACATGTTCTAATGTGGTTAAGGTACCTGCATAAAACCACACAATAGTGATGCACACATTGGTTTTTCATTACAGGCAGGTCCATATCATAATAAAAACATATGCCCCGTATCATTGCCATACGGGCCGTCCTTCAGTCAAGCCACGTCTCAAGGTACATGATCGGGTTATTCACCACCCGACGGGGGCTCCATACCTTTGCAATAAAGCACACCGGTGGAACAGCACTTTCATATGCCTCATAGGACATGAAGAGTCCTAGAGAACACACTTCGTGTTACAAACCACACGATGGGGTCTCCTCCTCTTGCCCCTGGGTTTGCGCACTGGAGGCTAGTGCATTTCATATGTCTCTAAGACATGAAGAGTCTTGAAAACATATTCACTTCCCATCCATTGCTGAACGGAACATCCCACACTACTTTCCTCGTATGGTTGAGCTAACCGAAATTGATCCGCTTTTGGTGGCGTTCCTTACCATTCATACCTCCACGTAGGTGCGTCGTTACAGAATTGAAATACTAAAGATTAACACACTGTTAACTTGCCACCTTAAGTAACTATGCTAATAATACTCCTTATGTGGGCATACTATACGTTCCTCACTCGTATACCTCTAAGTTTTCAAAAATATTCTCTTTTCATGCGCTCTATTCCCAATGCAGCTCTGATACCACGCTGTGATGGGGCCACACCCGGGAATCGCAGTGGGTGGTGCAGCGCGATGCGGCACCCAACAGCATGCACGAAAAGAGGCTCCAGAGCATAATGAAACCATTTTATTACTCAAGATAAGTTCTTTTACAACATAAGTACACACGCAGCGGAAATTAAAACTAGCTGGACGATCTACCCACTCTCGACCGTAACTATGCCGAAGAGAAGTCGTTCAGCCCGTGAACGCTTCATACTAGCTTCACCAAAGAAAGGCAGCGGCTAGGTTTCCGATGAGTGGAACGAACCGTGAGGTTCATCGCCTCACCGAACAACCCTCTTCATAGCAGGAATCCTGCTACCTGCAAAACAACTCAGAAGCAACCGTGAGCACTAATGCTCAGCAAGACTTAACCGTCACTCCTAAACATGTAACTCTAAATGCAGGGGTAGTAAGACAGTAGGAACATGAATTTGCAAAATGCAGCTTGACTAAACTTGATCCTTATATTCAGATTCTTATAGCCTTCATTTTAGTGGTCCTCACGCCTCACAACATGGGAAGTCCACAATCAAACAAGAAACCCTTATCCCGATGTTGCTAGCCTAAGGTGGAAATGAAATTTAGTTGGCTCTATATCTACTTCAGTCAAGGTTCCAATACAGTGTTTAATCCACAAACAGAAAGTTAAGAGACTTAGTTCCTCTTCTTACTACGTCACGGCGCAGTGGGCAAGTATGCTCAATCCTCTTCCACGAGCGACGGTGATTCGAATCAATAACGACCCGGAATACACGACACATACACTCGCCTCGAAAGACTCTCTCAAGAGCTCTTTCTTACGTTGTATGCAGCAACCTTTCACACGACACCCCGACATAGAAAAATGTTTTGCGCCGAGCGGGATGGTCCTCTACACGGACACGTCAAAGTTGCCCGCTAAAGGATTTACACCTCCCGCCTTCTCAATGCCATTCCCACGCGAAGGATGAGTTTCTATATCACGGTCCATCGAGTTACATCGGTTTCATGGGTCGCATACCCCACTATATATCCGGTACAGCTCAATCTTGTCCAGCAGGGCCGCATACATACGGTCCTTAACCGACACGGACGGGGCCACAACCAACCTCCACATTTGCCTTACCATCCAGGTCCAGGCCAAATGTGATCTCAAGCATTGTCACACCCATCGCAGGTTGAGACCAACCTTGAGCGCTCAATCCTACAGGAACATCCCCGTCCCCATCTCATTTTCATGAGGGTGCTCTTATCATTAACCTCTCGCGAGTAACTCCATTACTCGAACTTTCTCGTGAGTAGCTTTTTACTACTCGACTTCTACCGAGCTAGCTACAACATTAGCCTAGCATCTACGACGAGGCAAAGCCTACACTAAACCTTCTACTCAGGGATGTAATAGCCATGCAAGTGGGTTTCAAGCATCCTAGACATAATGCACAATATCAAGTCATAACCATGAGGTAAAGTAAAGCAAAATTTAAAACGGTAACGATATGCAAACGGGGGCTTGCCTTGCTCAATGGTTTTGTTAGAAGCTGGGAGTTAGTCTTTGACACGACCCCACGGTCTTGTCGAGCCAGGATCACGCTGAGGGGTGCTGCGTTGCACAGCACCGGATAACACACGTCAAAGGTACAAAGCGGAAGCAAAGTTTATATTACATAAAGTGGTTTATTAACATGTTTACATCAAAATAAGTCCAGCCTACACTCACGGGCGTAGACTACGCATCAAGTTCACGTTCAGCCCTTGAACGTGTCCTTGCTAGCACACACGCACACTAACTCTGCGGCATGCACGACTCCCACTCGACGGGGTTCCCTTCTTGAGGTTCCGTCTCCTCTTCAGGAGTCCCTCCCTCATAGAACCCTGCAAAAGCTTCAAACACAAGCAGTGAGCACGAAGGCTCAGCAAGACTGACCCGTCTCACCTAAACATTGAACTTCTACATGAGGGGTGATGGGTTACATGAGGTAAAAATCATTTGCAAGGACTCGCCTAATTAGTAGAACCTTACTTTCAAGTTTTAGCAGCAGGTTGTGGAGAACTTTACGCTAAGGCACATGAGAGAGCCGCAATCAAACAAGAAACACATTTCTCTCATGTACTTTGCCCAAAGTTGAAAGGAACTTTAATAAGCTCTAAACTACAGCAAATCATTAACAAGCAAAGTCCATCTTTCACTCAGCAACATTTTAACATGTAACTAGCCTGTTCTTTCTACGTCACGGTACAGTGAACAAGTGGTACTCACTGACTGCGAGGGACAGCGATTATAATCGATTTACACCTGCAGGGTTACCCGAATAACCTGTCACGTACGCACGTACTCGATGTTGCCTACAACAACCATCACGGACGCCGTACGCAACCACCTTTCACCCGTTAGCCAAATATTGAACCGGTCCCATCGTCCCGAGCAAGAGGTCTCTGCACGCGCATCTCCGTACCCCCAGCCGATTTACACCTCAAGCTCTCAACCTACCCTCTGAACGACGGGCAATGCCTCAATACCCAGCTACCCGAGTTACATCAGTTTCCCGGTTCCCATATAGCCGGTAGGTCTTCGGTACTGTTCTAGCTTGTTCAACAGGCCTGCACACGGCTCGGTCCTCAATCGACACAAGCGGAGCTATACCACACAGGCCCCAAAGTCCTGCTGCCCTTACCCTCCGCTCGGTCTCATTTTTCTTGCCATGTGTATCATGTGCTATCTCTACCCGAGTCGAGTGCCTCTAGCCTATGCTCGCGAGTAGTTCCAACTACTCGACTTGTACCGAATCCTACTCTATCTTAGCATTGCAGTAGCTAACGGGGTTTTCAATCTTAATCCCAACCCATGGTTTTCTTGGCTATGCAGTTGGGTTTCCAAGCAAGACTCTAATGCAAGGAATAATAGTATTCAAATATGTGCTCAAAACAATAAAAATTTGTAAAAAGGTTAATGCAAACCAGAGCTTGCCTTGCTGCTCTTGGTCATAGGCTAGCTGCTCCTCCGGAGTAACAAAGTCTAGGACTTCGGGTTCCTCCTCGACCTTAGCGACTACATGATATACAAGTATATGTATTAATTTAAATCCATTTGATTAAATTTAAATTTGTGAAGACTATAACTCTTACTAGACAGACCCAATGACTGTGAAACTTTTACTGGGTCTTTGTTACAACCTAAACAGAGATTTGGTCAAGTTTTAGTTGCAGCAAAGCTCATTTGAACCCTCCACAATTAATTATGTACTTGACTTTAATTGAAGGCTTTTTGGGTGTTCTAAGGATTTTCATGAAACAAACTATGACTTTCTGAATACTTGATTTTCAGAAGGTTATAATGGAGTTGGTCTCACTTAATTCGAAGGTTCCTAGCTAGAGATATGAGCTAAACAATTTCAGAGAAAATTCTGAAAAATGTTTCTGAACATTTTCTATTTTCTCTGGAACAGTTTCACTGATCACACCATTAGGTGGGTCAAATGATCTCGAATGGATCTGAAATTTTTATGGTGGTTCAGGGATATTTTGGTGAACAACCCAGAAAAATTTCAGGATTTTCCTCCAAAGGATTCTCCAGTTAAAAGTCCAAACAGTTTAAACTTTGAGGAATTAATTCTGGAGAAATAAGGGTTTTCATAAAGTGAAACTTGATTTTCTGGAAAGTTCTCATATAGCTGAATCCAACAAAATTTGGTTCACTCGATTTGGAACTTTCTGGCCAAAGTTATGAGCATTTGAAGTTTGAATGAAATCTGAAAATCGGGGGAAAAGTTTAAACTCGCGGGTGGGCCCTGGGGACACGCGTCGCCCACTGAGGCGTCGGCACACCGTGGCCTGCGGGGTTCCTGCGCGCCAGCACAACAGATCCCGGTCACACCCGATCCCGGTTTGAATTTTGAGCCGCTGACGCGTGGGCCAGCCTGCTTCGTCTTCCTCTCGACGCCCGTGCTCTGCCGCCGGGGTATCTCGCCGGAGAGCTCGCCGCCGGCTTCTGTAAAGCTCTAAACTTCACGATTTTGGCCGCCCCTGCCTACTTTCACTCGGGGAACAGGATTCTGGGGTCAGCTCGTTATGACAACGGCTGCCACATGGTCAGCGACGAGCCGCAGCCTCGGGAGAACTTCGGCCGCGTTGCCCATCCTCCCTAGCACCTCACCCGATCAAGCTAAGGGTCGTCGAGCATCAGTGGACAATAGGAAAGGTCGACGTGATCTCTACGGAGCTCGGGAAGGGCTGTGTTGGGCTGTCACCGTGCGACCTAGGCCGGAAATCAGGATTTCTACTAAAACTCGAAGAACAGCGGTTTCCCTCCACGATTCTTCGTGGTTCCTGTGCCTATGGACCCGCACGGGCTACTATAAGTGATCCTCTCCATGAGAGGACGAGTGATGAAGTGTGGCTCACGAATTTCTCAGATCGGTAAAGACCTCACTTTTGCACACCATCGCGAAAACATGAAATTCTGGTCTAAACAGTGTTTGTCACGCCGCCGGAGCTTGCAGAAATGAAAGAGGGGTTGAAGGCAAACCTCTTTGCTGTTCACAGCTCCGTGAACGGTGGGCTGTGGTGGCCGGAAGGACGGTTCCCGCAGCGGCGGCTCGAGCTGAACCGGCAGAGAAAGGATCGCCGTGGTGGAGCTCGGGGAAGACTGCGTAGGGTCTGGAACCGATGTGAAGGTGTTGAAGATGGCTTGGCGCACCCGGTGCTGGTCTCAGATCGCCGGGAGGGTCACTGGATCGGCCGGGTGACGAGGAACCAAAAGTTCACTTGGGCAGCAAGGAGCTTCGGCTTTTTGGGTGGAAATGCGACGAGGCAGCCGTGGAAGGCACCGGTGACCGCTCGGGCGGGTAGATAAAGACCCCGAGGGTCGGTTCAGTAGCTGAGATCGGCAAGCAGCTGGTGGCTTCGCCGTTCCTTCGCCGTGGCGGCAGCTCGGGTCAGCGCAAGAACCCGAGTGCAGAGTTCAGTCGGCTGGGTTCTCTTCAGAGGCTGACCAGTGGGTCCCACCCGGGGTTTTAACCTCTGAAATTCACTCCTAATCACTGTTCTAAACAGTGAACCCAAAAATACCCATGGTGATTCAAATTATTCACCCATGAGCCATTTGAATTGATTAGAATTCAAATTGGGTTTGGTTTGAATGAATTTCAGCACATATTCAGTTTGGAATTCAAATAAAGTTTGAATTTGCCCCACTTAGCTCATGTCAAGATCAACTCCAAATGGAGTGAAAATTGGTGGGTGAGCTCACAAAAATGTGCAGAATAAGAATATGCCTCCCACTTTTGAATTCATGGGATAAAAACAGTTTGAATTTGAATATGGTTTCAAACTGCCCTCTTTCTAGCTATACCCAAAATGACCTCAAAAAAGTTTTGAATTTGGGTGAAACTTGGCATGGACATCCTTAGCAATGTGTAGGAGTTTTCATATGCCCAGCCCCTCTATATCACATGTGGGAAATGCCACTTTTGCAATATGTGAGTTTGTTCTCTAATGAGCATGTTGATGGTGGTTACTTGCTCTTTATTTGTGTTCATCAACTTTCCTCAAATGAGGTGTGTGTGTATGGTGATGAACACTTCAAATATGTGTCAAAAACTGAGGCCCTTACATTCCCCCCCCCTTAAAAGAATCTCATCCCAAGATTATAAGGTGAAAATGAGAGAGGATGGTGGAAAATTACCGGATATGCGACGTGAAAAAGTTGGGGTAGTTAGCGCGAAGAAATCCTTCGCTCTCCCAAGTCGCTTCGTCCACGGAGTGATTACTCCATAGAACCTTGTAGAACCACAACGTGCGGTTGCATGTGGTTCGGGCCTTTTCATTAATAATCTGTACCGGTTCCTCTCGATAGGTGAGATCCGGTTGCAGTTCTTCAATATCTTCCAGCTGAACGGTAGTTGATAGATTAAGACACTTCCTCAGCTGGGCAATGTGAAAGACGTCGTGCACACCGTAAAGTGCTTCTGGTAATTGTAGCCGGTACGCCACTGATCCACATCTTTCGGTAATCTGAAATGGACCGATGAATCGGGGTGCCAACTTCCCTCTCACCCCGAATCTGTTTACGCCGTTCATTGGAGACACACGTAGATATACGTGATCCCCCACTTCGAATTGTAATGGGCGCCTTCTCCGGTGCGCATACTGTTTCTGACGGGATTGGGCGGCTTTTAGGTTCGCTTGAATCAGTCGAACCTTTTCTTCCGCGTTGTTGACAAGGTCAATGCCGAAGGTAACCCTTTCGCCAGACTCACACCAGTTCAATGGTGTGCGACATTTTCTCCCGTATAGCGCCTCGTAAGGCGCCATATTGATGCTGGCTTGGTACCCATTATTGTACGACAACTCGGCTAATGGCAAGTGATCATCCCAATTCTTGCCGTGGTTGATAGCACAAGCTCGTAGCATGTCTTCTAGGATCTGATTTACCCGCTCGGTTTGCCCATCCGTCTGCGGGTGGTACGCTCAACTATGGATCAGCTTCGTCCCCAATGCAGCGTGCAGCTGCTCCCAAAAACGGGACACAAATAAAGTGCCCCGATCCGATATGATGGTACGGGGTACGCCGTACAAGCATAGGATCCGTGAGATGTACAGTTCAGCGTACTTCGTGGCGTTGTAGTTTGTGTTGACCGGTATGAAATGGGCAACTTTGGTGAGCCGATCGATGATCACCCACACAGAATCATGCTTTTGAAGAGTGGTGGGTAAACCGACGATGAAGTCCATGCTCACGTCCTCCCACTTCCAGGCAGGAATGCCCAGTGGTTGCAGCAGTCCCGGTTTCCGCATATGGTCTGCCTTCACCCTTCGACATGTATCACACTCGGACACGTATTTTGCAGTCTCCCGCTTCATCCGTGTCCACCAAAACTTGCTTCTGAGTTCTTGATACATTTTGTTGCTGCCGGGGTGAATACAAAACTTTGACAAGTGAGCCTCATCAAAGATCTTCTTCCGTAATTCCGGGTTACGGGGTACGACGATCCGGTCCTTGAACCATAGGACGCCGTCGCCGTCCTTCCGGAAACATTTCAGCTCCCCACTGTCAACACGTCTCCGCAAATGCGACATGCCCTTGTCATTCTTTTGGGCTGCCGCTATCTCTTCACGGATAGTGCGGATCAAAGCTAAGTTGTAGAGAGGTCCATGTGGAAGCACATGCAGTGGTGGTTCGCTTTCTTCCAACGGTGTGATGGTCAGATTGTTGACGTGTGACTTGCGGCTCAGCGCATCTGCCACTATGTTGGCCTTGCCCGGATGATAATGGATCTTTATTTCGTAATCCTTTATCAATTCTAACCATCTTCGCTGCCTCATGTTCAGCTCCTTGTGAGTGAATATGTACTTGAGGCTTTTGTGGTCGGTATATAAATGTACGAGGTTACCGAGTAGGTAGTGCCTCCAGATCTTCAGTGCAAGTACCACGGCAGCGAGCTCCGAATTGTGGGTTGGATAATTCTGCTCATGGTTTCTAAGCTGCCGTGATCCATACGCGACCACTCTTCGGTCTTGCATCAGCACACATCCGAGCCCAATGCCGGATGCATTGCAGTACACATCGAACGGTTTTGTTGTGTCTAGCTGCGCCAAAACTGGTGCTGATGTCAGGTGCTTGACTAAAGCCTTGAATGCTGCTTCACATGCTGGACTCCAAACATATTTGGTAGCCTTCTTCAGCAGCGCCGTAATAGGCTTGGCAATCTTCGAGAAGTTCGGAATGAACCTCCGATAATATCCCGCGAGTCCGAGGAAACTCCGTACCTCGTGAAAAGTTCTCGGGGATTTCCAATTCAGCACTTGAGTGATCTTGCTCGGGTCTACAGCGATACCCTCCGCTGAGATGATATGCCCGAGGAAAGGCACTTGCGATATCCAGAACTCGCATTTGCTGAATTTCGCGTATAACATGTGATCCCGCAGCCGTTGCAAGACTATACGCAGATGTTTCTTGTGGTCTTCCTCTGACATGGAATATACCAGTATGTCATTGATGAAGACCACGACAAACTTGTCCAGCTCCGGCATGAATACCGAGTTCATCAAGTACATGAAGTGAGCTGGAGCATTGGTGAGGCCGAAGGACATGACCAGGTACTCATAAAGTCCATATCTCGTCGAGAAAGCTGTCTTTGGAATGTCTTCCGCCCTTATCTTAATCTGATGGTACCCGGTACTTAAGTCCATCTTGGAAAAGATCTTTGCTTCGACCAACTGATCAAACAACATGTCGATCCGTGGCAACGGGTACTTGTTCTTGATGGTTACGGCATTTAATGGACGATAGTCCACGCAAAGCCGTAACGTCTCATCCTTCTTCTTTACAAATAATGCCGAACAGCCCCATTGCGAGGAGCTCGGCCTAATAAAACCCTTTTCCAGCAGGTCCGTTAGCTTGGTCTTCAGTTCAGCCAATTCCTTGGGTGCCATCTTGTACGTCCTTCGGGATATTGGCATGGTTCCCGGTGCAAGTTCAATCTTGAACTCCACCTCTCTATCGGGTGGCATCCCCGGTGAATCGTCCGGGAATACATCAGGGAACTCTCGGACCACTGGAATATCGTCCAATCTGATGGTTGTGGTTTGATAGACACTTGGAAGTTTTATTTCTGGACTGTCCAGAAATAAAGAGTGAGACCCGTGCACTTCTGAGTTTAAGTGTACGACTCGGAGGACGTTGTCTAAAACAGCGCCGTGGCGGGTTAACCACGACATCCCTAGGATGACATCGACCTTTTGTCCCTCTAAGATTATGAGAGACGTAGGGTAGACTCTACCCGCTAAGCATAATGGTGCTTTGGAAACCATTACGCTTGCTGAAATCTTCCCACCCGGTGAACAAATTAAATATGGACTATCGGTGGGTAGTATTTGCAAGCTGTGTTTAGCAATGAAAGCTGGCTAATAAAATTATGCGTGGCGCCTGAATCAAACAATACGATGGAGGGATGCTGGTGGAGATGGAACATACCCGCAAGGATTGGCTCACCCTCCGGCACGTCCTCTATGGCAAGCTGGTGGACGGTGCCGGGCCTAGGGTTTGCCCACCGCGCATTAGTAGGGTTCCGGGGTTGATTCCTCCCCGGAAACGGTGGTGCAACTCCGCCGCCTTGTCTCTCCGGGCAACTGCTCGCGAAGTGTCCTGGACGACCACACTTGTAACATGTGGCCGCTGCTGGTGTAGTGCTTGGGGGACGAAAGCCCGACATGCGTTGCTGAGGTGCATACGCACGCGATATCGTCCGCTGCTGCTGTTTTTGTTGCGGTGGTACTGGCAGTGCCGGCCTGAATGCCGGTGAAGAGTATGGCTGACTGCGGAAAGGCATCGACCTCTGGGGTGGCTGCCAGCGTGGACCTGATGGTGGGCGATTCACCATCCAAAATTTCTGAGAAGGACCGCCTCCTTCTCCGCTGCTCTGCGGCGCGCTTCGCTTTCGCTCTGCCGCCGCCAACTCCTTGCCGGAGTCCTCTTGAACAGTCGCAGCGTCAATGATGTCGTTGAGGCTGCCGTAATTGAACATTGCCAACATGTCCTTCAGGAGCGGATTAAGCCCCTGGTAAAAGTGGTCCCGCCGCTTCTCGTCGGTATCTGCGTGATACGATGCGTAGAGCGCGAGATCGTTGAACGCCCTGGAGTATTCCAGCGCGTTCCGGCTCCCTTGCTGCAGGTGCAGGAACTCCTGCGTCTTCCTCTTCATTAGACCTGGCGGTATGCGATAGGCCCTGAAGGCCGTCCGGAACTCCGTCCAGGTCATTACTTGGTCGGTGGGCTGTGAAGCACAGAAGTTGGCCCACCACGCGCTCGCGGATCCTTGGAGCTGCTGGACCGCGAACTGAGTCTTGCGCTGCTCACTTATCTAGAGCAGCCCGAACTTCATCTCTATTGCGCGGAGCAAGTTGTCCACGTCAAGAGGTTCATCCGCCCTTGAGAATACCGGGGGATGGGTAGCCAGGAAGTCAGAGTAGGAGCTTTGTTTATCATCTAATATTATGTGGTTAAGCACCAAGTACCATCAACCACCTTGGCCGCATCTTATCAGATTAATTCACCGGGAGGTAGTAGGACAGCAGGCAGAATTGTTGCTCGAGCGCCTATATGTTTGGATGGGCGGATATATCCTACTACTCTTATCATACTAGAAGGCTTGCGGGTTGACATCATCTTGGGACTAGCTTGGTTGACACATCACCAAGCTATCTTTGATATTAGTTCACGAACGGTGCAGCTGAATTCATAGAAGAACAGGCAACACACATTGATTCTGAGGAATGTTGCACCGGAAGTCACTGCTGTCCACACCGTTGAAGCTAAGAAACTGGAGGACATTCCAGTGGTCCGGGAATATCCGGACGTGTTTCCCGAGGATCTACCGGGCATGCCGCCCGAACGTGAAGTGGAGTTCAAAATTGAACTAGCACCGGGAACCACACCCATATCTCGGAGCCCGTATAAATTGGCACCAAAGGAACTCGCGGAGCTGAAGGATCAGCTGAATGATTTGTTAAGCAAAGGCTTCATTCGACCCAGTTCATCACAATGGGGGCTGTTCGTCAAGAAAAAGGATGAGACATTGAGGCTATGTGTGGACTATCGTCCGCTCAATGCCGTAACGATCAAGAACAAGTATCCGCTACCACGTATTGATATGATTTTCAATCAACTAGTGGGTGCTAAGGTTTTCTCGAAGATGGATCTTCGGTACGGATATCACCAGATAAAAATACGGGCGGAAGACATACCCAAGACGACATTCTTGACGAGATACGGGTTATATGAGTATCTCATCATGTCATTCGGACTCACTAATTCTCCGGCTCATTTTATGTACTTGATGAATTCAGTCTTCATGCCGGAGTTGGACAAGTTCGTCGTGGTCTTCATCGACGATATCTTGGTATATTCTATGTCGGAGGAAGAACACGCCGAACATCTGCATATTGTGCTCCAACGCCTACGGGGTCACAAGCTATTTGCAAAATTCAGCAAATGTGAGTTTTGGATCAACCAAGTGCCATTTCATGGGCACATTATTTCTGCAGAGGGCATCGCGGTTGATCCGATCAAGATTGTCAAAGTGCTGAATTGGAGTTCACCAAAGTTAGTCCATGAAGTCCGTAGTTTTCTCGGTTTAGCAGGGTACTACCGGAGATTCATTCCAAATTTCTCCAAGGTCTCTAAACCGATGACGGAAGTTCTGAAGAAAGGCAAGAAATATGTGTGGAGTGAAGCACGTGAGGAAGCGTTCAAAGCATTGGTAAAGCACCTCACAACAGCCCCAGTGTTGGCGCAGCCTGATACAATCATGGCTTTTGATGTTTATTGCAATGCATCCGGCATCGGCCTTGGCTGTGTGCTCATGCAATAAGGGCGAGTGGTCGCATATGGATCCAGACAGCTTCGGAATCATGAGGAGAATTATCCTACACATGATCTCGAGCTAGCTGCTGTGGTCCTTGCTCTAGAAATGTGGAGGCACTATTTGCTTGGAAACTTAGTCCACCTCTACACCGACCACAAGAATATAAAGTTCATCTTCACACAAAAGGAATTAAATATGAGGCAGCGAAGATGGTTAGAGTTAATCAAGGACTATGAACTGGAGATTCATTACAATCCTGGAAAAGCGAATGTGGTTGCCGACACCCTTAGTCAGAAATCACATGTTCATAACCTAACCATGGCTGCAAGGGAAGAAGAAGAAGAACCGAGCTTGCGCTTGGTTCCCTATGGCTCATTGTTTAATCTTGCCCTCATTCCTACAATTTGTGATTAAATTGTAGAGGCTCAAAAGAAAGATAAGGGCATGTCACAAATCTGGAAGAGAATAGACAAAGGAGAAGTTAAGTGCTTCCAGAAATATGAGAATGGTATGCTATGGTTCAAGAACCATATAGTCGTACCGAGGGACATGAAGCTTCGTAAGAAAATATTAGACGAAGCTCATTTATCAAAATTTTCCATTCATCCGGGCAGTAACAAGATGTACCAAGATTTGAGAAGCAAGTTTTGGTGGACACGGATGAAGTGGGAAATAGCTAAATACGTATCCAAGAGCGATACGTGTCGAAGGGTGAAAGAAGATCACATGAAGAAACCTGGTTTGCTACAGCCCCTTCATATTCTGGCATTGAAGTGGGAAGATGTGAGTATGGATTTCATTGTCGGGTTTCCGCTCACATCTCGGAAGCATGATTCGGTTTGGGTCATCGTTGACCGATTAACTAAGTCAGCATACTTCATACCGGTAAATGTGGGATTCAACGGCAAGAAATATGCGGAGTTATACATTGAACGGATCTTATGCCAGCATGGAGTTCCAAGAACCATAGTTTCAGATTGTCGTGCACTGTTGGTTTTTCGTTTCTGGGAACAGCTGCACGCATCTTTGGGAACAAAATTGCTGAAAAGCTCCGCATATCACCCTCAAACCGATGGACAAACCGAGAGGGTGAATAAAGTCATGGAAGATATGTTGAGAGCGTGTGCCATCCACCGCGGTAAGAATTGGGATGCTTATCTACCGTTGGCGGAATTCTCGTACAACAACAGCTATCAAACGAGTATCAATATGGCACCGTATGAGGCTCTCTACGGCCGGAGATGTCGCACACCGCTGAATTGGTGCAAATCCGGTGAAAGAGTGGCATTCGGGATTGACCTTGTCAATGACGCCGAAGAACGAGTTCAGGTCATACAAGAAAATTTAAAGGCTGCTTAATCTCGACAGAAGAGTTATGCAGACCAGCGACGTTGACCGCTGAACTTCAATGTCGGAGAGTACGTATATCTCCACGTATCTCCAATGAAGGGAGTTCACCGATTCGGTGTAAAAGGAAAGCTCATTCCCCGGTTTATCGGTCCATTTGCTATCACAGAGAAATGTGGACCCATAGCCTACCGGCTTGAGCTACCAACAAACCTCACCGGGGTGCATGATATATTTCACGTCTCCCAACTTTGGAAATGTCTCAAGAACACCACTGCTCTCCGCAATGAAGAACTCAAGACATTGCAACCGGATCTCTCCTATACCGAGCATCCAATCCGGATTATTGATGAAAAGTCTCGGTCGACCAGGAATCGGACGCTCCAATTTTATAAGGTGTTATGGAGCAATCATACCGCGGAGGAAGCAACATGGGAGAGTGAAGAATACCTCCGTTCAAACTATCCAGACTTGCTGTCCGCTTATATCCGGTAACTCCTTCTCTACCGCTTTATCTCTTCTTTTAGAATCTCGGAACGAGATTCTTTTTAAGGGGGGATGTGAAATCCCAAAACTCTAGCAAGTGGAGCTGCAATTAACACCGAGAAAATTAGAGGGAATTTAAACTTTTGAAATTAAAGGTGTAAGCTCCAAGTCTAAACTTGAACTTGCAAAAATTTCTGAACACAGAGATCTAAAGCTACAATTTGAATCTCCACACATCCACGGGTAGCCCGGGAAAATTTCAGAGCATTTGGAAAGGATTTACTAGTCGTTCGAATTAAAACAGGAGAAAATTTCGAATTTGAATTTAAACTTCAGTTTCAAATTCCGGCTTCACCGAAATTCAAATTTGAGTGCGCCATTGTGTTCATCACTGTTCTTTTGGCCTATCTTCCAAGTTTGATCAAATTTGGAGTGCGTTTGCTATTTTCAATCGAATTGAGGGATAAGAGGAAGAATTGTGGCTGTGTGGACCCCACTGGACAGAGACTCAATTGAAATTCCCACGACATGCTCTGTTTCCCATCACCGAGAGCCGACACCTCCTGCTTGCTGGCTCCAACCGACTCTCCACAGTGCCACCTCCTGTTTGTTTCATCCAGCGTCTGAAGGATAAGAGCGCAGCTCTCCCTCCACGTGAACCGGTTCCCTCTCTCGCGCTCTCCACAGTTCTCTCCTCGCACACCCGAAGCAAAAAGCTACCGCCCGACACTTTGGTTCCCCGGCGCCTGAGCTCTACGATCTCTCTCGTGCCTGACGGTCCACACGAAAAATGTCCGCCCTAAGGTGCTAAACATGACCGTGCCACTCTCTACTCTTCTCATACATCTACTGTGGAGAATTTCCCCTTTCTTTGCTTCAGTATGCCTAGAACCGAGCCACACAAACTTTGGAAATTCGTAGTAATCAAGCGATCATCACTTGTACCGAGCTACAGACATGATCTTGACCCTCCCACGCTCCCCTAGGATCAAAAAGCATCAAAAAGCATCAAGTGTAGGCGCTGTTCTTAGAGAATTTTGAGCCGGCACCGATTTTGGCCCTAGGTCACTGATGAACTCCTATATGCAGCCACTTTTGAGCTGTTTTGAGCTCATGCCGGTGACGAGGGATCCACCACGGTGCTCTAGGAAGAAAAACCGAAGACTTTGAGCCACTCTAGTGTGCACACAACGTTGCCGAACTCAAGCCGCCGCCATCGCACGTCGCCGACCCCTTTCCGGTGGTCGGGGGCATCGGCCGATCCCGGGGATGAGTTGCCCGTGGTCCAAAAGGGGGAGGCGCCGAGTTTGGGGGCAAGGGAAGGCCGGAAAGGCAGTTCCCGCGGAGCTCGCCGGAGAGCACCGCCGCCGCTCGGCTGTTTGCGTGAGTTGGATGAAGGGACTGTGAAGTGGGCCCCACGCGCAGGAATTTAAACATTTCCGTCCATTTTTCAATTTAGTCCAACTTCATTTGCTCATAACTTTTGATAGGATCCTCCAAAAATTTGAAATAAATTCCATATGATTTATCTCAGTGAACACTATCAAGATGTGCATCTCAATGTTCATGAAAATCCCTAGATTTGGCTCATTAATTCAATTAAATAAAATCTTGTAGGAATAATTACTGCAGTTCTGTTTATTGGAAAATTCCCAAATTTGGGCAGAACGTTCTAGCAGAAATCCTTGAACTCCAGTAAAAATTTCAGAGGCATTGGACCTCATTTGCTTGGCCAAATGATGATTCAATCTTGTATGTCTCAGAAAATTAGGAAAAATAAGAAAATCAATTTTCCAGCTTTTAGCTCCATCTTGTAAATTCCATATCTCTGTGTAGGAAGCTCCAAAAATGGTGAAACCAACTCCTATAGACTCATAAGACTCCTATGTTTCTGAAAAACCAAATTTGAAGCATGACAAGAACCTAGAATTTCCATAGGAATTCAGAGAATCCAAATAGCTAAGAAAAGTTTTTAGGCCACATCCTACATCAACTTTGTCTGAAGCCATACCTCTTTAAGATCTATGGACCACTGTAAAAATTTCAGAGCAAGTTGAGATCATCTTCTCCAGTTTTCTACAATTTCTTTCCACTACCTTTCTTATGTCCATGAGATATAAGTCTTTAAATTTTACTCCCACAAACATCCACTGCCCACCTAAAGTTATCCTCTGTTTCTGTCTATAACAGAGCTCATCTCTCACTTTTGAGTTGGTCTGTACCAATCTTAGATCATAAAATACTTTTGTTTTGTAATGTCTTTACTTACAATATAAAACTGTGCATATTCATATCGGTAGGAAGAACGACGAAGGAGCTCGACGAGGCATTGGACTCAGAACAGCAAGTGAGGCTTAACTCATTACCAAGCTACTGAATTAAAAGTCGAAATAAACCTGCAGCAACATAAGGCAACCCCCGGTTTACTTTGTATCACTTCTATTGGTCTAGTATATATTGTGCATTAGGTCAAGGTGATTTATACTTCAAATGCATGACCCACAAACCCTTGGAGTTAAAGGGTAGAACAGGTTACCTTCATGTAGTTTCGGCTAGGCCTAAGTTGTATAGGATCCGGTACAAGTCGGGTAGTTGGAAGCTACTCGCGAGTTTAAGATGTTGGTTCAGCAGGGTATGATTCTAGAGAATGGTGGAAAATGAGACCGGGCAAAGAGTAGGGGCAGCAGGACGTTGGGCATGTGTTGCCGTAGCTCTTTGTGTCGGTTAAGGACCGCTGTGTATGCCGTCTTGCTGAACAAGTTTGAACAGTACCAGATGCATACTGGATTTATGGGGTCCAGGAAACCGATATAACTCGGGTACTCTCGTGTCGAAACTTATACGGCCGTCCTTTGGGGGTTGGTGTCAGAGGTGCAAACCCACTAGCGGAGCAACTTCGACGTGTTCCGCGTAGTGGCCCTTCTGATGGGTCGGCAGAACTGGTTCGACACTGGAGTGACGGGTGAAATGTTGCTACATACAATGTAAGAAAGAGCTCTATTGTCAGTCTTTCGAGGCGGGTGTATGTGTCGTGTGTTCGGGGTGTGTCCTGATTCGAATCACCGTCCCTCGTGGTTATATGAGTACCACTTGTTCACTGAGTTGTGATGTAGTAATTATTTCCAGATGAAGTGAGATGAATCATTGTTGATGTGAAGTTCTTAAATTGATTGTATTTTCAACCATGTATGCTATAGTTGTAGAGCTCACTAAGTTTATATTCCACTTTGGGTGTCACCACATCGGAGGAAAGCGTTTCTTGTTTGATTGTGGACTTCCGATGTGAGGGCTGCCTAAGGCATAATAATCTGCTGCTATTAAACTACAAGTAAGGATTAACATGTAGACGTGTCTTTATCGCATCATACTTTTCCTATATTATTAATCCCTACATGTAGAGTTTCATGGTTTAGGAGTGTCATTTAAGTCTTGCAGAGCCATTGTCCTCACGGTTGCATTATTAGTGTTTTGCAGGTTATAAAATTTGCTATGAAGATGGTTGTTCGGTGAGCTATCAGGGACTTACTGGAAACCCTGCCGCTGCACTCATCTTGGTTGAAGCTATTAAGAAGCGTCTGTGGGATGGACGTCTTCTCTTTTGCATAGTTAGGACCGGGAGTAAGTTTGTCTGTATATTCCGCTGCGTGTACCTTTGTGGTACATTATGTTGTAAACGACACTATATTGAGAAATAAAACTTTGAATGTTTATGTTTTTTTCGTGTATGTTGTTGGGTGTCGCATCGCACGGCACCACCCAATGTGTATCCTATAGTGTGGATCCCGGAAAGGGTTCCCCACATTAACTTCACTAAAAATTGTTGCAAGGTTGTAGATTCAAAATGTGAGCTTTTATTTAACATGTCTAGGATTGGAAGAGTTTTTAAATCTGATTTTGATATGTCAACTTATAAGCATAGGTGTCTATATGCTAATGATTCAATGGACTTATATTTTTGGCATCGTAGACTTGGTCACGTAGGCTTTGATCACCTCGCACGTGTTAGTCGTCTTGATCGCATACGTTGGCTACCTAAGCTTAAGGGGGACAACGATATTGTGTGCTCTTCTTGTATACATGCTAAGATGGTTGCAGGTTCACATCCTCCTCTCACAATGACCATGACAACTGAACCGGGACAGCTTTTACATCTTGACACCGTAGGTCCTTCACATGTTCAATCTTTTGGAGGTAAAAGGTATGTGCTTGGGATTGTTGATTATTATTCTAGATACTCTTGGGTTTACTTTCTGGCATCTAAGAATGAAGCTTTTAGTCACTTGAGAACTTTATTTTTTGGATTATCAATTGATCACCCAGGATCTTTAAAAATAATTAGAAGTGATAACTGAACTGAATTTAAAATAAATATTTTGATCAATTTTGTGCTGAAAAAGGAATAGATCATCAATTTTCTTCAACATATGTACTTCAACAAAATGGTGTTGTAGAGAGAAAGAACAGAACCTTAGTTGAGATGGCTAGAACTATGTTTGATGAATACCAAACTCCTAGAAAATTTTGGGCAGATGCAATTGCAACAGCTTGTTAAAAACACCATATGAGCTTCGGTTTGTACATAGGCCCAGTGTCACACATCTTAGGGTCTTTGGATGTAAATGCTTTATTAAGAAACATGGTAATCTTGATAAATTTGATGCTAGATCTGTTGATGGCATGTTTATTGGTTATCCATCTCATACTAGAGGCTATCGTGTGCTTTTACTTGACATTAACAAAATTGTGAAGACGTGTGAAGTTTCTTTTGATGAAGCTAGCCCAGGTATGTAAAAGCCCAAAAAAAGGGACTTGCAAAAACTTTTCTTCATCCCTCAACACCACAGTTTTCATTGTGGATATCTTAGGAAATATTGTGAAGAGCAAGTAACCTTCATCAACAGAGTGATTAGAGCGGAAAGTCTTCCTTTTCACAAAGTGGGATTTGGACATAGGAACATGAGAGGTTGAGCTCACCCCTAGAACTTAAAAAGTCTTGGGAAGGTTCGGTCCAAGTTTCATAGAAATCAAACACTTTTTGAGGCACTTTTTGAGTTATTTGAAAAAGAGGCCAATTTGAATGTAAATTCAAATTGCAGCAACTTTTATCACCCAATTTCAAAAGTTAGCTTCATATTCAAACTCAGCACATTTTTCTGAGTAAGCCCACCAATTTTCACTCCATTTGGAGTTGATCTTGACATGAGCTAAGTGGGACGAATTCAAACTTTATTTGAATTCAAAACTGAACTTGTGCTGAAATTCACTGAAACCGAACCCAATTTAAATTCTATTCAATTCAAATGGCTCAGGGGTGAATAATTTTAATCACCAGGGGTATTATGGGGCTCACTGTTTACAACAGTGATTAGGAGTAAATTTCAGAGGTTAAAACCCCGGGTGGGACCCACATGTCATAGAGGGGAGAAGGAGAAACTTGCACCCAAAGTCAGAGTCTCGGTGGGAAATTCCACCGAGCGGCTGTCGGCTGTGCCACGAGCAGATACCGGCGCCACCAGCTGCTTCCCTCTACGCGCGCTGGCGCCCAGGGCGGCTGGCTCGTGCCCCCACGCGACCGGCACCGCCTCAGCCGAGCAGGAGTCGGCCGGCTTTATCTTCTCGCGGGCAAACCCGAGCAGCGGCATTGTTTCTCGCCGCAGCTCTCTGCTCAATCAGGAAAACCAGCAAAACCATCTCCTCCTTCGTCCCTGAGCTGCTAGACAGCCACCAGAGCTCGCACTTCACCTCCCCAACGCCAGAAACCCCGAGCTCCGACCTCCTTTGCCCAAAGACGATCGCCACCACGGCGACCTAGCCTCAGCCGAGAGTCAGGCGCCCGTGGGCAGCGTTCCACAGGCGTTTTCACGGTCCAGCGAGAGAGGCAACAGGAGCGCGCAACCACCGTGCGGCTCTCCTCCAAGTTTGGAAGCCAACCGTGAAGAATCCGCAGAGAATTTCTAGTTTTTGCTCCGGCGACCGTAAACCAAGCTTCCGGTACGGTTTCTTTAAATTCTCGCTCTATGATCTTTCGGAGGTCATCAAATCTTGCACATAGACGCTGCACTAACCGGCGATCAAGTTCTTTTCTGCATCTGTAGCGTGAAACTGTCTAGGAGTGACGAATTTCGAGCTCGATCGAGGGCGGTCATGGCGGGCACGATCGGTCACACGGTGCCGACCGACTTGCCGCCATCCCTGAACCCTTTTGACACCTTGTCGAGCTTCCTAGAGGTACACTGATGCTGTAGGGCCGTTTGTTCGAAGTGTTGGCGGGTTTAGAAACCACGGTCGACGGTGTTGAACCTCAACCAAGGCCGCGGCACGTCACCGAGCTATTTCCGGTCACCCCCAGCCCGACCTGTCACCCCCGACGTGTTCCTCGACGTCGACAACCCCTGGCGGCGAGTTTCAGATCATGGGAGGTCCGGCAGCGGCGTGCCGGTGAGCCCCGAGTCTGCTCCGGCGAGGTCGACGGCGCGGGCGTGAGAGAAAGGCGGGAGGAAGACAAAGCTGGCTGGCCCACGTGTCAGCGGCTGAAGAATTTAAATCGGGATCGGGTGTGGCCAGGGATCGGCTGTGCTGGCGTGCAAAATAACCTGTGAGCTCCGGTGTGCCGGACACCTCCGCGCTCGACACGTGTGGTATCTCCGGTGTGCCGTACACCTCCGCGCTCGACACGTGTCCCCGCGGGCCCGAGAGTTTAAATTTTTCCCCCGATTTTCAGGATTATTCCAAACTTCAAATCCTCATAACTTTGGCTAGAAAGCTCCAAATCGAGTGAACCAAATTTGGTTGGATTTAGCTCTCTGAGCACTTTCCAGCAATACCAAATTCAGCTCATGAGAGTGAATAGTTTTCCAGAGTTAAATCCCTAAGGTTTAAACTGTCGGGAATTTTATCTGGAGAACTACTTTATGTAAAATTCTGAAATTTGGTTAAAAGGTTCATTGGAAAATCCCTGAATACCAGTAAAATTTTCAGACTTATCCAAGTTCATTTAGTTACCCTAATTGGGTGATTGAGGGAACTGCCCAGAGAAAATAGAAAAATGTACAGAAACATTTTTCAAATTTTTCTCCAATCTTAATTAGGACATAACTTTCTGTAGAATTCTTCAAATGACATGAAACCAACTCCATTAGAACCCTCCTAAATTCTAGTTCCCAGAAAGTAATGGTGGGAGCCATGAAAAACCCTGGGATTACTTAGAGGCTCAACTATTGACCAAAGAGGCTTTTATTTGTAAAAGGTTCAATTGAACTTTGTTTCAAATAAAACTTGGTCACAACTCTGGTTAGGACCCTACCAATCCACCATAAAAATTTCAGAACCCAAAGGGGAGGGCTAGCTAGAGTTATTAGCAATTATGTATTTAAGTTCACACATTGCATTTAAATTTACATGTAGTATCGTATTCAACGTGTAGCCATTGAAGAAGAGACCCCGGAAGTGCTGGATTTCCTTCTTCCGGACGAAGAACTAACTACTGACCAGCAGCAACAAGGCAAGTCCCGGTTTGCATTAACCCTTTTTATAAGTCTTACTTTGTTTACATGTGTCATATGAAGTATGTATGTGCATTAGGTATAGGATGAATGGAACCCCACTTGCATAACCAAAGGCTCCTAAAAGAGTGAGGGTAGTGTCTAAGACCTCGAGTAGACAGGCTATGCTTAATGAGTCATAGGACTTTGGTACAAGTCGAGTAGTTGGAATCTACTCGCGAGTTAGGCATTGGGACACACGGGTTCGGTTGAGTGACGCGAGATCACTTTAGTAATGAAAATGAGACTAGGCAGGGGCTAGGGCGCAGCAAGAGGGAGTCTTGTGTGCGCATCCCTGCCCGTGTCGATTGAGGACCGATCCGTGTGCGGCCCTGCTGAACAAGTATTGAACGTACCGAAGGCATATCGGATATATGGGCCCCGATAAACCGATGTAGCCTAAACCTCCGGGCGTCGAGGCATAACGCACCGATTTATAGGTGTAGGCTGAGGGCAGCAAGGTGGAAATCTGCCAACGGGCATAGAGAGATGCTCTGTGTGGGGAACCTCCTGCTCGTTTCGGTACGACCGTTTCAACGTTTGGACTGTTGGGTGAAAGGTTGTCCCGTACGACATCGAGTGAGCGTGCTGTGCAGCTCCACGGGTGGGCGTACGTGACGTGCTCTTTGGGTTTCCCTGCAGGTGTATATCGAGTCGATTCGCCGTCCCTCGCGGTGACGAGTACCGCTTGTTCACTGCGTCGTAACGTAGACTAATGAATGAAATGTTATGATTCAATATTGCTGTTATGATATAATTGTATTGTTACCTGTGTGCCACCAAATATTGCTCCCTAAATTTCAGCTTCCTGAACCGTTAACTTGTTGCTAAAACATGAACTAAGGATGAACTTGTAGGCGTGTCCATTTGCTGCAACATTGCTATCCTATGTCATGGTACACCTCATGTAGAGTTTCATGCTTAGGTGAGTCGGTTAAGCCTTGCTGAGCCTTCGTGCTCACGGTTGCTGCTTAAGTGTTTTTCAGGTGAGGAGCCACCCACGGACTCGGAGTACGAGTCCACCGGCGAGGGTTACCCTCCGTCGGGGACCACGGCTGAGTGGGAGTCGTACACGCCGCGCTGAGCTGAGGAGTGCAGCAAGTGTGGGTTGCCCTAGGGCTGGGCAACCACTTTTGCTAGATAGGCGGGCGTGACTTGTATAAAAGAAACTTCCGCTGTGTAATAAAGACCCTAGTTTGTAACTGAGAAGTGTACTACTTTGTACATTCAGTTTGTTTTTCCCAGGTAATATAATGTGTTCTTATGACGTGTGCTGTCGGGTGTCGCATCGCGCGGCACCACCCTCTGCGATCCTGGATGAGCGGATTCCGGTCCGCCACAGCCTGGTATCAGAGCGGCAGTGGGAATAGCACAGTACTTAAGGACTGCATTATGGGAAAACTTAGTATACGGTGAGGATTCGGTAGCTGCCCAAGTAAGGACTATATTAGTATAGTTACTTAAAGTGGCAAAGACTAACTTATGTGTTATAATTCTGAATTTCAATTATGTAATGACGCACCTACGCTCTGGTAAGTATGGTAAGGAACGCCACCGAAAGCGGTTCAATTTCGGTTAGCTCTCCCTGACGAGGAACGTGGTTCAGGGATTTGTCTCACAGCTTAGTGTGAGACGTCAATATGAAACTCTTGGACTCTTCATGTTCCTGAGTTCATATGAAATGCTGATCCCTAGCATGCATTAGGCAAGTAAGTGGAGACCTCATCGCGTGGTCAGTAACGCGAGAGTGTGTTCGTCTGGAAGTAGCCCAGGAGGACATACGCAGCGCTTGCCATCGGCGTGCCCTGCAGGGAAGTAGATGGTATCTGTTGGGTTGATAACATTCCCAACCGTGACGACCCGTTCATGACATACTCGGGTTCCCCGTCGTGTGGTGTTGAAACATGATCACGTACCTTGAGACGTGACTTAGCTCAAGGACGGCCGTATGACAATGATACGGGCGTTTGTATTTACTTTCAAATATGGACTGCCTGGAATGAACAACCTTTGAGTGCACCATTATTATGTGGTTTTCTGCAGGTACTAACCACGTATGTATCCGTGTAGTAAACGTGTGCGAGAGACCGTTTAGTGCCACACTTGAGACGTATATGCCGGTATGATCCGGTTAGGATTTTCTTTTGTGAGGAACGTAGTACCGAGATATTGTAGGAATATGCATGAAAATAATGATAACAAGGAATTAAAATCTATAGGTTCCACATTTAGGACCCTGGTTTGGTTTAAGAATGGGATAGTGATGTGTGTAGTTCCCAAAAAGACTGAAAAACAGAGTCCTCTGTTTTGGGACAGCAAGGTTGCTGATCTTCAGCAGGGCATAACTCACAGGTCTTTTAGCCGAGAGAGGTGTGCTATATAGTTCTGGAAGGGAATTGAAGTACTCTACAACTTTGTTGTAGACTTCCAGAGCTGAAACTCACCTTAAGATGGCTTAAATCCTAGAGGAATGTAAACTGTTCAGAACCAGGACAGAGTAAAACATTCTCTGGACTGTTCTGTTTTTCAATGATAACTCCCAGCAACAAAACCAAAATTTTCATATGATACCTCTTAGGAAGATTAGAAGATGTTTGACATCTTTGCAATTCAAAGTTTCTGAAATTTCAGCACAGATTTCAGTGGAAACCAGGGTTGAAAACAGCCACTTCCAAGGGAGGTGCTGTTAAAATTCTTCCAGAAATTCTGTTGACTTTGAATTAGCATAACTTTTTAACCAAAGCTGATCTGGGGGCAAATGAGTACTCTTTGGAAAGATACCGAAGCTGACTTTAACTTTGGTGTTTAGCTTGAGTCGTGAAAATGCCCAGAACCAGATCAAAACTTGGAATAGGTAGAAACTGGTCATTCTGACAGAAGAATGACAGTTGAACTTATTGGAAAGGGTGTTGTACCCTAAGGGTGGTATATGTGATGACAACGCGATAGTAATGTCTCGTGGTGGCCAAACCTAGTTATGGTGAGCTTCCAGAGGGGAGGTTCATCAAGTTGGATTAAACTAGCTTGTGTTTGGTCCGGTAATGGTGTAGCTTGTGCAAAGTTATTACACTATCTACTTACGAGATGTATCGCATGTTTTTATTGTCATTATGTTTTACACCTATTCCATTTGGACTGCATGCACTCTCTTGCAGGACTGATTTTATTGTCGTATGGTTGCAGATGGTTCGCACTAGGACCATGCACGAGGTTGGTGGCTCTAGCCAAGGGGGAGGCGATGACTCCCAGCCACCGGCCTACGACAGCACCCCGCAACAGCAGCCACCACCGCCGCCTCCGCTTACTCTAGCGGATGTGATAGCGGCACTGGTGGGAGGTCGTGAGGAGCAGACCGACCTGCTCCGCACGATCGTGCAGAATACGTCCCAGGCGGGGGGGACGTCAAGAGCGAGGGCCTCGTGAGCCCCGTGAAGTGTCGTACTCGGATTTCATGAGTACGCACCCTCCAGTGTTCACCGAAGCCGAAGAACCACTGGAGGCGGACAACTGGCTGCGGACTATCGAGTCCAAGTTTGGGCTGCTCCAGTGTACGGAGCGACAGAAGACCCTGTTCGCAGCACAGCAGCTCCACGGTGCCACTGGTGCGTGGTGGGCGAATTATGTCGCCTCACGTCCGGCTGGCCATGCCGTGGAATGGCAAGAATTACTGGAGGCGTTCCGCGCCTATCACATTCCTCCCGGAATAATGAAGAGGAAGTTCCAAGAATTTTTGGAACTGAAGCAGGGCGGGAGGAGTGCCCACGACTACTCCCGTGCCTTCAACCATCTGGCGCAGTATGCGTCAGAC
This sequence comes from Neostapfia colusana, assembly GCA_030760725.1. Lineage (NCBI taxonomy): Eukaryota > Viridiplantae > Streptophyta > Magnoliopsida > Poales > Poaceae > Neostapfia > Neostapfia colusana. The sequence goes on along the minus strand of JASWHV010000008.1, from coordinate 81,509,109 downwards.
TATATCTCCACGGAGGAGAAGAAGAGGGAGCATCTCTATCGGGGGTTACACCCCGAAATGAAGACGCACCTCGTTCAGTGGAATCGCGGCACATTCAACGACTTAGTCAATGCCGCGATCATGCAAGAGGATGCTCAGCGAGAGTTGGCAGCTGAGCAGAGGAAGCGCAGCGCTCCACCTAGCAGCGGTGGTGGCGCGCCTCAGAAGTACCGTATGGTGTATCGAACACCATCCAGGCAGCAGTGGCGTCCACCGGCGCGACCTCAACAGTTCGGGGGACGTTCGTTCGAAGCACCCCCGTTCCGTCCGCCGATGCCACCACCAAGACAGCAACAGCAACAGCAGAAGCAGACGGTACCCCGGGCGTTTCCACCGCCACAACGCGCCCCGGGTTTCTGTCCACCGATCAGCGGGGGACCGCCCCGTTTCACCTGCTTCACGTGTGGCCAGGCGGGCCACTTCGCGAAGGACTGTCCCCAGGGGCAGCAGAGCAGCGGGCAAGCCCAGTCCCAGGGCGGTGCTCGAGGCCGACCTCCGGTGAAGAAGGTTGGTCAGCGGACTGGAGGCGTCTGCAACCTCGACAATGAGGACGCCCCAGAGGGAGACAACGTGCTGGCGGGTACGTTTACTCTCAACCATCAAGCCATCGTCATATTGTTTGATTCTGGTGCAACCCACAACTTTATAAGTGCATCATATGTGGTTAAGCATCAGCTGGAAGTCTTTCCAACCGAGTGTTCGTATATGATCTGCTCACTGGGAGGAAAGATTTCAGCAACGATGATGGTTCCAAAAGCACCACTGTGCTTAGGTGGGAAGATATATCCCACCACTATGATTATCCTTGAGGGGCAAAAGATTGATGCAATCTTAGGAACGTCATGGCTAAGCTACCATGGCGCTGTCCTGGAAACCCCATCACGGACGGTTCACCTCAACTCCCCATTACACCGTCCGCAGTCCCTCCTATTAGATAATCCAGTCCGGGAAGTTTCAGTGATCCACAATACTGCAGCTCTCAAGTGGGAGGACATCCCCGTGGTCCGGGAATATCCCGATGTGTTCCCGGATGATCTTCCGGGCATGCCACCTGAGCGGGATGTCGAGTTCAAGATCGAGCTCGCACCCGGGACTACGCCCATATCACGGAGACCATACAAGATGGCTCCAAATGAGCTGGCGGAACTGAAAGAACAGCTCAATGATCTGTTGAGCAAGGGTTTCATTAGGCCGAGTTCCTCGCCTTGGGGATGCTCGGCATTGTTCGTGAAGAAGAAGGATGAAACCCTGAGGCTGTGTGTGGATTACCGGCCGCTCAACGCCGTCACCATCAAGAATAAGTACCCATTGCCCCGCATCGACATATTGTTTGATCAACTTGTGGGTGCAAGTGTATTCTCCAAGATGGACCTTTGCTCTGGATATCACCAAATAAAGATCCGGGCAGAGGATATCCCAAAGACGGCCTTCTCGACGAGATATGGATTATATGAATATCTCGTCATGTCCTTTGGTCTCACAAATGCTCCAGCCCATTTCATCTATCTCATGAACTCGGTGTTCATGCAGGAGCAGGACAAGTTCATGGTAGTGTTCATCGACGATATCTTGGTTTACTCCAAGACAGAAGCCGAACATGCCGAACACTTGCGGATCGTTCTTCAACGATTGTGAGACCATAAACTCTACGCCAAGTTCAGTAAATGCGAGTTTTGGATCGGCCAAGTGCCATTCTTGGGACATATCATCTCAGCTGAAGGCATTGCGGTTGACCCAAGTAAAATAGAGCAAGTGCTGAAATGGAAAGCTCCCACTTCAGTCCATGAAGTCAGAAGCTTCCTCGGGTTAGCGGGATACTATAGGAGATTCATCCCAAACTTCTCCAAGCTCGCTAAACCGATGACAGAGTTGCTGAAGAAAGGGATGAAATATGTTTGGAACACGGCGTGTGAAGGAGCGTTCCGAGCATTGGTGAAGCATCTCACCACAGCCCCGGTCTTAGCTCAGCCGGATACAACAAAGCCCTTCGACGTGTATTGTGACGCGTCCGGTATTGGGCTTGGCTGCGTGTTGATGCAGGAAGGACGTGTGGTCGCTTATGGCTCACGCCAACTTCGGAACCATGAGCAGCATTATCCCACTCATGACCTTGAGCTTGCTGCAGTGGTTTTGGCGCTGAAAATGTGGAGGCACTATCTCCTGGGGAACTTGGTGCATCTCTACACCGACCACAAGAGCTTGAAATACATTTTCACCCAGAAGGAGCTGAACATGAGGCAACGGAGGTGGTTAGAATTAATCAAGGACTATGAGATTGAGATTCACTACCACCCTGGCAAGGCGAATGTGGTTGCCGACGCGCTGAGTTGGAAATCACAAGTCCATCACCTCACCATTACACCGGTGGAGGAGGAAGAGCCAAGTTTATACTTGGTTCCTTATGGATCGCTGTACAACCTTGCCCTCATCCCTACTATTAGGGAGGATATCATTGCACCTCAGAAAGATGATAAAGGCATGACACATCTCCGGAGACGGATAGACAATGGAGAGATTAAATGTTTCTGGAAAGATGATGAGGGGGCGCTATGGTTTAATGACCGCATAGTCGTACCCCGAGATATGGAACTGAGGAAGAAAATCCTCGACGAAGCCCACTTGTCTAAATACTCCATTCATCCAGGCAGCAACAAAATGTACCAGGACTTGAAAAAGAAATTTTGGTGGACACGGATGAAGCGGAAGGTAGCTAAGTACGTATTCGAGTGCGATACGTGTAGACGAGTGAAAGCTGATCACATGAAGAAATCAGGGCTGCTGCAACCCCTGAAGATTCCGGCATGGAAATGGGAAGATGTGAGCAGGGATTTCATTGTGGGATTACCCCTAACATCCAACAAGCATGATTCCATATGGGTAATCGTGGATCGGTTAACCAAGACGGCTCACTTCATTCCGGTAAATACACGTTACAATGCCGGCAAATATGCGGAGCTATACATAGCAAAAATTCTATGCCTATACGGGGTACCCAAGACCATTATCTCGGATCGAGGTGCATTATTTGTATCTCGCTTTTGGGAGCAGCTACACGCTGAATTGGGTACTAAGTTGATTAGGAGCTCCTCTTATCACCCTCAAACAGATGGCCAGACAGAGAGGGTGAATCAAGTTCTGGAAGACATGTTGAGAGCATGTGCCATCCACCATGGTAGGAACTGGGATGATCACCTACTATTGGTGGAATTCTCGTACAACAACGGCTATCAGGCGAGTATCAAGATGGCACCCTACGAAGCTCTCTACGGATGCAAATGCCGCACCCCATTAAATTGGTGCGAGTCCGGTGAAAGGGTCACATTCGGGGTTGATGTGGTGAACGACGCCGAAGGGTGCATTCGGGTGATTCAAGCTAACTTGAAGGCTGCTCAATCCCGACAAAAGAGCTACGCTGATAAGAGGCGTAGACCGTTGCATTTTGACGTTGGGGAACACGTGTACCTCCGTGTGTCTCCAATGAAGGGCGTGCACCGGTTTGGTGTGAAGGGGAAGCTCGCTCCCTGTTTCATTTGACCCTACGCTATCACCGAGAAGTGTGGACCAGCGGCGTATCGATTGGAACTACCGGCATCTCTGGCTTGTGTCCATGATGTTTTCCATGTTTCGCAACTGCGAAAATGCTTGAAGCATACAGCTGCTGTTCCTACCGAAGACATCGGCGAGCTGAAACCGGATTTAACATATGAGGAGTATCCGGTGGGAATTCTTGATGAGAAAGCCCGAACCACGCGTAGCAGAACGTTGTGGTTCTACGAAATACTCTGGAGCAACCACACCGCCGAAGAAGCGACGTGGGAGAGCGAGGAGTTCCTTCGCTCAAAGTACCCGGAGTTCATGGCTTCTGAACACGGGTGAGTCCCTACTACATCGCTATCTCTTCTTTTGTAATCTCGGGACGAGATTCTTTTAAGGGGGGAGGGATGTAAAAGCCCAAGAAAAGGGACTTGCAAAAACTTTTCTTCACCCCGCAACACCACAGTTCTCATTGTGGATATCTTAGGAAATATTGTGAAGAGCAAGTAACCTTCATCAACAGAGTGATTAGAGGGGAAAGTCTTCCTTTTCACAAAGTGGGATTTGGACATAGGAACATGAGAGGTTGAGCTCACCCCTAGAACTTAAAAAGTCTTGGGAAGGTTTGGTCCAAGTTTCATAGAAATCCAACACTTTTTGAGGCACTTTTTGGGTTATTTGAAAAGGAGGCCGATTTGAATGTAAATTCAAATTGCAGCAACTTTCATCACCCAAATTCAAAAGTTAGCTTCATATTCAAACTCAGCACATTTTTCTGAGTTATCCCACCAATTTTCACTCCATTTGGAGTTGATCTTGACATGAGCTAAGTGGGACGAATTCAAACTTTATTTGAATTCAAAACTGAACTTGTGCTGAAATTCACTCAAACCGAACCCAATTCGAATTCTATCCAATTCAAATGGCTGAGGGGTGAATAATTTGAATCACCAGGGGTATTATGGGGCTCACTGTTTACAACAGTGATTAGGAGTAAATCTCAGAGGTTAAAACCCCGGGTGGGACCCACATGTCATAGAGGGGAGAAGGAGAAACTTGCACCCAAAGTCAGAGTCTCGGTGGGAAATTCCACCGAGCAGCTGTTGTAAAATCTTTCGGAGGTCATCAAATCTTGCACATAGACGCCGGACTAACCGGCGATCAAGTTCTTTTCTGCATCCGTAGCGTGAAACTGTCTAGGAGTGACGAATTTCGAGCTCGATCGAGGGCGGTCATGGCGGGCACGATCGGTCACACGGTGCCGACTGACTTGCCGCCATCCCTGAACCCTTTTGACACCTTGTCGATCTTCCTAGAGGTACACTGATGCTGTAGGGCCGTTTGTTCGAAGTGTTGGCGGGTTTAGAAACCACGGTCGACGGTGTCGAACCTCAACCGAGGCCGCGGCACGTCGCCGAGCTATTTCCGGTCACCCCCAGCCCGACCTGTCACCCTCGACGTGCTCCTTGACGTCGACAACCCCCTGGCAGCGAGTTTCAGACCATGGGAGGTCCGGCAGCAGCGTGCCGGTGAGCCCCGAGTCTGCTCCGGCGAGGTCGGCGGCGCGGGCGTGAGAGAACGGCGGGAGGAAGACAAAGCCGGCTGGCCCACGTGTCAGCGGCTGAAGAATTTAAATCGGGATCGGGTGTGGCCAGGGATCGGCTGTGCTGGCGCGCAAAATAACCTGTGAGCTCCGGTGTGCCGGACACCTCCGTGCTCGACACGTGTGGTATCTCCGGTGTGCCGGACACCTCCGCGCTCGACACGTGTCCCCGCGGGCCCGAGAGTTTAAATTTTTCCCCCGATTTTCAGGATTATTCCAAACTTCAAATCCTCATAACTTTGGCTAGAAAGCTCCAAATCGAGTGAACCAAATTTGGTTGGATTTAGCTCTCTGAGCACTTTCCAGCAATACCAAATTGAGCTCATGAAAGTGAATAGTTCTCCAGAGTTAAATCACTAAGGTTTAAACTGTCGGGAATTTTATCTGGAGAACTACTTTATGAAAAATTCTGAAATTTGGTTGAAAGGTTCATTGGAAAATCCCTGAATACCAGTAAAATTTTCAGACTCATCCAAGTTCATTTAGTTACCCTAATTGGGTGATTGACGGAACTGCCCAGAGAAAATAGAAAAATGTACAGAAACATTTTTCAAATTTTTCTCCAATCTTAATTAGGACATAACTTTCTGTAGAATTCTTCAAATGATATGAAACCAACTCCATTAGAACCCTCCTAAATTCTAGTTCCCAGAAAGTAATGGTGGGAGCCATGAAAAACCCTGGGATTACTTAGAGGCTCAATTATTGACCAAAGAGGCTTTTATTTGTACAAGGTTCAATTGAACTTTGTTTCAAATAAAACTTGGTCACAACTCTGGTTAGGACCCTACCAATCCACCATAAAAATTTCAGAACCCAAAGGGGAGGGCTAGCTAGAGTTATTAGCAATTATGTATTTAAGTTCACACATTGCATTTAAATTTACATGTAGTATCGTATTCAACGTGTAGCCATTGAAGAAGAGACCACGGAAGTGCTGGATTTCCTTCTTCCGGACGAAGAACTAACTACTGACCAGCAGCAACAAGGAAAGCCCCGGTTTGCATTAACCCTTTTATAAGTCTTACTTTGTTTACATGTGTCGTATGAAGTATGTATGTGCATTAGGTATAGGATGAATGGAACCCCACTTGCATAACCAAAGGCTCCTAAAAGAGTGAGGGTAGTGTCTAAGACCTCGAGTAGACAGGCTATGCTTAATGAGTCATAGGACTTCGGTACAAGTCGAGTAGTTGGAATCTACTCGCGAGTTAGGCATTGGGACACACGGGTTCGGTTGAGTGACGCGAGATCACTTTAGTAATGAAAATGAGACTAGGCAGGGGCTAGGGCGCAGCAAGAGGGAGTCTTGTGTGCGCATCCCTGCCCGTGTCGATTGAGGACCGATCCGTGTGCGGCCCTGCTGAACAAGTATTGAACGTACCGAAGGCATATCGGATATATGGGCCCCGATAAACCGATATAGCCTAAACGTCCGGGCGTCGAGGCATAACTCACCGATTTATAGGTGTAGGCTGAGGGCAGCAAGGTGGAAATCTGCCAACGGGCATAGAGAGATTCTCCATGTGGGGAACCTCCTGCTCGTTTCGGTACGACCGGTTCGACGTTTGGGCTGTTGGGTGAAAGGTTGTCCCGTACGACATCGAGTGAGCGTGCTGTGCAGCTCCACGGGTGGGCGTACGTGACGTGCTCTTTGGGTTTCCCTGCAGGTGTATATCGAGTCGATTCACCGTCCCTCACGGTGACGAGTACCGCTTGTTCACTGCGTCGTAACGTAGACTAATGAATGAAATGTTATGATTCAATATTGCTGTTATGATATAATTGTATTGTTACCTGTGTGCCACCAAATATTGCTCCCTAAATTTCAGCTTCCTGAACCGTTAACTTGTTGCTAAAAGATGAACTAAGGATGAACTTGTAGGCGTGTCCATTTGCTGCAACATTGCTATCCTATGTCATGGTACACCTCATGTAGAGTTTCATGCTTAGGTGAGTCGGTTAAGCCTTGCTGAGCCTTCGTGCTCACGGTTGCTTCTTAAATGTTTTTCAGGTGAGGAGCCACCCACGGACTCGGAGTACGAGTCCACCGGCGAGGGTTACCCTCCGTCCGGGACCACGGCTGAGTGGGAGCCGTACACGCCGCGCTGAGCTGAGGAGTGCAGCTAGTGTGGGTTGCCCTAGGGCTGGGCAACCACTTTTGCTAGATAGGCGGGCGTGACTCGTATAAAAGAAACTTCCGCTGTGTAATAAAGACCCTAGTTTGTAACTGAGAAGTGTACTACTTTGTACATTCAGTTTGTTTTTCCCATGTAATATAATGTGTTCTTATGACGTGTGCTGTCGGGTGTCGCATCGCGCGGCACCACCCTCTGCGATCCTGGATGAGCGGATTCCGGTCCGCCACAAGGTAGTAACTCTACTACTGAAGGTCAAGATGCATATCCGCAGGAGGAGAGTATTTTCATTGAAGATGAATAATGAGTGGAGCTGTTGCACGAAATTTCAGAATTAAAAATGACATTCCAGCTCTTGATCTCGCTCGACAATCAGCACCAACGACCACTACTGCTGGTCCAGATCTTCCTCATGCCACGAGTTCTTCAATTTGTGATGAACATGAAGAAGGAGCTTGCGATGTGTCTACTCCCCTCCGAGTCCTCAAAAGTCATCCTCCACAACAAATTATTGGAAGCTTGCATGAACGGGTCACACGGTCCAGGTTTTGCAATCCAAACTCTCATGCTCATTCTGCTTTTGTTGCCTCTTTTGAACCCAAACATGTATCACACGCACTCACTAATGAATCTTGGATCATTGCCATGAAGGAAGAGTTTGAAAAATTTGAAAGAAATAATGTTTGGAAACTCCACCTAGTCACACATTGATAGGAACTAAATATGTGTTTAAAAATAAACAAAGTGAGGATGGGGTTGTGATTAGGAATAAAGCTAGGTTTGTTGCTCAAGGTTTCACACAAGTTGAAGGTTTTGATTTTGATAAAATTTTTGCTCCTGTTGCTAGATTAGAAGCCATAATAATTTTATTAGAATTTGCTGCATCTAAAGCTTTCAAATTATATCAAATGGATGTGAAAAATACTTTTCTTAATGTCTACATAGATGAGGAGGTTTATGTTAAGCAACAACTAGGTCTTGAAAATCCATATTTTTCTAATCATGTTTACAAACTGTCTAAAGCCTTGTATGGTCTCAAACAAGCCCCTAGAGCATGCTATGATAGGTTAAAAAAATTCTTATTTGAAAAGGGGTTTACCATGGGCAAAGTAGATAAAACTCTGTTTGTTCTTAAGCATGGCAATGACTCACTATTCGTTCAAGTGTATGTGAATGATATTATCTTTAGTTGTGCTTCTCATTATCTCGTGTCCAAGTTTTCAGCTATTATAAGTTTGGAATTTTAAGTGAGTATGATGAGACAACTCACATACTTTTTGGGGCTGCAAATCAAGCAAACCATGGAAGGAACTTTTGTGCATCAAACGAAGTATACAAAAGACCTCCTTAAGCGCTTCAACATGGACAAAAGCAAGCCTCTTCGGACACCAATGGGAACCACAACAACACATGAACTAGACGAAGATGGTAAACCCATGGATCAAAAAGAATATAGAAGCATGATCGGGTCACTTTTGCACCTCATGGCATCAAGACCGGACATACAATTCAGCGTATGTCTGTGCACGATTTCAAACTTCCCCACGTGCTTCACATCGTCAAGCCATCAAAAGGATTCTCAAGTACTTACATGGAAATCAAGAATATGACATTTTTCTTCCTTATTCCTTAACCATTACTTTGAAATCTTTTTTGGATGTTGATTTTGGGGTTGTAGGATTGATAGGAAAAATATTTCGGGTGCTTGTCATTTTCTTGGTAATTCACTTATTGCTTGGTCTTCTAGAAAACCAAATTCAGTTGCACAATCCACGGCCGAATCTGCATACACTACAGGAATAGTGAAAATAGACGACGGCCGAAAACCGTCGTCTATAAGGTTACTACCGTCTTCAATAAGTTATTGATGACAGTAAATGGTTATAGACGACGGTTCCTGGTCGTCGTCAAAATTAGACATCAATAAGTTTATTGATGACGCCTAAAACCAGTTGTCATCTATAAGTCTGTCGTGCCACGTGGCTGTTCAAGAAGCTTATAGACGATGGCCAGGAGTTGGCCATCGTCAATAGGGAAGCTTATATACGACGGTACAGCTGGCCGCCGTCTATTATTGTGGCTGATAGACGCCGGTACAGCTGGCCATCGTCAATTATTATTGCTTATTGACGACGGCTAGGTTGTCCGTCGTCAATTATTATGACTTATTGACGACGGCTAAGTACTAGAAATTGTCGTCAATAAGAATTGCAGTTTTTTTAAAAAATAGAAAAGGCTGCCCTGGCTTCGACGCCAGACTTGACTCGATGGCCAGATCAGACAGGCATGAAAATAAATATATCACAGGCATCAAAACACTATACGCACGCCACTACCCAACGCTACCCCGACCGCTGCCACCGGAGTTCGGGAAGTCGTCCTTGCACTGTCGTCCAAACGCCGGATGCTGGGGGATGGAGTTTGTTGAGCCTGCGTCGCCGATCCGTGTGATGTGCTTGTATAGTTAGACAAATTAGAAGTTTAAAATGTGTATTTGACTAAATAAACTCATTACAAGTTAGAATTGAGCAAGTTAGCTAGATTTGGCTATGTTTGAGTAAGTTTGCTCATATTTTACAAAGTTTGAGAAGAATCAACTAGTATTGTTTATGTTTGAGCAAGTTCAACTAGTTTTGACTATGTTTGAGTAAGTTTGCTCATATTTGACTAAGTTTGAGCAAGATCGACTAGTTGTGTGTATGTTTGAGGAAGTTCAACTAGTTTTGCTATGGTTGAGTAAGTTTTACCATATTTTAGTAAGTTTGAGCATGTTTAACTAGTTTTGGCTATGTTTGAGTAAGTTTGATCAAATTCAACAAAATTTGAGAAAGTTTAACTAGTTTCATCTATTATGAGCAATTTTGTACATGTGCTCCTGTCGACGGCCCCTGTGGCATCTGTGGCAGCTGTATTGGTGGCGGCGCCCACTGGGGAAAGACAGCGTGCTGTTCTGTGGCCATAGCCTGCAAATATGAAGCAAAATATCATACATGCCATTCATATATTAGAAATGTTAAGTACAACGGTCTGAACTTACCTGCATGGCAGCTTGCAACTGTATCATGTACGAGTGTTGATACTCGTCTCTAGCCCTGAGCTCCGCTGCCTGCCTCTCGTTGTCAGTCGCAGCGCTTCTTGCACCTATGGAGCTCCTCCTAGACACTCTGGAGCTCCAGATCTCGGCTCATACGCCTGCTGGACCCACCCTGGGATGAAGAGGCCCTCGTGGTCGACGAAGACCACGCCTCCCTCGAGTCGACGACTCCATCGAAGATCGACAACCTACACAACGAAGTAAGAGTATTAAAGTTTCGTGTCTCGAAGTCCATGACATTAAATAAAAAGTAACAGAACTCACCATACATGAGGTTTCCCGGCACCACTTGCATACGCGGCTTCAGGTATGATCGGCACGTTCTGCCAATCATAATCTTCGCCTCGAAGCCTCCGCACCTCCTCCCCATACTTTTCCTAGAAATACAGAAAAATAAAGTCATCATAAGTATTGAAGAGAATCCCATTAAGTTAATAAAAGAACTCACCAACGTCTCCGTCGCCGTCTGAGAAGACAGCTGATCAGGCTACGACGGGTCACTTCCCAAGTCACCCTCCTCCACACCTGGATAGCGGTCAGCTCTTGACCGATCTCGTGCTCCCATCGATACGTGTTAGCACAATGATAGCGCCAGAAATAAACTAAAATAAGATTCGACTACCACTTACCATCCGTTTAGCGAGACGTATGTAGCCATCCCCGCCAAGACGGTGTTTCCCATCCGTCCCTCTACTCCTTCACCGGATCATAGACACGCCTTTGAAGCCCTAGCTCGCCCACGAGCACATAGGGAACTGTACACGTCCGGACAGGATTCAAGCCACGGTACACTGACCTGCACACATTTGTTATTGGATGAAAACATTTATCAAAATCGGATAATAAAGCAAAGTAAAATAAACATTTTACCTCTGCGTATTGCGCCTCTGTCAAATACTTGTCGGCTGCATCCCTGAACTGCCCCGGCTCACCCTCGTCCGGATGCAACTTAAAGTACGCCTTCGTAGCCTGAACGCGAGCCGTCGATATTGACTGCGTCAGGAGCTTCCTGGTGTTGTTGTTGAAGACCAGACGGGCATGATCCAGCTGGGCCTCGCCCATCAAATAGTAATATTTCTAGAAGAAGAAATATACAAGTAAATGTATTTGACATATAATAGGTTCGCATTTAAAAAATATTCTTCATACTTACCATGAATTCGTGCCACACATGCTCCTAGTGGTTGCAGTAGGTAATGTTCTAGGCTGTAGCATAATCGTCCCAAGACGTAGCTGTCACACCCGGTTTTTCCGAAGAACAACCAAGTGAATATCACATGTATGCCAGGATCATTTTCTCATACATGTGATGACAACTAGTGAAGCATCATTTATTACAAGCCAGGTGTTGAATATAAATAAGTCTTACATATCAAATGTAACGATGGACAATAATAAGTTCATCACAAGTAAATAAACTAGCAGCGGAATATTATTCTTGAGGGCTCCTTCACAGGCGTTGCCCAGGGGGTCTCCATGAACCTAAAAACCTTCTTCGGTTCCAAAGTCTTGGTCATTATACATCACCTCATCATCTTGACCTGAGCAGCAATATAAACCAACAAATATGCAAGGTTGAGTACCGATGGTACTCAGCAAGTGTGGTAAAGTTATGTCATGCATGGCTAGAACAAGGGGAGGTTGAACTCATGGTTAAAGCACTACGCAATTAATACCTATCGCCTTAGCTTATTAAGCACCTACATTACTACACAGGTGAAATGGTCCCAATCTCCCATCCCATCATCATAATCAAATAACCATAACATCATTTCCAATGTTAAGCTCCCCGCTTAACATCCACAACTTCCAAAACCATCAAACCTCTAATCATGAATAAGTCCAAGCCGCTCTTGACCGTGAGCACGGCTGTCATGACAGTTTTGACTCTGCAGAGTTTGTACCACTGTACCCACATGTAGTGATTTCATCCCCCATTGCCGGGTGGACTAAAAGAACCTCCATTATGCCAGTGGCTACGAACAACATTCACACTTCCCAGGTGTGTAGCCAGGAGATCACTACGAATCCTTTACAAAGGGATTCCCGACGAGCGTGGGCCCACTGAGGTTTCACCCCTAACAGCATACAAGAGACTCTAACCCCGCTGCAGTGGCCCCCTCTTGAGCCTTGCGGTTCATATGGTAGTCCAGCTGACACCTATTCCCCGCACCATCCAACACACCCATACTACGCCGGAGATACACCTAATTAATTGGCCAAGCTGCCCCATCTCAGCATGTGGTTGGCACGGTAAAGCCAGGTTACATGCTCCATGAACCGGTCCTTAGGATCCAGGCAAGTACTAAACACAAACCCGAGTCTCGTGCACCCAGCACACAACCAAAACATCCAACTTGCCTTGATCCCTACCTCTACATAACTCACAATATTTCATTCAAGAGTATGGTAAAATAAACCGATGATCTCATATCCCAAATATCCCATTCTAAGCATGGCTAAGCATATGCATAATAATAAATGACATGATAAAATAAATCCCAACCCAAGCTACAAGGTAACAAGGTAATGCAATTCTTCCTAGCATGGGTTTCATATTTCATTTGACAATTTCAAATAATTCTATCTACACATCCTAGCAATGGATCAAAGTGGTCAAGGACACTTGCCTCCTTCCTGCTGCTCTTGAAATGGGTAGTACTGATCTTGGAAAGGGAGAACTTGCTCTGGAGCAGGTTCTACATCATACCATCACACATAGCAAAAGAAAAACAACAATCCATAAGACATAGTTCACACTTCCACTTCAAACAAACCACACATTCACATTTATGAAAGTCATTCACAATTTTATGTGTTGTGGTTACTCTATGTGTGTTGATCTTTTGCTTACATATACTTTTAATCATGTGTATATGATTCCTACTTTTGCATTCACATTTATGCTACATACTATATATATGAGTTTCCAATTTAAATAAATTTCTTATATTTAATTACTACACCTTTTAGCTACCAAGTATGCATGAAAGGTATTCTCCTACTCCATATGTGTCTTCAGAATTTCTACCAACCCTAAACTGAATTCTTTGGATTTTAGAAACTTCATTTATCATTTACTAGTTGCTATATTTTCAGATTTATTTCTTATGCTTAAATGTGAGCTTTATTATGAAAATAACAAAATACATCATCTAAACAGAATAGGTTCTGATCTAAAATATTTACTAATATATTTTTGACCTTTGCCTCTGATGTAAACTATTTTACAATTATTTTCCCTATTTTCCAGAACAATTCTTTACTTAAAAATGTGTCCCTAAATGTGAATAATAAATTAAACAGATTCATTTCAGCCCAAAATATATTTTTATCTCACTCCAAAGTTTTCTAAATACTGAGAAAGTTTTTAATTTAATTATGACAATATGTTTGTCCCACTTTTAAATTTTAAACACTAGCCACATATTCAATTTTCCTAATTTAAATATCAAACAGGGTTAAAAAGGTAAACTCACCCCACTACAGGGTCTATAATATTATTTTAAGAATTTTCAGGGGTCTAGCTACTCATAACAGAGGAGTTTTTCCATATTTTTATTAAGTCCAGGGGCTAAAACTGATTTTTAAATGAATTTACATGATTTTCTGAAGTTCCAGGGGCTAGATCAGAAGTTTCCGGGGCTAACTCTTATTTCCCGAGAACCCCAGGGGGTAGCATGTAAGATTTCCAGTCTTTATAACGCGGGACTGACGTGGACCGTCCGATTTTAAACCGACGGCTGAGATTATAACGTCGAACCGGTACGCGGGGATTTAAACCCTACCATGCGATTTAAAATAAACGGCGCACAAGCGGCCACGTCGCTCTGATCGAGCGCGGGCGGCGCTGCCGGCGGCGCACGGCGGCGGGAGTTGGCGATCTCGCCGGAAACTTTTGGATCTTTGAGAATTCTTCCTAGAACTGTGATCTTATGGCATAGATCGGTGGAGGGGAGGTCGGGGATCTCACCTCGGGGGTTTTCTTGAGCTCGGAGGTCCTGGAAAGTGATCGGCGACGAGGTCCGAGGTGAATTCACAGCGAGGCTCGTCGGCGCTGTGTTTACACCGCAAGTAACCGAGTTTTCTGCACCTGCAAGGTTCCCCGGAGGCGGTGGATCAAGACCAGCGAGTTAGATCGAAATTTCCGAGCGTAGATCGGCCAGAATTCGCCGGAGAAGGCTCGGGTTCTCACCGGAGGAAAAACAGCAGATCGCGTGGAAAAACAGAACGAGGCCGGGGTTTTTATAGACGGGGGATGGCGGCGGGGTGGTTTAGATCGAGTTTGCGTCGCCCCCGAGCGAAATTCGGCTGAGATTCACAGAAATCCGGATCGGTTTGGATTCGGGGTGAGAGAGTCCGGCGCTGGCGCAAGGTAGAAGAAGAGCTGGCAGGCCCCGCCTGTCGGTGGGTGGAAAGGGCGCACGCGGCTGCGGGCTGGCGCGGGTGCTGGGTGGGCCGGCTGGTGGGTTTCGGCCCACTGGCCGGGGAGGTTTGTTTTTTCTTTTTCTTTTTCATTTCTGTTTTGAGTTTAATTTAAATTCCAATTTGAATTTGAATTTTTGCACCACATGCAATACGTCCAAAATTTTTTAAATTTCCCTCTTAACAAGTTTTGGGGTGTTACAGCTCTACCCCCCTTAAAAGAAATCTCGTCCTCGAGATTGGTGGTTCTAAGAAAACAATTCCGGAAATTGTGCCTTAAGCTCGTCTTCTCGCTCCCAGGTGGCTTCCTCTTCCGAGTGATGCTTCCACTGCACCTTGCACATCCGGATTCTTTTATTTCTTGTGAGGCGTTCCATTGTCTCCAAAATCTTGGATGGTTGCTCGGCATAAGACAAATCCTCAGCTACGTCCACTTCATTCATGGGTAACACCTCTTTAGGCGTCCTCAGGCATTTCTTGAGTTGTGACACATGGAATACATCGTGCACATCCGATAGACGAGCCGGTAATTCTAGTTGATATGCCACTTCGCCTTTCCTCTCCAAAACTTGAAAGGGTCCGATGTATCGAGGTGACAACTTCCCTTTCACCTTGAACCGATGATGTCCTCTGATAGGGGACACCTTAAGATAGACATAGTCTCCCATGTTGAAAACGAGCTCTCTTCTTCGTACATCGGCATAGCTCTTTTAGCGTGTCTGTGCTATCCTCAAATTGTTGCGAATTTCCCTCACCTTCGCCTCGGCTTCTTGTAGTACTTCTGGACCAAACACTTTACTTTCCCCCGTTTGGTTCCAAAATAGGGGAGTTCTGCACTTCCTTCCGTATAAAGCTTTAAACGGTGACATCTTCATACTAGCTTGATAGCTGTTGTTGTAGGAAAACTCCGCATACGGCAAGTTCTTGTCCCAACTCCTATTGTATTTGAGTGCACATGCCCTCAGCAATCTTCAAGGCTCTGATTGGTTCTCTCCGTCTGCCCGTCAGTTTGGGGATGATAGGCAGAGCTAAAATTCAGATGGGTTCCCATGGTTTCATGCAACTTCTGCCAGAACCTTGAGGTGAACTGTGTCCCTCGATCCGACACAATCTTCTTTGGCACTCCATGGTAACACACGATCCTTGACATGTACAATTCTGCCAATTTGGATCCGCTGTAGCTTTCTTTCACGGGGATGAAATGAGCTACCTTGGTTAGCCTGTCGATGATGACCCATATTGAATCATATCCTGATTGGGTCCTAGGCAATCCCACGATGAAATCCATGCTGATTTCTTCCCATTTCCATTCAGGCACTTTGAGTGGTTGCAATAATCCCGCGGGTTGTTGATGTTCTGCTTTCACCAACTGACATGTGTCACATAGGGCAACATGTTCCGCGACATCTCGCTTCATGCCATACCACCAATACCTGCTCTTGAGGTCCTGGTACATTTTTGTACTCCCAGGATGAATGGAATAGTCAGAATCATGAGCCTCCTTCAAAATCAATTCACGGATCTCCTTTACTTCTGGCACACAGATTCTTTTCCCGTGCCACACCGTTCCTTGTTCATCTTCTCTAAAACCAGGAGCTTTATTTTCCTTCATGAGTTGTCTGATCTCTTGTATCTTCTCGTCATTCTTTTGACCCTCGCGTATGTCTCGCTCGAGTGTGGAGTCCACTTCCATGGCGATGGCTTCACCGCTATTTACCAGGCATAGATTAAGCCTTATAACCTCGTCCTTCAATTCTGCAGGCATGTCCTTCAAGCTTAACTTCTTGACCTGCACTTTCCGACTTAAAGCATCGGCCACGATGTTTGCCTTCCCAGGATGATAGTTGATACCCACATCAAAGTCATTGATTAGCTCTAACCATCTCCTTTGTCTGAGGTTGAGATCTGGCTGTGTGAAAATGTACTTCAAACTCTTATGATCCGTATATATCTCTGTCCTCTTCCCCATCAAATAGTGTCGCCAAATTTTCAACGCGTGTACCACTGCGGCTAGTTCTAAGTCATGTGTAGGATAGTTCTTCTTGTGCTTCCGGAGTTGTTGGGATGCATAAGCCACAACATGCCCTTCTTGCATTAGAACACATCCCAACCCGTTTCTAAAGGCATCGCAGTACACCGTAAAGTTCTTCTGCATATCTGGCATAACGAGCACTGGGGCTGTTGTCAATCTCTCCTTTAACTCTTGAAAACTCGTTTCGCACTGCAGCGTCCATGTGAATGTGATTCCCTTCTCCAACAGTTTGGTGAGAGGTCTCGAGATCTTAGAGAATCCTTCTATAAACCGTCGATAGTATCCAGCCAATCCCAAGAAGCTTCGAACTTCCCCGACATTTTCAGGGGTCTTCCACTTCTGTATATCCATGATTTTGGCAGGATCCACGGAGATTCCTCCCTCCGAGATTATATGTCCTAAGAAGGGAACTTTCTTCAGCCAAAACTCACACTTGCTCAACTTGGCATATAGTTGGTGTTCTCTCAGCCTCTGCAACACCAACCTTAGATGTTTCTCATGTTCTTCTTCATCTTGGGAGAAGACAAGAATGTCATCTATGAAAACCACAACAAATTTGTCCAGATATTCCATGAATACCTTGTTCATGAGATACATGAAGTATGCCGGGGCATTAGTTAGCCCGAAAGGCATGACAGTGTATTCATACAGTCCGTACCGAGATACGAAAGCTGTCTTGGGAATATCAGATTGACTTATCTTGAGTTGGTGGTATCCCGACCTGAGATCAATTTTCGAGAACACACAAGCTCCCCTCAACTGATCAAACAAGTCTTCAATGCGGGGTAAGATGAAGAAAGCGACTCATTAAATAACACTTTTTAACACACACCTTGTAAAAAATAGTTTTTAAGAAAATAGGGCCCTTAAATACGTCCATTTCTACCTAGGTCCACGTTCCTACAGGCAACCTTGGCTCTGATACCACTTCTGTCACACCCAGTTTTTCCGAAGAACAACCAAGTGAATATCACATGTATGCCAGGATCATTTTCTCATACATGTGATGACAACTAGTGAAGCATTATTTATTACAAGCCAGGTGTCGAATATAAATAAGTCTTACATATCAAATGTCTCGATGGACAATAATAAGTTCATCACAAGTAAATAAACTAGCAGCGGAATATTATTCTTGAGGGCTCCTTCACAGGCGTTGCCCGGGGGGTCTCCATGAACCTAAAAACCTTCTTCGGGTCCAAAGTCTTCGTCATTATACATCACCTCATTATCTTGACCTGAGCAGCAATATAAACCAACAAATATGCAAGGTTGAGTACCGATGGTACTCAGCAAGTGTGGGAAAGTTATGTCATGCATGGCTAGAACAAGGGGAGGTTGAACTCATGGTTAAAGCACTACGCAATTAATACCTACCACCTTAGCTTATTAAGCACCTACATTACTACACAGGTGAAATGGTCCCAATCTCCCATCCCATCATCATAATCAAATAACCATAACATCATTTCCAATGTTAAGCTCCCCGCTTAACATCCACAACTTCCAAAACCATCAAACCTCTAATCATGAATAAGTCCAAGCCGCTCTTGACCGTGAGCACGGCTGTCATGACAGTTTTGACTCTGCAGAGTTTGTACCACTGTACCCACATGTAGTGATTTCATCCCCCGTTGCCGGGTGGACTAAAAGAACCTCCATTATGCCAGTGGCTACGAACCACATTCACACTTCCCAGGTGTGTAGCCAGGAGATCACTACAAAGCCTTTACAAAGGGATTCCCGACGAGCGTGGATCCACTGAGGTTTCACCCCTAACAGCATACAAGAGGCTCCAACCCCGCTGCAGTGGCCCCCTCTTGAGCCTTGCGGTTCATATGGTAGTCCAGCTGACACCTATTCCCCGCACCATCCAACACACCCATACTACGCCGGGGATACACCTAATTAATTGGCCAAGCTGCCCCATCTCATCATGTGGTTGGCACGGTAAAGCCAGGTTACATGCTCCATGAACCGGTCCTTAGGATCCAGGCAAGTACTAAACACAAACCCGAGTCTCGTGCACCCAGCACACAACCAAAACATCCAACTTTCCTTGATCCCTACCTCTACATAACTCACAATATTTCATTCAAGAGTATGGTAAAATAAACTGATGATCTCATATCCTAAATATCCCATTCTAAGCATGGCTAAGCATATGCATAATAATAAATGACATGATAAAATAAATCCCAACCCAAGCTACAAGGAAACAAGGTAATGCAATTCTAGGGAAACTTCCTAGCATGGGTTTCATATTTCATTTGACAATGCAAATAATTCTATCTACACATCCTAGCAATGGATCAAAGTGGTAAAGGACACTTGCCTCCTTCCTGCTGCTCTTGAAATGGGTAGTCCTGATCTTGGAAAGGGAGAACTTGCTCTGGAGCAGGTTCTACATCATACCATCACACATAGCAAAAGAAAAACAACAATCCATAAGACATAGTTCACACTTCCACTTCAAACAAACCACACATTCACATTTATGAAAGTCATTCACAATTTTATGTGTTGTGGTTACTCTATGTGTGTTGATCTTTGGCTTACATATACTTTTAATCATGTGTATATGATTCCTACTTTTGCATTCACATTTATGCTACATACTATATATATGAGTTTCCAATTTAAATAAATTTCTTATATTTAATTACTACATCTTTTAGCTACCAAGTATGCATGAAAGGTATTCTCCTACTCCATATGTGTCTTCAGAATTTCTACCAACCCTAAACTGAATTCTTTGGATTTTAGAAACTTCATTTATCATTTACTAGTTGCTATATTTTCAGATTTATTTCTTATGCTTAAATGTGAGCTTTATTATGAAAATAACAAAATACATCATCTAAACAGAATAGGTTCTGATCTAAAATATTTACTAATATATTTTTGACCTTTGCCTCTGATGTAAACTATTTTACAATTATTTTCCCTATTTTCCAGAACAATTCTTTACTTAAAAATGTGTCCCTAAATGTGAATAATAAATTAAACAGATTCATTTCAGCCCGAAATATATTTTTATCTCACTCCAAAGTTTTCTAAATACTGAGAAAGTTTTTAATTTAATTATGACAATATGTTTGTCCCACTTTTAAATTTTAAACACTAGCCACATATTCAATTTTCCTAATTTAAATATCAAACAGGGTTAAAAAGGTAAACTCACCCCACTACAGGGTCTATAATATTATTTTAAGAATTTTCAGGGGTCTAGCTACTCATAACAGAGGAGTTTTTCCATATTTTTATTAAGTCCAGGGGCTAAAACTGATTTTTAAATGAATTTACATGATTTTCTGAAGTTCCAGGGGCTAGATCAGAAGTTTCTGGGGCTAGCTCTTATTTCCCTAGAACCCCAGGGGGTAGCACATAAGATTTCCAGTCTTTATAATGCGGGGCTGACGTGGACCGTCCGATTTTAAACCGACGGCTGAGATTATAACGTCGAACCGGTACGCGGGGATTTAGACCCTACCGTGCGATTTAAAATAAACAGCGCACAAGCGGCCACGTCGCTCTGATCGAGCGCGGGCGGCGCTGCCGGCGGCGCACGGCGGCGGGAGTCGGCGATCTCGCCGGAAACTTTCGGATCTTCGAGAATTCTTCCTAGAACTGTGATCTTATGGCATAGATCGGTGGAGGGGAGGTCGGGGATCTCACCTCGGGGGTTTTCTTGAGCTCGGAGGTCCTGGAAAGTGATCGGCGACGAGGTCCGAGGTGAATTCACGGCGAGGCTCGTCGGCGCTGTGTTTACACCGCAAGTAACCGAGTTTTCTGCACCTGCAAGGTTCCCCGGAGGCGGTGGATCAAGACCAGCGAGTTAGATCGAAATTTACGAGCGTAGATCGGCCAGAATTCGCCGGAGAAGGCTCGGGTTCTCACCGGAGGAAAAACAGCAGATCGCGTGGAAAAACAGAACGAGGCCGGGGTTTTTATAGACGGGGAATGGCGGCGGGGTGGTTTAGATCGAGTTTGCGTCGCCCCCGAGCGAAATTCGGCTGAGATTCGCAGAAATCCGGATCGGTTTGGATTCGGGGTGAGAGAGTCCGGCGCTGGCGCGAGTTAGAAGAAGAGCTGGCGGGCCCCGCCTGTCAGTGGGTGGAAACGGCGCGCGCGGCTGCGGGCTGGCGCGGGTGCTGGGTGGGCCGGCTGGTGGGTTTCGGCCCACTGGCCGGGGAGGTTTGTTTTTTTTCTTTTTCTTTTTCTTTTTCATTTCTGTTTTGAGTTTAATTTGAATTCCAATTTGAATTTGAATTTTTGCACCACATGCAATACATCCAAAAATTTTTAAATTTCCCTCTTAACAAGTTTTGGGGTGTTACAGTAGCAGCCCGTCTGTTCACTAGACTTTGGGTAGTGACAACGGATGAGCTGGCCCAGGACAGCGTTGACCTGGCAGTGGCGTCCCTGACCCGTGAAGGGGTCATGGGCCCAAGACCTGATACATGATTCTCAATTAGTACATATATAAGTGTAAAAATATCTAAATTGAATTGTTAGAGATTTACTTACCTATCACCAAATGGACGAATAACGACCCGATCTTCTGGCCGTGCAGGAACCGGAGGAGGAGCCACGTTGTGGCTCTTCCTATAACGCCGTTGTGGAGCCGGCTCCACATCAGGCTCTGTAGAAGACTCCATAGAAGGATCCAAAGCAAGCTCCAAAGCAGGCTTCAAAGCAGGCTCCGAAACCTGTGGTGCCTGAAGAGGACCTCTAACCTCTGTGTCCTCAGACGTAGAGTCGTCCTGAAAAAATTTGATGATTCGTAATATAGATTTAAGAAGTATTTATATAATTTATGTAATTAAATGTTCTTTACCTGTCGTGATCGTTGTCGTGACCCCTAGCCTCTGTCGAGGCCCAACAACTGTGATAGTCTACCCTCGCTAGACTAACAGCCCTGGAAGACGGAGTCTACTCTCGGGGGTAGGAAGCCCTGCGTCCCCTGTCGTCTACTTCTCGACGACATCCTAATCAAAGAAAAATTTGCTAATGAATTTAAAGGAAGATATAGAAGACGAAAGAAGGGATAAAGGAAATGTTACTTTTACTCAATTTCAAAATTCATCAGTATCACGATCATGTACTCTACTCCTTAAACCGGACCATTGATCTTTTGTCGTGGTTGTTCGCCGTTTTCGTTTTTGCACCTTATGAGTCTGTACTTCTGCATCTCCAACTAAGTCATCAAGCCGTAGACCAGGCTCAAAGATAAAAGAGTCTAGCAACTCTTCTTCTTGGTAAACAACATCAGAATCATCATGGTACCCAGCATTGTCTGGTGTATATAACCGCTCACGAGGATTCACCTTGTGTACAACCCACCAAGCACCAAGCTTTTCGCATGGATATTGTAGATAATACACTTTCTCGACTTGGCGCAAGGACGAAGGTGTCGTAGCCTCGTAGCCGGTCCTTGTGTTTGACTTCTACCATGCTAAATTGGTTTTGTCGAGTTCCATTGTTATGATCAAACCAATCGCAGTCATAGAAGACTACTTTAAGGTCTTTACTCCTGGCAAAACTGAATTCTAGGATTTTGTTTATGATCCTATAGTAATTAGTTTCACGTCCTTTGACATCAGCAGCCCTCATAACAACTCCGGTGTTAGATGTTGCTCTTAGAGGATGTTGAACTTCAAATTGAGTTGAACAAAATCGGAACCCATTGACATCATATTTACCAAAGAGTTTAACTTTAATGGATCCGTTGGTCAGTTGTCGCAAATTTTCATGGACACCTACTTGTATCTTGCACTATCCAACATATGAAGTAAGAAGACTATTTTATGCTATGAACATAATTACTACGAGGAACAAGACAAGGAAAACGTTACATGATTTCGAAACCAGGTTTGGAAGTTAGGTCCTTCATTTACTCCATAATGTCGTATTGTTTGTATTTTCTTGCTCGTAGGTTGCTGCTTAGACTTCCAATTTTGTCGATCGAACTCACTAAATAAGGACAAAAAAGAATGACTAGCATAGATGTATAACACATCATGCAAATTAATATAGATGTTGAACAACCACTTACTGAAAAAAATTGTCCATCCCGTCTATGTTAGCATACATGTATAACAAAGCAGCTATCTTTTCATCTGTTCAAGCATCGTAGCTCGTGCCACTACCAACAGTGGTGCCTCCCGTTTGAAAAAGTGAGAGGTCGCTACAATGGGATGCTTCAGCCATATTGTTCTGAAACGGTGATGCATTAACACTGTGTTCTTCTACAAAGTAGACACTTGAAAAGTATCATATCTCCTGAAGTGTAAATGCTTCGGCGATGCATCCTTCAACCCTTGCCTTATTATGAACAATTGGTTTCTGACATCTTAGTGCTCCTTCAATGTGGTATATCCACCTATATTGAACAGGGCCACCTACTTTATCTTCATATGGAAGATGGACTAGAAGGTGCCACATTGGATTGAAGAACCCTGGAGGGAATACTTTTTCCATCTTACATAAAAGCATGGGTATCTCTCTTTCCAACTTCTCCATCATATCCCTTTTGATTTCTTTAGCAAAAAGCTGTCTATAAACGTAGCTAAGCTTGGCTAACACCTTCCACACCTCATCGTCAAGATAGCCCCGAAACATAACCGGTAGAAGTCTTTCCATGATTATGTGATAATCATGACTCTTCAAACCAGTGAGATTTCCGATCTTAACATTCACGGCTCTTCTCAGGCTAGCAGAATAACCGTCTGGGAACTTCACTTTTTCAACCACTTAAAGACTTATTTCTTTTCTTTTGGTCAAAGGCAGAAAGAAGCACGTGGTTTGCCACCAGCTTCGGAGAGCTCAAGACTTGGTCAGTTACAAACCTCTGCCAAATCCTTCCGAGCCTTTATATTGTCTTTTATTTTCCCATCATATCCAAGCATGTTCTTATGATGCATTCGCCCATGTTACGTTCCTTGTGCATGAAATCAATGTTATGCATTTGAATTAAGGACTTCATATACGGTAACTCCCATAGTGCACATATATGAGTCCAATTATAATCCTCCCCTTAACCAACAAAATATTCAGGCCGACCTTCATCTGGCACTAGATTGTTCAGCTATTCAGCAATCTCTGACCCGTTGCGACGTTGTGGTGGTCCTTTTTCTACAATGGTACCCTTCCTGAAGGCATTTCTTTGTTGCCTAAACACGTGATTCAGCGGTAACCAACGTCTATGGCAATCAAAGTATCATATCTTGCCACCATGACATAGACGAAAACAATCCGTGTCACAAGCACATATCGGACATGTCAATCGACCATGACTGCTCCAGCCAGAAAACACGTCGTAAGCTGGAAAATCATGAACAAACCACAAGTATGTAGCTCGAAGGTTGAATTTCTGTTTTTTGTAACAGTCGTGTGCTTCGACTCTTGTCCATAACATTGTTCAGTCATGAACCAGGATGATCCGGTCTACGTACAACAAGGCATAGGAACATGAACTCATAATTCATACAAAGAGATGGTGTGGCGTTTGTACTGAACGGTGAGAAGCCATCTGTCGCCAACCCGAAGCGAATATTTCTCGCGTCATTGGCGAAATCTGGATCGAAGCGGTCAAGCGCCTTCCATGCCTCACCGTCGGACGGGTGCACCATCATTCCGTTATTCTCATGTACACCTTCTTTATGCCACCTCATGTGTCTGGCTATTTTTTAGAGAGAAACAAACGCTTGAACCTAGGTGTGACAGGCAAGTAGCGAAGCTACTTCTGTGCGACTTGAGTCATTACTTTTGAACCGTCATCATTAACAACTTCGACAAGTGTCGCTTTATCACATTTTAAGCACTTGTTCTCATTGGCATGCTCTCTCCAGAAAAAGAATGCAGTTGTCTGGGAACATATCAATCTTCTCATATTTCATACCAAGACCAAAAATCAGCTTCTTAGACTGATACATATCTTTAGGCACTTTATGTGGCTATGGAAGGATATTGTTGATCAATTTGATGAGATCGTTGTAGCAGTTATTGGAGAAAAAATACTTAGACCTAATGTCCATAAATCTAGTCATAAAAGTGAGGAGTGTCACTTTGGTGTGTTCATGCAACAGATCTTCTGAAGCTTTGAGAAGCGTGAAAAATGCTTCAACCTCCGTTGTAGGAGGATCCTCCATCAATTCAGGATTTATGGCATCAAGCATCTCGTCCATCCTATCGACCCCCGTGTTGTCATCCTCATCTGGAACTTGTACGGGTTGAGAAGGTGTCTCACCGTGAAAGGTCCACACCTCATAATATTGCATGAAACCGTTCGACACAAGTGAAATGTGACGGACCAAAATCCGTACGTCTAGGATCTCAGAGGGTGGTGCCGCACGATGCGACACCCGACAGCACACACCATAAGGCAACCATAGTATTACATTGAAAACAACTGAATATGTACACAAAATAGTACAAACCTTTAGTTTACCACTAATTACAGAGTTCTACAGCGGAAGATAATTTATACAACTCACACCCACCTAACTAGCAAAAGTCGGTTGTCCAGCACTACGGACAACCCACACTAGCTGCACTCGTCTTCAGCGTGGCGTGTACGGCTCCGACTCAGCCGTGGTCCCCGACGGCGGATAGCCCTCGCCGGTTGGCTCATACCCCGAGTCTGCGGGGTACTCCTCACCTGCAAACACTCATAGCAGCAACCGTGAGCACGATGGCTCAGCAAAGCTTAACCGACTCACCTACACAGAAAACTCTACATGCAGGTTATACGCAGATAGGATGGTAAATTGCAGCAAACGGACACGCCTACAAGTTCATCCTTAGTTTATCTTTTAGCCACAAATTAACAGTTCAGGGATCTGAAATGTAGTGAAACAATATTTGGTGGCACACATGTAGCAATACAAGTTATTCATAGCAGCAATATTGAATCACATCATTCCATATGTTAACCTACGTCACGACTCAGTGACCAAGTGGTACTCATCACCGCGAGGGACGGTGAATCGACTCGATATACACCTGCAGGGATACCCAAAGAACACGTCACATACGCCCACCCGTGGAGCTGCACAGCACACTCACTCGATATCATACGGGACAACCTTTCACCAAACAGCCCAAACGTCGAACCAGTCGCACCCAAACGGACAGGAGGTTCTGTGGCGGACCGGAATCCGCTCATCCAGGATCGCAGAGGGTGGTGCCGCGCGATGCGACACCCGACAGCACACGTCATAAGAACACAATATATTACATGGGGAAAACAACTGAACTGTACAAACGGGTACAATACTCAGTTACAAACTATTGTCTTTATTACACAGCGGAAGTCTACTTTTCTACACTCACGCCCGCCTATCTAGCAAAAGTCGGTTGCCCAGCCCTAGGGCTACCCACACTAGCTGCACGTCTCAGCTCAGCGCGGCCTGTACGGCTCCCACTCAGCCGTGGTCCCCAACGGAGGATAACCCTCGCCGGTGGACTCGTACTCCGAGTCCGTGGGTGGCTCCTCACCTGAAAAACACTTAAGCAGCAACCGTGAGCACGAAGGCTCAACAAGACTTAACCGACTCACCTAAGCATGAAACTCTACATGAGGTGTACAATGACATAGGATAGCAATGTTGCGGCAAATGGACACGCCTACAAGTTCATCCTTAGTTCATCTTTTAGAAACAAGTTAACAGTTCATGAAGCTGAACTTTAGTGAGCAATATTTGGTGGCACACATGTAGCAATACAATTATATCATAACAGCAAGATTGAATCATAACATTTCATACATTAACCTATGTTACGACACAGTGAACAAGCGGTACTCGTCACCGCGAGGGACGGTGAATCGACTCGATATACACCTGCAGGGAAACCCAAAGAACACGTCACGTACGCCCACCCGTGGAGCTGCACAGCACGCTCACTCGATGTCGTACAGGACAACCTTTCACCCAACAGCCGAAACGTCGAACCGGTCGCACCGAAACGAGCAGGAGGTTCCCCACATGGAGCATCTCTCTATGTCTGTTGGCAGATTTCCACCTTGCTTCCCTCAACCTACACCTATAAATCGGTGTGCTATGCCTCGACGCCCGGAGGTTTAGGCTACATCGGTTTATCGGGGCCCATATATCCGATATGCCTTCGGTACGTTCAATACTTGTTCAGCAGGGCCGCACACGGATCGGTCCTCAATCGACACGGACAGGGCCGCACACACAAGACTCACTCTTGCTGCGCCCTAGCCCCTGCCTAGTCTCATTTTCATTACTAAAGTGATCTCACGTCACTCAACCGAACCCGTGTGTCCCAAGCCTATCTCGCGAGTAGATTCCAACTACTCGACTTGTACCGAAACCTTATAAATCTTTAGGCATAGCCTTTCTACTCGAGGTCTTAGACACTACCCTCACTCTTAGGGAAATGTTCTGGTTATGCAAGTGGGGTTTCATTAATCCTATACCTAATGCACATACATACTTCATATGACACATGTAAACAAAGTGAAACTTATGAAAAGGTTAATGCAAACCGGGGCTTGCCTTGTTGCTGCTGGTCAGGAGTTAGTTCTTCGTCTGGAAGCAGGAAGTCGAGAACCTCCGGAGCTTCCTCGCCTTCAGCGACTACACGTTATTGAAATACTACATGTTAATTTAAATGCAATGTGTGAACTTGAATACATAATTGCTAATAACTCTAGCTAGCCCTCCCCTTTGGTTCTGAAAATTTTATGGTGGATTGGTAGGGTTCTAACCAGAGTTGTGACCAAGTTTTATTTGAAACAAAGTTCAATTGAACCTTGTACAAATAAAAGCATATTTGGTCAATATTTGAGCCTCTAATTAATTCCAGGGTTTTTTCATGGCTCCAACCATTACTTTCTGGAAACTAGAATTTAGGATGGTACTAATGGAATTGGTTTCATGTCATTTGAAGAATTCTACAGAAAATTATGCCCTAATTAAGATTTGAGAAAATCTGAAAAATGTTTCTGTACATTTTTCTATTTCCTCAAGGCAGTTCTCTTAATCACCTCACTAGGGTAACTAAATGAACTTGGATGAGTCTGAAAATTTTACTGGGATTCAGGGATTTTCTAATGAACCTCTCAGCCAAATTTCAGAATTTTTTTCTAAAGTAGTCCTCCAGATAAAATTCCCAACAGTTTAAAGTTTAGGGATTTAATTCTGGAAAACTATTCACTTTCATGAGCTGAATTTGGTATTGCTGGAAAGTACTCAGAATCCTGAGTTCAGCAAAATTTGGTTCATCGAATTTGGAGTTTCCTAGCCAAAGTTCTATGCATTTGAAGTTTGAACTAAAACTAGAAATTCCAAAAATGTTTAAATCCTGCGGGTGGGTCCACCGCACACGTGTCGACCGCTGGAGCCGAGCCACACGGGGCCACAGACTCCTTCCCGCGCGGCCGCACTGGATCCCGGACCATAGAGAATCCCACAAATTTATCTCCAGCCGCTGACGTGTGGGGCCTACCCCTTCGTCTTCCTCCGGTCACCCACGCGACCCCGTCACCGAGCTCGCCGGAGCTCTCGCCGGAGAGGGGTTCTGGCCTTCGGAACTTGCTGATTCTCGCCGCCACTGCTTATTCCAGTGTGAGGAACACGTTTCCGGCCTTACCTCGGATCGAGGGTAGCCGGAAACCTCGGTGCAACGGCGACCGTAGCTGTGGTAACCTCGGCGGTGTCGCTAGGGCACTTTACTGCCCCAACCTTGTTCCGGATAGCTCCTACAGCATCGCCATGACCTAGGGAACAACGTACAGGGCTCTGATCTTGTGAGAGACATCGGCAACTAGGGGCTCACCGTGCGACCTAGGGCGATTTCAGGGAAAACTGGGAAAACTCGAAGAACTGAGGGTTTCCTCCATGGTTCTTCCCAGTTCTTGATCCCACGTGCCCGCACGGATGTCTGCAACTGGGTTTCTAGGTCTGGAGAAGATTGGTTCAGTGTGTGAGGCAAATTTTTCTGATTTACCCGAACCGGGCTATATCACATGCTTTCACAAGAACTGAAATTCCGGCCAGCACACCTCATGGCATGCGGCCGGCGTTGTTGGACAGGGAGCACCCTTCCAGGCGAACCTCCTGGCTCGCTCACTTGACGGGGGATCAAGCCCAGCGGCCGGGCTGGGAGTTTTCGGTCGCGGCGGCTCTACCCGGTGTGGAAGGGAAAACCAGGAGCTCGAGGGTAGCTTACCGTGGATGGGGCGCCGGGGTATCGTGTCTATCGCGTCGAGGACGCCTCGGCGAAGCTCGGGGAGAGCTCAGACTCGCTTGCTAGCTTCTGGGACGGGAGGACGCCGGAGCACCGAAAGTTCTCGGTTGTGCGGCGGTGTTTCTTCGTTGAGGGTTTTGGAACCGATCACTGTCACACCCGGTTTTTCCGAAGAACAACCAAGTGAATATCACATGTATGCCAGGATCATTTTCTCATACATGTGATGACAAATAGTGAAGCATCATTTATTGCAATCCAGGTGTCGAATATAAATCAGTCTTACATAGCAAATGTCTCGATGGACAATAATAAGTTCATCACAAGTAAAAAAACTAGCAGCGGAATATTATTCTTGAGGGCTCCATCACAGGCGTTGCCCGGGGTCTCCATGAACCTAGAAACCTTCTTCGGGTCCAAAGTCTTGGTCATTATACACCACCTCATTTTCTTGACCTGAGCAGCAATATAAACCAACAAAATATGCAAGGTTGAGTACCGATGGTACTCAGCAAGTGTGGGAAAGTTATGTCATGCATGGCTAGAACAAGGAGAGGTTGAACTGATGGTTAAAGCACTACGCAATTAATACCTATCACCTTAGCTTATTAAGCACCTACATTACTACACAGGTGAAATTGTCCCAATCTCACATCCCATCACCATAATCAAATAACCATAACATCATTTCCAATGTTAAGCTCCCCGCTTAACATCCAAAACTTCCAAAACCATCAATCCTCTAATCATGAATAAGTCCAAGCCGCTCTTGACCGTGACCACGGCTGTCATGACAGTTTTGACTCTACAGAGTTTGTACCACTGTACCCACATGTAGTGATTTCATCCCCCGTTGCCGGGTGGACTAAAAGAACCTCCATTATGCCAGTGGCTACGAACCACATTCACACTTCCCAGGTGTGTAGCCAGGAGATCACTACGAAGCCTTTACAAAGGGATTCCCGATGAGCATGGGCCCACTGAGGTTTCACCCCTAACAGCATACAAGAGGCTCCAACCCGCTGCAGTGGCCCTCTCTTTAGCCTTGCGGTTCATATGGTAGTCCAGCTGACACCCACTCCCCGCACCATCCAACACACCCATACTACGCCAGGGATACACCTAATTAATTGGCCAAGCTGCCCCATCTCAGCATGTGGTTGGCACGGTAAAGCCAGGTTACATGCTTCATGTACCGGTCCTTAGGATCCAGGCAAGTACTAAACACAAACCCGGCGTGCACCCAGCACACAACCAAAACATCCAACTTACCTTGATCCCTACCTCTACATAACTCACAATATCTCATTCAAGAGTATGGTAAAATAAACTGATGATCTCATATCCCAATTATCCCATTCTAAGCATGGCTAAGCATATGCATGATAATAAATGACATGACAAAATGAATCCCAACCCAAGCTACAAGGAAACAAGGAATGCAATTCTAGGGAAACATCCTAGCATGGGTTTCATATTTCAATTGACAATGCAAATAATTCTACCTACACATCCTAGTATAGGATCAAAGTGGTCAAGGACACTTGCCTCCTTCCTCCTGCTCTTGAAATGGGTAGTCCTGATCTTGGAAAGAAATAACTTGCTCTTGAGCAGGTTCTACATCATACCATCACACATAGCAAAAGAGAAACAACAATCCATAAGACATAGTTCACACTTCCACTTCATACAAACCACACATTCATATTTATGAAAGTCATTCACAATTATATGTGTTGTGGTTACTCTATGTGTGTTGATTTGTGGCTTGCATGCACTTTTAATCATGTGTATATGATTTCTACTTTTGTGTTCACATTTATACTTACATACTATATATATGAGTTTCCAATTTAAATAAATTCCTTATATTCAATTACTACACCTTTTAGCTACCAAGTATGCATGAAAGGTATTTTCCTTCTCCATATGTGTCTTCAGAATTTCTACCAACCCTAAACTAAATTCTTTGGATTTTAGAAACTCCATTTATCATTTACTAGTTGCTATATTTTCAGATTTATTTCCTATGCCTAAATGTGAACTTTATTATGAAAATAACAAGACACATCATCTAAACAGAATAGGTTCTGATCTAAAATATTTAATAATATATTTTTGACCTTTTCCTCTGATGTAAACTATTTTACATTTATTTTTCCTATTTTCAGAACTATTCTTTACTTAAAAATGTGTCCCTATAACTAATAAATGTGAATAATAAATTAAACAGATTCATTTCAGCCCAAAATCCATTTTTATCTCACTCCAAAGTTTTCTAAGTACTGAGAAAGTTTTTAATTTAATTTTGACAATATGTTTGTCCCACTTTTTTAAATTTTAAACACTAGCCACATATTCAATTTCCTATATTAAATATTAAACAGGGCTAAAAAGGTAAACTCACCCCACTACAGGGTCTATAATATTATTTTAACAATTTTCAGAGGTCTAGCTACACATAACAGAGGAGTTTTTCCTAATTTTTATTAAGTCCAGGGGCTAAAACTGATTTTTAAATGAATTTACATGATTTTCTAGAGTTCCAGGGGCTAGATCAGAAGTTTCCGGGGCTAGCTCTTATTTCCCGAGAACCCCAGGGGGTAGCACGTAAGATTTCCAGTCTTTATAACGCGGGGCTGACGTGGACCGTCCAATTTTAAACCGACGGCTGAGATTATAACGTCGAACCGGTACGCGGGGATTTAAACTCTACCGTGCGATTTAAAATAAACGGCGCACAAGCAGCCACGTCGCTCTGATCGAGCGTGGGCGGTGCTGCCGGCGGCGCACGGCGACGGGAAGCGGCGATCTCGCCGGAGACTTTCGGATCTTCGAGAATTCTTCCTAGAACTGTGATCTTATGGCATAGATCGGTGGAGGAGAGGTCGGGGATCTCACCTCGGGGGTTTTCTTGAGCTCGGAGGTCCTGGAAGGTGATCGGCGACGAGGTCCGAGGTGAATTCACGGAGTTTTCTACACCGCAAGTCACCGAGTTTTCTGCACCTGCAAGGTTCCCCGGAGGCGGTGGATCAAGGCCAGCGAGTTAGATCGGAATTTCCGAGCGTAGATCGGCCAGAATTCGCCGGAGAAAGCTCGGTTTCTCACCAGAGTAAAATCGGCGGATCGCGTGGGAAAAACAGAACGAGGCCGGGGTTTTATAGACGGGGGATGGCGGCGGGGTGGTTTAGATCGAGTTTGCGTCGCCTCCGAGCAAAATTCGGCTGGGACTCGCAGAAATCCGTATCGGTTTGGATTCGGGGTGAGAGAGTCCGGCGCGGGCTCGAGGTAGACGAAGAACTGGCGGGCCCCGCCTATCAGTGGGAGAAAGGGGCGCGCGCGGCTGCGGGCTGGCGCGGTTCTGGTTGGGCCGGCTGGTGGGTTTCGGCCCACTTGCTGGTTTTTTTTTCTGTTTTCCTTTTTCTTTTTCTATTTCTTTTCTGTTTTGAGTTTAATTTGAATTCCAGTTTGAATTTGAATTTTTGCAAAACATGCAACACGTCCAAAAAATTTTAAATTCCCCTCTTAACGGGATTTAGGGTCTTAACAAGATTTTTTTTGGGGTGTTACAGCTCTACCCCCTTTAAAAGAAATCTCATCCTCGAGATTGGTGGTTCTAAGAAAACAATTCTAGAAATTGTGCCTTGAGCTCATCTTCCCGCTCCCAGGTGGCTTCCTCTTCTGAGTGATGCTTCCACTGCACCTTGCACATCCAGATTCTTTTATTCCTGGTGAGTCGTTCCATTGTCTCCAAAATCTTGTATGGTTGCTCGGCATATGACAAATCCTCAGCTACGTCCACTTCATTCATGGGTAACACCTCTTCAGGCGTTCTCAGGCATTTCTTGAGTTGTGACACATGGAACACATCGTGCACATCCGATAGACGAGCCGGTAACTCTAGTTGATACGCCACTTCGCCTTTCCTTTCCAGAACTTGAAAGGGTCCGATGTATCGAGGTGACAACTTCCCTTTCACCTTGAACCGACGAAGTCCTCTGATAGGGGACACCTTGAGATAGACATAGTCTCCCACGTTGAAAACGAGCTCTCTTCTTCATACATCGGCATAGCTCTTTTGGCGTGTCTGTGCTATCCTTAAATTGTTGCGAATTTCCCTCACCTTCACCTCGGATTCTTGTAGTACTTCTGGACCAAACACTTTACTTTCCCCTGTTTGGTTCCAAAATAGGGGAGTTCTACACTTCCTCCCGTACAAGGCTTCAAACGGTGACATCTTCATACTAGCTTGATAGCTGTTGTTATAGGAAAACTACGCATACGGTAAGTTCTTATCCCAACTCCGATTGTTTTTGAGTGCACAAGCTCTCAGCATATCCTCAAGAATCTGATTGGTCCTCTCCGTCTGCCCGTCAGTTTGGGGATGATAGGCAGAGCTGAAATTCAGATGGGTTCCCATGGTTTCGTGCAACTTCTGCCAGAACCTTGAGGTGAACTGTGTCCCTCGATCCGACACAATCTTCTTTGGCACTCCATGGTGACACACGATCCTTGACATGTACAACTCTGCCAATTTGGATCCGCTGTAGCTTTCTTTCACGGGGATGAAATAAGCTACCTTAGTTAGCCTATCAATGATGACCCATATCGAATCATACCCTGATTAGGTCCTAGGCAATCCCACGATGAAATCCATGCTGATTTCTTCCCATTTCCATTCAGGCACTTTGAGTGGTTGCAATAATCCCGCGGGTCGTTGATGTTCTGCTTTCACCAACTGACATGTGTCACATAGGGCAACATGTTCCGCGACATCTCGCTTCATGCCATACCACCAATACCTGCTCTTGAGGTCCTGGTACATTTTCGTACCCCCAGGATGAATGGAATAGTCAGAATCATGAGCCTCCTTCAAAATCAATTCACGGATCTCCTTTACTTCTGGCACACAGATTCTTTTCCCGTGCCACACCGTTCCTTGCTCATCTTCTCTAAAACCAGGAGCTTTATTTTCCTTGATGAGTTGTCTGATCTCTTGTATCTTCTCGTCTTTCTTTTAACCCTCGCGGATGTCTCGCTCTAGTGTGGAGTCCACTTCCATGGTGATGGCTTCACCACTATTTACCTGGCATAGATTGAGCCTTATAACCTCGTCCTTCAATTCTGCAGGCATGTCATTCAAGCTCAACTTATTGACCTGCACTTTCCGACTTAAAGCATCGGCCACGACGTTTGCTTTCCCAGGATGATAGTTGATGCCCACATCAAAGTCATTGATTAGCTCTAACCATCTCCTTTGTCTGATATTGAGATCTGGCTGTGTGAATATGTACTTCAAACTCTTATGATCCGTATATATCTCGGTCCTCTTCCCCATCAAATAGTGTCGCCAAATTTTCAACCCGCATGTACCACTGCGGCTAGTTCTAGGTCATGTGTAGGATAGTTTTTCTCGTGCTTCCGGAGTTGTCGGGATGCATAAGCCACGACATGCCCTTCTTGCATGAGAACACATCCCAACCCGTTTCCAGAGGCATCGTAGTACACCGTAAAGTTCTTATGCATATCTGGCATAACTAGCACTGGGGCTGTTGTCAATCTCTCCTTTAACTCTTGAAAACTCGTTTCGCACTGCGGCGTCCATGTGAATGTGATTCCCTTCTCCAACAGTTTGGTGAGAGGTCTCGAGATCTTAGAGAATCCTTCTATAAACCGTCGATAGTATCCAGCCAATCCCAAGAAGCTTCGAACTTCCCCGATATTTTCAGGGGTCTTCCACTTCTGTATATCCTCGATTTTGGCAGGATCCACGAAGACTCCTCCCTCCGAGATTATATGTCCTAAGAAGGGAACTCTCTTCAGCCAAAACTCACACTTGCTCAACTTGGCATATAGTTGGTGTTCTCTCAGCCTCTGCAACACCAACCTTAGATGTTTCTCATGTTCTTCTTCATCTTTGGAGAAGACGAGAATGTCATCTATGAAAACCACCACAAATTTGTCTAGATATTCCATGAATACCTTGTTCATGAGATACATGAAGTATGCCGGGGCATTAGTTAGCCCGAATGGCATGACAGTGTATTCATACAGTCCGTACCGAAATACGAAAGCTGTCTTGGGAATATCAGATTGCCTTATCTTGAGTTGGTGGTATCCCGACCTAAGATCAATTTTCGAGAACACACAAGCTCCCCTCAACTGATCAAACAAGTCTTCAATGCGGGGTAATGGGTACTTGTTCTTGATGGTTACCTCATTCAAGGCACGGTAATCCACACATAATCTTTGGGTTCCGTCCTTCTTGGGCACAAATATCACCGGAGCTCCCCATGGTGAGGAACTAGGGCGAATATACCCCTTCTCCGTCAATTCTCTCAAATGATCCTTGAGTTCTTCTAGCTGCTTGGAGTCCATCCGATAAGGTCTGTTGTATATCGGGGCTGTTCCAGGCACTAGCTCAATTGCAAATTCCACTTCACGATCGGGAGGCATACCTGGCAACTCCTCCAGAAAAACATCTGGATATTCCCTGATGGTCCTGATCTCCTCCACTTTCACCTCAACTTGATTTAATTTAATGTCCCTCCTAGGCTCATGTATTGTTATGAACTTTACTCTTGTGCCATTAGGGTGAGTTAGTTCCACCGTTCTGGTCAAACAATGGATAATCCCTTTATGTTTGGTCAACCAATCCATACCCAAGATAATATCTATCCCTTGTGAATCTATCACTATGAGGTTAGCAGTAAATACTACCCCATTAATGTCTAGGTTCACCTTGGGACACACTTGTCTTGTCCTTATTTCTCCCCCTGGAGAGTTTACAGCTAGCATATGGTTCATTTGTGTTGTTGCTAGGTCATGCTTCTTAACAAACCCTTGAGCAATGAACGAGTGGGTAGCACCAGAATCAAACAGCAGGGTTGCAAGGTGTAAATTGGCAGGAAACTTACTAACTACCACTTCGGGTGCCTCTTGCGCTTCCTCCATAGTGACATGGTTCACCCGTCCTCGCATCACATTCTGCTGTTGTGGCTGCGCGGGCTTCTTCTTTGAGCACTTATGGGAATAGTGCCCCACTTCACCACAACTAAAACATTGCACCCCAACCTTAGGTGCTTGGCCTTTATTGTCTTGGGGTTGGTTTGGAGGTCCTTGCACTGCTGGTCGAGGTGGATATACGGGGCGAGGTTGCTGTACAAACTGACGTTGTTGCTGTGCTGGTGCTGCCGGAGGCCTGTAGTTCGGGTTGTACCCTCTTGGTGCTGAGTAGGGTACCGCAGCATGGTTCGTCTGCCCTGCAGGTTGCTGCATTAGACGGGTACTTGTACTCCGTGGTACCACTCTCATGCTGGAGGACATACATGTACTCAGTCCTGTCCAGGTGGCGACGATAGATGTGACTCTGGCAGGTGATGGCCTCCCAGGTGACATCCTTCTCCGCATCGACCTGTGTCGCTCTACAAGCTGGAGAGCGGCGGATCGTAACCAGCCGATTTTCATGTATAATCCTCATTTCTGAACTCCATTCTTCCCTCTTCTCTCGGATGGTCCTGGTGGAGTTATAGTGGAT
Organism: Neostapfia colusana; assembly: GCA_030760725.1. NCBI lineage: Eukaryota > Viridiplantae > Streptophyta > Magnoliopsida > Poales > Poaceae > Neostapfia > Neostapfia colusana. The sequence goes on along the minus strand of JASWHV010000008.1, from coordinate 81,472,488 downwards.
GATTAGCTTGCCCGTATTGCCGGCGGCTTCGAGTATACGCCGAAGACGGCGCAACAAGCCTCCTACTGCCAATTCGTAGGAAAGGTACGTCACCGGACGGCTCTCCTCTCTTTCGGCAAGGGCAACTACGGGAACTCTCCCTCCTGTGGACTTGCGAGCGGTGCGAATCATGCGAACCATCTAAAACAAAAAGCATTTAAACTTAGGTTAGATAAACTTTTTAAACAAAAATCCTATTTTGAATGAAAATTGGGGTAAGATGAAGAAAGTGACTCATTAAATAACACTTTTCAACACACACCTTGTAAAAAAATAGTTTTTCAAAAAATAGGGCCCTTAAATACGTCCATTTCTACCTAGTTCCACGTTCCTACGGGCAACCTTGGCTCTGATACCACCTCTGTCACACCCGGTTTTTACGAAGAGCATCCAAGTGAATATCACATGTATGCCAGGATCATTTTCTCATACATGTGATGATAAATAGTGAAGCATTATTTATTACAAGCCAGGTGTCGAATATAAATCAGTCTTACATAGCAAATGTCTCGATGGACAATAATAAGTTCATCACAAGTAAATAAACTAGCAGCGGAATATTATTCTTGAGGGCTCCATCACAGGCGTTGCCCGGGGTCTCCATGAACCTAGAAACCTTCTTCGGGTCCAAAGTCTTGGTCATTATACACCACCTCATTATCTTGACCTGAGCAGCAATATAAACCAACAAAATATGCAAGGTTGAGTACCGATGGTACTCAGCAAGTGTGGGAAAGTTATGTCATGCATGGCTAGAACAAGGAGAGGTTGAACTCATGGTTAAAGCACTACGCAATTAATACCTATCACCTTAGCTTATTAATCACCTACATTACTACACAGGTGAAATTGTCCCAATCTCCCATCCCATCACCATAATCAAATAACCATAACATCATTTCCAATGTTAAGCTCCCCGCTTAACATCCAAAACTTCCAAAACCATCAAACCTCTAATCATGAATAAGTCCAAGCCGCTCTTGACCGTGAGCACGGCTGTCATGACAGTTTTGACTCTGCACAGTTTGTACCACTGTACCCACATGTAGTGATTTCATCCCCCGTTGCCGGGTGGACTAAAAGAACCTCCATTATGCTAGTGGCTACGAACCACATTCACACTTCCCAGGTGTGTAGCCAGGAGATCACTACGAATCCTTTACAAAGGGATTTCCGAGAGCGTGGGCCCACTGAGGTTTCACCCCTAACAGCATACAAGAGGCTCCAACCCCGCTGCAGTGGCCCCCTCTTGAGCCTTGCGGTTCATATGGTAGTCCAGCTGACACCCACTCCCCGCACCATCCAACACACCCATACTACGCTAGGGATACACCTAATTAATTGGCCAAGCTGCCCCATCTCAGCATGTGGTTGGCACGGTAAAACCAGGTTACATGCTTCATGAACCGGTCCTTAGGGTCCAGGCAAGTACTAAACACAAACCCGAGTCTCGTGCACCCAGCACACAACCAAAACATCCAACTTGCCTTGATCCCTACCTCTACATAACTCACAATATCTCATTCAAGAGTATGGTAAAATAAACTGATGATCTCATATCCCAATTATCCCATTCTAAGCATGGCTAAGCATATGCATGATAATAAATGACATGACAAAATGAATCCCAACTCAAGCTAAAAGGAAACAAGGTAATGCAATTCTAGGGAAACATCCTAGCATGGGTTTCATATTTCAATTGACAATGCAAATAATTCTACCTACACATCCTAGTATAGTATCAAAGTGGTCAAGGACACTTGCCTCCTTCCTGCTGCTCTTGAAATGGGTAGTCCTGATCTTGGAAAGGAATAACTTGCTCTTGAGCAGGTTCTACATCATACCATCACACATAGCAAAAGAGAAACAACAATCCATAAGACATAGTTCACACTTCCACTTCATACAAACCACACATTCATATTTATGAAAGTCATTCACAATTATATGTGTTGTGGTTACTCTATGTGTGTTGATTTGTGGTTTGCATGCACTTTTAATCATGTGTATATGATTCCTACTTTTGTGTTCACATTTATACTTACATACTATATATATGAGTTTCCAATTTAAATAAATTACTTATATTCAATTACTACACCTTTTAGCTACCAAGTATGCATGAAAGGTATTTTCCTTCTCCATATGTGTCTTCAGAATTTCTACCAACCCTAAACTAAATTCTTTGGATTTTAGAAACTCCATTTATCATTTACTAGTTGCTATATTTTCAGATTTATTTCCTATGCCTAAATGTGAACTTTATTATGAAAATAACAAGACACATCATCTAAACAGAATAGGTTCTGATCTAAAATATTTAATAATATATTTTTGACCTTTTCCTCTGATGTAAACTATTTTACATTTATTTTTCCTATTTTCAGAACTATTCTTTACTTGAAAATGTGTCCCTATAACTAATAAATGTGAATAATAAATTAAACAGATTCATTTCAGCCCAAAATCCATTTTTATCTCACTCCAAAGTTTTCTAAGTACTGAGAAAGTTTTTAATTTAATTTTGACAATATGTTTGTCCCACTTTTTTAAATTTTAAACACTAGCCACATATTCAATTTCCTATATTAAATATTAAACAGGGCTAAAAAGGTAAACTCACCCCACTACAGGGTCTATAATATTATTTTAACAATTTTCAGGGGTCTAGCTACACATAACAGAGGAGTTTTTCCTAATTTTTATTAAGTCCAGGGGCTAAAACTGATTTTTAAATGAATTTACATGATTTTCTGGAGTTCCAGGGGCTAGATCAGAAGTTTCCAGGGCTAGCTCTTATTTCCTGAGAACCCCAGGGGGTAGCACGTAAGATTTCTAGTCTTTATAACGCGGGGCTGAAGTGGACCGTCCGATTTTAAACCGACGGCTGAGATTATAACGCCGAACCGGTACGCGGGGATTTAAACTCTACCATGCGATTTAAAACAAACGGCGCACAAGCGGCCACGTCGCTCTGATCGAGCGCGGGCGGCGCTGCCAGCGGCGCACGGCGGCGGGAAGCGGCGATCTCGCCGGAGACTTTCGGATCTTCGAGAATTCTTCCTAGAACTGTGATCTTATGGCATAGATCGGTGGAGGAGAGGTCGGGGATCTCACCTCGGGGGTTTTCTTGAGCTCAGAGGTCCTGGAAGGTGATCGGCGATGAGGGCCGAGGTGAATTCATGGCGAGGCTCGTCGGCGCTGTGTTTACACCGCAAGTCACCGAGTTTTCTGCACCTGCAAGGTTCCCCGGAGGTGGTGGATCAAGGCCAGCGAGTTAGATCGGAATTTCCGAGCGTAGATCGGCCAGAATTCGCCGGAGAAAGCTCGGTTTCTCACCGGAGTAAAATCGGCGGATCGCGTGGGAAAAACAGAACGAGGCCGGGGTTTTTATAGACGGGGGATGGCGGCGGGGTGGTTTAGATCGAGTTTGCGTCGCCTCCGAGCGAAATTCGGCTGGGATTCGCAGAAATCCGGATCGGTTTGGATTCGGGGTGAGAGAGTCCGGCGCGGGCTCGAGGTAGACGAAGAACTGGCGGGCCCCGCCTGTCAGTGGGAGAAAGGGGCGTGCGCGGCTGCGGGCTGGCGCGGGTTCTGGTTGCGCCGGCTGGTGGGTTTCGGCCCACTGGCCGGTTTTTTTTCTGTTTTCCTTTTTCTTTTTCTATTACTTTTCTGTTTTGAGTTTAATTTGAATTTTTGCAAAACATGCAACACGTCCAAAAAAATTTTAAATTCCCCTCTTAACAGGATTTAGGGTCTTAACAAGATTTTTTTTTGGGGTGTTACAATCACGACCGCGACTGAGGTCGGTTCAGGAGGAGATGACGCCGGGCGACCGCTTCGTCAGTGCGCGCTGTGGGCTGGTGCTCGGGAGGTGGCGATCGGGAAGCAGCTCGCTGGCCCACGGAGGAGGGTTGCTTCGGCGAGAAAACAGAGAGCTATCCGGGCTGCACCTCCCTCCCACTGACCTGTGGGCCCATCCTTCCTCCTAATCCTCTTCTGAATTCCTTTTGTAAATATCCCAGCAACTACACATTGAATGAGAGACTTAGCCCCCAAGTCTTGGTTTGAATTTGAGTTCTCAAATTCAAACTTTGTTTGGTTAAATTTGCTTCATGTTTAAACTGAAATTCAAATTCAGTTTTGAATTCTTGCAAATTTAGCTCTTGACAAGATGAACTCCAATGAGGATAAAAATTGGTGGGCTTACTCAGAAAAATGTGCTGAGTCTGAATATGAAGCTAACTTTTGAATTTGAGTGATGAAAGTTGCTACAATTTGAATTTACATTCAAATTGGCCTCTCTTTCAAATACCCCCAAAAGTAGCTCAAAAAGTGTTGGATTTCTATGAAACTTGGACTGAACCTTCCCAAGACTTTTTAAGTTCTAGGGGTGAGCTCAACCTCTCATGTTCATGTGTAGAAATCCTACTTTGTGAAAGTGAAGGCTTTCCCCTCTAATTACCCTTTTGATGGAGGTTACTTGCTCTTCACAACCTTTCCGAAGATATCCACAATAAAAACTGTGGTGTTGTGAGGTGAAGAAAATTTTTTTGCAAGTCCTTTTTCTTGGGCTTTTACAGGTTCCCTACATGGAGCATCTATCTATGCCCGTTAGCGGATTTCCACCTTGCTGCCCCCAACCAACACCTATAAATCGGTGTGTTATGCCTCGACGCCCGGAGGTATAGGTTACATCAGTTTATCGGGGCCCATATATCCGATATGCCTTTGGTACATTCAAACTTGATCAGTGTGGGCCACACACGGATCGGTCCTTAATCGACACGGACAGGGCTACGCATACAAGACTTCCTCTTTCTGCGTCCTAGCCCCATGCCTAGTCTCATTTTTCTTGCTAAAGTTATCTCACATCTCAAACCAATCCTGTGTGACAAACCCTATAGTCGTGAGTAGATTCCAACTACTCGACTTGTACCGAAGTCTATAAACATTAAGCTCAGCATGAACTACTTGAGGTCTTAGCCACTACCCTCACTCTTTTTGGAACAATCTTGTCATGCATTTGGGGTTTCATCCACCCTAACCTAATGCACATACATAATTCACACTAAGTGTATATAAAGCAAGACTTTATAAAATTTGTTAAATGCAAACCGGGGCTTGTCTTGTTGCTGCCGGTCAGTGGTTAGGGTCTCGTCCGGAAGTAGGAAGTCCAACACTTCCGGGGTCTCCTCGCCTTCAGCGACTACACGTGAGCAATGTAACGATATGTCAATTTAAATGCAATGTGTTAAATTTAGTATGTAAAGACCATAACTCTAGCTATACCTCCCCTTTGACTCTCAAATTTTTATGGTGGCTTGGTAAGGACCTAATCAAAGACGTCCGCGGGCTGGACGGTCTCTTTGATGCTAAGCTAGAAATGAGTTGTGATAGTTGTAGTTTTCCGCTGTAGATTATTTTGAGATAAGTATTTGTAAATTACTCTTTGTATGCTTCCGCAATGATTTATGTAATATGGTTTCCTTTACTCTTGTGCTGTTCGGTGCCGCACGGCATGGAACCACCCAATGCGATTCCCCGGCGAGGAGAATGACCCCGAGAAGTCGGGGCGGGGCCCTCGCTCACAATGTGGTATCAGAGTCGCGTTGGGAATAGCGCATGAATTGAGGATCATATTACGATAAAAACTTAGGATACGGTGAGGAAACGGTACTATGCCCACATAAGGACTACTATATTAGGAAAATATGAAGGTGGCAACCTAACTTATTTGATTATGTCAAAAAATCATGCGTCTCGGGACTTTCCATGTCTTGGGGGTGCATGTAAGTGCTGTCGTGCGCACAAGATGAAGGGTGGAGCCCCAAGGGTGGCAGGTAACTCGACCAGCTTGGATATCCTCTACGACTCTTCATGTCGTTTGGGGTATTTGAGCAACGCCCTTCCCTGGTGTGCTACGGGCAAGTAGGGGAGACTCCGTCATGTGGTTAGCAACGTGAACACGTAGCTCAAGGCATGTTTGGATTGCGAACAACCATGCGAGTGATGACGGATGGGTGTATGAAACTTTTATGGAGTTGGGTTTGGTGTGCAGCCGAACCTGATGATTGTGTGAGTTATGCAGGTTAACTAACCACGAAAATCGTATTACGAGTAGAACACGTTTGAGAGTGTCGGTTCTTAGTGCCACCTAAAGACACGTATACGCCGGTGTAATACGGTTAGGATTTTTTTGGGTAAGGCAACGTAGTACCTTCATATGTCTCACGGTGCATTAACACCGTACTAAACTTGATAACTTCTTTCCTATGAAGAAATGATTCATGGACTAACTTTTAACTAAAATGGAAGTCTGAAAACACATATTAGTTATTGAGCTCTTCATTTGAACTATGATTCGAAGGAGAGAATTGATAGGTTTCTAAGTTTTCAAAAACCTAGTGCTATTCTGGCATAAATTTTTGCTTGAATTCGACAGATCATAGCTCTGAGTATATTTACCCAATGGAGGTGTATGATACAGTTACGGAAACATTTTTAAGTGCTATACAACTTCTATGCAGACCTCCAGAGCAAAATCACACGCCAAATTGATGGAATGTCCAGTTGAATGCAAACTGTTTAGAAAACAGGAAAGATGCAAACCTCTCTGGATATTTCTGTATATTAGCCAAAATTTCTGTAGAAAAATCCCTAAGTGTCATATGATACACTGTTGGGAAGTTTATTAAATTTTCAACAATTTTTTAGTTCATAGTTTGTTCGGAATTGTACTATATTTTCATGTACAACTGTGATAAAAACAGCCACATTCAGAGGAGATGCTAGCAAATTTTACCCAGAAATTCTGTCAACTTTGAGCAATCATAACTTTTTATACAGAGCTGATATAGAGGCATATGAGTACTCGTTGAAAATATACTGAAGTTAGCTATAACTTTGGTATTCAACTTGAGTTATGAAAATGCTTTTAACCGGATCAAAATCTGGGTTAAGTGCAGAAAGGTCTATTCTGTACAGAAAATAGGACTGATTACGCCTACTTTAGGGAGATATGTAAACATGAAATTTTGTTATATTTTCATAAAGTTTTAGCATTTTCATGTTTTTCATACTTTCACATACTGCTGAGATCAAGATTTGACTCCCCTCAAAATTATCCTTTTGCAGTACGGTGCGTACTCGTTCTTCGAGTATGGCTGAAGGTTCTCGCCGAGATGGCAATGATTCGACTCCACCACGGACACCGCCATCAACGGTATGGGCGGATGTCATGGATCAGATAGTCGAGTCGAATCAGGAGAACACAAGACTACACCATGCCTTGGTACAGCAAGGCATACACCAACAAACACAACAGGTCATTCCACCTCGGAACGCCTATTTGGACTTCATGGCGACTCAACCGCTAATATTCATGGAAGCTACCAAACCAGTGGAAGCTAATCAGTGGCTTCGGGTTACGGAATCCAAATTTGGAGTGTTTGAGTGCGATGATTATCAGAAGACATTATTTGCAGCTCAACAACTCCATGGAGCCACCGGAAATTGGTGGTTCGAATATCTCACCACTATTAAAGAAGGCCATCAAGTGGAATGGACGGAATATTGTGAAGCATTCCATGCTCATCACATTCCTACGGGTTTCATCAATACCAAGCGGTAGGAATTCAGGAAAATGAAGCAGGGGGACATGAATGTCCTCGATTATGTCAAATGGTTCAACCATTTGGCATAATATGCTCCCGGCTATGTGACGAACGAAGCTGCAAAGTGTGATTACTTTTTCCATGGCCTGAGTGCCATATTAAAGGATAAGTTGGCTTTGTTCAATCAAGGCAATTACACCAGTTGGTCAACGCTGCCATGCTGCAAGAACATGCGACACTTGAGTGTCAAGCAGAGAAGAGGGACCTGAGTGATGTGCAAGAAGACACAACCATTGTTCCTCGTAAATACCGTTTGGTGTATCGCACACCATCTGGTGAAATATGTTGACCACCAGTAAGATCAAATTATCCAAGACTTCCTGTTCAAGAACCACGTCTCAAAGCACCACCACAGCCGCAGCAACGAGTGATTTCTGGTGCCTCATTGCTGCAGCCAAGTACATCAACTTCTCAACCGCAAGTCAGCGAAGAACAGAGGAAATATCCTTGTTCTTATTGCCACCGTTTTGGGAATTTTACTCAAGAATGCCGGGAGAAGTTTTTGAACAGCGGACAACCATCATCATCAGGTGGTATGTCTCCACGTGCTCAAGTAGACATAACAGCATTGCAATCCGGTAGTGTGCAATATCTCGCTATCGAGGATGTCCCGGAGCGAGCACCGGTGTTAGCGGGCATGTTCACTCTTAAAGACGTGCCCATGCTTATACTTTTTGATTCCGGTGCTACCCACAATTTCATCAGCAAATCATGCATGGATCAGCACCAACTATCCACCAATACTCCCATGACTAGCTATCTGATACGTTAACCAGGAGGAATTATCTCTGCCAGTCAGGTTGTGTCCCGAGCAGCTTTATGTTTGGGAGGAAAAATATACTCAACATCGCTGATTATGATGGATGGGCAGAAGATAGACGTAATATTGGGGATGTCTTGGTTAAATCATCACGGTGCCGTTCTTAATATCGGCAACTGGACTGTTCAGATTGACTCGCCGATTCACGGACAGCATACGCTATTTTTAGACAGCGAAGATCAAGAAATGTCAGAGGCCTACCAAACGGAACTGATTAAACTTGAAGATATTCCGGTGGTATGTGAATACCCCTGATGTTTTTCCCGATGATTTACCGGGCATGCCACCCGAACGGGACGTCAAGTTCAAGATTGAACTGACGCTGGAAACAACACCTATTTCACGAAGACCTTACAAGATGGAACCCAACGAACTAGCGGAATTGAAGGAGCAGCTAAATGAACTCATGAGCAAAGGTTTCATACAACCAAGCTTATCACCTTGGGGTTGCTCTGCGCTGTTCATTAAGACGAAGTATGAAACACTGAGGCTATGTGTTGATTATCGTCCTCTAAATGCTATCACTATAAAGAAGAAGTACCCTATGCCCCACATCAACATCTTATTTGAACAACTAGTTGGGGCAAAGGTATTCTCGAAGATGGATCGTCTGTCTAGATATCATCAAAACAAGATCCAACCAGAGGACATACCGAAGACAGCTTTCTCGACGAGATACGGACTTTATGAGTACCTCGTCATGTCATTTGAGTTAACCAACTCTCCGGCACATTTTATGTATTTGATGAATTCTGTGTTTATGCCAGAGTTGGACAAGTTCGTCGTGGTATTCATTGATGACATCTTGGTTTACTCCAAATCCGAAGAGGAGCACGCTGAACATTTGCACATCATGCTACAACGGTTGAGGGAGCACAAATTATATGCAAAGTTCAGCAAGTGCGAGTTCTGGATTGATCAAGTGCCTTTTCTAGGCCATATTTCAGCAGAGGGCATTGCCGTGGACCGAGGAAAAACTGAACAAGTGCTTAAATGGGAATCTCCCAAATATGTCCATGAGGTCCAAAGTTTCCTAGGTTTAGCGGGGTATTATCTGAGGTTTATTGCGAGCTTCTAAAAAAATTGCTAAACCAGTGACAGAGCTGCTGAAAAAGGGCACTAAATACGTGTGGAATGCAGCATGAGAGGCCGCATTCAAGACGTTGGTAAAACATCTCACAACAGCTCCCGTTCTTGCTCAGCCGGACACGACGAAGCCATTTGATGTATATGATGCATCCGGCATCGGTCTCGGCTGCGTTCTTATACAAGAAGGGCGTGTGGTCGCATATGGGTCTCGTCAACTGCAAAACCATGAGCAGCATTATCCAACTCACGATCTGAAGCTTGCTGCTGTGGTGTTGGCATTAAAATTGTGGTGGCATTATTTACTTGGTAATCTTGTCCACCTCTACACCAACCACAAAAGCTTGAAGTATATTTTCACGTGAAAAGAGATAAATATGAGACAAGGCAGGTGGTTGGAGCTCATAAAAGATTATGAAATCGAGATCCATTACCATCCGGGAAAAGCGAAAGTGGTTGCCTTCGCGCTTAGTCAGAAAGCTCATGTTCACAATTTGGCCGTTACTGAAATGACGAAAGAAGAACCAAGTCTCTGTGTCATTCCGTATGAAGCACTTTATAATCGTGCTCTTATTCCAACAATTCGAGAAGAGATTGTTGAGGCTCAAAGGAGAGACAGGGGTATGTCTCACATATGGAGAAGAATAGACAACAGAGAGATGAAGTGTCTCTGGAAGGATAATGACGGTACGCTATGGTTTAATGACCGTATAGTTATACCTCATAATATGAAGCTCCGTAAGAAGATCCTAGATGAAGCCCACCTGTCAAAGTTTTCCATTCATCCCGGCAGCAACAAAATGTACCAAGATTTGAAACAGAAATTTCGCTGGACTCGGATGAAGCGGGAAATTGCCAAGTACGTATCCGAGTGTGATACGTGTAGACAGGTCAAAGCTGATCATATGCGGAAAGCCGGACCACTACAACCACTGAAGATACCGGCATGGAAATGGGAGGATGTGAGTATGGATTTCATCGTCGGATTACCGCTCACATTCCGGAAGCATGAGTAGATTTGGGTGATTGTCGACCGGTTGAAGAAATCAGCTCATTTCATACTGATGAACACCCATTATCGAGCCAATCAATATGCGGAGTTATACATATCGAGAATTGTATGCTCACACAGTGTCCCAAAGGCCATCATTTCAGATCGAGGTGCGCTGTTCGTTGTTCGTTTTTGGGAGCAGCTGCACGCCTCATTGAGAACCAAGCTGATTAGAAGCTCCGCATATCACCCTCAAACCGACGGATAAACGGAGAGGGTGAACCAAATACTTGAATATATGTTGAGAGCATGTTCCATCTACCACGGTAAGAATTGGGATGATCACTTACCATTGGCGGAGTTTTCATACAACAACAGGTATCAAGCGAGTATAAAAATGGCACCATATGAAGCTCTCTACGGCCGGAAATGTCACACACCACTGAATTGGTGTGAGTCCGGCGAAAGGGTACTGTTTGGGGTTGATCTTGTCAACGAAGCCGAAGACCGAGTTCGGTTGATACAAGAAAATTTGAGGGCTGCACAATCCCGACAGAAAAGCTACGCTGATCAAAGGCATAGTACGTTGCATTTTATGGTCGGAGAGCAATATCTTCGTGTGTCTCCAATCAAGGGAATTCACCGGTTCTGTGTAAAGGGGAAACTCGCTCCCCAATTTATAGGTCCATTTGCTATCACGGAAAAGTGCGGACCCGTAGCCTACCGGCTGAAACTACCGACAAGTTTTGCGGGTGTTCATGACGTGTTTCATGTGTCACAGCTGTGGAAATGCCTCAAATTTACCGCTGCTGTCTGCACCGAAGAAATCGACGAATTAAAGCAAGACCTTACCTACACCGAGCAACTGGTTCAGATTATAGATGAAAACACCCGGAACCGGACGATAACATTTTACAAGGTGCTGTGGAGTAATCATACGGCGGAAGAAGCAACATGGGAAAGTGAACATTACCTCTGCACCAATTATCCGTAACTTTTATCACTGTACAGTTTGTAATTACCTCCGCCGTCTTGTTCTTCTTTTGTAATCTTGGGACAAGATTCTTTTAAGGGGGAGGAATGTAAAAGTCCCAAAAATGTATATGTACTAAACAGATGCTTGAATGCTATGCGTTTCAGATTCATGAAAATGGGACTTACAAAAACATTTCTACACGTAAGAGTGAACATGGATGTTCATCAAAAAGGGGCTCACATGTTCATTTGAATGTGTGGAACCAATGTGGACATAAACACCATAAAGGAAATACTCCTTTGCATGAAAGATTAAAAATCAGATTTTCAGACTCGAAGTTCACCTCAAATTGTTGCCGAACTTTTAAATACACATGAAAACTCATACATTTGAATTTGAGGAAATTCATGGTGGCAACTTTTTGATTTTAGGGTGGGCTAAAAAGGGGTTAAATAGGAGCATTTTCAGATTTGAACTGAATTCAAATTTGCAAGCCAAATTCAAACTGAATTCAGATAATTCAAATGTTGGACACTTTTAAACTTCAGAACTTTTGAATTGAGGGGATTAACATGAGGAGATAATTTGTTAGGATAAAAATGGGTGGACCCCACTGGTCAGTGAACCACAAAGACTTGCAACCAAAGGCTCCCGGTGCTCTGTTCCACTCGGGTCAGCGGAAGTTCCTCCGAGCGCTTATGAGCCTCCACGCGACAGCCACCTCCCGGTGTTTCATCACGCTGGTGACCAGCTCAGGGGCCTTCTTAGCCTTCAGCGCGATCTTTTGCTCAGACACCGACTCAACTCGGCCTTCGCTTCATCGTCGCGAGTAAGAACCGATAACAGAGCCGCCCGCCACTTCGGTGATCATCGGGAGCCGGCTAAACACTGTGCACACTACCCCTCTGAGCTGCAAAATGTAACGGTGTGCTAGTCCTTCACCTCCTCAGCGCAAAAACTAGCAAGTTCTGGCTGCCCTCACCCAAGAACGCCACTTCTTTGCGGCGACCGAACGCAGCCGACGATCAGGTGCACGTGGACAGGCCAACCCGGCGGCTTACACGCCCGAGCAAGGACGGCTACTGGGGCACACGACATCCATACTGCTTCCACCCAAGCCTCAAGTCGAGCTGTAAACCGTCAAACTCTAATTTTGGAATTTTGCTCCGGCAGGCACGATCTGAGCAACAGGTACGGAAGTTCCAAATTCTCACTCTTTACTTGTTCTTAGGCCGCCAAATCTTGCACACAGGGGCTAGAGTAGTCATCGACTAAATTTCTTTTCAAACCTAAATTGAAACCTAAGAGACGAGGCATATTTTGAGGTTTCCCGAGCGCTCACATGGCGGCATCAATCGGGCGCACGGTGAGAACCACTTTGGAGACGCTTCCGAGCTCAGTTGATGTCTTGCCGATCTACCCTAGCACCCAGTGGTGCTATAGACCCATTCTCCCGGACGTTTGGCATGCTAGGATGACCGGCCGACGGCGCCGAAGTGCTTCTGCGGCCGCCGCACGCTGCCGACCGTTTTCCGCCCATTGGCAGTCCGATAAAACTCCACCAGTGGATTCACCGGACCTTCCAAACATACGGGCAGAGAGTCTCAGGCAGGGAGACGGCCAGAAACGAGTCACCGGCGAGGGCTCAGCCTCTGTCCGCCGAACTAGCGCGTGCGAGAGAAGAGGGCGGGAGGAGGATGAAGGGTGCCGGGCCCACATGTCAGCAGCGGTATTTTTAAACCGGGATCGGCTGTGGCCTCTGATCCGGTGTGGCTGCCTGCTGATAACCGTGGAACCCCGTCTGTCCTCAAATCTCAGTGGCTGTTGTTTAAAACCGTGGGCCCAAGTCGATTTCCAATAGAAATTTAATTCAAGCTTTAGCCATAAATTTGGAAATTCATATCTTTGTGTAGGAAATTCCAGATTGGATGATTCAAATTGGGTTAGATTTAGCTTGGAGAGATCTATACATATATGAACCCCCATTTGTATGGAAGTCAATAATAAATTCTGGGTAATTATTTTAAGATTTTCTGTAAAAGAATTATGGAGGGGATTTGGTTAAGCCAAAAATTCTACAATTTTCCAGAATACTCTTTAGGTTATTAGTGAAGTTCTAGCAAATTTTCAGATCATTTGGAGTTGATTTGAGTAGGAATTTGCAGTGAAATCTGCTGCACTCTAAATGGTCCAGAAACTTTTTCAGAAAAGGTTTCCAATTTGTAAAATCCATTCTAGGCAATTCATAGATCCAAAAATCATAGAAAAATTCAGGCATGCTCTTTGAGTCATACTTGAAATTGTAGTTTACCAGATTGCGCATGAAATTTCACATTACTTCATAATTAATTGTTTTTAGCTGAACAGGAGAAAAAGGGGCATAAAGGATTGTTTCAGAAATTTGTTAGCAAGTTGAAGTTGAGATGGGGCAGGTTGTAGGAGCAACAGGACATAGGGGCCTTGGTGCATTAGACCTGTCAGTGTCGGTCAAGAACCGATCCGTATGCGGCCCTGTTGAGCAAATCTGAGTTGTGTACCGGACTCATGCCGGCTATACGGGACCCAGTAAACCGATGTACCTCGGAAAGCTTGCGTTGGGACTCTTCCGGTCGCCTCAGGGGGGAGGCCAGTGTGCAGTATGTGGGTAACACTCTCATGACATCTCATGTTGGTAGGTGCACCATGAGGGTGGCTACATTACAGGATGATCGATCGATTTGACTTAGGTGAAACAGGGGAAAGGCTGCCACGTACGACGTCAGTGATGGTTGCTCTAGGCAATGTCGAGTACGGGCGTACGTGTCGTGTAGTCTGGGTGTTTTTTATTCGAATCACCGTCGCTCGCGGTAGTGAGCATACTTGTTCTCACGGTCGTCACGTAGTAAGATCTTGCATGAGATAAGAACTAATCATTATAGTTTGAAGTTGATACTAGCCATGTGATGTTATATTGTATGAATAGACTAGTGCAAACTCGATTCATTTCCACCATGACTAATTTACATTGGGGGAAACCGTTTCTTGTTTGATTGTGAACTCCTGATGTGGTGTGCCCAAGGTTACTATTAATTTGTTGCTAATAAGACCTGAGAATAAGGATCCACTTTTAGGCGAGTTTATTATGCAATTTGCTATCCTACTTTATTTCTCAACCTTCATGTAGAGTTTCATGATTAGGTTAGACGGTTATGTCTTGCTGAGCTTTATGCTCACGGATAATATACGAGTTGTTTTGCAGGTATTGACACTATGCTTATGAGTATGGTTGCTGATGAGACTCGGAAATCTCTGAGTGGTTTCTCATGAGCATCCTTGCCGCTGCTGTTGGTTATTCGTGTTGCTAGTAAGAAACGTCCGCGGGCTGGATGGTTTCTTTGATTCTAAGCTAGAAATGAGTCGTGAGAGTTGTAGTCTTCTGCTGTAGATTATTTTGAGATAAGTATTTGTAAATTACTCTATGTATGCTTCCACAAATGATTTATGTAATATGGTTTCCTTTACTCGTGTGCTGTTGGGTGCCGCATCGCACGGCACCAACCAATGTGATACCTGGGTGAGCGGCATGATCCCGAGATGTCGGGGTGGGGCCCTCACACTATATGTATTTGATGAATTCAGTATTCATGCCGGAGTTGGACAAGTTCATCGTGGTATTCATCGACGACATCTTTTTACTCCAAATCTAAAGAAGTGCATGCTGAACATTTGCGTATCATGCTACAAAAGTTGAGGGAGCACCAATTATATGCGAAATTCAGCAAGTGCGAGTTTTGGATTGATAAAGTGCCTTTTCTAGGCCATATTATTTCAGCAGAGGGCATTGCTGTGGACCCAAGAAAAATTGAACAAGTGCTGAAATGGGAATCTCCAAAGTAAGTCCACGAGGTCCGAAGTTTCTTAGGTTTAGCAGGATATTATCGGAGGTTCGTTCCGAGCATCTCAAAAATTGCTAAATCGATGATGGAGGTGCTGAAAAAGGGCACTAAATACGTGTGGAATGCAGCTTGTGAAGCCACATTAAAGACATTAGTAAAACATCTCACAACAGCTTCAGTTCTTGCTCAGGCGGACACGACGAAGCCATTTGATGTATATTGTGATGCATCCGGCATCGGTCTCGGCTGTGTTCTTATGCAAGAAAACCATGTGGTCGCATATGGGTCTCGTCAACTGTGAAACCACGAGCAGCATTATCCAACTAACAATCTCGATCTTGCTGCTGTGGTCTTGGCGTTAAAAATGTGGAGTCATTATTTACTTGGTAATCTTGTCCACCTCTACACCGACCACAAAAGTTTGAAGTATATCTTCACGCAGAAGGAGCTGAATATGAGGCAATGAAGATGGTTGGAGCTCATAAAAGATTATAAAATTGAGATCCACTACAATCCTGGAAAAGTGAACGTGGATGCCAACGCGCTTAGTCGAAAAGCCCACATTCACAACTTGGCGATTGCTGAGTTGGAAGAAGAACCGAGTCTCCGTATCATTCCGTATGGAGTGCTTTATAATATTGCTCTTATTCCAACAATCTGAGAAGAAATTGTTGAGGCTCAATGGAGAGACAGGGGTATGTCTCACGTACAGAGAAGAATAAACAACAGAGAGACGAAGTGTTTCCAGAAGGATAATGAAGGTATGCTATGGTTTAACGACTGTATAGTTGTACCGCATAATATGAAGCTCCGGAAGAAGACCTTAGTTGAAGCACACCTGTCAAAAATTTCCATTCATCCAGGCAGCAGCAAAATGTTCCAAGATTTGAAACAGGAATTTTGGTGGACGCGGATGAATTGGGAAATCGCTAAGTACATATCCGAGTGTGATACGTGTAGACGGGTCAAGGCTGATCATATGCGGAAAGCCGCACCGCTGCAACCACTGAAGATACTGGCATGAAAATGAGGGGATGTGAGTATGGATTTTATCGTCGGATTACCACTCACATTCCGGAAGCATGACTCAATTTGGGTGATCGTCGACCGGTTGACGAAATCAGCTCATTTCATTCCGGTGAACACTCATTATCGAGCCAAGCAGTATGCGGAGTTGTAAATAATAAGAGTTGTATGCTTACATGGTGTCCCAAAGACCATCATTTCAGATCGAGGTGCGCTGTTCGTTGCTCGTTTTTGGGAGCAGCTGCACACCTCGTTGGGCACTAAGCTGATTAGAAGTTCCACATATCACCCTCAAACCGACGGACAGACTGAGAGGGTGAACCAAGTGCTGGAAGACATGTTAAGAGTGTGTACCATCCACCACGGTGAATTTGGATGATCACTTACCATTGGCGGAGTTTTCATACAACAACGGGTATCAAGCAAGTATAAAAATGGCACCATACGGGCGGAAATGTCGCACACCGCTAAATTGGTGTGAGTCCGGCGATAGAGTACTGTTTGGGGTTGATATTGTTAATGAAGCCGAAGACCGAGTTCGGTTGATACAAGAAAAATTGAAGGCTGCTCAATCCCAACAGAAAAGCTACGCTGATAAAAGGCGTAGACCGTTGCATTTTGACGTCGGAGAGGACGTCTATCTTCGTGAGTCTCCGATGAAGGGAATTCACCTGTTCGGTGTAAAGGGGAAGCTTGCTCCTCGATTTATAGGTCCATTTGTTATCACGGAGAAGTGCGGATCCGTAGCCTACCGGCTGGAGCTACCGGCAAGCCTTGCTGGGGTTCATGACGTATTCCATGTGTCACAGCTGAGGAAGTGTCTCAAATTTACTGCTGCTGTCCGCACCGAAGAAATTGACGAGTTGAGGCCGGATCTAACCTACACCGAGCAACCGGTTCAGATTATCCATGAAAAGACCCATATCACCAAGAACCGGATCTGCTGTAGAGTAATCATACCGCGGAAGAGACGACGTGGGAAAGCGAAGATTACCTCCGCACACACTATCCGTAACTCTTATCACCATACAGCTTGCAATATCCCGTCTTGTTCTTCTTTTGTAATCTCGGGACGAGATTCCTTTACAGGGGGGCGGAATGTAAAAGTCCCAAAAATGTATATGAATTAAACTGAAGCTTGAATTCCATGTGTTTCAAATTCATGAAAATGGGACTTACAAAAACTTTTCTCCACGTGATGGGGTACATGAGTGTTCAACAAAATTGGGCAATTGTTCATTTGAACATGTTAAACGAATGTGGATTTAAAAACCATGTGTGAATTTCTCCTTGGCACGGAGGAGGTTAAAAATGCATATTTTGAACTCAAAGTGCTCACCTCATTTACTGCCAAACTTATGGATATACAGGCAGCCTCATACATTTGAATTTGAGGAAAATTCAGGATGGCAACCTTTTTATTTTAGGGGGGGCTAAAAAGGAGTTAAATATGAACATTTCCAGTTCGAGCTGAACAAATTTGAAAGCGAAATTCAAATTGAATTTGGGTAATTCAAATTCCAGCAACTTTTAAAATTCCAGAAATATCAGATTGAGTAGATTTACCCGAATGGACATCTTTTGGGGGAAATATTTGTGAGGATAAGAAGAGGAGACAAGAGTGGACCTCACTGGTCAGTGAGCCACATAGACTTGCAACCGAAGTCATCGGGTCCTCTGTTTCTGTTCCCCTCGAACACAGACCGAACACTCCCCGGGTGCCACCGAGTGCAACAACGAGGCACATCCTCGTTGATTCAATCATGCTGGCGAGCAGCTCGTGGTCTTTCTCAACCCCCGGCGTGACCGTTTTGCTAACAAAGTGCAAAACCAAAGCTTTGTTTCCTCCTCTCGCGCAAGAACTCGGACGCTCACCGCCGCCTCTGTAAAATTATCGGGAGTCAGCAAAAGCTTGCGCACAGCACCTCTACAAACCGCAAAACGGCACCGGTTGATCACTACACACCTCCTCGGCTCGAAAACAAGCAAGTTCCGGTTTCCCTCACCCGAGAACGCAGCTTCTTTTCGGTGACCGAAAGCTACTGCCACTAGGGGCGCACGTGGACAGTTCAACCGAGAAGGTTTCATGCCCAAGCAAGGACGTCCATAGGAGCGCCAGACCTCAGTGCTGCTCCTCCCTGAAACTCAGATCAAGCCGTGAACCCTCACGCCCGAATTTGGCGTTTTTCCTCTGGTGCATGACCACGGACTGTCCAGTAAGAATTCACAAAATTCATGCTCAATCTTCATTCTTAGGTCACCAAATTATGCACGAAGGAGCTACACTAGCTAGCGGCCAATTTCCCTTCGCAAACCTAGCCTGAAAATGCACGTAGGCCGACAAATCTCCATGTTTTCCGAGCTCAAACGCGGCGGACGTCTCGGTCATGCGGTGAAACCCTACTAGCCGCCATTCCCGAGCTAGTTTGCGCACACGAAATTCTTCCTCGAGATTCCCTGGTGCTGTAGAGCCATTCACTCGAGTGTTTTGGAGACGACCTGCCGACGGTGCCAAACCTCTCCCGAGGCCACCGCATGTCGCCAGCATGGTTCCGGCCACCAGCAGCCCGAGAGCACACCACCAATGGATTCACCGACCTCCTAAACCCTCAGGCGCCGCCTCGGTGCGGTGAAGGGGAGCCACGCGCGCGCGAGAAGGATTCGGGGGGAGGAAGAAAGGGCCGGGCCCAGCTGTCAGCGGCTAAAGTTTAAAAATTTGGATTTGCTGTGGCTCAGGATCCGGTGCGGCTACACAGTGGAAAACGCAGTAACCGTGTGTGTTCTTGCGTCCCATTGGCTGCAATTTAAACCGTGGGCCAAGCTAGGTTTTCCAATAGAAATTAAATTCCAGATTTAGCTCCAACTTTGGAAATTCATAACTTTGTGTAGGAAACTCCAAATTTGGTGATTCAAACTGGGTTAGATTCAGTTTGCAAAGATCTATCCAAATATGAATCCCCCATGATATAAATTTTAATAATAAATTCTGGAAATGTTTTTGAAGAATTTCTGAAAAAGAATTATTGAGGGAGTTTGGTTAATCAAAAAATATCTAAATTTTGCCAGAATATTCTTCAGGATATTGTTGGTCGTCTAGTAAAGTTTCAACTCATTTGGAGTTTATTTGAGTAGGAATTTATAGAGTACGAAATTCTGTGCTCAAAATTGTCCAGAAAGTTTCAGAAAATTATCCCACTTTGTAAAATCAGTTCTGTGTAATTCATAGCTCCAAAAATCATTGGAAAATTCAGGCATGCTCTATGAGTCATAATTGAAATAGTTCACTTGATTTGGCATGAGAATGCACATTACTTCAGAATTAATTCCTTGTATCATAACTGCATAGAGAATTATTCTGGAGGAACTAATCAATGAAAAGTTCTGAATTTTGGACCAAAATACTTTCTTTTGACTAGGAACTCACATGCAAAGTTTCAGCTCAATTTGAGCCTTAGATCTTCAGGTCTTTTGTGACACACTCAATTTTGATTTCTGCATGCATTCATATTTTATATAAAGAAAACACTTTAAAAGAAGTGGAAACAGAAAAAGAATCAAAAGGATAGCCAAAAAAGAGCATATTCCAGTTCCCCGAGGAGCGCCGTAGACACTTCCCGCGGCCCGCAGGCCACGTGGCGCCTTCGGAGCTCATCCCCACAAAAGGGGCAGAGGTCCACAGCTAAATGGCTACGTGGCAGGCTCAGAGCTTGCATCTATGAAAGGGGCGAGGTCCGACACGTGGGACACGTGTTGCCCCCGGAGCTAGCCTCTGCGGAGGAGCGAGGCCAGCCCCGCAGGACACGTGTCGCCTTCGGAGCTAGTCACTGCGGAAGAGAGAGGACCAGCCACGCGGGACACGTGTCACTCTCGGAGCTAACCTCTGAGAGGTCCGGTCCTATTGGACACGTGTCGCCTCCGGAGCTCACCTCAGGGAGGTCCGACACTACCGGACACGTGTCACCTCCGGAGCTCACCTCCGGGAGGTCCGACGCTAATGGACATGTGTCGACCTCGGGGCTCATCCCTGAGCAGAAAGAAAGTCCAACACTACTAGGACACGTGGCACTATCGGAGCTCACCTCCGAAGAGAGGGGAGGTCCGGCACTAACACGTGGCACCTTCAGAGCCACCTCCGAAGAGAGGGGAGGTCCGGCACGGACACGTGGCGTTTGCGGAGCTCACCTCTGAGAGAGAGGTAGATCCCGCCCGCTAGACACGTGGCATTCGCGGAGCTCGCCTCTGAGAAAGAGGGAGGTCCCGCCCGCCAGACACGTGGAGCACGCGGAGCTCGCCTCCGATGAAGAGGATGGTCCCGCTCTCCTGACACACGGCACAACCGGAGCCCGCCTCTGCGGAAAAGGGAGGCCCGGCCCCGCAGGACATGTGGAGCCTCCGGAGCTCATCACCGCGGAGGTGACGAGATCTGAAGCGGTTTTTGCTTCTGTACGTGTGGGGATACCGACACGAATTCCACGTTGCTACCGCACCAAATCAATTGAAGATAAGTTGTTAAGATTCAAAAACAATTTGAATATGACTCTTATTCGAATTCTGATTAGAGTAGGACTCTTCGTTTCCCTCTTATAAATAGAACCCAGAACCTTTGGCCGCAACCACGTACTTCTTTTCCACCTCTCGAGTCGACGACTTGGAGCCTTAGCCCCCAACTCGCCGAGCTAAACCCCTTCGCCGGAGTTTGAGCACCAGAGAGACCGCCGACGAGCCCGGACCACGATCGCCATCGCCGGAGGGGAGCCGACGATCTTTTTTTTTCTGGAGGAAGGACTCAAAGGAAGTAAGGTAGGTCTCCAATACCACCTTACGACATCATCGCGGATTCTTTGCATTTGTTCTCTTCGATCCCTTTGAACAGAAGCTTTTTCGTGGACAGATCACGTGTTGATTGGTTTGATCTAGATCTTGAGTCCAGATCATCACCACATCTGCACTTGATCTTTACACTTCTGTTCATCGTAAAACCCCATGCAAACCCCTTAAAACATGCAAGATCATGCAAGAACACGTACAAACTAAACTGCACCATAGGATTAGCATGCATATGCACCATTGCATCTTGAGTAAAGTTTGTGCATGATGATTGATTGCTATAAATCTTGTATGTGCGTGATCGTGAGTAGAAGGACAAGCTCAGGGAGCTATCTACGAAGAACTACAACAACAAGACTTTGAGATCCCAGAGCAACAGAAGCCACAGGAACAAGGCAAGTGCCCCTTGACCTTATTGATCCCATGTTTCTGAAACTGTTTTGTTTGCGAAAAGGTGTGTGTGCTTGAGTCAACTTGATGGGAAACGCTTTCATAGGAGTTTACTAGTTTTGTCAACCACCCTTGTCGCCAGGGAAGTTTATGAGTCGGGTATGGTCGGTTTTTGCTTTTTTGCTTCGCTAATCTACATATTATGGGAAGCTATAGAAGGTATCTAGCTACTGCACTCATGAGAATAACGATAATAAGAACTTGATGTTAATGAACATGAATCAGAGGGAGATCTAGGCAAGTTTTGTTTGTGGATGAGGTAGAATGAGATGGTGGTTTACTTGCCGTAGATCTAAGGACCGGTTCATGTGAGCCATGCCAGGAATACAGTGCCTCCACAAGGCCAAATATGGGTGCGGTTTAGCTGACTAATTAGGTAAGTTGCTAGATTGTTATGGACCGTGAAAGGTGTGGGGAATGGGAGTCGAGTGAGGAGTGCCCTGGGAACTGCATGGCACAAGAGGGTGTCCGTAAGTGGGAGAATTGGAGATTCTATCCTGCTGGTGAAACCTTAGTGAGTCCATACATCTAGTATCCCCTTTGTAAAGTATATTTTGTGATCTATTGGCCATACACCGAAGGTTGTGTACTGGTATAATGGAGGTTCTGCAGTCGCCGACGGGTGACGAAATCACAAACTTGTGGGTAAAGTGGTGCCACCTCTGCAGAGTGTAAAACTATCATGATAGACGAGCTTACGGTCACAAGCGCCTGGACAGCCCACATGATTAGATGGGATGGTTATTGGGATGGTATTTGGTTTGGTTATTGGTTTGGTGATGGTTTGGTCTTTGGATTTGGTTTTTGGGACTGTTGAGTCTGGGTAATGAGATTGGTTGCATGACTGTTGAGTCATGGCAATGAGATTTGATCTCGGTTATGAGATGGAATTGAATATGATATGATATGGTAGTGAATATGAGATGGTATTCATGAGCATGTGAAAAGTTGAGAAAGAATAATGTTCGGATGAGATATGAAAAGTGGTGAATCATGATGGAGGTATGTTGATGTTTAAATACATGTTGGGATTACATTCACTTAAAGCTAGTTGCTGTTTTTATCAAGTTTTATGAAATAAACTTTGCTTTGTTCAATGAGCCTTTTATACCTTCCTTGTTGTAAGCTACATGTCATACTTTCCGCACATGCTGAGTACATCATGTACTCACCCTTGCATTATCATACATCATCAGCAACAGGAGAGGAGTACTATGAAGACCACGTGGAGTATTAGACGTGTAATCTACCCTCAACCTTGCCTGTGGAGTAGAGATGGAGCCACTGCTGCTGCTTAAGTTTGCTTCCGCTATAGTTTAGAAGTCTTCCGCTGCTAGAATAAGACTTCCGCTACAATAAAGATTGATGTAATAAAGTACTTGAATCTATTCATTCGTGGTTATATATATTCTGAATTCAGTTTGTGGATTATATGTATATGTGTGATGAACATCCTGGGCACACATATGCATCAGTCTCGGTTCTGAGAGGTTTTTCTTCTCGGGATAGGGGCGTCACATCTTTGTTCTCCATACTTATGTATGTGAGAAAAGCCTTGGGAATTATGGTGGGAATTATTGGAGACACAATTTCCATCCACTTTAGCTGCAATTGGGCAAGATAAGCCCATGTGTAGTGCATAACTTCCTGTAAAAATTTCAAAGTCATTGGAGATCAGGATCTTCAGTTCTCTCCAAATCAGTTCAGCCCATCTCATATCTCTATATTGAAACATAGTACACTAGAGCTGAATTCCCTATGTATTGGTTGATGTTTCACTTTATTTTCTATGCAAAACAGAGGCAACACATTCTTTCTTAGCAATCCCACACAGTCCTCTGTTCTTAAGAAGTTCAAGTCTTTAATTCCCTCAATTGCATTATAAAAACTTATGCATATACATGTCGATAGTACTTACGAAGAAGGTGTTCGACGGAGTTCATACATTGAAGTTTGGATCAGTTGATCAAGCTCAGGAAGATCAAGGGATAGAAGATCACTAACTCATTATATATATTACTCCCCTGCAAAACAGGCAAGCTCCGGTTCACATTTAACAACTTTTAAGTTTTTACTTTGTATTCACTCTGTTGGTTAGGGAATGAAATGTGCATTAGGTCTATATGATTTGATACTACTCTCGCATGACCAGAAAAACCCATGGAGTATTGGGTAGATGTCTTTTCATCATGTAGAAACTGCCATGCTTAAATTGGTTCCGGTAGAATTTGAGTGGTTGGACGCTACTCGCATGAATAGAAGAAAAAGGGGCACATGGGATTGGTTCAAGAATTTGTTAGCAAGTGAAGTTGACACCGGTCAGGTTGTAGGAGCAACAGGACATAGGGGCTGGGTGCGTTAGACCTGTCTGTGTGGGTCAAGGACCGATCCGTGTGCGGCCCTGTTGGACAAGTTTGAGTTGTGTACCGGATACATGCTGGCTTATGGGACCTAGTAAATCGATGTACCTTGGAAAGCCTGCGTTAGGACTTTTCCAGTCGCCTCAGGCGGATGGCCGGTGTGCAGTATGTGGGTAACTTGCTCATGACATCTCATGTCGGTAGGTGCACCATGAGGTGAGGCTACTATACGGGACGATCGGATTGATTCGATATATGTGAAACATGGGAAAATTCATCCTTAGTTTTCAGATTTTAGCCATCGTTGTAATAACCTTGCACCGAGCAACATTGGAACTCCACAATCAGAGAAGAAATGCTTCATTCCAATGTTACTTGTCCCAAGGTGGAAAATAACTTTAATTTGCTCTATCTCTACTTCATCCATGGTTTTCATGCAATTCGAATTATCAATACAGCAATTAAAACTTGCAAACTGTTATCACACAACTTGCTTACTAAGTCACAACACAGTGAGCAAGCGGTACTCATATCCACGAGGGACGGAGGTTCAAAACAAACACTGTCCGGAGTACTCGACACATACGCCCGCCTCTGAAGACCCAAATATGGCGTCCTTCATTACGTCGTATGTGGCAACCTTTCGCAGGACACTCGACTGTAGAACCGGCCGCGCCGTCTTAGGCTCGTAGGTCTAACGAGATGATGTGGTATGCCTCTACAATCCAGTTAACCTGGTACATCGGTTCCCTGGGTCCCATATAGCAGTAAGCATCCGGTACACAACTCAATACTTGCTCATGGGTGCCGCACATGCATTGGTCCTTAACCGACACGGGCATAGCTACTCGACCAAGGCCTTGTCTTATCGCTGCCTAACCTTCCTGCCCAATCTCATCTTTGGAAACATAAACTTTAGTTTGCCTCTTTAAACCACAACCGTGTGATCCCGAACTATAGCTTGCGATTAGATTCCAACTACTCGACTTCTACTGGATGTTACTACCTATTTAGCATGGCAATATTCTACAGCGGGGAACACTATTCTACCCTTGACTCCAGGGTTCATTTGGTCAAGCATTTGGAGGATAAAACATTCTTGACCTAATGCACACATAAACTCTAAACCATAATAGTGAACAAAGTAAAAACATTATAAAACAACTTAAATGCAAACCGGAGCTTGCCTTGGTTTTGCAGGTGACTAAGTATCTATTCAGTTAGTGAAGACCACTAGAGGCTTGATCACTCGCTTTCCTCCCTCTTTGATCTCCACTTCGATTACTTTACAATCCTCACATAGATGCTACATGTTATGAATATGCATATGTATTTAATTGTAAAGCTTTTGCTATCAAGTCAAATGACAAGTTTAAAACCAGAACTCTGTTTAAGAGTTTAAAATGACATTGGTGCTTCGGTTTGGGTTTGGGTTAATCAACATGATCAAGTGCTAAATGTTTTTCCTCACTTATGTTTTGATCACCTAAAGAGGTTAAACAGAACAGGGCTGATCCAGAGCTCCAATGGAGCTGAAAGTTTTCATGTGAGTTCCTTGTCACAAGAAAGTCCTCTGGACCAAAATTTAGCACTTTTCACTGAGTGGTTTATTCAGAACAATTTTTTAAGCAATTAAGAAAAAATGAATTAATTCTAAGGTAAATCACATGTTCATGTCAAACTGAGTGAAACAGTTTCAATTATATTTCATAGAGTCTGCGTGAATTTTCCTAGGATTTTTGGAGCTAAGAATTGCCCAAAAATGATTTTTTCCAACTCTGGGACATTTTCTGAAAAGTCTCTGTATTCATTTGAACACGGTACTTTGAAATCTGAATTCTCCCACACAATTCAACTCCAAATGAGCTAAAATGTTTACAGGATTTCAATAACATCCTACGGAATATTCTGGCAAAATTTGAGGATTTTTGGATGAACCAAACTCCCTCTAAAGTTCTTTTGCTGAAAAGTTTTAAAGAATTTTCCAGAAGTAAATAATGACTTTCATACAAATTGGGTTGCATATTTGGATAGAATTTTTCAATATGAATCCAACCCAATTTGTATCACTAAATTTGGATCTTCCTAGCCAAAGTTATGAGGTTCTAAAATTTGAATTGAATTTGGGGATTCAAATAAACTAGGAAAAATTTAAAAGGCTGACAAACGGATCCCGGATGACATGGCGAGCCCTCAACGGAGCCACACTGCGGTACACACCCAATTTGCCTGCAGCCACACCCAATCGATAGCCACAGTGGATCCCGGTCTCATCTACTGCCACTGATATGTGGGGCCATCGAGTGCTTCTTCCTCCCGAGCCCGTTTCCTGCGCCCGCGCCTTCCTCCTCGCCGGCAGCGGCGGCGCCTCGCCGGACTCGGCTTCCCAGCCATATCACGGACGGAGAATCGCTGCCTGGGGATTTTCAGCTACGAGGAAGCTATTGGCGCGGTGCTCTTGGGCTGCCGGTGGCCGGATGTAGGCCGGCGACATGCGGCGGCTCCGGCCGACCTTCGGTGACCTCGGCCCGCTTCTCCCGACCGCCAAGCACCTGGTTCTTTGGCTCTACAGCAGCAGTGGCACCTCAGGAAGATCGGCTTGGGCACAAAATAGCTCGGGAACATCGGCTACTGTAAAATCCCCAAAAGTGGTAGCAAGAAAATTCAGCTCATATACACTTATGAAAAATGAGCGAATTAAAACTTTGAATTATAATGGTATAAGTTGAATGTGAGTGTTTAGACTTCTCAAAACTTCCAAACATGGGGGTCTAAGTTCATAACTTGGATCTTCATAGTCCAAATATTCAACCTTCCAAATTTCAGCTCATTTGGAGGAGTTTTCATATTTGTTTGGGATTAAAAGGAAAAGCCCTCTAATCTGAATTTCAAATTCAGTTTCAAATCCCAATTGCCTCAATTTGTCAATTTGGGTCCACAATGGTGTTATCCATATTTAAACTAGCAGCCATGCCAAAAATGAGAAAATTTGGAGTAGGTTTGCTGTTCCAACTTAGGGTGACACCAAAAACCCTTCAAAATTCAAATTTGAAATTTAAAACTTGGACCAAACTTGATCAAATGCAGCATGGAAGTCAAATTCGGATTCCTCATATTTAATTTGGCTTCCCTGCAAATATCTGAAATTTTTGGACAAGAGTGGGTGGCAGAAATAAAAAAATCAGAAATATCAAAGGGGAGAAGAAGGAATGACATGTGGGGCTAGCTGATCAGTGTGCACTGAGCCGACGTCGGTTCTCCCGGTTTCCTCCGCAGCCGCCACGGAGGCGCAGCAAGCCACAGCGACGCCGTTGCTTGGTGCCGAAGCCACCGTTTCGCTCGGTGCAGCTGGGCTCAAGTCGCACGCCGAGGCAGCTGTCAGGGGCTCTCCTCACTCGGTGCAAAAACAAAGCACGTCGCTCCCTCTGTTTCTCTCCCGATAGCAAACTCGCCGCTTCTCTGCTCTCGCTGTGCTAGCCCAGGACTTCTTCGGTAAGACGAGGTCGCTGGCGGTGCGGGGTGCCGCTGTCCAAGCTAGGGGCAGCTACGTTTCCCCTCCAGCTGCGATCACAGCCAAGTTGCTCCGAGCTACCGAAAGCACTGCCGCCCGTCTACCCCAGAATTCGTCGCCAAGGTGAAACCACATCTTAATTACTTTGGCTCGATGCTTCTACACGACCTAGCGCAGCCCCTCGACGAAGAACCATTGGAAACCGTAGAGAAATGAAGCTGTAAGCTGAGTTTTTCCGGCCGCCGACGCACAACCCTAGCTGCACCGGCGAGCTACACTTTGCACGAGTTTTCACCCCCCCTTTGTAGGCAAAAACGTGCTCCTCACATCACCCTGGTGCTTGTGGTGCTCTCCCCAACCGGAATAACCGCCTGCCATGCGAGGACGACGGCGCCGGGGTGGAGTTTGCCGCTGTCAACGTCGGGGAGGTATTCTTGGCCATCTAGCGCCGCTGTTGACCCTACCAGCATGTTCCTCGTCGGGGTCTGGGCACAGGTGGCAAAATTTGGGCGGTCTAGGGCACTGGGTAATCATTCCGGCGAGGTGCCGCCGCCGTTCCGGCGAGGAGACTGGCCGGGCGCGAGGTAGACGAAGGTGGGGGCCTGCCCCACCTGTCAGTGGCACCGGGTAGGCGCCGGATCGAATTGTGGCTCGGGATCGGCTGTGGCTGCGTGGGTTAACTCCGTAGCCCCCAGTGTTGCCGAATTCTCACTGGTCCGATTTAAAACCATGGGCCTAGCCCAATTATTTGAAGTTTATATTAGAGAAATAATTCCAGGAATTAGCTGATCTTTACAAGCCCATAACTTTATGTAGGGAACTCCTAAAAGGGTGAGACAAATTTTGTTGGATTCCTCATGAGGAGTACTTCACAGAGAAACAAATTGCTTGCTATGAAAATGCCCAGGAATTTCTGTAGAATTGTTTTTAGTAAAACATTTAGGGATTTATTACAGAGGCAATTCTTTATGAAATATTCCGAAATTTGGGCAGAAAACCCTCTTCATAGATACTGATCTACAGGTAAAATTTGGGCTTCATTGGAGTTCATTTGCAAGGTCAAATTACCTTCCCAAGTTCAGCCTTTATTTGGAAATTCAAATTTCAACAGAAACTGTTCAGCACTCCTGTCCAAACTTCAAAAATTCATATCTCTCTGATGGTAGCTCCAAAAATGGTGAAACAAATTTTGTTGGAACCGTGGAGACTTACCCTAATCAGATCTTCCACTATTAGCTATGTCAAAGCTCCTGAAATGGGATCAAAACTCAGAGAAGCATTGTACTTGTAGGAATTTTAAATAATACATTGTGCCATGACATATCTCCAAATTTGGCTCAAATCATCCTTAGAGAGTCTAGTATCCACTGTAAAAGTCCCAAAGCCAATTAAGGATCCTAAATAGCAGTAGCTATGAATAGAAGTTCAATTCTTATAAATCCTTAATACTTACACATGTATTTTATTACATTTCATAATAGTGACCGAAGTTGAGGACGCACCGGAGCCCTTGGACGTCCTCCCACCAGAAGCTAACTTCTTCTCTGACTCGCAACCAGGCAAGACACGTTTTGCACTTAAGTACCTTTTATAAAGCTTTTCATTTGTATCACTTATGTCTAGGTCGAAATGTATGCATTAGAGTTAGGGTGATTGAAACCCCAAGTGCATAGCCTCTTAACTCCTATGGTGGGTTGGTTAGCTTACAGACTCGACGAGTAGGGAATGCCATGCTAATATGCTTAGGATCTCGGTAGAAGTCGAGTAGTTGGAATCTACTCGCGAGGTAAGGTTTTGTCACACGGTTTGGTCAGAATAGAAAATGGCTTAAAAGTGGAGAAAATGAGACCCAGCAGGGGGATAGGAAGCAGTGAGCGGAGGTCTCATGTGCGTAGCCCTGTTGGTGTCGATTGAGGACCGAGTCGTGTGGGGGCTTGATGAACAAGTATCGAACAGTACCGGATGGCATACTGACATAAGCAGGAAACCGATGTAAATGGTTAACCTGGGTGCCGAGGCTTACCCAACCGTAAATAGGAGTGGGTTGAGGGTAGCAAGGTGTAAATCTGCCGGTGGGCACAGTCACGCTCCACGCGGGGACCTCCTGCCCGTTACGGATGGACCGGTTCGGTGTTTGGATTGCCTTTGAAAGGTTGTTGCATACAACAGAGTAGGAAGGGGTGTGGAATCACGCTTCTGAAAGTGGGTGTATGCAACGTGTTGTCCGGGTGTCTCCTGATTGCAATCACCGCCCCTTGCGGTTATTTGAGTATCGCTTGTTCACTGTTTCGTGACGTAGTAAGAAGTGAAGTAAGCCAGTTGAATGATAATATGCTGTGATGATATATTACTGTTTTGGAAACCATGTTTGCTGTAGATGTAGAACTAATTATGTTTACTTTCCGCTTTGGGCATCACCACATCGGAGGGAAGTGTTTCTTGTTTGATTGTGGACTTCTGATGTGAGGGCTGCCTAAGGTACATGAATTTGCTGCTATAAAACTGAAAGTAAGGAACAACTTATAGGCGTGTCATTGTAGCAAAGTCCATTCTCCTATTTTACATATCCCTGCATGTAGAGTTCCATGCCTAGGCTAGACGGTTAAGCCTTGCTGAGCCATCGTGCTCACGGTTGCAATATTTTAGCTGTATGCAGGTGTGAGCTATGAGGAGGGTTCCGAGGACGAGGCGATGCCCCCGTCAGGGTACAAGACCGAGATGGAGCCATGCACGCCACCGTGATCTCCGGTTTCATGCTGCTAGCGTGTAGTGTCCCCGGGCTGGACGGCTGCACTTTTGCATAGTTAGGACGAGAGGCTACTATTGTACATTACTTCCGCTGTATAGTTATATTTTATAAAAGACTTCCGCTGTTTTATAACAAATAAAAGTTTGTATGTTGTTCTTAAATTTTTTTCGTGTGTGCTGTTGGGTGCCGCATCGCGCGGCACCACCGTATGCGATTGTAACACCCCAAATTTTGATTCAAAACCCTAAACCTTGTTCAGAGGGGAATTTAAAAATTTTTGGACGTGTTGCATGTTTTGCAAAAATTCAAATTCAAACTGGAATTCAAATTAAACTCAAAACAGAAAAGAAATGGAAAAAGAAAAAGAGAAAACGGGAAAAAAACCGGCCAGTGGGCCGAAACCCGCCAGCCGGCCCAGTTTCCCCCGCGCCAGCCCGCCCCCGCGCGCCCGCGCTGTCTCTCACAGACGGGTGGGACCCACCTGTCATCCCTAACCCCGCGACCCCGGACTCTCCCGCGCGCGCGCGATCTTAACCGATCGAAAAACCGCGTCCCTCAGCCGAATTCCGGTCCCAGAAGAATCCAACTCGATCACAACTGACCCACCGCCCTTCCTCGGCTATAAAAACCCCAGCCCCGATCGGTTTTTCCCACGCGATCGCCGATTTTTACTCCGGTGAGCACCGAGACTTCGCCGGTGAATTCTGGCCGATCTAAGCTCGGAAACTCTGATCTAACTCGTTGGTCTTGATCCACCGCCTCCGGGGAGCTTTGCAGGTGCAGAAAACTCGGAGACTTACGGTGTAAATCCAGCGCCGACGAGCTTCGCCGTGGTTTTGCCTCGGACCTCGCCGCCGATCACTTTCCAGGACCCCCGAGCTCAAGAAAACCCCCGAGGTGAGATCCCTGACCTCCCCTCTACCGATCTATGCCATAAGATCACAGATCTAGGCAGAATTCTCGAGGATCCGAAACTTTCCGGCGAGATCGCCGTTTCCCGCCGCCGTGCGCCACCGGCAGCGCCGCCCACGCTCGATCAGAGCGACGTGGCCGCTTGTGCGCCGTTTATTTTAAATCGCACGGTAGACTTTAAATCCCCGCGTACCGGTTCGATGTTATAATCTCAGCCGTCGGTTTAAAATCGGACGGTCCACGTCAGCCCCGCGTTATAAAGACTGGAATTCTTACGTGCTACCCCCTGGGGTTCTCGGGAAATAAGAGCTAGCCCCGGAAACTTCTGATCTAGCCCCTGGAACTCCAGAAAATCATGTAAATTCATTTAAAAATCAGTTTTAGCCCCTGGACTTAATGAAAATTAGGAAAAACACCTCTGATAAGTGTAGCTAGACCCCTGGAAATTATGAAAATAATATTATAGACCCTGTAATGGGGTGAGTTCATTATTTTAGCCCTGTTTAGTATTTAATTTAGAAAATTGAATATGTAACTAGTGTTTAAAAATTAAAAAGTGGGACAAACATAATTGTCAAAATTAATTAAAAACTTTCTCAGTACTTAGGAAACTTTGGAGTGAGATAAAAATATATTTTGGGCTGAAATGAATCTGTTTCATTTAATTATTCACATTATTTAGTATAAGGACACATTTTTAAGTAAAGAATAGCTATTGAAAAATAGGGAAAATAATTATGAAATAGTTTACATCAGAGGCCAAGGTCAAAATATGTTATTAAATTATTTAGGACCAGAACCTATACTGTTTAGATGATGTGTATTACTAATTTCATAATAAAATACACAATTATGCATAGGAATATAAATCTGAAAATATAGCAACTAGTAAATGATAAATGGAGTTTTTAAAATCCAAAGAGTTCAGTTTAGGGTTGGTAGAAATTATGAAGGCACCTATGGGGAAGAAAAATACTTTTCATACATACTTGGTAGTAAAAAGGTGTAGTAGTTGAATATAAGAAATTTATTGGAAACCCATATAAATAATATGTAAGTATAAATGTGAACACAAAAGTAGGAATCATATACACATGGTTAAAAGTGCATGCAAGCCACAACTCAACACACATAAAGTAACCACAACACATATAATGGTAAAGAACTTTTATAAATGTGAATGTGTGGTTTGTATGAAGTAAGAAGTGTGAACTATGTCTTATGATTGTTGTTTTTCTTTTGCTATGTGTGATGGTATGAAGTAGAACCTGTTCAAGAGCAAGTTATTCCTTTCCAAGATCAGGACTACCAATTTCAAGAGCAGCAAGAAGGAGGCAAGTGTCCTTGACCACTTTGATCCTATGCTAGGATATGTAGATAGAATTATTTGCATTTGTCAAATGAAATATGAAACCCATTCTAGGAAAGTTTCCCTAGAATTGCATTACCTTATTTCCTTGTAGCTTGGGTTGGGATTTATTTTATCATGTCATTTAATATTATGCATATGCTTAGCCATGCTTAGAATGAGATATTTGGGACATGAGATCATCGGTTTATATTACCATACTCTTGAATGAGACATTGTGAATTATGTAGAGGTAGGGATCAAGGCAAGTTGGATGTTTTGGTTGTGTGCTGGGTGCACGAGACTTGGGTTTGTGTTTAGTACTTGCCTGGATCCTAAGGACCGGTTCATGGAGCATGTAACCCGGCTTTACAGTGCCAACCACATGCTAAGATGGGGCAGCTTGGCCAATTAATTAGGTGTATCCCCGGCGTAGTATGGGTGTGTTGGATGGTGCGGGGAGTAGGTGTCAGCTGGATTACCATATAAACTGCAAGGCTCAAGAGGGGGCCACTGCAGCGGGGTTGGAGCCTCTTGTATGATGTTAGGGGTGAAACCTCAGTGGGCCCACGCTCGTCGGGAATCCCTTTGTAAAGGCTTCGTAGTGATCTCCTGGCTGCACACCTGGGAAGTGTGAATGTGGATCGTAGCCACTGGCATAATGGAGGTTCTTTTAGTCCACCCGGCAACGGGGGATGAAATCACTACATGTGGGTGCAGTGGTACAAACTCTGCAGAGTCAAAACTGTCTTGACAGCCGTGCTGACGGTTAAGAGCGGCCTGGACTTATTCATGATTAGAGGATTTATGGTTTTGGAAGTTAAGCGGGGAGCTTAACATTGGAAATGATGTTATGGTTATTGGATCATGATAATGGGTTGGGAGATTGGGACCTTTTCACCTGTGTAGTAATGTAGGTGCTTAATAAGCTAAGGTGATAGGTATTAATTGCGTAGTGCTTTAACCATGAGTTCAACCTATCCTTGTTCTAGCCATGCATGATATAATTTTCCCACACTTGCTGAGTACCATTGGTACTCAACCTTGCATATTTGTTGGTTTATATTGCTGCTCAGGTCAAGATAATGAGGTGGTGTATAATGACCAAGATTTTGGAACCGAGGAAGGCTTTTAGGTTCATGAAGACCCCCGGGCAACGCCTGTGATGGAGCCCTAAAGAATAATATTCCGCTGCTAGTTTATTTACTTGTGATGAACTTATTATTGTCCATCGAGACATTTACTATGTAAGACTTATTTATATTCGACACCTGGCTTGTAATAAATGATGCTTCACTATTTGTCATCACATGTATGAGAAAATGATCCTGGCATACATGTGATATTCACTTGGTTGTTCTTCGGAAAAACCGGGTGTGACAGAGGTGGTATCAGAGCCAAGGTTGCCCGTAGGAACGTGGACCTAGGTAGAAATGGACGTATTTAAGGGCCCTATTTTCTTAAAAACTATTTTCCAAGGTGTGGGTTGAAGAGTGTTATTTAAGGAGTCATTTTCTTCATCTTACCCCAACTTTCATTCAAAATGGGATTTTTGTTTAAAAAGTTTATCTAACCTAATTTTTAAATTCTTTTTGTTTTAGATGGTTCACATGATTCGCACTGCTCGCAAGTCCACGGGAGGGAGAGTTCCAATAGTTGCCCTTGTCGAAAGAGAGGAGAGTCGTCCAGTGACGTACCTTTCCTACGGATTGGCAGTAGGAGATTTGTTGCGCCGTCTTCGACGTATGCTCGAAGCCGCCGGCAATACGGGCAAGCTAATCATCCACTATAACTCCACCAGGACCATCCGTGAGAAGAGGGAAGAATGGAGTTCGGAGATGAGGATTATACACGAGAATCAGCTGCTTAAGATTCACCACTCTCCAGCTTGTCGAGCAACACAAGTTGACGCGGAGAAAGATGTCACCTGGGAGGTCATCACCTGCCAGAGTCACATCTATCGTCGCCACTTGGACAAAACTGAGTACATGTATGTCCTCCAACGTGAGAGTGGTACCACGGAGTACAAGTACCCACCGGTGCAGCAAGGGACTTCCCATGAGCACATGGACTTGTGCTTGGAGGATGCTACTATGCTCAGCACTCGACTGCAGGAGTGTCAACCAGAGCTTCAAGATGTCCGAGACACCCTGAAGGAAACGGAGGCGTTGCTGCGAGCTTGCTTAAAGGCGAGAGAAAGAGGAGATGGGAATGAACTGTGTGTCACCGTGAATGATACATGGACTCCTGACTCCCCGGATCGCCGAGCGATCAGGCGTCGTCGCACTTCTCCACCAGCAGCCTCCCCACCCAAAGCAGAGTCAGAAGGTAGCCGAAATGAGGAGGAAGATCCCGAGGAGCCAGCTCAAGAGGACGAGTAGTGTAGAGTCTTTCCCCTAGCTAGCAGGAGGTCGAGTAGTCGAGTCATGACGTAGTTAATGGTGTGATAATGCTTGGTGTGTGACGTGAGTTGTGGAAGCCATGAGCAATTGTCCACAGCCTCGTCTTCAGATTGTTTTACTTTGGTGTGTGAACCCACAGGAAATAATAGTGCATTTATTTGGTGTGAGATATAAACCCTCGTAAAATTTTAACAAAGCCTTAACACCTCAAAGTACCAACAAATGAAAGTAGTGAGATGATACTAAATGGTATCAAATTAACATTTGTTGATTCTGCCAGATGGCCGGAAGAGGAAAAGGACGTGCTGCCAACCCCGCCAACAACAATGATGAGGCATGCAACCCTCATCTTTCTGGAGGCCAGGACAGGGGTGGTCGCCGTGAAGAAGTTGATCCTCTCCACCAAATGCTGGAGAATCAAAATCAGCTCATCCAGAACTTGACTCAAGTGGTGGCCAACTTGCATCAAGTTCCACCTACACAAGCTGCACCACGCCAACCAAGGTTGAGTGAGTTTCTAGGAACTCAACCTCCAAAGTTTGCAAGTGCTGCTGAACCTCTGGAGGCAGATGATTGGCTGAAGACCATTGAAAGTAAGATGAGGATAATACAATGCCAAGGGTATGAGAGGGTGCTGTTTGCCTCTCATCAATTGCATGGACCTGCTGCTGATTGGTGGACCGCCTACGTGGCCGCCCATCATGACCCTGAGAACATCACTTGGGAAGAGTTCAAGCGTAGCTTCCGCAACCATTACATCCCAAGAGGTGAACTCAAAAACAAGAGGAAGGAGTTTTTGGGACTGCACCGGGGAAACATGACGGTGAGGGAATACCTCACTAAATTTACCCAACTATCCCGTTATGCCCCACGGGACATAGAGACTGATGAGCAGAAACAAGATTGTTTCGTGGAAGGACTTACCGCAGAGATGCAGTGTGCAATGTCCTCAAATGAGTATGAAAGCTTCCAAAAGATGGTGGACAGAGCATTTGTGGTGGAAAGGAAGCTAAAGGCCCTGGAAAATGAGAATAAGAGGAAGGCCGGGTGGTCACATCTAGCCTCAGGGAGCAACGCCCGCCCACGTATGATGCAGCAACCTACGGGGCAGACGAGCCGTGCTGCGGTACCCTATTCAGCACCAAGAGGGTACAACCCAAACTACAGACCTCCCGCAGCACCAGCACAGCCGCAACGTCAGTTTGTGCAGCAGCCTCGCCCCGCATATCCACCTCGACCAGCAGTGCAAGGACCCCCAAACCAACCCCAAGACAACAAAGGCCAAGCATCTAAGATTGGGGTGCAATGTTTCAGCTGTGGTGAAGTGGGGCACTACGCCCATAAATGCCCAAAGAAGAAGCCTGCGCCGCCACAACAGCAGAATGTATTGAGAGGACGGGTGAACCATGTCACTATGGAGGAAGCACAAGAGGCACCCGACGTGGTAGTTGGTAAGTTTCCTGCCAATTTACACCTTGCAACTCTGCTGTTTGATTCTGGTGCTACCCACTCGTTCATTGCTCAAGGGTTTGTTAAGAAGCATGACCTAGCAACCACACAAATGAACCATATGCTAGCCGTAAACTCTCCAGGTGGAGAAATAAGGACAAGACAAGTGTGTCCCAAAGTGAGCCTAGACATTAATGGGGTAGTATTTACTGCTAACCTCATAGTGATAGATTCACAAGGGATAGATATTATTTTGGGTATGGATTGGTTGACCAAACATAAAGGAATCATCCATTGTTCAACCAGAACGGTGGAACTAACTCACCCCAGTGGCACCAGAGTAAAGTTCATAACAATACACGAGCCTAGGAGGGACATTAAATTAAATCAAGTGGAGGTGAAAGTTGAGGAAATCAGGACTATCAGTGAATATCCAGATGTTTTTCCGGAGGAGTTGCCAGGTATGCCTCCCGACCGTGACGTTGAATTCGCAATTGAGCTAGTACCGGGAACAGCCCCGATATACAAGAGACCTTATCGAATGGACTCCAAGCAGCTAGAAGAGCTCAAGGATCATTTGAGAGAATTGACGGAGAAGGGGTATATTCGCCCTAGTTCCTCACCATGGGGAGCTCCGGTGATATTTGTGCCTAAGAAAGACGGAACCCAAAGGTTATGCGTGGATTACCGTGCCTTGAATGAGGTAACCATCAAAAACAAGTACCCATTACCCCGCATTGAAGACTTGTTTGATCAGTTGAGGGGAGCTTGTGTGTTCTCGAAAATTGATCTCAGGTCGGGGTACCACCAACTCAAGATAAGGCAATCTGATATTCCCAAGACGGCTTTCGTATCTCGGTACGGACTGTATGAATACACTGTCATGCCTTTTGGGCTAACCAATGCCCCTGCATATTTCATGTACCTCATGAACAAGGTATTCATGGAATATCTGGACAAATTTGTGGTGGTATTCATAGATGATATTCTCGTCTTCTCCAAAGATGAAGAAGAACATGAGAAACATCTAAGGTTGGTGTTGCAGAGGCTGAGAGAACACCAACTATATGCCAAGTTGAGCAAGTGTGAGTTTTGGCTGAAGAGAGTTCCCTTTTTAGGACATATAATCTCGGAAGGAGGAATCTCCGTAGATCCCGCCAAAATCGAGGATATCTAGAAGTGGAAGACCCCTGAAAATGTCGGGGAAGTTCAAAGCTTTTTGGGATTGGCTGGATACTATCGACGGTTTATTGAGGGATTCTCCAAGATCTCGAGACCTCTCACTAAACTGTTGGAAAAGGGAATCACATTCACCTGGACGCCACAGTGCGATACGAGTTTTCAGGAGCTAAAGAAGAGATTGACAACAGCCCCAGTGTTGGTTATGCCATATATGCAGAAGAATTTCACAGTGTACTGCGATGCCTCTAGGAATGGGTTGGGATGTGTTCTTATGCAAGAAGGACATGTCATGGCATATGCATCCCGGCAGCTTCGGAAGCACGAGAAGAACTATCCTACACATGACCTAGAACTAGCTGCAGTGGTACACGCGTTGAAAATTTGGCGGCACTATTTGATGGGGAAGAGGACAGAGATATATACGGATCATAAGAGTTTGAAGTACATATTCACACAGCCAGATCTCAACCTCCGACAAAGGAGATGGTTAGAGCTAATCAATGACTTTGATGTGGGCATCAACTATCATCCCGGGAAAGCAAACGTCGTGGACGATGCTTTGAGTCGGAAAGTGCAGGTCAATAAGTTGAGCTTGAAGGAAATGCCCGCATAATTGAAGGACGAGGTTATAAGGCTCAATCTATGTCTAGTAAATAGTGGTGAAGCCATCTCCATGGAAGTGGACTCCACACTCGAGCAAG
The DNA here is from genome assembly GCA_030760725.1 of Neostapfia colusana. NCBI lineage: Eukaryota > Viridiplantae > Streptophyta > Magnoliopsida > Poales > Poaceae > Neostapfia > Neostapfia colusana. The sequence goes on along the minus strand of JASWHV010000008.1, from coordinate 81,434,108 downwards.
ACATACGCGAGGGCCAAAAGAATGATGGGAAGATACAAGAGATCAGACAGCTCATCAAGGAAGATGAGCTCAAGGCACAATTTCCGGAATTGTTTTCTTAGAAACACCAATCTCGAGGACGAGATTTCTTTTAAGGGGGGTAGAGCTGTAACACCCCAAATTTTGATTCAAAACCCTAAACCTTGTTCAGAGGGGAATTTAAAAATTTTTGGACGTGTTACATGTTTTGCAAAAATTCAAATTCAAACTGGAATTCAAATTAAACTCAAAACAGAAAAGAAATGGAAAAAGAAAAAGAGAAAACGGGAAAAAAACCGGCCAGTGGGCCGAAACCCGCCAGCCGGCCCAGTTTCCCCCGCGCCAGACCGCCCCCGCGCGCCCGCGCTGTCTCTCACAGACGGGTGGGACCCACCTGTCATCCCTAACCCCGCGACCCCGGACTCTCCCGCGCGCGCGCGATCTTAACCGATCGAAAAACCGCGTCCCTCAGCCGAATTCCGGTCCCAGAAGAATCCAACTCGATCACAACTGACCCACCGCCCTTCCCCGGCTATAAAAACACCAGCCCCGATCGGTTTTTCCCACGCGATCGCCGATTTTTACTCCGATGAGCACCGAGACTTCGCCGTGAATTCTGGCCGATCTAAGCTCGGAAACTCTGATATAACTCGCTGGTCTTGATCCACCGCCTCCGGGGAGCTTTGCAGGTGCAGAAAACTCGGAGACTTACGGTGTAAATCCAGCGCCGACGAGCTTTGCCGTGGTTTTGCCTCGGACCTCGCCGCCGATCACTTTCCAGGACCCCCGAGCTCAAGAAAACCCCCGAGGTGAGATCCCTGACCTCCCCTCTACCGATCTATGCCATAAGATCACAGTTCTAGGCAGAATTCTCGAGGATCCGAAACTTTCCGGCGAGATCGCCGCTTCCCGCCGCCGTGCGCCGCCGGCAGCGCCGCCCGCGCTCGATCAGAGCGACGTGGCCGCTTGTGCGCCGTTTATTTTAAATCGCACGGTAGACTTTAAATCCCCGCGTACCGGTTCGATGTTATAATCTCAGCCGTCGGTTTAAAATCGGACGGTCCACGTCAGCCCCGCGTTATAAAGACTGGAATTCTTACGTGCTACCCCCTGGGGTTCTCGGGGAATAAGAGCTAGCCCCGGAAACTTCTGATCTAGCCCCTAGAACTCCAGAAAATCATGTAAATTCATTTAAAAATCAGTTTTAGCCCCTGGACTTAATGAAAATTAGGAAAAACACCTCTGATAAGTGTAGCTAGACCCCTGGAAATTATGAAAATAATATTATAGACCCTGTAATGGGGTGAGTTCATTATTTTAGCCCTGTTTAGTATTTAATTTAGAAAATTGAATATGTAACTAGTGTTTAAAAATTAAAAAGTGGGACAAACATAATTGTCAAAATTAATTAAAAACTTTCTCAGTACTTAGGAAACTTTGGAGTGAGATAAAAATATATTTTGGGCTGAAATGAATCTGTTTCATTTAATTATTCACATTATTTAGTATAAGGACACATTTTTAAGTAAAGAATAGCTATAGAAAAATAGGGAAAATAATTATGAAATAGTTTACATCAGAGGCCAAGGTCAAAATATGTTATTAAATTATTTAGGACCAGAACCTATACTGTTTAGATGATGTGTATTACTAATTTCATAATAAAATACACAATTATGCATAGGAATATAAATCTGAAAATATAGCAACTAGTAAATGATAAATGGAGTTTTTAAAATCCAAAGAGTTCAGTTTAGGGTTGGTAGAAATTATGAAGGCACCTATGGGGAAGAAAAATACTTTTCATACATACTTGGTAGTAAAAAAGGTGTAGTAGTTGAATATAAGAAATTTATTGGAAACCCATATAAATAATATGTAAGTATAAATGTGAACACAAAAGTAGGAATCATATACACATGGTTAAAAGTGCATGCAAGCCACAACTCAACACACATAAAGTAACCACAACACATATAATGGTAAAGAACTTTTATAAATGTGAATGTGTGGTTTGTATGAAGTAAGAAGTGTGAACTATGTCTTATGATTGTTGTTTTTCTTTTGCTATGTGTGATGGTATGAAGTAGAACCTGTTCAAGAGCAAGTTATTCCTTTCCAAGATCAGGACTACCAATTTCAAGAGCAGCAAGAAGGAGGCAAGTGTCCTTGACCACTTTGATCCTATGCTAGGATATGTAGATAGAATTATTTGCATTTGTCAAATGAAATATGAAACCCATGCTAGGAAAGTTTCCCTAGAATTGCATTACCTTATTTCCTTGTAGCTTGGGTTGGGATTTATTTTATCATGTCATTTAATATTATGCATATGCTTAGCCATGCTTAGAATGAGATATTTGGGACATGAGATCATCGGTTTATATTACCATACTCTTAAATGAGACATTGTAAATTATGTAGAGGTAGGTATCAACGCAAGTTGGATGTTTTGGTTGTGTGCTGGGTGCACGAGACTTGGGTTTGTGTTTAGTACTTGCCTGGATCCTAAGGACCGGTTCATGGAGCATGTAACCCGGCTTTACTGTGCCAACCATATGCTGAGATGGGGCAGCTTGGCCAATTAATTAGGTGTATCCCCGGCGTAGTATGGGTGTGTTGGATGATGCGGGGAGTAGGTGTCAGCTGGACTACCATATAAACCGCAAGGCTCAAGAGGGGGCCACTGCAGCGGGGTTGGAGCCTCTTGTATGCTGTTAGGGGTGAAACCTCAGTGGGCCCACGCTCGTCGGGAATCACTTTGTAAAGGCTTCGTAGTGATCTCCTGACTGCACACCTGGGAAGTGTGAATGTGGATCGTAGCCACTGGCATAATGGAGGTTCTTTTAGTCCAACCGGCAACGGGGGATGAAATCACTACATGTGGGTACAGTGGTACAAACTCTGCAGAGTCAAAACTGTCTTGACAGCCGTGCTCACGGTTAAGAGCGGCCTGGACTTATTCATGATTAGAGGATTGATGGTTTTGGAAGTTAAGCGGGGAGCTTAACATTGGAAATGATGTTATGGTTATTGGATCATGATAATGGGTTGGGACATTGGGACCTTTTCACCTGTGTAGTAATGTAGGTGCTTAATAAGCTAAGGTGATAGGTATTAATTGCGTAGTGCTTTAACCATGAGTTCAACCTATCCTTGTTCTAGCCATGCATGATATAATTTTCCCACACATGCTGAGTACCATTGGTACTCAACCTTGCATATTTGTTGGTTTATATTGCTGCTCAGGTCAAGATAATGAGGTGGTGTATAATGACCAAGATTTTGGAACCGAGGAAGGCTTTTAGGTTCATGAAGACCCCCGGGCAACGCCTGTGATGGAGCCCTAAAGAATAATATTCCGCTGCTAGTTTATTTACTTGTGATGAACTTATTATTGTCCATCGAGACATTTACTATGTAAGACTTATTTATATTCGACACCTGGCTTGTAATAAATGATGCTTCACTATTTGTCATCACATGTATGAGAAAATGATCCTGGCATACATGTGATATTCACTTGGTTGTTCTTCGGAAAAACCGGGTGTGACAGCGATCCTAGAGTGGGTGAACCACGGGGTGGTCCCCACAGTCATGGTATCAGAGCTGCATTGGGAATAGCACGCTTGAAAAGAGCCTATTTTGAAAACTTAGAAGTAGTTGAGTGAGGATTAGTCATTAAGCCCACATAAGGTTTATGATAGTAATAGATATTATGGTGGAAAAGCTAACATATTTGTTATACATTCTGTAACGACGCACAGATGTCAGGTAAGAGGTAAGGTACGCCACCGCAGGCGGATCAATTGCGGTAACTCCCCATACGAGTAATAGTATGGAAGGTTATACTGTGGCTCGGCACGGTAGTTAATATGAGTCTCTGAACCTCACAATGGTTTTGAGAGCATATGAAAACGCTGATCTCCAGCATGCCTTAGGCAAAAGTGAGAATACCCCATCGTGTGGTAAGCAACACGATAGTATGCAACTCTTAAACGTTCAATGTTCAAAGGGCCATACGCAGCGCTCGCCATCGGCGTGCCTCAACGGTCATGAGGCAGTAGGTGGTATCCATTGGGTAGATAAAATTCCCAACCGTGACGACCCGTTCGCGCTCTACTCGGGTTCCCCGTCGTTTGGTGTGAAAACACGACCATGTACCTTGAGACGTGGCTTGACTCAAGGACGATCCGTATGGCAATGATACGGACCGTATGTCTTTATTATAACAAGGAACTGCCTGAAATGCCAACAACCATTGTGTGCACCATTATTGTGTGTTCTTCTGCAGGTACATTAACCACGTTAGCGCATAACGTGTAGAAACCGTTTGTGAGTGACGACTTTAGTTCCACCATTTGACACGTATATGCCGGAATACCGGTTTAGGATTTTTCTTTGGCAAGGAAACATAGTACCGACTGCATAAAAGTTTATTTTCAAAGAAAAGAATCACAATGAAGTATAGGAATTCATTTAGGGGTTAGTAAACTCCTATATTGAACTAAGAGTCAATTGGGAGTATAGGTTCAATCTCAAAAGCTTAGGAATAGTCTCCCCTGTTTTTGGCAGAAATTTTTCTGAACTTGAACAGGGCATAACTTAAGATTGGTTGAACCAATGGAGGTGTGGGATACCATTCTGGAAAGGTTTAGAAGTCCTCTACAACTTTTTTGAAGAGCTCCAGAACAAAATCTCCCTCCAAAGGGATGAAAATCTCAGATGAGTAGGTACTGTCCAGAAACAGGGCAGACCAAATGCTCTCTTGAATTTTCCGTATTTCGACCAAAACACTTAGTTTCACCGTTCGACGTCCAGTGGCTGTTGTAAAACAGCGAGTTGGAGTCGAAGGGTTTATGCATTTGACACATCACTTCGAGTTAGTACATGTTTGGGTCCAATATAATAGCGAGGAATCACACATGCTAACACACTTAACATCCCGTGGTGACCCCGATGGTCGAAATGAACTTTTAACCCATAAAGTTCAATACTTTGGAACTCGATCATGTGACACGGTCCAGGGATGTATATGTTGCATAAAGTTTATACTTTATCCATATGTGTGACTGTTATGCGTACTATTTATTCCATTCTCGCATGACTATTGTATAGACTGGATGAAATAAACCATCATGTGCTGATCGTTTGAATGGTCTGAATGCAGAATGGTGCGGACACGTTCAACACAAGAGGAGGGAGGTCCGAGTCAAGTTCGTGGTGATGAGTCGCCACCTCCGGAGCAAACCACGACGCAGCAGCAACCACCTCCTCCACCGCCAGAACTTCCAAGGAATCTTGCGGAGGTTCTCGCTGCAGTGCTCGGCTCGCGCGACGAGCAAACCGAGTTGCTGCGGATGCTAGTGCAGCAGAATGCGTCCCATCAGGGAGGACGCCAAGACAATGGGCAACGCCAGCCCCAACAAAGCTTGTATTCAGAATTCATGGCGACCCATCCACCGGTCTTCATGGAAGCCGAAGAACCTTTGGAGGCGGACAGCTTTATCCGTACTCTGGAGGCAAAGTTCGGGCTGCTACGATGCACCGAACATCAGAAGGCTCTGTACGCAGCGCAACAGATTTAAGGAGAAGCCGATACCTGGTGGGCGAACTACACCGCCTCCTTGGCGTCTGGCCATGCCGTCACATGGATGGAGTTCCAGGAGGCATTCCGCGCCTATCACATACCTCCCGGTGTGATGGAAATGAAGCTCCAAGAGTTCCTGGCGCTACGACAGGGCGAGAGGAGTGCTCATGAGTACTCCAGGTTATTCAACCGGCTGGCACAGTATGCGCCAGGATTTTTGGGGACAGAAGACAACAAGCGCAATGCGTTCTTCCGGGGCCTGAATTCCAAGATGAAGGTCCATCTCGCCCAGAGCAATCGCGGCACATTCAACGACCTAGTTAATGCCACGATTTTACAAGAGAATGCTCAGCGGGAGTGCGGTTCTGATAAGAGGGAACACAGCACGCTGACAAGCAGCAGTGGTGGGACGCCACAGAAATACCGCGTGGTGTATCGCTCACCATCCGGTCAGAGATGGCAGCCACCGGCGCGACCGCCTCAGTTCCGCGGTCGACAATATAGTGCGCCGGGCTTTCGACCGATGTATCCACCACAGCAACAGCAGCAGCAAAGGATGGTCCTGCGTGCGCCTCAGTTTCAACAGTGGGCACCGGGATTCCGTCCTCAAGTCGGCGGTACCCCGACACCTTACACGTGCTACACGTGTGGCCGTGTCGGGCACATTTCAAGAGACTGCCCCGAGCCGCGACAGGGCATGGGTGCAGCACCATATCAGGGTGCTAATCATCCCCGTAACCAGCCCAAGAAACCAGCACCAAAACCCGGAAACATCCACCACTTAGCCATCGAAGACATGCCGGAAGGCGAACCCGTCCTCGCAGGTATATTCTCTTACCTAGATCATCACGTAGTCATACTTTTTGACTCCGGTGCCACCCATAATTTCATAAGTCAGTCTTATGCTATTAAATATCAACTGCCTATCATTCCCACAAATAATTCATACTTGATATGTTCTCCGGGTGGGAAAATAACAACTGATAGAATGGTCTATAGAGCACCATTACAGTTGGGTGGAAATCTATATCCGACTTCTCTAATCATGTTAGAGAGTCAAAAACTTGATGTCATTTTAGGAATGTCATGGCTACATAGCCATGGTGCTGTTCTTGACATCATTCCACGTGTGGTTCGTTTAAACTCTCCACTCCACGAACCACATGTTCTTATTCTTGACCATTCGGTTCAAGAAACCCCAGCCACATATAACACGGAAGCCACGAAACTTGAAAATATTCGTGTGGTCCGTGAATACCCGGATGTCTTTCCGGATGATCTTCCGGGCATGCCACCCGAAAGAGATGTCAAGTTCAAGATTGAACTTGTACCTGGGACGACGCCGATATCACGGAGACCGTACAAAATGGCTCCGAATGAGCTGGCTAAATTGAAGGAGCAGCTCAATGACTTAATGAAGAAGGGTTTCATTCGACCGAGTTCCTCGCCATGGGGATGCTCGGCGCTGTTTGTGAAGAAGAAGGATGAAACCTTGAGGCTGTGTGTGGACTACCGACATCTCAACGCCGTCACCATCAAGAATAAATATCCACTGCCCCGCATCGATATCTTATTCGATCAACTTGTGGGTGCAAGTGTATTCTCAAAGATGGATCTTTGCTCTGGATATTACCAAATCAAGATCCGAGCGGAAGATATTCCGAAGACGGCCTTCTCGATGAGATATGGGTTGTATGAATACCTCGTCATGTCCTTTGGTCTCACCAACGCCCCGGCACACTTCATGTATCTTATGAACTCAGTGTTCATGCGGGCGTTGGACAAGTTTGTGGTGGTGTTCATAGATGACATCTTGGTCTACTCCAAGTCAGAGGAAGATCACGCCAAACACTTGCATATCGTACTTCAACGATTGCGAGACCATAAGCTTTATGCCAAGTTCAGCAAGTGCGAATTTTGGATCAGCCAAGTGCCATTCCTTGGTCACATTACTTCTGCAGAAGGCATTGCAGTTGATCCAAGCAAAATCGAACAAGTGCTGAAATGGAAATCCCCCACATCAGTCCACGAGGTCAGGAGTTTCCTCGGGTTAGCAGGATATTACCGGAGATTCATACCGAACTTATTCAAGCTTGCTAAGCCGATGACTGAACTGTTGAAGAAGGGGATCAAATATGTTTGGAGTTCAGCTTGTGAAGAAGCTTTCCAAGCACTAGTGAAGCATCTTACAACAGCCCCGGTGTTAGCTCAACCGGATACAACCAAGCCCTTCGACGTATATTGTGATGCGTCCGGCATCGGGCTTGGCTGTGTATTGATGCAAGGAGGAAGAGTGGTCGCCTATGGCTCACGTCAACTCTGTAACCACGAGCAGCACTATCCAACTCATGATCTCGAGCTCGCTGCTGTGGTGTTGGCCTTGAAAATGTGGAGGCACTATTTACTCGGGAACTTAGTGCACCTCTACACCGACCACAAAAGTCTGAAATATATATTCACTCAAAAGGAATTGAATATGCGGCAACGGAGATGGCTAGAACTGATCAAAGACTATGAGATCGAGATTCACTACCATCCTGGAAAGGCAAACGTGGTTGCAGACGCTTTAAGCCGCAAATCTCATGTCAACAATCTGTCCATGACCCCACCTAAAGAGGAGGAGCCAAGTCTGTACTTGGTTCCATATGGGGCATTGTATAATCTTGCTCTCGTCCATACAATACGAGAGGAAATTATGGAAGCGCAGAAGAAAGATGTGGGAATGTCGCACATTCGGAGAAGGATGAAGAATGGTGAAATGAAATGCTTCCGAAGAGATGGTAACGGCACACTATGGTTTAAAGACCGTATAGTGGTACCCCGTGACATGAATCTTCGGAAGAAGATCTTGGACGAGGCTCATTTGTCCAAGTATTCCATTCATCCGGGCAGCAACAAGATGTACCAAGATCTGAAAACCAGGTTTTGGTGGACACGGATGAAAAGAGAAATCACAAAGTACGTATCTGAATGTGATACGTGTCGGCATGTGAAAGCCGACCATATGCGTAAAGCCGGACAGCTGCAACCATTGAATATTCCGGCGTGGAAGTGGGAGGATATCAGCATGGATTTCATTGTTAGTTTACCTCTCACGTCTCACAAGCATGGCTCAATTTGGGTGATAGTCGATCGACTAACCAAGTCGGCTCATTTTATCCCCGTACATACAAAGTACGTGGCCAAGCAATATGCGGAGCTGTACATTGCAAAGATCTTGTGTTTGCACGGTGTTCCCCGCTCCATTATTTCAGATCGCGGTGCGCTGTTTGTCTCTCGGTTCTGGGAACAGCTGCACGCATCATCGGGGACCATGTTTATGTCCGTGTGTCTCCGATGAAGGGCGTTCACCGTTTTGGAGTGAAGGGTAAACTTGCGCCGCGGTTCATTGGTCCGTTCACCGTCATTGAAAGATGCGGACCCGTGGCCTATCGCTTGGATTTACCGGCGTCGCTTGCAGGCATTCACAACGTCTTCCACATCTCTCAGCTGAGGAAGTGCCTCAAACCCTCAACCGAAATTCGCACAGAAGACATAGAAGTTCTTCAACCGGACCTCACGTACACGGAGTATCCCATCCGGATCATCGATGAAAAGACTCGTGCCACAAGAAACCGGACCTTATGGTTCTACAAGGTCTTGTGGAGTAACCATACTGCTGATGAGGCGACATGGGAAAGCGAGGACTATCTACGAACGTACTATACGGACTTGCTATCATCATATACTCGGTAAAGTTCTCCCCACTTTGCTTTCCTTTGGAATCTCGGGACGAGATTCTTTTTAAGGGGGGGATGTAAAATCCCCAAAGTGGTAGCAAGAAAATTCAGCTCATATACACTTATGCAAAATGAGGGGAATTAAAACTTTGAATTATAATGATATAAGTTCAAAGTGAGGGTTTAGACTTCCCAAAACTTCCAAACATGGGGGTCTAAGTTCATAACCTGGATCTTCATAGTCCAAATATTCAACCTTCCAAATTTCATCTCATTTGGAGGAGTTTTCATATTGTGTTTGGGATTAAAAGGAAAAGCCCTCTAATCTGAATTTCAAATTCAGTTTCAAATCCCAATTGTCTCAATTTGTCAATTTGGGTCCACAATGGTGTTATCCATATTTAAACTAGCAGCCATGCCAAAAATTAGAAATTTTGGAGTAGGTTTGCTGTTCCAACTTAGGGTCACACCAAAAACCCTTCAAAATTCAAATTTGAAATTTAAAACTTGGACCAAACTTGATCAAAATGCAGCATGGAAGTCAAATTCGGATTCCTCATATTTAATTTGGCTTCCCTGCAAATATCTGAAATTTTTGGACAAAAGTGGGTGGCAGAAATAAAAAAATCAGAAATATCAAAGGGGAGAAGAGGGGATGACATGTGGGGCCAGCTGATCAGTGTGCACCGAGCCGACGTCGGTTCTCCCGGTTTCATCCGCAGCCGCCACGGAGGCGCAGCGTGCCACGGCGACGCCGTTGCTTGGCGCCGAAGCCACCGTTTCGCTCGGTGCAGCTGGGCTCAAGTCGCGCGCCGAGGCAGCTGTCAGGGGCTCTCCTCACTCGGTGCAAAAACAAAGCACGTCGCTCCCTCTGTTTCTCTCCCGATAGCAGCGTGGTTAGTTGGCATGTCTCGGAGTATGCTCACTCAGCCGTGAAAAGCCTCGGTACGAACTGTCCACGGTGAGCCGGTACCGGTGGTTTTAAGTTGCCGCACGGAAAAACCGTTCTAGGGTGGAACCGGCTCGGACTTGAGAAGCTGTGCGTCAAGGAGGTCGGGGATGAACCACCAGGACCGTTTTGCTACTCAAGGGATTGCTGTGCGAGGTGGCTTTGCCAATTTTTGACCGGAGCACAGAGGCAGTGGCAAGTTACGGTGTTTCGGCTAGAGGAAGAAGCAAAACCGTGTGTTGCGTGTTGTGAGCTAACGGATCACGCTGGTCACCAAGCAGACGCACGAGCTAGTCGCCGACGTGACTGCAGCAGCGAGGAGGTGGCTCGGTGGACTGAGACACTCGGGAGGTGGCGCGCTCTGTTCAGCGGCTTCAGTCGGTTCGAGTGCAAACAGAGAAACAGAGAGGGATGACTTAGGGTGCAAGTCACAGTTTTGGCTCAATGACATGTGGGCCCCACTGTCCCCCTTATCCCCTCCAAAATCTATCAAATTTGGCAAGTTTCATAATTCAACTATACGGAGCCCAAATTCAACATCCATTTGGGCAACTTGACAAGGTTTACCTCAGTTTTGAATTTGAATTCAAATTCCAATTAAATTCAAAGCCCCTTTGACATACATATCAAAGGAACTCCATAATTTCTCAAATTTTGCCTTCCTCATAATTTGGACCAGAATAATTCAAATACGGATGCAAACTTTTAATTTGGCAGCTGCACATGGGAGGTTTCATGTGAGAGGGAGAAATAGCACTCGGGGTTGTGGTTTTATGAGCAAAAGATCACTCTGGGACTACTCAATACCACGAGCTGGTCGCCAACGCCGATGGTAGCAGAGAGGAGGTGGCCTCTGCTTGCAGCTCGGTATGTGAGTGGGAGGATCACGGCGTGAGGTGTTGAAACCACGAGTAGGTCGCCAGCTCAATGCAAGAAGCTGGAGGTGGCTGCCCTCGGTGGCGCTCTGAGGAGGCTCGGATGGTGGGTTTGAGTAAAAACAGAGGAAGAAGGCTTCGGGTGTAACTCTACGTGTCCCAATGACAAGTGGGTCCACCAACTTCCCTCGCCTTATCTTCCCAACAATCATCTCCACTTTGGCAGGTGATCAATTCAAATGTGGGCAGCTATATTTTTGGAACTCATTTGGACATGTGGCCAAGCTTCTTCCAAATTCGAATTTGAATTTGAACTCAAATGCTCTTATATGTCCTCTTGCAAATGCTTAGACAAAATACTTCCAATTGTGGTAAAAATTTATATTCCCACAAATTTGGGGCTGAGGATTTCAAATATGGAATCAACTTTTACATTTGGTTGCTGCAAATATAAACTTTGAACCAATAGTTTGAAAGCCTCTTTTCTGATGACCCATTTGAATTTGGGTGAAAACTTTTGGTTTGCTCCTAGCCCATGCTTGATCACTCTTGGTCCTAATCTGAACCTCACAAGTTCAGTTTGAATTTTGTGACACCCGGTTCTGAAAATAGAACCAAGTGAATGCATATGTGTGCCCAGGATGTTCATCACATATACACATGTAATCCACAAACAGGATTCAGAATATAACCACGAATAAATAGTGTTTAAGTATTTTATTACAATGACTCAACGTCTCACTTATGAATATCTAACTTATTCTTGCAGAGGAAGACTCTAAATGACAGTGGAAAATGACTAAACAGCAGGCTCCAACTTCAACTCCACAGGCATTTTGACGGTAGTGCGCACGCCTAGTACTCCACATGTTCCTCGAAGTATTCTTCTCCTGTAGCTGATGTATATGTGGGAATACAAGGGTGAGTACATGTCGTACTCAGCAAGTGCGGGAAAAGTATGACATGTAGCTTTCAACAAGGTAGGAAATAAAAAGGCTCATTGCAGCAAGCAAATTTTATTTCACAAACAAGGTCAAAACAGCAATTATTTCTAGGTGAAATTTATCCCATTATAATCAAATAATTCAGCAACATTCTCTCATCATAATTCACCATTTATCAAGTCTCATCCAGCCATTAATCTTTCTCAAGTTCATCTCATACTCATAAATATTCATAACCATCTCGTATTCATATAACCGGAACCAAATTCATTGTCATGACTCAAAACAGTCCCAAAACCAATCCCAATGACCATACCATAACCATACCCAAGTTTTGCCTCTAATCATGGAAGTTGTCCAGGTGCTTGTGACCGGAAGCACAACTATCATGATAGTTTTACACTCTGTAGAGGTGGCACCATTTTACCCACAAGTTCGTGATATCGTTACCCGTCAATGACTAAGAGAACCTCCATTATACAAGTACACAACCATCGGTGTATGGCCAAGAGATCACAAAATAGCCTTTACAATGGGGCTACTAGGATGTATGGACCCACTGAGGTTTCACTAGCAGGCTCGAATCTCCATTCTCCCACCCACGGGTCCCCTCTTGTGCCATACAGTTCTTAGGGCAGTCCCTCTCGACTCCCATTCCACGAGCATCCAACAGTCCGTAACAAGTTAGCAACACACCTAATTAGTCAGCTAAGCCGCACCCATATTTGGCCTTGTGGTGGCACTGTTTTCCTGGCATGTGCTCGAATGAACCGGTCCTTAGATCTATGGCAAGTAAACCACCATCTCATTCAGCAACATCCAGGAACCAAGCTTGCCAAGATCTCCCTGATTCCATGCTCATCAATATAATCAAGGTCTCATCATCTTTAATATCATGAGTGCAGTAGCTGACAAGTTTTATTTCAGCTTCCGTATCCTGTAAATTAAGCGAAGCAAAAAAGAAAAATAACCATACGCGACTAATCAACTTTCCCAGCGACAAGGATGGTTAACAAAACTAGTAGACTCCTATAAAAGGGTGTCCCATCAAGTTGACTCAAGCATACGAGTTTTCACAAACATAACAGTTTCATAACATGGGATCAATATGGCCAAGGGGCACTTGTCATGCTCCCGTGGTTCGTGTTGCTCAAGCACCTCGAAGTCTTGGTTCTGTAGTTCCTCGTAGACGGCCTCTTGAGCATGTCCTTCTACTCATGACCATGCACATACAAAATTTACAGCAATCTATTATCATGCACCAACTTTACTCAAGATGCAATAGGGTAGATGAATGCAAATCCTATAGTGCAGTTTTATTAAACCAGTTTGTACGTGTTCTTGCTTGTTTTAATGGGCTTTCATGCGGTTTTATGATGAACAAGAGTGTAGGGACCAAGTGTGGACGTGGTGATGATCTTGACTCAGGATCTAGATCAATTCCACCATCAGAAATCGATCAAAACACGATCTGTCCACACGCAAAAGTTTCTGCTCGAAGGGGGCAATGAAAATGGATGTGTAGAAACAGTGGCAATGTCGTAAGATGGGTAATGAAGACCTACCTTACTTCTCCCTTGCGGCAGGGCTTCTCTCCTAGCAACGGCAGCAGCGGGAGATCTTTCTATGGAAAATTAGGGTAGGACAGATCGTCGGGCTTCTTTTCCGGCGACGGCGAGGCATGACGGGGCTCATCGGCGGGGCTCACCAGCAGGGCTCACTGGCGACCAAACTCCGGCAGGGGGGTGGCTAACTCGGCGACTTGGAGGGGGAGGGGGTCCAACTCGGTGACTTGGGAGGGGGAGGGGCTGCGGACAAGGGATTGGTCTGGGGGTTGTATTTATAAGGGGGAGAAAAGAAGAGTCCTACTCCAATTGGAACTCAACCAAAGAGTCCTAGTCAATTTGGGACTCAACAAGAGTCCTAGTGATTTTCCCCCCTTTAGGTTGCGGCTACATTGGGGACAAATTTCTCCCAAATGTGGGGAAAATTCCCCTTTTGGGGAATTGGTGAATTTGGAAATTTTGGGGGAAATTTGGGAATGGCTCATTTCAGCTATTTTATTTCCATTTCCCTCCATTTATATGTCCCTTTATCCATTTCTATATTCCCCTCTCCATTTCTATGTCCCTTCTCCATTCCTATATTCCCTTCTCCATTTCTATGGTTCTTTCTCCATTTCTATGGTTCTTTCTCCATTTCTAGGGTTATTTCTCCATTTCTAGGGTTCTTTCTCCATTTCTACTTCTTTTCAAATGCTTCTCTACATGAAAAATGTATGCAATGCATGGTAATGAATTTAAGGGTGTTACAAACCTACCCCCCTTAAACTGAATCTCGCCCTCGAAATTCTATAGAGTGGAGAATAGATGAGCGAATTCTGCCATGTAGTTTCGGCTTCCGTGTGATGGCACCATTGTATTTTGCACCAATGGATCACTTTGTTCCTCGTGACCCTTTCCTTCAAATCCAAAATTTTGACGGGGTGTTTAGCGTAGGTCAGATCCTCTTGAAGTTCGAGCTCATCCATCGGTACTTGTTCTTCCGGTACTCTTAAGCACTTCTTGAGATTGGATACATGAAACACGTCGTGCACGTCGGAGAGGTGCGTCGGCAGCTCTAGTTGATAGGCTACTTCTCCTCGCTTGCCCAAAATCTTGAATGGCCCGATGTAGCGAGGTGCTAATTTGCCATTGATGTTGAACCGTCGTTGGCCTCGGATAGGCGATCCTTTAAGATACATGAAGTCTCCTACTTCGAAGGTCAATCTTCTTCGCCTATTCTCCGCAAAACCTTTTTGTCGTGACTGAGCAGCCTTCAAGTTTTCTCGTATCGTTTGGACTTGCTTTTCGGCATCTTGCAGCACTTCAGGTCCAAACACTTGGCTTTCTCTGGTCTCATTCCATAACAGAGGTGTTCTATACCGTCTACCATACAATATTTCGATAGGTGACATCTTCAGACTGGCTTGGTAGCTGTTGTTGTATGAGAATTCAGCATAAGGCAAGCTCCTATCCCAACTACGCCCATGTTTCAAGGCGCAAGCTCTCAACATGTCTTCCAAAATCTGATTTGTCCTCTCAGTTTGCCCGTCGGTTTGCGGGTGATAAGCAGAGCTGAAATTCAGCTGTGTACCCATGGCTTATATGCAGCTTCTTCCAGAACCTAGAGGTAAATTGAGAACCTCGATCTGAAACTATCCTCTTCGGAACTCCATGGTGACACATGATTTGCTCCATATACAGCTCGGCTAGTTGGGCGACGGTGTACTTGGTTCTAACAGGAAGGAAGTGGGCTGTTTTCGTCAATTGGTCCATAATAACCCAAATAGAGTCGTAACCCGACTGAATACGTGGCAATCCGACTATGAAATCTATGCTGATGTCTTCCCACTTCCACTCGGATACTTTCAATGGCTGCAACAATCCAGCGGGTCTTTGATGTTCGGCCTTCACTCGTTGGCACGTGTCGCATAAGGCAACATATTCAGCTATGTCCCATTTCATACCATCCCACCGATAGCAAGTTTTCAAGTCCTTGTACATCTTTGTACGGCCGGGATGTATGGAATAAGGTGAGTCATGTGCCTCCTTTAATATCATGTCGCGGATGTGCTTCACATTAGGCACACAAATCCTTTTCCCTAACCAAAGTGTGCCTTTCTCGTCTTCCTTGAAATCCTTTTCTATGCCTTGTTGGATTGTTTCCTTGATTTCCTCATCCGTTGCTTGGCCATCTCGTATCTCTTGTTCCAGCAAGGAGTTTAGTTCTATCACCTCCATCTCATTCAAGAACCCAAGATGTAACCGTTCGAACTCCTTGCACAGCTCGGGTGGCAGCTCCCGAACGGTGAGTTAGTGACATGCTCCTTTTCGGCTCAAAGCATCAGCTACTGCATTGGCCTTTCCCGGGTGATAGTTGATTCCAACATCATAATCCTTGATGAGTTCCAACCATCGACATTGCCTCAAATTCAGATTCGTTTGCGTGAATATATACTTGAGGCTTTTGTGATCCGTATAGATCTCACATCGGTGGCCAAGGATATAATGCCTCCAAATCTTCAAGGCATGTACCACGGCTGCAAGTTCCAAGTCATGTGTGGGGTAATTCAGCTCATGTTTCTTTAGTTGTCTCGATGCATAGGCTACCACTTGTCCTCCTTGCATAAGCACACATCCAAGCCCTTGTCTTGATGCGTCACAATATATGTCAAAGCTCTTCCTCACGTCCGACAATACCAAAACCAGCGCTGTGGTTAATATCTTCTTTAGCTCCTCAAATCTTTCCTGACATGCTGGTGTCCACTGAAATGCTTTCCCCTTCATTAGCAATTCATTCTTAGGCTTCACTATTTTGGAGAAATCCTTGATGAACCAGTGGTAGTATCCAGCCATCCCAAGGAAACTCCGAATATCTCTCACATTCTACGGTTGGTTCCACTTCAGAACATCTCCCACTTTTCCAAGATCAACCGATACTACTCCCTCGGAGATGATGTTGCCTAGGAACGATATCTCCTTTAGCCAAAATTGACACTTGCTCAACTTAGCATACAATTGATGCTCGCAGTTTCTTCAATGTTAACCTCAAGTGTTCTTCGTGTTCTTCCTCGCTCTTTGAATACACCATGATATCGTCGATGAAAACCATGACGAACTTGCCCAAGTACTCAATGAAGACCTTATTCATGAGGTACATAAAGTATGCGGGTGCATTCGTTAACCCAAAAGACATAACAGTATACTCATACGAACCATACCGTGTTCGAAATGCAGTCTTGGGTATATCGGAGGGCTTAATCTTCAGCTGGAAGTATCCCGACCGAAGATCAATCTAGGAGAAAATTTGGGCACCTTTCATTTGGTCGAACAGGTCCTCTATACGGGACAGCGGGTATTTATTCTTGATTGTCACCTCATTGAGAGACCTATAATCCACACACATCCTTTGGGTCCCATCCTTCTTGTCTACGAAGAGCACGGGGCTCCCCATGGTGACGAGCTTGGGCGTATAAAACCCTTTTCTAGCTGCTCCTGAATTTGTTTCTTGAGCTCCACTAGTTCATTAGCAGGCATCCTATATGGCCTCTTCGCTATAGGTGCAGTTCTGTGTACTAAATCAATAGAAAATTCAATGTCCCTGTCAGGTGGCATACCTGGAAGTTCTTCCGGGAACACATCCGAATATTCTTGAACCATCAGAATGCTTTCCAATGTCACTTCTTCGGCATGGTTCAGCGCTGCCTTCTCGGTTGCCGGTTGGGCTGCCTCGAACTCAATACGAGTATTGTGCTAACTTGTCAATTGCACGATCCTCTCAGCACATTGAATCACTCCGTTGTGCTTGCTTAGCCAATCTATTTCGAGTATTATGTCAATCCCTTGGGAATCCAAGACAATAAGATTGGCAACAAAGTCTACCCCCCTTATTTTAAGGCTTACTTTCGGACATACTATATTAGTCCTCATCTCTCTACCGGGAGAATTAACCAACATAGTTTGTTTCATGTGTGATATGGGCAGGTTATACTTGGCAACATACTTGGATGATATGAATGAATGCGATGCTCCGGAATCAAATAAAACAGTGGCTGGGTTGGAGTTGGCAAGAAACATACCAATCACGATGTCCTCAGCTTGTTGTGCTTCCTCAGTGGAGACATGATTCACATTGTCACGAGCATAGTTCTGCTGTCCACGGTTACCTTGTGTAGCTCCTCCATTCGGCCGTGGGTTCTGTTTCGGTGCATTGCTCGGCTGTCCAAGGCCTTTATTGGGGCACTGGTTTGCAAAGTGTCTCTCCTCTCCGCATGAATAACATGCTTTGGTGCCCATAACAGCAGGAAAGTTGGGGCGAGGCTGGTTTTGAGCATAGGCGCCCATGTTGTGACGGGGCGCTGGAGGCAAAGGCATACGGGGTGCTTGCATAACAGGGCATTGCTGCGGTGTCTGATTAGGGCGAGGTGGATTTGCAGGGCAGAAAGTAGAAGCGGACGAGCCATAATATGGTGCAGCTGGTGGCATAAAGCGGGGACGTACATTGCTCCCTTGTGGCTGTCTTTGATATGGCATCTTCCAATCGCCCTCTTCCTCAATCTCACCGATCTTGCTCTCAACCACTATAGCTTTGTCAACGAGCTCCTGGAAGTTTGCATAATCATTGTTGAGCAGTTGAACTTGGATCTCATTGTTCAATCCTCTCATGAACAAGTATTGCTTTCTTTGATCCGAGTTGACGTCTTCTGGAGCATACCTAGACAGCTGCATGAACTTGTTGAGGTACTCATTCACGCTCTTCCTTCCTTGGCGGAGACCTTCAAACTCTTGCCTTTTAAGCATCATGACTCCTGCAGGGACGTAATGAGAGCAGAAACTCTCCTTAAATTCAGGCCAAGTGATAGTCTCCTGGTTGACATGAGCATTGCAAAGAGCATCCCACCAGACAGCAGCTGCTCCCATAAGTTGGTGCGATGCGAAGAGAACTTTCTTCTGATCATTGCACTGAACAACAGCAAGCTTCTTTCCCATGGAATTCAGCCAATCATCAGCCTCCATAGGATCATTGGCTTGTGCAAAAGTAGGTGGCCTAGTCGTCATGAACTCTCCCAATCTGTTGTGAGCCGGCAGTGGTGGCGGTTGCGGCGGTGGGGGTGCAGGAACGGAGTTAGGATTTTTGTTGTTGTTGGCCTGCAGCTTACCCAACGTCTGTATCATATTTTGCATGAGCTGGTTCTGCATAGCCATCAACCGTTCGAGGTTGCTTGCATTAGCCCCGGGGTGTGCATTTTCAGGAACTTCAACATTGCCATCCTCCTGTGGTTCATTGTTGCCACGAGCATTCCTCCTTTGACGGTTGGAGGTTTCCCTCACCATATGTGAGAGAGAGTAGAGTAGAATAGGAAATAGAAGTTTAGATTGATCCCCCCAACTATATGCATCAAGGTGTATAAAGTAAGTATCTTATTTTATTAATTTCAGCCTATATGAGGATGTGAACACGTACCGAAGCATCTCACATCTCTCCATTATGTGTGGATGTGGACATTCGCCGAAGCGTCCCACAACTCACATCAGCACACAAACCAAGCAATCATCACAAAAATTTCAGCACACCACTCTTATTTGACTTACGGCGATCTAAACATTCCTATTACAGATTTATTCAAAGGAAACCTAAACTTAATCGTGAGAACCGGTGCTGTTCTCGCCGTGTGACGGGGGTGGTCCATACATGGGCGCATGCCATCTTGAGTCGGCTGTCCATGTAGGGATGGATGACGCTGGTGCTCCGTTTGTTCCCGCGTTGGCACGAGTCTCCTCTTGTTTCTCCAGCAAATACAGCTTCTTGCGGAGGTACGGATCTCTTCTTGTGCGCTTGCATAACGGTTTCCTAACTCCACGAGCAACCTCTGAGACTTGTCAGCAGCTTGTGGGTTGGAAAGAGCTCCTACATGGGGTCTGATGATCTCCCTTGTACCCCTCTTCCGATACGGGTGCAGCTCAAAAGTGGTGTCCTCAAGCTGCTCATGGAAGGCGTAGCACAGTCCGGTGAGTGCATCCGATGCAGCATCATCGATAGGTTCTGCCCTTGTAGCTCTCCATATGGTGCGAAGTGCCGAGTGACAGCCCTACCGTTATATAGGATGGTTACCTCAGCCTTCCACTCTTCATATCCGAGACGAGGGACTTTCTTAAGAAGATAATCCCAGTATAAGCTGCAACAATCCAGAATATCTTTGAGCTCCTTGGATATGTGTCCTCCTTCCATTCCGTAGGACCGAAATTCTTGAACTGAATGGTTGACCCGTTCATCACCTTCATTATTGGTCTCAGCAAGGGGTGTCTCCTCTTCGGATTCATATCCTTTCGACATAGCTTCATGAGGCTCCACGGGGTGTAAGCCCGCGTGAAATTCCTCCTGAGGTGCGTACTAATGCCGTTCTTGTGGATCATCCTCCATATCGCATTCGAATGGTTCCACCTCTTCTGGATCTTATTTCTCATGCATAGAGCTATTGACTTACTCTTCATCATGACGTTCTATCTTCACCTCCTCCGAATATGGTCCATCGAACACCTCGATGGGGTTAAGTGCACTCCCACGTGATGGTGGACGAGTCCTTATGCGTGCTGTGGTCCTGATCACCGGCATCTAAAAATAGGACATGGGGATCTTTAGAGAAGAAGAAAATGCTTCAAAACTTCAAGAGCTATGAAGCAAGAAAGCAAAAGTGTTGCTGTCCAAAAGAAGAGAAAAGAGGTGCTGAAAATAGCACTTTGCGGTGGCTGAATTGACAAGTAAAGTGCAGCAGCAAGAAATTTTCCAAAATAGCAGTTTAGAGGGGTGTTCCAATGTGTTTTAGAGTGTCCATTCTACCTAGGCTTGCGACCTACGGTCAACGTGGCTCTGATACCAATTAATGACACCCGGTTCCAAAAATAGAACCAACTGAATGCATATGTGTGCCCAGGATGTTCATCACACATACACATGTAATCCACAAACTGAATTCAGAATATAACCATGAAGAAATAGTATTTAAGTACTTTATTACAATGACTCAACGTCTCACTCATGAATATCTAACTTATTATTGCAGCGGAAGACTCTAAACGACAGCAGAAAATAACTAAACAGCAGGCTCCAACTTCAACTCCATAGGAATGTTGATGGTAGTGCGCACGCCTAGTACTCCTCATGTTCCTCGAAGTATTCTTCTCCTGTAGCTGATGTATATGTGGGAATGCAAGGGTGAGTACATGTCGTACTCAGCAAGTGCGGGAAAAGTATGACATGTAGCTTTCAACAAGGTAGGAAATAAAAAGGCTCATTGCAGCAAGCAAATTTTATTTCACAAACAAGGTAAAAACAGAAACTATTTCTAGGTGAAATTTATCCCATTATAATCAAGTAATTCAGCAACATTCTCTCATCATAATTCACCATTTATCAAGTCTCATCCAGCCATTAATCTTTCTCAAGTTCATCTCATACTCATAAATATTCATAACCATCTCATATTCATATAACCGAAACCAAATTCATTGTCATGAACCAAAACAGTCCCAAAACCAATCCCAATGACCATACCATAACCATACCCAAGTTTTGCCTCTAATCCTGGAAGTTGGCCAGGTGCTTGTGACCGGAAGCACGAATATCATGATAGTTTTACACTCCGCAGAGGTGGCACCACTTTACCCACAAGTTCGTGCTTTCATCACCCGTTGGCGACTACAAGAACCTCCATTATACCAGTACACAACCGTCGGTGTATGGCCAAGAGATCACAAAATAGCCTTTTCAAAGGGGCTACTAGGATGTACGGACCCACTGAGATTTCACCGGCAGGCTCGAATCTCCAATCTCCCACCCATGGGCCCCCTCTTGTGCCATGCAGTTCCCAGGGCAGTCCCTCTCGACTCCCACCCCCCCTGCCATCCAATGGTCCATAACAAGCTAGCAACACACCTAATTAGTCAGCTAAGATGCACCCATATTTGGCCTTGTGGTGGCACTGTTTTCCTGGTATGTGCTCGCATGAACCGGTCCTTAGATCTACGACAAGTAAACCACCATCTCATTCAACAACATCCACAAACCAAGCTTGCCTAGATCTCCCCGATTCCATGCTCATCAACATCATCAAGTTCTCATCATCTTTAATATCATGAGTGCAGTAGCTAACAAGTTTTATTTCAGCTTCCCTTATCCTGTAAATTAAGCGAAGAAAAAAGGAAAAATGACTATACCTGACTCATCAACTTTCCCGGCGACAAGGATGGTTAACAAAACTAGTAAACTCCTATAAAAGGGTGTCCCATCAAGTTGACTTAAGCATACGAGTTTTCGCAAACAAAACAGTTTCAAAACATTGGATCAATATGATAAAGGGGCACTTGCCTTGCTCCCGTGGTTCGTGTTGCTCAAGCGTCTCGAAGTCTTGGTGCTGTAGTTCCTCGTAGATGGCCTCTTGAGCGTGTCCTTCTACTCATTACCATGCACATACAAAATTTACAGCAATCAATTATGACGCACAAACTTTACTCAAGATGCAATAGGGTAGATGAATGCAAATCCTATAGTGCAGTTTTATTAAACCAGTTTGTACGTGTTCTTGCATGTTTTAATGGGCTTTCATGGGGTTTTATGATGAACAAGGGTGTCAGGATCAAGTGTGGACGTGGTGATGATCTTGACTCAAGATCTAGATCAATTTCACCGTTAAAAATCGATCAAAACACGATCTGTTCACACTCAAAAGTTTCTGCTCGAAGGGGGCGAAGAAAACGGATGCGTAGAAACAGCGGCAACGTCGTAAGATGGGTAATGAAGACCTACCTTACTTCTCCCTTGCGGCAGCGCTTCTCTCCTAGCAACGGCAGCAGCGGCGGATTTTTCTATGGAAAATTAGGGTAGGACAGATCGTCGGGCTTCTTTTCCGGTGACGGCGAGGCGTGACGGGGCTCATCGGCGGGTCTCGACGGCGGGGCTCGACGACGGGGCTCATCAGGGGGGCTCACCGGCAGGGCTCACCGGCGACCAAACTCCGGCAGGGGGGTGGCCAACTCGGCGACTTGGAGGGGGA
Source organism: Neostapfia colusana (assembly GCA_030760725.1). Classification (NCBI taxonomy): domain Eukaryota; kingdom Viridiplantae; phylum Streptophyta; class Magnoliopsida; order Poales; family Poaceae; genus Neostapfia; species Neostapfia colusana. The sequence continues at coordinate 81,411,422 of JASWHV010000008.1, read as the reverse complement.
AGGGGTCCAACTTGGCGACTTGGTAGGGGGAGGGGCTGCGGCCAAGGGTGGGGGGCTGGGGGTTGTATTTAGGAGGGGGATAAAAGAGAGTCCTACTCCAATTAGGAACTCAACCAAAGAGTCCTAGTCTATTTTGCACTCAACCAAAGAGTCCTAGGGATTTTCCCCCTTTAGGCTGCGGCTACATTGAGGATAAATTTCCCCCAAATGTGGGGAAAATTCCCCTTTTGGGGAATTAGGGAATTTGGAAATTTTGGGTAATTTGGGAATGGCTCATTTCAGCTATCTTATTTCCATTTATCTCCATTTCTATGTCCATTTTTCCATTTCTATATTCCCCTCTCCATTTCTATGTCCCTTTCTCCATTTATATATTCCTTTCTCCATTTCTATGGTTCTTTCTCCATTTGTATAGTTTTTTCTCCATTTCTATGGTTCTTTTTCCATTTCTAGGGTTATTTCTCCATTTCTAGGTATGTTTCTCCATTTCTACTTCTTTTCAAATGCTTCTCTACATGAAAAATGTATGCAATGCATGGTAATGAATTTGAGGGTGTTACAATTGCCCCTCAAATTTGAATTCAGCACAAATTCAAACATGAGCATAATTCACTCCTTTTTAGCTCACCCTAAAAACAGAAGGTTGCCACCATAAATCTCCTCAATTTCAAATGTATGAGGTTCCATGTGTATTCAAAAGTTTGGCGGCAATTTGAGGTGAGCATTTGAGTCTAAGGATCTGCTTTTTATTCTTTCTCAAACACATGTATGATTTACACATGAGTTTAACTCCACCTTGGTCCAACACATTCAAATGAATGCTTGAACCCATGTTGTTGAACCCCACGTTTACCATCCCATATAAAAAAGTTTTTGTAAGTTCCATTTTCCATGATCCCGAAACACAATGACATTCAAACATCCATTTCTTTACATTCACGTTTTTGGGACTTTTACAAAATATGCCCGAGAAAAGGCACTTGCGATATCCAGAATTTGCACTTGCTGAATTTTGCGTATAGTTTGTGATCCTGCAGCCATTGCAAGACTATACACAGATGCTTCGTGTGTTCTTCCTCTGACTTGGATTATACCAATATGTCATCGATGAAGACCACGACAAACTTTTCTAGCTCCGTCATGAATACCGAGTTCATCAAGTACATGAAGTGAGCTGGAGCGTTGGTGAGGCCGAAACATGACCAGGTACTCATAAAGCTTGTACCTCGTCGAGAAAGCCGTCTTCAGAATATCCTCAGCCCGTATCTTAATCTGATGCTACTCGGATCTTAAGTCCATCTTGGAAAAGATCTTTGCTTCGACCAACTAATCAAACAACATGTCGATCCGTGGCAATGGGTACTTATTCTTAATAGTCAGTGTTTAGTGGATGATAGTCCACGCAAAGTCGTAAAGTTTCATCCTTCTTCTTCAAAAATAATGCTCAACAGCCTCATGGCGAGGAGCTCGGCCTAATAAAACCCTTGTCCAGCATGGCCGTCAACTGCATTTTCAATTCCGCCTATTCCTTTGGCGCCATCTTGTACGGCCTTCGTGATATTGGCATAGTTCCAGGTGCCAGTTCAATCTTGAACTCCACCTCTCGGCCGGGCGGCATCCATGGCAAATCATCCGGGAACACGTCTGGGAACTCAGGGCTACTAGAATATCTTCCAATCTGATGGTGGTGGATTTGTATACACTTGGAAGTTTTATTTCTGGACTGTCCAGAGTGAGACTTGTGCACTTCTGAGTGCAAATGCACGACTCGGAGGATGGTGTTTCAAACAGCGCCGTGGCGGGTTAACCACGACATCCCTAGTATGACATCGACCTTTTATCCCTCTAAAACTATGAGAGATGTATGTTATACTCTACTCGCTAAGCATAATGGTGCTTTTGGAATCATCATGCTTGCTGAAATTTTCTCACCCAGTAAACAAATCAAGTAAGGACTTTCGGTGGGTAGTATTTGGAAGCTGTATTTAGCAATAAAAGCTTGGCTAATGAAACTGTGTGTGGCGCCTGAATCAAATAAAACTATGGTTGTATGTTGGTGGAGTTGGAACATACCCGCAAGGATTGGCTCTCCCTCCGGCACGTCCTCTATGGCGAGTTGGTGGACAGTGTCAGGCTTAGGATTTGCCCGCCACACATTCATGGGGTTCCGGGGCTGATTCCTCCCTGGAAACTGTGGTGCCACTCCGCCGCCTTGCCTCTCGGGACAGCTGTTGGCGAAGTATCCTGGGCGACCGCATTTGTAGCATGCGGTTGACGACAGGCCCGTGCTTGGAGGATGAAAGCCCAGCATGCGCTGCTGGGGTGCAAACGCACGCGGCATCGCCCGCTGCTCCTGTTGTTGCTGCGGAGGTGGTGCTGGTAATGCTGGCCAGAACGCCGGCGGAGAATATGGCCGACTGCGGAATTGCATCGGTCACTGTGGTGGCTGCCAGCGTTGACCCGATGGTGAGTGATACACCATCCGGTATTTTTGGGGAGGACCACCTCCCTCTCTGCTGCTCTGCGGCGCGCTTTGCTTCTTCTCCGCCGCTGCTAACTCCTTACTGGAGTCCTCCTGAAAAATCACAGCATCAATAATGTCATTGAGGCTGCCGCGATTGAACATTGGCAGCTTGTCCTTCAGGGGCGGATTAAGCCCCCGGTAAAAGTGATCCCGCCACTTCTCATCGGTATCAGCGTGATATGAAGCGTAGAGCGTGAGATCGTTAAAAGCCCTGGAATACCTCAGTGCGTTCCTGCTGCCTTGCTGCAGGCGAAGGATCTCCTGCGCCTTCCTTTTCATCAAACCCAGTGGTATGTGATAGGTCCTGAAGGCCGTCCAGAAATCCACCCAGGTCATTACTCGCTCTGTGGGATGCGAGGCACAGAAGTTTACCCACTAAGCGCTTGCAGACCCTTGAAGCTGCTGGGCCGCGAACTGAGTCTTGCGCTGCTCACTCACTTGGAGCAGCCCGAATTTCATCTCCATCGTGCGGAGCCAATTGACCGCATCGAGGGGTTCATCCGCCTTGAGAATACCGAGGGATGAGTGGCCAGAAAGTCGGAGTAGGAGCTTTGTTGGCGCTCCTCTCGGTCTTGATGCCTCTCTGGTCGAGACGTATTTGCAGTAAGAGTTTGCAGCAGCTCTGTATGCTGCTAATGTGAGCCCGCCATGGCCGCAACGATGTCGGCCAATGTAACTGTTGGCGGTGGCGGTGGAAGTTGTTTCTGTCGCTGCTGTTGTTGTCCGGAGGAATCCTCGGGAGGCTGTTGGGGGGATTCTCCCCCCTGACTAGAACCCCCAACCTCCGAGTTGGCACGAGTTTGAGTCATTCTGAAATTCAGAACAGCAACGATCAGCACATGTCATTCTTAAAATTCCATATAAAACTGTAGGTATTGAAGTGACACATGAATAAACTTGCACAACATTCACATATATTGATAAACCATAAACTTTATACAATATACATAACTCTTGGATCCTTGAGAAGTCGTGCTCATGTCGTCACTACCTGTACACATGCTACTGTCTACACGACATGTCACCGATTACAAAAGTTTTTACACACCACCCTCACTGCCCTACTAGGCAATGGTAACTCACTACTCGGAGTAGAACTTGACCCCCTGTGGGTCATCCTCCTCCACTACATCTGCTGGTGCTCAGAGTCCATGACCTCCTCTTCGGGTTCAGGTTCCCACATTGCCGGGATACCCAAAACCACGGGTACGGTACATACCATCAGTAGGCCCATTACCGGAGGTACGAGGTCTTGCAATGCATGCACCTCGTCCATGGCCTGGTTGTAATCATATTATCTGCCCTGCCCCTCCTCAATAGCATCATCACAATCTTGAGTCAGGACCTCGTTCTGCTGGGTCAAGGCCTACACTTGCTGCTGTAAAGCCGCAATGTCGATACGGCTTTTGTTCTTCGCCTTCTTCAGATGACACAACTGATTGTGTTGTTCGTTCAGTCGCTTTATCATCGGAAGGAGAACATTATGGAGTGCGCTGTGAGCACTCTTGAAATGGTCTCGGCGGCTGGTGCTCTCCTTGAGCTCCACGGCAAGATGATCCGTATGGACAGCTTGGCTGTCCATCACGGTTTTTCCTGCCCTCAACTGGAGGCTGAGATTCGCCTCCGCGGGGTTGTACCTTGGGCAACCCGGATCTGTTGGCTCCAAGTACCTCTCCCTCCACACGTGATTAGCTCGCCCCTCCACCGGGACAATCGCGTATGGAGTTCCCTCCATCGCTCTCACGTGTAGCTGGCAGAAACGCGACATGGTGTCGCGGGCTGCCGCTTGCCACATCTCCTCCGGTTGTCTACCTCTCACCGTGACGGTGAATAGTGCCCAACCGGGTGGCATAGGTCCTGCTGAAATGTCAACATGGATGGTCCATGTCCTCTTCCCCTCCTCGCCCTCTTCCATGGTGAGGTAACGTGGCGTCTCCACGTACCCGTAATATTGAAGCATTTGCTTCACCAATTCTGGATAACCGCTGCATTGAGAACAGTGGGATACCACCCACCCGTTCTCCAGTTGTTTATCCGCTGTCATCTGTGGAAGCATATTTGAAAAAGGTCAAATATGCATTTCAACAGTAAATCATTGAGTTATAACATTAAAACATGTCATTGAACCTATAAAACTTGGAAACACAATTCAAACATAGAACAAATTTGATTGCTGGTGTGCTGCCCAAACCGACAGTCCTGACCAGTTTCCATTTCATAGACCATGCTAAAGGCAAAACCATGAGGGGGCCCGACCCCGATCACAGGGCCGTGCCGCCTTGCCCGAGGAATCGCATTGGGTGGTGCCGTGTTATGCGGCACCCAACAACACACATATAAGGAACACAGTATTACATAAATCAAAAGCGGAAGGTTACAATTATTCTTTGTAAATAGTTTACCCAAATTAGCTACAGCGGAAGTCGATAACCAGCTCACGTGGAATAACTATGAAGCACCGAGAAGAGGTCCAGCCCGCGGACTCCTCTCGCTAGCAACACGAAGACAAGGCAGCGGCTAGGTTCTCCAGGTGTGACGTGACTTGGAAGTTTCCGAGTCTCACCGGACAACCTTCTTTATAGCGTCGATGTTTACCTGCAAAACCACTTATATAGCAAGAGTGAGCACAAAGGCTCAGCAAGACTTAACCGTCTCTCCTAAAGCATGGAACTCTATGTGGAAGTAACCTAAGACCTAAGCCTGTCCTTTGCGAAAAGACTCGCCTACGAGTTCATCCTTAACTTTCAGATTTTAGCCATAATAGTAGTGACCTTGCGCCCAGCAACATTGGAACTCCACAATCAAACAAGAAACGCTTCATTCCAATGTTACTTGTCCCAAGGTGAAAAATAAATTTAGTTTGCTCTATCTCTACTTCAAACATGGTTTTCATGCAACTTAACATAATCACAACAGCAATTAAACTTTTTGCAAACTGTTTCCACACAAGTTGATTAACTACGTCACAACATGGGAGCAAGCGGTACTCAATAACCGCGAGGGACGGTGATTCGAATCAAACACTACCCGGATAACTCGACACATACGCCCGCCTCTGAAGACCCAACTCTGGCGTCCTTCATTACGTCGTATGTGGCAACCTTTCTCAGGACACTAAACTGTAGAACCGGTCGCGCCGTCTCGGGCTCATAGGTCTAACGAGACGATGTGGTATGCCTCTACAATCCAGTGAACCTGGTACATCGGTTTCCTGATTCCCATATGTCAGTAAGCATCCGGTACACAACTCAATACTTGCTCCTGGACGCGGCATACGCATCGGTCCTTAACCGACACAGGCAGAGCTACTCGACCAAGACCTCGTCTTGTCGCAGCCTAACCCCTCTGCCCGGTCTCATCTTTAGAAATGTAAACTTTAGTTTGCTTCCTTTCCCAACCACACTTATGATCTTCTGAACTATAGCTCGCGAGTAGATTCCAACTACTCGTCTTCTACCGGATGTCCTAGCCTAATTAGCATTGCCTTATTCTACAGCGACGACACATTTCTACCCTTGACCTCAGGGTTCATGTTTGGTTATGCAAGTGGAGTATCACACATCCTTGACCTAATGCACATACAAACCTTGACCAAATGTAGTGAACAAAGGGAAAACTTTAAAAACAACTTAAGTGCAAACCGGGGCTTGCCTTAGTTTTGCAGGTGACTTAAGTCAGATAAGATGAAGTTAGTTGCTGATGATGACTTGAAGCTAAATCCCTGCCTTCTTGCTTCTTGATCAAATCTTCACTTATCCACGTTTAAGCACTACACGTTATGAACATGCATATCTTTAATTTTAAAACTTTTTGCTAACAAATGCTACAGACAAGTTTAAACTGGAACTTTGTTTAAGAATTTAAAATGAGACTGGTGCTAGTGGTTTGGGTTTGTGTTTAAGCACTATCATCAAGTGATGAGTGGGGTTCCATCACTTGGGTGGGAATCAACTAATAATGGTTGGACAGGACATAATGATCCATGGCTCCAATGGAGCTGGAAATTTTCTTGTGAGTTCCTTGTCACAAGAAAGTCCTCTGGACCAAAATTCAGAACATTTCACTAATTGAATCACCCAGAACAATTCCCTAAGCATTTAAGCATAAAGGAATTAATTCTGATTAAACTTGTACTTTCATGCAAATCTAAGTGAACCATAATTTCCTACATAGCTCAGAGAGTATGTATGAATTTTCCGAGGATTTTTGGAGTTAAGGAATGCCCAGAACTGAATTTCCAAGTTTTGGAAATTCTCTGAAAATGGTTCTGTACTTATTTGAATACAGAAACTTGGAATTAGAATTACCCTAACTAAATCAACTCAAAATGAGCTGAAACATTTACAGGAGTCTCCTAATATCCTGAAGATTATCCTGGCAAAATTTGGGGAATTTTGGATAAACCAAACTCCCTCAAAAATTCTTTTGCTGAAAAGCTTTAAAGAATCTTCCAGAATTTTCTATTCGTTTTCATGCAAATGGGGTTGCATATTTGGATAGAGCATTTCATCCTGAATCCAACCCAATTTGAATCACTAAATTTGGAGCTCTCTAGCAAAAGTTATGCAGATCCAAAGTTTGAACCGAATCTGGAATTCAAATTAATTCGGGAAAAATTTAAACTCTGACAGTGGTCCCATCCCCACGTGTCAGCTGCTGCGTTCACGCCACATGGGGCCACGGACCTGGCCCCGCGTTGTCACAAACTGATCCGAGGCCACAGACAATCCCACTCCCTCGTAACAGCGACTGACGCGTGGGCCAGCCCCCGTCTTCGTCTTCCTCCAGACGCCCGCACTCCCGCGCCGCCGAGCTCGCCGGAGCTCTCGCCGGGAGTGGGTTCCGGTGCTCGGAACTTGCTGGATCTCGCCGCCCCCACGTATTCTCGTGCCAGGAACACGTTGCCGGGCTTATCTCAGCTCGACGATGGCCGGAAACCTAGGTGCGACGGCGATGGCGGCTGTGGCAACTTCGGTGATGTTGCTAGGGCACTGTAGTGCTCTAACCTTGCTCCGGTTAGCTCCTACAGCATCGCCACCACCTCGGGAGCAACGTCCAGGGCTCTGATCTCACGAGAAACGACAGCAACTAGGGTCTCACCGTGCGACCTAGGCCGATTTCGGGGAAAACTGGGAAAAACTCGAAGAACCGAGGGTTTCCTCAACGGTCCTCCCTAGTTCTTGATCCCACGTGCCCGCACGGATGTCTACCACTGGGTTTATAGGTCTGGTGATGAGTGGTGCACCATGCTTCTCTAATTTCTCGGTCTGCTGCCTACGGTTCATATCGCATGTCCGCGGGAAAAGTTAAATTCCGGCGAGCACGGGCTGTGGCATGCTGCCGGCGTTGCTGTGAAGCAAGAAGAGTTACAGGCGCACCTTTTCGCTTTTGCAATTCAACGGGAGGTGCTCTGTTGTGGCTGGGCGACGGATTCTTGCAGCGGCGACTTCCTTCGGTGCTGCGGAGGAGAACCGAGCTCGATGCTGCGTTCCCGTGGGAGAAACGTCGGTCTCTGGGGCTGAACACCTCGATGGAGACCCGGCGACACCGTGGGGAAGCTTAGATCGGCGTGGGAGCTACTGAGGCAGTCGGTCGCCGTTGCTCTGATGAGCGAGGTAGCGGCGGGAGGGGCTGTACACACGGGAGCGGCCACGGGAGTGGGAAAATGCGATCAGTTCTCCTACGTGCAGCAGCGGTCCGTGGTTAATATCGGGGCTGAGGCGGTTTCTTCGTGGAGACAGCCGGGAGCCACGGGCGCAAGCGCTGTCGCCGCGGTGCTGCTGCTGTCGCGCGCTCAGCAGAGGAGAAACGAAGACCGGGCTCCCTCTCACAGACAGCTGGGCCCCAGTGCACAGGCAGAGAAGACATAGGGAGCAAGTCTATTTGGCTCAATGACAAGTGGGGTCCACCCCTGCTCCTCCCAAAAGATCTTCTAAACTTTGGCACCAAGCAAATTTAAATCCTAAAGAGCTCAGCATCAAAAGCTGTTTGAAATTTTACATTGTGTTTTTCAGTTCAAATTTAAACTCAAATTTCAAGGAAATTCATAGGCCCCCTTGATACTCATATCAAAGCACCTCCAAATTTTCTCAAAACTTGGCTCCCTCATAATTTGGACCTGAGGAATTCAAATATGTCCTCTGATCCTTCAGTTGGTCATTGCAAATAAAATTTTTCAAACAACAGTTTGAATTTCCTCTTTTGAAACATGCCCTTCTTCTTTTTGGAAGTGGCCCTCTTATTTCAAACTGATTTCAAAGTTTTATTGCTCATGCCAACACTTTCATGAGTAAACAAAAGTTTTTGTAAGTCCCATTTCTTGCATATAAACTCAACTTTATTCATAGCTCAAGTTTTCTATTCACAAGTTTTGGGACTTTTACAAACCAATTCTGGAGCTCAACATCAAAGTTAAAGCTAACTTCAATAGATTTCCAGAAAGTATTTGCTTTGCCTCAAATGTGTCCTGGTTTAAAATTTATGAGATGTCAAAGTTGACAGAATTTCTGAAGAAAATTGGACAGCACCTCCCTGCTTGAGGTACTGATTTGATCCAAGAATTCCAGTTAATTCTTCATCGAATTTGACAAAACTTTCTGTTACAAAGTTGTAACTCATCTCATAAAATTTTCAGAACTACCTCATTTTCTATTTTTGTATTTTTATGCAGGAAGTTATGCTCAATTTACATAGAGTTACAGAGAGTATTTGCTTTTCCCTATTTTCTGGACAGTTTCAACTCTACTGCATTTTTCGACTGGTTAAGAGATGGAACACCTCTGGACATCAATAGAAAAGTTGTAAATCTATTCCAAAGATTCCCAGAAATGTAGCATATGACCCCAACCTTGAAGGACCTCGACCTCCAACCTTTGTTTAACATCAGCCTTATTTCAGCTGAAAACAGGGGACTCTGTCCTTAATATCCTATAAGTTGAAAACTTGTTACTTTGAACATCCTGATTAAGAGAAGAAGATATATCAAAGTGTTAATGCTCTGGATCAAAACCTTCAAGTTTTACAGTTATGTTTATCATTTAGTGGGGTGTGACGTCGATGCGTCACCAGTTCATGTCGGTACTAAGTTCCTCACAAAGAAAAACCTATACCGGACTTAGCCAGCTTCATTAGTTCAGTGGCACTAAACGTCTCTCGCACACGTGTGCTACTTGTCTACCAATCTGTGGTTAGACTACCTGCAAATAACTCACACAATCATCGAGCTCGGCTGCACACCGAACCCGGTCCCAATACAGTCCATTCAACCGTCCGTCATCACTCGCACGGTTGTTCTCAAGCCAATCACGCCTTGAGCTACGTGTTCACGTTACTAACCACGCGACGGGGTCTCCCAAACTTTCCCGTAGCACGCCAGGGAAGGGATTGCTCGAATACCCCAAACGACATGAAGAGTCGTAGAGGATACTAAAGCTGGCCGGGTTACCTGCCACCCATGAGGCTCCACCCTTTAGCTTAAGCCGCCGTGTTAGTGTGTGTGCGTGCTAGAGGGAACACGTTCACGGACTGAACGTGAACTCTGTGCTTAGTCTACGCCCGTGAGTGTGGACTGAACATATTTTATTGTAAACATGTCTATAAACTCTTTTATGTAATAAAACTTTGCTTCTGCTTTGTACCTTTTATGTGTATTATCTGGTGCTGTGCAACGCAGCACCCCTCAGTGTGATCCAGGCTAGCCGAGGCCGTTGGGCCCTCGCATGGTATCAGAGCTCGCTTGAGGTTTAGCGCACTTAAAAAGGTCATCTTTTCAAAAACTCGGTGAGGAACGAGTTAGTATCCCATATAAGGATGTTATTAATGTATAGCAAGTAGCAAATCTAACATAATTGTTTATGTCAGAATACCATGCATCTCGGGACGTCATATGTCTTGGGGGGGTGCATGTAAGCGCTGTCCACCAGTGCGCACAAGCTAAAGGGTGGAGCCTCACGGGTGGCAGGTAACCCGGCCAGCTTTAGTATCCTCTACGACTCTTCATGTCGTTTCGGGTATTCGAGAAACGCCCTTCCCTGGAGTGCTACGGGCAAGTTTGGGAGACCCCGTCATGTGGTTAGTAACGTGAACACGTATCTCAAGCCGTGTTTGGCTTGAGAACAACCGTGCGAGTGATGACAGACGGTTGTATGGACTGTATTGGGACCGGGTTCGGTGTGCAGCCGAACCTGATGATTGAGTGGTTTATTTGCAGGTAGTCTAACCACAAATCAGTAGACGAGTAGCACACGTGTGCGAGAGACGTTTAGTGCCACTGAACTAACCAAGCCGGCTAAGTCCGGTACAGGTTTTTCTTTGTGAGGAACGTAGTACCCACATGAACTGGTCACGCTTCGACGTCACACCCCACTAGATGGTCAACCCCATTGTAAACTTGAATGTTTTGATATAGAGAACTATAACTGTGACTTAACTTCTTCCCTTAATCAGGATGATCAAAGTTAACAAGTTTTCAACTTATAGGGAATTAAGGATAGAGTCCCCTGTTGTCAGCTGAAATAGGGCTGAAGTTAAACAGAGGTTAGAGGTGGAGTTCTTCCGAGGTTGGGGTCATATGATACATTTATGGAAAAATTTGGAAGAGCTTTACAACTTTTTTATTGGTGCCCAGAGGTGTTTCATCCCTTAACCAGTCGAAAAATGCAGTAGAGTTGAAACTGTCCACAAAACAGGGCAGAGCAAATACTCTCTGTAACTCTCTGTGAAATCTAAAAAAAGAAAATGTGGTGGTTCTGAAAAGTTCATGAGATGGGTTAGAACTTTGTAACAGAAAGTATTGTCAAATTCGAGGTAGAATTAACTGGAATTCTTGGATCAAATCAGTACCTCAAGCAGGGAGGTGCTGTCCAATTCTTTCCAGAAATTCTGTCAACTTTGACATCTCATAACTTTTGAACCATTTAACTTTGATGTTGAGCTCCAAAATTTGTTTTGCATTTAGCATGATCTAAATCAGGTTGAGATGGAAACTGGTCAGGGCTGTCAGTTTGGGCAGCAGACCAGCAATCAAATTTATTCTATGTTTGAATTGTGTTTCCAAGTTTTATGAGTTCAATGACATGTTTTAATGTTATAACTCATTGATTTACTGTTGAAATACATATTTGACCTTTTTCAAATATAGTTCCACAGATGACAGCGGATGAACAACTAGAGAACGGGTGGGTGGCATCCCGCTTTTCTCAACGCAGCGGTTATCCGGAACTGTTGAGGCTAATGCTTCAATATTTCGGGTACGTGGAGACGCCGTGTTACCTCGCCAAGGAGGGAGGCGAGGAGGGGAACAAGACATGGACCATCCATGTCGATGTTCCAGCAGGACCTACGCCACCCGGTTGGGCCCTGTTCACCGTCACGGTGAGAGGAAGACAACCGGAGGAGATGTGGCAGGTGGCAGCCCGCGACACCATGTCGCGTTTCTGCCAGCTACACGTGAGAGCGATGGACGGCACTCCATACGCGCTTGTCCCGGTGGAGGGGCGATCTAATCACATGTGGAGGGAGAGGTACTTGGAGACAACAGATCTGGGTTGCCCAAGGTACAACCCCGCGGAGGCGAATCTAAGCCTCCAGTTGAGGGCAAGAAAGACCGTGATGGACAGTCAAGCTGTCCATACGGATCGTCTTTCCGTGGAGCTCAAGGAGAGGACCAGATGCCGAGACCATTTTGAAGGTGCTCCCAGCACACTCCGTAATGTTCTCCTTCCGACGATAAAGCGACTGAACGAACAACACAATCAGTTGCGTCGTCTGAAGAAGGCGAAGAAGAGAAGCCATGTCGACATAACGGCTTTACAGCAGCAAGTGCAGGCCTTGACCCAGCAGAACGACGTCCTGACTGAAGAGCGTGATGACACTATTGAGGAGGGGCAGGGCTGGGAAGAGGATTATTACCAGGCTATGGACGAGGTGCACGCGTTGCAAGACCTCGTACCTCCGGTAGTGGGCCTACCGATGGTAGGTGCCGTACCTGTGGTCTTGGGTATCCCGGCGATGTGGGAACCTGAACCAGAAGAGGAGGACGACCCACAGGAGGTTGAGTTCTACTCCGAGTAGTGAGTTACCGTTGCCAAGTAGGGCAGCGAAGGTGATGTGTAGAAACTTTTGTAATCGGTGACATGTCGTGTAGACAGTAGAATGTGTATAGGTAGTGACGACATGAGCACGACTTCTCCGGGATCTGAGAAAAATGTATCTTGTATAAAGTTTATGCTTTATCAATATATGTTAATGTTGTGCAAGTTTATTAATGTGTCACTGCAATACCTACAGTTTTCTATGGAATTTTAAAAATGACATTTGCTGATCGTTGTTGTTTTGAATTTCAGAATGACTCGCACTCGTGTCAACCCGGAGGTTGGGGGTTCTAGTCATGGGGGAGATGCCTCCCAACAGCCTCCCGAGACTTCCTCGGGACCACAGCAACAACCGCCACCACCAACAGTTACATTGGCCGACATCATTGCGGCCATGGCGGGTTCACATCAGCAGCACACGGAGTTGCTGCAAACTTTAATTTCAAATACGTCTCGACCAGAGAGGCTTCAAGATCGAGAGGAGCGCCAACAAAATTCTTCTCCGACCTTGTGACTATTCATCCCCCGGTATTCTCAAGGGCGGATGAACCCCTCGAGGTGGACAACTGGCTCCACACGATGGAAATGAAGTTTGGGCTGCTCCAAGTTAATGAGCAGCACAAGACTCAGTTCGCGACCCAGCAGCTTCAAGGGTCCGCGAGCGCTTGGTGGAAAAACTTTTGTGCCTCACAACCCACTGAGCGAGTAATGACCTGGGCGGAGTTCGGGACGGCCTTTAGGGCCTATCACATACCGCCGCGTTTGATGAAAAGGAAGATGCAGGAGTTCCTTCGCCTGCATCAAGGCAGCAGGAATGCGCTGGAGTATTCCAGGGTGTTCAACGATCTCGCACTCTACGCTTCCTATCACGCCTATACCGACGAGAAGTGGCGAGACCACTTTTACCAGGGGCTTAATCCGCTCCCGAAGGACAAGCTGGCAATGTTCAATCGCGGCAGCCTCAATGAGATTATTGATGCTGCGATTGTTCAAGAGGACTCCGGCAAGGAGTTAGTGGCAGCGGAGAAGAAGCAAAGCGCGTCGCAGAGCAGCGGAGAAGGAGGTGGTCCTTCCCAAAAATACCAGGTGGTGTATCGCTCACCATCGGGTCAATGCTTGCAGTCACCGCAGCAGCCGATGCAATTACGCAGTCGGCCATATTCTCCACCGGCGTTCTGGCTGGCATTACCAGCACCACCTCCGCAGCAACGACAGCAGCAGTGAGCGATGCCACGTGCGTTTGCACCTTAGCAGCGCATGCCGGGCTTTCATCCTCCAAGCACGGGCCAGTCGTCAACCGCATGCTACAAATGCGGTCACCCGGGGCACTTCACCAACAACTGCCATGAGAGGCAAGGCGGCGGAGTGGAACCACAGTTTCCGGGGAGGAATCAGCCCCGGAACCCCATTAATGCGCGGCGGCAAATCCTAAACCCAGCACTGTCCACCAACTCGCCATAGACGACGTGCCGGAGGGGGAGCCAATCCTTGCGGGTATGTTCCAGCTCCCACCAGCATCCTGCTATAGTTTTATTTGACTCAGGCGCCACACATAATTTCAATAGCCAAGCTTTTATTACAAACACAGCTTGCAAATACTACCCACCGAAAGTCCTTACTTGATTTGTTCACCGGGTGGGAAAATTTCAGCAAGCATGATGGTTTCAAAAGCGCCATTATGCTTAGGGAGTAGAGTATACCCTACGTCTCTCATAGCTTTAGAGGGACAAAAGGTCGATGTCATCCTAGAGATGTCGTGGTTAACCCGCCACGGCGCTGTTTTAGACACCGTCCTCCGAGTCGTGCATTTGCACTCAGAAATGCACGAATCTCACTCATTATTTCTGGACAGTCCAGGAATAAAACTTCCAAGTGTATACCAATCCACAACCATCATATTGGAAGACATTCCAGTAGTCCGTGAGTTCCCTGACGTGTTCCCGGATGATTTACTGGGGATGCCACCCGACAGAGAGGTGGAGTTCAAGATTGAACTTACACCAGGAACTACGTCTACATCCTGAAGGCCGTACAACATGGCACCAAAGGAATCGGCGGAAATGAAAACGCAGTTGACGGACCTGCTGGAGAAGGGGTTTATTAGGCCGAGCTCCTCGCCATGGGGCTGTTCGGCGTTATTTGTGAAGAAGAAGGATGAAGGACGAGACGTTGCGGCTTTGCGTGGATTATCGTCCACTAAACGCCATAACTATCAAGAACAAGTACCCGTTGCCACGGATCGACATGTTGTTTGATCAGTTGTTTGAAGGAATGTCACACCCGGTTTTTCCGAAGAACAACCAAGTGAATATCACATGTATGCCAGGATCATTTTCTCATACATGTGATGACAAATAGTGAAGCATCATTTATTACAAGCCAGGTGTCGAATATAAATAAGTCTTACATAGCAAATGTCTCGATGGACAATAATAAGTTCATCACAAGTAAATAAACTAGCAGCGGAATAATTATTCTTGAGGGCTCAGTCACAGGCGTTGCCCGGGGGTCTCCATGAACCTAGAAACCTTCTTCGGGTCCAAAGTCTTGGTCATTATACACCACCTCATTATCTTGACCTGAGCAGCAATATAAACCAACAAAATATGCAAGGTTGAGTACCGATGGTACTCAGCAAGTGTGGAAAAGTTATGTCATGCATGGCTAGAACAAGGGGAGGTTGAACTCATGGTTAAAGCACTACGCAATTAATACCTACCACCTTAGCTTATTAAGCACCTACATTACTACACAGGTGAAATGGTCCCAATCTCCCATCCCGTCATCATAACCAAATAACCATAACATCATTTTCAAATGTTAAGCTCCCTGCTTAACATCCACAACTTCAAAAAAAAACCATCACTTCTCTAATCATGAATAAGTCCAAGCCGCTCTTGACCGTGAGCACGGCTGTCATGACAGTTTTGACTCTGCAGAGTTTGCACCACTGTACCCACATGTAGTGATTTCATCCCCCGTTGCCGGGTGGACTAAAAGAACCTCCATTATGCCAGTGGCTAAGAACCACATTCACACTTCCCAGGTGTGTAGCCAGGAGATCACTACGAAGCCTTTACAAAGGGATTCCCGATGAGCATGGGCCCACTGAGGTTTCACCCCTAACAGCATACAAGAGGCTCCAACCCCACTGCAGTGGCCCCTCTTGAGCCTTGCGGTTCATATGGTAGTCCAGCTGACACCTATTCCCCGCACCATCCAACACACCCATACTACGCCGGGGATACACCTAATTAATTGGCCAAGCTGCCCCATCTCAGCATGTGGTTGGCACAGTAAAGCCAGGTTACATGCTCCATGAACCGGTCCTTAGGATCCAGGCAAGTACTAAACACAAACCCGAGTCTCGTGCACCCAGCACACAACCAAAACATCCAACTTGCCTTGATCCCTACCTCTACATAACTCACAATATCTCATTCAAGAGTATGGTAAAATAAACTGATGATCTCATATCCCAAATATCGCATTCTAAGCATGGCTAAGCATATGCATAATAATAAATGACATGATAAAATAAATCCCAACCCAAGCTACAAGGAAACAAGGTAATGCAATTATAGGGAAACTTCCTAGCATGGGTTTCATATTTTCATTTGACAATGCAAATAATTCTATCTACACATCCTAGCATAGGATCAAAGTGGTCAAGGACACTTGCCTCCTTCCTGCTGCTCTTGGAATGGGTAGTCCTGATCTTGGAAAGGGAGAACTTGCTCTGGAGCAGGTTCTACATCATACCATCGCACATAGCAAAAGAAAAACAACAATCCATAAGACATAGTTCACACTTCCACTTCAACAAACCACACATTCACATTTATGAAAGTCATTCACAATTATATATGTTGTGGTTATTCTATGTGTGTTGATCTTTGACTTACATGCACTTTTAATCATGTGTATATGATTCCTACTTTTGTATTCTCATTTATGCTTGCATACTTTCTATATGAGTTTCCAATTTAAATAAATTCCTTATATTTAATTACTACACCTTTTAGCTACCAAGTATGCATAAAAGGTATTTTCCTACCCCATATGTGTCTTTAGAATTTCTACCAACCCTAAACTTAATTCTTTGGATGTTAGAACTTTCATTTATCATTTACTAGTTGCTATATTTTCAGATTTATTTTCCTATGCATAAATGTGTACTTTATTATGAAAATAGTAAGACACATCATCTAAACAGAATAGGTTCTGGTCCTAAATAATTTAATAACATATTATGACCTTTGCCTCTGATGTAAACTATTTCACAATTATTTTTCCTATTTTCTAGAACTATTCTTTACTTAAAAATGTGTCCCTAAATGTGAATAATAAATTAAACAGATTCAATTCAGCCCAAAATATGTTTTTATCTCACTCCAAAGTTTCCTAAATACTGAGAAAGTCTTTAATTTAATTTTGACAATATGTTTGTCCCACTTTTTAATTTTTAAACGCTAGCCACATATTCAATTTCCTAAATTAAATACTAAACAGGGCTAAAAAGTTAAACTTACCCCACTACAGGGTCTATAATATTATTTTCAGAATTTTCAGGGGTCTAGCCACTCATAACAGAGGTGTTTTCCTAATTTTTATTAAGTCCAGGGGCTAAAACTGATTTTTAAATGAATTTACATGATTTTCTGGAGTTCCAGGGGCTAGATCAGAAGTTTCCAGGGCTAGCTCTTATTTCCCGAGAACCCCAGGGGGTAGCACGTAAGATTTCCAGTCTTTATAACGCGGGGCTGACGTGGACCGTCTGATTTTAATCCGACGGCTGAGATTATAACGTCGAACCGGTTCGCGGGGATTTAAACCCTACCGTGGATTTAAAATAAACGGCGCACAAGCGGCCACGTCGCTCTGATCGAGCGCGGGCGGCGCTGCCGGCGGCGCACGGCGGCGGGAAGCGGCGATCTCGCCGGAAACTTTTGGATCTTCGGGAATTCTTCCTAGAACTGTGATTTTATGGCATAGATCGATAGAGGGGAGGTCGGGGATCTCACCTCGGGGGTTTTCTTGAGTTCGGAGGTCCTGGAAGGTGATCGGCGACGAGGTCCGATGTGAATTCACGGCGAGGCTCGTCGGCGCTGTGTTTACACCGCAAGTCACCGAGTTTTCTGCACCTGCAAGGTTCCCCGGAGGCGGTGGATCAAGACTAGCGAGTTACATCGGAATTTCCGAGCTTAGATCGGCCAGAATTCGCCGGAGAAGTCTCGGTTCTCACCGGAGGAAAATCGGCGGATCGCGGGGGAAAAACAGAACGAGGCCGGGGTTTTTATAGACGGGGGAGGGCGGCGGATTTGTTTAGATCGAGTGGGAGTCCTCCGGAACCAGAATTCGGCTAGGATACGCGAGAATTCCCTATTGGTTTCGATTCGGGTGAGAGAGTCCGGCGCTGGCGCGAGGTAGACGATGAACTGGCGGGCCCCGCCTGTCAGTGGGAGGAAACGGCGCGCGCGGCTGCGGGCTGGCGCGGGCGCTGGTTGGGCCGGCTGGTGGGTTTCGGCCCACTGGCCGGTTTTTTCTGTTTTCTCTTTTTCTATTTCTTTTCTGATTTGATTTTAATATGAATTCCAGTTTGAATTTGAATTTTTGCAAAACATGCAAGACGTCCAAAAATTTTTAAATTCCCCTCTTAACATGATTTAGGGTCTTAACAATATTTTTGGGGTGTTACAGCTCTACCCCCCTTAAAAGAAATCTCGTCCTCGAGATTGGTGGTTCTAAGAATACAATTCCGGAAATTGTGCCTTGAGCTCATCTTCCCGCTCCCAGGTGGCTTCCTCTTCGGAGTGATGATTCCACTGCACCTTGCACATCCGGATTCTTTTATTTCTGGTGAGTCCTTCCATTGTCTCCAAAATCTTGTATGGTTGCTCGGCATAAGACAAATCCTCAGCTACGTTCACTTCATTCATAGGTAACACCTCTTCAGGCGTCCTCAGGCATTTCTTGAGTTGTGACACATGGAATACATCGTGCACATCCGATAGACGAGCCGGTAACTCTAGTTGATACGCCACTTCGCCTTTCTTTTCCAGAACTTGAAAGGGTCCGATGTATCGAGGTGACAACTTCCCTTTCACCTTGAACCGACGAAGTCCTCTGATAGGGGACACCTTGAGATAGACATAGTCTCCCACATTGAAAACGAGCTCTCTTCTTCGCACATCGACATAGCTCTTTTGGCGTGTCTGTGCTATCCTCAAGTTGTTGCGAATTTCCCTAACCTTCGCCTCGGCTTCTTGTAGTACTTCTGGACCAAACACTTTACTTTCCCCTGTTTGGTTCCAAAATAGGGGAGTTCTGCACTTCCTCCCATACAAAGCTTCAAACGGTGACATCTTCATACTAGCTTGATAGCTGTTGTTATAGGAAAACTCCACATACGGTAAGTTCTTGTCCCAACTCCTATTGTTTTTGAGTGCACATGCCCTCAGCATATCTTCAAGGATCTAATTGGTTCTTTCCGTCTGCCCGTCAATTTGGGGATGATAGGGAGAGCTGAAATTCAAATGGGTTCCCATGGTTTCATGCAACTTCTGCTAGAACCTTGAGATGAACTGTCCCTCGATCCGACACAATCTTCTTTGGCACTCCATGGTAACACACGATCCTTGACATGTACAACTCTGCCAATTTGGATCCGCTGTAGCTTTCCTTCACGGGGATGAAGTGAGCTACCTTGGTTAGCCTATCAATGATGACCCATATCGAATCATATCCTGATTGGGTCCTAGGCAATCCCACGATGAAATACATGCTGATTTCTTCCCATTTCCATTCAGGCACTTTGAGTGGTTGCAATAATCCCACGGGTTGTTGATGTTCTGCTTTCACCAACTGACATGTGTCACATAGGGCAACATGTTCCACGACATCTCACTTCATGCCATACCACCAATATCTGCTCTTGAGGTCCTGGTACATTTTCGTACTCCCAGGATGAATGGAATAGTCAGAATCATGAGCCTCCTTCAAAATCAATTCACGGATCTCCTTTACTTCTGGCACACAGATTCTTTTCCCGTGCCACACCGTTCCTTGTTCATCCTCTCTAAAACCCGGAGCTTTATTTTCCTTGATGAGTTGTCTGATCTCTCGTATCTTCTCATCATTCTTTTGACCCTCGCGTATGTCTCGCTCTAGTGTGGAGTCCACTTCCATGGCGATGGCTTCACCACGATTTACTAGGCATAGATTGAGCCTCATAACCTCGTCCTTCAATTCTGCAGGCATGTCCTTCAAGCTCAACTTATTGACCTGCACTTTCCGACTTAAAGCATCGGCCACGACGTTTGCTTTCCCAGGATGATAGTTGATGCCCACATCGAAGTCATTGATTAGCTCTAACCATCTCCTTTATCTGAGGTTGAGGTCTGGCTGTGTGAATATGTACTTCAAACTCTTATGATCCGTATATATCTCGGTCCTCTTCCCCATCAAATAGTGCCGCCAAATTTTCAACGCGTGTACCACTGCGGCTAGTTCTAGGTCATGTCCAGGATAGTTCTTCTCGTGCTTCCGAAGCTGTCGGGATGCATAAGCCATGACATGCCCTTCTTGCATGAGAACACATCCCCACCCGTTTCCAGAGGCATCGCAGTACACCGTAAAGTTCTTCTGCATATCTGGCATAACGAGCACTAAGGCTGTTGTCAATCTTTCCTTTAACTCCTGAAAACTCGTCTCGCACTGCGGCGTCCAAGTGAATGTGATTCCCTTCTCCAACAGTTTTGTGAGAGGTCTCGAGATCTTGGAGAATCCCTCAATAAACCGTCAATAGTATCCAGCCAATCCCAAGAAGCTTCGAACTTCCCCGACATTTTAAGGGGTCTTCCACTTTTGTATATCCTCGATTTTGGCAGGATCCACGGAGATTCCTCCCTCCGAGATTATATGTCCTAAGAAGGGAACTCTCTTCAGCCAAAACTCACACTTGCTCAACTTGGCATATAGTTGGTGTTCTCTCAGCCTCTGCAACACCAACCTTAGATGTTTCTCATGTTCTTCTTCATCTTTGGAGAAGACAAGAATGTCATCTATGAAAACCACCACAAATTTGTCCAGATATTCCATGAATACCTTGTTCATGAGATACATGAAGTATGCCGGGGCATTAGTTAGCCCGAAAGGCATGACAGTGTATTCATACAGTCCGTACCGAGATACGAAAGCTGTCTTGGGAATATCAGATTGCCTTATCTTGAGTTGCTGGTATCCCGACCTAAGATCAATTTTCGAGAACACACAAGCTCCCCTCAGCTGATCAAACAAGTCTTCAATGCGGGGTAATGGGTACTTGTTCTTGATGGTTACCTCATTCAAGGCACGGTAATCCACACATAACCTTTGGGTTCCGTCCTTCTTGGGTACAAATATCACCGGAGCTCCCCATGGTGAGGAACTAGGGCGAATATACCCCTTCTCCGTCAATTCTCTCAAATGATCCTTGAGTTCTTCTAGCTTCTTGGAGTCCATCCGATAAGGCCTCTTGTATATCGGGGCTGTTCCAGGCACTAGCTCAATTGCAAATTCCACTTCACGATCGGGAGGCATACCTGACAATTCTTCCAGAAAAACATCTGGATATTCCCGGATAATCCTGATCTCCTCGACTTTCACCTCAACTTGATTTAATTTAATGTCCCTCCTAGGCTCTTGTATTGTTATAAACTTTACTCTTGTGCCACTAGGGTGAGTTAGTTCCACCGTTCTGGTCGAACAATGGATGATTCCCTTATGTTTGGTCAACCAGTCCATGCCCAAAATAATATCGATCCCTTGGGAATCTATCACTATGAGGTTGGCAGTAAACACTACCCCATTAATGTCTAGATTCACCTTGGGACACACTTGTCTTGTCTTTATTTCTCCACCTGGAGAGTTTACTGCTAGCATATAATTCATTTGTGTTGTTGCCAGGTCATGTTTCTTGACAAACCCTTTAGCGATGAACGAGTGGGTAGCACCAGAATCAAACAGCAGGGTTGCAAGGTGTAAATTGGCAGGAGACTTACCAACTACCACGTCGGGTGCCTCTTGCGCTTCCTCCATAGTGACGTGGTTCACCCGTCCTCGCATCACATTCTGCTGTTGTGGCTGTGCGGGCTTCTTCTTTGGGCATTTGTGGGCGTAGTGCCCCACTTCACCGCAGCTAAAACATTGCACCCCAACCTTAGGTGCCTGGCCTTTATTATCTTGGGGTTGGTTTGGGGGTCCTTGTACTGCTGGTCGAGGTGGATATGCAGGCCGAGGCTGCTGTACAAACTGACGTTGTGGCTGTGCTGGTGCTGCCAGAGGCCTGTAGTTCGGGTTGTACCCTCTTGGTGCTGAGTAGGGTACCGCAGCACGGTTCGTCTGCCCTGCTGGTTGCTGCATCAGACGGGGGCGGGTGTTGCTACCCGAGGCTTGATGTGACCAACCGGCCTTCCTCTTATTCTCATTTTCCAAGGCCTTTAGCTTCCTTTCTACCACAAATGCTCTGTCCACCATCTTTTGGAAGCTTTCATACTCATTTGAGGACATTGCACACTGCATCTCCGCGGTAAGTCCCTCCATGAAACAATCTTGTTTCTGCTCATCTGTCTCTATGTCCCGTGGGGCATAACTGGATAGTTAAGTAAATTTAGTGAGGTATTCCCTCACCGTCATGTTTCCCTGCTGCAGTCCCAAGAACTCCTTCCTCTTGTTTTTGAGTTCACCTCTTGGGATGTAATGGTTGCAGAAGCTACGCTTGAACTCTTCCCAAGTGATGTTTTCAGGGTCATGATGGGCGGCCACGTAGGCGGTCCACCAATCAGCAGCAGGTCCATACAATTGATGAGAGGCAAACAGCACCCTCTCATACCCTTGGCACTGTATGATCCTCATCTTGCTCTCAATGGTCTTAAGCCAATCATCTGCCTCCAGAGGTTCAGCAGCATTTGCGAACTTTAGAGGTTGAGTTCCTAGAAACTCACTCAACCTTGGTTGGCGTGGTGCAGCTTGTGGAGGTGGAAGTTGATGCAAGTTGGCCACCACTTGAGTCAAGTTCTGGATGAGCTGATTTTGATTCTCCAGCATTTGGTGGAGGGGATCAACTCCTTCACGGCGACCACCCCTGTCCTGGCCTCCACAAAGATGAGGGTTGCCTGCCTCATCGTTGTTGTTGGCGGGGTTGGCAGCACGTCATTTTCCCCTTCCGGCCATCTGGCAAAATCAACCAATGTTAATTTGAAAGCATTTAGTATCATCTTACTACTTTCATATGTTTGTACTTTGAAATGTTGAGGCTTGGTTATATTTTCTGAGGGTTTTTTTCTCCCACAAAAATAAATGCAATATTATTTCATGTGGGTTCACACACCAAAGCAAAACAATCTAAAGACGAGGTTGTGGACAATTGCTCATGGCTTCCACAACTCAAGTCACACACCAAGCAATAACACACCATTAATTAACGTAACGACTTGACTACTCGACATCCTTCTAATTTAAGGGAAAGACTCTACGCTACTCGTTTTCTTGAGCTGGCTCCTCGGGATCTTCCTCATCATTTCGCCTGCCTTCTTACTCTGCTTTGGGTGGGGAGGCTGCTGGTGGAGAAGTGCGACGACGCCTGATCGCCCGGCGGTCTGGGAAGTCAGGAGTCCATGGATCATTCACGGTGACACACAGTTCACTCCAATCTCCTCTTTCCCTCGCCCTCAAGCAGGCTCGCAGCAACACCTCCGTTTCCTTCAGGGTGTCCCGAACATCCTGAAGCTCTTGCTGACATTCCTGCAGTCGAGTGCTGAGCATAGCAGCATCCTCCAAGCACAAGTCCATGTGCTCATGAGAAGTCCCTTGCTGCACTGGCGGGTACTTGTATTCCGTGGTACCACTCTCACGCTGGAGGACATACATGTACTCAGTCTTGTCCAGGTGGCGACGATAGATGTGAATCTAGCAGGTGATGGCCTCCCAGGTGACATCTTTCTCCACATCGACCTGTGTTGCTCTACAAGCTGGAGAGTGGTGGATCTTAAGCAGCTGATTTTCGTGTATAATCCTCATCTCTGAACTCCATTCTTCCCTCTTCTCACGGATGGTCCTGGTGGAGTTATAGTGGATGATTAGCTTGCCCTTATTGCCGGCGGCTTCGAGCGTACGTCGAAGACGGCGCAACAAGCCTCCTACTGCCAATCCGTAGGAAAGGTACGTCACCGGACGACTCTCCTCTCTTTGGGCAAGGGCAACTACGGGAACTCTCCCTCCTGTGGACTTGCGAGCGGTGCGAATCATGCGAACCATCTAAAACAAAAAGAATTTAAACTTAGGTTAGATAAACTCTTAAACAAAAATCCTATTTTGAATGAAAGTTGGGGTAAGATGAAGAAAGTGACTCATTAAATAACACTTTTCAACACACACCTTGTAAAATAGTTTTTAAGAAAATAGGGCCCTTAAATACGTTCATTTCTATCTCGGTCCATGTTTCTACGGGCAACCTTGGCTCTGATACCACTTCTGTCACACCCGGTTTTTCCGAAGAACAACCAAGTGAATATCACATGTATGTCAGGATCATTTTCTCATACATGTGATGACAAATAGTGAAGCATCATTTATTACAAGCCAGGTGTCGAATATAAATAAGTCTTACATAGCAAATGTCTCGATGGACAATAATAAGTTCATCACAAGTAAATAAACTAGCAGCGGAATAATTATTCTTGAGGGCTCCGTCACAGGCGTTGCCCGGGGGTCTCCATGAACCTAGAAACCTTCTTCGGGTCCAAAGTCTTGGTCATTATACACCACCTCATTATCTTGACCTGAGCAGCAATATAAACCAACAAAATATGCAAGGTCAACAAGTGTGGGAAAGTTATGTCATGCATGGCTAGAACAAGGGGAGGTTGAACTCATGGTTAAAGCACTACGCAATTAATACCTACCACCTTAGCTTATTAAGCACCTACATTACTACACAGGTGAAATGGTCCCAATCTCCCATCCCATCATCATAACCAAATAACCATAACATCATTTTCAAATGTTAAGCTCCCCGCTTAACATCCACAACTTCTCTAATCATGAATAAGTCCAAGCCGCTCTTGACCGTGAGCACGGCTGTCATGACAGTTTTGACTCTGCAGAGTTTGCACCACTGTACCCACATGTAGTGATTTCATCCCCCGTTGCCGGGTGGACTAAAAGAACCTCCATTATGCCAGTGGCTACGAACCACATTCACACTTCCCAGGTGTGTAGCCAGGAGATCACTACGAAGCCTTTACAAAGGGATTCCCGACGAGCGTGGGCCCACTGAGGTTTCACCCCTAACAGCATACAAGAGGCTCCAACCCCGCTGCAGTGGCCCCCTCTTGAGCCTTGCGGTTCATATGGTAGTCCAGCTGACACCTATTCCCCGCACCATCCAACACACCCATACTACGCCGGGGATACACCTAATTAATTGGCCAAGCTGCCCCATCTCAGCATGTGGTTGGCACGGTAAAGCCAGGTTACATGCTCCATGAACCGGTCCGTAGGATCCAGGCAAGTACTAAACACAAACCCGAGTCTCGTGCACCCAGCACACAACCAAAACATCCAACTTTCCTTGATCCCTACCTCTACATAACTCACAATATTTCATTCAAGAGTATGGTAAAATAAACTGATGATCTCATATCCCAAATATTCCATTCTAAGCATGGCTAAGCATATGCATAATAATAAATGACATGATAAAATAAATCCCAACCCAAGCTACAAGGAAACAAGGTAATGCAATTCTAGGGAAACTTCCTAGCATGGGTTTCATATTTTCATTTGCCAATGCAAATAATTCTATCTACACATCCTAGAATAGGATCAAAGTGGTCAAGGACACTTGCCTCCTTCCTGCTGCTCTTGGAATGGGTAGTCCTGATCTTGGAAAGGGAGAACTTGCTCTGGAGCAGGTTCTACATCATACCATCACACGTAGCAAAAGAAAAACAACAATCCATAAGACATAGTTCACACTTCCACTTCAACAAACCACACATTCACATTTATGAAAGTCATTCACAATTATATATTTTGTGGTTACTCTATGTGTGTTGATCTTTGACTTACATGCACTTTTAATCATGTGTATATGATTCCTACTTTTGTATTCTCATTTATGCTTGCATACTTTCTATATGAGTTTCCAATTTAAATAAATTCCTTATATTTAATTACTACACCTTTTAGCTACCAAGTATGCATAAAAGGTATTTTCCTACCCCATATGTGTCTTCAGAATTTCTACAAACCCTAAACTGAATTCTTTGGATGTTAGAACTTTCATTTATCATTTACTAGTTGCTATATTTTCAGATTTATTTTCCTATGCATAAATGTGTACTTTATTATGAAAATAGTAAGACACATCATCTAAACAGAATAGGTTTTGGTCTTAAATAATTTAATAACATATTTTGACCTTTGCCTCTGATGTAAACTATTTCACAATTATTTTTCCTATTTTCTAGAACTATTCTTTACTTAAAAATGTGTCCCTAAATGTGAATAATAAATTAAACAGATTCAATTCAGCCCAAAATATGTTTTTATCTCACTCCAAAGTTTCCTAAATACTGAGAAAGTCTTTAATTTAATTTTGACAATATGTTTGTCCCACTTTTTAATTTTTAAACACTAGCCACATATTCAATTTCCTAAATTAAATACTAAACAGGGCTAAAAAGTTAAACTTACCCCACTACAGGGTCTATAATATTATTTTCAGAATTTTCAGGGGTCTAGCCACTCATAACAGAGGTGTTTTTCCTAATTTTTATTAAGTCCAGGGGCTAAAACTGATTTTTAAATGAATTTACATGATTTTCTGGAGTTCCAGGGGCTAGATCAGAAGTTTCCGGGGCTAGCTCTTATTTCCCGAGAACCCCAGGGGGTAGCACGTAAGATTTCCAGTCTTTATAACGCGGGGCTGACGTGGACCGTCTGATTTTAAACCGACGGCTGAGATTATAACGTCGAACCGGTACGCGGGGATTTAAACCCTACCGTGCGATTTAAAAAAAAACGGCGCACAAGCGGCCACGTCGCTCTGATCGAGCGCGGGCGGCGCTGCCGGCGGCGCACGGCGGCGGGAAGCGGCGATCTCGCCGAAAACTTTCGGATCTTCGGGAATTCTTCCTAGAACTGTGATTTTATGGCATAGATCGATAGAGGAGAGGTCGGGGATCTCACCTCGGGGGTTTTCTTGAGCTCGGAGGTCCTGGAAGGTGATCGGCGACGAGGTCCGAGGTGAATTCACGGCGAGGCTCGTCGGCGCTGTGTTTACACAGCAAGTCACCGAGTTTTCTGCACCTGCAAGGTTCCCCGGAGGCGGTGAATCAAGACTAGCGAGTTAGATCGGAATTTCCGAGCTTAGATCGGCCAGAATTCGCCGGAGAAGTCTCGGTTCTCACCGGAGGAAAATCGGCGGATCGCGGGGGAAAAACAGAACAAGGCCGGGGTTTTTATAGACGGGGGAGGGCAGCGGGTTTGTTTAGATCGAGTGGGAGTCCTCCGGAACCAGAATTCGGCTGGGATACGCGAGAATTCCCGATCGGTTTCGATTCGGGTGAGAGAGTCCGGCGCTGGCGCGAGGTAGACGATGAACTGGCGGGCCCCGCCTGCCAGTGGGAGGAAACGGCGCGCGGGGCTGCGGGCTGGCGCGGGCGCTGGTTGGGCCGGCTGGTGGGTTTCGGCCCACATGCCGGTTTTTTCTGTTTTCTGTTTTTCTTTTTTTCTATTTCTTTTCTGATTTGAGTTTAATTTGAATTCCGGTTTGAATTTGAATTTTTGCAAAACATGCAACACGTCCAAAAATTTTTAAATTCCCCTCTTAACATGATTTAGGGTCTTAACAATATTTTTGGGGTGTTACAAGGAAAGATCTATTCCATGATGGACTTAAGATCCGGGTACCACCAGATTAAGATACGGGATGAGGATATAACGAAGACGGCTTTCTCAACGAGGTACGGGCTTTATGAGTACCTGGTCATGTCCTTCGGCCTCACCAACGCTCCAGCTCAGTTCATGTACTTGACGAACTCGGTATTTATGCCAGAGCTGGACAAGTTTGTCGTGGTCTTCATCGATGACATATTGGTATATTCCAAATCGGAGGAAGAACACGCGAAGCATCTGCGTCTAGTCTTGCAAAGGCTGCGGGATCGCAAGTGCCTTTTCTCGGGCATATTATCTCAGCGGAGGGCATCACTGTAGACCCAAGTAAGATCACACAAGTGCTGAAGTGGATGTCCCTGAGAACTGTTCATGAGGTACGGAGTTTCCTCGGACTCACGGGATAGTATTGGAGGTTTATTCCGAACTTCTCAAAGATTGCCAAGCCTATGACCGAGCTGCTGAAGAAGGCTACCAAATATGTTTGGAGTCCATCATGTGAAGCAGCGTTCAAGGCATTAGTGAAGCACTTAACATCAGCACCGGTTTTGGCGCAGCCGGACACAACAAAACCGTTCAATGTGTACTGCGATGCATCCGGCATTGGGCTCGGATGTGTGCTGATGCAACACCGAAGGGTGGTCCCTTATGGAACACGGCAGCTCAGGAACCATGAGCAAAATTATCCAACTCATGACTTAGAGCTCGCTGCCGTGGTGCTCGCACTAAAAATGTGGAGGCACTACCTACTCGGTAACCTCGTGCATTTATGTACCGACCACAAGAGCCTCAAGTACATATTCACTCAGAAGGAGCTGAACATGAGGCAGCGAAGATGGTTCGAGTTGATAAAGGATTACAAAATAAAGATCCATTATCACCCCAGCAAGGCAAACATAGTGGCGGATGCACTGAGTCGTAAGTCACACGTTAATAATCTGACCATCACACCGTTTGAAGAGAGTGAGCCACCATTGCATGTAATTCCACATGGAGCTCTCTACAACCTAGCTCTTATCCCCACCATCCGTGAAGAGATAGCGGCAGCTCAGAAACATGACAAGGGCATGTCGTTTTATCGGAGACGTGTAGACAGTGGGGAGTTGAAATGTTTTTGGAAATACGGAGACGGCGTCCTATGGTTCAAGGACCGGATCGTCGTACCCCATAACCTGGAGTTCGGAAACATGAGGCTCACTTGTGAAAGTTTTCTATTCACCCCGGCAGTAACATAATGTATCAAGAACTCAGAAGCAAGTTTTGGTGGACACGAATGAAGCGGGAGATCGCAAAGTATGTGTTGGAGTGTGATACATGCCGGAGGGTAAAAGCGGACCATATGAAGAAACCGGGACTATTACAACCGATTGGCATTCCTGCCTGGAAGTGGGAGGATGTGAGCATGGACTTCATCGTCGGTTTACCCACCACATTTCAGAAGCATGATTCCATGTGGGTGATCGTCGACCGGCTCACCAAAGTTGCTCATTTTATCCCGGTCAACACCAACTACAACGCCAAGACGTATGCTGAATTATACATATCATGGATCCTATGCTTATACGGTGTACCCCGTACCATCATCTCGGATCGGGGCACTTTATTTGTGTCTTGTTTTTGGGAGCAGTTGAATGCTTCTTTGGGGACGAAGCTTCCGTAGTTCAGCTTACCACCCGCAGACGGATGGGCAAACTGAGTGGGTAAATCAGATTTTAGACGATATGCTACGAGCTTGTGCTATCAACCACGGTAAGAATTGGGATGATCACTTACCGTTAGCTGAGTTCTTGTACAACAATGGGTACCAAGCCAGCATCAAGATAGCGCCTTACGAGGCGCTATACGGGAGAAAATACCGCACACCGCTGAATTGGCGTGAGTCTGGCGAAAGGGTCACCTTCGGGATTGATCTTGTCAGCAACGCGGAAGAAAAAGTTCGGCTGATTCAAGCGAACTTAAAAGCCGCCCAATCCTGACGAAAACAGTATGCGGACCGGGGAAGACGTCCTTTGAAATTTGATGTCGGGGATCATGTGTATCTACGTGTGTCTCCAATGAACTGCATGAACAGATTCGGGGTGAGAGGAAAGTTGGCACCCTGATTCATTGGTCCATTCCGAATTGTAGAAAGATGTGGGTCAGTTGCATACTGGCTGGAATTACCAGCAACACTCTCCGGTGTGCACGACGTCTTTCATATTTCTCAGCTGAGGAAGTGCCTCAAGCTTTCAACCACCGTTCAGCTGGGAGACACTGAAGAACTGAAACCGGATCTCACTTATCGGGAGGAACCGGTTCAGATTATTGATGAAAAGGCCTGAACCACACGCAACCATACATTGTGGTTCTACAAGGTTCTATGGAGTAATCAGTCCATAGATGAAGCGACATGGGAGAGCGAAACCTTTCTTCGCGCTAAATACCCCGACTTTTAACGTCACACATACGGTAATTTTCCACCGTCCTCTCTCATTTTCACCTTATAATCTCGGGACGATATTCTTTTAAGGAGGGAGGAATGTAAGGGCCCAAGTTTTGCATATACAAAAAGTGTTCATCACACCACACACACCACATTTGAGGAAATTTTATGAACACATTTGAAGAGCATGTAAACACCATCAACAAATTCATTAGAGGATAAACTCAAAAAATGCAAAAGTGGTATTTCCCACATGCATCATATAGGGGCTGAGCATATGAAAAACTCCTACACCTTGCTAGGAATGCTCATGCCAAATTTCACCCAAATACAAAACCTTTTGAGGTATTTTTGGGTATAATTAGAAAGAGGCTAGTTTGAACTTAAATTCAAATTCAAACTCCTTTGATCCCATGAATTCAAAAGTGGGATTCATATTCACACTCAGCACATTTTTGTGAGCTCACACACCAATTTTCACTACATTTGGAGTTGATCTTGACATGAGCTACTTTGGCTAAATTCAAATCAAATTTGATTTTCAGTTCAAATGTGATGCATATTCAATCAAACCAATTCCACAATTTAATCACTTTACAAACCAAATCCCAATTTGGGTGATTGATCAAATGACCAATGGTAGGAAGGTCCCTACTGTTTTGAGCATTGGAAAAATTGAATTTTAGAGGTTAAAATTGGGAGTGGGGCCCTCATGTCAGCTTCCCAAGGCAGAGAACCGACTGAGGACTTGGGTGCACGGTTTCTCAGGCTGCAGCTGAGCGCGCCACCGAGCTGAGGACCGGCGCCACCCCCTGCTCGGCAATTTTTGCAACCGAGCGATGTCGCCAGCCTCTTATCCTCGCACCCGACCGCTCCCCAGATCTTTTCACCGCTCGCAACTTGATTGCTTCGTTCCTGAACGAAAGAACATTGACGGTCACCCAAACTCGTTGTGCCACCGTCGACCGGCCGAAGCAACGGCTTGCACGCTGAACTGGGGTCGCACACGAGGTCACCGACCTTCACTCGACATGTCCCAGCCCTCGACCGTGTGTGATCGGCTTCTGTCGAGCTCCACAGAACCGTTCTTTCTTCTTCGGTTCAAACCGAGCCGCCGCCACGGGAACAACTCATCCGGCCACCACAGCCCACCTTTCCCCGAGCTGTGAACGGAAAAGATATTCGTCATAGTTCCCTCTTTCATTACCACAAGCTCCGGGGGTGCGACATGTGCTGCCGTCTCCGGAATTTCACGGTTTTGCGCCGGTGTACAAAAGAGGCCACCAGACCACTTCGCAAAACTCGTGCTACTGAAAGTGCATCTAGGCATCCCTTGTGGGTTTTGGTTGATTTATGACAAACAAATAAGACCCTAACAAATTTGTTGAGATGAGCTCAAGTTCTTAAAGACATTAGGAAGAAAGCACAAAAAGAAAGGAGAATGAGGACCCAAATTGATAAGAGCTCAGGAGTCGAAAAGATTAGATTACTTACTATGGAGTGTGTTGGAGAAACACACCCCAAGAGCTCAAGTGAAAGAAATCACACTAACTGCACAAAAATCAGCATGTGCGGACCAGTCTGATATCTACCAGACTAGTCCGATTTCTCTCTGACTAGAAAATGGACTAGTCCGATATGGACCGGACTAGTCCAATTTTGTCTCTGGATAGACAACGGACTAGTCCGCACTTTTACAGATTAGTCCGGTATCTCACAACACTTAGGGTTTTCCACACGCCGCACACTAGACTAGTCCGGAGTCACCACGGACTAGTCCGGACATCGCAAACCCTAACGGTAATCTTTGGAAACCGTAGTATAAATAGAGGTGTGCGGCTATACTACCAATCTCTCGACCCCCTGCGCCGTCACTGACACGACCCCATTGGTCCTGTTGAGCCAGGATCACGCTGAGGGGGGCTGCGTTGCACAGCACCATATAACACACGTCAAAGGTGCAAAGCGGAAGCGGAAGTTTTATTACATAAACAAGTTTATGAACATGTTTACATCAAAATAAGTTCAGTCTACACTCGCGGGCATAGACTAAGCATCAAGTGCACGTTCAGCCCTCGAACGTGTCCTTGCTAGCACACACGCACACTAACTCTGCGGCGTGCACGACTCCCACTCGACGGGGTTCCCCTCCTGGGGTTCCGTCTCCTCTTCGGGAGTCCCTTCCTCATAGAACCTTGCAAAAGCTTCAAACACAAGCAGTGAGCACGAAGGCTCAGCAAGTCTGACCCGTCTCACCTAAACATGGAACTTCTACATGAGGGTAATGGGTTGCATGAGGTAAAAATCATTTGCAAGGACTCGCCTAATTAGTAGAACCTTACTTTCAAGTTTTAGCAGCAGGTTGTGGAGAACCTTACGCTAAGGCACATGAGAGAGCCGCAATCAAACAAGAAACGCATTTCTCTCATGTACTTTGCCCAAAGTTGAAAAGAACTTTAATTAGCTCTAAGCTACAGCATATCATTAACAATCAATGTCCAGCTTTCAATCAGCAACATTTTAACATGTAACTAGCCTGTTCTTTCTACGTCACGGTACAGTGAACAAGTGGTACTCACTGACCGCGAGGGACGGCGATTATAATCGATTTACACCTGCAGGGTTACCCGAACAATCCGTCACGTACGCCCGTACTCGATGTTGCCTACAACAACCATCACGGACGCCGTGCGCGACTACCTTTCACCCGTTAGCCAAATATTGAACCGGTCCCATCATCCCGAGCAAGAGGTCTCTGCACGCGCATCTCTGTGCCGCCAGCCGATTTACACCTCGAGCTCTCAACCTACCCTCTGAACGACGGACAATGCCTCAATACCCAGCTACCCGAGTTACATCAGTTTCCCGGTTCCCATATAGCCGGTAGGTCTTCGGTACTGTTCTAGCTTGTTCAACTGGCCCGCACACGGCTCGGTCCTCAATCGACACAAACGGAGCTACAGCACACAGGCCCCAAAGTCCTGCTGCCCTTACTCTCTGCTCGGTCTCATTTTCTTGCCATGTGTATCATGTGCTATCTCTACCCAAGCAATGTGCCTCTAGCCTATTCTCGCGAGTAGTTCCAACTACTCGACTTGTACCGAATCCTACTCTATCCTAGAAATGCAGTAGCTAACGGGGTTTGCAATCCTAAACCCAACCCGTGGTTTTCTTGGCTGTGCAGTTGGGTTTCCAATCAAGACTCTAATGCAAAGAACAATATTCAAGGATGTGCTCAAAACAATAAACATTTGTAAAAAGGTTAATGCAAACCGGGGCTTGCCTTGCTGCTCTTGGTCATAGGCTAGCTGTTCCTCCGGAGTAACGAAGTCTAGGACTTCGGGTTCCTCCTCGACCTTAGCGACTACATGATAGAAACAATACATGTATTAATTTAATGCATTTGTATTATGTTTGAAGTTGTAAAGTCTATAACCTTTGCTAGATAGACCTAATGACTGTGAAACTTTTACTGTGGCTTGGTTACAACCTAAACAGAGACCTGGTCAAGTTTTAGTTGCAGCAAAGCTCATTTGAGCCCTACACAAATAATTATGTCCTTGACCTTAATTGGAACTCTTAGGGTGTTCTAGGAATTTTCATGAGACAAACTATGACTTTCTGAAAACTAGATTTTCAAAGGGTTCTAATGGAGTTGGTCTCACTTAATTTGGAAGTCTCTAACTAAAGATATGAGCTAAACAATTTCAGAGAAAATTCTGAAAATGTTTCTGAACATTTTCTATTTTCTCTGGAACAGTTTCACTAATCACACCATTAGGTGGATTAAATGAGCTCAAATGGATCTGAAATTTTTATTGTAGTTCAAGGATATTTTGGTGAACATCTCAGCAAAATTTCAGGATTTTCCTCCAAAGGATTCTCCAGTTAAAATTCCTAACAGTTTAAATTTTAAGGAATTAATTCTGGAGAAATAAGGAATTTCACGAAGTGAAACTTAATTTTCTGGAAAGTACTCAGAGAGCTGAATCCAGAAAAATTTTGTTCACTCAATTTGGAGCTTTCTAGCCAAAGTTATAAGGATTTGAAGTTTGAAGGAAATCTGAAAATCGGGGAAAAGTTTAAACTCGCGTGTGGGCCCAGGGGACACGCGTCGCACGCCTAGGCGATGGCACATCGCGGCCCACAAGGATTTTGCGCGCCAGCACACCTGATCCTGGCCGCAGCCGGATCCCGATTCAAAATATCGGCCGCTGACAGCTGGGGTCCACCCCTTCTTCAACCTCGCGACACCCTCGCTCCGCCGCCGAGGGATCTCGCCGGAGAGCTCGCCGCCGGCTGCTGTACAGCTCCAAACTTCTTGATTCTGGCCGCCCCTGCCTACTTTTACTTGGGGAACAGGATTCTAGGGTCAGCTGCTCATGACAATGGCCGGAGCATGGTCGGCGACGAGCCGCCACCTCGGAATGACTTCGGCCATGTCGGCTGACTTCTCTAGCACCTCAGCTACTTGGGAAATCGGTCGGGGAGCATCAGTGGACCTCAGAGAAGGTCGACATGAGCTCGAGGCAGCTCGGGGAAGGCCCGAAATAGGTCCTCACCGTGCGCCCGATGCCGCCCGTTCGTTCCGCCATTAGTAGACCTCAAATTACGCCGGACACAGAGGTTCTCCGGCCCAGAGTTGTGAAGGCAACTTGTGCGTTACCCTGTCTAGCTCGTGTGAGAGCGGCTTGAGGCCCTCTAATCCTTTCTAGAGCACGAATTAAACAGAATCATACCCGAAGGTCGTTCTGCACACAGAAAGGGGAAAAGTGGAAATTCGCCGCCGGTGAGCAACCACTCGAGCTGTGGCTCGGGGATGAGCAGCACCGGTCACCCGCGCGTCCAAGGGTGCCTTGGCTCGGGCGTGACAACGCCCTGGTTGGGCTGTCCACGAGAGCCCGAGGTGTGGCGGTTCCAAGTTCCGATTTTGATCTTTCGGCACAGCCGATATCACTCGGTTTCAATCGAATTCTAGCAACGGGGAGGATGGAGGAAGGTCTCTAGTACCTTGCTGGGGCTCTGGAGTGGAAGGAGGGAGCTGCGATCGGCGTTCTCCGATCAAGTCTGAGCTGCGGAAGTTTTCGGCCGGCGCTGAGTTCTTGCGGGGAAGAACGGTGGTGCCTCGGCCGAGGAGGGGGCAGGCGCCTTAAGAAGGCTCTGCATCGCCTCATGCCTGCGCGTGGGCAAGCAGCTGGTGGCGCGGCGGCTGGCCTCGGTGGCGATCACTGCTGCGGCTCGGCGACCCGAGTGAGAAAGTCTCAGTCAGTTTGATCTGAGCAGTGGCTGACATGTGGGTCCCACCTCCAGTTTTAACCTCTGAAATTTACTCCTAATCACTGTTGTAAACAGTGAACCCCATACTACCCTTGGCAATTCAAATTATTCACCCATGAGCCATTTGAATTGATCAAAGTTCAAATGAGGTTTGGTTTGAATGAATTTCAGCACAAGTTCAGTTTGAAATTCAAATAAAGTTTGAATTTCTCCCACTTAGCTCATGTCAAGATCAACTCCAAATGGAGTGAAAATTGGTGTGTGAGCTCACAAAAATGTGCTGAGTAAGAATATGCCCCCCACTTTTAAATTCATTGGATAAAAACAGTTTGAATTTGAATATGGTTTCAAACTGCCCTCTTCCTAACTATACCCAAACTGACCTCAAAAAGGTTTTGAATTTGGGTGAAACTTGGCATGGACATCCTTAGTAAAGTGTAGGAGTTTTCATATGTCCAGCCCATCTATATCACATGTGGGAAATACCACTTTTGCAATGTGTAAGTTTGTTCTCTAATGAGCATGTTGATAATTGTTACTTGCTCTTCATTTGTGTTCATCATTCTTCCTCAAATGAGGTGTGTGGTGTGGTGATGAACACTGCAAATGTGTGTCAAAAACTGAGGCCCTTACATTCCCCCCCCCCTTAAGAGAATCTCGTCCCGAGATTATAAGGTGAAAATGAGAGAGAGGACGGTGGAAAATTACTGGATATGCGACGTGAAAAAGTCGGGGTAGTTAGTGCGAAGGAATTCTTCGCTCTCCCATGTCGCTTCGTCCATGGAGTGATTACTCCATAGAACCTTGTAGAACCACAACGTACGGTTGCGTGTGGTTCGGGCCTTTTCATCAATAATCTGCACCGGTTCCTCCCGATAGGTGAGATCCGGTTGCAGTTCTTCAATGTCTTCCAGCTGAACGGTAGTTGATAGCTTGAGACACTTCCTCAGCTGGGAAATGTGAAAGACGTCGTGCACACCGGAAAGTGCTTCTGGTAATTTCAGCCGGTATGCCACCGATCCACATCTTTCGGTAATCTGGAATGGACCGATGAAGCGGGGTGCTAACTTTCCCCTCACCCCAAATCTGTTTACACCCTTCATTGGAGACACCCGTAGATATACGTGGTCCCCAACTTCGAATTGTAATGGGCGCCTTCTCCGGTCCGCATACTGCTTCTGACGGGATTGAGCGGCTTTTAGGTTCGCTTGAATTAGTCGAACCTTTTCTTCCGCGTTGTTGACAAGGTCAATCCCGAAGGTAACCCTTTCACCAGACTCACACCAGTTCAATGGTGTGCGGCATTTTCTTCCGTATAGCGCCTCGTAGGGCGCCATCTTGATGCTGGCTTGGTACCCATTGTTGTATGAGAACTCGGCTAACGGAAAGTGATCATCCCAATTCTTGCCGTGGTTGATAGCGCAAGCTCGTAGCATGTCTTCTAGGATTTGATTTACCCGCTCGGTTTGCCCATCCGTCTGCGGGTGGTAGGCTGAACTACGGATCAGCTTCGTCCCCAAGGCAGCGTGTAGCTGCTCCCAAAAACGGGACACAAATAAAGTGCCCCGGTCCGATATGATGGTACGGGGTACTCCGTATAAGCATAGGATCCGTGAGATGTACAGTTCAGCGTACTTCTTGGCGTTGTAGTTGGTGTTGACCGAGATGAAATGGGCAACTTTGGTGAGCCGATCGACGATCACCCACACCGAATCATGTTTCTGTAAGGTGGTGGGTAAACCGACGACGAAATCCATGCTCACGTCCTCTCACTTCCAGGCAGGAATGCCCAGTGGTTGCAGCAGTCCCGGTTTCCGCATATGATCTGCCTTCACCCTTCGACATGTATCACACTCAGAAACGTATTTTGCAACCTCGCGCTTCATCCGTGTCCACCAAAACTTTCTTCTGAGTTCTTGATACATTTTGTTGCTGCCGGGGTGAATAGAAAATTTTGATAAGTGAGCCTCATCAAAGATTTTCTTCCGTAACTCTGGGTTTCGGGGTACGACAATCCGGTCCTTGAACCATAGGACGCCGTCTCCGTCCTTCCGGAAACATTTTAACTCCCCACTGTCTACACGTCTCCGCAAATGTGACATGCCCTTGTCATTCTTCTGGGCTGCCGCTATCTCTTCACGGATGGTGGGGATCAAAGCTAGGTTGTAGAGAGCTCCGTGTGGAATCACATAGAGTGGTGGTTCGCTCTCTTCCGATGGTGTGATGGTCAGATTATTGACGTGTGACTTGTGGCTCAGTGCATCTGCCACTACGTTTGCCTTGCCCGGATGATAATAGATTTCTATCTTGTAATCCTTTATCAGTTCTAACCATCTTCGTTGCCTCATGTTCAGCTCCTTCTGAGTGAATATGTACTTGAGGCTTTTGTGGTCGGTATATAAATGTACAAGGTTACCGAGTAGGTAGTGCCTCCACATTTTTAGTGCAAGTACCACGGCAGCGAGCTCCAAGTCGTGAGTTGGATAATTCTGCTCATGGTTCCTAAGCTGCCGTGATCCATACGCGACCACTCTTCGGTCTTGCATCAGCACACAACCGAGCCCAATGCCGGATGCGTCGCAGTACACATCGAACGGTTTTGTTGTGTCTGGCTGCGCCAAAACCGGTGCTGATGTCAGGTGCTTGACTAAAGCCTTGAATGCTGCTTCACATGCTGGACTCCAAACATATTTGGTAGCCTTCTTCAGCAGCTCTGTCATTGGCTTGGCAATCTTCGAGAAGTTCGGAATGAACCTCCGATAATATCCCGCGAGTCCGAGGAACTCCGTACCTCATGAACAGTTCTCGGGGATTTCCACTTCAGCACTTGCGTGATCTTGCTCGGATCCACAGCGATACCCTCCGCTGAGATGATATGCCCGAGGAAAGGCACTTGCGATATCCAAAACTCGCATTTGCTGAATTTTGCGTATAACTTGTGATCCCGCAGCCGTTGCAAGACTATACGCAGATGTTTCTTGTGATCTTCCTCCGACTTGGAATATACCAGGATGTCGTCGATGAAGACCACGACAAACTTGTCCAGCTCCGGCATGAACACCGAGTTCATTAAGTACATGAAGTGAGCCGGAGAATTGGTGAGGCCAAAGGACATGACCAGGTACTCATAAAGTCCGTACCTTGTCGAGAAAGCTGTCTTTGGAATGCCCTCCGCCCTTATCTTAATCTGATGGTACCCGGATCTTAAATCCATCTTGGAAAAGATCTTTGCTTCGACCAACTGATCAAACAACATGTCGATCCGTGGCAACGGGTACTTGTTCTTGATGGTTACGGCATTTAATGGACGGTAGTCCACGCAAAGCCGCAACGTTTCATCCTTCTTTTTGACAAATAATGCCAAACAGCCCCATGGCGAGGAGCTCGGCCTAATAAAACCCTTCTCCAGAAGGTCCGTGAGCTGAGTCTTCAGTTCAGCCAACTCCTTGGGAGCCATCTTGTACGGCCTTCGGGATATTGGCATGGTTCCCGGTGCAAGTTCAATCTTGAACTCCACCTCTCTATCGGGTGGCATCCCCGGCAAATCGTCCGGGAATACATCAGGGAACTCTCGGACCACTGGAATGTCTTCCAATCTGATGGTTGTGGCTTGATAGACACTTGGAAGTTTTATTTCTGGACTGTCCAGAAATAATGAGTGAGAACCGTGCACCTCTGAGTTTAAGTGCACGACTCGAAGGACGGTGTCTAAAACAGCACCGTGGTGGGTTAACCACGACATCCCTAGGATGACATCGACCTTCTGTCCCTCTAAGATAATGAGAGACGTGGGGTACACTCTACCCGCTAAGCATAATGGTGCTTTGGAGACCATTACGCTTGCTAAAATCTTCCCACCCGGTGAACAAATTAAATATGGACTATCGGTGGGTAGTATTGGCAAACTGTGTTTAGCAATGAAAGCTTGGCTAATAAAATTATGCCCTAACCCCTGACCAGGAGCAACAAGGCAAGCCCCACTTTGCATTAAACCATTTTATAAAGTTTTGCTTTCTTTACATACTTAGTATGATGTATGTATATGTGCATTAGGTGTAGGGTGGATGAAACCCCAAATGCATAACCAGATTTTCCTATAAGAGTCTGGGTAGTGTCTAAGACCTCGAGTAGACAGGCTATGCTTAATAATTCCTAGAATTTTGGTACAAGTCGAGTAGTTAGAATCTACTCGCGAGTTTAGGCTTGGGACACATGGGATTGGTTCGAGTGATGTGAGATCACTTTAGTCATGAAATGAGACTAGGCAGTGGCTAGGGCGCAGCAAGAGGAAGTCTTGTGTGCGCAACCCTGTCCGTGTTGATCGAGGACCGATCCATGTGTGGCCCACGCTGATCAAGTTTGAACATACCAAAGGCATATCGAATATATGGGCCCCGTTAAACCGATGTATCCTAAAGCTCCGGGCGTCGAGGCATAACGCACCAATTTACAGGTGTAGGATGAGGGCAGAAAGGTGGAAATCTGCTAATGGGCATAGAGAGATGCTCCGTGTAGGGAACCTCATGCTCGTTTCGGTGCGACCGGTTCAACGTTTGCGCTGTTGGGTGAAAGGTTGTCCCGTACGACATCGGTTGAGCGTGCTGTGCAGCTCCACGGGTGGGCGTACGTGACGTGCTCTTTGGGTATCCCTGCAGGTGTATATCGAGTCGATTCGCCGTTCCTTGCGGTGAAGAGTACCACTTGGTCACTGAGTCCTGGCGTAGGCTAATATATGAAATGTGATGATTCAATATTGCTGTAATGATATAATTGTATTGCTACATGTGTGCCACCAAATATTGCTCACTAAATTTCAGATTCATAAACTGTTAACTTGTGGCTAAAAGATGAACTAAGGATGAACTTGTAGGCGTGTCCATTTGCTGAAATTTACCATCCCATGATCGTTGTACACTACATGTAGAATTTCATGCCTAGATGAGTCGGTTAAGTCTTGTTGAGCCATCGTGCTCATGGTTGCTACTTAAGTGTTTTTCAGGTGAGGAGCCACCTACGGACTCGGGCTACGAGTCCACCGGCGAGGGTTACCCTCCATCGGGGACCACGGCTGAGTGGGAGCCGTACACGCCGCACTAAGATGAGGAGTGCAGCTAGTGTGGGTTGCCCTAGGGCTGGGCAACCGACTTTTGCTAGATAGGCGGGCATGAGTTGTACAAATTTAACTTCCGCTGTGTAATATAAATACTAGTTTGTAACTGAGTAATGTACTACTTTGTACATTTCAGTTGATTTTCAATGTAATATAATGTATCCTTATGATGTGTGCTGTCGGGTGTCGCATCGTGCGGTACCACCCTCTGGAATCCTGGATGAGCGGATTCCGATCCACCACATTTTCCTCAAATGAGGTGTCTGTGGTGTGATGAACACTTTGAATGTGTGCAAAAACTTAGGCCCTTGCACCAATATTAAAATATTAAAAGAGAAAAATTGTCAAATTAAAATATTAAAGCTTCAGTATAATATTACAAGCTGGTGGACAGTGCCGGGCCTAGGGTTTGCCCGCCGCGCATTAGTAGGGTTCCGGGGTTGATTCCTCCCCGGAAACTGTGGTGCCACTCCGCCGCCTTGCCTCTCCGGGCAACTGCCCGCGAAGTGTCCTGGACGACCACACTTGTAACATGTGGCCGCTGCTGGTGGAGTACTTGGTGGACGAAAGCCCGGCATGCGTTGCGGAGGTGCAAACGCACGCGGCATCGCCCGCTGCTGCTGTTGTTGTTGCGGTGGTACTGGCAGTGCCGGCCGGAATTCCGGTGAAGAGTACGGCCGACTGCGGAACGGCATCGACCGCTGTGGTGGCTGCCAGCGTGGGCCTGATGGTGGGCGATTCACCATCCGAAACTTCTGAGAAGGACCGCCTCCTTCTCCACTGCTCTGCGGCGCGCTTCGCTTTCGCTCTGCCGCCGCCAACTCCTTGCCGGAGTCCTCCTGAACAATCGCAGCATCAATGATGTCGTTGAGGCTGCCGCGATTGAACATCGCCAACTTGTCCTTCAGGAGCGGGTTAAGCCCCTGGTAAAAGTGGTCTCGCCGCTTCTCGTCTGTATCCGCGTGATACGACGCGTAGAGCGCGAGATCGTTGAACGCTCTGGAGTATTCCAGCGCGTTCCGGCTCCCTTGTTGCAGGTGTAGGAACTCCTGCGTCTTCCTCTTCATCAGACCTGGCGGTATATGATAGGCCCTGAAGGCCGTCCGGAACTCCGCCCAGTTCATCACTCGGTCGGTGGGTTGTGAAGCACAAAAGTTGGCCCACCACGCGCTCGCGGATCCTTGGAGCTGCTGGACCGCGAACTGAGTCTTGCGCTGCTCGCTAATTTGGAGCAGCCCGAACTTCATTTCTATGGCGCGGAGCCAGTTGTCCGCGTCAAGTGGTTCATCCGCCCTTGAGAATACAGGGGGATGAGTCGCCAGGAAGTCGGAGTAGGAGCTCTGTTGGCGCTCCTCACGATCTTGACGTCTCTCTGGGCGAGACGTATTGGCGATGAGAGTCTGCAGCAACTCTGTGTGCTGCTGATGCGAGCCCGCCATTGCCGCGACAATGTCGGCCAATGTAACCGTTGGCAGTGGCGGTGGCGGTGTTTGCTGTTGCTGTTGCTGCTGCTGTCCCGAGGAGTCCTCGGGAGGTGGTTGGGAGGTCTCTCCCCCTTGACTGGTACCCCCAACGTCAGGGTTGGCACGAGTACGCGTCATTCTGAAATTCAAAACAGCAGCAATTAGCACATGTCTTACTTAAAATTCCATACGCAACAGTAGGTATTGAAGTGACACATGATTAATTTGCACAACATTCACATATATTGATAAAGCATAAACTTTATACAAGATACATTATTCTCGGATCTCCGAGAAGTCGTGCTCATGTCGTCACTACCTATACATACGCTACTGTGTACATGATATGTCACCGATTACAAAAGTTGGGTTACGCTACCCTAGCTGCCCTACTTGGCAATCGTAACCCCCTACTCGGAGTAGAACTCGACCTCCTGTGGGTCGTCCTCCTCCGGTACCTCTGCCGGTGGCTCGGGGTCTACCACCTCTTCTCCCATTCCGGGTTCTCCCATGGCTGGAAGACCCAAGACTACTGGTACGCCCAATACCGGGGGCACGAGGTCCTGCAATGCATGCACCTCGTCCATAGCCTGGTTGTAGTCCCCTTCCCAGCCTTGTCCTTCCTCAATAGTGTCGTCCCGCTCTTGAGCAAGGTCCTCATTCTGCTGGGTTAGGGTCTGCACCAGCCCTTGCAATGCCGCGATGTCAACACGGCTCTTCTTCTTTGCCTTCTTCAGACGACGCAACTGATTGTGTTGTTCATTCAGTCGCTTGATCGTCGGAAGGAGCACATTGCGGAGTGCGCTGTGAGCACTCTCAAAATGATCTCCACGGCTTGTGCTCTCCTTGAGCTTGGTGGCGAGATGCTCCGTATGAACAGCTTGGCTGTCCATCACAGCGTTTCCCGCCCTCATTTGGAGGCTGAGGTTTGCCTCCGCGGGGTTGTACCTTGGGCAATTCGGGTCTGTTGCCTCCAGGTACCTCTCCTCCCACACATGCTGAGCTCGTCCCTCCACCGGAACGAGTGCGTATGGAGTTCCCTCCATAGCCTGCACGTGTAGTTGGCGGAAACGTGACATAGTGTCACGGGCTGCCACTTGCCACATCCCTTCCGGTTGTCTTCCTCTCACCGTGACGGTGAATGGCACCCAACCGGGTGGCGTAGGCCCTGCAGGAACCTCGACATGGATCGTCCATGTCTTGTTCCCCTCTTCGCCTTCTTCCTTGGCGAAGTATTGCGGCATCTGGTTGTACCCGAAATATTGGAGCATTTGCCACAATGCTTTCGGGTAGCCGCTACGGTCAGAGCAGTGGGAAACTACCCACCCGTTCTCCAACCGTTTATCTGCTGCCATCTGTAAAAATATATTTGAGAAATGTCAAATATTTGTTTAAACAGTAAACCATTGAGTTATAACATAAGATATGTCCTTGAACTCATAACACTTGGAAACATAGTTCAAATTTTAAACAAATTTGACTGCTGATCTGCTGTTCCCATGACAGCCTTGACCAGTTTCCACACCAACCTGATTTAGGCCATGTTAAAGGCAAAACCAATTCTGGAGCTCAACATCAAAGTTAAAGTTAACTTCAATAGCTTTTCAGAAAGTATTTGGTTGGCCTAAAATCTGTCCTGGTTCAAAAGTTATGAGATGTCAAAGTTAACGGAATTTCTGGAATCATTTGGACAGCACCTCCCTGCTTTAGGTACTGAATTGATACAAGAATCCCAGTTAATTCTGTTCCCAATCTGACAAAACTTTCTGTTACAACGTCGTAACCCATCTCATAAGCTTTCCAGAA
The DNA here is from genome assembly GCA_030760725.1 of Neostapfia colusana. Lineage (NCBI taxonomy): Eukaryota > Viridiplantae > Streptophyta > Magnoliopsida > Poales > Poaceae > Neostapfia > Neostapfia colusana. The sequence continues at coordinate 81,367,792 of JASWHV010000008.1, read as the reverse complement.
GTACCTCATTTCCTATTTTTGGATTTTTAAGCAGGAAGTTATGCTTAATTTTACAGAGAGTCTACAGAGAGTCTTTGCTCTGTCCTGTTTTCTGGACAGTTTCAACTCTACTGCATTTTTCGAGTGGTTAAGGGGTGAAACACCTCTGGAACTTAACAGAAAAGTTGTAAAGCTCTTCCAAATCTTGCCAGAAATGTATCATACGACCCCAACCTCGAAAGAACTCAACCTCTAACCTCTGATTAACTTCAGCCTTGATTCAGCTGAAAACAGAGTGCTCTGTCCTTAACATCCTATAAGTTGAAAACTTGTTAACTTTGAATATCCTGTTCAAGGAAAGGAGTTACATCAAGTTTTACTACTTTGGATCAAAATATTCAAATTTTTAAATGAAGTTGTTCATTTAGTTGGATGTGACGTCGATGCGTCACCAGATTATGTCGGTACTACGTCCTCACAAAGGAAAAACCTATACCGATCTTAGCCGGCTTCGTTATTTCAGTGGCACTAAACGTCACTCGCACACGGATGCTACACGTCTACCGTTTCGTGGTAAGGCTACCTGCAGAAACTCAAACAATCATCAGACTCGGCTGCACACCGAGCCCGGAATCCATACAGTTTGTACACCCGGCCGTCATCACTCGCCCGGATGTTCTCAAGCCAAACACGCCTTGAGTTACGTGTTCACGTTTCAGACAACGTGACGGGGTCTCCCAAATTGCACCACGCACGCCAGGGACATACGTTGCTCGAATACCCCAAACGACATGAAGAGTCGTAGAGGATATCAAAGCGGGTCGGGTTACCTGCCACCCGTGGGGCTCCACCCTTCAGCTTGTGCGCACTGGTGGACAGCGCTTACGTGCACCCCCCAAGACATGAACGTCCCGAGATGCACGATTTTCCGACATAACAAATAGGTTAATAAGCCACTTTCTATATACTAATAACATCCTTATACGGGCTACTAACTCGTTCCTCACTGGATTTTTGAAAAAGAAGACCTTTGTACTGTGTTAAACCTCAAGCGAGCTCTGATACCAACGCTGACACGACCCCATTGGTCCTGTCGAGCCAGGATCACGCTGAGGGGGGCTGCGTTGCACAGCACTGTATAACACACGTCAAAGGTGCAAAGCGGAAGCGGAAGTTTTATTACATAAACAAGTTTATGAACATGTTTACATCAAAATAAGTTCAGTCTACACTCGCGGGCGTAGACTAAGCATCAAGTGCACGTTCAGCCCTCGAACGTGTCCTTGCTAGCACACACGCACACTAACTCTGCGGCGTGCACGACTCCCACTCGACGGGGTTCCCCTCCTGGGGTTCCGTCTCCTCTTCGGGAGTCCCTTCCTCATAGAACCCTGCAAAAGCTTCAAACACAAGCAGTGAGCACGAAGGCTCAGCAAGTCTGACCCGTCTCACCTAAACATGGAACTTCTACATGAGGGTAATGGGTTGCATGAGGTAAAAATCATTTGCAAGGACTCGCCTAATTAGTAGAACCTTACTTTCAAGTTTTAGCAGCAGGTTGTGGAGAACCTTACGCAAAGGCACATGAGAGAGCCGCAATCAAACAAGAAACGCATTTCTCTCATGTACTTTGCCCAAAGTTGAAAAGAACTTTAATTAGCTCTAAGCTACAGCATATCATTAACAATCAATGTCCAGCTTTCAATCAGCAACATTTTCACATGTAACTAGCCTGTTCTTTCTATGTCACGGTACAGTGAACAAGTGGTACTCACTGACCGCGAGGGAAGGCAATTATAATCGATTTACACCTGCAGGGTTACCCGAACAACCCGTCACGTACGCCCGTACTCGATGTTGCCTACAACAACCATCACGGACGCCGTACGCGACTACCTTTCACCCGATAGCCAAATATTGAACCGGTCCCATCGTCCCGAGCAAGAGGTCTCTGCACGCGCATCTCTGTGCCGCCAGCCGATTTACACCTCGAGCTCTCAACCTACCCTCTGAACGACGGGCAATGCCTCAATACCCAGCTCTCCGAGTTACATCAGTTTCCCGGTTCCCATATAGCCGGTAGGTCTTCGGTACTGTTCTAGCTTGTTCAACAGGCCCGCACATGGCTCGGTCCTCAATCGACACAAACGGAGCTACAGCACACAGGCCCCAAAGTCCTGCTGCCCTTACTCTCCGCTCGGTCTCATTTTCTTGCCATGTGTATCATGTGCTATCTCTACCCGAGCAATGTGCCTCTAGCCTATTCTCACCAGTAGTTCCAACTACTCGACTTGTACCGAATCCTACTCTATCCTAGCAATGCAGTAGCTAACGGGGTTTGCAATCCTAAACCCAACCCGTGGTTTTCTTGGCTGTGCAGTTGGGTTTCCAATCAAGACTCTAATGCAAAGAACAATATTCAAGGATGTGCTCAAAACAATAAACATTTGTAAAAAGGTTAATGCAAACCGGGGCTTGCCTTGCTGCTCTTGGTCGTAGGCTAGCTGTTCCTCCGGAGTAACGAAGTCTAGGACTTCGGGTTCCTCCTCGACCTTAGCGACTACATGATAGAAACAATACATGTATTAATTTAATGCATTTATATTAAGTTTGAAGTTGTGAAGTCTATAACCTTTGCTAGATAGACCTAATGACTGTGAAACTTTTACTGTGGCTTGGTTACAACCTAAACAGAGACCTGGTCAAGTTTTAGTTGCAGCAAAGCTCATTTGAGCCCTCCACAAATAATTATGTCCTTGACCTTAATTGGAACTCTTAGGGTGTTCTAGGAATTTTCATGAGACAAACTATCACTTTCTGAAAACTAGATTTTCAAAGGGTTCTAATGGAGTTGGTCTCACTTAATTTGGAAGTCTCTAACTAAAGATATGAGCTAAACAATTTCAGAGAAAATTCTGAAAATGTTTCTGAACATTTTCTATTTTCTCTGGAACAGTTTCACTAATCACACCATTAGGTGGATTAAATGAGCTCAAATGGATCTGATATTTTTATGGTAGTTCAAGGATATTTTGGTAAACATCTCAGCAAAATTTCAGGATTTTCCTCCAAAGGATTCTCCAGTTAAAATTCCTAACAGTTTAAAATTTAAGGAATTAATTCTGGAGAAATAAGGAATTTCATGAAGTGAAACTTGATTTTCTGGAAAGTACTCAGAGAGCTGAATCCAGAAAAATTTGGTTCACTCAATTTGGAGCTTTCTAGCCAAAGTTATAAGGATTTGAAGTTTGAAGGATATCTGAAAATCGGGGAAAAGTTTAAACTCGCGCATGGGCCCAGGGGACACGCGTCGCACGCCTAGGCGATGGCACATCGCGGCCCACAAGGATTTTGCGCGCCAGCACACCCGATCCTGGCCGCAGCAGGATCCCGATTCAAAATATCGGCCGCTGACAGCTGGGGTCCACCCCTTCTTCAACCTTGCGACACCCGCGCTCCGCCGCCGAGGGATCTCGCCGGAGAGCTCGCCGCCGGCTGCTGTACAGCTCCAAACTTCTTGATTCTGGCCGCCCCTGCCTACTTTTACTCGGGGAACAGGATTCTAGGGTCAGCTGCTCATGACAATGGCCGGAGCATGGTCGGCGACGAGCCGCCACCTCGGAATGACTTCGGCCATGTCGGCTGACTTCTCTAGCACCTCAGCTACTTGAGAAATCGGTCGGGGAGCATCAGTGGACCTCAGAGAAGGTCGACATGAGCTCGAGGCAGCTCGGGGAAGGCCCGAAATAGGTCCTCACCGTGCGCCCGATGCCGCCCGTTCGTTCCGCCATTAGTAGACCTCAAATTACGCCGGGCACAGAGGTTCTCCGGCCCAGAGTTGTGAAGGCAACTTGTGCGTTACCCTGTCTAGCTCGTGTGAGAGCAGCTTGAGGCCCTCTAATCCTTTCTAGAGCATGAATTAAACAGAATCATACCCGAAGGTCGTTCTGCACACAGAAAGGGGAAAACTGGAAATTCGCCGCCGGTGAGCAACCACTCGAGCTGTGGCTCGGGGATGAGAAGCACCGGTCACCCGCGCGTCCAAGGGTGCCTTGGCTCGGGCGTGACAACGCCCTGGTTTGGCTGTCCACGAGAGCCCGAGGTGCGGCGGTTCCAAGTTCCGATTTTGATCTTTCGGCACAGCCGATATCACTCGGTTTCAATCGAATTCTAGCAACGGGGAGGATGGAGGAAGGTCTCTAGTACCTTGCTGGGGCTCTGGAGTGGAAGGAGGGAGCTGCGATCGGCATTCTCCGATCAAGTCTTAGCTCCGGAAGTTTTCGGCCGGCGCTGAGTTCTTGCGGGGAAGAACGGTGGTACCTCGGCCGAGGAGGGGGCAGGCGCCTTAAGAAGGCTCTGCACCGCCTCATGCCTGCGTGTGGGCAAGCAGCTGGTGGCGCGGCGGCTGGTCTCAGTGGCGGTCACCGCTGCGGCTCGGCGACCCGAGTGAGAAAGTCTCAGTCGGTTTGATCTGAGCAGTGGCTGACATGTGGGTCCCACCTCCAGTTTTAACATCTGAAATTTACTACTAATCACTGTTGTAAACAGTGAACCCCATACTACCCTTGGCAATTCAAATTATTCACCCATGAGCCATTTGAATTGATCAAAGTTCAAATGAGGTTTGGTTTGAATGAATTTCAGCACATGTTCAGTTTGAAATTCAAATAAAGTTTGAATTTCTCCCACTTAGCTCATGTCGAGATCAACTCCAAATGGAGTGAAAATTGGTGTGTGAGCTCACAAAAATGTGCTGAGTAAGAATATGCCCCCCACTTTTAAATTCATTGGATAAAAACAGTTTGAATTTGAATATGGTTTCAAACTACCCTCTTCCTAACTATACCCAAACTGACCTCAAAAAGGTTTTGAATTTGGGTGAAACTTGGCATGGACATCCTTAGTAAAGTGTAGGAGTTTTCATATGTCCAGCCCATCTATATCACATGTGGGAAATACCACTTTTGCAATGTGTAAGTTTGTTCTCTAATGAGCATGTTGATAATTGTTACTTGCTCTTCATTTGTGTTCATCATTCTTCCTCAAATGAGGTGTGTGGTGTGGTGATGAACACTGCAAATGTGTGTCAAAAACTGAGGCCCTTACAGTCACACCTGCCAAGAGCCCAAAATTCACATCTCTCTACACATTGTAACCCAAAAAGGATCAAATCTTTGAGGATTAGGAATTGATCAAATGAGAGACTTGTTCTACACATCTTGAGCTCTTGGGTTTGATCTCTCGCACACTATTGTTTATTTATTGTTTATCTTTTGAGTGTGTTTGGTGGTAGTCATTCATTGTAATTCTTGGGGAGCCCTCAACCTGTGAGAAGGCCCCATGAACAATTTATTTGCTCTTTGTGATTAGTGGAAGGGAATCAGCCTCCGTGGCGACTCGACGAGGGTAGGGTTGGTGAAGACCCGGTCCTTAGTAGACTCCTCAACGGGGACGTAGATTTCCTTTGTGGAATCGAACCTCGGGATAAAACTTGTCTCTTGCTCTTGTTCATTTATTGTTCATCATATTCTAAGGTTTACTTAATCTTGTGTAATTCACATTGAAACATTGAAAATTAAGTTGATCTCTATCATTCATTGTTTCACTGTTATCATATATCTAAGTTCCCAATTAATTTCCGCCGCATAGAGTACTAGAAGTGAAAATATTGATCAACCTTGATCTTTCTAGTCCACGCATACCGGACTAGTCTGCATAGTAGCGGACTAGTCCGATTTGTCTCTGACTAGAAAATGGACCAGTCCGCACTCTACCGGACTAGTCTGATTTCCCTGTGTTGGATAAATCTATTAAGTGTTTCAGGGATTAACAAAGAATCGAAAAGCCTATTCACCCCCCTCTAGGCTACATTCAATTGGTATCAGACCTAAACTCTTCAAAAGAGACTCACCGCTCGAAGAGACGATGTCGGACATCAAGGATGTACACAAGAAGATCGACGATGAAAAGGGTGATGATGAAAGGACTCAAAAGCTAAAGAAGCTACTCGACACCATTCAAGATAGTGAGGACGATGATGAGGAGGTGCTCCAACTCAAGGCTCTTCTACGGAAGAAGGTACTCTCCCCAAAAGGGAAGAAGAAGATCAATGATGAAAAGAAGAAGAAAGGGAGTAGTCACACGGACTACTCCCGATATCCTTTTGACTATGAAAGTTTGATTCTAATAATAGTCATTACTTATCAATTCCTCTAGGGAAAGCACCTTACTTTGATGGCAATGACTATTCAATGTGGAGTCAAAACATGAAAATGCACCTTATATCTCTTAATCCAAGTTTGTGGCATATAGTGTGTACAGGGATCGATATCCCGGATGATGAAGAGCTGACTCCAAGCCAAGAACAAGTCGTTCATCGAAATGATCAAGCTGTAGCTGTGACCACGTCATCACTGAGCCGAGACGAGTTCACCAAGGTGGATGGACTCGAAATTGCCAAGGAGATTGGGACACACTACAAACCGCACATGAAGGTGACCGTCATGTACGCGAAGCCAAGATAGAAATTATTGAAGGTGAATTGGGAAGATTCGTGATAGAAGAAGATGAATCACCACAATATATGTACAATCGACTGAAGAATACTATTAAGAAAGTCCGAGCTTATGGCAGCAAAAAGTGGAATTATCATGAGGTCGTGAAGTTGATTCTCAGAGCATTCATGCCTCGCAACGTGACTCTTTGCTCTATGATTAGAGAAATCCCCGGGTACCATAAAATGACCCCAGACGAACTTCTTGGCAAGATCAGAAACTTTGAAATGATGGAAAAGCAAGCCAAGCATGTCGAGGAAATTGCCGATCTCACCTCGGTAAAGAAGAAAGGAGTTTCTTTAAAGTCAACTTGTAAACCCGTATCAAAAGAAGCTCGAGAAGCTCATGAAGAAGACGACGGTGATGATGAAAGTAGTGATATCGATGAAGAAAACATGATCTTGTTCATGAAGAAGTTCAAGAAACTGATGAGAAGAAGAAAGGGTAGCAGCTCAAACGAAGGAAGATAAAGGGACAAACAAAGATCCAAGTTGAGACATTCGTGCTACAACTGCGAAGAATATGATCACTTCATAGTAGATTGTCCATATGAAGAAAATAAGAGGAACACTAAAGACAACAAGCCTCAACCAAAGAAAATGTTCAAGAAGAAGAAGCAATATGGCCAAGCGCATCTAGGGAAGGAGTGGGACTCCAATAACGAATCCTCATCCGAAGAAGAAGAGGAGATGGCCACCATAGCCATAAAGAAGACCACCAAGAAATCCACTCTCTTCCCAACCATGGGCGCATGGAAGGACAACGACAACACTTGTCTAATGGCAAAGGAAGGTAAAAGAAAGGTAACAACTAAATCTTCCTTCTCGCATTCTTTTACTAGTGATAGTGATGATTCTAGTGAGAATGATAGCAGTGATGAAAATGAATATATGCTTAGGGGTTTAGACAAAAAGACAGCTGCTAAGATGAAACTTCTATTTGATAAGCTTGTTGATATGGAGAAGTTAGTCAATCGTCAGGAAGATATGATCATCTCCCAAAATGAGGAATATATTGAGATTGAAAAGCTTCTTGAACTTGGAAAGGAGCGAAGTAAATCACTAGAATTTGAGTTAGCTTCAAGCAAGGAAGCTTGCTTGAAGTTAAAAGACCCAAACACCACCATCAAGGATGAACTTGCTAACTTAACCAAATTTAACAAGATCCTTGAGATACAAGTTGAGTCACTCAAGCAAAATGGTTCTTCATAGACTTCAAGCTCACCTTCTCAACATATAAAATCTGAAACTAGTATTACTTGTGCTTGTGTCAAAAGTGACACTAACTTGAAGAAAAAGCCAAACTCGACATAGGACAAGCAATCTTCTCAAAGTGGCATATTTGACAAGGAGAAGATCAAGTATGCACACAGTGCATACTCGGTCACAAGACCTCCTAATGTTAAATATGGTATTGGATATTTTTATGGTGAAAAGCAAAACGCTAGAAGCCACAAGAATAAAAAGGGTTGCATTGCCTTTGTCAAGGGAAACTCTTCTCAAGTTAGAAAAGTTAATAATGTTGATAAATTTAACACTGTGAACACATATGAACAACAACTTATATTTAGAACTTTTGATGCTTCATATGTACTTATGAAAAGTAATCTTGGAAGAGTTTATGCCAAATATGTTGGGCCACGCCATGGGAACACCAAGTCTCATGTGTGGGTTCCCAAATCACTTGTGACTAACCTCAAAGGACCCAAGCAAGCTTGGGTACCTAAGACCAAGGCATAATTTGTCTTTTGCAGACTTATTCATCCGGTGGAGCAAAATGGGTGCTAGATAGTGGATGCACCAATCACATGACCGGAGAAAGAAGAATGTTCGTGGGATATGAAGAAAATGAAGATCCAAGCAAAGGCATTTACTTTGGTGATAATAGTCAAGGAAGAGTGCTTGGTACCGGTAAAATTGCAATTTCATCACAACATACTCTCTCTCATGTTTTACACGTTGACTCCTTGGATTATAACCTTTTGTCCATATCTCAATTATGTGACAAGGGTTATAATTGTTTATTCAGTAATGAGGGTGTGACTATCTTTAGAAGGAGTGATAACTCAATTGCATTCAAGGGTGTGTTAAAGAGAAAATTTTATCTAGTTGACTTCAACAAAGATAAAGCTGAACTTGACACATGCTTGATTGCAAAGACCAACATAGGTTGGCTGTGACATAGACGGCTAGCACATGTTGGTATGAGGAATCTTCAAAAACTCCTTAAAGGCGATCACATCCGAGGTTTAAAGGATGTTTTTTTTAGAAAGACAGGCCTTGTAGAGCGTGCCAAGCAGGGAAGCAAGTAGAAGCACCCCATCCCGCGAAGAATGTCATGACTACAACAAGACCGCCTGAGCTCCTCCACATGGATCTATTTGGTCCAATTGATTACATAAGCATTGGCGGTAATAGATACGGTCTAGTCATTATTGATGATTTTTCACGCTTCATGTGGGTTTTCTTTTTGCACGATAAGACAGAAACTCAAGGAACCCTCAAGAAGTTCATCAAGCGTGCCCAAAATGAATTCTCATTGAAGATCAAGAACATACGAAGTGACAATGGGACAGAATTCAATAACACCCGAGTTGAGGAGTATCTAGACGAAGAAGGGATAAAGCATGAATTTTCAGCATCATATACTCCTCAACAAAACGGAGTAGCCGAAAGGAAGAACAGAACTCTCATTGAGATGACGAGGACAATGCTCGATGAATACAAGACTTTGGACAGGTTTTGGGCTGAAGCAGTTAACACCGCTTGTCATGCCATAAACTGACTATATCTTCATCGGTTGCTCAAGAAAACTTCATATGAACTACTCACGGGTAACAAGCCGAATATTTCATATTTTCAAATTTTTGGTTCGAAATGTTATATTTTAAACAAGAAGCCAAGGGCTTCAAAGTCCGATGAAGGTTTATTACTTGGCTATGATTCGAACTCCTACGCTTATCGTGTCTTCAACAAAACCTCCGGACTTGTTGAAGTAGCACGTGATGTAGTGTTCGATGAAACTAACAGCTCTCAAGAAGAGCAAGTTGATCAATGTGTGCTAGATCAAGAAGAAGCTCCATGTCAAGAATTGAGAAGAATGGCATTGGGCGATGTTCGACCACAAGTGCCACCTTCAAATTCGAATGAAGAAAATGAACCACAGGTGGAGGAAAATGATCAAGAGGGAGCTTCCATACAAGATCAACCTCAAGAAAATCAAGAAGATCAAAACATGAATGAGGGTAACTATCTAGGGGGAGAAGAAGATGATAATGAAGATTAAAGACCACAAGTGCCATATCCAAGAGTACACCAAAGTATCCAAAGAGATCACCCCATCGACAACATAATCGGTGACATCCAAAAGGGAGTAATAACTCGATCTTGCATAGCTAATTTTTGTGAACACTATTCTTTTGTATCTTATTTGGAACCATACAGGGTCAAGATGGATCAAGATGTGATGTCTCATATTCCGGAGTCTCACTCCAACAAGAGACAAGAGCATGCTGTCGAGCCTTCGCTCACCCCACCTAGGGTGCGTCGAAAGGTTACAATCAAGAGACCAGCTTCAAAAGCAAATGTGGCTGGTTCTAGCTCGGCAGCTCAATGGCAAACCAAGGGCAAGGGAAAGGGACTTGCTTCCGGCCCGATTGGTCCCCTTAAGATGGCAGCTCCAAGACAGGGGAATAGGGATCCCTCGGAGGAGAAGTTCAATGGCAAGGGGAGTGATGTGGCATGGGACCTAAGGAAGATTGACGCCTATAGGACTGGCAGAAAGGCAGCTAACAAGAGATTTTGGAGCAACTTTCACTCGGACTACTACAGTTCGGTGTACCTCCAAATGAAGACTCCAGTGGTCCGCAATCAATGGATCGATTGGACATATTTTGAAAAGAAGAGTTGTGAAGCCTTTGAGGAGGTATTAGAGGCTGCAGAGAGACACAGACTCAAGGACTTGCTCTCCTTCAGATATAACTGGAATGATGAGATCATCGCCCAGTTCTATGCAACTTGCCACTTTGCCCACGATGGAGAAGACAAAGTGACTTGGATGACACATGGATCCAAGTACACAGTTACCTATGTTGAGTGTGCCAGACTTCTGCACAATGAGGACACCGGCAGCAACGAGATTGTGATTCACAATCTTGGTGTTGTGGAGAAGGACAAGATGGAATTCATCTATGATACTCGACTTCCATACAATCCTCCCACAACCAAGAACATGAAGCCCTTCTTCATTGTTCTCAACAGAGTGCTGCGGAAGACCATTGCTCCAAAGGATGGAGATGTCAGGAGTGTTCATACTTGAGAACCTTGACGAAAGTAATCAGCAAGAGGAGAAAGTTTGATATCTTCGACTACATTTGGAATGACATGGTGAACATATCCTGCACACCAAACCATTTCTGTGGCTATGCACCATACTTGATGTTTATGATTGAAAAAGTCACAGGAATTGAGTTTGTGAAGGATGTGGAGCACACTGCTCTAAGGCCTCATAAGCCTTCTCAAGCCTCTCTCCCAGCTGCTCCCTCACCTAGCTCACCTGAGGAACATCCAGAGAGAGCTCAAGAAGATGCAAGGCCTTCATCCAAGACTAGGGCCCCTGCTCACAAAGGGTCCCCTAGTGGAATTATGAAGTATTTGGCTGCTATCTTTGGTTCTTGCCGCAAAACTAAGGTGAAGCTTCATAAGATGAACAAGGCAAGAAAAGAAGAAATGAGATACATGAAGGCCAGTGCCAAAGCAATATGCCAAAAACTGGAGATTGAGCCCATTGGATCCCTAGTCATCTCAGAGGACTTTGCATCTGACTTCACAGAGCTTCCTCCTCTCTCTCCATCAGAGCGTGCCTACTTTGGCTCCCGGGGCATGACGAGTGGTTCTTCTTCTTCTTCTTCTCCTCCTCCTCCTCCTCAGCCTGATGATGAAGACGAAGAAAGGACCGGCAGCAAGGAGTGAGCCGGCGACGACAAGTAGATCCCTCCTCTCCTTCTTTTCGGTGCCTTGATGCCAAAGGAGGAGAGATTGAGGGGGAGTCTTAGGTTGTAGGTTCTTCCTTTTGTGTCCCAGTTTAACAAATGAGCTTTTGTAAGACTTATGCTATCATTATGCTTTTGGACATGTGCTATGAAATGATGACTATGTTATGCTTTTGATTAATAGTGTATGTTTAAAACTGCTACGTAGGCTTCAGACTCTTGATGATTTTATGATTATGCTCATTATGATATTCACATAAAAATTATTGCTAACACATATAGTATTGCACCCCACCATAAAGAGTGCACATATGTCTTATGTCTACATTGCCTATTTTGCTCAAAGCTCATATGTGCACACTTTATGAAAATCTGAATTTTTATCATAATTGTGATCTCAATTGTTTGTCATCAATCACCACAAAGGGGGAGATTGAAAGTGCATCTAGGAATCCCTTGTGGGTTTTGGTTGATTTATGACAAACAAATGAGACCCTAACAAAATTATTGAGATGAGCGCAGGTTCTTAAATACATTAGGAAGAAAAAGCAAAAAGAATGGAGAATGAGGATACAAATTGATAAGAGCTCAGGAGTTGAAAAGATTAGATAACTTAGTATGGAGTGTGTTGGAGAAACACACCCCAAGAGCTCAAGTGAAAGAAATCACACTAACTGCACAAAAATCAGCATGTGCGGACTAGTCCGATATCTACCGCACTAGTCCGATTTCTCTCTGACTAGAAAATGGACTAGTGCGGTATGGACCGGACTAGTCCGATTTTGTCTCTGGATAGACAACAGACTAGTACGCACTTTTACGGACTAGTCCGGTATCTCACAACACTTATGGTTTTCCACACGCCGCACACCGGACTAGTCCGGAGTCCACCATGGACTAGTCCGGACATCGCAAACCCTAAAGGTAACCTTTGGAAACCCTAGTATAAATAGAGGTGTAGGGCCATACTACCAAATCTCTCGACCCCCTGCGCCATCACACCTCTCAAGAGCCCGAAATTCACATCTCTCCACACATTCTGACGCAAAAAGGATCAAATCTTTGAGGATTAGCAATTGATCAAAGGAGAGACTTGTTCTACACATCTTGAGCTCTTGGGTTTGATCTCTCGCACTCTTGTTCATTTATTGTTCATCTTTTGAGTGTGTTTGGTGGTAGTCATTCATTGTAAATCTTGGGGAGCCCTCAACCTGTGAGAAGGCCCCTTGAACGATTTATTTGCCCTTTGTGATTAGTGGAAGAGAATCGGCCTCCGTGGCGATTCGTATAGGGTAGGGTTGGTGAAGACCCGGTCCTTAGTGGACTCCTCAACAGGGACATAGATTTCCTTCGTGGAATCGAACCTCGGGATAGAACTTGTCTCTTGCTCTTGTTCATTTATTGTTCATCATATTCTAGGGTTTACTTAATCTTGTGTAATTCATGTTGAACATTGAAAATAAAGTTGATCTCTGTCATTCATTGTTTCACTGTTATGTACATCTAAGTTCCCAATTAATTTCCGATGCATAGGGTACTAGAAGTGAAAATATTGATCAACCTTGATCTTTCTAGTCCACGCATACTGAACTAGTCTGCACAGTACCGGACTAGTCCGATTTGTCTCTGACTAGAAAACGGACTAGTCTGCACTCTACCGGACTAGTCTGATTTCCCTGTGTTTGATAAATCTATTAAGTTTTTCAGGGATTAACAAAGAATTGAGAAGCCTATTCATCCCCCTCTAGGCTACATTCAGCTACACACCGTACCACTCATCACCTAACTTAGAGAACTACTTCTAGACGTCCTGTGAGTCCATAGGATCAGAAAATTTGGAGAACCATCAGGTATAGCCACTGTTCTTCGAGTTTTGCTTGTGTTTCCAATTTCTGACCTAGGTCGCATGGTGACATACTAGTTCATTTGAGTTCATGACGACCTTCCCTAGGGTACACTGATGCTCTACGACCTTTTACTCGATCATTTGGGGTGCTAGGAAGCCCGGCCGACACAGCCAAAGTTCTTCCAAATCCGCTGCTCGTCGCCGGCCATACTCTGGTTTTTCTCATGACGAGCTAAGGTGAGAACCGTGTTCTCGCATGGAGTTAGGCAGAGGCGGCAAAAATCTCAAAGTTTGGCGCACGGCAGAGCCCCTCTGGTGAGCACTCCGGCAAGGGGGGCGACTGCCGAGCGCACGATGGCAGGAGGTTGAAGAAGCCCCCGGCCCCAGGCGTCAGCGAGCAGATATTTAAACCAGGGATCAGCTGCGGCTCTGGATCGTCTGCGGCTGCGCGCGTAAAACTCCATGGCCCCATGTGTCAGCCGCTGAGGAGCAGACACGTAGCCCTGGGCCCATGAGCAGGGATTTAAAATTTTCCCGAAGTTAAGATTTAGTTCAAACTTCAAACCCACATAACGTTGGCTAGGAAACTCCAGATTGAGTGAACAAAATTTTTTTGGATTCATCTCTGTGAGTAATTTCCAACAAATCAAGTTTCACTTCATGAAAACCTTTATTTCTCCAGATTTAATTCTTCAAATTTAAACTCTTTAGAATTTTAACTGGAGAACCTTGTAGTGGAAAATTCTGAAATTTGGCCAGGATGTTCCTCATAATATCCCTGAGCTACCATAAAAATTTCATATCCTATTTAGCTCATTTGATCCACCTAATGATATGATTAATGAAACTATTCCAGAGAAAATGAAAAAATGTCCAGAAACATTTTTCAGATTTTCTCTGAACTTGTTTAGCTCATAAATTTTGCTAGGAATCTTCAAATTAGGTGAAACCAACTCCATTAGAACCCAATGAAAATTTAGTTTCCAGAAAGTCATGGCTTGCTCCATGAAAATTTCTATAACACTCTAAGAGCTCCAATTAAGGCCAAATACACATTTATTTGTGGAGGGCTCAAATGAGCTTTTATGCAAATGAAATTTGGTCAAGTTTCTATTTAGGTTGTATCCAAACCACAGTAACAATTTCAGAGTCATTAGGCCTGTCTAGCAGTACCTATAGTTTTAATAATATTAACTCTAAACTCATATGCATTTAAATTGATATATACATATATTTGTCTCATGTAGTCGCTAAGGTTGAGGAGGAGCCAAAAGTCTTAGAGTTCATAACTCCGGAAGAACAGCTAGCCTACGACCAACAGCAGCAAAGCAAGCTCCGGTTTGCATTATCCTTTTATAAACTTTATTGTTTTGAGAACTTACATTGAGTATCCACCTTCTTTATGCATTAGAGTATTGTTTGAAAACCCAAATGCATAGCCATGAAAACCCTGGTTTTGGGCTTAGGTTTTTAAACCTCGATTAGCTACTGCAATGCTAAGATGGTGTAGGATTCGGTACAAGTCAAATAGTTGGAACTGCTCGCGAGAATAGGCTAGAGGCACACTACTCGGGTAAAGATAGCAAATGGAACACATGGCAAGAAAAATGAGACCGAGCGGAGAATAAGGGCAGCAGGACTTTAGGGCCTGGGTGCCATAGCTCCGCTTGTGTCGATTGAGGACCGAGCCGTGTGCGGGCCTGTTGAACAAGCTAGAACAGTACCAAAGACCTACCGGATATATGGGAACCAGGAAACCGATGTAATTCGGGTAGCTAGGTGTTTAGGCATTGCTTTTCGTCCAGAGGGTAGGTTGAGAGCTTGAGGTGTAAATCGGCTGGCTGCACTGCGGATGCGCGCGTAGAGACCTCTTGCTCAAGATGATAGGACCAGTTCAACATTTGGCTGATGGATGAAAGGTGGTTGCATACGACGTCCGTGATGGTTGCTGTAGGCAACATAGAGTACGGGCGTACGTGATGGGTTATTCGGGTAACCCTGCAGGTGTAAATCGATTATAATCGCCATCCCTCGCGGTCAGTGAGTACCACTTGTTCATTGTACCGTGGCGTAGAAAGAACAGGCTAGAATCATGTTAAAAGGTTGTTGATTGAAAGATGTACCTTGGTTGCTAATGATATGTTGTAGTTTCGAGCAAACTAAAGTTCTTTTCAACCTTGGGCAAAGCACATGAGAGAAATGTGTTTCTTGTTTGATTGCGGCTCTCTTATGTGTATTAGCGTGAGTTTCTCCACAACTTGTGCTAAAATTTGAATGTAAGGTTCAACTAATTAGGCGTGTCCTTTGCAACTTACTTTCCTATTACACATTGCAATTCTAGCATGTAGAAGTTTCATGTATAGGAAAGACGGGTGGGTCTTGCTGAGCCATCGTGCTCACTGCTTGTGTTTGAAGTTTTTGCAGGGTGTTATGAGGAGGAGACTCCCGAGGAGAATACGGATCCACAAGATGGCAACCACGTCGAATGGGAGTCGTGCACGCCGCCATGTTAGTGTGTATGCGTGCTAGTGGGGACACGTTCACGGGCTGAACGTGAACTCTGCGCTTAGTCTACGCCCGTGAGTGTGGACTGAACGTATTTTTTTTGTAAACATGTTTATAAATTCTTTTATGTAATAAAACTTTGCTTCAGCTTTGTATCTTTTATGTGTGTTATCTAGTGTTGTACAACGTAGCACCCCTCATCGTGATCCAGGCTAGCCGAGGCCATTGGGCCCTCACATTTATCTATTGTTTTTTTCACAGATTCCTTGACCTCTTGATCAATCATACCTTCAATTTTCTTCTTGAACTTGTCACGTCTTCTATATAACTCTTTATCGTTTGGTTAACCATCTCTCTAGGACATCTAAGAAGAGATTGCTTGAACTCATCCACCGTGTTCAGGGTTGCCTAGGATAGCGGTAAGTTGGTCATTCTTCCTCTTTGGCTTGAAGAGATCCTTCTGTTGCTTTTCAATTACTTCTTTCATGTTTTCTCTACTTGATTCACAGAGTCAGGATTTTCAAGTTGGCCCTCGCTGGTCAAACCTGACCGAGCTAAGACCCACCACTTAGTTCTCTCATCACAACCTTGTAGCAGGTCAGGATTGCCCTTACTGATAGTTTACTATAATATTTTATTCCATTTCTCAACTTTGGGGCATATCCGGCAGACCCCAAGCGATGTTGGTATTTGTTCTTTTTCACAAGCTCTAACCTAGATTCACTTAGGGCTTTAGCCATAGGTGTGGTCTTTTGATGAACAAATTCTTGCCACTGAGCTTGTGTGATTTTTCCCATCTCCGGGCTAGGGACCTTATTGTCCTTAACATTAGCATTCATTTCACTCTTCCAGCCACGAAACTTCTTGCCGCAAGAGACCAATGTTGCTTTCTTTACAACTTCTTTTCTGCCTTTTGGGAACTTGAATTGTTTTTAACTTCTGCCACAACTCATTCTTGTCCGCCTTAGAGAATTTTCTCCAATTCTAGGTTGTGATTGGCACAAGCTCTCTAACAAGACAACCGCATGCATTTCGGTACTTTGTAACTGAATCCAGTGGTTCTTAGGGAAGCCCACCTGGACCGACACTTGTTATGTATATGATGCGGTTCAATGGACCCTTATTGGGACCTCGTTGCCCTCGTTTTCGCTTGACTAAATTTTAGGATTCAACCATTGGAGAACCTTCTGCGGTTTTAGGAGCCGAAGTGACCTCGTTGTCTTGGCAATTAAGCTAGGTAGAAAAGAATTATAAGGCTTCATATACTTGACAACCAACATTAACTTAAACTGCTGGAGTTAAGATTCGTGATCCATACCTCACCGGTAGGATCATATTCCAGGTCGAGATCCTCTGAAGTCTTTTTAATTTTTGTATTTGGAAAAGGATCCGATGGACAGTGATACGAGACTGAACTGCTAGAGTCACTAAACTCCACATTGTCGGCTTCATTGTTACTACCAGCACTAGTCTTCTTAGGGCTTTCCATGTTAGAACTTGGAAAGCAACAGAAGGGGTTTCTTGTTATAGTACTTAGTGATTACAAAGACATCCTAGTATGTAAAATCACATCCTAATATATAAAATAGAGTGAGCATGGTGAATTTATAAAGACAACATGTATCTTTATTATAGTACTCGATGATTACAAAGACAACATGGACTACCTGTTAGCACAACAAGACTATCTCCTTTAACAGAACAAGGATTCTAAACAACTAATTGGTGCCGGTATGAAACACACAGAAAATATAGAAGAAACAATTGAGCTAAATTTTCTTTACTTTTTGATGTAAACAATTAATTTGCTCTCTGGTCCACCTTCAAACAAAATCTAAATAATTAATCTAAGCAATTGTCAAGGTCTCTAACCATGTAATCTAAACAATCTAAAAGGGGGGGGGGGGGGCTCGGCGTAGTGCGAGAGCGCTGGCGGTGGTGGACGGTGGGGAGGGGGCAGCGCATGGTGGGGGTAGATGCCAGGAAGGAGGAGGCGGCGTGGTGCTGAGGCGGCGAGGGCGAGAACGATACTCGGCCAGCAGGGAGGGCGAGGAGGGAGGCGGCACGGGGGACAGAGAAGGGAGGAGGGAGAGAAGGGAGGAAAGAGGAGAGCGTACATAGATGGCAACGGCAACGGCGATGAAGCTCGGCGGCGAGGACGACAAGGACAAAGCTCGGAGGCGAGGGTTTTGGCGGCAAAGGAAAATTTTGGCAGCCTGACGGCGTCTATGTGAAATCCACAGGGTTGGGTTTTTTCGAGGAGACCGAGCGGCCTTATATAGGCGCAGATTTTCACAGGCGGCTCTTCATTAAACACCGCCTGTGAAGATGTATTACTGCAGGTGGTTTGTAAATTGTAATTTAGAACTGCCTGAGCGACCTTATATAGGTGCTGATTTCACAGGCAGCTCTTAGTTAAACACCGCCTGTGAAAAATATTTAAATTATGTTCTTTCTAGTATATTTGCCCATTGCCACTTTGCGCGCAGAGATAAATTGTAATTTAGAACCGCCTGAGCGGCCTTATATAGGCGCAGATTTCACAGGAGGCTCTTAGTTAAACACCGCCTGTGAAAAATGTTTAAATTATGTTCTGTCTACTATATTTGTCCGTTGCGATTTCACGCGCAGAGATAATAAATGTGCATGCCACAATGAACATATAGAACCGCAATCACATTGCAATTTAGAAATAAACAAATGCAGCTCAATGAACATTTCATAGTTTATACATATTGCATTCCCTCTAAACTGTACATTTCAGACTTATATTCCTATGAAGCTCCCATCGATTGATCTAAACTGTACCATTGAGCTTGCTCCCAAACAAGTCTCTTATATTCCTCTAGATCCTGAAAATAGCATTGACATTCTTTAAATTGACAAATGTCGAATGAGGAATGATATATAACCTAGGTTGCTCACTAACACGAAGTTACTAACCTTGATAAGTAGATTATAGCAATCATTCTCAACATCGGGCGCATTTGCCTGATGAAGCAAACGCTGAACTTCAAGTAGTAAAATTCTGACATTAATACTAGGACATCACCCCTACGAAATATCAATTTAAGCAACATAAGAAACCACTTCAAATAAGTTTGGCAACAGTTACTAATTACTTGAGAAGAATAAGTCAATCTTACAATCTCTTGATCAAGAACCCAAAGGCAGAGAAATCTTGAGCGATGGACATTCGGGTGGAAGAAACCAGGTGGAAAGGCGCATGTCGGAGGCACCAAGGGATAGTCCTCTAAGAAGGAGATTGTCAGTGGGTAGTAACCACCTTCCCAGTCAGTCTACAAAGGAAATTCATTAATAAGGGGGCGATCGTGGGCCGAAGAGGAGGTGCGGAGAACTTAATTGAGGCCGGTGGTGAAGAGACGGGCGAGATAAAAGCGCGTCTTCCATTGTTGACAAAGGGAGACGAGTGGCCGGAAAAGGAAGAGCTGTGGAGAACTTAATTGCAACCGGTAGTGCAGAGAAGTGCGACCGACGTGCGACCCTCCTCCTCGAAGATGAATTGAACACCGCCTGCAAAGATGTATTATCGCAGGCGGGTTTTAATATAGAATCACCCGTGAAAAAGTTTACTAAGTTTAGGATTAATTATTATTTTTTTACAAGCCCAAGTTCCAAGCTCTTGTAATATGATTTAGTATTACAGGTGCCCATTAAATTTCAATTGGAAAAACCTTTGAAATTGGTGAGAACAAGAAAAATGAATAAATAGTTTTTTTCTCATTTTTGTATCTTGCATAATACAAGGATTTTTTGAGTGAAATTTCTATTGGACTCTTTAGTCATCATACCAACCTCTATGATTTTTTTAGATTTTTACAAAATTGTTTGAATCAACGTGTGTTCAAAATTTGAAGAATGCCTCTTATGTATATGAGCATTTCATTAGAATGGTGGATAATTTGGATTTTGACATGTTGGATTGCTTTAAAAAAATTAACAAAATTCATACATGTATAAATAAGACAATATGTTCATACAAACCAACTTTCAGCAGAAGATCCATTATTTTAGGAGATATGAAAATCTGTATAATATGTGCATATAAATTAATTCTATATTTACCAAAATATAACAATGTTACCTATATAAGTTTAAAACTTTTTTTAGATATGGTCTATATTAATTTTTAAAGAATATAGAAAAAAATCATCGGGTTTGGACTTAATTTGCAAAATATATACATGTTTGAGTATTTACATTGGTATCTAAATAAAAAATGAAGCAAAGGAAGAAGAAACTGAACAGCAAACCTATGAAGAAGCAATTATCACAGGCAGTTTTTAATAGACCACCATAAAACCCGCCTGTGATAATGGACGACTCTATAAAGCACTGCTCGGGCACTGCAATAACCTAACTCAGGAGATTTCACATGGACGCCGTCAGGCTGCCAAAAAAACATTTGCCCCTCGCCGCCGCTGCCGCCATCCTGGCTGTCACCGCCGCCACCGTCCTCTCCCTCGCTATTGAGCCCACATCTCCGTTCCCGCCCTCGCCTGCAAGCACGCACACGTTGTCGTTCTCGGCTAAGTGCCATCACTGTACGCTAGCTTTATAAACCTTTTGTTCAACTTTCAGCCTTCACTTGCTTTCAAGAAATGGTTACTATCATATTTTTATTTTTACAGTTTGACATAGAAGATGGACCGCCGAGCGTGGATGTACAACATGCCAAGACCTGATCCTATGTACATTCAAAATGTTGCAAACTTTATTGAAGCATCCAAGAGACATGCGAATATGCAAAAGATAGATGACATATTATGTCCATGTATCGACTGTGAAAATAAGATTGCTTGGATAGATACTATAGTAATCTAATCTCATTTGGTGAAAAGGGGTTTCAAAAAAAAACTACACAATATGGACAGAGCATGCTTAGTTAGATACACATGAGGTGGATAAAGATGATGAGAGAGGTTCTGATGATGATAATGCTCATATCTATTATGGTAGTGACAATCAGGATGATGATGAGTTTGATTGTGAGGATATGTTGCATCACATCGAACCACATCTATTAATTTCAATGGGAGCAAGTAAAGGTTTGAGTAAAATCGAGACATTGCAAAATGTGGCGACAGAGCTTTTATATGATGAATCAAATGGTTGTGATAAAGAGTTTACTACACTGCGTGCAGTCTTAGAACTGCTAACGTTGAAAGCCACATACAAATGGTCCAATTGTAGTTTCTCTAATCTTTTGAATATTTTGGCAGAAATTCTTACAAATCCCAATAAACTGCCCAGAAGCACATATAAAGCGAGAAAACTTCTTTGCTCGATGTCACTAGGTGTGACAAAAATACACGCTTGTGTGAACCATTGTATTATGTATCGCAAAGAGAATGAGCTCGCAACTAGATGCCCCATCTGCGGTGTCAGTAGATACAAGAAGGACTACAATCACCAGTATGTTACCAACATGCATAAGACCCTGAAGAATAAGAAGAATATTGTTGCCCCTAAAGGTGACGATAATGATACTTCTGACGATGCAGACGGGAAGAATAAGAGAAAAATTATTGCATTGGTGATGTGGTACCTTCCAGTAATTGATTGCTTGAAGCGTTTGTTCTCAAACCCTAGGGAGGCTCAACATATGCGTTGGCATTCCGAGCAGCGCAAGAAAAATGAAGAACATATTTAATACCCTGGCGATGCAACCCAGTGGAAAAATTTTGATATCCAGTATCAAGAGTTTGCAAAGTAAATCAGAAATGTAAGGTTTGCCTTGGGTACAGACGGAATGAACCCGTTTGGTGAAAAAAGGAGCATACATAGCACATGGCCCGTGGTCTTAACGATGTACAACCTACCGATGTGGTTGTGTCACAAAAATAATATATTTTATTATACATTCTTATACAAGGTCCGAAACAACCCGGCATCAAAATTGATGTGTTCTTGGAACCTCTAATAGAAGATATGGCAAAACTGAGGAATGAATGGGTATGTACATGGGATGAGTACAAGCGGGAGTATTTCACGCTAAGAGCAATGATATTTGTTACCGTGCATGATTATCCCAGACCATTTACATTATCGGGACAAATGAAAGGAAAGAAAGGCTGTGTAAGGTGCGTGGATGTAACTGGATTTTTTGTACCTCACTTCATCCAGAAAGACGGTGTACAAGAAGATGAAAGAACAATTTGATAACACAATCGAAAAAAATACTGCACCAAAACCTTACAGTGGAAAACTCGTGTTCGAAATGGTCAAGAACATTCAGGTTGCTTTCGGTATGGTCAAAAAATGTAAAGGATCAAAGAGAAAGAAAACTACATCTTAGGGTGATACTACTGACATGGCTTTCAACAAACAATCGATTTTTTTCAAGTATCTTCCATACTGGAAGAACCTGGAAATTTGCCATAGTATTGATTTGATGCACGTTACAACGAATGTATTTGACAACATCATTGGAACCTTGCTGGACATGCCAAGGAAAACAAAGGATGGATTAAAATCACGCATGGACCTAGTAAATCTTGATATGAGGCTAGAGCTTCACCCGGTGAAAAAGGCCAACGGGAAGCATTACCTCCCCCTAGCCAGCTATAACTTGACACTAAAGGAGAAAAAGACAATTTGTGAATGCTTGCGTGGGATCAGAGTGCCCATGAGTTTTTCATCCAATATCTGCAAACTAGTCTCGATGAAAGACTTGTCTTTATTCGGCTATAATTCTCATGATTGTTACATGATGATGACGGTGTTCCTTGCCATTAAGGGTCGTCAAACCTAAGCATGTAAAACTTGTCATCACACGTTTGTGTTACTTCTTCAATGCAGTATCACAAATGGTGATAGCCTGGGAACACTTAAACTATTTGAAAACGTACATCGTCGAGAATATGTGCAAGCTTGAGATGTGTTTCCCACCATCCTTTTTGATATGCATGTACATCTAATCATACATCTTGTTGATCAGATAAAAGCATTGGGGCCACTATATTTACATCATATATTTCCGTTGGAGAGATATTTAGGAGTATTAAAGGGTTATGTGCAGAACCGTGCTCACCTAGAGGCTTCAATTATGGAAGGATACACTAATGAAGAAGTGATTGAGGGTTGCGCTGATTACATCAAAGATGGAAAGCTGATAGGTGTGCCTATACCAGTACATGAGGGTAGACTATGTGGCAGAGGCAAAGTGAGTAAGAAAACTATTATTGTTCAGGATTACAAATTAGTGCACTATGCATATTTTGGTGTACTACAATAGCTCGCAATTGCTTAGTCGTACATCGAGGAACACGAAATTGAGCTTCGCATAAAAAACCAAGGCCGCATGGAGGACTGGATCATAAAAGAGCACATAATACGTTTCACTGAATAGTTAATGGACAAAAATATACCGTACAGAGACTCTGATGAAGAGGCAATAATGAAGAAGTTAGCTTGTGGCCCATCTGCTTCGGTGACATCATGGCAAGCATATGACATGAATGGTTACACATTTTACACTAAGGAAGAAGAAGGTAAGAGTGTTGCACAAAATAGTGGTGGTCGTATAAAGGCTTATGATCCACAAGGGTAGAAGACCACATACTTCGGGTTCATAGAGAAAATATGGGAACTCGATTATGGCGAAAGAAGGTAAATGCCCATGTTTAAGTACCAATGGGTCCAACATCCTGATGGTGTGAAAGTGGACAACTATGAGCTGACAACGGTAGACTTCAACAAAGTGGGTTATAAAGATGACCCACGGGTTCTCGCCGATCGTGTTGCACAAGTTTTTTATGTACAGGATCCAGGAACTGAGAAGATGCACGTAGTTGTTTCTGGAAAGCAAAATATTGTTGGGGTTGAGAATGTTGGAGATAATAAAGAGGAATGTCCGGAAGAAGGAAGTCGAGCACTTCCGGAGTCTCCTCGCCTTCAGCGACTACACATAAACGATATACTATATGTCAATTTAAATGTAATGTTTAGAATTGGATAAGTAATTATCATAACTCTATCTAGCCCTCCCCTTTGGTTCTGAAATTTTTATGGTGACTTGGTAGGGTCCTAACCAGAGTCTTGACCAAGTTTCATTTGAAACAAAGTTCATTTGAGCCTTGTACAAATAAAAGCCTATTCGGTCAATATTAGAGCTTCTAAGGAATTCCAGGGGTTTTCATGGCTCCATCCCTTACTTTCCGGAAACTAGAATTTGAGATGGTTCTAATGGAATTGATTTCATGTCATTTGAAGAAGTCTAGTGGAAGTTATGCCCTAAGCAAGATTTGAGAAAATCTGAAAAATGTTTCTGTACATTTTTCTATTTTCTCAGGGCAGTTCACTTAATCACACCCTTAGGGGGACTAAAAGAACTTGGATGGGTTTGAAAATTTACTGTGGCTCAAGGATTTTTCAATGAACCTCCCAGCCGAATTTCAGAATTTTCCATGAAGTAATCCTCCAGGTAAAATTCCTAACAGTTTAAACTTTAGGGAATTAATTCTGGAAAACTATTAAGTTTCATGAGCTGAAATTTGTGTTGCTGGAAAGTACTCAAAAAGCTGAGTTCATCAACATTTGGTTCATTGAATTTGGACACTCCTAGCCAAAGTTATGAATTTCTAAAGTTTGGGCTGATCTCTAAATTATTTTCCTACAGAAATCATCTCCCGCGCTATCCCAGAGGCTGACAGCGGAGCCCGCCCGTGTAATTTAAAATAACCGCGCGTTCGCGCGTGCTTAACCCAGCAGCTGACACGTGGCACCCACGCCTTCGTCTACCTCCCGACGCCGCCGCCCCGAGCCGCCGGAGCTCCTGCGAGGTCGGCGTTCCTGGCGACCTAGCTCGCCGGCGACGGTGAGACTTGCCGCCCCCACATAATTTTGGACGCTGAACACGTTGGACATCATGCCACCGTCGGCTAACCGTCATAGCTCGCCGGCGACGAGCGCTATGTCTCTGTGCAACATCGGCAATGTGTTCCTGTCCTTCTGACCACCCCCTTTATGCGCTAATCGCGTCACCATGTCCAGGGAAGCCTCAGGCAACTTGGCATGACCTTGGTGGGGACGTAAACGGCCGGCAAGCCATACCTCACCGGCGACCCTCCCTTCTGCTGGAATGTTACTGGTGAAACCAGGGTTTGGAATGGTTGTTCCTGCGGGTTCTTGCTCGGAGAGACGCGCACAGGTTTCTAGAACGCGTGTGAGCTGCAGCTCGACCGGCGGTTGCTTCTGTGCAACAAATTTCGCCGACGACCGATTGCTAACCCTAAGGTGCACCGTGGCAAAACTCGGAATTCTCGCTCTACCCTACATGAAATGGTGAAAGGTTTCCTCCCACAGCTTCCTCACACGCGGGTGCACCTTTTCTTCTCTGGTGGTGGCGCGTGATGCAGCCTGGATCGGCCGGTCACCGGTGATCAGAGAGCGGCGGTGAAAACACTCGCGAGCGGAAGCAACTGCGGGGTGGGTGAGCGTCGGTTCAGCCGGGGCACAGCGAAAATGACCGAGTAGGCGTCGTGCTGGCGCTGTGACTCGCGATTTTCACCGTGTGGTGTCCTCTTCCACTCGGGCGCGGGAGTAGGAGCTGCCACGCGGTGAACGTCGGCTGCCGAGTGACTCGCACGAACAGACTTCGGTGCTAAGCCTTCTGACCAGTGGGCCCTCTTCTCCCCTCTAATTCTTTCTCCCCCCTTCTGCTGCAAATATCTCAACCACTCAGAATTGAATGGTAGACTTTGCCACAAAGGCATGGGATGAAATTTGAATTCTTCAACTGAATTTGATTTGGACAAATTTGCTGCCCATTTGAATTTAAAATTCAACTTCAGTTTGAATTATTGCAAATTGGGCTCCCGACAAGATTAAGTCCAATGGGGATGAAAATTGGTGGACTAACTCATAAAAATGTGCTGAGGTTGAATGTGAAGTCCACTTTTAGATTTAAGTGATGAAAGTTGCTGCAATTTGAATTTACATTCAAATTGGCCTCTTTTTCAAATGCCTCCAAAAGTGCCTCAAAAGTGTTGGATTTGCATTAGATTTGGCCTGAGCCTTCCCGAGAATATATAAGGTCTAGGGGTGAGCTCAACCTTGCATGTTCATGTGTAAAAATCCCACTTTTTGGATGTTAAGGCTTTACCCTCTAATCACCTTTTTATGGTGGTTGCTTGCTCTTCACAAATGTTCATGAGATATCCACAAAATGAGCTGTGGTGTTGTGGTGTGATGAACAAATTTTTGCAAGTCCCTTTTTTGGGCTTTTACATCCCTCCCCCCTTAAAAGAATCTCGTCCCGAGATTATAAAAGAAGAGGCAGCGATGTACTAAAAATTCACCCGTGCTGGGACATCATGAACTCCGGGTAGTTTGAGCGAAGGAATTCCTCGCTCTCCCACGTGGCTTCTTTGGCGGTGTGGTTGCCCCAGAGTATCTTGTAGAACCACAATGTTCGTCTACGGGTGGTTCACGCTTTCTCATCAATAATTGCCACCGGATATTCATCATATGTCAAATCCGGTTGCAGCTCGCCGATGTCTTTAGTGGGAACAGCAGCCGTATGCTTCAGACATTTTCGCAGTTGTGAAACATGGAAAATTTCATGAACACCAGCAAGAGATGCCGGTAGTTCCAGTCTATACGCCGCTGGTCCACAGTTCTCGGTGATAGCATAGGGTCCAATGAATCGGGGAGCGAGTTTCCCCTTCACACCGAATCGGTGCACGCCCTTCATCGGAGATACACAGAGGTACACGTGCTCTCTGACTTCAAAGTGCAGCGGTCTACGCCTCTTATCAGCTTGGCTCTTCTGCCGGGATTGAGCGGCCTTCAAGTTGGCTTGAATCATCCGAACGCGCTCTTCAGCGTCGTTTACCACATGAACCCCGAATGTGACCCTTTCACCGGACTCGCACCAGTTCAATGGGGTGCGGCATTTGCGACCGTAGAGAGCTTCATATGGTGCCATTTTGATACTCGCCTGATAGCCATTATTGTACGAGAATTCCGCCAACGGTAGATGATCATCCCAGTTCCTACCGTGGTGTATGGCACATGCTCTCAACATGTATTCCAGTACTTGGTTCACCCTCTCGGTTTGGCCATCTGTCTGAGGGTGATAGGCGGAGCTTCTAATCAGCTTAGTACCAAAAGCAGCGTGCAACTGCTCCTAGAAACGAGATACAAATAGTGCCCCTCGGTCTGAGACTATGGTCTTGGGTACTCCATGCAAGCATAATATTCTTGCAATATACAGCTCCGCATATCTGTTGGCATGGAAATGTGTATGCACGGGAATGAAGTGAGCCGACTTGGTTAACCGGTCAACGATCACCCAAATGGAATCATGTTTGTTACAAGTTGTGAGACCTATGTGTGCTGAATACATTGGCAATTAGGATAAAAGTTAGCATTAGCATTCAAAGTTTTGAATATTGCCAAAACATTCCTCTGTGGCAAGGTCCGACAAGTTCTTTGTTAGGTCCGCCAAGTGTTGGCAAGGTCCGACGCAAGGTCCGGAGAGCTCCTGCAAGGTCCGAAGAGCTTCTGTGAGGTCCGGAGCTTGTTTTTAGGGAGCTCCCGTGAAGTTCAACTCGTAGAACTGCAGCGTCTTGTTTTTGCTTTTAACTCGCAATGTTTCAAACTTGCTTTATGGGAAGGTTTGCTTAGTATTAATTTGCTAAGTTTTTGGTGTGTTTTGGTGGTTATGGCTGTTATCATTTGATATGGTTTGCAACATGCTTATGTGACGTGCTCATGTATGGTATTGTGGTTTTCGAACTAACGTGAGTCAAGTCGAGGACTTGTGCTCGGAAGAATTGGTTGTTTATTCCTGTGCAGGTGTTGCTTGAGTTCAAAACATGGCTGGTGACGGGATCCTTGGACTAGTCTCAGGGAGGAGATGAGGTTCCAACAACCAAGTTCGGGAGGAGCTGTGGTTGAGTTGATCGGGAGGTCGCGCAGCATGTTTGGATCAAGGGCAGTGCATATGAAGGTTGCGTGTACGTCATTGGAAGGTGTTTGCACGTGTGCAAGGAGTGCATGGACGTGGCAACATTGTTCCAAGGCGTGATGAAGAGAAGTGGACGTAAAGAATTGGTCGGAAAGGTCCAACCGGCTGGATTGCGTACTCAGGCTGAGGCTGAGTCGGATATGGCTCAAATATGGAAGATTTGAGTTGGTTATGATAGTATTTCGTGTGGGTCACGAATTTGAGTTGTTTTAGAAATGTTTGGGACGTTCCTAAGGTGTTTGGAAGTATTAAGATTGTTTCTATCTACGAATAGGAGAGTCCTGAGCAGTTATGGTAAGTTAGTATACGAGTCCAATTAGGAGAAGGAGTCCTAGATTGGATTGTTTAGCCTGAGGGCTGGCTATAAAAGCAAGGGAGGCCAGAGCTCTCGAGTGTAGAGAACTTTGGGCTGTTCCTCTTGTGTTTCTATTGAATAAAGTTCATAGTTTCGAGGAGCTTTTGTGCCTTGTTCGTCCGACTTGTTTTTCGTCAGGTCTTTCTCGCCGAGTTTCTGGACAGACCGACGTTGCTTCGGTGTTTCATTCATAACTCGAGTTTTACAGATCCGATTGACGTGATTATTTTTGGGTTGTCTTCACAACTCAATTATCTATCATCTGTGAAATTTTCACGATCTTCGGATCTGTAGTTTTTGAGATACACGAGTTTCTTTGCAGCGTTGCAGATCTGTTTTATATCGGGTAGAACAGATTGATCTTCGTTTAATGTTTTGATCGTATCTCAAGTTTTACTTCGTGTTTTCAAGTGATTCTTGTTGCATTAGATCTGTGACTTGATTCTCTACCTCTCTACTTGATTTGTCACGGTTGAACACGTTTGAAAACATTTGCACACACGGTTTCTTTAACCGATTGATTTTTTGCTGAGGGGTTTTTGTTGTTTCCGCTCCGAAAAGTTTTAATCTACCATTCACCCCCCTATGGTAGCTTTTCACGTGCTCTTCGATCCTACAATTGGTATCAGAGCCAAGGTGCTCTAATCTTTGTGATTTGCACGTGTTTTGACTAACCATCATAGAGAAGTACTCCGCAAAACCTTGTGTGTTCAATGGCATCGATTTTCAGGTTTGGAAGGCGCGGATGGAGGCCTACATACAGGCGCAAGGCTTCGCCATATGGGGAAAGGTCTACCGGAACTTCGATGTACCACCCAACGATCAAGTTACGTCTGCGAACATGAGAGATGTTGACAACAACAACAAGGCTCGCAACTTGATCATCCAAGTATTGACTCAAAGCGACTTCGACCGTGTTGCACACCTCCGATCTGCATATGATGTTTGGAAAGCTCTTTGTGACTACCATGAAGGATCTAATACGATCAAGGAGGTATAGCAAGATATGTTCAAGAAAGAATACATGCGTTTTGAGATGCAACCCGATGAGTCAATTGACGACCTTTTTGCTCGCATTAATAAAATTCTCAGCAACTTGCGTAGTGTCAATGTTAACTTTTCAGATGCTGAAAATGCTAGACAATTGTTAGAAGCATTAGATATTTCAATTTGGGAGATGAAAGTTACATCTATTCGTGAATCTACTGTCATGAGTTCTCTTACTTTAGACGTGCTTTATTCTGAATTGAAAACTCATGAAATTGACATCATCTCACGTAAAAACCCCAACAAGTCTATTGCATTTGTTTCGCAATGTGACATGTCTAGTTCTAGTCAATCATCATCTAGTGGTGCACTCTCTTTGCTGTCCTCTCTAACCCTTGAACAGATTGAAGAGTTTCCAGAGGAGGAGCTTGCACTCATCTCTACTCGGTTCTCAAAAGCATTGCAAAATGTGAGAACTAGAAGGAGAGGAAGCTCCGGACCTCAACGATGTTTTGAATGTGGTAAGACAGGACATTTTCGTACGGAGTGCCCTAACCTTTCAGGTCCGACTTCATGTGAAGAAAAGCAAGCAAGGCCGAAGAAATTGTTTGCAAAGAATAAGAAGAAGAAAGATTTATAAATGTGCAACATAGTGCATAGTATGATCTCTGCACTTCAAGATTTCGGCTCAAGTGATGTGGACACCGGTAGTGATGAAGATGAAGAAGCTATGGCAAATATGTGCTGCATGGCGAGCAAGTCAAGTTCAAGCTCCAAGGAGGCAGAACACAACAGCGACGATGTAGAGGTATGTCCCACTTGCGAAGAAATATGTGATGCTATTTCTCGTGCCACTGTTATATTAAAGAAAAAGAATAAAAAACTTAGGAACAATGCTGTTAAAATTAAATCACTAGAATCTGAAATTAATTGTTTAAAAACTTTGATTCCTAGTGATGATTCTTGTTCCTCATGTGATTTGATTTATGAACAATTATCCTCTTTAAGAAGTGCTCACGCATCTACACTTGATAAACTTGAACTTGAAATTGAAAAGAACAAAGAGCTTGCTGCACTTAATGATAAAAATTTGAAAGATGCTTGTTGTTCTACAATTGATTTGCATTGTTCTTCATGTAATGATCTGAATAAGAAACTAAATGATGCTATGAATGAGATTTCTATTTTGAACAATGCTTTACGTGTGCATGAAGTTAAATATTGTTCAAATTGCAAACTATAAGGAAAAACTTCATGTGAAAACTGCTTTGATCTGTCCAATAAACTTGATGACATGCATAGGACACTAGATCGGTTTTCTAATGCAAATAAGAACCTAAACTTGCTGCTGAATTCTTCCAAGTCTTATAATGATAAAACTGGTTTAGGTTTTAATTCTCATGCTCATGCTAAGGCACACCCACCTAAAGTTGTAAAGTCATTAGGAAGCGGTTTGATTCAAACAGCTCCTAGACAAAAAGAGGTGATTTTCAAATCTGCAGTACTGTCCCATTCGGGTTCAAATAAACGTGTTGCTTGCTCATCTAGACATAATAATAAGGTTATTTTTCATTGTACCTACTGTGGTAGAGATGGTCATGTCATGGACTTTTGTTATAGACTAGCTAAACACGATAAGAAACAAAGAATACTTGCTAGATCACATAACAACCAAGCAAAATCTGTTAGACCGAATGTTCGGAGCTTGCAACCTGCTGTAATGAGTCAAAAACTTGCTCCCGGACCTACTGTTTTCTTTGCTACATATAACACATCTTCTAAGTCAGTAGTTGGGAACGAAAATTTTCGATGTTTGGCTCATAAACCTACTGTACCTTCTCAGCTTTCGCGTGTTATTCCTGCTGGACGTCGTGTGACTCAGTACTGGATTCCTAAAAGTCTTTTAACTAACCCCAGTATTGAGTCATCGACGTATTGTGCTGCTGTGTAGGTTTCACGTTTGAGGAAGGAGAACATTTGGATTGTGGATTCAGGTTGCTCACGCCACATGACCGGTAACAAAGAATGGTTCTCCTCTCTCTCTTTTGTGCCACGTGTAGAAAATGTTACTTTCGCCGATAACTCTTCTACTCCCATAATTGCTAAAGGTTCAGTTAGAGTAAACAATCTCTACACTTTGAAGATGTGGCACTTGTTAAAAATTTGAAATACAACTTGCTTTCAGTTTCACAATTGCTAGATGAAAATCTAGAGGTTAGCTTTGCTAAAAATTGCTGCAAGGTTGTAGATTCAAAAGGTCAGCTTTTGTTTAACATGTCTAGGTTTGGAAGAGTTTTTAAAGCTGATTTTGATTTGTCAACTTCTAAGCATCGGTGTCTAGTTGCTAATGATACAAAGGATCTATATTTTTGGCATCTTAGACTTGGTCACATAGGCTTTGATCATCTCACTCGTGTTAGTGCTCTCGATCGCATACGTGGGCTGCCGAAACCTAAAAGGACAATGATATTGTGTGCTCTTCTTGTAGACATGCTAAGTTTGTTGCAGGTTCACATGCTCCTCTCACAATGACCATGACAGCTGAACCGGGACAACTTTTACATCTTGACACAGTAGGTCCGGCACGTGTTCAATCCTTCGGAGGTAAATGGTATGTGCTTGTGATTGTTGATGATTATTCCAGATATTCTTAGGTTTATTTTATGGCATCTAAGAATGAAGCTTTTAGTCATTTTAGAACTTTATCTCTTAGATTATCTATTGATCACCCAGGACCATTAAAAGCAATTAGAAGTGATAACGGAACTGAATATAAAAACCAATCCTTTGATCACTTTTGTGCTGAAAATGGAAAAGATCATCAATACTCTTCACCCTATGTACCACAACAAAATGGTGTCGTAGAAAGAAAGAACAGGACCATAGTTGAGATGGCTAGGACTATGCTTGATGAATATCAAACTCCTAGGAAATTTTGGGCTGATGCAATTGCAACCGCTTGTTATGTCTCAAATCGTGTTTTCTTGCGTGCTAAGCTTGGAAAAACCCCATATGAGCTCCGGTTTGGACATAGGCCTAGTGTTACACACTTTAGGGTTTTTGGTTGCAAATGCTTTGTTAAGAAACATGGTAATCTTGATAAATTTAAAGCTAGATCTGTTGATGGCATGTTTCTTGGTTATCCATCTCATACTAGAGGCTACCATGTGCTTTTACTTGACACTAACAAAATTGTGGAGACTTGCTGTGGGGACCATCCCGTGGTTCACCCACTCCAGGATCGCATAGGGTGGTGCCGTACGATGCGGCACCCAACAGCACACACGAAAAGAATAAAGAACAACATACAAACTTTTATTTGATATAAAACAGCGGAAGTCTTTTACAATATATAACTATACAGCGGAAGTAATGTACAATAGTAGCCTCTCATCCTAGCTATGCAAAAGTGCAGCCGTCCATCCCGGGGACGCTACATGCTAGCAGCATGAAACCGGAGATCACGGCGGCGTGCAGGGCTCCATCTCGGCCGTGTACCCTGACGGGGGCATCGTCTCATCCTCGGAACCCTCCTCATAGCTCTCACCTGCATACAGCTCAAATATTGCGCTTGTTGTCTTCAGTGCCCACAAATCCTGGCGCATACTGCGCCAGCCGGTTGAATAACCTGGAGTATTGTCGTAGCGCTCCTCTCGCCTTGTCGTAGCGCCAGGAACTCCTGGAGCTTCATTTCCATCACACCGGGAGGTATGTGATAGGCGCGGAACGCCTCCCGGAACTCCGTCCATGTGACGGCATGGCCAGCCGGCAAGGAGGCGGTGTAATTCGCCCACCATGTACCGGCCTCTCCTTGAAGCTGTTGCGCTGCATACAGCGCCTTCTGGTGTTCGGTGCATCGTAGCAGCCCGAACTTCGCCTCCAGAGTGCGGATAAAGCTGTCCGCCTCCAAAGGTTCTTCGGCCTCCGTGAAGACCGGTGGATGAGTCGCCATGAATTCTGAATACGAACTTTATTGGGGCTGGCGTTGCCCATTGTCTTGGCGTCCTCCCTGATGGGACGCATTCTGCTGCACCAACATCTGCAGTAACTCAGTTTGCTCGTCGAGCGAGCCGAGCACTGCGGCGAGAACCTCCGCAAGATTCCTTGGAAGTTCTGGCGGTGGAGGAGGTGGTTGCTGCTGCGTCGTGGTCTGCTCCGGAGGTGGAGACTCATCACCACGAACTTGACTCGGACCTCCCTCCTCTTGCGTTGAACGTGTCCGCACCATTCTGCATCCATACCATTCAAACGATCAGCACATGTGGGTTTAGCTCATCCAGTCTATACAATAGTAATGCGAGAATGGGATAAACAATGCGCATAACAATCACACATATGGATAAAGTATAAACTTTATGCACCATATACATCCCTGGACCGTGTCATACGATCGAGTTCCAAAGTATTGAGATTTATGGGTTAAAAGTTCATTTCGACCATCGGGGTCACCACGGGATGTTAAGTATGTTAGCATGCGTAATTCCTCGCTATTGTATTGGACCCAAACATGTACTAACTCGAAGTGATATGTCAAATGCATAAACCCTTCAACTCTAACTCGCTGTTTTACAACAGCCACTGGACGTCAAACGGTGAAGCTGAGTGTTTTGGTTGAAATACAGAAAATTCCAGAGAGCATTTGGTCTGCCCTGTTTTTGGACAGTACCTACTCATCTGAGACTTTCCTCCCTTTGGAGGGAGATTTTGTTCTGGAACTCTACAGAAAAATTGTAGAGGACTTCAAAACCTTTCCAGAATGGTATCCCCCACCTCCATTGGTTCAACCAATATTAAGTTATGCCCTGTTCAATTTCAGAAAAATTTCTGCCGAAAACAGGGGAGATTGTTCCTAAGTTTTTGAGATTGAATCTATACTCCCAATTGACTCTTAGTTCAATATAGGCGTTTACTAACCCCTAAATGAATTTCTAAACCTCATTGTGACTCTTTTCTTTGAAAATAAACTTTTATGCAGTCGGTACTACGTTTCCTCACCAAAGAAAAATCCTAAACCGGTATTCTGGCATATACGTGTCAAATGGTGGAACTAAAGACGTCACTCACAAACGGTTTCTACACGTTATGCACTAACGTGGTTAGTGTACCTGCAGAAGAACACACAATAATTGTGCACACAAGGGTTTTTGACATTTCAGGCAGTTCCATATCATGATAAAAACATACGGTCCGTATCATTGCCATACGGATCGTCCTTGAGTCAAGCCACGTCTCAAGGTACATGGTCGTGTTTTCACACCACACGACGGGGAACCCGAGTAGAGCGCGAAAGGGTCGTCACGGTGGGGAATTTTATCAACCCAACGGATACCACCTACTGCCTCATGACCGTTGAGGCACGCCGATGGCGAGCGCTGCGTATGGCCTTTTGAACATTGAACGTTCAAGAGTTGCGTACTATCGTGTTGCTTACCACACGATGGGTATTCTCACTTTTGCCTAAAGCACGCTGGAGATCAGCATTTTCATATGCTCTCAAAACCATTAAGAGGTTCAGAGACTCATATTCACTACCGTGCCAAGCCACGGTATATCATTCCATACTATTACTCGCATGGCGAGTTACCGCAATTGATCTTCCTGCGGTGGCGTACCTTACCTCTTACCTGATGTCGAAACGTCATTACAGAATATATAACAAGTAAGTTAGCTTTTCCACCTTAGTAGCTACTACTATCATAGACCTTATGTGGGCTTAATGACTAATCCTCACTCGACTACTTCTAAGTTTTCAAAATAGGCTCTTTTCGAGCGTGCTATTCCCAAATGCGGCTCTGATACCATGACTGTGGGGACCATCCCGTGGTTCACCCACTCCAGGATCGCATAGGGTGGTGCCGTACGATGCGGCACCCGACAGCACACACGAAAAGAATAAAGAACAACATACAAACTTTTATTTGATATAAAACAGCGGAAGTCTTTTACAAAGTATAACTATACAGCGGAAGTAATGTACAATAGTAGCCTCTCATCCTAGCTATGCAAAAGTGCAGCCGTCCAGCCCGGGGACGCTACACGCTAGCAGCATGAAACCGGAGATCACGGCGGCGTGCAGGGCTCCATCTCGGCCGTGTACCCTGACGGGGGCATCGCCTCATCCTCGGAACCCTCCTCATAGCTCTCACCTGCATACAGCTCAAATATTGCAACCGTGAGCACGATGGCTCAGCAAGGCTTAACCGTCTGACCTAGGCATGGAACTCTACATGCAGGGAGGTGTATGATAGGAAAAGGAATTTGCGACAAAGACACGCCTATAAGTTGATCCTTACTTTCAGTTTTATAGCGTCAAATTAATGTGCCTTAGGCAGCCCTCACATCGGAAGTCCACAATCAAACAAGAAACGCTTTCCTCCGATGTGGTGATGCCCAAAGCGGAAAGAAAACTTAATTAGCTCTACATCTACAGCATACATGGTTTCCAAAACATTAATATATCATCACAGCATATTATCATTCAACTGTCTTACTTCACTTCTTACTACGTCACGAAACAGTGAACAAGCGGTACTCAAATAACCGCGAGGGACGGTGATTGCAATCAGGAGACACCCGGACAACACGTTGCATACACCCACTTTCAGAAGCGTGATTCCACACCCCTTCCTACTCTGTTGTACGCAACCACCTTTCAAAGGCAACCCAAACACCGAACCGGTCCATCCGTAACGGGTAGGAGGTCCCCGCGTGGAGCGTG
Organism: Neostapfia colusana; assembly: GCA_030760725.1. Lineage (NCBI taxonomy): Eukaryota > Viridiplantae > Streptophyta > Magnoliopsida > Poales > Poaceae > Neostapfia > Neostapfia colusana. Next base: position 81,331,863 of record JASWHV010000008.1, on the reverse strand, counting down.
ACTGTGCCCACCGGCAGATTTACATCTTGCTACCCTCAACCCACTCCTGTTTACGGTTGGGTAAGCCTCGGCACCCAGGTTAACCATTTACATCGATTTCCTGCTTATGTCAGTATGCCATCCGGTACTGTTCGATACTTGTTCAGCAGGCCCGCACACGACTCGGTCCTCAATCGACACCAACAGGTCTACGCACGTGAGACCTCCGCTCACTGCTTCCTACCCCCCCCCCCCCCTGCTGGGTCTCATTTTTACCACTCTTAAGCCATTTTCTATTCTGACCAAACCGTGTGATAAACCTTACCTCGCGAGTAGATTCCAACTACTCGACTTCTACCGAGGTCCTAAGCATATTAGCGGGGCCTTGTCTACTCATCGGCTCTATAAGCTACCCAACCCTTCATAGGATTTAAAAGGTTATGCAAGTGGGGTTTCAAACACCTTAACTCTAATGGAAACATTCACCCTAGACATAAGTGATACAAATAAAGAATTTTATAAAAGGTACTTAAGTGCAAACCGGGGCTTGCCTGGTTGCGAGTCAGAGAAGAAGTGAGCTTCTGGTGGGAGGACGTCCAAGGGCTCCGGTGCGTCCTCAACTTCAGTCACTATTATGAAATGTAATAAAATACATGTGTAAGTATTAAGGATTTATAAGAATTAAACTACTATTCATAGCTATTGCTATTTAGGATCCTTAATTGGCTATGGGATTTTTACAGTAGATACTAGACTCTCTAAGGATGATTTGAGCCAAATTTGGAGACATGTCATTGCACAATGTAGTCTTTAAAATTCCTACAAGTACAATGCTTCTCTGAATTTTGAACCCAATTCAGGAGCTTTGACATAGCTAATAGTGGAAGGTCTGATTAGGGTAAGTCTCCATGGTGCTAAACAAAATTTATTTCACCATTTTTGGAGCTACCATCAGAGAGATATGAATTTTTGAAGTTTGGACAGGAGTGCTGAACAGTTTCTGTTTAAATTTGAATTTTCAAAAAAAGGCTGAATTTGGGAAGGTAATTTGACCTAGCAAATGAACTCCAATGAAGCTCAAATTTTTACTGGAGATCAGTAATGTCATGAGGAACTTCCTGGCCAAATTTGAAGAAATTCCATAACAGAGATATTCTGGACTAAATTCCCAAAGATTTAAATTTGATGAATCTTGGAGAAATATCCAGAGATCTTCAGATCAATTTCTTTGCATTTATGCAGAGTACTGACTGAGAGAAATCCAACAAAATTTGTTTCACAAATTTTGGACATCCCTACAGAAAGTTATGGAGGTATGAAGTTTGAACCAATTTTCTGGAAATCAATTCTATGATTTTTAGCTAATTTATTTAATCCTGAGATAACCTACTGATTAAGCCCTCTAAATAAGCTCCAAAAATCCTAAAATTTTTACTGGAGGTCAGGCACTATGAAAGGACTAGCTGCCCAAATTTGGGAATATTTCATAAAGAATTGCTCCTGTAATAAATCACTAAAGGATTTACTTAAAACAATTCTACAGAAATTCCTGGGAATTCTCATAGCATGCAATTTGTTCCTCTGTAAAGTACTCCTCCTAAGGATTCAGACAAAATTCGTCTCACCCTTTTTAGAGCTGTCTACACAAAGTTATGAATTTTTCAAACTGTGATAGCTCTCTGTTTAAAATCTACACAGAGACTTAACAGGGGGGCCCACTGGTCGGGTCCTTCTTCAACATCCCGCCAGAGGCGCGCGCGCACACCAGTTCAAATCGTGGCATGGCTCGTTCTTCCTCATTTCTCCACCAAATTAGCTCCGGTTTTGCCCTACATGCTCCTGGGAACATGGCGCAGCTGCCGGGCAAGGTTTCCACGCATGAAAACGGCCAAAAACAGGCCGGCACCGGTGGGGCGGCTAGGGAGCTCGGCATCAACGCGTTCTGGCGCGTTCGAAGCTTCTCCCGGCGAGCTACCTTGCCCTAAAGCATCACCAATGATCGGGGAACATGGAACGCAGGCTAAACCTTGCAGCAAATGACCGGAATATAGGGTTCACCGTAGGACCGACCCATTTTCGCCGCCGCCGGCAATTTCTCGTCGCCCGGGGCGTGTGATGGACGGTTTGATGCGTGCTTTGGCGTGGGAGGGCGCTAGGATCCCTAGTTTCTGTGGCTTGAATTGTAGAACCGATGATCAACCGCGTTGGACGAATTTCCAGTTTTGGTGTGGGTCGGTTCTTCACGTGTACCGGCGCCAAAATCCAAATTCCAGCGAGACAGTGATGGGGAAGGGCAAGGGGACTGCGGTAGCATGATCTACACACCTGGGCGCACCTTAGGGAGGTGCTGGACGTTCAGGAAAGGAGTTGGAGCGGCTGTAACTCGAAGAGCAGTGAGGGGCGACGTGCTCTGTTTCCTCCTGGTGAAAAACAGGTTGGGCACTGCGAGGGGAGCTTGGGGATGAGCTGAGGAGCGGTGGAACATGTTGAGGGGTCGCTGGCACAGCTCCTGGGGCAATCAACTGGTGCTGGGGGTGACTGGAGGGTGCTGAAGCACGAGCACAGAGGGGCAGAGTGGTTCTTCGCTGGGCGCTGGAGCACGGATGAGAGCTTCAGTGTGCAGAGGTGAAAAACTGGAGTTGTGCCTCTGCTTTGATAGCAATCCACAGATTAAGTGCTGCCTTCAGGAGCAATCTGAAGCAAGCAGCTCGCTGGAGAGGAGATGCAGCACGGTGGCAGCTCGAGAAGGACTCGAACAGAAGCAAATTGCCCCTGTTATTTCATGTGTCACTGCCATGTGGGTCCCACCTCACCTAATAGCTCTGATATTTTTCTCCAAATTAAATTCTTTGCTTCCTCCCAAAGTCATGGTTTGAATTATTTTAATTCAAATGATTTGAATTCTAGTGTGGAATTTGAACTGACTTTAGTTATTTGAATTTGAATTGGAATTTGAATCTTCCCTTTTGCATTTTTCCAAAAGCATAGCAAACCAACTCAAATAATTCTGAATTTTGGCATGGCTGCTAATTCAAATGTGAGGAACACACTTGTGGAACCAAATTTGCAAATTGAGGGAATTGGAATTTGAAACTGAATTTGAAATTCAGATTAGAGGGCTTCCTCTTTTAATCCCAAACAAATATGAAAACTCCTCCAAATGAGCTGAAATTTGGAAGGTTAAATATTTGGACTATGAAGATCCAAGCTGTGCATTCAGATCTCCATGTTTGGAAGTTTTTGGGAAGTCTAAACCCTCACTTTGGACTTACACCATTATAATTCAAAGTTTTAATTCTCCTCATTTTTCATAAGTGCACATGAGCAGAATTTTCTTGCTACCACTTTTGGGGATTTTACACTTGCGAGGTTTCTTTTGATGAAGCTAGCCCAAGTATTAGCTCCGATATTACAGGTCCGGATCCATATCCGCAGGGGGAGAGTATTTTTATTGAAGAAGATGAAGAAGTGGTGCTGCTGCCCGAAACCTCGGAAGTAAATAACGATCAAGCTGCTGATTTTGCACCACAACCAGCACCAACAGTCACTACTGCTGGTTCGGACCTTCCTCAATCAACAAGCTCTCCTAATCAAAGGTCCGAACATGAAGAAGAAGGTGCTTGTGAAGTGTCTACTCCCCTCCGAGTACTCAAAAGTCATCCTCTACAACAAATCATTGGAAGCTTGCATGAACGAGTCACTCGGTCCAGGTTTTGCGATCCAAACTCTCATGCTCATTCTGCTTTTGTTGCTTCTTTTGAACCCAAGGATATATCACACGCACTCACTAATGACTCTTGGATTAATGCCATGCAAGGAGAGTTAGAAAATTTTGAAAGAAATAATGTTTGGAAACTTGTACCTCCACCTCAAGGTCACACATTAATTGGAACTAAATGGGTATTTAAAAATAAGCAAAGTGAGGATGGGGTTGTGGTTAGGAATAAAGCTAGGTTGGTTGCTCAAGGTTTCACTCAAATTGAAGGTCTAGATTTTGATGAAACATTTGCTCCTATTGCTAGATTAGAAGCTATAAGAATTTTATTAGCATTTGCTGCATCTAAAGGTTTCAAGTTATATCAAATGGATGTTAAAAGTGCTTTTCTTAATGGCTACATAGAGGAGGAGGTTTATGTTAAGCAGCCACCAGGTTTTGAAAATCCAAATTTTCCTAATCATGTTTACAAACTGTCCAAAGCCTTGTACGGTCTAAAACAAGCCCCTAGAGCATGGTATGATAGGTTAAAAACATTCTTACTTGAAAAGGGGTTTTCCATGGGCAAGATTGATAAAACTCTTTTTGTACTTAAGCATGGCAATGACTCATTATTCGTTCAAGTGTATGTGGATGATATTATCTTTGGTTGTGCTTCTCATGATCTCGTGTCCAAGTTTTCAGCTATGATGAGTTCAGAATTTGAGATGAGTATGATGGGAGAACTCACATACTTTTTGGGGCTGCAAATCAAACAAACAAAAGAAGGAACTTTTGTGCATCAAACTAAGTATACAAAGGACCTTCTTAAGCGCTTCAACATGGACAAATGCAAGCCTCTTCGGACACCAATTGGAACAGCAACAATAATTGAACTTGACGAAGATGGTGACCCTGTCGATAAAAAGGAATACAAATGTATGATTGGATCACTTTTGTATCTCATGGCGTCAAGACCGGACATACAATTCAGCGTATGTCTTTGTGCATGTTTTCAAGCTTCTCCACGTGCTTCACATCGCCAAGCCATCAAAAGGATTCTCAGGTACCTACATGGAACTCAAGAATTTGGCATTTTTCTTCCTTCTTCCTCAACCGTTTCTTTGAAAGCTTTTTCGGGTCGTTGTCATTTTCTTGGTAATTCACTTGTTGCTTGGTCCTCTAGAAAACAAAGTTCAGTTGCACAATCCACGGCCGAATCTAAATATGTAGCTGCGGCTAGCGCTTGCTCACAAATTCTTTGGATTGTTCAAACACTTAAGGACTATGGGGTTGATTTAGATAGTGTTCCACTGTTTTGTGATAACATTAGTGCAATTTGTATTGCTAAAAACCCCGTTAAACACTCTAGAACTAAGCACATTGACATTAGGTATCACTTTCTTCTTCATAATGTTGAAAAAGGAAACATTGTGCTCCACCATGTCGATAACGAACAACAATTGGCTGATATTTTTACAAAACTTTTGGATTTCACTTATTTTTGTTTCATTCGTAGTGAAATAGGGGTTATGCATCCTCATGGCTTAAATTGAGGGGGAGTTTTTGAAACTTTGAAAGTCTATGTGTGAATCTAAAACTAAAATAATATGAGCATAGTATTTCATACATATATGACTTTGTGATTCCTTTTACAGGCTGAAAGTTCTTACTACATTACTCATGTTATACATTTTGTAATTTTTGCCATGACTAGTAATTGGAATAATTACTTACACTAAATCTGGTCATGATCGAACTTTCTTGCTGTTTTGAACTTGTTGCGTGCTCACAAGTGCTTTTAACATAAAAAATTAATCAAGTGATCAGCTCACATGTTGAGTTTTCAAATAAAAAATTGAGAAAAGATCAAGAGAATATGCATGCATCGCACTTCTTCTTTTGAGATTGCTTATCATTGCACTAAGATATGAACTTGGAAGGAATTGTGTATGACTAAAACCATGTCCTTAAGCTTCTGATTGTCAAATGACATAGGCTTGGCTTGCTTGGTTAGAATAAGGCTGATGCGGCATATAATCTCTTGCAAATATGATATGATCAACTTTGTGCCTTAAATGATTATGAATAATAAAAATGCAGCAACAAGTGTCATGTTTTCAGTTTTTGAAATAGTTGAGTAAGGGAGATCATGACTTGCTTAAACTGAAAAATACATTTGATCTCTAGCATGGCTTACACTACTTTATGTATCTCATTGATGTGATAGTGTAAGTAACCTGATAGTATGACTTGGATGAGCTTTGTTTTGTATGTATATGTTATAATATGGTCATAACATTTAAAAATTTCTCTTTTGAACCTTGCTGAATACATTGTCAAAGGGGGAGAAATATGTATAAGGAGAGATTTTTTTACACATTGCATATGTTATACACTTTCTTCCTTCTCTGATTTTAAAAAATGGGGAGAAATTAATAAAGGGGGAGAAATGAGTTTTCAAAGCTTTTCAAAACTTTTCATAAGCCAATGTTTGGATTTTAATTGGTGTTGCCAATGCATTCATCAAGGGGGAGATTGTGAGACCTATGTGTGCTGAATACATTAGCAATTAGGATAAAAGTTAGCATTAACATTCAAAGTTTTGAATATTGCCAAAACATTCTTCTGTGGCAAGGTCCGACAAGTTCTTTGTTAGGTCCGCCAAGTGTTGGCAAGGTCCAACGCAAGGTCCGGAGAGCTCCTGCAAGGTCCGAAGAGCTTCTATGAGGTCCAGAGCTTGTTTTTAGGGAGCTCCCGTGAAGTTCAACTCGTAGAACTGCAGCGTCTTGTTTTTGCTTTTAACTCGCAATGTTTCAAACTTGCTTTATGGGAAGGTTTGCTTAGTATTAATTTGCTAAGTTTTTGGTGCATTTTGGTGGTTATGGCTGTTATCATTTGATATGGTTTGCAACATGCTTATGTGACGTGCTCATGTAAGGTGTTGTGGTTTTTGAACTAACGTGAGTCAAGTCGAGGACTTGTGCTCGGAAGAATTGGTTGTTTATTCATGTGCAGGTGTTGCTTGAGTTCAAGACATGGCTGGTGACGGAATCCTTGGACTAATCTCAGGGAGGAGATGAGGTTCCAACAACCAAGTTCGGGAGGAGCTGTGGTTGAGTTGATCGGGAGGTCGCGCAGCATGTTTGGATCAAGGGCAGTGCATATGAAGGTTGCGTGTACGTCGTTGGAAGGTGTTTGCACGTGTGCAACGAGTGCATGGACGTGGCAACATTGTTCCAAGGCGTGATGAAGAGAAGTGGACGTAAAGAATTGGTCGGAAAGGTCCAACCGGCTGGATTGCGTACTCAGGCTGAGGCTGAGTCGGATATGGCTCAAATATGGAAGATTTGAGTTGGTTATGACAGGATTTCGTGCTAGGCACGAAGTTGAGATATTTTAGGAATGTTTAGAACGTTCCTAAGGTGTTTGGAAGTCTCACGATTGCTTCTATCTGCGAATAGGAGAGTCCTGAGCAGTTATGGTAAGTTAGGATACGAGTCCAATTAGGAGTAGGAGTCCTAGATCGGATTGTTTAGCCTGAGGGCTGGCTATAAAAGCAAGGGAGGCCAGAGCTCTCGTGTGTAGAGAACTTTGGGCTGTTCCTCTTGTGTTTCTATTGAATAAAGTTCATAGTTTTGAGGAGCTTTTGTGCCTTGTTCGTCCGACTTATTTTTCGTCAAGTCTTTCTCGCCGAGTTTCTAGACAGACCGACGTTGCTTCGGTGTTTCATTCATAACTCGAGTTTTACAGATCTGATTGACGTTATTCTTTTTTGGTTGTCTTAAAAACTCAATTATCTATCATCTGTGAAATTTTCACGAGCTTCGGATCTGTAGTTTTTGAGATACACGAGTTTCTTTACAGCGTTGCAGATCTGTTTTATATCGGGTAGAACAGATTGATCTTCGTTTAATGTTTTTATCGTATCTCAAGTTTTACTTCGTGTTTTCAAGTGATTTATATTGCATTAGATCCGTGACTTGATTCTCTACCTCTCTACTTGATTTGTCCCGGTTGAACACGTTTGAAAACATTTGCACACATGGTTTCTTTAACCGATTGATTTTTTGCTGAGGGGTTTTTGTTGTTTCCGCTGCGAAAAGTTTTAATCTACCATTCACCCCCCTCTGGTAGCTTTTCACGTGCTCTTCGATCCTACAGAAGTCAAGGGTAATCCCACAATTAAATCCATGCTCACATCCTCCCATTTCCATGCTGGAATTTTCAGGGGTTGCAGCAGCCCTGATTTCCTCATATGATCAGCTTTCACTGGTCTACACGTATCACACTCGGATACGTACTTAGTCACTTCCCGCTTCATCCGTGTCCACCAAAATTTCTTTTTCAAATCTTGGTACATTTTGTTTCTGCCCGGATGAATGGAGTATTTATACAAGTGAGCTTCATCAAGAATTTTCTTCCTCAGCTCCATGTTCCGGGGTACGACTATGCGGTCATTGAACCACAACATCCCCTCATCATCTTTCCAAAAACATTTGATTTCCCCGTTGTCTATCCGTCTCCGAAGATGTGCCATGCCCTTATCAATCTTCTGAGCTGCAATGATTTCCTCCCTAATGGTAGGGATGAGCGCAAGGTTGTAGAGCGATCCATAAGGAACCAAGTATAAACTCGGTTCTTCATCCTCCACCCTATGGTGAGGTTATGGACATGTGATTTGCGACTCAACGTGTCGGCAACCACATTCGCCATGCCGGGGTGGTAATGAATCTCAATCTCATAATCCTTGATTAGTTCCAACCACCTCCTTTGCCTCATATTCAGCTCCTTTTGGGTGATTATACTTCAGGCTTTTGTGGTCAGTGTAGAGATGCACCAAATTCCCCAGGAGATAGTGCCTCCACATTTTTAACGCCAAAACCAGAGCAGCAAGCTCAAGATCATGAATCGGATAGTTCTTCTCATGGTTCCGAAGTTCGCGTGAGCCATATGCGACCACACGTCCTTCTTGCATTAACACGCAGCCGAGCCCGACGCTGGACGCATCAGAATACACATCGAAGGGCTTAGTTGTATCCGGTTGAGCTAAGACCGGGGCTGTTGTGAGATGCTTCACTAATGTTCGGAACGCTCCTTCACCCGCCGTGTTCCAAACATATTTTGTTCCCTTCTTCAGCAATTCTGTCGTCGGCTTAGCAAGCTTGGAGAAGCTTGGAATGAATCTCCGATAGTATCCCACTAAGCCGAGGAAACTTCTGACTTCATGGACTGAAGTGGGAGCTTTCCATTTCAGCACTTGCTCGATTTTGCTTGTGTCAACCGCAATGCCTTCCGCTGAGATGATATGTCCCAAAAATGGCACTTGGCTGATCCAAAACTCACATTTGCTGAACTTGGCATAAAGCTTATGGTCCCGCAGTCGCTGAAGAACGATCGTCAAGTGTTCGGCATGTCCTTCTTCTGTCTTGGAGTAAACCAAGATATCATGAATGAACACTACAACGAACTTGTCCAGCTCCGGCATGAACACCGATTTCATGATATGTGAAATGTGTCGGAGCATTCGTGAGACCAAAAGACATGATGAGATACTCATATAAGCCATATCTCGTCGAGAAGGCCGTCTTCGGGATATCCTCCGCTCGGATTTTTTTTTGATGATATCCAGAGCGAATGTCCATCTTGGAGAACACACTTGCACCCACCAACTGATCAAACAGGATGTCAATGCGGGGCACTGGGTATTTGTTCTTGATGGTGATGGCGTTGAGCGGCCGGTAGTCCACACACACAGCCTCAAGGTTTCATCCTTCTTCTTTATGAACAGCGCCGAGCATCCCCAAGGCGAGGAACTTGGCCTAATGAAACATTTTCTCAACAGATCATTGTGGCGGACCGGGATCCGCTCATCCAGGATTGTAGAGGGTGGTGCCGCACGATGCGACACCCGACAGCACACGTCATAAGGACACAATATATTACATGGGAAAAACAAACTGAACTGTACAAACAGGTACAGCTTCAGTACAAACTAGTATTTATTTTACACAGCGGAAGTCTACTCTGTACAACTCACAACCGCCGATCTAGCAAAAGTTGGTTGCCCAGCCCTAGGGCAGCCCACACTAGCTGCACGTCTCAGCTCAGTGCGGCGTGTACGGCTCCCACTCAGCCGTGGTCCCCGATGGAGGGTAACCCTTGCCGGTGGACTCGTACTCCGAGTCCGTGGGTGGCTCCTCACATGAAAAACACTTAAGCAGCAACCGTGAGCACGATGGCTCAACAAGACTTAGCCGACTCACCTAGGCATGAAACTCTACATGAGGTGGACACTGAACATAGGACAGTAACAGTGCATCAAATGGACACGCCTACAAGTTCATCCTTAGTTCATCTTTTAGCCACAAGTTAACAGTTCGGGAATCTGAAATTTAGTAAGCAATATTTGGTGGCACACATGTAGCAATACAATTATATCATAACAGCAATATTAAAGTATAACATTCCATAAATTATCTACGTTACGACGCAGTGAACAAGCGGTACTCGTCACCGCGAGGGACGGCGAATCGACTCGATATACACCTGCAGGGAAACCCAAAGAGCACGTCACGTACGCCCACCCGTGGAGCTGCACAGCACGCTCACTCGATGTTGTACGGGACAACCTTTCACCCAACAGCCCAAACCTCAAACCGGTCGCACTGAAACGAGCAGGAGGTTCCCCACACGGAGCATCTCTCTATGCCCGTTGGCAGATTTCCACCTTGCTGCCCTCAGCCTACACCTATAAATCGGTGCGTTATGCCTCGACGCCCGGAGGTTTAGGCTACATCGGTTTATCGGGGCCCATATATCCGATATGCCTTTGGTACGTTCAATACTTGTTCAGCAGGGCCGCACACGGATCGGTCCTCAATCGACATGGGCAGGGCTGCGCACACAAGACTTCCTCTTGCTGCGCCCTAGCCCCTGCCTAGTCTCATTTTCATTACTAAAGTGATCTCACATCACTCAACCGAACCCGTGTGTCCCAAGCCTATCTCGCGAGTAGATTCCAACTACTCGACTTGTACCGAAGTCCTATGACTCATTAAGCATAGCCTGTCTACTCGAGGCCTTAGACACTACCCTCACTCTTAGGGAAAAATTCTGGTTATGCAAGTGGGGTCCATTCATCCTACACCTAATGCACATTTATACTTCACACTAGACATGTGAACAAAGAAAAAACTTTATAAAGAAGGTTAATGCAAACTAGGGCTTGCTTTGTTGCTGCTGGTCAGGGGTTAGTTCTTCTTCCGGAAGGAGGAAGTCCAGCACTTCCGGAGCCTCTTCGCCTTCAGCGACTACATGTTAATGAAATACTACATGTCAATTTAAATGCAATGTGTGAACTTGAATACTTAATTGCTAATAACTCTAGCTAGCCCTCCCGTTTGGTTCTGAAATTTTTTATGGTGGCTTGGTAGGGTCCTAACTAGAGTCTTGCCCAAGTTTCATTTAAAACAAGGTTCAATTGAACCTTGTACAAATAAAAGCCGATTTGGTCAATATTTGAGCCTCTAAGTAATTCCAGGGGTTTTCATGGCTCCAACCATTACTTTCTGGAAACTAGAATTTAAGATGGTTCTAATGGAATTGGTTTCATGTCATGTGAAGAATTCTCCTGAAAGTAATGCCCTAATTAAGATTTGAGAAAATCTGAAAAATGTTGCTGTACATTTTTTTATTTTCTCAGGGCAGTTCACTTAATCACCCCATTAGGGTAACTAAATGAACTTGGATGAGTCTGAAAATTTTACTGTGACTCAGGGATTTTCCAATGAACCTATCAGCCAAATTTCAGCATTTTTCATAAAGTAATTCTCCAGATAAAATTCCCAACAGTTTAAATTTTAGGGAATTAATTATGGAAAACTATTAGGTTTCATGAGCTAAAATTGGTATTTTTAGAAAGTACTCAGAATCCTGAGTTCAGAAAAATTTGGTTCACTGAATTTGGAGTTTCCTAGCAAAAGTTCTATCCATTTGAAGTTTGAACTAAAACTGGAAAAACGGATGAAGCGGGAAGTGACTAAGTACGTATCCGAGTGTGATACGTGTAGACCAGTGAAAGCTGATCATATGAGGAAATCAGGGCTGCTGCAACCCCTGAAAATTCCAGCATGGAAATGGGAGGATGTGAGCATGGATTTAATTGTGGGATTACCCTTGACTTCTGTAGGATCGAAGAGCACGTGAAAAGCTACCAGAGGGGGTGAATGGTAGATTAAAACTTTACGCAGCGGAAACAACAAAAACCCCTCAGCAAAAAATCAATCGGTTAAAGAAACCATGTGTGCAAGTGTTTTCAAACGTGTTCAACCGTGAAAAATCAAGTAGAGAGGTAGAGAATCAAGTCACGGATCTAATGCAACAAGAATCACTTGAAAACACGAAGTAAAACTTGAGATACGATCAAAACATTAAACGAAGATCAATCTGTTCTACCCGATATAAAACAGATCTACAACGCTGCAAAGAAACTCGTGTATCTCAAAAACTACAGATCCAAAGCTCGTGAACATTTCACAGATGATAGATAATTGAGTTGTGAAGACAACCCAAAAAGAATCACGTCAATCGGATCTGTAAAACACAAGTTATGAACGAAACACCAAAGCAACGTCGGTCTGTCCAGAAACTCGGCGAGAAAGACTTGACGAAAAACAAGTCGGACGAACAAGGAACAAAAGCTCCTCGAAACTATGAACTTTATTCAATAGAAACACAAGAGGAACAGCCCAAAGTCGTGCACCACGAGCTTTGGCCTCCCTTGCTTATATAACCAGCTCTATGGTCAATCCAATTCAAACTAGGACTCCTACTCCTACTTGGATTCAAACTGTAACTTTCCAATACTGCTCAAGACTCTTCTATACGCAGATAGAAGCAATCTTAAGACTTCCAAACACCTTAGGAACGTCCCAAACATTCCTAAAACAACTCAAATTCGTGACCCACACGAAATCCTATCATAACCAACTCAAAATTTCCATATTTGAGTCAAACACGAGTCAGCCGCAGCCTGAGTCCATAACCTAGTCGGTTGGACCTTTTCGACCAATTCTTTACGTCAACTTCTCTTCATCACGCCTTGGAACAATGTTGCCACGTCCATGCACTCCTTGCACACGTGCAAACACCTTCCAACGACGTACACGCAACCTTCATATGCACTGCCCTTGATCCAAACATGTTGTGCGACCTCCGGATCAACTCAACCACAGCTCATCCCGAACTTGGTTGTTAGAACCTCATCTCCTCCCTGAGACTGGTCCAAGGATCCCGTCACCAGCCATGTCTTGAATTCAAGCAACACCTGCACATGAATAAACAACCAATTCTTCCGAGCACAAGTCCTCGACTTGACTCACGTTAGTTCGAAAACTACAACACCTTACATGAGCACGTCACATAAGCATGTTGCAAACCATATCAAATGATAACAGCCATAACCACCAAAACACACCAAAAACTTAGCAAATTAATACTAAGCAAACCTTCCCATAAAGCAAGTTTGAAACATTGCGAGTAAAAAGCAAAAACAAGACGCTGCAGTTCTACGAGTTGAACATCACGGGAGCTCTCTAAAAACAAGCTTCGGACCTCACAGAAGCTCTCCGGACCTTGCCAACACTTGGCGGACCTAACAAAGAACTTGTCGGACCTTGCCACAGAAGAATGTTTTGGCAATATTCAAAACTTTGAGTGTTAATGCTAACTTTTATCCTAATTGCCAATGTATTCAGCACACATAGGTCTCACAATCTCCCCCTTGATGAATGCATTGGCAACACCAATTAAAATCCAACTATTGGCTTATGAAAAGTTTTGAAAAGCTTTGAAAACTCATTTCTCCCCCTTTATTAATTTCTCCCCATTTTTTAAAATCAGAGAAGGAAGAAAGTGTATAACATATGCAAAGTGTAAAAAGATCTCTCCTTATACATATTTCTCCCCCTTTGACAATGTATTCAGCAAGGTTCAAAAGAGAAATTTTTAAATGTTATGAGCATATTATAACATATACATACAAAACAAAGCTCATCCAAGTCATACTATCAGGTTACTTACACTATCACATCAATGAGATACATAAAGTAGTGTACGCCATGCTAGAGATCAAATGTATTTTTCAGTTTAAGCAAGTCATGATCTCCCTTACTCAACTATTTCAGAACCTGAAAACATGACACTTGTTGCTGCATTTTTATTATTCATAATCATTTAAGGCACAAAGTTGATCATATGATATTTGCAAGAGATTATATGCCGCATCAGCCTTATTCTAACCAACCAAGCCAAGCCTATGTCATTTGACAATCAGAAGCTTAAGGACATGGTTTTAGTCATACACAATTCCTTCCAAGTTCATATCTTAGTGCAATGATAAGCAATCTCAAAAGAAGAAGTGCGATGCATGCATATTCTCTTGATCTTTTCTCAATTTTTTATTTGAAAACTCAACATGTGTGCTGATCACTTGATTAATTTTTTATGATTGAAAGCACTTGTGAGCACGCAACAAGTTCAAAACAACAAGAAAGTTCGATCATGACCAGATTTGGTGTAAGTAATTATTCCAATTACTAGTCATGGCAAAAACTACAAAATGTATAACATGAGTAATGTAGTAAGAACTTTCAGCCTGTAAAAGGAATCACAAAGTCATATATGCATGAAATACTATGCTCATATTATTTTAGTTTCAGATTCACACATAGACTTTCAAGGTTTCAAAAACTCCCCCTAATTTAAGCCATGAGGATGCATAACCCCGATTTCACTACGACTGAAACAAAAACGAGTGAAATCCAAAAGTTTTGTAAAAATATCAGCCAATTGTTGTTCGGTATCGACATGGTGGAGCACAATGTTTCCTTTTTCAACATTATCACGAAGAAAGTGATACCTAATGTCAATGTGCTTAGTTCTAGAGTGTTTCACGGGGTTTTTAGCAATACAAATTGCACTAGTGTTATCACAAAACAGTGGAACACTATCTAAATCAACCCCATAGTCATTAAGTGTTTGAACAATCCAAATAATTTGTGAGCAAGCGCTAGCCGCAGCTACATATTCAGATTCGGCCGTTGATTGTGCAACTGAACTTTGTTTTCTAGAGGACCAAGCAACAAGTGAATTACCAAGAAAATGACAAGAACCCGAAGTACTTTTCCTATCAATCCTACAACTCCCAAAATCAGCATCCGAAAAAGCTTTCAAAGAAACGGTTGAGGAAGAAGGAAGAAAAATGCCAAATTCTTGAATTCCATGTAGGTACCTGAGAATCCTTTTGATGGCTTGGCGATGTGAAGCACGTGGAGAAGCTTGAAAACGTGCACAAAGACATACGCTGAATTGTATGTCTGGTCTTGACGCCGTGAGATACAAAAGTGATCCAATCATACTTCTGTATTCTTTTTTATCGACCGGGTCACCATCTTCGTCAAGTTCAAGTGTTGTTGCTGTTCCCATTGGTGTCCGAAGAGGCTTGCATTTGTCTATGTTGAAGTGCTTAAGAAGGTCCTTTGTATACTTAGTTTGATGCACAAAAGTTCCTTCTGTTGTTTGCTTGATTTGCAGCCCCAAAAAGTATGTGAGTTCTCCCATCATACTCATCTCAAATTCTGAACTCATCATAGCTGAAAACTTGGACACGAGATCATGAGAAGCACAACCAAAGATAATATCATCCACATACACTTGAACGAATAATGAGTCATTGCCATGCTTAAGTACAAAAAGAGTTTTATCAACCTTGCCCATGGTAAACCCCTTTTTAAGTAAGAATGTTTTTAACCTATCATACCATACTCTAGGGGCTTGTTTTAGACCGTACATGGCTTTGGACAGTTTGTAAACATGATTAAGAAAATTTGGATTTTCAAAACCCGGTGGCTGCTTAACATAAACCTCCTCCTCTATGTAGCCATTAAGAAAAGCACTTTTAACATCCATTTGATATAAATTGAAACCTTTAGATGCAGAAAATGCTAATAAAATTCTTATAGCTTCTAATCTAGCAACAGGAGCAAATGTTTCATCAAGATCTAGACCTTCAATTTGAGTGAAACCTTGAGCAACCAACCTAGCTTTATTCCTAACCACAACCCCATCCTCACTTTGCTTATTTTTAAATACCCATTTAGTTCAAATTAATGTGTGACCTTGAGGTGGAGGTACAAGTTTCCAAATATTATTTCTTTCAAAATTTTCTAACTCTTCTTGCATGGCATTAATCCAAGATTCATTAGTGAGTGCGTGTGATATATCCTTGGGTTCAAAAGAAGCAACAAAAGCAGAATGAGCATGAGAGTTTGGATCGCAAAACCTAGACCGAGTGACTCGTTCATGCAAGCTTCCAATGATTTGTTGTGGAGGATAACTTTTGAGTACTCGGACGGGAGTAGACACTTCACAATCAACTTCTTCTTCATGTTCGGACCTTTGATTAGGAGAGCTTGTTGATTGAGGAAGGTCCGAACCAGCAGTAGTGACTGTTGGTGCTGGTTGTGGTGCAAAATCAGCAGCTTGATCGTTATTTACTTCCGAGTTTTTGGGCAGCAGCACTACTTCTTCATCTTCTTCAATAAAAATACTCTCCCCCTGCGGATATGGATCCGGACCTGCAATATCGGAGCTAGTACTTGGGCTAGCTTCATCAAAAGAAACCTCGCAAGTCTCCACAATTTTGTTAGTGTCAAGTAAAAGCACACGGTAGCCTCTAGTATGAGATGGATAACCAAGAAACATGCCATCAACAGATCTAGATTCAAATTTATCAAGATTACCATGTTTCTTAACAAAGCATTTGCAACCAAAAACCCTAAAGTGTGTAACACTAGGCCTATGTCCAAACCGGAGCTCATATGGGGTTTTTCCAAGCTTAGCACGCAAGAAAACACGATTTGAGACATAACAAGCGGTTGCAATTGCATCAGCCCAAAGTTTCCTAGGAGTTTGATATTCATCAAGCATAGTCCTAGCCATCTCAACTAAGGTATTGTTCTTTCTTTCTACGACACCATTTTGTTGTGGTACATAGGGTGAAGAGTATCAATGATCTATTCCATTTTCAGCACAAAAGTGATCAAAGGATTGGTTTTTAAATTCAGTTCCGTTATCACTTCTAATTGCTTTTAATGATCCTGGGTGATCAATAGATAATCTAAGAAATAAAGTTCTAAAATGACTAAAAGCTTCATTCTTAGATGCCATAAAATAAACCCAAGAATATCTGGAATAATCATCAACAATCACAAGCACATACCATTTACCTCCGAAGGATTGAACACGTGCCGGACCTACTGTGTCAAGATGTAAAAGTTGTCCCGGTTCAGCTGTCATGGTCATTGTGAGAGGAGCATGTGAACCTGCAACAAACTTAGCATGTCTACAAGAAGAGCACACAATATCATTGTCCTTTTTAAGCTTCGGCAGCCCACGTATGCGATCGAGAGCACTAACACGAGTGAGATGATCAAAGCCTATGTGACCAAGTCTACAATGCCAAAAATATAGATCCTTTGTATCATTAGCAACTAGACACCGATGCTTAGAAGTTGACAAATCAAAATCAGCTTTAAAAACTCTTCCAAACCTAGACATGTTAAACAAAAGCTCACCTTTTGAATCTACAACCTTGCAGCAATTTTTAGCAAAGCTAACCTCTAGATTTTCATCTAGCAATTGTGAAACCGAAAGCAAGTTGTATTTCAAATTTTTAACAAGTGCCACATCTTTTAAAGTGTAGAGATTGTTTACTTTAACCGAACATTTAGCAGTTATGAGAGTAGAAGAGTTATCGGCGAAAGTAACATTTTCTACACGTGACACAAAAGAGAGAGAGGAGAACCATTCTTTGTTACCGGTCATGTGGCGTGAGCAACCTGAATCCACAATCCAAATGTTCTCCTTCCTCAAACGTGAAACCTACACAGCAGCACAATACGTCGATGACTCAATACTGGGGTTAGTTAAAAGACTTTTAGGAATCCAGTACTGAGTCGCACGACGTCCAGCAGGAATAACACGCGAAAGCTGAGAAGGTACAGCAGGTTTATGAGCCAAACATCGAAAATTTTTGTTCCCAACTACTGACTTAGAAAATGTGTTATATGTAGCACAAAAAAACAGTAGGTCCGGGAGCAAGTTTTTGACTCATTACAGCAGGTTGCAAGCTCCGAACATTCGGTCTAGCAGATTTTGCTTGGTTGTTATGTGATCTAGCAAGTATTCTTTGTTTCTTATTGTGTTTAGCTAGTCTATAACAAAAATCCATGACATGACCATCTCTACTACAGTAGGTACAATGAAAAATAACCTTATTATCATGTCTAGATGAGCAAGCAACACATTTATTAGAACCCGAATGGGACAGTACTCCTGCAGATTTGAAAATCACCTCTTCTTGTCTAGGAGCTGTTTGAATCAAACCGCTTCCTAGTGACTTTACAACTTTAGGTGGGTGTGCCTTAGCATGAGCATGAGAATTAAAATCTAAACCAGTTTTATCATTACAAGACTTGAAAGAATTCAGCAGCAAGTTTAGGTTCTTATTTGCATTAGAAAACCGATCTAGTGTCCTATGCATGTCATCAAGTTTATTGGACAGATCAAAGCAGTTTTCACATGAAGTTTTTCCTTATAGTTTGCAATTTGAACAATATTTAACTTCATGCACACGTAAAGCATTGTTCAAAATAGAAATCTCATTCATAGCATCATTTAGTTTCTTATTCAGATCATCACATGAAGAACAATGCAAATCAATTGTAGAACAACAAGCATCTTTCAAATTTTTATCATTAAGTGCAGCAAGCTCTTTGTTCTTTTCAATTTCAAGTTCAAGTTTATCAAGTGTAGATGCGTGTGCACTTCTTAAAGAGGATAATTGTTCATAAATCAAATCACATGAGGAACAAGAATCATCACTAGGAATCAAAGTTTTAAACGATTAATTTCAGATTCTAGTGATTCAATTTTAACAGCATTGTTCCTAAGTTTTTTATCCTTTTTCTTTAATATAACAGTGGCACGAGAAATAGCATCACACATTTCTTCGCAAGTGGGACATACCTCTTCATCGTCGCTGTTGTGTTCTGCCTCCTCGGAGCTTGAACTTGACTTGCACGCCATGCAGCACATATTTGCCATAGCTTCTTCATCTTCATCACTACCGGTGTCCACATCACTTGAGCCGAAATCTTGAAGTGCAGAGATCATACTATGCACTATGTTGCGCATTGATAAATCTTTCTTCTTCTTATTCTTTGCAAACGATTTCTTCGGCCTTGTTTGCTTTTCTTCAGGTGAAGTCGGACCTGAAAGGTTAGGGCACTCCGTACGAAAATGTCCTGTCTTACCACATTCAAAACATCGTTGAGGTCCGGAGCTTCCTCTCCTTCTAGTTCTCACATTTTGCAATGCTTTTGAGAACCGAGTAGAGATGAGTGCAAGCTCCTCCTCTGGAAACTCTTCAATCTGTTCAAGGGTTAGAGAGGACAGCAAAGAGAGTGCACCACTAGATGATGATTTACTAGAACTAGACATGTCACGTTGCGAAACAAATGCAATAGACTTGTTGGGGTTTTTACGTGAGATGATGTCAATTTCATGAGTTTTCAATTTAGAATAAAGCACGTCTAAAGTAAGAGAACTCATGACAGTAGATTCACGAATAGATGTAACTTTCATCTCCCAAATTGACATATCTAATGCTCCTAACAATTGTCTAGCATTTTCAGCATCTGAAAAGTTAACATTGACACTACGCAAGTTGCTGAGAATTTTATTAAAGCGAGCAAAAAGGTCGTCAATTGACTCACCAAGTTGCATCTCAAAACGCATGTATTTTTTCTTGAACATATCTTGTCTTACCTCCTTGATCGTATTGGATCCTTCATGGTAGTCACAAAGAGTTTTCCAAACATCATATGCAGATCGGAGGTGTGCAACACAGTCGAAGTCGCTTTGAGTCAATCCATGGATGATCAAGTTGTGAGCCTTGTTGTTGTTGTCAACATCTCTCATGTTCACAGCCGTAACTTGATCATCCATGGCGAAGCCTTGCGCCTGTATGTAGGCCTCCATCCGCGCCTTCCAAACCTGAAAATCGATGCCATTGAACACACAAGGTTTTGCGGAGTACTTCTCCATGATGGTTAGTCAAAACACGTGCAAATCACAAAGATTAGAGCACCTTGGCTCTGATACCAATTGTAGGATCGAAGAGCACATGAAAAGCTACCAGAGGGGGTGAATGGTAGATTAAAACTTTTCGCAGCGGAAACAACAAAAACCCCTCAGCAAAAAATCAATCGGTTAAAGAAACCATGTGTGCAAGTGTTTTCAAACGTGTTCAACAGTGACCAATCAAGTAGAGAGGTAGAGAATGAAGTCACGGATCTAATGCAACAAGAATCACTTGAAAACACGAAGTAAAACTTGAGATACGAGCAAAACATTAAACGAAGATCAATCTGTTCTACCCGATATAAAACAGATCTGCAATGCTGCAAAGAAACTCGTGTATCTCAAAAAATACGGATCCGAAGCTCGTGAAAATCTCAAAGATGATAGATAATTGAGTTTTGAAGGCAACCCAAAAAGAATCACGTCAATCGGATCTGTAAAACTCGAGTTATGAACGAAACACCGAAGCAACGTCGGTCTGTCCAGAAACTCGGCGAGAAAGACTTGACGAAAAACAAGTCGGACGAACAAGGCACAAAATCTCCTCGAAACTATGAACTTTATTCAATAGAAACACAAGAGGAACAGCCCAAAGTCGTGCACCACGAGCTCTAGCCTCCCTTGCTTATATAACCAGCTCTATGGCCAATCCAATTCAAACTAGGACTCCTACTCATACTTGGATTCAAAACTGTAACTTTCCAATACTGCTCAAGACTCTTCTATACGCAGATAGAAGCAATCTTAATACTTCCAAACACCTTAGGAACGTCCCAAACATTCCTAAAACAACTCAAATTCGTGACCCACACGAAATCCTATCATAACCAACTCAAAACTTTCCATATTTGAGTCAAACACGACTCAGCCGCAGCCTGAGTCCATAACCTAGTCGGTTGGACCTTTCCGACCAATTCTTTACGTCCACTTCTCTTCATCACGCCTTGGAACAATGTTGCCACGTCCATGCACTCCTTGCACATGTGCAAACACCTTCCAACGACGTACACGCAACCTTCATATGCACTGCCCTTGATCCAAACATGCTGCGCGACCTCCGGATCAACTCAACCACAACTCCTCCCGAACTTGGTTGTTAGAACCTCATCTCCTCCCTGAGACTAGTCCAAGGATCCCGTCACCAGCCATGTCTTGAACTCAAGCAACACCTGCACATGAATAAACAACCAATTCTTCCGAGCACGTCCTCGACTTGACTCACGTTAGTTCGAAAACCACAACACCTTACATGAGCACGTCACATAAGCATGTTGCAAACCATATCAAATGATAACAGCCATAACCACCAAAACACACCAAAAACTTAGCAAATTAATACTATGCAAACCTTCCCATAAAGCAAGTTTGAAACATTGCCAGTAAAAAGCAAAAACAAGACGCTGCAGTTCTACGAGTTGAACTTCACGGGAGCTCCCTAAAAACAAGCTTCGGACCTCACAGAAGCTCTCCGGACCTTGCCAACACTTGGCGGACCTAACAAAGAACTTGTCGGACCTTGCCACAGAAGAATGTTTTGGCAATATTAAAAACATTGAATGTTAATGCTAACTTTTATCCTAATTGCCAATGTATTCAGCACACATAGGTCTCACAATCTCCCCCTTGATGAATGCATTGGCAACACCAATTAAAATCCGAATATTGGCTTATGAAAAGTTTTGAAAAGCTTTGAAAACTCATTTCTCCCCCTTTATTAATTTCTCCCCATTTTTTAAAATCAGAGAAGGAAGAAAGTGTATAACATATGCAAAGTGTAAAAAAATCTCTCCTTATACATATTTCTCCCCCTTTGACAATGTATTCGGCAAGGTTCAAAAGAGAAAATTTTTAAATGTTATGAGCATATTATAACATATACATACAAAACAAAGCTCATCCAAGTCATACTATCAGGTTACTTACACTATCACAAGTTGATCAAACAATATGTCAATGCGGGGCAGTGGGTACTTATTCTTGATGGTGACGGCATTGAGCGGCCGGTAGTCCACACACAGCCTCAAGGTTTCATCCTTCTTCTTCACGTACAGCGCCGAGCATCCCCAAGGCGAGGAACTCGGCCTAATGAAACCTTTGCTCAACAGATCATTGAGATGTTCTTTTAATTCAGCCAGCTCGTTTGGAGCCATCTTGTATGGTCTCCGTGATATGGGTGTAGTCCCGGGTGCAAGCTCGATCTTGAACTCGACATCCCGCTCAGGTGGCATGCACAGAAGATCATCCGGGAACACGTCAGGGTACTCCCGGACTACGGGGATGTCCTCCAACTTGAGAGCTTCAGTATTGTTGTTCGCTGAAACCTCTCAGATTGGATTATCTAATAGGAGGGACTGCGGACGGTGTAGTGGGGAGTTGAGGTGAACCGTCCGCGCTAAAGTTTCCAGGACAGCGCCATGGTAGCTTAGCCATGACATTCCCAAGATTGCATCAATCTTCTACCCCTCCAGGATAATCATAGTGGTGGGATATATCTTCCCACCTAAGCACAGTGGTGCTTTTGGAACCATCATAGTTGCTGAAACCTTTCCTCCCGGTGAGCAGATCATATAAGAACACTCGGTTGGAAAGGCTTCCAGCTGATGCTTAACCACATATGATGCACTTACGAAGTTGTGGGTTGCACCAGAATCAAAAAGTATGATGATGGCTTGGTCGTTGAGAGTAAACGTACCCGCCAGCACGTTGTCTCCCTCCGGGGCATCTTCATTGTCGAGGTTGCGGACGCCCCCAGTCCGCTGACCAACCTTCTTGACCGGAGGTCGGCCTCGAGCACCGCCCTGGAACTGGGCTTGCCCGCTTCTCTGCTGCCCCTGGGGACAGTCCTTCGCGAAGTGGCCCGCCTGGCCACACATGAAGCAAGTGAAACGGGGCGGTCCCCCGCTGATCGGTGGACGGAAACCCGGGGCGCGTTGTGGCGGTGAAAACGCCCGGGGTGCCGTCTGCTGCTGCTGTCTTGGTGGTGGCATCGGCGGTCGGAACGGAGGCGACTGAAACGAACGTCCCCCGAACCGCTGAGGTCGCGCCGGTGGATGCCACTGCTGTCCCGATGGTTTCCGATACACCATGCGGTACTTCTAGGGAGCGCCACTCCCACCGCTGGGTGGAGCGCTGCGCTTCCGCTGCTCAGCTGCCAACTCCCGCTGAGCGTCCTCTTGCATGATCGCGGCATTGACTAGGTCATTGAAAGTGCCGCGATTCCACTGAACGAGATGTGTCTTCATTTTGGGGTGTAACCCCCGATAGAAATGTTCCCGTTTCTTCTCTTCAGTGGAGATGTAGTCTGACGCATATTGCGCCAGATGGTTGAAGGCACGGGAGTAGTCATGGGCACTCCTCCCGCCCTGCTTCAGTTCCAAAAATTCTTGGAACTTCCTCTTCATTATCCCGTGAGGGATATGATAGGCGTGGAACGCCTCCCGGAACTCTTCCCACTCCATGGTATGGCCAGCCGGACGTGAGGCGACATAGTTCGCCCACCACACACCAGCGGCACCGTGAAGTTGCTGCGCTGCGAACAAAGTATTTTGCCGCTCCGTGCATTGGAGCAGCCCGAACTTGGACTCGATGGTCCGCTAACAGTTGTCAGCCTCCAGTGGTTCTTCAGCTTCTGTTAACACTGGAGGGTGCGTACTCATGAAGTCCGAGTACGACACCTCACGGGGCTCACGGGGCCCCCTCTCTTGATGTCCCCCTGCTTGGGACGTATTCCGCACGATCATGCGGAGGAGGTCAGTCTGCTCCTCACGACCACCCACCAGTGCCGCTATCACATCCGCTAGGGTAAGCGGAGGCGGCGGTGGTGGTTGCTGCTGCGGGGTGCTGTCGTAGGCCAGTGGCTGGGAGTCGTCGCCTCCCTGCTGGCTAGAGCCACCGACCTCGTGCGTGGTCCTAGTGCGAACCATCTGCAACCACACGACAACAAACATTAGTCCCGTAACATATTTCCATGCAGTCAAATGAAATAGGCGTAACAACCTAATGACAATAAAAACATGCGATACATCTCGTATGTAGATAATGTAATAACTTTGCACAAGCTACACCATTACAAGACCAAATACAAGCTAGTTTAATCCAACTTGATGAACCTCCCCTTTGGAAGCTCACCACAACTAGGTTTGGTCACTACGAGATATTACTATCGCTTTGTCATCACGTAAACAACCCTTTTATCTTCAATACGACACAAACATGGTCTCTAGTAAAAGAAACTTGAGTGAGACCTATACTCAAATCTTTCACTAGTTGAAGATAACCTCTCATGAGCGTGTTCTACCCCATTGGGAGTACTCAAACCCCCTCTAGGGTACAACAATTTCTCACATGAGTTCAACTATCATTCCTCTGTTAGAATGACTAGTTTCTACATATCCAATATTTTGATCTGGTTCTGGGCATTTTCATTACTCAAGCTGAATACCAAAGTTAAATTTAACTTCAGTATCTTTCCAACGGGTATTTACTTGTCCTCATATCAGCTCTGGTTAAAAAGTTATGGTCATTCAAAGTCAGCAGAATTTCTGGAAGAATTTTAACAGCACCTCCTTTGGGAAGTTGCTGTTTTCAACTCTGATTTCCACTGAATTCTCTGCTGAAATTTCAGAAACTTTGAATTGCAAAGATGTAACTTATCTTCTACCCTTTCTAAGGATGTATCATATGAAAATTTTAGAATTTTCTACTGGAAGTTATGTTTGAAAAACAGAGCAGTCCAGAGAGTGTTCCACTCTGTCCTGGTTCTGGACAGATTACATCCCTCTGGGTTTTAGGCCATCTTAAGGTGCGTTTTAGCCCTGGAAGTCTACAACAAAGTTGTAGAGTACCTAAATACCTTTCCAGAACTATATACCACACCTCCATGGGCTAAAATACCTGTGAGTTATGCCCTGTTGAAGATCAGCAAACTTGCTGCCAAAAACAGAGCACTCTGTTTTTCAGTCTTTTTGAAACTACACTCATCACTATCCAATTTTTCTACCCAACCAGGGTCCTAGATGTTGAACCTAGTGATTTTAATTCCTTTTTATCATCATTTTTCACGCATATGCCTAAATTATCTCGGTACTACGTTCCTCACAAAAGAAAATCCTAACCGGCTTATACCGGTATATACGTCTCAAGTGTGGCACTAAACGGTCTCTCGCACACGTTTACTACACGGATACATACGTGGTTAGTACCGTCAGAAGACCACACAATGATGATGCACTCAATGGTTGTTCATTTCAGGCAGGACCATATTTAAAAGTAAATACAAACGCACGTATCATTGCCATGCGGCCGTCCTTGAGTGAGGTCACGTATCAAGGTATGTGATCGTGTTTCAACACCACACGACGGGGAACCCGAGTATGTCATGAATGGGTCGTCACGGTTGGGAATGTTATCAACCCAACAGATACCACCTACTGCCCTGCAGGGCGGCAAGCGCTGCGTATGTCCTCCTGGGCTATTTCCAGACGAACACACTCTCGCGTTAGTGACCACGCGATGGGGTCTCCACTTACTTGCCTAATGCACGCTAGGGATCAGTGTTTTATATGAACTCAGGAACATGAAGAGTCCAAGAGTTTCATATTGACGTCTCACACCAAGCTGTGAGACCTATCCCTTAACCACGTTCCTCGTCAGGGGAGCTAACCGAAATTGAATCGCTTTCGGTGGCCTTCCTTACCAATCTTACCAGAGCGTAGGTGCGTCATTACATAATGAAAATTCAGAATTAAAACAGATAAGTTAGTCTTTGCCACTTTTAGATACTAGGCTAATATAGTCCTTACTTGGGTAACTACCGATTCCTCATAGTAAACCTAAGTTTTCCCATAATACAGTCCTTAAATACTATGCTATCCCCAATGCAGCTCTGATACCAGGCTGTGACGGACCGGGATCCGCTCATCCAGGATCGCAGAGGGTGGTGCCGCACGATGCGACACCCGACAGCACACGTCATAAGGACACAATATATTACATGGGGGAAACAAACTGAACTGTACAAACAGGTACAACTTCAGTACAAACTAGTATTTATTTTACACAGCGGAAGTCTACTCTGTACAACTCACGCCCTCCTATCTAGCAAAAGTTGGTTGCCCAGCTCTAGGGAAACCCACACTAGCTGCACGTCTCAGCTCAGCGTGGCGTGTACGGCTCCCACTCAGCCGTGGTCCCTGACGGAGGGTAACCCTCGCCGGTGGACTCGTACTCCGAGTCCGTGGGTGGCTCCTCACCTGAAAAACACTTAAGCAGCAACCGTGAGCACGATGGCTGAACAAGACTTAACCGACTCACCTAGGCATGAAACTCTACATGAGGTGGACACTGAACATAGGATAGTAACAGTGCATCAAATGGACATGCCTACAAGTTCATCCTTTGTTCATCTTTTAGCCACAAGTTAACAGTTCGGGAATCTGAAATTTAGTAAGCAATATTTGGTGGCATACATGTAGCAATACAATTATATCATAACAGCAATATTGAAGTATAACATTCCATAAATTATCTACGTTACGATGCAGTGAACAAGCGGTACTCGTCACCGCGAGGGACGGTGAATCGACTTGATATACACCTGCAGGGAAACCCAAAGAGCACGTCACGTACGCCCACCCGTGGAGCTGCACAGCACGCTCACTCGATGTCGTACGGGACAACCTTTCACCCAACAGCCCAAACGTCGAACCGGTCGCACCAAAACGAGCAGGAGGTTCCCCACACGGAGCATCTCTCTATGCCCGTTGGCAGATTTCCACCTTGCTGCCCTCAGCCTACAGCTATAAATCGGTGCGTTATGCCTCGACGCCCGGAGTTTTAGGCTACATCAGTTTATCGGGGCCCATATATCTGATATGCCTTCGGAACGTTGTGGCAGTGAAAATGCCCGGGGTGCCGTCTTGTGCTGCTGCTGCTGTCTTGGTGGTGGCATCGGCGGTCGGAACGGAGGTGACTGAAACGAACGTCCCCCTAACCGCTGAGGTCGCGCCGGTGGATGCCACTGCTGTCCGGATGTGTCCGATTGACCATGCGGTACTTCTGGGGAGCGCCACCCCCACTGCTGGGTG
This sequence comes from Neostapfia colusana, assembly GCA_030760725.1. Classification (NCBI taxonomy): domain Eukaryota; kingdom Viridiplantae; phylum Streptophyta; class Magnoliopsida; order Poales; family Poaceae; genus Neostapfia; species Neostapfia colusana. The sequence continues at coordinate 81,304,899 of JASWHV010000008.1, read as the reverse complement.
GAGTGCTGCGCTTCCGCTGCTCAGCCGCCAATTCTCGCTGAGCGTCTTCTTGCATGATCACAGCATTAACGAGGTCGTTGAAGGTGCCACGATTCCATTGGACGAGATGCGTCTTCATCTCGGGGTGTAACCCCTGATAGAAGTGCTCACGCTTCTTCTCCTCAGTGGAGACGTAGTCCGACGCATATTGCGCCAGATGGTTGAAGGCACGGGAATAGTCATGGGCACTCCTCCCGCCCTGCTTCAGCTCCAAGAATTCTTGGAACTTCCTCTTCTTTATCCCAGGAGGGATATGGTAGGCGCGGAACGTCTCCCGTAATTCTTCCCACTCCATGGCATGGCCAGCCGGGCGTGAGGCGACATAGTTCGCCCACCACGCACCAGCGGCACCGTGAAGCTGTTGCGCCGTGAAAAGAGTCTTCTGCCGCTCTGTACATTGGAGCAGCCCGAACTTGGACTCAGTTGTCCGCAGCCAGTTGTCGGCCTCCAGGGGTTCTGCTGCTTCAGTGAACACCGGAGGATGCGTACTCATGAAATCTGAGTACGTTACATCACGGGGCTCACGAGGCCCCCTCTCTTGACGCCCCCCGCCTGGGGCGTATTCTACACGATCGTGCGGAGCAGGTTGGTCTGCTCCTCACGACCACCCACCAGTGCCGCAATCACATCCGCTAGCGTAAGCGGAGGCGGCGGTGGTGGTTGTTGCTGCGGGGTGCTGTCGTAGGCAGGTGGCTGGGAGTCATCACCCCCCTGCTGGCTAGAGCCACCAATCTCATGCATAGTCCTAGTGCGAACCATCTGCAACCATACGACAAAAACATCAGTCCCACAACATACTTCATGCAGTCCAATAAAATAGGCGTAAAACATAATGACAGTAAAACATGTGATACATCTCGTATACAGATAATGTAATAACTTTGCACAAGCTACACCATTACCAGACCAAATACAAGCTAGTTAAATCCAATTTGATGGACTCCCTCTTTAGAAGTGCATCTCAACTAGGTTTGGTCACTACGAGACATTAATCTTGCTTTGTCATCACGTATACTACCCTTTTATCTTGAATACGACACAAACATGGTCTCTAGCAAAAGAAACTTGAGTAAGACATATACTCAAATCTTTAACTAGTTGAATATAACCACTCATGAGTATGTTCTACCCCATTGGAAGTACTTAAACCCCCTAGGGTACAACAGCCTCTCAAATGAGTTCAACTGTCATCCCTCTGTCAGAATGACCAGTTTCTATGTATCCCAGATTTTTATCTGGTTCTGGGCATTTTCATGACTCAAGCTGAATACTAAAGTTAAAGTAAACTTCAGCATCTTTCCAACGAGTATTTATTTGCCCTCAGATCAGCTTTGGTTTAAAATTTATGGTAATTCAAACTCAACAGAATTTCTGGAAGAATTTTAACAGCTCCTCCCTTGGAGGTTGCTGTTTTCAATTCTGGTTTCCACTGAATTGCGTGCTGAAAATACAGAAACTTTGAATTACAAAGATGTAACACATCTCCTACCCTTTCCAAAGATGTATCATATGATAATTTCAGATTTTTCTACAGGAATTTATGCTTGAAAAACATAACAGTCCAGAGAGTGTTTTAAATCTGTCCTGGTTCTGGACAGTTTACAATCCTCTGGGATTTAAGCAATCTTAAGGTGTGATTCAGCCCTGGAAGTCTGCAACAAAGTTGTAGAGTGCTTAAACATCTTTCCAGAACTATATCCCACACCTCCATTGGCTAGTTTATCTATGAGTTATGCTCTGTCAAAGTTCAGCATCTTGCTGCTCAAAACAGAGCACTCTGTTTTTCCATCCCTTTGACTACACGGATCAACTATTAAATGTTGAAACTTAGTGATTTTTGTTCCTTGTTATCATTATCTTTCATGAACATTCCTATGATATGTCGGTACTACGTTCCTCACAAAAAGAAAATCCTAACTGGATTATACTACCATATACGTCTCAATTGTGGCACTAAACGGGCTCTCGCACATGTATAATACACGGGATACATACGTGGTTAGCACCTGCAGAATACCACATAATAATTATGCACTCAAAGGTTATTTTCATTTCAGGCAGGTCCATATTTGAAAGTAAATACAAACGCTCGTATCATTGCCATACGGCTGTCCTTGAGTTAAGCCACGTCTCAAGGTACGTGATCGTGTTTCAACACCACAAGACGGGGACCCCGAGTAGAGCGTGAACGGGTCGTCACGGTTGGGAATTTTATCACCCCAACAGATACCACCTACTGCCCTGCAGGGCACGCCGATGGCAAGCGCTGCGTATGTCCTCCTTGGCTATTTCCAAACGAACACACTATTGCGTTACTGACCATGCGATGGGGTCTCCACTTACTTGCCTAATGCACGCTAGGAATCAGCATTTCATATGAGCTCAGGAACATGAAGAGTCCAAGAGCTTCATATTGACGTCTCACACCAAGCTGTGAGACCTATCCCTGAACCACGTTCCTCGTCAGGGGAGCTAACCGAAATTGAACCGCTTTTGGTGGCGTTCCTTACCATTCTTACCAGAGCGTAGGTGCGTTGTTACATAATTAAAATTTAGAATTATAACACATATGTTAGTTTTGCCACTTTAAGTAACTATGCTAATATAGTCCTTACTTGGGCAAACTACCGAATCCTCACCGTAAATCTATGTTTTCCCGTAACACAGTCCTTAATTAATGTGCTATCCCCAATGCCGCTCTAATACCAGCTTGTGGCGGACCGGAATCCGCTCATCCAGTATCACAGAGGGTCATACCACACGATGCGACACCCGACAGCACACATCATAAGGATATATTGTATTACATTGAAAACCAACTGAAATGAACAAAGTAGTACATTACTCAGTTACAAACTAGTGTTTATAGTACACAGCGGAAGTTAAATTTGTACAACTCACGCCCGCCTATCTAGCAAAAGGCGGTTGCCCAGCCCTAGGGAAACCCACACTAGCTGCACTCCTCAGCTTAGCGCGACGTGTACGGCTACCACTCAGCCGTGGTCCCCGACGGAGGGTAACCCTCGCCGGTGGACTCGTAGCCCGAGTCCGCGGGTGGCTCCTCACCTGAAAAACACTTAAGCAGCAACCATGAGCACGATGGCTCAACAAGACTTAACCGACTCACCTAGCCATGAAACTCTACATGTAGTGTACAATGATCATGGGATGGTAAATTTCAGCAAATGGACACGCCTACAAGTTCATCCTTAGTTCATCTTTTAGCCACAAGTTAACAGTTTATGAATCTGAAATTTAGTGAGCAATATTTGGTGGCACACATGTAGCAATACAATTATATCATAACAGCAATATTGAATCATCACATTTCATATATTAGCCTATGTCACGACTCAGTGACCAAGTGGTACTCTTCACCACGAGGGACGGTGAATCGACTCGATATGCACCTGCAGGGACACCCAAAGAGCACGTCACGTACGCCCACCCATGGAGCTGCACAGCACGCTCACCCGATGTCGTACGGGACAACTTTTCACCCAACAGCCCAAACGTTGAACCGGTCGGACCGAAACGAGCAGGAGGTTCCCTACACGGAGCATCTCTCTGTGCCCGTTAGCAGATTTCCACCTTGCTGCCGTCAGCCTACACCTATAAATTGGTGCGTTATAGCTCGACGCCCGGAGGTTTAGGATACATCGGTTTACCGGGGCCCATATATCCGATATGCCTTTGGTACGTTCAAACTTGATCAGCGTGGGTCGCACACGGATTGGTCCTCAATCGACACCGACAGGGTTGCGCACATAAGACTTCCTCTTGCTGCGCCCTAGCCACTGCCTAGTCTCATTTCATGACTAAAGTGATCTCACATCACTCGAACCAATCCCGTGTGTCCCAAGCCTAAACTTGCGAGTAGATTCCAACTACTCGACTTGTACCAAAATTCTAGGAGCTATTAAGCATAGTCTGTCTACTCGAGGTCTTAGACACTACCCTCACTCTTATAGGAAAATCTGGTTATGCATTTGAGGTTTCATCCACCCTGCACCTAATGCACATATACATACATCAAAGCAAAACTTTATAAAATGGTTTAATGCAAACCGGGGCTTGCCTTGTTTCTTCTGGTCAGGGGTTAGCACTTCGTCTGGAAGAAGGAAGTCGAGCACTTCCGGAGTCTCCTCGCCTTCAGCGACTACACATAAACGGTATACTATATGTCAATTTAAATGCAATGTTTAGAATTGGATAAGTAATTATCATAACTCTAGCTAGCCCTCCCCTTTGGTTCTGAAATTTTTATGGTGACTTGGTAGGGTCCTAACCACAGTCTTGACCAAGTTTCATTTGAAACATGTTTCATTTGAGCCTTGTACAAATAAAAGCCTATTTGGTCAATATTAGAGCTTCTAAGGAATTCCAGGGGTTTTCATGGCTCCAACCCTTACTTTCTGGAAACTAGAACTTGAGATGGTTCTAATGGAATTTGTTTCATGTCATTTGAAGAAGTCTAGAGGAAGTTATGCCCTAAGCAAGATTTGAGAAAATCTGGAAAATGTTTCTGTACATTTTTCTATTTTCTCAGGGCAGTTCACTTAATCACACCCTTAGGGGGACTAAATGAACTTGGATGGGTTTAAAATTTTACTGTGCTTCAAGGATTTTCCAATGAACCTCCCAGCCAAATTTCAGAATTTTCCATGAAGTAATCCTCCAGATAAAATTCCTAACAGTTTAAACTTTAGGGAATTAATTCTGGAAAACTGTTAAGTTTCATGAGCTGAAATTTGTGTTTCTGGAAAGTACTCAAAAAGCTGAGTTCAGCAACATTTGGTTCACTGAATTTGGACACTCCTAGAGAAAGTTATGAATTTCTAATGTTTGGGCTGATCTCTGAATTATTTTCCTACAGAAATCATCTCCCGCGCTAACCCACAGGCTGACTGTAAAAGTCCCAAAACTTGTGAATAGAAAACTTGAGCTATGAATAAAGTTGAGTTTATATGCAAGAAATGGGACTTACAAAAACTTTTGTTTACTCATGAAAGTGTTGGCATGAGCAATAAAACTTTGAAATCAGTTTGAAATAAGAGGGCCACTTCCAAAAAGAAGAAGGGCATGTTTCAAAAGAGGAAATTCAAACTGTTGTTTGAAAAATTTTATTTGCAATGACCAACTGAAGGATCAGAGGACATATTTGAATTCCTCAGGTCCAAATTATGAGGGAGCCAAGTTTTGAGAAAATTTGGAGGTGCTTTGATATGAGTATCAAGGGGGCCTATGAATTTCCTTGAAATTTGAGTTTAAATTTGAACTGAAAAACACAATGTAAAATTTCAAACAGCTTTTGATGCTGAGCTCTTTAGGATTTAAATTTGCTTGGTGCCAAAGTTTAGAAGATCTTTTGGGAGGAGCAGGGGTGGACCCCACTTGTCATTGAGCCAAATAGACGTGCTCCCTAAGTCTTCTCTGCCTGTGCACTGGGGCCCAGCTGTCTGTGAGAGGGAGCCCGGTCTTCGTTTCTCCTCTGCTGAGCGCGCGACAGCAGAAGCACCGCGGCGACAGCGCTTGCGCCCGTGGCTCCCGGCTGTCTCCACGAAGAAACCGCCTCAGCCCCGATATTAACCACGGACCGCTGCTGCACGTAGGAGAACTGATCGCATTTTCCCACTCCCGTGGCCGCTCCCGTGTGTACAGCCCCTCCCGCCGCTACCTCGCTCATCAGAGCAACGGCGACCGACTGCCTCAGTAGCTCCCACGCCGATCTAAGCTTCCCCACGGTGTCGCCGGGTCTCCATCGAGGTGTTCAGCCCCAGAGACCGACGTTTCTCCCACGGGAACGCAGCATCGAGCTCGGTTCTCCTCCGCAGCACCGAAGGAAGTCGCCGCTGCAAGAATCCGTCGCCCAGCCACAACAGAGCACCTCCCGTTGAATTGCAAAAGCGAAAAGGTGCGCCTGTAACTCTTCTTGCTTCACAGCAACGCCGGCAGCATGCCACAGCCCGTGCTCGCCGGAATTTAACTTTTCCCGCGGACATGCGATATGAACCGTAGGCAGCAGACCGAGAAATTAGAGAAGCACGGTGCACCACTCATCACCAGACCTATAAACCCAGTGGTAGACATCCGTGCGGGCACGTGGGATCAAGAACTAGGGAGGACCGTTGAGGAAACCCTCGGTTCTTCGAGTTTTTCCCAGTTTTCCCCGAAATCGGCCTAGGTCGCACGGTGAGACCCTAGTTGCTGTCGTTTCTCGCGAGATCAGAGCCCTGGACGTTGCTCCCGAGGTGGTGGCGATGCTGTAGGAGCTAAACGGAGCAAGGTTAGAGCACTACAGTGCCCTAGCAACATCACCGAAGTTGCCACAGCCGCCATCGCCGTCGCACCTAGGTTTCCGGCCATCGTCGAGCTGAGATAAGCCCAGCAACGTGTTCCTGGCACGAGAATACGTGGGGGCGGCGAGATCCAGCAAGTTCCGAGCACCGGAACCCACTCCCGGCGAGAGCTCCGGCGAGCTCGGCGGCGCGGGAGTGCGGGCGTCTGGAGGAAGACGAAGACGGGGGCTGGCCCACGCGTCAGTCGCTGTTACGAGGGAGTGGGATTGTCTGTGGCCTCGGATCAGTTTGTGACAACGCGGGGCCAGGTCCGTGGCCCCATGTGGCGTGAACGCAGCAGCTGACACGTGGGGATGGGACCACTGTCAGAGTTTAAATTTTTCCCGAATTAATTTGAATTCCAGATTCGGTTCAAACTTTGGATCTGCATAACTTTTGCTAGAGAGCTCCAAATTTAGTGATTCAAATTGGGTTGGATTCAGGATGAAATGCTCTATCCAAATATGCAACCCCATTTGCATGAAAACGAATAGAAAATTCTGGAAGATTCTTTAAAGCTTTTCAGCAAAAGAATTTTTGAGGGAGTTTGGTTTATCCAAAATTCCCCAAATTTTGCCAGGATAATCTTCAGGATATTAGGAGACTCCTGTAAAAGTTTCAGCTCATTTTGAGTTGATTTAGCTAGGGTAATTCTAATTCCAAGTTTCTGTATTCAAATAAGTACAGAACCATTTTCAGAGAATTTCCAAAACTTGGAAATTCAGTTCTGGGCATTCCTTAACTCCAAAAATCCTCGGACAATTCATACATACTCTCTGAGCTATGTAGGAAATTATGGTTCACTTAGATTTGCATGAAAGTACAAGTTTAATCAGAATTAATTCCTTTATGCTTAAATGCTTAGGGAATTGTTCTGGGTGATCCAATTAGTGAAATGTTCTGAATTTTGGTCCAGAGGACTTTCTTGTGACAAGGAACTCACAAGAAAATTTCCAGCTCCATTGGAGCCCTGGATCATTATGTCCTGTCCAACCATTATTAGTTGATTCCCACCCAAGTGATGGAACCCCACTCATCACTTGATGATAGTGCTTAAACACAAACCCAAACCACTAGCACCAGTCCCATTTTAAATTCTTAAACAAAGTTCCAGTTTAAACTTGTCTGTAGCATTTGTTAGCAAAAAGTTTTACAATTAAAGATATGCATGTTCATAACGTGTAGTGCTTAAACGTGGATAAGTGAAGATTTGATCAAGAAGCAAGAAGGCAGGGATTTAGCTTCAAGTCATCATCAGCAACTAACTTCATCTTATCTGACTTAAGTCACCTGCAAAACTAAGGCAAGCCCCGGTTTGCACTTAAGTTGTTTTTAAAGTTTTTCCTTTGTTCACTACATTTGGTCAAGGTTTGTATGTGCATTAGGTCAAGGATGTGTGATACTCCACTTGCATAACCAAACATGAACCCTGAGGTCAAGGGTAGAAATGTGTCATCGCTGTAGAATAAGGCAATGCTAATTAGGCTAGGACATCCGGTAGAAGACGAGTAGTTGGAATCTACTCGCGAGCTATAGTTCAGAAGATCATAAGTGTGATTGGGAAAGGAAGCAAACTAAAGTTTACATTTCTAAAGATGAGACCGGGCAGAGGGGTTAGGCTGCGACAAGACGAGGTCTTGGTCGAGTAGCTCTGCCTGTGTCGGTTAAGGACCGATGCGTATGCCGCGTCCAGAAGCAAGTATTGAGTTGTGTACCGGATGCTTACTGACATATGGGAATCAGGAAACCGATGTACCAGGTTCACTGGATTGTAGAGGCATACCACATCGTCTCGTTAGACCTATGAGCCCGAGACGGCGCGACCGGTTCTACAGTTTAGTGTCCTGAGAAAGGTTGCCACATACGACGTAATGAAGGACGCCAGAGTTGGGTCTTCAGAGGCGGGCGTATGTGTCGAGTTATCCGGGTAGTGTTTGATTCGAATCACTGTCCCTCGCGGTTATTGAGTACCGCTTGCTCCCATGTTGTGACGTAGTTAATCAACTTGTGTGGAAACAGTTTGCAAAAAGTTTAATTGCTGTTGTGATTATGTTAAGTTGCATGAAAACCATGTTTGAAGTAGAGATAGAGCAAACTAAATTTATTTTTCACCTTGGGACAAGTAACATTGGAATGAAGCGTTTCTTGTTTGATTGTGGAGTTCCAATGTTGCTGGGCGCAAGGTCACTACTATTATGGCTAAAATCTGAAAGTTAAGGATGAACTCGTAGGCGAGTCTTTTCGCAAAGGACAGGCTTAGGTCTTAGGTTACTTTCACATAGAGTTCCATGCTTTAGGAGAGACGGTTAAGTCTTGCTGAGCCTTTGTGCTCACTCTTGCTATATAAGTGGTTTTGCAGGTAAACATCGACGCTATAAAGAAGGTTGTCCGGTGAGACTCGGAAACTTCCAAGTCACGTCACACCTGGAGAACCTAGCCGCTGCCTTGTCTTCGTGTTGCTAGCGAGAGGAGTCCGCGGGCTGGACCTCTTCTCGGTGCTTCATAGTTATTCCACGTGAGCTGGTTATCGACTTCCGCTGTAGCTAATTTGGGTAAACTATTTACAAAGAATAATTGTAACCTTCCGCTTTTGATTTATGTAATACTGTGTTCCTTATATGTGTGTTGTTGGGTGCCGCATAACACGGCACCACCCAATGCGATTCCTCGGGCAAGGCGGCACGGCCCTGTGATCGGGGTCGGGCCCCCTCAGCGTGGTATCAGAGCCGCATTGGTAATAGCACACGGAGTAAGGATCGTATTACGACAAAAACTTAGGATACGGTGAGGAAACGATATTAGGCCCACATAAGGACTATAGTTGTGTAGTTACTTAAAGTGGCAAGACTAACATATGTGTTTTAATTCTGAATTTTCATTATGTAACGACGCACCTACGTTCAGGTAAGAATGGTAAGGAACGCCACCAAAAGCGGTTCAATTTCGGTTAGCTCCCCTGACGAGGAAAGTGGTTCAGGGATCGGTCTCACAGCTTGGTGTGAGACGTTAATATGAAACTCTTGAACTCTTCATGTTCCTGAGTTCATATGGAACGCTGATCCCTAGCGTGCATTAGGCAAGTAAGTGGAGACCCTATCGCGTGGTCAGTAACGCGACAGTGTGTTCGTCTGGAAGTAGCCCAGGAGGACACACGCAGCGCTTGCCATCGGCGTGCCCTGCAGGGCAGTAGGTGGTATATGTTGGGTTGATAACATTCCCAACCGTGACGACCCGTTCATGACATACTCGGGTTCCCTGTCGTGTGGTGTTGAAACACGATCACGTGCCTTGAGACGTGGCTTAACTCAAGGACGGCCGTATGACAATGATACGGGCGTTTGTATTTACTTTCAAATATGGAACTGCCTGAAATGAAACAACCTTTGAGTGCACCACTATTGAGTGTTCTTCTGCAGGTACTAACCACGTACGTATCCCGTGTAGTACACGTGTGCGAGAGACCGTCTTAGTGCCACTGATAAAACGGATATGCCGGTATAATCCGGTTTAGGATTTTCTTTTGGTGAGGCAACGTAGTACCGACATGTTTCTTACGGTGCATCGACACCGTACTACACTTAATAACCCCTTCTCTATGAAGAAATGATTCATGAACTAACTTTCAACTAAAAAATGGAAGTTTGAAACAAATATTAGTTATTGAACTCGTATTTTGAGCTAAGGTTCAAATGAGAGTATAACTAGGTGTCAAAGTTTTCAAAAAACAGAGTGCTCTGTTTCTGGCAGGAATTCTTGCTGGACTTTAACAGAGCATAACTCTGAGTAGCTTGACCCAAATAAGGTGTATGATACAGTTCTGGAAATATTTTCAAGTGCTCTACAACTTCCTTGTAGGCCTCCAGAGCAGAATCACACGTTACATGGGTGAAAAGTCCAGTTGAAGGCAAACTGTTCAAACCAGGACAGTAGCAAAAACCTCTCTGGACCTTTCTGTTTTTAAGCCATAACTTCCTGTAGAAAAATCCTTAAGGAGCACATAAGTACTTGTTGGAAAGCTACTGAAGTTTACTAAAAACTTTGGTATTGAACTCAAGTCTAGAATCTGTTGATGACTTGAGTAAAATTTGGAGTTTGTGTGAGCTGGTCAGGGTAGTTCCGCTGATTAACTTAGCGTACATAAGATTTGTTTAAACATGAATGTGGTTATGCTTTCATAAAGTTCATGACATGTTCATGTTTTACTGATCTTTACTTACTACTGAGATAGAATTTTGATTGACTCAAAATTTTGTTTCGTGCAGTATGGTACGTACACATTCTCAAATAGAGATTGGAGGTTCCAGTCGAGGTGGGAATGACTCGACTTCATCACCAGAGCCATCGCCAACCGGATTGGCGGAAATTATGGCCAAAATGAATGAAACTCTCCAAACTCTAGTTCAGGAAGGCATAGATCGAGAAGCTCAACATCACATGCCAACCCAGAGCACGTATCTGGATTTCCTGGCGACACAACCGCCGGTATTCTCCGAGGCGGCTGACCATTGTGAAGCAAGTCACTGGTTACGTGTCATTGAGTCCAAGCTTGGATTGATCCGATGTGATGAATTCTCGAAGACTCTATATGCCGCTCAACAGCTTCACGGCTTTGCTGGAGCATGGTGGGCAGAGTACCTTGCTGTTCAACCAGCAGGGCATCGTGTCACATGGGCGGAGTTTCAGGCTGCATTTCGTGCTCGTTTCATCCCTGCGGGCATAAGGCAAACCAGTCTGGATGAGTTCTGGAGTCTGAAGCAAGGGGACATGAGTGTTATTGAGTATGCGAAGGAATTCAATCGCTTAGCTCAATATGTCCCTGACTATGTGAAATCACCATCCATGAGGGGTTATCATTTTTATCGAGGGCTGACTGCTAGGCTGCGATGTGAATTGGCTCAAGTTAGCCAAGAGAATTTTGATGAGTTTGTGAGCTGTGCTATCGCTCAAGAATATTATTCCAACCTCTACCCCAAGGAAAAGAGGGAGAGGGATTCATCACAAGATGAAGACAATCGTCTACCTCAGAAGTATCGGTTGGTAATCCGTTCACCTTCCGGTCGAGAGATTCCACAAGAGGTGCAATCATTCTGGGAGTGTGACGACTCTTCTACTCCACAGAGGTCTTATTCACCTCTACCGCAGCAGCAATTTATTTCTTATGCACCTCAGTGTCAACAAGGTGCACTAGAATATTATTACCCTCAAGAGGTTGAAGGGGAACAAGGTGATTTCTCAGCTGAACCAAGTGCTGTCCCACTTCATGTTGATAACGAGCTCATCGTCAATGAAGCAACTGTACCGAGCAGCAACATAGTGTCTGCGGGTGCAGTTCCACAGAGCAATCTTGGGCAGCAAAGAAAAGCTATGGCCAAAATGGGGACGGTTAATTATGTGTCAGTTGATGATCTGCCAAAGGGAGGACCTGTTCTGGCTGGCAGGTTCACCTTAAATGACAAGCCGGTTGTCATTTTATTCGACTCTGGTGCGACACATAACTTCATTAGCAGGGCAACGGTGATCCGGGATCAGATCTCCACCACTATCACGATAGGTTCCTACCTTATTCATTCGCCAGGTGGAGACATATCAACTAATGAAGTCGTCTCTCGAGCACCACTTTGCTTGGGTGGAAAAATTTATCCTACCACCCTCATCATTCTCGAAGACCAGGGAATCAATGCCATATTGGGAATATCATGGTTGACCTTCCATAAGGCTGTTCTGGACATCGAGAACAGGAGTGTTCACTTGGACTCTTCACTTCACGGACGTCAAACATTGTATCTCGGCGAAGCGGTTTCCAAAGACCCGGAAGTATGTAATGCCGAGGCTTGCAAATTAGAAGACATTCCGGTAGTCCGTGAATATCCGGACGTGTTTCCCGAAGATCTTCCAGGACTACCACCTGAGCGCGAGGTGGAGTTCAAAATAGAGTTGATACCGGGAACCACGCCGATCTCTCGGAGACCATACAAAATGGCTCCGAATGAATTAGCAGAATTGAAGGAGCAACTCAAAGATCTGATGGACAAGGGGTTTATCCGTCCAAGTTCATCACCATGGGGTTGCTCAGCGTTGTTCGTGAAGAAGAAGGATGAGACGCTGAGGCTATGCGTCGATTATCGTCCTTTAAATGCTGTGACCATAAAGAACAAGTATCCACTACCAAGAATTGATATTCTTTTTGATCAGCTAGTGGGTGCTAAAGTCTTCTCCAAGATGGACTTAAGGTCGGGATATCATCAAATCAAGATTCGCGCGGAAGATGTCCCGAAAACAGCATTCTCGACAAGATATGGGCTCTATGAATATCTTGTCATGTCATTTGGGTTGACCAATGCTCCGGCCCACTTTATGTATCTTATGAACTCGGTGTTCATGCCGGAGCTGGATCAGTTTGTCGTGGTATTCATCGACGACATCTTGGTCTACTCCAAATCTGAAGAGGAACACGCTAAACATTTGCATATTGTGCTCCAACGACTGAGAGATCACAAGCTCTATGCAAAGTTTAGTAAATGTGAATTCTGGATCAACCAAGTGCCATTTCTTGGACACATTATCTCAGCAGAAGGCATTGCTGTTGATCCAAGCAAGATTGAACAAGTGCTGAAGTGGAAGTCTCCAACATCAGTCCATGAAGTTCGTAGCTTCTTGGGTTTGGCTGGATATTACCGGAGGTTCATCCCGAGCTTCTCAAAAATCTCCAAACCTATGACGGAGCTACTGAAGAAAGGCATCAAGTATGATTGGAGCAAGCCATGTGAGGAAGCTTTTCAAGCGTTGGTGAAACACCTCACAACAGCCCCGGTTCTAGCTCAACCGGATACAACCAAGCCTTTTGATGTTTATTGTGATGCATCCGGCGTCGGGCTTGGTTGTGTACTCATGCAAGGAGGACGTGTGGTCGCATATGGATCACGGCAATTGCGGAATCATGAGCAACATTATCCAACTCATGATCTCGAACTGGCTGCCGTGGTGTTAGCGTTGAAGATGTGGAGACATTACCTATTGGGAAGTCTGGTTCATCTCTACACCGACCACAAAAGTTTGAAATACATATTCACTCAGAAAGAGTTGAATATGCGACAACGGCGATGGTTGGAGCTGATCAAGGACTATGAGATTGAAATTCATTATCATCCGGGCAAGGCAAATGTGGTTGCCGACGCACTCAGCCGGAAGTCTCATATTCATAGCCTAACCATCACGCCGATAGAAGAGGAAGAACCAAGTCTTTACTTGGTTCCATTTGGAGCTCTGCGTAACCTAGCCCTCATACCCACAATAAAAGAGGAGGTTATAGCAGCTCAAAAGAAAGACAAGGGCATGGCTCATATCAAAAGGAGGTTAACGAACGGGGAGATGAAATGTTTCCTGTTAGATGAGGAGGATACCTTGTGGTTCAAGGACCGGATAGTCGTACCCCGTGATATGAGGCTGCGGAAGAAAATCTTGGATGAGGCTCACTTATCCAAATTTTCTATTCATCCTGGCAGCAATAAAATGTACCAAGACCTCCGGAAGAAGTTTTGGTGGACACGTATGAAACGTGAAGTTGCAAAATACGTTTCAGAATGTGATACGTGTCGAAGAGTTAAGGCCGACCATGTGAAGAAGTCGGGCCTGCTGCAACCGCTACAAATACCGGCATGGAAGTGGGAAGACTTGAGTATGGATTTCATCGTTGGGTTGCCGATGACCTCCCGCCACCATGACTCGATTTGGGTAATCGTTGATCGATTAACCAAATCGGCACGTTTCATTCCGGTGCATACCAACTACAGCGCCAAGCAGTATGCGGAGTTATACATAGCACGAATCTTATGCCTGCACGGAGTTCCCCGTACCATTGTCTCCGACAGAGGATCGCTGTTCGTATCCCGTTTCTGGGAACAGCTACACACATCCTTGGGAACTAAATTGATTCGAAGCTCCGCGTATCACCCTCAAACCGATGGACAAACGGAGAGGGTGAATCAAATACTTGAAGATATGCTGAGAGCATGTATCATCCACCACGGTAAGAGCTGGGATGATCACTTACCGTTGGCGGAGTTCTCATATAACAACGGGTATCAATCAAGTATCAAAATGGCGCCTTATGAAGCTCTCTACGGCCGGAAGTGCCGCACACCCTTGAACTGGTGTGAATCCGGCGAGAGAGTTATTTACGGGATCGATCTCATAAATGAAGCAGAAGAGCGGGTGAGGCTTATTCAGGAAAATCTGAAAGCCGCTCAGTCCAGGCAAAAGAGCTATGCGGATAAGAGACGTCGTCCTCTAAACTTTCATGTTGGGGACCACGTCTACCTCCGCGTGTCTCCCATGAAGGGCATTCACCGATTCGGAGTGAAAGGGAAACTAGCTCCGCGTTTTATCGGTCCCTTCGCCATCATGGAAAGATGTGGACCCGTGGCATACCGTTTGGAGCTACCGGCAGCCTTAGCCGGAGTGCATAATGTCTTCCACGTATCTCAGTTGCGGAAGTGTTTAAAGTTCCAACGGAGATTCTCAAGGGAGACATAACAGATTTGAAGCCGGACCTCACTTATGTTGAGCGACCAACCCGGATAATTGATGAAAAGACTCGCGAAACCAGAAATCGGACGCTGCGATTTTTCAAGGTGCTATGGGAAAATCACACGTCCGACGAAGCTACATGGGAAAGCGAGGAATATTTGCAACACAATCATCCAGAGTTGCTAGAGGCGTATGTTGAGTAACTGTCCTCTCCACCTTGTCCTTAATCATGAATCTCGGGACGAGATTCTTTTTAAGGGGGGAGGAATGTAAAAGTCCCAAAACTTGTGAATAGAAAACTTGAGCTATGAATAAAGTTGAGTTTATATGCAAGAAATGGGACTTACAAAAACTTTTGTTTACTCATGAAAGTGTTGGCATGAGCAATAAAACTTTGAAATCAGTTTGAAATAAGAGGGCCACTTCCAAAAAGAAGAAGGGCATGTTTCAAAAGAGGAAATTCAAACTGTTGTTTGAAAAATTTTATTTGCAATGACCAACTGAAGGATCAGAGGACATATTTGAATTCCTCAGGTCCAAATTATGAGGGAGCCAAGTTTTGAGAAAATTTGGAGGTGCTTTGATATGAGTATCAAGGGGGCCTATGAATTTCCTTGAAATTTGAGTTTAAATTTGAACTGAAAAACACAATGTAAAATTTCAAACAGCTTTTGATGCTGAGCTCTTTAGGATTTAAATTTGCTTGGTGCCAAAGTTTAGAAGATCTTTTGGGAGGAGCAGGGGTGGACCCCACTTGTCATTGAGCCAAATAGACTTGCTCCCTAAGTCTTCTCTGCCTGTGCACTGGGGCCCAGCTGTCTGTGAGAGGGAGCCCGGTCTTCGTTTCTCCTCTGCTGAGCGCGCGACAGCAGCAGCACCGCGGCGACAGCGCTTGCGCCCGTGGCTCCCGGCTGTCTCCACGAAGAAACCGCCTCAGCCCCGATATTAACCACGGACCGCTGCTGCACGTAGGAGAACTGATCGCATTTTCCCACTCCCGTGGCCGCTCCCGTGTGTACAGCCCCTCCCGCCGCTACCTCGCTCATCAGAGCAACGGCGACCGACTGCCTCAGTAGCTCCCACACCGATCTAAGCTTCCCCACGGTGTCGCCGGGTCTCCATCGAGGTGTTCAGCCCCAGAGACCGACGTTTCTCCCACGGGAACGCAGCATCGAGCTCGGTTCTCCTCCGCAGCACCGAAGGAAGTCGCCGCTGCAAGAATCCGTCGCCCAGCCACAACAGAGCACCTCCCGTTGAATTGCAAAAGCGAAAAGGTGCGCCTGTAACTCTTCTTGCTTCACAGCAACGCCGGCAGCATGCCACAGCCCGTGCTCGCCGGAATTTAACTTTTCCCGCGGACATGCGATATGAACCGTAGGCAGCAGACCGAGAAATTAGAGAAGCACGGTGCACCACTCATCACCAGACCTATAAACCCAGTGGTAGACATCCGTGCGGGCACGTGGGATCAAGAACTAGGGAGGACCGTTGAGGAAACCCTCGGTTCTTCGAGTTTTTCCCAGTTTTCCCCGAAATCGGCCTAGGTCGCACGGTGAGACCCTAGTTGCTGTCGTTTCTCGCGAGATCAGAGCCCTGGACGTTGCTCCCGAGGTGGTGGCGATGCTGTAGGAGCTAACCGGAGCAAGGTTAGAGCACTACAGTGCCCTAGCAACATCACCGAAGTTGCCACAGCCGCCATCGCCGTCGCACCTAGGTTTCCGGCCATCGTCGAGCTGAGATAAGCCCGGCAACGTGTTCCTGGCACGAGAATACGTGGGGGCAGCGAGATCCAGCAAGTTCCGAGCACCGGAACCTACTCCCGGCGAGAGCTCCGGCGAGCTCGGCGGCGCGGGAGTGCGGGCGTCTGGAGGAAGACGAAGACGGGGGCTGGCCCACGCGTCAGTCGCTGTTACGAGGGAGTGGGATTGTCTGTGGCCTCGGATCAGTTTGTGACAACGCGGGGCCAGGTCCGTGGCCCCATGTGGCGTGAACGCAGCAGCTGACACGTGGGGATGGGACCACTGTCAGAGTTTAAATTTTTCCCGAATTAATTTGAATTCCAGATTCGGTTCAAACTTTGGATCTGCATAACTTTTGCTAGAGAGCTCCAAATTTAGTGATTCAAATTGGGTTGGATTCAGGATGAAATGCTCTATCCAAATATGCAACCCCATTTGCATGAAAACGAATAGAAAAGTCTGGAAGATTCTTTAAAGCTTTTCAGCAAAAGAATTTTTGAGGGAGTTTGGTTTATCCAAAATTCCCCAAATTTTGCCAGGATAATCTTCAGGATATTAGGAGACTCCTGTAAAGTTTCAGCTCATTTTGAGTTGATTTAGTTAGGGTAATTCTAATTCCAAGTTTCTGTATTCAAATAAGTACAGAACCATTTTCAGAGAATTTCCAAAACTTGGAAATTCAGTTCTGGGCATTCCTTAACTCCAAAAATCCTCGGAAAATTCATACATACTCTCTGAGCTATGTAGGAAATTATGGTTCACTTAGATTTGCATGAAAGTACAAGTTTAATCAGAATTAATTCCTTTATGCTTAAATGCTTAGGGAATTGTTCTGGGTGATCCAATTAGTGAAATGTTCTGAATTTTGGTCCAGAGGACTTTCTTGTGACAAGGAACTCACAAGAAAATTTCCAGCTCCATTGGAGCCCTGGATCATTATGTCCTGTCCAACCATTATTAGTTGATTCCCACCCAAGTGATGGAACCCCACTCATCACTTGATGATAGTGCTTAAACACAAACCCAAACCACTAGCACCAGTCTCATTTTAAATTCTTAAACAAAGTTCCAGTTTAAACTTGTCTGTAGCATTTGTTAGCAAAAAGTTTTACAATTAAAGATATGCATGTTCATAACGTGTAGTGCTTAAACGTGGATAAGTGAAGATTTGATCAAGAAGCAAGAAGGCAGGGATTTAGCTTCAAGTCATCATCAGCAACTAACTTCATCTTATCTGACTTAAGTCACCTGCAAAACTAAGGCAAGCCCCGGTTTGCACTTAAGTTGTTTTTAAAGTTTTTCCTTTGTTCACTACATTTGGTCAAGGTTTGTATGTGCATTAGGTCAAGGATGTGTGATACTCCACTTGCATAACCAAACATGAACCCTGAGGTCAAGGGTAGAAATGTGTCATCGCTGTAGAATAAGGCAATGCTAATTAGGCTAGGACATCCGGTAGAAGACGAGTAGTTGGAATCTACTCGCGAGCTATAGTTCAGAAGATCATAAGTGTGGTTGGGAAAGGAAGCAAACTAAAGTTTACATTTCTAAAGATGAGACCGGGCAGAGGGGTTAGGCTGCGACAAGACGAGGTCTTGGTCGAGTAGCTCTGCCTGTGTCGGTTAAGGACCGATGCGTATGCCGCGTCCAGGAGCAAGTATTGAGTTGTGTACCAGATGCTTACTGACATATGGGAATCAGGAAACCGATGTACCAGGTTCACTGGATTGTAGAGGCATACCACATCGTCTCGTTAGACCTATGAGCCCGAGACGGCGCGACCGGTTCTACAGTTTAGTGTCCTGAGAAAGGTTGCCACATACGACGTAATGAAGGACGCCAGAGTTGGGTCTTCAGAGGCGGGCGTATGTGTCGAGTTATCCGGGTAGTGTTTGATTCGAATCACCGTCCCTCGCGGTTATTGAGTACCGCTTGCTCCCATGTTGTGACGTAGTTAATCAACTTGTGTGGAAACAGTTTGCAAAAAGTTTAATTGCTGTTGTGATTATGTTAAGTTGCATGAAAACCATGTTTGAAGTAGAGATAGAGCAAACTAAATTTATTTTTCACCTTGGGACAAGTAACATTGGAATGAAGCGTTTCTTGTTTGATTGTGGAGTTCCAATGTTGCTGGGCGCAAGGTCACTAGTATTATGGCTAAAATCTGAAAGTTAAGGATGAACTCGTAGGCGAGTCTTTTCGCAAAGGACAGGCTTAGGTCTTAGGTTACTTTCACATAGAGTTCCATGCTTTAGGAGAGACGGTTAAGTCTTGCTGAGCCTTTGTGCTCACTCTTGCTATATAAGTGGTTTTGCAGGTAAACATCGACGCTATAAAGAAGGTTGTCCGGTGAGACTCGGAAACTTCCAAGTCACGTCACACCTGGAGAACCTAGCCGCTGCCTTGTCTTCGTGTTGCTAGCGAGAGGAGTCCGCGGGCTGGACCTCTTCTCGGTGCTTCATAGTTATTCCACGTGAGCTGGTTATCGACTTCCGCTGTAGCTAATTTGGGTAAACTATTTACAAAGAATAATTGTAACCTTCCGCTTTTGATTTATGTAATACTGTGTTCCTTATATGTGTGTTGTTGGGTGCCGCATAACACGGCACCACCCAATGCGATTCCTCGGGCAAGGCGGCACGGTCCTGTGATCGGGGTCGGGCCCCCTCACTGACAGCGGGGCCCGCCCATTTAATTTAAACTAACCGTGCTTTCGCGCGCGCTTAACCCAGCGTCTGACACGTGGGACCCGCGCCTTCGTCTACCTCCCGACGCCACCGCCCCGAGCCGCCGGAGCTCCGGTGAGGTCGGCATTCCCGGCGACCTAGCTCACCGGCGACGGTGAGACTTGCCGCCCCCACATAATTTTGGATGCTGAAAACGTTGGACATCATGCCGCCGTCGGCTAACCGTCGTAGCTCGCCGGCGGCGAGGGCTATGTCTCTGTGCAACATCGGCAACATGTTCCCGTCCTCCTGACCACCCCCTTTACGCGCTAATCGTGTCACCACGTCCAGGGAAGCCTCGGGCAACTCGGCATGACCTTTGTTGGGACCTAAACGGACGGCAACCCGGACCTCACCGGTGACCCTCCCTTCCGCTGGACTGTTACTGGTGAAACTAGGGTTTGGAATGGTTGTTCCTGCAGGTTCTTGGTCGGAGAGACACGCACAGGTGTCTAGAACATGTGTGAGCTGCAGCTCGACCGGTGGTTGCTTCTGTGCAACGAATTTCGCCGACGACCGATTGCTAACCCTAAGGTGCACCATGGGGGAAAACTCGGAATTCTCGCTCTACCCTACATGAAATGGTGAAAGGTTTCCTCCCACAGCTTCCTCACATGCAGGCGCACCTTTTCTTCTCTGGTGGTGGCGCGTGATGCATCCGGGATCCGCCGGTCACTGGTGATCAGAGAGTGGCGGTGAAAACACTCGCGAGCGGAAGCAACTGCGGGGTGGATGAGCGTCGGTTCAGCCGAGGCACAGCGAAAATGACCGAGTGGGCGTCGTGCTGGCGCCATGACTCGTGATTTTCACCGTGCGGTGTCCTCTTCCACTCGGGCGCGGGAGCAGGAGCTGTCATGCGGTGAACGTCGGCTGCCGAGTTACTCGCACAAACAGACTTCGGTGCTAAGCCTTCTGACCAGTGGGCCCTCTTCTCCCCTCTAGTTCTTTCTCCCCCCCTTCTGCTGCAAATATCTCAACCACTCAGAATTGAATGGTAGACTTTGCCACAAAGGCATGGGATGAAATTTGAATTCTTCAACTGAATTTGATTTGGACAAATTTGCTTCCCATTTGAATTTAAAATTCAACTTCAGTTTGAATTACTGCAAATTGGGCTCCCGACAAGATTAAGTCCAATGGGGATGAAAATTTGTGGACTAACTCAGAAAAATGTGATGAGTTTGAATGTGAAGTCCACTTTTGGATTTAAGTGATGAAAGTTGCTGCAATTTGAATTTACATTCAAATTGGCCTCTTTTTCAAATGCCTCCAAAAGTGCCTCAAAAGTGTTGGATTTGCATGAGATTTGGCCTGAGCCTTCCCAAGAATATATAAGGTCTAGGGGTGAGCTCAACCTTGCATGTTCATGTGTAAAAATCCCACTTTTGAATGTTAGGGCTTTACCCTCTAATCACCTTTTTGATGGTGGTTACTTGCTCTTCACAAGTGTTCATGAGATATCCACAAGATGAGCTGTGGTGTTGTGGTGTGATGAACAAATTTTTGCAAGTCCTTTTCTTGGGCTTTTACAGAAAACTTATGAACACATTTGAAGAGCAAGTAGAAACCATCAACATGGTATTTAGAGGATAAACTCACAAAAATGCAAAAGTGATATTTCCCACATGCATCATATAGGGGCTGAGCGTATAAAAAACTCCTACACCTTCCTAGGAATGCTCATGCCAAGTTTCACCTAAATCCAAAATCTTTTGAGGTATTTTTGGATATAATTAGAAAGAGGCTAGTTTGAACTTAAATTATAATTCAAACCCCTTTCATCCCTTGAATTCAAAAGTGGGATTCATATTCACACTCAGCACATTTTTGTGAGCTCACACACCAATTTTTACTCCATTTGGAGTTGATCTTTACATGAGCCAATTTAAGCAAATTCAAATCCAATTTGAATTTCAAACTGCATATGTGCTATGAATATAGTCAAACACATCACAATTTGAATTCTACGAATTTCAAACGGGCATTTGGTGGATAATTCAAATTGCAAAGGGTATTAGGGGCACTACTGTTTTGAGCAGTGGGGAAATTAAATTTAAGAGGTTAAAATTGGAAGTGGGGCCCTCTTGTCAGTCACCCCATTTGAAGCAAACCGACTGAAGACCGAGACTCGGTTTGTCGGGCTGCAGCTGAGCGCGCCACCGAGCCACAAGCTCCGGCCAGCAGCTGCTTCGCTCGCGCGCTCTGGAGGCCACCGCTCGACGTCCTTACCCTGCGCCCGAACTCCCTCTGGGATATTTCACTGATCACAGCGGTTTGCATCATCCCCAAACGAAAGAACCTCGCCACTTACCCAAGCTCTCGGTTCCACCTTCGCACGGCCGAACCCGTGGTTGTCACGGCAAGCTGAGGCCGCAACCGAGTTCGCTGATCCTTGCTCGACGTTCTCGCACCGGTTCCAGACCGTGACCAACCTTCCTCGAGCTCCACCGCGCCATTTCTTCTTCCTCGGTTCAACTCGAGCTGCCATCACGGGAACAACTCATCCGGCCATCACAGCCCACCTTTCCCCGAGCTGTGAACAGCTAAGAGGTTCATCATAGATCCCTCTTCCATTACCGCAAGCTTCGGCGGCGTGACATGAGCTTCCGTCGCTGGAATTTCATGGTTTTGCGCAGGCGTACAATAGAGGCCGCCGGACCACTACGCAAAATTCATGCTACACACCGGACCACTCATCACCTAACTTAGGAACTACTTCTAGACGTCCGTGCAAATCTATAGGATCCAAAACTTCGGAGAACCATCGGGTGTAGCCACTGTTCTTTGTGTTTTGCTAGGATTTCTGATTTCCGACTTAGGTTGCACGGTGTCATACTAGTTGTGGCCGTTTCTGAGCTCCTTTGAGTTCATGACGACCATCCCTAGGGTGCACTGATGCTCTACGACCGTTTGCTCGATCATTTGGGGTGCTAGGAAGCCCGGCCGACACGGCCAAAGTTCTTCCAAAGCAGCTGCTTGTCGCCGGCCATGTTCTGGTAGTTGTCATGTCGAGCTAAGGCCAGCAACGTGTTCCCCATGTGGGATTAGGAAGAGGTGGCAAAAATCTCAGAGTTTGGCGCACAGCAGAGCCCCTCCGGCGAGCACTCCGACGAGGGGAGCGGCGGCCGAGCGCTAGATGTCGGGAGGTTGAAGAAGCCCCGGTGCCATGTGTCAGCGAGCAGATATTTAACACGGGGATCAGCTGTGGCACTGTATCATCCATGGCTGCGCGCGTAAAACTCCATAGCCCCGTTTGTCAGCCGCTGAGGAGTCGACACGTAGCCCCGACCCCACACGCAGCAATTTAAACATTTCCCCGAATTTCAGATTCTAGTCCAAACTTCAAACCCACAACTTTGGCTAGGAAACTCCAAATCACGTGAACCAAATTTTGTTGGATTCAGCTCTCTGAGTAATTTCCAACAAATCAAGTTTCACTTTATGAAAATCTATATTTCTCCAGAATTAATTCTTCAAAATTTAAACTGTTTAGAATTTTAACTGGAGAACCATTTGGAGGAAAATTCTGAAATTTGGCCAGGATGTTAATCCTAATATCCCAGAGCTACCATAAAAAATTCAGATCCATTTGAGCTCATTTGACCTAACTAATGGTGTGATTAATAAAACTATTTAAGAGAAAATGGAAAATGTCCAGAAACATTTTCAGAATTTATCTGAAATTGTTTAGGTCATATCTTTGGCTAGGAATCATAAAATTAGGTGAAACCAACTCCATTAGAACCCTCTGAAAATCTAGTTTCCATAAAGTCATGGCTTGCCCCATGAAAATCCCTAGAACACCCTAAGAGCTCCAAGTAAGGCCACATATACAATTATTTGTGGAGGGCTCAAATGAGCTTTGCTGCAAATGAAATTTGGCCAAGTCTCTAGGTTGTATCCAAACCATAGTAAAAATTTCAGAGTCATTTGTCCTGTATAGTAATACTTATAGTCTTAACAAATTCAAATGCATTCAAATTGACATATACATATGTTTATCTCATGTAGTCGCTACGGTTGAGGAGGGGCCAGAAGTCTTAGACTTCATAACTCTGGAGGAACAGCTAGCCTACGACCAACAACAGCAAGCAAGCTCCGGTTCACATTAGCCTTTTTATAAATTTTACTGTTTGAGAACTTACTTTTAGCACCGACTTCAATTATGCATTAGAGTCTTGTTTGAAAACCCAAATGCATAGCCAAGAAACCCCTGGTTTGGGCCTAGGTTTTTAAACCTCGATTAGCTACTGCAATGCTAAGATAGTGTAGGATTCGGTACAGGTCGAGTAGTTGGAACGGCCCGCGAGAATAGACTAGAGGCACTACTCGGGTAAAGATAGCAAATGGAACACATGGCAAGAAAAATGAGACCAAGCGGAGAGTAAGGGCAGCAGGACTTTGGGGCCAGGGTGCCGTAGCTCCGCTTGTGTCGATTGCAGACCGAGCCATGTGTGGGTCTGTTGATCAAGCTACAACAGTACCAAATGTAAAAGCCCAAGAAGTCACTTGCTAAAAGTTCATCATCCTCGCCACACCACAGCTAACTTAGTGGTTAGCTCATGAACATTTGTCAAGAGCAAGTAAACACAATCAAGAGGGTGATTAGAGGAAAAGCCATAACTTCAAAAAGTAGGGGTCATACACATAAACATGAGAGGTTGAGCTCACCCCTAGACCTTAAATATTCTTGGGAAGGCTCAGGCCAAGTTTCATGCAAATCCAAGCCTTTTTGAGGCATTTTTGGAGACATTTGTAAAAAGGACTATTTGAATGCAAATTCAAATTTCCACTAGTTTTCAGCACTTGAATTCAAAAGTTGACTCCATATTCAAACTCAGCACATTTTTCTGAGTTAGCCCCCCAATTTTCATCCTCATTGGAGTTCATCTTGTCAGGGGCTAAATTTGCATTAATTCAAAACTGAATTTGAATTAAAAATTCAAATGTGAAGCAAATTTAACCAAACCAATTTCAAAGTGAGGAAATCAAATTCAAACCATTACTTTGAGGCTAAGTCTCTCATTCAATCGTGAGTAGCTGAGATCTTTTCAGTGAAAACAAAAATTGAAGAAAAGAGGAGAGGATTAGAGGGGAGGAGGACCCACTGGTCAGTAGACTTTCAACTGAAGTCTACTCGGCTGCGCTCGGGCAACAGCGCGCCAGCTACCGACGCCGGCGCCTGACCGCCTCAGCACCAGGCCACCTCCTGCTCGGGGGGGGGGGGGGGGGAAATCATTGACCGAAAGGATAAGACGTGCAGCCCTGCCATGCCCCGTTCCTTCCCTCACGCGGCTCATCTTCTCCCCCACACAACCGAAGCAAACTCGCTCCGAACCCGACTCTCCCTGCTCACCGGCGTCCGGGCGACACAAGACTCGTCGTAACATCTCTGATACTAAGCTGTGAGGGACCACTGGACCTCGTTGGGTGGTGCCGTGATATGCGGCACCCAACAGCACACGGGTCGACAACCACACATCATATTACATAAATAGTTTAGCGGAAGCGTACAAGAATGTTTTACAAATAGTTATATCTGAGTAAACTACAGCGGAAGACTATCACTCTCACGACTGATATCTAAACTAGCAACAAAGAAACGGTCCATCCCGCGGACGTTTCTTACTAGCAACACGAAGACAATCTGCAGCGGCGAGGATGCTCTTTGAGTAAGCACTCGGAGGTTTCCGAGTCTCATCAGCACCTCTTCTCATAAGCATCGAGTCAATTACCTGCAAAAGAACTCGGATAGCATCCGTGAGCATAACGCTCAGCAAGACTTAACCGTCACCCTGAACATGAAACGCTAAGTGAGGTTATGAACCTAACATAAGATGGCATAAACATAATTAAACTCGCCTAAAAGTGAATCCTTACTTTCAGGTATTAATTGCAGCATTTTAAGTAACCCTGGGCACGCCACATCGGGAGTCCACAATCAAACAAGAAATGCTTTCCCCCGATGTAAATTGCTCATGGCATAAAAGAATCGAGTTTGCACTAGCCTATTTATCAAGATCCAAGACAAAGCTAGTATGATACTTCACATAAAAATGATTAGTTCCTTTCTCATGCAAGTTCTTACTACGTCACGACTGTGAGAACAAGTATGCTCGGTCCATTCCGCGAGCGACGGTGATTCGAATCAGTAACACCCGGACTACACGTCACGTACGTCCGTACTCGACGTTGCCTACAACAACCATCACTGACGTCGTACATGGCAGCCTTTCCCCCGTTTCACCCCCGCTGAATCGATCAAGTCGCCCCGTACAGTAGCCACTCTCTTGGTGCACCTGCCGATATGAGATGTCATGAGAATGTTCCCCACATACTGCACACCGGCCGTCCTCCTGAGGCGACCCGAAAAGTCCCAACGACAGCTTCCCGAGGTACATCGGTTTACTGGGTCCCATATAGCCAGCATGAGTCTGGTACACAACTCAAACTTGTTCAACAGGGCCACATACGGATCGGTACTTGACCGACACGGACAGGTCTACAGCACCCAGGCCCCTATGTCCTGCTGCCCCTACAACCTTCCGGTCTCAACTTTAACTTGCTAATTCAATTATGAACCAATCCCGTATGCCCCTGTTGTTCCTGAAACTGCGAGTAGCATCTCACCACTCGACTTCTACCGAACTGTACTTAAGCATGGCAGTTCTACAGGGTGAAAGACACCTACCCAATACTCCATGGGTCATATGGCTATGCAATCGGAGTATCAAACACTAGACCTAATGCATAATTCATATCCTGACCGAAAGTGAATACAAAACAAAAACTTAACAGCTGTTAAATGCAAACTGGAGCTTGCCTGTTTTGCAGGGTAGTCGTATATAACAGTTAGTGTCCTTGCAGATCTACCCTTGATTCTCTGGAACTTGATCCACTTCGATGAATCGCTCCTTTGAATCCCCTTGGTTGGGGTTCCTATTGAAATGCATATGTATATGTTTTATAGACTATAATGGAAAGAAGTTATAAAATTAATTGCTTAGGTACAGAGGTTGTGTGGAAAAGCCAAGAATGGCTTGGTTGCCTCTGTTGTGCAAAGAAACAGACTTAAACTAAATTGACCTTAAGGCCTTAGCTATACACTAATCATTTCCCCTAATGAACATAATAGATAAACTGAAAAGATTTGAGTGCAACTGAAGAACAAGAACTCCAATGGCCTCAAAACCTTTACAGCCGGTTCTATACTACCTAAGGATTTAGCTTGCCAAATTCCAGCTAATGTGGAGTCATATTGTGTCCTCCATAAGTCTCACAATATCTCTTATGTATTTTTCCCTATACATAAGTAGGGAGAATAAGAACAGGGAGTTCAAGGACTCATCTTGGGCTGATAATTTACATATGAGTTCTTGATCACATGAGAGTAATCTGATCCAAAATTCAGCCCTTTTACTTGAGTAGTTCTCCCAGAACAATTCTTTAAGCATTCCTACACAAAAGAATTAATTCTGAGGTAATGTGCATTTTCATGCTCATTTAAGGGAACTACAATTTCATGTATGTCTCAGAGAGCTTGCCTTAAATTTCCTATGATTTTTGGAGCTATGGATTGCTCAGAATCGATTTTTGAAGTGGGAAACATTTTCTGAAAATGTTTCTGGACTCTTTTGAACACAGTAGTTTGCATTTAGAAAATTCCTACTCAAATGATCTACAAATAAGCTGAAAATTTGCTAGTAGGTCAACACCATGCTAAAGAATATTCTGGCAAAATTTAGGGATTTTTGGATAAACCAAACTCCCTCAATAATTCTTTTTCAGAGTATCTCCAAAGAATCTTCCAGAATATAATATTAACTTTCATACAAATCTGAGTTCATATTTGGATAGAACTCAGAGAGATGAATCCAACCCAAGTGGAATCACTCAAATTGGAGGTTTTTACCAGGAGCTATGAATTTCCAAAGATTTAGCCAACTCTGGAATTGTTTTCCTACAGAAAATCCGGCTGGACCCACTGTTTTGAATCCCAGCCAATAGAAACGAAGCCACACCGGGCCACGGGGTTTGGCGCACCAGCACACAGGAGCCCGGCCACACCCGATCCCGGATTTGAATTCTGAGCTGCTGACAGCCGGGGCCCACGCTTGGTCTTCTTCCTCCGGCTCCTCTCTCGCGCCCGCGCGCTCCCCCTCGCCGGAGCAACCCGAAGCTCGCCGGACCGGCATTCCCGGCCACTATCCGAACTCGGAGTCGCCGCCAGGGGGTTTAGGGCACCGAGGAACACGGTGGTGGGGTCTGCTTGGGCTGCCGGCGGCCAGAACATGGCCGGCGACGTGTAACTGCCTCTGTTGTGGTTCGGCAGCGTCGCCCGAGGTCTCTAGCCCTCCAAAACCTGTGCCGACGAGCCCTACAGCACCAGCGCACCTCTAGGAAGGTCAGCACGACCTTAAAGTAGCTCGTAAATGGCTGTAAATGGGTTGTCGTCGTGCGACCGAATGGGTCCGCCATGAACAACCCAAGACGAGCTCGAATTCCGTCGGTCTGAGGCGTTTTCGTGCTATGGATGCAAAAGGGAAAGTGATCGCCGGCTAATCCAGCTCCTACGTGCAAAGTTTGATGACCTGCAGAGGATTGGAGAGGGGAAATTTTGAGGAACGGTACCGGGAGCTTGCTGTGAAGCCGTCGGGACAAATTCTTCAAATTGACCGTCGATGCTTCACAGAACGGCCGGAGCTTTGGCTGAGAGCAGCACCGAACCAGCACGCGTCCGTAGCTGTGATTGATCGGCCGTGAAACCCCCTGTGGAGGGCTGTCCACGAGCGCCCGATCACGTTCTTGAGCTAGGTCGCCCCGGCGGCGTTTGTTCTCGGGCAACGGAGAGCTTTCTTGCTTTTTGTTCAGGGAGGTAG
The DNA here is from genome assembly GCA_030760725.1 of Neostapfia colusana. NCBI lineage: Eukaryota > Viridiplantae > Streptophyta > Magnoliopsida > Poales > Poaceae > Neostapfia > Neostapfia colusana. The sequence goes on along the minus strand of JASWHV010000008.1, from coordinate 81,276,652 downwards.
AGGCCGAGCTCGCGACGATGTTCAGTAGCTCGGGGGAAGGATGAGTGCTGTGGTTTTGCCGTTTCTTTGGTCGGACCGAGAGGCGGAGGGGAAAACAGCCGCTGCTCGTGCGCTCGCGAGGTGGAGAAGATGGATGGCCTTTGCTTCGTCCAGGGGGGTGATCCGGCTGCAGAACGGCCTCTGGGCGCCGTGCATGGGGGAAGGAAGCAGCTGGTGGCGCTGCCGAGCCTCCCAGTGGCTCCACGGTGGGAGCTGCTCGTGGCTCACGCGCTGTTCGATGAATTTTCCCACTGAGGCTTAGACTTAAGGTGCAAGGCTACCTCTTTAGCTCTATGACCTGTGGGCCCCACTCCACATGTACCTCCCAAATATCTTCTCAAGCTGATCATCACAATTCCCAGAATTCTATCAGTTTGAATTTGCAAGACAAAATCATATTTTGGTTAGAATTTGCAAATGCTCCTCTTTAACTCCTTTTTGAGCTCACCCTACCATTGAAAAGTTTGTGATAAAACTTTTTCCTATAAATCCAACTATATGGCTGCATGTTTATTCAAAGTTCTTGGTCACCACATGTGTGAACTTTGAATCTCAAATCTGATTTTTAATCTTACATAAAAAGAGGTATTTAACTCCTTATTGGTTCAACACTTTTAAATAAAAAGGTGAGCCTCATTTTTGGATGGTCATCCATGTATTACTTTGCATGAAGAAAAGTTTTAGCAAGTCCCATTTTTCATGTCTTTGCCACACCTATGAACACAAACCTTGGTTTTTATTCATACACATTTATGGGACTTTTACATTCCTCCCCCCTTAAAAGAATCTCATCCCGAGATTACAAAAGAGGAACGAGACGGGAGAGGTAATTACAAACTCTACAACGCTAAAAATTCCAGATAGTTGGTGCGGAGGTAATCTTCACCTTCCCATGTCGCCTCTTCCGCGGTATGATTACTTCACAGCACCTTGAAGAATCTGATCGTCCGGTTCTGGGTTACACGGTCTTTTCATCCAAAATCTGAACTGGTCGCTCGGTGTAGGTCAGGTCCGGTTTCAATTCGTCGATTTCCTCGGTGCGAACAGCAGCGGTGAATTTGAGGCACTTCCGCAGCTGTCAAACATGAAATACATCATGAACACCCGCTAGACTTGCCGGTAATTCCAGCCGGTAGGCTATGGGTCCGCACTTCTCCGTGATAGCAAAAGGACCAATAAAACGGGGAGCGAGTTTCCCCTTTACACCGAACCGGTGAATTCCCTTCATCGGAGATACACGAAGATATACGTGCTCTCCGACGTCAAAATGTAATGGCCTACGCCTTTGATCAGCGTAGCTCTTCTGTCGGGATTGTGCAGCCTTCAAGTTCTCTTGTATCAACCGAACTCTGTCTTCGGCTTCGTTGACAAGATCAATCCCAAACTGAACTCGTTCGCCGGTCTCACACCAATTCAGCGCTGTGCAACACTTCTGGCCGTAGAGAGCTTCATACGGTGCCATTTTTCGCTTGATAACCGTTGTTGTATGAGAACTCCGCCAGCGGTAGGTGATCGTCCCAATTCCTACCGTGGTGGATGGCACACGCTCTCAACATGTCCTTGAGCACTTGATTCACCCTCTCAGTTTGTCCATCGGTTTGAGGGTGATATGCGGAGCTCCTAATCATCTTGGTGCCCAACGAGGCATGCAGCTGCTCCCAAAAACGAGCAACAAACAGCGCACCTCGATCTGAAATGATGGTCTTCGGGACACCATGTGAGCATATAACTCTGGAGATGAATAACTCCGCACATTGCCTTGCTCGATAATGAGTGTTCACCGGTATGAAATGAGCTGATTTTGTCAACCGGTCGACGATCACCCATATCGAGTCATGCTTCCTGGATGTGAGCGGTAATCCGATGATGAAGTCCATACTCACATCCTCACATTCCCATGCCGGTATCTTCAAAGGTTGTAACGGTCCGGCTCTCCGCATATGATCAGCCTTTACCCGTCGACACGTATCACACTCGGATACGTATTTAGCGATTTCCCTCTTCATCCTCGTCCACCAAAATTTCTGTTTCAAATCTTGGTACATCTTGTTACTTCAGGGATGAATGGAAAATTTCAACATGTGGGCTTCATCCAATATCTTCTTCTGGAGTTTCATATTACGCGATACCACTATACGGTTGTTGAACCATATTGTACTGTCCTCATCCTTCCGGAAACATTTCACCTCTCCGTTGTCTAGTCTTCTCCGTATGTGAGACATACCTTTGTCTCTTCTTTGAGCCTCAACAATCTCTTGACGGATTGTTTGAATGAGCGCGAGATTGTAAAGCGCGCCATACGGAATGACACAGAGACTTGGTTCTTCAGCTTCCAACTCAGCAGCCACCAAGTTGTGAACGTGGGCTTTCCGACTAAGCGCGTCGGCAACCACGTTTGCTTTTCCCGGATGATAGTGGATCTCAATTTAATAATCTTTGATGAGCTCCAACCATCTCCGTTGTCTCATATTCAGCTCCTTCTACGTGAAGATATACTTCAAGCTTTTATGGTCGGTGTAGAGGTGAACAAGATTACCAAGTAGATAATGCCTCCACATCTTTAACGCCAACACCACTGCAGCAAGCTCGAGATCGTGAGTTGGATAATGCTGCTCGTGGTTTCGCAGTTGACGAGACCCATAGGCGACTACACACCCTTCTTGCATCAGAACGCAGCCGAGACCGATGCTGGATGCATCACAGTATACATCAAATGGCTTCGTCGTGTCTGGCTGAGCAAGAACTGGAGCTGTTGTGAGATGTTTCACCAAAGTTTTGAATGCGGCTTCACATGCTGCATTCCACATGTATTTAGTGCCCTTCTTCAGAAGCTCCGTCATTGGTTTAGCAATTATTGAGAAGCTCGGAATGAACCTCTGATAATATCCCGCTAAACCTAGGAAACTTCAGACCTCGTGGACTGATTTGGGAGATGCCCACTTCAGAACTTGTTCAATCTTGCTGGGGTCCACGGCAATACCTTCTGCTGAACTAATATGGCCTAGGAAAGGTACTTGATCAATCCAAAATTCGCACTTGCTGAACTAGGCATATAATTGGTGCTCCCGCAACCATGTAGCACGATACGCAGATGTTCAGCGTGCTCTTCTTTTGATTTGGAGTAAACCAATATGTCGTCGATGAATACCACGATGAACTTGTCTAACTCCGGCATGAACACAGAATTCATCAAGTACATGAAGTGTGCCGGAGCGTTGGTTAACCCAAATGACATGACGAGGTACTCATAGAGTCCATATCTCGTCGAGAAAGCTGTCTTCGGTATGTCCTTCGGTTGGATCTTGATTTGATGATACCCCGACCGAAGATCCATCTTCGAAAATACCTTTGCACTCACAAGTTGATCGAACAGGATGTCGATGCGAGGCAAAGGATACTTATTCTTTATCGTGACAGCATTTAGAGGACGATAATCAACACATAGCCGTAGTGTTTCGTCCTTCTTCTTAACGAACAGCGCTGAGCAACCCCAAGGTGAAGAACTTGGTCATATGAAACCCTTGCTCATAAGTTCATTCAGTTGCTCTTTCAACTCTGCTAGTTCGTTAGGTGCCATCTTGTAAGGCTTTCGTGAGATAGGCGTCGTTCCCGCGCCAGCTCAATCTTGAACTCGACGTCCCGTTCGGGCGGCATGCCCGGTAAGTCATCGGGAAATACGTCGGGATAATCACGTACCACCGGAATCTCTTCAAGCTTCAGTGCTTCCATGTGGTAGGCCTCTACCATGTCTGGGTCTTCGCTGTCTAAAAACAGCGTGTGCTGTCCGTGAATCAGCGAGTCAATCTGGACAGTCCGGTTACCGATATTGAGAACGGCACCGTGACGATTTAACCAAGACATCCCCAATATAATGTCTATCTTCTGCCTATCCAACATAATCAACGATGTTGGGTATATTTTTCCTCCCAAACACAAAGCTGCTCGGGACACAATCTGATTGGCAGAGATGTTTCCTCCCGGTGAATGTATAAGAAAACTCGTTGTGGGAGTATTGGTGGATAATTGGTGCTGATCCACGCATGTTTTGCTGATAAAATTGTGGGTTGCACCGGAGTCAAAAAGTATGAGCACGGGCACGTCTTGAGAGTGAACATGCCCGCTAACACCGGTGCTCCCTCCGGGGAATCCTCAATAGCAAGATGTTGCACACTCCCGGATTGCAATGCTGTTATGTTGACTTGAGCAGGTGGCGGCATACCACCTGACGATGATGGCTGTCTGGTGTTCCCCAACTTCTCCCGTCATTCCTGCCTAAAATGCCCAGAACGATGGCAATAAGAACATGGAGGTTTCCCCGGTTCTTCGTTGACTTGTGGTTGACAAGTTGACGTACTTGGTTGCAGCAATGATGTGACAGGTGTCCTTCGTTGCTGCGGCAAAGGTGTCGCTTCAAGATATGATTCTTGAGCAGGAAATCTGTATGGAGTTGATCTCACTGGTGCTTGCCATATTTCATCGGATGGTGTGTGATACACCACACGGTATTTACGAGGAACGACTGGTGTGTCTTCTTGCACATCCTCCCGGTCCCTCTTCTCTGCTTGACACTCAAGTGTCGCTTGTTCATGTAGCAGAGCAGCACTGATCAACTCGGTGTAACTGCCTTGATTGAACAAAGCTAACTTCTCTTGTAGTATGGCACTCAAGCCATAGAAAAAGTAGTCACACATTGCAGCTTCGCTCGTCGCATAAGGAGGAGCATATTGTGCCAGAAGGTTGAATCGTCTGACATAATCGAGGACACTCATGTCCCCCTGCTTCAAGTTCCTAAATTCTTGCTGTTGGGCTTTGATAAAACCCATAGGAATATGACGAGCATGGAATGCTTCACGAAATTCCATCCATTCCACTTGACGGCCTTCCGGAACGGTGGCGAGATAAGCGAACCACCAATTACCGGCGGCTCCATGGAGCTGTTGAGCTGCAAATAATGTCTTCTGATATTCGTTGCATTCAAACACTCCAAACTTGGACTCCATAACCCGAAGCCACTGATCAGCTTCCACTGGTTCGTTGGCTTCCGTGAAAATTGGCGGTTGTGTCGCCAAGAAATCCAAATATGCGTTCCGGGGTGGAACGTCCTGTTGTGCACGTTGGAGTAAACCTTGTTGTACCAAGGCTTGGAATAGTCTGATGTTCTCTTGATTCGACTCGACCATCTGAGCCATGACATCCGCCCATACCGTTGATGGCGGTGCCCCTGGTGGAGTCGGGTCATCACCGTCTCGGCGAGAACTTTCAGCCCTACTCGGAGAATGAGTACACACCATACTGCAAAAAGCAAATTTTTGAGGAAAGTCAAAACTTGATCTCAGCAGTATGTGAAAGTATGTAAAACATGAACATGCTAAAACTTTATGAAAGCATAACAACATTTCACGTTTACACATCTTTCTAAAGCCAACATATTCAGTCCCTTATTCTGTGCAGAACAGACCTTTCTGTACTTAACCAAGAATTTGATCCAGTTACTAGCATTTTCATAACTCAAGTTGAATACCAAAGTTAAGGTTAACTTCAGTATCTTTCCATCTAGTACTCACATGCCTCTGGATCATTCCTTCATCAGAAGTTATGATCGTTCAAAGTTAACAGAATTTTCTGGATAAATTTTGCCAGCACCTCCTTTGTATGTGGCTGTTTTCATCACAGTTTTACATACAAATGGGGTACAATTCTGAACAAACTATGAACTAAAAAATCGTTGCAAGTTTCATAGACTTTCCAACGGTGTATCATATGACCCTTAGAAATTTTTCTACAGACTGTGACAACTAATTTACAGCAACACCCAGAGAAGTTTGCAGCTGCTCTGTTTCCTGAACAGTTTGCATTCATCTGGACATTCAACCAGGTTGGTGCCGGAGTTGGCTCTGGAGTTCTACAGAAAAGTTGTAGAGCACTTAATAACCTTTCCATAACTGTATCAAACACCCTCATTGGGTCAAGATAATCAGAGTTACGCTCTGTTAAAGCCCAGAAAAATTTCTGTCTGAACAGAGCACTCTGTCTTTGTGATCAAAAGAAGCCTAACAAGTCTATTCTTTGAAACTTAGTTCAAATGAAGAGCTCAGTAACTAATATGTGCTTTATCACATCAATTTTTAGTTTGGAAGTTAGTCATGAATGATTTCTTCATAGGTAAGAATACTATCCAGTGTAGTACGGTGACGATGCACCGTAAGACATATGACGGTACTACGTCGCCTCACCAAAGAAAAACCTAACCGGATTACACCGGCATATACGTATCCTTAGGTGGCACTAAAACGATCACTCGCAAACGTGTTCTACACGTACTAAGATTTTCGTGGTTAGTACCTACATAAAACACACTCAATCATCAGGTCCGGCTGCACACTGAACCCGGTATCCATACAGTTCTTACACCCGGCCGTCATCACTCGCCCAGGTGTTCTCAAGCCAAACACGCCTTGAGCTACGTGTTCACGTTACTGACCATGTGACGGGGTCTCCCAAATTGCACCACGCACGCCTGGTACAGACGCTGCTCGAATACCCCAAATGACATGAAGAGTCGTAGAGGATACTAAAGCGAGTCGGGTTACCTGCCACCCGTGAGGATCCACCCTTCAGCTTGTGCACACTGGTGGACAGCGCATACGTGCACCCCCCAAGACATAGACGTCCCGAGATGCACGATTTTCCGACATAACAAATAAGTTAGCTTGCCACCTTCATAATATGCTAATAATAGTCCTTATGTGGGCCTAGTACCGTTATCTCACCGTATCCTAAGTTTTTGACATAATATGATGCTCAATCCGTGGTCTGTTCCCAACGCAGCTCTTATACCATGTGTAACAGCTCTGATACCACACTGTGAGGGACCACAGGACCTCGTTGGGTGGTGCCGTGATATGCGGCACCCAACAACACACGGGTCGACAAACACACATCATATTAGATAAATAGTTTAGCGGAAGCGTACAAGAATGTTTTACAAATAGTTATATTAGAGTAAACTACAGCGGAAGACTATCACTCTCACGACTCATATCTAAACTAGCAACAAAGAAACGGTCCAGCCCGCGGACGTTTCTTACTAGCAACACGAAGACAATCTGCAGCGGCGAGGATGCTCTTTGAGTAAGCACTCGGAGGTTCCCGAGTCTCATCGGCACCCCTTCTCATAAGCATCGAGTCAATTACCTGCAAAACAACTCGGATAGCATCCATGAGCATAACGCTCAGCAAGACTTAACCGTCACCCTAAACATGAAACTCTAAGTGAGGTTATGAACCTAACATAGGATGGCATAAGCATAATTAAACTCGCTTAAAAGTGAATCCTTACTTTCAGGTATTAATCGCAGCATTTTAAGTAACACTGGGCACGCCACATCGGGAGTCCACAATCAAACAAGAAATGCTTTCCCCCGATGTAAATTGCTCATGGCATAAAAGAATAGAGTTTGCACTAGCCTATTCATCAAGATCCAAGACAAAGCTAGTATGATACTTCACATCAAAATGATTAGTTCCTTTCTCATGCAAGTTCTTACTACGTCACGACTGTGAGAACAAGTATGCTCGGTCCATTCCGCGAGCAACAGTGATTCGAATCAATAACACCCGGACTACACGACACGTATGCCTGTACTCGACGTTGCCTACAACAACCATCACTGACGTCGTACGTGGCAGCCTTTCCCCTGTTTCACCCCGGCTGAATCGATCAAGTCGCCCCGTACAGTAGCCACTCTCATGGTGCACCTGCTGATGTGAGATGTCATGAGAATGTTCCCCACATACTGCACACCGGCCATCCGCCTGAGGCGACCCGAAAAGTCCCAACGATAGCTTCCCGAGGTACATCGGTTTACTGGGTCCGATATAGCCAGCATGAGTCCAGTACACAACTCAAACTTGTTCAACAGGGCCGCATACGGATCGGTCCTTGACCGACACGGACAGGTCTACAGCACCCAGGCCCCTATGTCCTGCTGCCTCTACAACCTTCCGTTCTCAACTTTAACTTGCTAATTCAATTATGAACCAATCCCGTATGCCCCTGTTGTTCCTGAAACTGCGAGTAGCATCTCACCACTTGACTTCTACCGACCGTACTTAAGCATGACAGTTCTACACGGTGAAATATACCTACCCAATACTCCATGGGTCATTTGGCTATGCAAGAGGAGTATCAAACACTAGACCTAATGCATAATTCATATCCTGACCGAAAGTGAATACAAAACAAAAACTTAACAGCTGTTAAATGCAAACCGGAGCTTGCCTGTTTTGCAGGGTATTCATATATAACAGTTAGTGTCCTTGCAGATCCACCCTTGATTCTCCGGAGCTTGATACACTTCGATGAATCACTCCTTTGAATCCCCTTCGTTGTGGTTCCTATTGAAATGCATATGCATATGTTTTATAGACTGTAATGGAAAGAAGTTATAGAATTCATTGCTTAGGTACAGAGGTTGTGTGGAAAAGCCAAGAATGGATTGGTTGCCTCTGTTGTGCAAAGAAACAGACTTAAACTAAAATGACCTTAAGGCCTTAGCTATACACTAATCATTTCGCCTAATGAACATAATAGATAAACTGAAAAGATTTGAGTGCAACTGAAGAACAAGAACTCCAATGGCCTCAAAACTTTTACAGCCGGTTCTATACTACCTAAGGATTTAGCTTGCCAAATTGAAGCTAATGTGGAGTCATATTGTGTCCTCCATAATTCTCACAATATCTCTAATGTATTTTTCCCTATACATAAGTAGGGAGAATAAGAACAGGGAGTTCAAGGACTCATATTGGGCTAATAATTTACATGTGAGTTCTTGATCACATGAGAGTAATCTGGTCCAAAATTCAGCCCTTTTACTTGAGTAGTTCTCCCAGAACAATTCTTTAAGTATTTCTACTCAAAAGAATTAATTCTGAGGTAATGTGCATTTTCATGCTCATTTAAGGGAACTACAATTTCAAGTATGTCTCAGAGAGCTTTCCTAAATTTTCCTATGATTTTTGGAGCTATGGATTGCTCAGAATCGATTTTTTGAAGTGGGAAACATTTTCTGAAAATGTTTCTGGACTCTTTTGAACACAGTAGTTTGCATTTAGCAAATTCCTACTCAAATGATCTACAAATGATATGAAAATTTGCTAGTAGGTCAACACCATGCTAAAGAATATTCTGGCAAAATTTAGGGATTTTTGGATAAACCAAACTCCCTCAATAATTCCTTTTCAGAGTATCTTCAAAGAATTTTCCAGAATATAATATTAACTTTCATACAAATCTGAGTTCATATTTGGATAGAACTCAGAGAGATGAATCCAACCCAAGTGGAATCACTCAAATTGGAGGTTTCTACCAGGAGCTATGAATTTCCAAAGATTTAGCCAACTCTGGAATTGTTTTCCTACAGAAAATCTGGCTGGACCCACTGTTTTGAATCCCAGCTAATAGAAACGAAGCCACACCGGGCCACGGGGTTTTGCGCGCCAGCACACGGGATCCCGGCCACACCCGATCCCGGATTTGAATTCTGAGCTGCTGACAGCCGGGGCCCACGCTTCGTCTTCTTCCTCCAGCTCCTCTCTCGCGCCCGCGCGCTCCCCCTCGCCGGAGCAACCCGAAGCTCGCCGGACCGGCATTCCCGGCCACTATCCGAACTCAGACTCGCCGCCAATGGGTTTAGGGCACCGAGGAACTCGGTGGTGGGGTCTGCTTGGGGTGTCGGCAGCCAGAACATGGCCGGCGACGTGTAACTGCCTCTGTGGTGGTTCGGCAGCGTCGCCCGACGTCTCTAGCCCTCCAAAACCTGTGCCGACAAGCCCTACAGCACCAGCGCACCTCTAGGAAGGTCGGCACGACCTTAAAGTACCTCGGAAATGGCTATAAATGGGTTGTCGTCGTGCGACCGAATGGGTCCGCCATGAACAACCCAAGACGAGCTCGAATTCCGTCGGTCTGAGGCGTTTTCGTGCTATGGATGCAAAAGGGAAAGTGATCGCCGGCTAATCCAGCTGCTACGTGCAAAGTTTGATGACCTGCAGAGGATTGGAGAGGGAAAATTTTGAGGAACGGTACCGGGAGCTTTCTGTGAAGCCGTCGGGACAAATTCTTCAAATTGACCATCGATGCTTCACAGAACGGCCGGAGCTTTGGCTGAGAGCAGCACCGAACCAGCACGCGTCCGTAGCTGTGATCGCTCAGCCGTGAAACCACCTGTGGAGGGCTGTCTACGAGCGCCCGATCACGTTCTTGAGCTAGGTCGCCGCGGTGGCGTTTGTTCTCGGGCAACGGAGGCCGTAGCTTTCTTGCTTTTTGTTCAGGGAGGTAGAGGCCGAGCTCGCGGTGATGTTCAGTAGCTCGGGGGAAGGATGAGTGCTGTGGTTTTGCCGTTTCTTTGGTCGGACCGAGAGGCGGAGGGGAAAACAGCCGCTGCTCGTGCGCTCGCGAGGAGAAGATGGATGGCCTTTGCTTCGTTCAGGGGGGGTGATCAGGCCGCAGAACCGCCTCTGGGCGTCGTGCGTGGGGGAAGGAAGCAGCTGGTGGCGCTGCCGAGCCTCCCAGTGGCTCCATGGTGGGAGCTGCTCGTGGCTCACGCGCTGTTCGACGAATTTTCCCACTGAGGCTTAGACTTAATGTGCAAGGCTACCTCTTTAGCTCTATGACCTGTGGGCCCCACTCCACATGTACCTCCCAAATATCTTCTCAAGCTGATCCTCACAATTCCCAGAATTCTAAGTTTAAAAAGGGTGGCTAGAATTTGAAAAATCTGAATTTGGTTAGAATTTGCAAATGCTCCTCTTTAACTCCTTTTTGAGCTCACCCTACCATTGAAAAGTTTGTGATAAAACTTTTTCCTATAAATCCAACTATATGGCTGCATGTTTATTCAAATTTCTTGGTAACCACATGTGTGAACTTTGAATCTCAAATCTGATTTTTAAACTTACATGCAAAGAGGTATTTAACTCCTTATTGGTTCAACACTTTTAAATAAAAAGGTGAGCCTCATTTTTGGATGGTCATCCATGTATTACTTTGCATGAAGAAAAGTTTTAGCAAGTCCCATTTTTCATGTCTTTGCCACACATATGAACACAAACCTTGGTTTTTATTGATACACATTTTTGGGACTTTTACACCCGTCGTGCCCGACGACCAACACATGAAACCACCGCCATAAGGTGCTTGTCATGCTAGTCCAAACCGCTCGTTGTTTCATGCGTTGTCGTGGGAGAATTTCTCCGGCGAAGTTTCAGTGTTCATAGAACCGAGCCACTCCAAAATCCAAAATTCACAGGGATTAGCTCACCACAGCGTATGCCGAGCTATACACATGTTCTAAACCTTCCCACGGCCACCTAGGATCAAAGACTATCACAAACCGTCGAGTTTTGGCGCTGCTATTCGAGTTTTTCGAGTATCCGCCGTTTTAGCCCTAGGTCAACGGTGAGGTCCTAGCTCCGGCCTTTTCCAAGTCAAACCGAGTTTATTTTCGTGCTCAGCATGCCACCACGGAGCTGTAGGAGCAAACCGTTCCAAAAATAGGGCCCGGGGTCGCTCGGGCGACATCGCCGGAGTGGGGGTCGCCGCTGTCACCGTCGCGAGCGTGGTTCTGATCATCGCTGAGCTTCGGGGAGTGCACCAACGTGTTCCCCGAGCAAAGTTGGGCACATGCAGTGAAATCCGTCGAAGGTCGTGCTGTAAAATTAATGGCGGCGAGCTCTCCGGTGAAGCACCGCCGCGGGGATAGCGGGTTGTCGCGAGGAACACGAAGGGGAGCCGGGTACACCGGTCAGTCTCGGTTTTCCAGCGGGGATCCGTTTTGCGGCCGGGATCCGGTGCGGCAGCATGGGTAAAACCCCGTGGGCTGCGGTGTGGCCGCGATCTTAGTGGGCCGGCTTAAAGAGTGGGGCCCACAACCCGAGTTTAAACATTTCTATGATTTTCACATTTGGTTCAAACTTCAAATGCCTATAACTTTTGTTAGGAAGCTCCAAATTCAGTCAACCAAATTTTGTTGGATTCATCTCTTCAAGTACTATCCAGAAAAACAAGTTTCAGCCTATGAAACTTATTCTTTTTCCAGAATTAATTCCCTCAAGTTTAAAATGTTGGGAATTTATCTGGAGAATTCCTTTATGGAAAATTCTGAAATTTGACTAGAATGTTCATTTGAAAATCCTTGAATCACAGGAAAAATTTCAGATCCATCAAAGTTCATTTAGTCCCACTAATGGTGTCATTAATTGAACTGCCCTGAGAAAATGGAAAAATGTACAGAAACATTTTTCAGATTTTCTCAAACCTTGTTTAGGGCATAACTTCATCTAGATTCATCAAATGACATGAAACTAATTCCATTAGAACCATATTAAATTCTAGTTTCCAGAAAGTAATGGGTTGAACCATGAAAATCCCTGGAAATCCTTAGAGACCCGAATAATGACCAAATAGGCTTTTATATATACAGAGCTCAAATGAACTTTGTTTCAAATGAAACTTGGTAAAGTTTCTAGCTAGGACCCTACCAAGCCACCATAAAAATTTCAGAGCCAAAGAGGAGGGCTATCTAGAGTTATGGTATTTACATATTCAGTTCCAAACATTGCATTCAAATTGACATATAATATATTGCTTACATGTAGTCGCTGAAGGCGAGGAAACCCCGGAAGTGCTGGACTTTCTCCTTCCGGACGAAGCACTAACCTCTAACCAGCAGCAACAAGGCAAGCCCCAGTTTGCATTAACTAATTTTACAAAGTTTTTCTTTATGTATACTTAGCATGAGGTATGTATGTGCATTAGGTGTAGGGTGGATGAAATCCCAAGTGCATAACCAGATTTTTCCTACAAGAGTGAGGGTAGTGTCTAAGTACTTGAGTAGTCAGGCCATGCTTAATTTTCATAGAACTTTGGCACAAGTCGAGTAGTTGGAATCTACTTGCGAGTATAGGTGTCGGGACACACGGGATTGGTTCGAGTGATGTAGATCACTTTAGTAAGAAAATTAGACTAGGCAGGGGCTAGGGCGCAACAAGAGGAAGTCTTGTGGGCACAGCCCTGTCCGTGTTGATTGAGGACCGATCCGTGTGCGGCCCCACTGAACAAGTACTGAACGTACCAAAGGCATATCGGATATATGGGCCCCGATAAACCGATGTAACTTAAACCTCCGGGCGTCGAGGCATAGCACACTGATTTATAGGTGTAGGTTGAGGGAAGCAAGGTGGAAATCTGCTAACGGGCATAGAGAGATGCTCGGTGTAGGGAACCTCCTGTTCGTTTCGGTGCGACCAGTTCTTTTGGGCTGTTGGGTAAAAGGTTGTCCCATACGACACGGGGTGAGCGTGCTGTGTGCAGCTCCGCGTGTGGGCGTATGTGACGTGCTATTCGGGTATCCCTGCAGGTGTATATCGAGTCGATTCGCCGTCCCTCGTGGTGATGAGTACCGCTTGTTCACTGCGTCGTGACATAGATAAACTATGGAATGTTGTGATTCAATTCTTCTGATATGTATAAATTATATTTCTACATGTGTGTCACCAAATATCGCTTACTAAATTTTAGATTTATGAACTGTTAACTTGTGGCTAAAAGATGAACTAAGGATGAACTTGTAGGCATGTCCGTTTGCTGCAAGTTACCATCCCATGTTCATCGTGAACTGCATGTAGAGTTTCATGCATAGGGAGTTGGTTAAGTCTTGTTGAGTGATCGTGCTCACAGTTGTTGCTATAAGTGTTTTTCAGGTGATGACTACCCCCGCGGACTCGGGTTACGAGTCCACCGGCGAGGGCTACCCTCTGTTGGGGACCACAGCTGAGTGGGAGCCGTACACGCCGCGCTGAGCTTAGGAGTGCAGCTAGTGTGGGTTGTCCATAGGGCTGGGCAACCAACTTTTGCTAGATAGATGGGCGTGCGTTGTATAAACTTAGCTTCCATTGTTGTAACCTTAATACTTAGTTTGTAACTGAAGTCTTGTACCACTTTGTACATATTCAGTTTGTTTTCTATGTAATACAATGTTTTCCTTATGCTGTGTGCTGTCAGGTGTCGCATCGTGCGGCACCACCGTCTGAGATCCTGGGCGTGCGGATTCCGGTCCGTCACCGGCTGGTATCAGAGCTGCTTAGGGGATAACACACTAATTAGGGACTGTATTACGGGAAAACTTAGGATTATGATGAGGATTCACTAGTATGCCCTAAGTAAGGATTATATTAGTATAGTTACTTAAAGTGGCATGACTAACATATGTGTTATAATTCTGAATTTTGGTTATGTAACGACGCACATACGCTCAGGTAAAAATGGTAAGGAACGCTACCGAAAGCGGTTCAATTTCGGTTAGCTCCCCTGACGAGGAATGTGGTTCAGGGATAGGTCTCACAGCTTGGTGTGAGACGTTAATATGAAACTCTTGGACTCTTCATGTTCCTGAGTTCATATGAAATGCTGATCCCTAGCGTGCATTAGGCAAGAAAGTGGAGACCCCATCATGTGGTCAGTAACGCGATAGTATGTTCTTCTGGAAATAGCCTAGGAGGACATACGCAGCGCTTGCCATCGGCGTGCCCTGCAGGGCAGTAGATGGTATCTGTTGGGTGATAAAATTACCAACCGTGATGACCCGTTTGCGATCTACTCGGGTTCTCCGTCGTGTGGTGTGAAAACATGATCACGTACCTTGAGACGTGGCTTAACTCAAGGGCGGCCGTATGACAATGATACGGGCGTATGTATTTACTTTCAAATATGGACCTGCCTGAAATGAAAACAACCCTTGAGTGCATCATTATTGAGTGTTCTTCTGTAGGTACTAACCATGTATGTATCCCGTGTAGTATACGTGTGCGAGAGACCGTTTAGTGGCACAATTGAGACGTATATGACGGTATAATCCGGTTAGGATTTTCCTTTTTGTGAGGAACGTAGTACCGACATGTAATAGGCATTTGCATTAAAGATAATGGTAACAAGGAACTAAAATAACCAAGTTTCAATGTTTAGGACCCTGGTTGGGTAGAAAATGCAATAGTTGATTAGTTAGTTCAAAGGGATTGAAGAACAGAGTGCTCTGATTTGGGCAGCAAGTTTGCTGAAGTTTAACAGAGCATAAATCACAGATTATTTAGCCAATGGAGGTGTGGGATATATTTCTGGAAAGGAGTTGAAGTTCTATACAACTTTGTTGTAGACTTCCAGAGCAGAATCACACCTTAAACTGGTTTAAATCCCAGAGGAATGTAAACTGTCCAGAACCAGGACAGATTCAAAACACTCTCTGGACTGTTCTGTTTTTCAAGCATAATTTCCTGTAGAAAAATTAAAAAAATTCATATTATACATTCTTGGAAAGGTTAGAAGATATGTCATATCTTTGTAATCCAAAGTTTCTGCAATTTCAGCACGGAATTCAGTGGAAATTAGAGTTGAAAACAGCAACTTCCAAAGGTGGTGCTGTTGAAATTCTTCCAGAAATTCTGTTGACTTTGAATTGTCATAACTTTTTAACCAGAGCTGATCTGAGGGCAAATAAATACTCGTTGGAAATATACTGAAGTTAAATGTAACTTTGGTATTCAGCTTGAGTCATGAAAATGCCCAGCACCAGATTAAAATCTGGGATATGTAGAAACTGGTCATTCTGGGTAGAGGAATGGACAGTTGAACTCACTTGAGAGAGTGTTGTACACTAATGGGGTTTGATTACTTCCAATGGGGTAGAACATACGGATGAATTGTTGTCTTCAACAATTGAAAGGTTTGAGTATATATCCTATTCAAGTTTCTTTTGCTAGAGACCATGTTTGTGTCGTATTGAAGAAGAAAAAAGGTAGTATACGTGATGACAATGCGATACTAATGTCTCGTAGTGACCAAATCTAGTTGAGATAAACTTCCAATGAGGAAGACCATCAAGTTGGATTTAACTAGCTGGTATTTGGTCTGGTATTGGTGTAGCTTGTGCAAAGTTATTACATTATCTATATACGAGATGTATCGCATTTTTACTGTCATTATGTTTTACGCCTATTTTATTGGACTGCATGAAGTAGCGGGACTGATTTTTATTGTCGTATGGTTGCAGATGGTTCGTACACGGGCCACGCATGAGGTCGGTGGCTCTAGCCAGCGGGGGGATGATGGCTTCCAGCCACCTGCCTACAACAGTACCCCACAGCAACAACCACCACCGCCACCTCCGGTCACACTAGCGGATGTGATCGCGGCACTGGTGGGTAATCGTGAGGAGCAGACCGATCTGACCTGCACGATCATGCAGAATAGGTCCCAGGCGGGAGGGGGGCGTCAAGAGAGGGGGCCTTGTGAGCCCCACATTGTGACGTACTCGGACTTCATGAGTACACACCCTCCGGTGTTCACTGATGCGGTAGAACCCCTGGAGGCCAACATTTGGCTGCGGACGATCGAGTCTAAGTTCAGGCTGCTCCAATGCACGGAGCGGCAGAAGACTCTCTTCGCGGCACAGCAGCTTCATGGTGCCGCTGGTTTGTGGTGGGCAAACTATGTCGCCTCACGGCCGTCTGGCCACGCCGTGGAGTGGGAAGAATTCCGGGAGGCGTTCCGCGCCTACCATATCCCTCCCGGGATAATGAAGCGGAAGTTCCAAGAGTTCTTGGAGCTGAAGCAGGGCGGGAGGAGTACCCACGACTACTCCCGTGCCTTCAACCATCTGGTGCAGCATGCATCGGATTATATCTCCACCGAGGAGAAGAAGCGAGAGCATTTCTATCGGGGGTTAAATCCCGAGATGAAGACGCATCTCGTACCATGCAATCGTGGCATGTTCAATGATCTCGTCAATGCCGCGATCATGCAAGAGGATGCTCAGTGAGAATTGGCGGCTGAGCAGCGTAAGCGAAGCGCTCCACCCAGCAGCGGGGGTGGAGCTCCTCAAAAATACCGCATGGTGTATCGGACACCATCCGGGCAGCAGTGGCATACACCGGCGCAGCCTCAGCAGTTCGGGGGTTGTTCTTTCTAGCCACCCCCGTTCTGACCGCCGATGCCACCACCACGACCGCAACAGAAGCAGCAGATGGTACCCCAGGCGTTTCCACCGCGAAAACGCGCCCCGGGTTTCCATCCGCTGATCAGCGGAGGACCGCCTCGCTACACTTGCTACACGTGTGGCCATGCGGGCCATTTCTCGAAGGACTGTCCCCAGGGGCATCAGAGCAGCGGGCAAGCCCAATATCAGGGCGGTGCTCGAGGCCGACCTCCGGGCAAGAAGGTTGGTCAGCGAACCGGTGGCATTCGCAACCTCGACAATAAGGACGCCCCGGTGGGATAAAACGTGCTGGCGGGTACGTTCACTCTCAAGGACCAAGCAATCATCATTTAATTTGATTCGAGTGCAACCCACAGTTTCATAAGTGCATCCTATGTGGCTAAGCATCAACTGCATGTCTTCCCAACCGACTTCTCATATATGATCTGCTCGCTGGGAGGGAAGATTTCAGCAAATATGATGATTCCAAAAGCACCTCTGTGCTTAGGTGGGAAGATATATCCCACCACCTTGATAATCCTTACAGGACAGAAGATTGATGCAATCTTAGTGATGTCATGGTTACGCTACCATGGCGCTGTCCTGGACACTCTGTCACGGACGGTTCATTTGAATTCTCCATTCCACCGTCCGCATTTGATGGTGTTAGACAACCCTGTCCCAGAAGTTTCAGCAACTTATAATACTGAAGCTCTCAAGTTAGATGACATCCCCATAGTCCGGGAATACCCCGACGTGTTTCCGGATGATCTTCCGGGCATGCCACCTGAGCGGGATGTAGAGTTCAAGATTGAGCTTGCACCCGGGACTACTCCCATCTCATGGAGACCATACAAAATGGCTCCGAACGAGCTGGCTGAATTGAAAGAACAGCTCAATGATCTGTTGAGCAAAGGTTTCATTAGACCGAGTTCCTCGCCTTGGGGATGCTCGGCGCTGTTCGTAAAGAAGAAGGATGAAACCTTGAGGCTGTGTGTGGATTACCGGCCGCTCAACGCCGTCACCATCAAGAACAAATACCCACTGTTCCGCATTGACATACTATTTGATCAGCTTGTGGGTGCAAGTGTGTTCTCCAAGATGGACCTTTGCTCCGGGTATCATCAAATAAAAATCAGGGCGGAGGATATTCCGAAGACGGCATTCTCGACGAGATATGAACTATACGAATATCTCATCATGTCTTTTGGTCTCACTAACGCTCCGGCACATTTCATGTATCTCATGAACTCGTTGTTCATGCCGGAGCTGGACAAGTTCGTTGTGGTGTTCATTGATGATATCTTGGTTTACTCCAAGACAGAAGCAGAACACACCGAACACTTGAGAATCGTTCTTCAACGACTGCGGGACCATAAGCTCTATGCCAAGTTCAGCAAATGTGAGTTTTGGATCAGCCAAGTGCCATTTTTGGGACATAACATCTCAGCGGAAGGCATAGCGGTTGACCCAAGCAAAATGGAACAAGTGCTGAAATGGAAAGCTCCCACTTCTGTCCATGAAGTCAGAAGCTTCCTCGGTTTAGCAGGATATTTTCAGAGATTCATTCCAAGCTTCTCCAAGCTTGCTAAGCCGATGACAGAATTATTGAAGAAAGGAACAAAATATGTTTGGAACGCAGCATGTGAAGGAGCGTTCCAAGCATTGGTGAAGCCAGTCTTAGCTCAACCGGATAGACCAAGCCCTTCGACGTGTATTGTGATGCGTCTGGTATCGGGCTCGGCTGCGTGTTGATGCAAGAAGGACGTGTGGTTGCATATGGCTCACGCCAACTTTGAAACCATGAGCAGCACTATCCGACTCATGATCTTGAGCTCGCTGCTGTGGTTTTGCCGCTGAAGATGTGGAGGCACTATCTCCCGGGGAATTTGGTGCATCTCTACACCGACCACAAGAGCTTGAAGTATATTTTTACTCAGAAGGAGCTTAATATGAGGCAAAGGAGGTGGTTAGAACTAATCTAAGATTATGATATTGAGATTCATTACCACCCCGGCAAGGTAAATGTGGTTGCTGACACGGTGAGTCGAAAATCACATGTCCATAACCTCACCATTACACCGTTGGAGGAGGAAGAGCCGAGTTTATACTTGGTTCCTTATGGATCATCTACAACCTTGCCCTCATCCCTACCATTAAGGGGGATATCATTGCAGCTCAGAAAGTTGACAATGGCATGGCACATCTCCGGAGACAGATAGACAATGGGGAAATCAAATATTTCCGGAAAGATGATGAGGGGACGCTGTGGTTCAATGACCGCATAGTCGTACCCCGGGATATGGAGCTGAGGAAGAAGATCCTTGATGAAGCTCACTTGTCTAAATTCTCCATTCATCCGGGCAGCAACAAAATGTACCAAGATCTAAAAAGAAAATCTTGGTGGACATGTTTGAAGCGGGAAGTGGCTAAATACGTATCTGAGTGTGATACGTGTAGACGAGTGAAAGCGGATCACATGGGGAAATCAGGGCTGTTGCAACCCCTGAAAATTCCAGCATGGAAGTGGGAAGATGTGAGCATGGATTTCATTGTGGGATTACCCCTGACTTCCAATAAGCATGATTCCATTTGGGTAATCGTTGACCGTCTAACCATGTCGGCTCACTTCATTCCCGTGCATACACGTTACCATGCCAGCAAGTATGCGTAGTTGTAAATAGCAAGAATCCTATGCTTGCATGGAGTACCCAAGACTATAATCTCAGACCGAGGGGCACTGTGTGTAGCTCGTTTCTGGGAGCAGTTGCACGCTGCTTTGGGTACCAAACTGATTCAAAGCTCCGCCTATCACCCTCAGACAGATGGGCAAACTGAGAGGGTGAGCCAAGTATTAGAAGACATGTTGAGAGCGTGTGCCATCCACCACGGTTGAAACTAGGATGATCATCTACCGTTGGCGGAATTCTTGTACAACAACGGCTATCAAGCGAGTATCAAGATGGCGCCATATGAGGCTCTCTATGGTCCCAAATGCTGCACCCCATTGAACTGGTGTGAGTCTGGTGAAAGGGTCACGTTCGAGGTTGATGTGGTGAACGACGCCGAAGAGCGCGCTCAGATGATTCAAGCCAACTTGAAGGCCGCTCAATTCCGGCAGAAAAGTTACGCTGATAAGAGGCGTAGGCCACTACACTTCGATGTCGGGGAACACGTGTATATCCGATGAAAGGCGTACATCGATTCAGCGTGAAGGGGAAGCTCGCTCCCCGACTTATTGGACCCTATGCTATCACCGAGAAGTGTGGACCAGTGGCGTATAGACTGGAGCTACCGGCATCTCTCACTGGTGTTCACGATGTTTTCCATGTTTCACAACTACGGAAGTGTCTGGAGTATACGGCTGCCGTTCCCACCGAATACATTGGTGAGTTACAACCGGATTTGACATATGCTGAATATCCGGTGGCAATTATTGATGAGAAGGCTCGAACCACACGTAGCCAAACGCTGTGGTTCTACAAGATACTGTGGAGCAACCACACCGCTAAAGAAGAGACGTGGGAGAGCAAGGAATTCCTTCGCTCAAACTACCCGGATTTCATGGCGTCTCATCACGGGTAATTCCTCGTGCATCTTCGTCTCTTCTTTTATAATCTCGGGATGAGATTCTTTTAAGGGGGGGGCGATGAAAAGCCCAAGAAGTCACTTGCTAAAAGGTTCATCATCCTCACCACACCACAGCTAACTTAGTGCTTAGCTCATGAACATTTGTGAAGAGCAAGTAAACACAATCAAGAGGATGATTAGAGGAAAAGCCATAACTTCAAAAAGTAGGAGTCATACACATAAACATGAGAGGTTGAGCTCACCCCTAGACCTTAAATATTCTTGGGAAGGCTCAGGCCAAGTTCATGCAAATCCAAGCCTTTTGAGGCATTTTTAGAGACATTTACAAAAAGGGCTATTTGAATGCAAATTCAAATTTCAACTAGTTTTCAGCACTTGAATTCAAAAGTTGACTGCATATTCAAACTCAGCACATTTTTCTGAGTTGGCCCCCCAATTTTCATCCACATTGGAGTTCATCTTGTCGGGAGCTAAATTTGCATTAATTCAAAACTGAATTTGAATTTCAAATTCAAATGTGCAGCAAATTTAACCAAACCATTTTCAAAGTGAGGAAATCAAATTCAAAACATGACTTTGAGGCTAAGTCTCTCATTAAATTGTGAGTAGCTGAGATCTTTCAGTGAAAACAAAAATTGAAGAAAAGAGGAGAGGATTAGAGGGGAGGGGGACCCACTGGTCAGTAGACTTTCAACTGAAGTCTACTCGGCTGCGCTCGGGCAACAGCGCGCCAGCTCCCGATGCCGGCGCCCGACCGCCTCAGCACCTGGCCACCTCCTGCTCGGGGGGAAAATCGGTGACCGAAGGGATAAGACGTGTAGCCCTGCCGTGCCCCGTTCCTTCCCTCACGCGGCTCATCTTCTCACCACACAACCGAAGCATACTCACTCTGAACCCGACTCTCCCTGCTCACCGGCGTCCGGGCGACACAAGGCCCGTCGTGCCCGACGATCAACACAAGAAACCACCACCCTATGGTGCTTGTCATGCTAGTCCAAACCGCTCGTTGTTTCATGCTTGTCGTGGGAGAATTTCCCCGACGAAGTTTCGGTGTTCATAGAACCGAGCCGCTCCAAAATCCAAAATTCTTGGGGATTAGCTCACCACAGCGTATGCCAAGCTATACACGTGTTCTAAACCTTCCCACGGCCACCTAGGATCAAAGACCATCAGAAACCGTCGAGTTTTGGCGCTGCTATTCAAGTTTTTTGAGTACCCGCCGTTTTAACCCTAGGTCGACGGTGAGGTCCTAGCTACGGCCGTTTCCATGGCAAACCGAGTTCATTTTTGTGCTCAGCATGCCACCGCGGAGCTGTAGGAGCAAACCGTTCCAAAAATAGGGCCCGGGGTAGCTCGGGCGACATCGCCGCAGTGGGGGTCGCCGCTGTCACCGTCACGAGCGTGGTTCCGGCCATCACCGAGCTTCGGGGAGTGCACCAACATGTTCCCTGAGCAAAGTTGGGCAAGGGCAGCAAAATCCGTTGAAGGTCGTGCGGTAAAATGGCCGGCGAGCTCTCCGGCGAAGCGCCGCCGCGGGGATCGCGGGTTGTCGCGAGGAAGACGAAGGGGGGGTCCACCGGTCAGTCTCGGTTTTCCAGCAGGGATCTGTTTTGCGGCCGGGATCCAGTGCGGCAGCGTGGGTAAAACCCCGTGGGCTGCGGTGTGGCCGCGATCTCAGTTGGCCGGCTTAAAGAGTTTAAAATGTTGGGATCCGGTGCGGTAGCGTGGGTAAAACCCCGTGCGCTGCGGTGTGGCCGCGATCTCAGTTGGCCGGCTTAAAGAGTGGGTCGGCAACCCGAGTTTAAACATTTCTATGATTTTCAGATTTGGTTCAAACTTCAAATGCCTATAACTTTTGTTAGGAAGCTCCAAATTCAGTGAACCAAAATTTGTTGGATTAATCTGTTCATGTACTATCCAGAAAAACAAGTTTCAGCCTATTAAACTTATTTTTTTTCCAGAATTAATTCCCTCAAGTTTAAAATGTTGAGAATTTATCTGGAGAATTCCATTATGGAAAATTCTGAAATTTTACAGAGTGTGTGGCCCCGCTGAACAAATTTTGAACATACCGAAGGAATATCGGATATATGGGACCCGATATACCAATGTAACCTAAACCTCCGGGCGTCGAGGCATAGCACACCGATTTATAGGTGTAGGTTGAGGGCAGCAAGGTAGAAATCTGCCAACGGGCATAGAGAGATGCTCCGTGTAGGGAACCTCCTGCTCGTTTCGGTGCGACCGGTTCGACGTTTGGGCTGTTGGGTGAAAGGTTGTCCCGTACGACACATTGTGAGCGTGCTGTGTGCAGCTCCGCGTGTGGGCATACGTGACGTGCTATTAGGGTATCCCTGCAGGTGTATATCGAGTCGATTCGCCGTCCCTCATGGTGATGAGTACCGCTTGTTCACTGCATCATGACGTAGATAAACTATGGAATTTTGTGATTCAATTCTGCTGATATGTATAAATTGTATTGCTACATGTGTGCCACCAAATATCGCTTACTAAGTTTCAGATTTATGAACTGTTAACTTGTGGCTAAAAGATGAACTAAGGATGAACTTGTAGGCATGTCCATTTGCTGCAATTTACCATCCCATGTTCGTCGTGAACTGCATGTAGAGTTTCATGCATAGGGAGTCGGTTAAGTCTTGTTGAGCCATTGTGCTCACGGTTGTTGCTATAAGTGTTTTTCTGGTGATGACTACCCCACGGACTCAGGTTACGAGTCCAACAGCGAGGGCTACCCTCCGTCGGGGACCACGGCTGAGTGGGAGCTGTACACGCCGCGCTGACCTGAGGAGTGGAGCTGGTGTGGGTTGTCCATAGGGCTGGGCAACCAACTTTTGCTAGATAGATGGGCATGAGTTGTATAAACTTAGCTTCCGCTGTTGTAACCTCAATACTTAGTTTGTAACTGAAATCTTGTACCACTTTGTACATATTCAGTTTATTTTCTATGTAATACAATGTTTTCCTTATGCTGTGTGCTGTTAGGTGTCACATCGTGCAGCACTACCCTCTGAGATCCTAGGCGTGCGGATTCCGGTCCGTCACACCGAAGACCTACAGGATGTATGGGAACCGGGAAACCAATGTAGTTCAGGTAGCTGGGTGTTGAGGCATAGCTGGTCATTCAGAGGGTAGGTTGAGATCTTGAGGTGTAAATCGGCTGGCGGCACTGCGGATGCGCGCGCAGAGACCTCTTGCTCGGGACGATTGGACCGGCTCAACATTTGGCTGACGGATGAAAGGTGGTTGCGTACGACGTCTTTGATAGTTGCTGTAGGCAACATCGAGTACGGCGTGGTGATGGGTTATTCGGGTAACCCTGCAGGTGTAAATCGATTATAATCGCCATCCCTCGCGGTCAGTGAGTACCACTTGTTCATTGTACCGTGACGTAGAAATAACAGGCTAGATTCATGTTAAAAATATGCTGATTTGAAGGATGTACCTTCATTGTTAATGGAGTGCTATAGTTTAGAGCTAATTAAAGTTTTTTTCAACCTTGGGCAAAGCACGTGAGGGAAATGTGTTTCTTGTTTGATTGTGGCTCTCTTATGTGCCTTAGCATGAGGTTCTCCACAATTTGCTGCTAAAACTTCAAAGTAAGGTTCAACTATTTAGGCAAGTCCTTTGCAACTTACATTACCATTTACACATAATCCAGCACGTAGATGTAACACCCTCAATTTTGTATCCATGCATGCATACATATTTCATATAGAGAAACATTTTAAATAAAGTAGAACGGAAGAAAAATAGCTAAAAAGAGCCAATTCCAATTCACCGAGGAGCACCGTAGACACTTCCTTTGGCCTGCTGGCCACGTGGCGCTTTCGGAGCTCATCCCTGCGGAGGGGGGTGAGGTCCGGCACCGCTGGCCACATGGCAGGCTCGGAGCTCGCCTCTGCGGAAGGGGCGAGGTCCGGCCCCGCTGGACACGTGTCGCCTTCGGAGCTAGTCTCTGCAGAGAAGCGAGGCTCAGCCCCGCGGGACACGTGTTGACTTTGGAGCTAGTCTCTGCGGAGAAGCGAGGCTCAGCCCCGTGGGACACGTGTCGCTCTCGGAACTCACCCCTGCGGAAGGGATGAGGCCCGACTCCGCTGGACACGTGTCACCCTCAGAGCTCGCCTCTGAGAGGTCCGGACCGCTGGACCCGTGTCACCCTCAGAGCTCGCCTCCGAGAGGTCCGGACCGCTGGACACGTGTCACCCTCGGAGCTTGCCTCCGGGAGGTCCAGTCCCGATGGACACGTGTCATTCTTAGAGCTCACCTCCGAGGAGAAGGGAGGTCTGACACTACGGGACACGTGCCATCCTCGGAGCACACCTCCGAGGAGAAGGGAGGTCCGACACTACGGGACACGTGTCAACCTCAGAGCTCACTTCCGATAAGAGAGGTGTGACGCTGTTGGACACGTGGTGACTCTCAGGAGAAAGGAAGTCCGGCGCTGCTGGACACGTGGCACTCTCAGAGCTCGCCTCTGAGGAGAGGGGAGGTCCGGCACTGAAACATGGCGCCCCTAGAGCTCACCTCTATAGAGAGGGGAGGCCCAACCCACCAGACATATGGCGCACGCAGAGCTCGCCTCTGAGGAGAAGGGAGGTCCCGCCCGCCAGACACGTGGCGCATGCGGAGCTTTCCTCTAAGGAAAAGGGAGGCCCCGCCCCGCTGGACGCGTGGCAGGTCCGGAGCTTGCCTCTGAGGAGAAGCAAGGACCGGCCCCTGCTGGACATGTGGCGTCTCCGGAGCTCACCACTGCGGAGATGCGAGATCCTTAAGCGGTTTTTCTGCTGTGCGCGCGGGAATACCCAGTACTGAGGAAACCGACACGATTTCCATGTTGCTACCGCACCAAATCAATTGGAGATAAGTTGTTAAGATCCAAAACAAATTGAATATGACTCTTATTTGAAATCAAATTGGAGTAGGACTCTTATTTCACCTCCTATAAATAGAACCCAAAACCCCCTGACCGCAACCACGTACCTATTTTCCACCTCCCGAGTCGACGACTTGGAGGCCCTAGCTTCCAATTCGCCGAGTTAACCCCCTTCGCCGGAGTTCAGCCACCGGTGAGACCGCCAACGAGCCCCGTCATGATCGCCGTTGCTGGAAGAGAGCCGACGATCTGTCCTGCTGCCATTGCTAGGAGGAAGGCCGAGGTAGGTCTTCGTTACCACCTTACAAAAATCATCCCGGTTTCTTCGCATCTGTTTTCTTCGTTTCCTTTGAGCAGAAGCTGTTTCTTGTGGACAGATCACGTGTTGATCGGTTTTTGACGGTGGAATTGATCTAGATCTTGAGTCAAGATCATCACCACGTCCACACTTGATTCCTACACCCTTGTTCACCATAAAACCCCATGCAAGCCCAGTAAAACATGCAAGAACACGTACAAACTGAGTTAATAAAACAGCACCATAGGATTTGCACCATTGCATCTTGAGTAAGGTTTGTGCATGATGTATGATTGCTATAATTTTGTATGTGCGTAATTGTGAGTAGAAGGACAAGCTCATAAAGCCATCTATGAAGGACTACAGCACCGAGACTTCGAGACACGTGAGCAACCAGAGCCACAGGAGCAAGGCAAGTGCCCCTTGACCATATTGATCCCATGTTTTGAAACTATTTTGTTTGCAAAAATGTGTATGCTTGAGTCAACTTGATGGGAAACCCTTTTATAGGAGTTTAATAGTTTTGTTAACCATCCTTGTAGCCGGGAAAATTGATGAGTCGGGTATGGTTGTTGTGGCGGACCGGAATCCGCTCATCCAGGATCGCAGAGGGTGGTGCCGCACGATGCGACACCCGACAGCACACATCATAAGGATACATTGTATTACATTGAAAACCAACTGAAATGTACAAAGTAGTACACTACTCAGTTACAAACTAGTATTTATATTACACACCGGAAGTTAAATTTGTACAACTCACGCCCGCCTATCTAGCAAAAGTCGGTTGCCCAGCCCTAGGGCAACCCACACTAGCTGCACTCCTCAGCTTAGCGCGGCGTGTACGGTTCCCACTCAGCCGTGGTCCCCGACGGAGGGTAACCCTCGCCGGTGGACTCGTAACCTGAGTCCGTGGGTGGCTCCTCACCTGAAAAACACTTAAGCAGCAACCATGAGAACAATGGGTCAACAAGACTTAACCGACTCACCTGGGCATGAAACTCTACATGTAGTGTACAATGATCATGGGATGGTAAATTTCAGCAAATGGACACGCCTACAAGTTCATCCTTAGTTTATCTTTTAGCCACAAGTTAACAGTTCATAAATATGAAATTTAGTAAGCAATATTTGGTGGCACACATGTAGCAATACAATCATAGCATAACAGCAATATTTAATCATCACATTTCATATATTAGCCTACGTCACGACTCAGTGAACAAGCGGTACTCGTCACCGTGAGAGACGGCAAATAGATTCGATATACACCTGCGGGGATACCCGAAAAGCACATCACGTATGCCCACCCGTGGAGCTGCACAGCACACTCACTCGATGTCATACGGGACAACCTTTCACCCAACAGCCCAAACGTCGAACCGGTCGCACCGAAACGAGCAGGAGGTTCCCTACACGGAGCATCTCTCTATGCCTGTTAGCAGATTTACACCTTGCTGCCCTCAGCCTACACCTATAAATCGGTGTGTTATGCCTCGACGCCCGGAGGTATAGGTTACATCGGTTTATCGGGGCCCATATATCCGATATGCCTTCGGTACGTTTAATACTTGCTCAGCAGGGCCGCACGCGGATCGGTCCTCAATCGACACGGACAGGGCTGCGCACATAAGACTTCCTATTGCTGCGCCCTAGCCCCTGCCTAGTCTCATTTTCATTACTACAGTGATCTCACATCACTCGAACCAATCCCGTGTTTCCCAAAGCCTAACTCGCGAGTAGATTCCAACTACTCGACTTGTACCGAAGTCCTATGAATGATTAAGCATAGCATGTCTACTCGAGGCCTTAGACACTACCCTCACTCTTATGGAAACATCTGGTCATGCACTTGGGTTTTCATCCATCCTACACCTAATGCACATCCATACCACATACTAAGTATTCATAAAGCAAAACTTTGTAAAACAGTTTAATGCAAACCGGGGCTTGCCTTGTTGCTGCTGGTCAGATGTTAAGGCTTCGTCCAGAAGAAGGAAGTCAAGCACTTCCGGAGTCTCCTCGCCTTCAGCGACTACATGTTAACGAGATACTACATGTCAATCCAAATGCAATGTTTAAACTTGAATAAGTAATTACTATACTCTAGCTAGCCCTCCCCTTTGGTTCTGAAATTTTTATGGTGGCTTGGTAGGATCCTAACCAGAGTCTTGACCAAGTTTCATTTGAACCAAGGTTCAGTTGAGCCTTGTACAAATAAAAACCTATTTGTTCAATATTAGAGCTTCTAAGGAATTCCAGATTTTTTTACTTTCTGGAAACTAGAACTTAATATGGTTCTACTGGAATTGGTTTCATGTCATTTGAAGAATTCTAAAGGAAGTTATGCCCTAATCAAGATTTGAGAAAATCTGAAAAAAATTGTTTCTGTGCATTTCCTATTTTCTCAGGGCAGTCCTCTTAATCACCCCATTAGGGGGACTAAATGAACTTGGATGGGTATGAAACTTTAACTGTGACTCCAGGATTTTCCAGTGAACCTCTCAGCCAAATTTCAGAATTTTTCACAAAGCAATTCTCCAGATAAAATTCCTAACAATTTAAAATTTAGGGAATTAATTCTGGAAAACTATTTAGTTTCATTAGCTGAGATTCGTGTTGCTGGAAAGTACTCAGAATTCTGAGTTCAGAAAAATTTTGTTCACTGAATTTGGAGCTTCCTACACCAAGTTATGAATTTCTAAAGTTGGAGCTAATCCCTGAATTATTTTCCTACAGAAAATCATTTCCCGCGTTTAACCTGAGGCTGACAGCGGGACCCGCCCGTTTAATTTGAACTAACAGCGCGCTCGCGCGTGATTAACACAGTGGCTGACACGTGGGACCCATGCCTTCGTCTTCCTCCTGACGCCGCCGCCCCGAGCCGCCGGAGCTCCGGCGAGGTCGGCGTTCCCGGCGATCTATCTCGCCCGCGACGGTGATACTTGCCGCCACCACACAATTTTGGGCGCTGAACATGTTGGACATAATGCCGCCGTCGGCTAACCGGCGTAGCTCGCCGGTGACGAGCGCTATGTCTCTGTGCCACCTCGGCAACATGTTCCCGCCCTCCTGACCACCTCCTTTGCGCGCTAATCGCGTCACCACGTTCAGGGAGACCTCGGGAAACCCGGCATGACCTTGCTCGGGACCTAAATGGCCGGCAACCCGGACCTCACCGGCGACCCCCTCTTCCGTCAAACTGTTCTATGGTGAACCTAGGGTTCCGGCGGTGGTTTCCTTCCGGTTTTTTTGTTGAGAAGAGGCGCAAGAACCTCTAGATGCTATCTCACAGCTCCGTTCGACCTCCCACACGACGATTCTCCCGAATTTCTCCTAAACCTAATCGGGTCCCGAAATGAGGTCCCCGCCCTGAACTGAAAAATTCTCCGCGCACAAAGGTCAAACATTGGAACGGTTTGCGCGGTGGTCTCGAGGACAAGCTAGCGCTCCACTTTCCTATGGATGTTGCGGGCGGAGGATGATCACAGCTCGGCTTGCGAGCAATCAGAACTCGGGCGATTAGGCGGCTGGTTGCTGAGGTTCGTGAAAACAGAAGCTCGCTGGCGGTTTCGTGCCTTTTATAGGCCACTGAGGGCGGTGGAGGGCGCGACACCTGCTGTGCCACCTCCCACGCCGAAGCAGGAGCTGGCCGGCTGAGGTGGTCGGGCGCTGACGCCATGGCTGGCTGGCGCGCGTGCTCGGTCGAGAGAAAATCGGCTGAGGATGCTTCTGTGTTAAGTCTGCTGACCAGTGGGGTCTCTTCTCCCCTCTAATTCTTTCTCCCCCTTCTGCTGCAAATATCCCAGCGACTAAACATTGAATGGGAGACTTTGCCACCAAGTCACAGTTTGAATTTGGGTTCTCAAATTTGAAATTTGTTTGGCCAAGTTTGCTTCACATTTAAACTGAAATTCTAATTCAGTTTTGAATTATTGCAAATTTAGCTCCCGACAAGATGAACTCCAATGGGGATGAAAATTGGTGGACTAACTCAGAAAAATGTGCTGAGTTTGAATATGAAGCCAACTTTTGAATCCAAGTGATGAAAGTTGCTGCAATTTGAATTTATACTCAAATTGGCCTCTTTTTCAAATGCCTCCAAAAGTGCCTCAAAAAGTGTTGGATTTGTATGACATTTGGCCTGAACCTTCCCAAGACTATTTAAGTTCTAGGGATGAGCTCAACCTCTCATGTTAATGTGTAGAAATCCTGCTTTGTGAAAGTTAGGGCTTTCCCCTCTAATCAACCTCTTGATGGAGGTTACTTGCTCTTCACAAGTATTCACAAGATATCCACAACAAAAGCTGTGGTGTTGTGAGGTAATGAAAAAAAATTTGCAAGTCCCTTTCCTTGGGCTTTTACAGTTGTTTTTCCTTTTTGCTTCGCTTAGCTACGGGGTACGGAAGGCGAAGTAGAACATGTCTAAGTACTGTACTCATATGACTAATGATGATGAGAACTTGAGGATAATAATGAGCGTAGAATCAGGGGAGATCTATGCAAGCTTGGTTCGTGGATGTGGTAGAATGAGATGGTGGTTTACTTGCCGTAGATCTAAGGACCGGTTCATGCCAGCACATGCCAGGAAAACAGTACCACCACAAGGCCAAATATGGGTGCGGCTTAGCTGACTAATTAGGTAAGTTGCTAGATTGTTATGGACCGTGGAAGGCGCGATGAATGGGAGTCGGGAGAGGACTGCCCTGGGAACTGCATGGCACAAGAGGGGGCCCGTAGGTGGGAGAATGGTGATTCGAGCCTTCTGGTGAAACCTTAGTGAGTCCATACATCTAGTAGCCCCTTTGTAAAGGCTATTTTGTGATCTCTTGGCCATACACTGACGGTTGTGTACTGGTATAATGTAGGTTCTGCAGTCGCCGACGGGTGACGAAATCACAAACTTGTGGGTAAAGTGGTGCCACCTCTTAAGAGTGTAAAACTATCATGATAGCCGTGCTTACGGTCACAAGCGCCTGGCCAACTCACATGTTTAGAGGGAAATTTGGGATGGAAGCTTGGGATGGTTATTTGGTTATGGTTATCGGGATTGGTTTTGGGACTGTTGAGTCATGACAATGAGTTTGGTTTTCGGTTATATGATTATGAGATGGATATGAACATGAGATGGTTATTATGAGCATGAGATAAAGTTGAGAAAGATTATTGGTTGGTTGAGACATGAAAACTGGTGAATTATGAAGGAGGTATGTTGCTGTTTCACTTAAATATATGTTGGGATTGAATTTACTTAAAGATAGTTGTTTTTATCATGTTTGTGAAATAAACTTTGCTTTCTGCAATGAGCCTTTTTGTTCCATACCTTGTTGTAAGCTACATGTCATACTTTTCCCACACTTGCTAAGTACGACATGTACTCACCCTTGCATTATCCTACAAACATCAGCAACAGGAGAAGAGTACTTCGAAGATCATGTGGAGTACTAGACGTGCGAGCTACCGTCAACTTGCCTGTGGAGTTGGAGATGGAGCCGCTGCTGTTTAGTTGCTTCCGCTATCGTCTAGAGACTTCCACTGCTAGAATAAGTTAGAGACTTCCGCTGCAAGAATAAGTTAGAGATTGATGTAATAAAGTACTTAAACCCTATTATTCATGGTTATATTCTGAATTCAGTTTGTGGATTACATGTGTATGTGTGATGAACATCCTGGGCACACATATGCATTAGCTGGGTTCCGTGTTTTACGGGACCGGGCGTCACAGTAGAAGTTTCATGTATAGGAAAGACGGCTCAGACTTGCTGAGCCATCATGCTCACTGCTTGTGTTTGAAGCTTCTGCAGGGTGTTATTAGGAGGAGACTCCCGAGGAGGAGACAGAACCCCAAGAGGGAAACCCCGTCGAATGGGAGTCGTGCACGCCGCTGTGTTAGTGTGTGTGCATGCTAGAGGGAACACGTTCACGGGCTGAACGTGAACTCTGTGCTTAGTCTACGCCCGTGAGTGTGGACTGAACATATTTTGTTGTAAACATGTCTCTAAACTCTTTTATGTAATAAAACTTTGCTTCCGTTTTGTATCTTTCATGTGCGTTATTCGGTGCTGTGCAATGCAGCACCCCTTAGTGTGATCCTGGCTCATCGAGGCCATGAGGCCCTTGCATTTGACATGTTGGATTGCTTTAAAAAATTTAACAAAATTCATACAGTGAAATATTGGCTTTGAGTTGGCCGTAGACTTCAACAGTGAAATACACTGTACTTGAAGCCATGGTCGGCTAAGTGCTGCTTCATCTTTATGTGTACGTGTGAGCTCTATTTTTCCTCTGTTCGCGTGCAGAGTTCGAAGCGATCCGACCTCTCCATTATCATAGGCGGTTTGTAACGTAAAGAGTATCCGCCTATGATAACTCCATTATCGCAGGCGGATATTTACCTACGACTGTCCGCCTGTGAAGAATGTTTATCACAGTCGGTTTGTAATGTAAGATTATCTGCATGTGTAACTCTAATGACGCATGTACTGCGCGTGTTCCCGGTCCCTCGGTAACAGAAAAGGCACGCGCGCTCGGTCGCTTCAGCCGCCTGTATTAATGGCCAATATTGCAGGCGGCTCCTACTCCACGGTCCGCCTGTATCGTGCGGTCGTTGCCATTTGTGCACAGAATTCGAAGCAATCCGACCTCTCCTCCACACCATTATAACTTGCACCTTCCTTTGGCCTTCTCTGCACCACCATCACAGTCTTCCTCTTCCCTCTAGTCTTCATCTTTCACGCTGCACCGTAGCCCTAGTCTCAATGGCATCACCGATGAAGCGCTCCCGACCATGCTCTCCACTCGCTGTGCCTTTGTCCCTGACTCCAACCGCACCTCTGTCCCCAGCTCCAACCGCGCCTCCGTCCCCGGCTCGAACTGCACCTCCGTCCCCGGCTCCAACCGCACCTCTGCTGCCTTCCTGGGCAGAAGAGAGAGTGCACCTGCTTAGGAAAGTCGCTTTCCTATAGCAGAGTTTGGTTGCCCTCAGGGCAGAGGCGGACGACGACCTATCACCGTTGTGCCGGCAGATGGTGAAGGTTGTATTTAGCAGTACATCTGATGCCATGGAGCTTCTGGGTCTTGGTCGCCTTCCAGTATGTACTGGAATGGACACCATAGCCCACTACCTCTTCGGGTTAAGCGCAGTGACCGGTCGTCTTGACGCGATGCGGGAGACGGTCAGTGAGGTGCTTGGGGTGGAAGCCAGCAGGAAGTTGGCGATTGTCTGTTGTTTTCTTTTGTTGTTTGTAAAAATTTAATTTTTAATAAATGTTTGTTTGATGATGAATGTTTGTTATCTATTATCGCATTGTTTGTTGTCTTTTTGTTTGATGCTAAATGTGGTTGATGTATACCGGGTCGTGATTTTTTGCGGCTTCGAATTGAATTCAAAGGCGCGTTCCCCTCGGTAACTGCAAATGTCGCGTATGACCGATCGCTTCAGCCACCTGTATTAATGGCCAATATTGCAGGCAGCTCCTACTCCACAGTCCGCCTGTGAAAATTGATATGTTTACACAGGCGATTTGCCGTTGCAAACCATCTGTAATGTTCATTCATCACAGGCGGCTATTAATTCATTCGACATCATAGACGTATTTTTTTACGGACCGCCTGGGTCTGAAAAACAAGGCGCCTGTGATAATGGTTTTTGTACTAGTGATTTAAAAAAAAACTACAGCGGAAGACTACAACTCTCACGACTCATATCTAACATAGCATCAAAGAAACCATCCACCCCGCAGACGTTTCTTACTAGCAACAAGAATATCAAACAGCAGCGGTAAGGCTTCTCATGAGTATCCAGACGGAGGGTGCCGAGTCTCATTGGACAACTGTACTCATAAGCCTAGTAGTCAATACTCTGTAAAACAAGTAGTTGTGGCGGACCGGAATCCGCTCATCCAGGATCGCAGAGGGTGGTGCCGCGCGATGCGACACCCGACAGCACACATCATAAGGACACAATATATTACATGGGAAAACAACTAAACTGTACAAAGTAGTACACTACTCAGTTACAAACTACTATTTATATTACACAGCGGAAGTCTACACTATACAACTCACGCCCGTCTATCTAGCAAAAGTCGGCTGCCAGCCCTAGGGCAGCCAACACTGGCTGCACTCCTCAGCAAAACGCGGCGTGAACAGCTCCCACTCAGCCGTGGTCCCCGACGGAGGGTAAACCTCACCGGTGGACTCGTACTCCGAGTCCATGGGTGGCTCCTCACCTGAAAAACACTTAAGCAGCAACCATGAGCACGATGGCTCAACAAGACTTAACCGACTCACCTAGGCATGAAACTTTACATGAGGTGTACAATGAACATAGGATAGTAACACTGCATCAAATGGACACGCCTACAAGTTCATCCTTAGTTCATCTTTTAGCCACAAGTTAACAGTTCGGAATCTGAAATTTAGTAAGCAATATTTGGTGGCACACATGTAGCAATACAATTATATCATAACAGCAATATTGAATCACAACATTCCATAAATTATCTACGTTACGACGCAGTGAACAAGCGGTACTCGTCACCGCGAGGGACGGCGAATCGACTCGATATACACCTGGAGGGAAACCTAAAGAGCACGTCACGTACGCCCACCCATGGAGCTGCACAGCATGCTTACTCGATGTCGTACGGGACAACCTTTCATCCAACAGCCCAAACATCGAACCAGTCGCACCGAAACGAGCAGGAGGTTCCCCACACGGAGCATCTCTCTATGCCCATTGGCAGATTTCCACCTTGCTGCCCTCAGCCTACACCTATAAATCAGTGCGCTATGCCTCGACGCCCGGAGGTTTAGGCTACATCGGTTTATCGGGGCCCATATATCCGATATGCCTTCGGTACGTTCAATACTTGTTCAGCAGGGCGGCACACGGATCGGTCCTCAATCGACACGGACAGGGCTGCGCACACAAGACTTCCTCTTGCTGCGCCCTAGCCCCTACCTGGTCTTATTTTCATTACTAAAGTGATCTCATGTCACTCGAACCAATCCCGTGTGTCCCAAGCCTAACTCGCGAGTAGATTCCAACTACTCAACTTGTACCGAAGTCCTATGAATCTTTAAGCATAGCCTGTCTATTCGAGGTCTTAGACACTACCCTCACTCCTATGGAAAATTTCTGGTCATGCAAGTGGAGTTCCAATCATCCTACACCTAATGCACATTCATACATCACCCTCGACATGTGAACAAAGCAAAACTTGATAAAAGAAGTTAATGCAAACCAACCGGGTCTTGCCTTGTTGCTGCTGGTCAGGGGTTAAGTCTTCGTCCAGAAGAAGGAAATCGAGCACTTCCGGAGTCTCCTCGCCTTCAGCGACTACACGTTAATGAAATACTACATGTCAATTTACATGCAATGTGTAAACTTGAATACATAATTACTAATAACTCTAGCTAGCCCTCCCATTTGGTACTGAAATTTTTATGGTGGCTTGGTAGGGTCCTAACCAGAGTCTTGACCAAGTTTCCTTGGAAACCAAGTTCATTTGAACCTTGTACAAATAAAAGCCCATTTGGTCAATATTTGAGCCCCTAAGGAATTCCAGAGGTTTTCATGGCTCCAACCATTACTTTCTGGAAACTAGAATTTAAGAAGGTTCTAATGGCATTTGTTCCATGTCATTTGAAGAATTCTATTGAAAGTTATGCCCTAATTAAGATTTGAGAAAATCTGAAAAATGTTTCTGTACATTTTTCTATTTTCTCAGGGCAGTTCTCTTAATCACCCCATTAAGGGGACTAAATGAACTTGGATGAGTCTGAAAATTTTACTGTGACCCAAGTATTTTTCCAATGAACCTCTCAGCCAAAATTCAGCATTTTTAATAAAGTAACTCTCCAGATAAAATTCCCCATAGTTTAAATTTAGGGATTTAATTCTGGAAAACTATTAAGTTTCATGAGCTGAAATTGGTATTGCTGTAAAGTACTCAGAATCCTGAGTTCAGCAAAATTTGGTTCACTGAATTTGGAGCTTCCTAGCAAAAGTTCTATGCATTTAAAGTTTGAACTAAAACTGGAAATGCTCAAAATGTTTAAATCCTGCAGGTGGGTCCATCGCACACGTGTCGACTGCTGGAGCCGAGGCACACGGGACAGACCCTTTCCCGCGCAGCCACACTGGATCCCGGGCCACAGTAGATCTGTATTTTAAACTTCCCGTCGCTGACACGTGGGGCCCGCGGGTCGTCTTCTTCCTCGCGTTCCCGCGCCCGCGCGCCGCCGGGCTCGCCGGAGCCACGCTGCTACTTGCTGTCCGGTCAACGCTCCCGCTCTCCCTCGCTGCCAGGGCCTAGTTCCACCTTCTGAACATGCTGGCACCCTCTCCCCCGATCGGCGGTGGCTCTAACCTAGCCGGCGACGGTGCAGCGGCTCGGCAACCTTTCGGCCACATCGCCCGGCCAGCTTAGCCCCCCAAAACACCGGTGGAACGGCGCTACAGCACCAGTGGGTGCTAGGGAAGCTCGTCCTAGTGGTGAAACTGCCCGGAGATGGCTCTATCCTAGGTCTCATCGTGAGCCCGAGCCTCCCTGCCTTAATTGCCGTAACAAAACCTAGAAATACCCGGCCTACGTGCGGTTTCAAGCCAGGGCCGTGAGGGGCTAACGAGCGTCGATGAGTGGCGGTCCTGTGTGCAATATTGCATGACCTAAGAACAAGGGTGGCGGGTGAATTCAACGTTACCGTGTCGGAAGGTCCGTTCGTGCCCGCCGGGGAACTTTCTTCAAATTCAAGCTCTGTGGACCAGGGTTGGGGAGGGCTAAACCTGACCGTTCTTGTGCCGAGGAGGTAGAGGATGAGCACCCGTGGTGGTTTTGCTGCTCGGGATGTGCTGTGCGCGGTGGTTTTTCCGTGTTCTTGATCGAGCGAAACCGGCGGCGAGCATAGGGTTCTCTGTTCGTGCGTACAGGACCCGAGCCTCGGTGGTTTCGTGCTGTGGGCGACCGACTGCCTCGGGGTTGATCGATCCGGGAGCAGCTCGCCAGCTCGGGCAGGAGACCAGGAGGTGGCAGCGCGAGGTGGTCGGGCGCCGACGCTCCCGTGCGCTGGCGCGCGGTCTCGGCCGAGATAGGGAAAAATCCCCGAGGAAACTTCTCTGTAAAGACTGCTGACATGTGGGCCTCCCCTTTAATCCTTTTTCCAATTTTTCTTTTCTGTTTTTGATGAATATCTCCCCAGCTACTCACAATTTAATGTGAGACTTAGCCCCCAGGTTTTTGTTTGAATTTGAGTTCTCCCATTTGAATTTTTGTTTGGCTGAATTTGCCTCATGTTTGAACTGAAATTCAAATTCAGTTTTGAATTCTTGCAAATTTAGTTCTTGACAAAATTAACTCCAATGGGGGTGAAAATTGGTGGGCTTACTCAGAAAAATGTTCTGAGTTTGAATATGTAGCTAACTTTTGAATTTGAGCGATGAAAGTTGCTGCAATTTGAATTTACATTCAAATTGACCTCTTTTTCAAATACCTCCAAAAGTGCCTCAAAAGTTGTTGGATTTACATGAAACTTGGCCTGAACCTTCCAAAGACTTTTTAAGTCCTAGGGGTGAGCTCAACCTCTCATGGTCATGTGTAGAAATCTCACTTTGTGAAAGTGTAGGCTTTCCCCTCTAATCACTTTTTTGATGGAGGTTACTTGCTCTTCACAATTTTTCACAAGCTATCGACAACAAAAACTGTGGTGTTGTGAGGTGATAAAAAGTTTTTGCAAGTCCCTTTTCTTGGGCTTTTACATCCCTCCCCCTTAAAAGAATCTCGTCCCGAGATTATAAAAGAAGAGACATCGATGTAATAGGGACTTACCCGTGTTGAGACGCCATGGACTCCGGGTAGTTTGAGCGAAGGAATTCCTCGCTCTCCCACGTTGCTTCTTCGGCGGTGTGATTGCTCCAGAGTATTTTGTAGAACCACAACGTTCTGCTACGTGTGGTCGGGCTTTCTCATCAAGAATTGCCACAGGATATTCATCATACGTCAAATCCGGTTGCAACTCGCCGATGTCTTCGGTAGGAACAGCGGCGGTATGCTTCAGACATTTTCACAGTTGCGAAACATGGAAAACGTCGTGAACACCAGCAAGAGATGCCGGTAGCTCCAATCGATACGCCGCTGGTCCACACTTCTCGGTGATAGCATAGGGTCCAATGAAACGGGGAGCGAGCTTCCCCTTCATACCGAACCGGTGCACGCCCTTCATCGGAGATACGCGGAGGTACACGTGTTCCCCGACCTCAAAGTGCAGCGGTCTATGCCTCTTATCAGCGTAGCTCTTTTGCCAGGATAGAGCGGCCTTCAAATTAGCTTGAATCGCCCGAACGCGCTCTTCGGCGCCGTTCACCACATCAACCCCGAATGTGACCCTTTCACCGGATTCGCACCAGTTTAATGGGGTGTGGCATTTTCGACCATAGAGAGCTTCGTAGGGTGCCATCTTGATACTCACCTGATAGCCGTTGTTGTACGAGAATTCCGCCAACGGTAGGTGATCATCCCAGTTCCCACCGTGGTGTATGGCACATGCTCTCAACATGTCTTCTAATACTTGGTTCACCCTCTCTGTTTGCCCATCGGTCTGAGGGTGATAGGCGGAGCTCCTCATCAGCTTGGTACCCAACGCAGCGTGCAACTGCTCCCAAAAGCGAGATACGAACAATGCACCTCGGTCTGAGATGATGGTCTTGGGTACCCCATATAAGCATAGAAGCTTTGCTATGTACAGCTCCGCATATTTGCCGGCATTGTAACGTGTATTCACCGGGATGAAGTGAGCCATCTTGGTTAACCGATCAAGGATTACCCAAATGGAATCATGCTTGTTGGATGTTAGGGGTAATCCCATAATGAAATACATGCTCACATCTTCCCATTTCCATGCCGGGATCTTCAGGCGTTGCAACAGACCTGATTTCTTCATGTGATCAGCTTTCACTCGTCGGCACGTATCGCACTCGGATACGTACTTCGCTACCTCCCGCTTCATCCGTGTCCACCAAATTTTTTTTTCAAATCTTGGTATATTTTGTTGCTGACCAGATGAATGGAATATTTAGACAAGTGAGCTTCATCGAGGATCTTCTTCCTCAGTTCCATATCCCGGGGTATGACTATGCGGTCATTGAACCATAGTGTCCCCTCATCATCCTTCCGGAAACATTTGATCTCCCCATTGTCTATCCGTCTCTGGAGATGTGCCATGCATTTATCAGTCTTCTGAGCTGCAATGATGTCCTCCCTAATAGTAGGGATGAGGGCAAGGTTGTAAAGCGACCCATAAGGAACCAAGTATAAACTCGGCTCTTCCTCCTCCACCGGTATAATGGTGAGGTGATGGACATGTGATTTCCGACTCAGCGCGTCGGCAACCACATTCGCCTTGCTGGGGTGGTAATGAATCTCAATTTCATAATCTTTGATCAGTTCTAACCACCTCCTTTGCCTCATATTCAGCTCCTTCTGGGTGAAAATATACTTCAAGCTCTTGTGGTCGGTGTACAGATGCAACAGATTTCCCAGGAGATAGTGCCTCCACATTTTTAACGCCAAAACCACGGCAGCAAGCTCAAGATCATGAGTCGTGTAGTGCTGCTCATGGTTCCGAAGTTGGCATGAGCCATATGCGACCACACGTCCTTCCTGCATCAACACGCAGCCGAGCCCAATACCGGACGCGTCACAATACACGTCGAAGGGCTTTGTTGTATCCGGCTGAGCTAAGACCAGGACGGTTGTGAGATGCTTCACCAATGCTTGGAACGCTCCTTCAGACGCCGTGTTCCAAACATATCTCATCCCCTTCTTCAGCAACTCTGTCATCGGCTTAGCAAGCTTGGAGAAACTTGGAATGAATCTCCGATAGTATCCCGCTAAGCCGAGGAAGCTTCTGACTTCATGGACTGAAGTGGGAGCTTTCCATTTCAGCACTTGCTCTATCTTGCTTGGGTCAACCGCAATGCCTTCCACGGAGATGATATGCCCCAAGAATGGCACTTGGCTGATCCAAAACTCGCATTTGCTGAACTTGGCGTAGAGCTTGTGGTCTTGCAATCG
The DNA here is from genome assembly GCA_030760725.1 of Neostapfia colusana. Taxonomy (NCBI): domain Eukaryota; kingdom Viridiplantae; phylum Streptophyta; class Magnoliopsida; order Poales; family Poaceae; genus Neostapfia; species Neostapfia colusana. The sequence continues at coordinate 81,236,725 of JASWHV010000008.1, read as the reverse complement.
TTGAAGAACGATCCTCAAGTGTTCGGCATGTTTGGCTTCTGTCTTGGAGTAAGCCAAGATATCATCGATGAACACTACCACGAACTTGTCCAGCTCCGGCATGAACACCGAGTTCATGAGATACATGAAATGGGCTGGAGCGTTTCTGAGACCAAAGGACATGATGAGATATTCATATAATCCATATCTCGTCGAGAAGGCCGTCTTCGGGATATCCTCCGCCCGGAACTTTATCTGATGATATCCAGAGCGAAGGTCCATCTTGGAGAACATACTTGCCCCCACAAGTTGATCAAACAAAATGTCAATACGGGGCAGTGGGTATTTATTCTTGATGGTGAAGGCGTTGAGCGGCCGGTAGTCCACACACAGCCTCAAGGTTTCATCCTTCTTCACGAACAGCGCCGAGCATCCCCAAGGCGAGGAACTCGGCCTAATGAAACCTTTGCTCAACAGATCATTGAGCTGTTCTTTCAGTTCAGCCACCTCATTCGGAGCCATTTTATAGGGTCTCCGTGATATGGGCGTAGTCCCGGGTGCAAGCTCGATCTTGAACTCGATATCCCGCTCAGGTGGCATACCCGGAAGATCATCCGGGAACACGTCGGGGTACTCCCGAACTACGGGGATGTCCCCCAACATGAGAGCTTCAGTATTATTGATGGCTGAAACCTCCCGGACTGGATTATCTAATAAGAGGGACTGCGGACGGTGTAGTGGGGAGTTGAGGTGAACTGTCCGCGCTAAAGTTTCCAGGACAGCGCCATGGTAGCTTAGCCATGACATTCCTAAGATTGCATCAATCTTCTTCCCCTCAAGGATAATCATAGTGGTGGGATATATCTTCCCACCTAAGCACAGTGGTGCTTTCGGAACCATCATCGTTGCTAAAATCTTTCCTCCCGGTAAGCAGATCATATAAGAACACTCGGTTGGAAAGGCTTCCAGCTGATGCTTAACCACATATGATGCACTTATGAAGTTGTGGGTTGCACCAGAATCAAAAAGTATGATGGTGGCTTGATTGTTGAGAGTAAACGTACCCGCCAGCACGTTGTCTCCCTCCGGGGCGTCCTCATTGTCGAGGTGGCAAACGCCCCCAGTCCGCTGACCAACCTTCTTGACCGGAGGTTGGCCTCGAGCACCGCCCTGGAACTGGGCTTGCCCGCTGCTTTGCTGCCCCTGTGGACAGTCCTTCGCGAAGTGGCCCGCCTGGCCACACATGAAGCAAGTGAAACGGGGCGGTCCCCCGCTGATCGGTGGACGGAAACCCAGGGCGCGTTGTGGCGGTGGAAACGCCCGGGGTGCCGTCTGCTGCTGCTGCTGCTGTATCGGTGGTGGCACCGGCGGTCGGAACGGAGGTGACTGAAAGGATCGTCCCACGAACCGTTGAGGTCGCGCGGGTGGGTGCCACTGCTGCCCGGATGGTGTCCGATACACCATGTGGTACTTCTGGGGAGCTCCACCCCCACTGCTGGGTGGAGAGCTGTTCTTCCGCTGCTCAGCTGCCAACTCCCGCTGAGCGTCCTCTTGCATGATCGCGGCATTTCTGGGGGAAGTACAGCTTCGGCCCCATACACCATGAAGAAGGGTGTCTCTCCGGTGGCCCGGCTCTGGGATGTCCGGTTAGCCCATAGTGTGCTCGGAAGCTCATCCACCCAATTGGCACCATGTTTCTTCAGACTGGCGTAGGTGCGAGTCTTAAGGCCCCGGAGAATCTCCGCGTTGGCCCTCTCGACTTGCCCATTGCTCTTTGGATGGGCGACAGAGGTATAGCACACCTGAATGCCGAGGTCTTCGCAGTAGTCTTGGAAGGCTGCGCTGGTGAACTGGGTCCCGTTGTCGGTGATGATTCTGTTCGGGACCCCGAACCGGCAGACAATAGACTTGATGAACTTTACTGCGGATTGCTTGTTGATGGTGACAACTGGTGTGGCTTCCGGCCACTTGGTGAACTTGTCGATGGCGACATAGAGGTACCGGAATCCCCCGACGGTTCTGGGAAATGGTCCTAAGATGTCCAGCCCCCATACGGCAAACGGCCATGAGGGTGGGATCATCTGTACCGCCTGAGCCGGTGTATGGATCTGCTTGGCGTGGAACTGGCACACCTTGCAGCTCTCGACCAGCTTGACGGCATCCTGGAGTGCTGTCGGCCAGTAGAATCCATGCCGGAAGGCTTTACCGACAAGCGTGCATGAGGAAGAGTGACTTCCACATTCGCCTCCATGGATCTCAGCGAGCAAGTCGCAGCCTTCCCCCTGGGTTATGCACCGCAATAGGATGTGGTTGGCGCCGCGCCAGTAGAGATCCCCCTCTACCAGCGCGTATCTCTTAGCCATACGCACAATCCGTTCAGCGGTTGCATGTTCATCAGGGAGGATGTTGTCCTTCAAGTAGTCCCGGATCTCCGTGATCCATGCATCGGGTCTGACTTGAGCTTCTGGATCTTGAGCACTGGGTTGCACGGAGTCCCCAGTGATGCTTACGATCCTTGGCGGCATCCATGGCTGTAGGGCCGCCGGGGCCGCCAGCTTCGAGGTGCTGGTCAAGCCCCCTTTGCCCGGCTCGGCGGGCCGGGCTGTGGGCCGCAGCAACGTCCTCTCGAAAACTCCTTCGGGCGCGGGGGCTCCGGTGGAAGCCTTCGTTGAAAGGTTGTCAGCTGCGGCATTGCCAGCGCGCGGTATGTGGCGCAGGCCCAAGGCGAGGAATTCTTTCTCCAACATCTGCACGTGAAGCAGATATGCAGCTAGCTGTGGGTCATTGCAGGAGCATTCGCCCTTGACTTGCTTGATGACCAGCTGGGAGTCGCCCTGTGCCAACAACTGGCGAGCGCCTAAAGACAGGGCTGTCTGCAGGCCAAAGATGAGTGCTTCATACTCTGTCATGTTGTTGGTTGCCTTGAAATTGAGACGCACCATGTACCCAAACTGTTCCCCCGATGGCATGAGGAGCAGTACGCCGGCACCGGCCCCCTGCTTTAGCGAGGAGCCGTCGAAGAAAAGTGTCTAGTGGGGCTCAGTGAAGGCCGGAGCTTGGTGCTCTGGTTCACCATCTTCGTGGCCCCCTGGGTCGGTCTTCGTTGGTGTCCACTCTGCCACAAAGTCGGCCAGTGCCTGGCTTTTGACTGCATGGCGGGGAAGGAAGTCCAGCTCGAACTCCGCCAGCTCCGCCGCCCACTTAGCAACGTTGCCAGTCGCATGGGGGCTGTGAAGAATCGTCTTCAGCGGATACGAGGTGACTACCGAGACCCGGTGGGCCTGGAAGTAATGGCGGAGCTTCCAGGAGGCCACGGGCACCGCATACAGCAGCTTGTGGACTTCTAGGTACCTTGTCTTGGCATCATGAAGTACTTTGCTGATGTAGTAGACAGGCCTCTGGATGGTTCGAACCTCCTCTCTTAGGTCTGGGAGGTCTTCATCCATTGGCCCTGGCCCGCTGGAGGTGAGTGGACCCACGAGGGCCTCCGGGAGCTGGGACCCGGAGGCCCTTAAGCTATCTTGGTTCTCCGGGGGGTCCCGCGGGTTCTCCGGGAGCTCGGGGGGTCTTGAGGGATCTTCGGGAGGTCCCGTTGGGCCCCCGGGGGGTCCCACAAGACCCCGGGGGTTTATCTCGGGGGTCCGGGAGACTGCCCTGGACCTCCGGGAGGCCGACCTGGACCTCCGGGAGGTTGCCTTGGAGGTCCGAGAGACTGTCTCGGTCCTGCGGGGCCTCCTGGCATCTGTCTTATGCTGCCGGAGCAGGTTGTGAAGATGAGAGGTCCGGCCGCTCTGCGGCGTGGACCATACTCACCACTTCAGTTGTCGCCGCGATGTAGAGCAGCAGGTGTTCTCCGGGCTCATAGGCTACCATGATAGGTAGGGTCGTCAGGAGTCGCTTCAACTCCTGGAAAGCCTCTTCTGCTTCGTCAGTCCAGGCAAACGGGCCAGACTTGCGCAGGAGCTTAAAGAAAGGGAGTGCCCGCTCTGCTAGCCTCGGTATAAACCGACTCAGCGCGGCTAGGCATCCCGTGAGTTTCTGAACATCCTTGACGCGGGCAGGAGGCCGCATCAAGTCGATGGCCTTGATTTTCTCTGGGTTGGCCTCAATCCCCCGGTGTGAGACCAGGAATCCTAAGAGCTTCCTAGAGGACACACCGAACACACATTTGTCGGGGTTCAGCTTGGTGCGCGTAGAGCGCAATTTGTCAAAAACTAAGGCTAGGTTATCTAACAAAGATGAACCCTGCTTGACCTTGACAACGATGTCATCGACGTACACCTCAACTAAGTCTCTTATTAACTCCCCAAAGGTTTTGTGCATCGCTCGCACGAAGGTGGGGAGTGCATTCTTTAGGCTGTAAGGCATAGACACATAACAATAAAGGCCATCTACGGTGATGAAGGAGGTGTGCTCTGCATCCTCCCTAGACATGGGGATCTGATGGAAACCTGAGTAGGCGTCTAGGAAGCATAGCATATCACAGCCTGATGTTGAGTCTACTATTTGATCTATTCTAGGGAGAGGGAATGGATCTTTGGGACATGCCTTATTGAGACTGGTGTAGTCGATGCACATCCGGAGCTTCCCTCCGGCCTTCGGGACAACGACGGGGTTTGCCAACCACCGGGGGTGGTGGACCTCCCGTATGAAGCCAGCGTCCAGCAGCTTCTTGATTTCTTCACGAATGAAGTTTTGCCGCTCAATGGACTGCTTGCGGGGCTTCTGTTGAACTGGCCGGGCGTCGGGGAAGACTTTTAAGTGGTGCTCGATCACCTCCCTGGGGATCCCCGGCATCTGTGACGGCTGCCATGCAAACACGTCAACGTTGTGCCGGAGGAAGGTGATGAGCGCGCCTTCCTATTTGCTATCCAGGCCCCCGGCTACCCGGGTGGTCTGGGTGGCTTTGGCGCCGACTTGGACGACCTTTAAGGGGACGCCGCCCTCGTCGAGGGGTTGCACCCGGGATGCTGTGGCGGAGGCACGGTGGCGTGCGCTCGGGTGGAGCTGGTCCGGCTCTGCACTGCCGGGGGCTAGTGCCCCAGCTGTTGCGAGCGCTTGGAGTTTCTCTAAGGCCGACACTGCAGCAGTGCGGTCTCCACGAATCCTGAGGATGCCCGTTGGTGTAGGCATCTTTAGGACGAGGTAGCCGTAGTGGGCTACTGCCATGAATCGGTACAGGGCTGGCCTGCCGATTATGGCGTTGAAGGGGAGGTCGATCTCCGCTACGTCAAACAGAATGTATTCTGTCCGATAGCTGTCCGGAGCTCCGAAGGTCACCGGAGGCTGATGTTGCCGTAGGGAACGACCTGTCCCGGCCCTACCCCTGAGAACGGGCTCGACGGGGTGAGCTTGGCCATCGGGATCTGCAGCTTCTGGAAAGCTCCACGGCTGATGAGGTTCAGCCCAGCTCCACCATCTACCAAAACGTGGTACATCCTCACATTGGCGATGGTCGGAGCTACCAAGAGCGGTAGTTGGCCGGCCCCAGCCATGTTCCTGGGGCAGTCGGTGGTGTCAAAGCTGATGGGGATTCCCATCCACTTGAGGTGCGGTGCGGCACTTGGGAGTGGAGCCACCGACGCTACCGCTCGGCGCAGAGTCTTGACTGCGCTTCGAGACGAGGGGTCGGCGGACCCACCGTATATGACATAGAGCTTCTTTCAACGCTCATCGTTGCTGGAGCTGGAGTCCTCATGGTTGCGTACCGCCTTCACGGCGCGCTGAGGCTCCTGGAACTCCACTGGGTGGTCGACGCTGTCTGGGACGTCGACCTTCTGCTTGCCCTCCCTTGGACAGAAGGGTGGGGCGTCAGTCCGCTGCTGCTTCCCTTTGCGGAAGTGCTCTGCGAGCTTCCGGATCTCCCGGCACTCGGCAGTAGTGTGGCGACAGCTGCCGTGCACGGGGCATATCTTGTCTTGATCACCTTCTGGGATTGGTGATCTTCGCTGCCTCTTGTCGGGGCGCGGCCCCCGAGCCCCACTGAGTGTCGCTGCTGCGACGACTGGAGCTGCGGTCGGTGATTCTATCTTGCCTCTGCCTCGGTTCATGGCCTTCTTGTTGCCTCCATAGGGAGTAGGACCAGATCCGGGCTGTCCTCCTGACTCGGAGGACGGCAGTGAGTTCCAGTTTCGCCCTTCGGCTGCTCTGGCGCACTTGTCTGCCAGGCTGAAGAGCTCGGAGACATCGTAGACCTCTCTGGTCGCAATCTTCTCGAGCATCTTCTTGTCCCGGACGCCTTGCCGGAACGCCACCACCACAGAAGCATTTTGGATGTGTGGGATGGTGTTCCACACCTGGGAGAACCGCTGGATGAAGGAGCGCAGCGACTCCCCCGGTTGTTGCTGGATGGCGTGGAGGTCGAGCTCCGTGCCAGGCCGGGTGTAGGAACTGCCGAAGTTGGCGATGAACTGCCGGCAGAGTTCTCCCCAGGAAGTTATGGAACCCTGGGGGAGGTTCATGAGCCAAGACCGAGCTGGACCGGCCAAGGCGACAGGGAAGTAATATGCCATGACGGCTTCATTCCCTCCTGCGGCAAGTACGGCGGTGGAGTAGATCTGGAGGAACTCCGCCGGGTTGACGCTGACGTCGTACTTCTCAGGCAGGTGCGGCCGAAACTTGCGCGGCCACTTCGCGAAGCGAAGGTGGGGCGCGAGGGCCGCACATCCTGCTTCTGTTGCCGCAGGTATTGGTGCCGCGAACGCTTGGTTCGCACCTGGCACAGTGTACCGCGGTATGGGCAAGGCTGCGCCATAGGCCGGGTGCGCCGTTTGCAGGACATATGACTGTGGCATATTCTGCACGGCGTAAGCCTGGGGCAGAGATCGCATGGCGAAAGTCTGCTCTTCAGGCTGGGTCGAGGCCGACATCATGCTGTCGCCAGCCTCTTGGTTGCGATGCCTTTCTCGGCGTTGCTCGAGGTATACCCAGGCATCTTGACCCAAGTGACACCGTTCCAGCTCTTTCCTCAGATCCGTCGACTGGAGCCTGGTGGAGCTGGAATCTGCCATCTGCTCGCCAACCATTGGCGTGCGCATCAGCGACACAGCCGGTTGCCCGGAGTTCATCCCCGCCGAAGTCGAGGGTTTGCGGCGGCGATGACGAGATGGTCTACCTCGCGAATCCACTGCTGGGTCGCTGCCTGAGGCGCGTCCCCAGCAGGCAGATTGTGCAGTAGCGCTCTTGCTGCAGCTAGCGCACCCCCACCGGGTACGCCCAGCGCTACTGAAGACCTGACACTGGTTGGAGCCTGCATTGCCGGGGTCGGTGCTGCCAGAGCCGGCTGCTGGCTCCCAGCTTGTACCGACACACTCCGTCCTGAGTGTGTCGACATGTACTCCCCCCTGATCGCGGTTCGCCGCGAACGCGGGGGAGGAGAGTTTGCCGCTGAAGGAAGCTTGGTCATCTTCGTCGGCGGAAACTCGTCGCGCAAGGGAAATGTGCCCCTACCTGGCGCGCCAAATGTCGAAGTGTTCGGTCGACACTTCCCCCGGGCCTGCACTGGGCAGCCCGCGGAGGTTCTTTTTTCGGTGGGGCTAGTCACTTGCGGAGAGCTTGAGCATATGGACGAGGTAGTAAGAGCTTGTCACGGCGAGTTTAACGTGATTCAGGCCGCCAGAGCATAAAACCCTACGTCCACGGCGAGCTATGGAGCTCGCTGTATTGCTTGCTGCTCAGAACCGGAGTCCTGAGCTTGGGGATGACTGATGTCTAGTGTATGAGTTGCAAGAGTGCGAACCCAGGGTGCGAATGGCTAGAGTGCGAACCCTTGCTATCGTCGCCTACCCGAGTCTTTTATAGTCCAAGACTCGGGTGGCTTACAAGGGGGGCCCGGGACCCTACAGGTGGTCCTGGGGAGATTGACTGTTATCTACCGTATCTGCAGTTATGCTGGTAGTTGTCTCTGGCGAAGGCTTCTGAGTCTTCGTCTTGCAGCCCTGCCCATGCCGCATGGTAGTCGTAGTGGATGATGACGGCGGGGGCGGCATGGGATGTCTTGTCGCTGCGTTTATTGGCTGGCAGGCTCTAACACTGCGCGCCAGTCTGTGATGCGACTGGGCGCAACGGCACCTGACAGAGGCGTGCTCCGCGTTTCCGCGTCTTGGGAAGACGCGGGCCTTGAATACCTTGTACGGGCAAGGTATTGGGCGTCTTTACGCCCGCTGCCTATCGCTCGGGGGCAGGCAGCGCCGTTCTGCTGGCCATGTGGCGGGCCCAGAGCCCTCCTCAGAGGAGAGGGGGGTCCGGCTCCACAGGACACGTGGAGCCTTCGGACCTCTCCCCGCGGAGGGGGAGGTTCGGCTTCTGTCGGCCACGTGGCGAGCCCGGAGCTCCTCTCTGAGGAGAGGGAGGTCCGGCCCTGCAGGACACGTGGCACCTTCGGACCTCTCTCCCGCGGAGGGGGAGGTTCGGCTTCTATATGCCACGTGGCTGGCCCGGAAATCTCCTCTGAGGAGAGGGAGGTCCGGACCCGCCGGACGCGTGGCGCCTTCGGAGCTCTCCCTGCGGAGAAGGGCGAGTTCCTTAGGCATTTTCCCCTGTGCGCGGGGGTACCCCATATCGCAGGTACCGACACTACCCAACGCGGTGGGCAGCAGGAGTAAAGCCGCACCATACCCTGTTTGTACAAGGTATTCAAGACCCGTGCCTTTTCCAAGGCACGGTATTTAAGACCCGCGCCTTCCCAAGACGCGGAGAAGCAGAGCACGCCCCTGCCAAGAGGCGTTACGCCCAGTCGCATCACAGTGAAGACAGGCACGCAATGTCAGGCGCTGCACACCAATAAACACAGCGACAAGATATCCCCTGCCACCCCTGCCATCATCAACCACTATGCCTAGCTTGTAGCGTGGGCAGGGCAGCAGGCCGGAGGCTCAGAAGTCCTCGCCAGAGACAACTACAGGCGTTGTCGGTACCCGCGATATGGGGTACCCCCGCGCACAGGGGAAAATGCCTAAGGATCTTGCCCTTCTCCGCAGGGAGAGCTCCGAAGGCGCCACGCATCCGGCGGGGCAGGACCTCCATCTCCTCAGAGGAGAGCTTCGGGCTCGCCACGTGGCCTGCAGAAGCCGGACCTCCCCCCTCCGCGAGGGAGAGGTCCGAAGGCGCCACGTGTCCAGCGGGGCCGGACCTCCCTCTTCTCAGAGGAGAGCTCCGGGCTTGCCACGTGGCCGACAGAAGCCGGACCTCCACCTCCACGGGGAGAGGTCCGAAGGCTCCACGTGTCCTGCGGGGCCGGACCCCCCTCTCCTCTGAGGAGGGCTCCAGGCCCGCCACGTGGCCAGCAGAACAGTGCTGCCTGCCCCCGAGCGGTAGGCAGCAGGCGTAAAGACGCCCCATACCTTGCTCGTACAAGATATTCAAGGCCCGCTGACACGACCCCAAAGGTCCTGTCAAGCCAGGATCACGCTGAGGGGTGCTGCGTTGCACAGCACCGTATAACACACGTCAAAGGTACAAAGCGGAAGCGGAATTTTATTACATAAACAAGTTATGAACATGTTTACATCAAAATAAGTTCAGTCTACACTCGCGGGCGTAGACTAAGCATCAAGTGCACGTTCAGCCCTTGAACGTGTCCTTGCTAGCACACACGCACACTAACTCTGCGGCGTGCACGACTCCCACTCGACGGGGTTCCCCTCCTGGGGTTCCGTCTCCTCTTCGGGAGTCCCTTCCTCATAAAACCCTGCAAAAGCTTCAAACACAAGCAGTGAGCAAGAAGGCTCAGGAAGTCTGACCCGTCTCACCTAAACATGGGACTTCTACATGAGGGCTGTTGGGTTACATGAGGTAAAAATCATTTGCAAAGGACTCGCCTAATTAGTAGAACCTTACTTTCAAGTTTTAGCAGCAGGTTGTGGAGAACCTTACGCTAAGGCACATAAGAGAGCCGCAATCAAACAAGAAACACATTTCTCTCATGTACTTTGTCCAAAGTTGAAATGAACTTTAGTTAGATCTAGACTACAGCAAATCATTAGCAATCAAGTCCATCTTTCAATCAGCAACATTTTAACATGCAACTAGTCTGTTCTTTCTACGTCACGGTACAGTGAACAAGTGGTACTCACTGACTGTGAGGGACGGCAATTATAATCGATTTACACCTGCAGGGTTACCCGAACAACCCGTCACGTACGCCCGTACTTGATGTTGCCTGCAACAACCATCACGGACGCCGTACGCAACTACCTTTCACCCGTCAGCCAAATATTGAACCGGTCCCATCGTCCCAAGCAAGAGGTCTCTGCACGCGCATCTTAGTGCCGCCAGCCGATTTACACCTCAAGCTCTCAACCTACCCTCTGAACGACGGGCAATGCCTCAATACCCAGCTACCCGAGTTACATCAGTTTCCCGGTTCCCATATAGCCGGTAGGTCTTCGGTACTGTTCTAGCTTGTTCAACAGGCCCACACACCGCTTGGTCCTCAATCGACACAAGCAGAGCTACAGCACACAGGCCCCAAAGTCCTGCTGCCCTTACCCTCCACTCGGTCTCATTTTATTGCCATGTGTTTCATGTGCTATCACTACCCGAGTCGAGTGCCTCTAGCCTATGCTCGCGAGTAGTTCCAACTACTCGACTTGTACCGAATCCTACTATATCCTAGCAATGCAGTAGCTAACGGGGTTTGCAATCCTAAACCCAACCCATGGTTTTCTTGGCTATGCAGTTGGGTTTCCACACAAGACTCTAATGCAAAGAATAATAATACTCAAGTAGGTGCTCAAAACAATAAAAATTTGTAAAAACGGTTAATGAAAACCGGGGCTTTCCTTGCTGCTCTTGGTCGTAGGCTAGCTGCTCCTCCGGAGTTACGAAGTCTAGGACTTCGGGTTCCTCCTCGACCTTAGCGACTACATGATGGAAGGAATACATGTACCAATTTAAATGCATTTGTATTAAGTTTGAAGTTGTGAAGTCTATAATCCTTTCTAGACAGACCCAATGACTGTGAAACTTTTACTGGGGCTTGGTTACAACCTAAACAGAGATTTGGTCAAGTTTTAGTTGCAGTAAAGCTCATTTGAGCCCTCCACAATTAATTATGTCCTTGACCTTAATTGGAACTCTTAGGGTGTTCTAGGGATTTTCATGAAACAAACTTTGACTTTCTGAAAACTAGATTTTCAGAGGGTTCTAATGGAGTTGGTCTCACTTAATTTGGAAGTTCCTAACTAAAGATATGAGCTAAACAATTTCAGAGAAAATTCTGAAAATGTTTCTAAACATTTTCTATTTTCTCAGGAACAGTTTCACTAATCACACCATTAGGTGGAACCAATGAGCTCCAATGGGTCTGAAATTTTTATGGTAGTTCAGGGATATTTTGGTGAACATCCCAGCAAAATTTCAGGATTTTCCTCCACAGGATTCTCCAGTTAAAATTCCAAACAGTTTAAATTTTGAGGATTTAATTCTGGAGAATTAAGGAATTTCATGAAGTGAAACTTGATTTGTTGGAAAGTACTCAGATAGCTGAATCCAGCAAAATTTGGTTCACTCAATTTGGAGCTTTCTAGCCAAAGTTATGAGGATTTGAAGTTTGGAAGAATTCTGAAAATCGGGGAAAAGTTTAAACCCTCGCGTGGGCCAAGGGGACACGCCTCGCACGCCGGGGCGACAGCACACCGTGGCCCACAAGGATTTTGCGCGCCAGCACACACGATCCTGGCCGCAGCCGGATCCCGATTCAAAATATCTCCCGCTGACAGCTGGGGTCCACCCCTTCGTCAACCTCCCGACGCCCGCGCTCTGCCGCCGAGGGACCTCGCCGGAGAGCTCGCCGCCGGCTTCTGTACAGCTAAAAACTTCACGATTCTAGCCGCCCCTGCCTACTTTTACTCGGGGAACAGGATTCTAGGGTCAGCTGCTCATGAAAATGGCCGGAGCATGGTCGGCGACGAGCCGCCACCTCGGAAAGACTTCGGCCACGTCGGCTGACTTCCCTAGCACCTCAACTACTTGGGGAACCGTTCGGGAAGCATCAGTGGACCTCAGAAAAGGTCGACATGAGCTCGAGACAGCTCGGGGAAGGCCCGAAATAGGTCCTCACCGTGCGCCCGATGCCGCCCGTTCATTCCGCCATTGGTAGACCTCGAATTACGCCGGGTACAGAGGTTCTTCGGCCAAGAGTTGTGAAGGCAACTTGTGCGTTACCGTGTCTAGCTTGTGTGAGAGCGGATTGAGGCCCTCTAATCCTTTCTAGAGCACGAATTTGACAGAACCGCACCCGAAGGTCGTTCTGCACACAGAAAGGGGAAAAATGGAAATTCGCCGCCGGTGAGCAACCACTCGAGCTGTGGCTCGGGGGTGAGCAGCACCGGTCACCGGCGCGTCCAAGGGTGCCTTGGCTTGGGCGTGACAACGCCCTGGTTGGGCTTTCCACGGGAGCCCGAGGTGCGGCGGTTCCAAGTCCCGAATTTGATCTTTCGGCACAGCCGATATCAATCGGTTTCAACTGAATTATAGCAGCGGTGAGGACGGGGGAGGTCTCTAGTACCTTGCTGGGGCTCTGGAGTGGACGGAGGGAGCTGTGATCGGTGTTCTCCGATTGATTCCGAGCGGCAGAAAACTTTGGCCGGCGCTGAGTTCTTGCGGGGAAGAACGGCGATGCCTCGGCCGAGGAGGGGGACAGGCGCCTTAAGAAGGCTCTGCACCGCCTCACGCCCGCGCGTGGGCAAGCAGCTGCTGGCGCGGCGGCTGCCCTCGGTGGCGATTGCAGCGGTGGCTCGGCGACCCGAGTGAGAAAAGTCTCAGTCGGTTTGATCTGAGCAGTGGCTGACATGTGGGACCCACTTCCAGTTTTAACCTCTGAAATTTACTCCTAATCACTGTTGTAAACAGTGAACCCCATAGTACCCCTGGTAATTCAAATTATTCACCCATGAACCATTTGAATTGATCAAAGTTCAAATTGGGTTTGGTTTGAGTGAATTTCAGCACAAGTGCAGTTTTGAATTCAAATGAAGTTTGAATTTGTCCCACTTAGCTCATGTCAAGATCAACTCCAAATGGAGTGAAAATTGGTGTGTGGGCTCACAAAAATGTGCTGAGTAAGAATATGCCTCCCACTTTTAAATTCATGGGATAAAACAGTTTAAATTTGAATATGGTTTCAAACTTCCCTCTTCCTAACTATACCCAAAATGACCTCAAAAAGGTTTTGAATTTGGGTGAAACTTGGCATGGACATCCTTAACAATGTATAGGAGTTTTCATATGTCCAGCCCCCTCATATCACATGTGTGAAATACCACTTTGGCAATGTGTGAGTTTGTTCTCTAATGAGCATGTTGATAATTGTTACTTGCTCTTCATTTGTGTTCATCATCCTTCCTCAAATGAGGTGTGTGGTGTGGTGATGAACACTGCAAATGTGTGTCAAAAAATGAGGCCCTTACATTCCTCCCCCCTTAAAAGAATCTCGTCCCGTGATTATAAGGTGAAAATGAGAGAGAGGACGGTGGAAAATTACCGGATATGCGACGTGAAAAATTCGGGGTAGTTAGTGCGAAGGAATTCTTCGCTCTCCCATGTCGCTTCGTCCATGGAGTGATTACTCCATAGAACCTTGTAGAACCACATCGTACGGTTGCGTGTGGTTCAGACCTTTTCATCAATAATCTGCACCGGTTCCTCCCGATAGGTGAGATCCGGTTGCAGTTCTTCATGTCTTCCAGCTGAACGGTAGTTGATAGCTTGAGACACTTCCTCAGCTGGGAAATGTGAAAGACGTCGTGCACACCGGAAAGTGCTTCTGGTAATTTCAGCCGGTATGCCACTGATCCACATCTTTCGGTAATCTGGAATGGACCGATGAATCGGGGTGCCAACTTTCCTCTCACCCAAAATCTGTTTACGCCCTTCATTGGAGACACCCGTAGGTATACGTGATCTCCAACTTCGAATTGTAATGGGCGCCTTCTCCGGTCCGCATACTGCTTCTGACGGGATTGAGCGGCTTTCAGGTTCGCTTGAATCAGTCGAACCTTTTCTTCTGCGTTGTTGACAAGGTCAATCCTGAAGGTAACCCTTTCGCCAGACTCACATCAGTTCAATGGTGTGCGGCACTTCCTACCGTATAGCGCCTCGTAAGGTGCCATCTTGATGCTGGCTTGGTACCGATTATTGTACGAGAACTCGGCTAACGGAAAGTGATCATCCCAATTCCTGCCGTGGTTGATAGCACAAGCTCGTAGCATGTCTTCCAAGATCTGATTTACCCGCTCCGTTTGCCCATCCGTCTGCGGGTGGTAGGCTGAACTACGGATCAGCTTCGTCCCCAAGGCAGCGTGCAGCTGCTCCCAAAAACGGGACACAAATAAAGTGCCCCGGTCCGATATGATGGTACTGGGTACGCCGTATAAGCATAGGATCCATGAGATGTACAGTTCAGCGTACTTCTTGGCGTTGTAGTTGGTGTTGACCGGGATGAAATGGGCAACTTTGGTGAGCCGATCGACGATCACCCACACAGAATCATGTTTCTGCAAGGTGGTGGGTAAACCGACGATGAAATCCATGCTCACGTCCTCCCATTTCCAGGCAGGAATGCCCAGTGGTTGCAGCAGTCCCGGTTTCCGCATGTGGTCTGCCTTCACCCTTCGACATGTATCACACTCGGACACTTATTTTGCAGTCTCTCGCTTCATCCGTGTCCACCAAAACTTGCTTCTGAGTTCTTGATACATCTTGTTGCTGCTGGGGTGAATGGAAAACTTTGATAAGTGAGCCTCATCAAAGATTTTCTTCCGTAATTCCGGGTTACGGGGTACGACGATCCGGTCCTTGAACCATAGGACGCCGTCTCCGTCCTTCCGGAAACATTTCAGCTCCCCACTGTCTACACGTCTCCGCAAATGTGACATGCCCTTGTCATTCTTCTGGGCTGCCGCTATTTCTTCACGGATGGTGGGGATCAAAGCTAGGTTGTAGATAGCTCCATGTGGAATTATATGTAGTGGTGGTTCGCTCTCTTCCATCGGTGTGATGGTCAGATTGTTTACGTGTGACTTGCGGCTCAGCACATCTGCCACTACGTTTGCCTTGCCCGGATGATAATGGATCTCTATTTCGTAATCCTTTATCAATTCTAACCATCTTCGTTGCCTCATGTTCAGCTCCTTCTGAGTGAATATGTACTTGAGGCTTTTGTGGTCGGTATATAAATGTACGAGGTTACCGAGTAGGTAGTGCCTCCACATTTTGAGTGCAAGTATCACGGCAGCGAGCTCCAAATCGTGAGTTGGATAATTCTGCTCATGGTTCCTAAGCTGCCGTGATCCATACGCGACCACTCTTCGGTCTTGCATCAGCACACATCCGAGCCTAATGCCGGATGCATCGCAGTACACATCGAACGGTTTTGTTGTGTCTGGCTGCGCCAAAACCGGTGCTGATGTCAGGTGCTTAACTAAAGCCTTGAATGCTGCTTCACATGTTGGACTCCAAACATATTTGGTAGCCTTCTTCAGCAGCTCTGTCATTGGCTTAGCAATCTTCGAGAAGTTCGGAATGAACCTCCGATAATATCCCGCGAGTCCGAGGAAACTCCGTACCTCGTGAACAGTTCTCGGGGATTTCCAATTCAGCACTTGAGTGATCTTGCTTGGGTCCACAGCGATACCCTCCGCTGAGATGATATGCCCGAGGAAAGGCACTTGTGATATCCAAAACTCGCATTTGCTGAATTTTGTGTATAACTTGTGATCCCGCAGCCGTTGTAAGACTATACGCAGATGTTTCTTGTGATCTTCCTCCGACTTGGAATATACCAGGATGTCGTCGATGAAGACCACGACAAACTTGTCCAGCTCCGGCATGAATACCGAGTTTATCAAGTACATGAAGTGAGCTGGATCATTGGTGAGGCCGAAGGACATGACCAGGTATTCATAAAGTCCGTACCTTGTCGAGAAAGCTGTCTTTGGAATGTCCTCCGCCCTTATCTTAATCTGATGGTACCCGGATCTTAAGTCCATCTTGGAAAAGATCTTTGCTTCGACCAACTGATCAAACAACATGTCGATCCGTGGCAACGGGTACTTGTTCTTGATGGTTACGGCATTTAATGAGCGATAGTCCACGCAAAGCCGCAACGTCTCATCCTTCTTCTTGACAAATAATGCCGAACAGCCCATGGCGAGGAGCTCGGCCTAATAAAATCCTTCTCCAGGAGGTCCGTGAGCTGAGTCTTCAGTTCAGCCAACTCCTTGGGTGCCATCTTGTACGGCCTTTGGGATATTGGCATGGTTCCCGGTGCAAGTTCAATCTTGAACTCCACCTCTCTATCGGGCGGCATTCCCGGTAAATCATCCGGGAACACATCAGGGAACTCTCGGACTACTGGAATATCTTCCAATCTGATAGTTGTGGCTTGATAGACACTTGGAAGTTTTATTTCTGGACTGTCCAGAAATAATGAGTGAGAACCGTGCACCTCTGAGTTTAAGTGCACGACTCGAAGGACGGTGTCTAAAACAGCGCCGTGGCGGGTTAACCACGACATCCCTAGGATGACATCGACCTTCTGTCCCTCTAAGATAATGAGAGACGTGGGGTACACTCTACCCGCTAAGCATAGTGGTGCTTTGGAGATCATTACGCTTGCTGAAATCTTCCCACCTGGTGAACAAATTAAATATGGACTATCGGTGGGTAGTATTGGCAAACTGTGTTTAGCAATGAAAGCTTGGCTAACAAAATTATGCGTGGCGCCTGAATCAAACAATACTATAGCGGGATGCTGGTGGAGTTGGAACATACCCGCTCTTGAGTAAGTTCCTCGTTCTGCTGGGTCAGATTTTGTACCAGTTCTTGTAACGCCGCGATGTCGACACGGCTTTTTCTCTTCGCCTTCTTCAGACGATGCAACTGATTATGCTGTTCATTCAGTCGCTTAATCGTTGGAAGGAGCACATTGCGGAGTGCGCTGTGAGAACTCTCGAAATGATCTCCACGGCTTGTGCTCTCCTTGATCTTTGTGGCGAGATGCTCCGTATGAACAGCTTGGCTGTCCATCACGGCGTTTCCCACCCTCATCTGGAGGCTAAGGTTTGCCTCCGCGGGATTGTACCTTGGGCAACTCGGGTCCGTTGCCTCCAGGTACCTCTCTTCCCATACATGCTGAGCCCGTCCCTCCACCGGAACGAGCGCGTATGGAGTGCCTTCCATAGCCTGCACGTGTAGTTGGCAGAAACGTGACATGGTGTCACGGGCTGCCACTTGCCACCTCCCTTCCGGTTGTCTTCCTCTCACTGTGACGGTGAACGGCACCCAACCGGGTGGCGTAGGTCCTGCAGGGACTTCAACAAGGATCGTCCACGTCTTGTTCCCCTCTTCGCCTTCTTCCTTGGCGAAGTATTGCGGCATCTGGTCGTACCCGAAATATTGGAGCATTTGCCACAATGCTTCCGGGTAGCCGCTACGGTGAGAACAGTGGGACATCACCCACCCGTTCTCCAACTGTTTATCTGCTGTCATCTGTAAAAATATATTTGAGAAATGTCAAATATTTATTTAAACAGTAAACCATTGAGTTATAACATAAGATATGTCATTGAACCCATAAAACTTGGAAACATAGTTCAAATTTTAAACAAATTTGACTGCTGATCTGCTGTTCCCATGACAGCCCTGACCAGTTTCCAGTTCAACCTGATTTAGACCATGTTAAAAGCAAAACCAGTTCTGGAGCTCAACATCAAAGTTAAAGCTAACTTCAATAGATTTCCAGAAAGTATTTGCTTGGCCTAATATCTGTCCTGGTTCAAAAGTTATGAGATGTCAAAGTTAACAGAATTTCTGGATAAAATTGGACAACACCTCCCTGCTATAGGTACTTATTTGATCCAAGAATCTCAGTTCATTCTGTTCCTAATATGACAAAAATTTCTGTTACAAAGTTGTAACCTATCTCATATGCTTTCCAGAACTACCTCATTTTCTATTTTTGGATTTTTATGCAGGAAGTTATACTCAATTTACAGAGAGTTTACAGAGAGTCTTTGCTCTGCCCTGTTTTGTGGACAGTTTCAACTCTACTGCCTTTTTCGAGTGGTTAAGGGATGAAACATCTCTGGACCTCAACAGAAGAGTTGTAAAGATCTTCCAAAGATTTACAGAAATGTATCATATGAAACCAACCTCGAAAGAACTCAACCTCTAACCTCTGATTAACTTCAGCCTTGATTCAGCTGGAAACAGAGTGCTCTGTCCTTAACAACCTATAAGTTGAAAACTTGTTAACTTTGAATATCCTATTCAAGGGAAGGAGTTACATCAAGTTTTACTACTTTGGATCAAAACCTTCAATTTTTACATGAAGTTGTTCATTTAATGGGGTGTGACATCAATACGTCACCAGATTATGTCGGTACTACGTCCTCACAAAGAAAAACCTATACCGGACTTAGCCGGCTTCGTTAATTCAGTGGCACTAAACGTCACTCACACACGGATGCTACATGTCTACCGTTTCATGGTCAGGCTACCTGCAAAAACTCAAACAATCGTCAGACTCGGCTGCACACCGAGCCCGGAATCCATACAGTTAGTACACTCGGCCGTCATCACTCGCCCGGATGTTCTCAAGCCAAACACGCCTTGAGTTACGTGTTCACGTTTCAGACCACGTGACGGGGTCTCCCAAGTTGCACCACGCATGCCAGGGACAGACGTTGCTCGAATACCCCAAACGACATGAAGAGGCGTAGAGGATATCAAATCAGGTCGGGTTACCTGCCACCCGTGGGGCTCCACCCTTCAGCTTGTGCGCATTGGTGGACAGCGCTTACGTGCACCCCCCAAGACATGAACGTCCCGAGATGCACGATTTTCTGACATAACAAATAGGTTAATATGCCACTTTCTATATGCTAATAACATCCTTATACGGGCTACTAACTCGTTCCTCACTGGATTTTTGAAAAAGAAGACCTTTGTACTTTGTTAAACCTCAAGCGAGCTCTGATACCGACGCTGACACGACCCCAAAGGTCCTGTCAAGCCAGGATCACGCTGAGGGGTGCTGCGTTGCACAGCACCGTATAACACACGTCAAAGGTACAAAGCGGAAGCGGAATTTTATTACATGAACAAGTTGTGAACATGTTTACATCAAAATAAGTTCAGTCTACACTCACGGGCGTAGACTAAGCATCAAGTACACGTTCAGTCCTTGAACGTGTCCTTGCTAGCACACACGCACACTAACTCTGCGGCGTGCACGACTCCCACTCGACGGGGTTCCCCTCCTGGGGTTCCGTCTCCTCTTCGGGAGTCCCTTCCTCATAAAACCCTGCAAAAGCTTCAAACACAAGCAGTGAGCACGAAGGCTCAGCAAGTCTGACCCGTCTCACCTAAACATGGGACTTCTACATGAGGGGTGATGGGTTACATGAGGTAAAAATCTTTTGCAAAGGACTCGCCTAATTAGTAGAACCTTACTTTCAAGTTTTAGCAGCAGGTTGTGGAGAACCTTACGCTAAGGCACATGAGAGAGCCGCAATCAAACAAGAAACGCATTTCTCTCATGTACTTTGCGCAAAGTTGAAATGAACTTTAGTTAGCTCTAGACTACAGCAAATCATTAGCAATCAAGTCCATCTTTCAATCAGCAACATTTTAACATGCAACTAGCCTGTTCTTTCTACGTCACGGTACAGTGAACAAGTGGTACTCACTGACCGCGAGGGACGGCGATTATAATCGATTTACACCTGCATGGTTACCCGAACAACCCGTCACGTACGCCTGTGCTCGATGTTGCCTGCAACAACCATCACGGATGCCGTACGCAACTACCTTTCACCCGTCAGCCAAATATTGAACCGGTCCCATCGTCCCGAACAAGAGGTCTCTGCACGCGCATCTTAGTGCCGCCAGCCGATTTACACCTCAAGCTCTCAACCTACCCTCTGAACGACGGGCAATGCCTCAATACCCAGCTACCCGAGTTACATCAGTTTCCCGGTTCCCATATAGCCGGTAGGTCTTCGGTACTGTTCTAGCTTGTTCAACAGGCCCGCACATGGCTCAGTCCTCAATCGACACAAGCGGAGCTACAGTACACAGGCCCCAAAGTCCTGCTGCCCTTACCCTCCACTCGGTCTCATTTTCTTGCCATGTGTTTAATGTGCTATCACTACCCGAGTCGAGTGCCTCTAGCCTATGCTCGCGAGTAGTTCCAACTACTCGACTTGTACCGAATCCTACTATATCCTAGCAATGCAGTAGCTAACGGGGTTTGCAATCCTAAACCCAACCCATGGTTTTCTTGGCTATGCAGTTGGGTTTCCACACAAGACTCTAATGCAAAGAATAATAATACTCAAGTAACTGCTCAAAACAATAAAAATTTGTAAAAAAGGTTAATGCAAACCGGGGATTTCCTTGCTGCTCTTCGTCGTAGGCTAGCTGCTCCTCCGAAGTTACGAAGTCTAGGACTTCGGGTTCCTCCTCGACCTTAGCGACTACATGATGGAAGGAATACATGTATCAATTTAAATGCATTTGTATTAAGTTTGAAGTTGTGAAGTCTATAATCCTTGCTAGACAGACCCAATGACTGTGAAAGTTTTACTGGGGCTTGGTTACAACCTAAACAGAGATTTGGTCAAGTTTTAGTTGCAGTAAAGCTCATTTGAGCCCTCCACAATTAATTATGTCCTTGACCTTAATTGGAACTCTTAGGGTGTTCTAGGGATTTCCATGAAACAAACTATGACTTTCTGAAAACTAGATTTTCAGAGGGTTCTAATGGAGTTGGTATCACTTAATTTGGAAGTTCCTAACTAAAGATATGAGCTAAACAATTTCAGAGAAAATTCTGAAAATGTTTCTGAACATTTTCTATTTTCTCTGGAACAGTTTCACTAATCACACCATTAGGTGGATCAAATGAGCTCCAATGGGTCTGAAATTTTTATGGTAGTTCAGGGATATTTTGTTGAACATCCCAGCAAAATTTCAGGATTTTGCTCCAAATGATTCTCCAGTTAAAATTCCAAACAGTTTAAATTTTGAGGATTTAATTCTGGAGAATTAAGGAATTTCATGAAGTGAAACTTGATTTGCTGGAAAGTACTCAGAGAGCTGAATCCAGCAAAATTTGGTTCACTCAATTTGGAGCTTTCTAGCCAAAGTTATGAGGATTTGAAGTTTGGAAGAATTCTAAAAATCGGGGAAAAGTTTAAACCCTCGCGTGGGCCCAGGGGACACGCGTGGGACGCCGGGGCGACAGCACACCGCGGCCCACAAGGATTTTGTGCGCCAGCACACCCGATCCTGGCCGCAGCCGGATCCTGATTCAAAATATCTCCCGCTGACAGCTGGGGTCCACCCCTTCGTCAACCTCCCGACGCCCACGCTCTGCCGCCGAGGAACCTCGCCGGAGAGCTCGCCGCCGGCTTCTGTACCGCTCCAAACTTCACGATTCTGGCTGCCCCTGCCTACTTTTACTCGGGGAACAGGATTCTAGGGTCAGCTGCTCATGACAATGGCCGGAGCATGGTCGGCGACGAGACGCCACCTCGGAAAGACTTCGGCCACGTCGGCTGACTTCCCTAGCACCTCAACTACTTGGGGAACCGGTCGGGAAGCATCAGTGGACCTCAGAGAAGGTCGACATGAGCTCAAGACAGCTCAGGGAAGGCCCTAAATAGGTCCTCACCGTGCGCCCGATGCCGCACGTTCATTCAGCCATTGGTAGACCTCGAATTACGCCGGGTACAGAGGTTCTCCGGCCAAGAGTTGTGAAGGCAACTTGTGCGTTACCGTGTCTAGCTCGTGTGAGAGCGGATTGAGGCTCTCTAATCCTTTCTAGAGCACGAATTTGACAGAACCGCACCCGAAGGTCGTTCTGCACACAGAAAGGGGAAAAATGGAAATTCGCCGCCGGTGAGCAACCACTCGAGCTGTGGCTCGGGGGTGAGCAGCACCGGTCACCGGCGCGTCCAAGGGTTCCTTGGCTCGGGCGTGACAACGCCCTGGTTGGGCTGTCCACGGGAGCCCGAGGTGCGGCGGTTCCAAGTCCCGAATTTGATCTTTCGGCACAGTCGATATCAATCGGTTTCAACTGAATTCTAGCAGCGGGGAGGACGGGGGAGGTCTCTAGTACCTTGCTGGGGCTCTGGAGTGGACGGAGGGAGCTGCGATCGGCGTTCTCCGATCGATTCCGAGCTGCGGAAAACTTCGGCCGGCGCTGAGTTCTTGCGGGGAAGAACGGCGATGCCTCGGCCGAGGAGGGGGACAGGCGCCTTAAGAAGGCTCTGCACCGCCTCACGCCCGCGCGTGGGCAAGCAGCTGCTGGCGCGGCGGCTGCCCTCGGTGGCGATCGCAGCGGCGGCTCGGCGACCCGAGTGAGAAAAGTCTCAGTCGGTTTGATCTGAGCAGTGGCTGACATGTGGGACCCACTTCCGGTTTAAGCTCTGAAATTTACTCCTAATCACTGTTGTAAACAGTGAACCCCATAGTACCCCTGGTAATTCAAATTATTCACCCATGAACCATTTGAATTGATCAAAGTTCAAATTGGGTTTGGTTTGAGTGAATTTCAGCACAAGTGCAGTTTTGAATTCAAATGAAGTTTGAATTTGTCCCACTTAGCTCATGTCAAGATCAACTCCAAATGGAGTGAAAATTGGTGTGTGGGCTCACAAAAATGTGCTGAATAAGAATATGCCTCCCACTTTTAAATTCATGGGATAAAACAGTTTGAATTTGAATATGGTTTCAAACTGCCCTCTTCCTAACTATACCCAAAATGACCTCAAAAAGGTTTTGAATTTGGGTGAAACTTGGCATGGACATCCTTAACAATGTATAGGAGTTTTCATATGTCCAGCCCCCTTATATCACATGTGTGAAATACCACTTTGGCAATGTGTGAGTTTGTTCTCTAATGAGCATGTTGATAATTGTTACTTGCTCTTCATTTGTGTTCATCATCCTTCCTCAAATGAGGTGTGTGGTGTGGTGATGAACACTGCAAATGTGTGTCAAAAACTGAGGCCCTTACACCTGCGCCTTCCCAAGACGCGGAGACGCGGAGCACGCCTCTGTCAGGTGCGGTTGCGCCCAGTCACATCACAGACTGGCGCACGGTGTCAGAGCCTGCCAGCCAATAAACGCAGCGACAAGACATCCCATGCCGCTCCCGCCGTCATTAACCACTACGAATAGCATGCGGCATGGGCAGGGCGGCAAGATGAAGACTCAGATGCCTTCACCAGAGACAACTACCGACATAACTGCGGATACGATAGTCTGCAGGCAATCTCCTCGGGACCACCTGTCGGGTCCCGGGCCCCCTCTTGTAAGCCACACGAGCCTTGGACTATAAAAGGCTCGGGTAGGCAACAATAGCAGGGGTTCGCACTCTAGCCATTCGCACCCAAGGTGTAACTCATCCTCAAGCTCAGGACTCCGGTTCTGAGCAACAAGCAATACAGCGAGCTCCTTAGCTCCCCGTGGACGTAGGGTTTTACGCTCCGGCGGCCTGAACCACGTAAAACTCGCCGTGTCAAGCTTCTCCTTAATTCGTCCATAAGCTTAAGCTCTCCGCAAGTGACTAGCCCCTCCGAAAAAGAACCTCCGCGGGCTGCCCAGTGCAGGTCCGGGGGAAGTGTCGACCACACACTTCGACATTTGGCGCGCCAGGTAGGGGGCTTTTCCCTTGCGCGACGAGTTTTCGCCGACGAAGATGACCAAGCTTCCTTCAGCGGCAAACTCTCCTCCTCCGCGTTCACGGCGAACCGTGACCAGCAGGGAGTACATGTCGGCGCACTCTGGACGGAGTGTGTCGGCGCGAGCTGGGAGCCAGCAGCCGACTCCGGCAACGCCGACCCCGGCAATGCAGGCTCCAACCAGCGTCAGATCTTCTGCAGCGCTGAGCATACACCACGGGGGTGCGCTAGCTGCAGCAAGAGCGCTACTGCACAACCCACCTGCTGGGGACGCGCCCCATTCAGCGACCCAGCAGTTGGTTCGCGAGGTGGACCATCTCGTCTTCGCCGCTGCAAACCCTCGGTTTCGGCAAGGGCGGCGCCCCGGCCAACCGGCTGTGTCGCTGATGCGCACGCCAACGGTTGATGAGCAGACGGCGGATTCCAGCTCCTCCAGGCTCCCGTCGACGGACCTGAGGACAGAGCTGGAACGGTGCCACTTGGGCCAGGATGCCCGGGTGTACCTCGAGCGACGTCGAGAAAGGCGCCGCAACCAGGAGGCTGGCGACAGCATGACGTCGGCCTCGACCCAGCCTGGAGGGCAGATCTTCGCCACGCGAGCCCTTCCCCAGGCATACGCCGCGCAGCATATGCCACAACCATATGCCCTACAAACGGCGTCCCCGGTCTATGGTGCAGCCTTGCCCATACCGGGGTACACTGTGCCAGGTGCGAACCAAGCGTTCGCGGCACCAATACCTGCGGCAACAGGAGTACGATGTGCGGCCCTTGCACCCCACCTTCGCTTCGCGAGGTGGCCGCGCAAGTTTCGGCCGCACCTGCCCGAGAAGTACGACGGCAGCGTCAACCCAGCGGAGTTTCTCTAGATCTACTCCACCGCCATACTTGCCGCAGGAGGGGATGAGGCCGTCGTGGCCAACTATTTCCCCGTCGCCTTGACCGGCCCAGCTCGGTCTTGGCTCATGAATCTACCCCAGGATTCCATAACCTCCTGGGGAGAGCTCTGCCGGCAGTTCGTCGCCAACTTCGGCAGTTCCTACACCCGGCCTGGCACGGAGCTCGACCTCCACGCCATCAAGCAACAACCTGGGGAGTCGCTGCGTTCTTTCATCCAGCGGTTCTCCCAGGTGCGGAACACCATCCCGCTTATTCAAAGTGCTTCTGTGGTGGTGGCGTTCCGGCAGGGTGTCCGGGACGAGAAAATGCTTGAGAAGCTCACGACCAGAGAGGTCCGCGACGTCTCTGAGCTATTCAGCCTGGCGGACAAATGCGCCAGAGCAGCTGAAGGGCGGAACTGGCACTCTCTGCCGACCTCCGAGTCAGGAGGACAGCCCGGGTCCGGCGCTGCTGCCTATGGAGGTGGCAGGAAGGCCAAGAACCGGGGCAGTGGCAAGATGAAGTCATCGTCCGCGGCTCCCATCGCCGCAGCCGCGACGACTAGTGGAGCTCGGGGGCCACGCCCCGACAAAAGGAAGCGGCAGTCACCAGCTCCAGATAGTGACCTGGGCGGGCTATGCCCCGTGCATGGCGCCGGCAACCATACTGCTGCCGAGTGCTGGGATATCCAGAGGCTCACAGAGCGCTTCCGCAAAGGAAGGCAGCAGAGAGCTGAAGCACCGCTCCACCCTCAGAGGGATGGCAAGCAGAAAGTCGACGCTCCAGTCAGCGCCGCCCACCAGGTGGGGTTTCAGGAACCTCAGCGTGTCATAAAGACAGTGCATAACGGTGAGGACTCCAGCTCCGATGGTGACGGGCCAGGACAGTAGCCGGCTGTGGCTGCCGTCCCAGGTCAGTGGAGGCTGCACTGCTGCGGCGTCAACCTTGGAGAAGCCCCAAGTGGTCGCAGCAGCCCAAGCACCAATCACAATGGTGCAAAGTCGGGCAAGCCTCACCCGAGAGCACGCCTCCGTGCCTCGGTCATACCTCCCAGGAGCCGCCCAAGGTCTGTCAACCCCTTGAAGGCCTTGCCGGAAGGGGAAGGCGCCTTGGGTCTTCCAAGACGAGCCCGGGTCCACCTACCCCTTGAAGGCCTTAGCCAGAAGGGGAGAACTCCCCGGGGGCGCCTAGGAGAAGCTGCGCAGGACCTGATCCAGCATGAAGATGACAACCTCGTCGACGAGACTCGGCTGCAGGTAACACCCCACAACGCACGGTCTCGGCTGCTGCTCTAGCACTGCCGCCAAAGAACCAAACGCGTCAGGGACCTGCAGAAGGGCAACTTGGTGTCGCGGCACGCACTTTCCCAAGAAGGACCTATAAACTCTCCCCAAGCCGGGATGGTCCCTTCCGAATCACGAAAGCTGCCGCCCCGGGTACACATGCCTTTCAATCGAGTGTGGGATCCGTTCCCAAAACCCTTGGCATGGAACAACACTGTAAGTCCTACTCCCCGAGCATTAGTAGAACAGGGTCATTCCCTTGTGTAATAAATCCCATAGAATTTAGGAACAGCGCTTGGGGCAGCTAAGTCCCAAGGGACGGTACAGGACTACGTCCAGCTTAGCCTGGTTCTGACCCTAAGCGCGTAGAGTCTTGCTTCCCTTGTAGACGAGGCGGATCATTGCCTCCATGTACAGCCAGAATTCCACCTATGGGCATGAACACAGAAACTTGTTCTACTTTGCTCTCTCTCATGCGCTCATTTAAATTATGCATTAATTTTTATGATCGCACTATCTATGTATGCTCATCGTACATCTAGCTCCCTCTCTCCCGCGCTCATCCATAGTCAGCATTCGCTATCCTACCGAGGGCGGTCGCGCTTGAGGCACCTGCCGATGGCCGAGTGAGTCTCTCGGGCCTCCCCAAGTCAGGTGTTGTGGTGCCAGTTGGTCACCTCCAGGAAAGGCCTGCGTTGTGCATGGGGGGTCCAGGGTGCGTATCCCGCTTAGCCGGCTCCGTGCCCAAAGCGTGCGCATCCTGCCCTCCGGAGGTACAGGGGAGTACAACCGCTTTGCCTGGTCATGAACCCAAAGCACGTGCACTCTGCTTCCCCAGCGCACGGCCCGGTACTAGGGATCGGACGACCGTACCCGGGCCTCGCAGGGAGCCGGAGCTCCGGCGCCTCGAGAATAAAATTGCCCAAGCCCCGTATAACGGATCAGGATGGTAAGCCGTATAAGACTAGGAGACGGGAGGGGAGGACCCCCCGAGGAAAATTACGTTTCCTCTGCCTGTGTGCAGGATCTCCAGGTTACAGCAACGGGGACTGCACGAAGCGTGGGCAAAGGAGCTACCAACTACTCCGGCCTAGGACTGGAAGGACCGGGTCCTGCCCCTTCAGCAGGGCGAGGCCCGAAGGCCCCACGTGTCCAGCGGGCCCGGAGCTCCCGCCTCCCCTGAGGGGGGCTCTGGACTCGCCACGTGGCAGGTGGAAACCGGACCTCCCCCTCAGTGGGGGGGGGGGCTCCGGAAGCCCTACGTTTCCAGCAGGACCAGAGCTTCCACCTCCTCAGGAGGGGCTCCGGACCCGCCACGTGGCCGGCAGATCTGGACCTCCCCATAGGGCGATATCTGGAGACCCCCGGGGGCCCCTAACATAGTTAGGACCCGGGGAAGGTGTCTGTGCAGAGCTCCGAGATTGGAGAAGGCCTCTGAGTACCTTGCGGAGCTAAGGACTCAGTCAGGCAAAGCCAATTAGGAGAGAAAAGGCATCACAGACACAAACATCCAAGAGAGTCTATTTATGCGAGGCTCCATGAGCTGGACTACAGACTCAATAAAAAGGGAGAAACAGGTACTAGGGACCCCCCGGCTCACGCCGGAACCTAGCGGCTACAAGGGCGGCCACATCCTCGACTTCAGCCCTGGCAGCTTCCTCCCGCTCCGCGGCTGGGCCCTCTCTCGCTGGCTCCAGGGAGAAAGAAGGGTCGCGGCTCTTGAAGAATGCCAGCACATGTGAGGCGACCTCTAAGGCCAGGCCGCGTCCCTCGGCCTCAAGCTCGCTGGCAACCACCGAGTCTAGCCTGTCCAGCTTGGCGCCGATCGACTCCAGCACGGGGATCACCTCCGCCACCTTCAACGCAGGAGCCGCTGCCCTCACCGGACTGAAGCCAAGAGGGATCAGGGCGGACCCCGCTCGATCAACGAAGCTTGAGACCGCGTGCGCCTCGGAGGACCGCAAGGCCGAGAGCTCCTGCACCTCGCGGCGGCCTTCCTGCAGGGCCTCTAGGTTTCTCTCGGAGAATTCCTTCTCCTTGGCCGCCAGGGAGCTCTCCCGATGGTGGAGAGTCTTGGCGAGCCGCTCCAACTCAGAAGCCTTGAAGTCGGCGGCCAACTCCCGATCCAGGACCACCCGGCGTTCGCGGGAGACCTGTTCCTCCCTCATGTCGAGGTCTGCCTTCTGAATCTCTAGCTCCTCGATCCGAGCTCGAAGGTCATCCTCGCCCGCCGCCAGCTGCGCAGCGACCCTCTCCGCCTCAGCTGCCGTGGAAATCTCCCGTTCCTCAACGGCGAGTATACGGCGCTCCAACAGCTGCCGTATCTCCTCAGCGGCAGAGAGGCTTTCCTCGGCCCGGGCGTGTGCCTACAGGGCCTCCCTGTTGATCCGCCGTGATTCGGCATCCATGCGGTCGACCGACCGCTTCAGCCGGTCGAGGAGCACTTCCCTGAAGTCGAGCAACTCCTGCCTGGAGTCGAGCTCGCCCTTGACCTTCGCGGTCCACTCCCACAAAAGGTTCCCCCAGGTGAGGAGGTGATCCCGTTCAACTGTATACTCCTCCCGCTCGCGACCTAGTGCAGCCAAGACCTGCCGGACGCTCGTCTCAGCAAGTGCGAAGGCATCCGCCAGGGGCAATGGAGCAGCAGAGGCCGGGGCAGTTCCCCCGACCTCCTCCATCACCTCGTCCTCAAGAGGAGTCGATGCACCAGCGACCGAGACGAGACGCCGGTCAGGAGAAGCTGGCGCCGGGGCTCTGGCAGCCGGACCTGCCGGACTCTCTTTAGCTTCTGGCTTCTTTACCTGTGAAGAGGGGCTAGCCGGGAAAGGCGGCGCTGGAATAAAGGCCGGGCCGCCTGGTACAGGGTCGACCTGCACTGGCCTGGGGGCCGCGGCGGCCTTCTTGGCAGGAAGAGATGATGCCGCCGCGGAGTCCGGGCACACCGGAACAGGAGAAGCTCGCGCTGGCTTGGGGGCCGCGGCAGCTGTCCCGGTTTCTGAGCGCAACGGCACAGACTCCCCGCCAGTCGGGGATGGCCGGGAAGCGCGGACACTCCAGCGGGTTCTGAATCCCGACTTCCGATCCGGGGTAGGACTCCCAGAGCCCGCCGCCGTCACTGACGGCCGCTCCGCAGTCGCTTGAACTGGCGGAACAGGGGACACCCTAGAAGCCCCACTCAACGCATCAGCCCGGGGCCTCTTTGAGTCGCCACCGGAAGGAGTGCCAGGCACCCCAGGTTCCCGACTTGGCACAGACGCCACCGCTGGAGGAGATCGAGCGCGCTTCTTCTCTGGTGGCGGGTTGGAGGCAATGACGAGGGAGGACTCAAAGGCAAGAAGACAAAGGCACAAGAGTCCAAGAAAAAGCACTGGGAAGTGCAAAGGGAAGCCACAATGTGGGTAAGATCCGCTATAAAAACTTCCCGGGTGCAATTCCAAGCGATTCGAAACTCTTCGAATACGCCGCATCGGCAACCGCTTCGGCTCCAAGACCGAGCGCCGATGACAGGTGGACCCAAGCCGCCCAACTGAAGCGGTGGGTCAAGGAGTCAGTCTCCTAAGAAGACAAGCCGGCAAGGCACTCCGGCGGTTCCCGAAGAAAGCACCGCAACGTGCAGAAGTGGCAGTCTTGGGAACCGTCGCAGTAAAAGCAACCATCAAGTGGGCGCACGCTCCCACGATCCCGCGGCCGTTCGTGCTCCGGCAGCGGTCAATGCGGGACTTAGAGAAAGTGCACGGATCAGAAGAGACGGAGGTCCCACCTTGAGCTCGATATCTCCCCCGAGATGGGCCAGGGGGCCACTGTCGGTACCCGCGATATGGGGTACCCCCGTGCACAGGAGAAAATGCCTAAGGAACTCGCCCTTCTCCGCAGGGAGAGCTCCAAAGGTGCCACGCGTCCGGCGGGGCCGGACCTCCCTCTCCTCAGAGGAGAGCTCCGGGCTCACCACGTGGCCTGCAGAAGCCGGACCTCCCCCTCCGCGAGGAGAGGTCCGAAGGTGCCACGTGTCCAGCGGGGCCGGACCTCCCTCTCCTCAGTGAGGAGCTCCGGGCTCGCCACGTGGCCGACAGAAACCGGACCTCCCCCTCCGCGGGGAGAGATCCGAAGGTTCCACGTGTCCTACGGGGCCGGACCCCCCTCTCCTCTAAGGAGGGCTCCGGGCCCGCCACGTGTCTAGCAGAAGAACGCAGCCTGCCCCCGAGCGGTAGGCAGTGGGCGTAAAGACGCCCCATACCTTGCCCGTACAAGGTATTCAAGGCCCGCGTCTTCCCAAGACGAGGAGCACGACTCTGTCAGGTGCCGTTGCGCCCAGTCGCATCACAGACTAGCGCGTGGTGTTAGAGACTGCCAGCCAATAAACGCAGCGACAAGACATCCCATGCCGCCCCAGCCGTCATCAACCACTACGACTAGCATGCGGCATGGGCAGGGCTACAAGACGAAGACTCAGAAGTCTTCGCCAGAGACAACTACCTGCATAACTGCAGATACGGTAGATAACAGTCAATCTTCCCGGGACCACCTGTCGGGTCCCGGGCCCCCCTTGTAAGCCACCCGAGTCTTGGACTATAAAAGGCTCGGGTAGGCAACGTTAGCAAGGGTTCGCACTCTAGCCATTCGCACCCCGGGTTCGCACTCTCGCAACTCATACGCTAGACATCAGTCATCCCCAAGCTCAGGACTCCGGTTCTGAGCAGCAAGCAATACAGTGAGCTCCATAGCTCGCCGTGGACGTAGGGTTTTACGCTCCGGCGGCCTGAACCACGTTAAACTCGCCGTGTCAAGCTCTTACTAACTTGTCCATACGCTCAAGCTCTCCGCAAGTGACTAGCCCCACCGAAAAAGAACCTCCGTGGGCTGCCCAGTGCAGGCCCGGGGGAAGTGTCGACCGAACACTTTGACATTTGGCGCGCCAGGAAGGGGGCTTTTCCCTTGCGCGACGAGTTTCCGCCGATGAAGATGACCAAGCTTCCTTCAGCGGCAAACTCTCCCCCCCCCCCCCCCCCCGCGTTCACAGCGAACCGTGACCAGGGGGGTACATGTCGACACACTCAGGACGGAGTGTGTCGGCGCAAGCTGGGAGCCAGCAGCCGGCTCTGGCAGCGCCGACCCTGGCAATGCAGGCTCCAACCAGCGTGAGATCCTCTGCAGCGATAAGCAAACCCCACAGGGGTGCGCTAGCTGCAGCAAGAGCGCCACTGCGCCACCCACCTGTTGGGGACGCACCTCATTCAGCAATCCAGCAGTGGATACGCGAGGTAGACCGTCTCGTCATCGCCGCCGCAAACCCACGACTTCGGCGGGGACGACACTCCGGTCAACCGGCGGTGTCGCTGACGCGCACTTCCACGGTTGACGGGCAGACGGCGGACTCCAGCTCCACCAGGCCCCCGACGACGGACCTGAGAACAGAGCTGGAGCGATGCCACTTGGGCCAAGATGCTCGAGTGTTCCTCGAGCGACGTCGAGAGAGGCGTCGCATCCAAGAGGCTGGCGACAGCATGACGTCAGTCTCGACTCAGCCTGAAGGGCAGATCTTCGCCACGCTAGCTCTGCCCCAGGCACACGCCGCGCAGCATATGCCACGCCCATGCCGGGGTACACGGTGCCAAGTGCGAACCAAGCGTTCGCAGCACCAATACCTGCGGCAACAGGAGCAGGATGTGCGGCCCTTGCACCCCACCTTTGCTTCGCGAGGTGGCCGCGCAAGTTTCGGCCGCACCTGCCCGAGAAGTACGACGGCAGCGTCAACCCGGCGGAGTTCCTCCAGATCTACTCCACCGCCGTACTAGCAGCAGGAGGGGATGAGTCTGTCATGGCCAACTACTTCCCCGTCGCCATGACCGGCCCAGCCCGGTCTTGGCTCACGAATCTCCCTCAGGGGTCCATAACTTCCAGGGGAGAGCTCTGCCAGCAGTTCATCGCCAACTTCGGCAGCTCCTACACCCGTCCCGGCACGGAGCTTGACCTCCACGCCATCAAGCAACAACCTGGGGAGTCGCTGCGCTCTTTCATCCAGCGGTTCTCCCAGGTACGCAACACCATCCAGCATATTCAAAGTGCCTCTGTGGTGGTAGCGTTTCGGCAGGGTGTCCGGGACAAGAAAATGCTTGAGAAGCTCGCCACCAGAGAGGTCCGCGACGTCTCTGAGCTCTTCAGCCTGGCAGACAAATGCGCCAGAGCAGCTGAAGGGCGGAACTGGCACTCTTTGCCGACCTCCGAGTCAGGAGGACAGCCCGGGTCTGGTGCTGCTGCCTATGGAGGTGGCATGAAGGCCAAGAACCGGGGGAGTGCCAGGATGAAGTCATCGTCCGCGGCTCCCGTCGCCGCAGCAGCGACGACTAGTGGAGCTCGGGGGCCACGCCCCGACAAAAGGCAGCGGCAGTCACCAGCCCCAGATAGTGACCAGGGCGGGCTATGCCCCGTGCATGGCGCCGGCAACCATACCGCTGCCGAGTGCTGGGATATCCAGAGGCTCGCAGAGCGCTTCCGCAAATGAAGGTAGCAGAGAGCTGAAGCGCCGCTCCACCATCAGAGGGATGGTAAGCAGAAAGTCGACGCTCCAGTCAGCGCCGCCCACCAGGTGGGGTTTCAGGAGCCTCAGCGTGTCATAAAGACAGTGCATAACGGTGAGGACTCCAGCTCCGATGGTGACGGGCCGGGACGGTAGCCGGCTGTGGCTGCCGTCCCAGGTCAGTGGAGGCTGCACTGCTGCGGCGTCAACCTTGGAGAAGCCCCAAGTGGTCGCAGCAGCCCAAGCACCAATCACAATAGTGCAAAGTCGGGCCAGCCTCACCCGAGAGCACACCTCCGTGCCTCGGTCATACCTCCCGGGAGCCGCCCAAGGTCTGTCAACCCCTTGAAGGCCTTGCCAGAAGGGGAAGGCGCCTTGGGTCTTCCAAGACGAGCCGGGGTCCACCTACCCCTTGAAGGCCTTAGCCAGAAGGGGAGAACTCCCCGGGGGCGCCCAGGAGAAGCCGTGCAGGACCTGATCCAGCGTGAAGATGACAACCTCGTCGACGAGACTCGGCTGCAGGTAACACCCCACAACGCATGGTCTCGGCTGCTGCTCTAGCACTACCGCCAAAGAACCAAAGGCGTCAGGGACCTGCAGAAGGGCAACTTGGTGTCGCGGCACACACTTTCCTGAGAAGGACCTATAAACTCTCCCCAAGCCGGGATGGTCCCTTCCGAATCACGAAAGCTGCCGCCCCAGGTACACATGCCTTTCAACCGAGTGTGGGATCCGTTCCCAAAACCCTTGGCATGGAACAACACTGTAAGTCCTACTCCCCGAGCATTAGTAAAACAGGGTCATTCCCTTCTGTAATAAATCCCATAGAATTTAGGAACAGCGCTTGGGGCAGCTAAGTCTCAAGGGACGGTACAAGACTACGTCCAGCTTAGCCTGGTTCCGACCCTAAGCGCGTAGAGTCTTGCTTTCCTTGTAGACGAGGCGGATCATTGCCTCCATGTACAGCCAGAATTCCACCTATGGGCATGAACACAGAAACTTGTTCTACTTTGCTCTCTCTCATGCGCTCATTTAAATTATGCATTAATTTTTATGATCGCACTATCTATGTATGTTCATCGTACATCTAGCTCCCTCTCTCCCGCGCTCATCCATAGTCAGCATTCGCTATCCTACCGAGGGCGGTCGCGCTTGAGGCACCTGCCGATGGCCGAGTGATTCTCTCGGGCCTCCCCCAGTCAGGTGTTGCGGTGCCAGTTGGTCACCTCCAGGAAAGGCCTGCGTTGTGCATGGGGGGTCCAGGGCGTGTATCCCGCTTAGCCGGCTCCGTGCTCAAAGCGTGCGCATCCTGCCCTCCGGAGGTACAGGGGAGTACAACCGCTTTGCCTGGTTATGAACCCAAAGCACGTGCACTCTGCTTCCCCAGCGCACGGCCCGGTACTAGGGATCGGACGACCGTACCCGGACCTCGGAGGGAGCCGGAGCTCCGGCGCCTCGAGCACAGAATTGCCCAAGCCCCGTATAATGGATCAGGATCGTAAGTCGAATAAGACTAGGAGACGGGAGAGGAGGACCCCCGAGGAGAATTACGTTTCCTCTACCTGTGTGCAGGACCTCCAGGTTACAGCAACGGGGACTGCACGAAGCGGTGGGAAAGGAGCTACCAACTACTCCGGCCTAGGACTGGAAGGACTGGGTCCCGCCCCTTCAGCAGGGGCGAGGCCCGAAGGCCTCACGTGTCCAGCGGGCCCAGAGCTCCCGCCTCCCCTGAGGGGGGTTCCGGACTCGTCACGTGGCAGGCAGAATCCGGACCTCCTCCTCAGTGGAGGGGGGGGGCTCCGGAAGCCCTACGTGTCCAGCAGGGCCAGAGCTCCCGCCTCCTCAGGAGGGGCTCCGGACCCGCCACGTGGCCGGCAGATCTGGACCTCCCCATATGGCGAGATCCGGAGACCCCGGGGGCCCCTAACACAGTTAGGACCCGGGGAAGGTGTCTGTGCAGAGCTCCGAGATTGGAGAAGGCCTCTGAGTACATTGCAGAGCTAAGGACTCAGTCAGGCAAAGCCAAGAAGGAGAGAAAAGGCATCACAGACACAAACATCCAAGAGAGTCTATTTATGTGAGGCTCCATGAGCTGGACTACAGACTCGATAAAAAGGGAGAAACAGGTCCTAGGGACCCCCCGGCTCACGCCGGAACCTAGCGGCTACAAGGGCGGCCACATCCTCGACTTCAGCCCTGGCAGCTTCCTCCCGCTCCGCGGCTGGGCCCTCTCTCGCTGGCTCCAGGGAGAAAGAAGGGTCGCGGCTATTGAATCATGCCAGCACATGTGAGGCGACCTCTAAGGCCAGGCCGCGTCCCTCGGCCTCAAGCTCGCTGGCGACCACCGAGTCTAGCCTGTCCAGCTTGGCGCCGATCGACTCCAGCACGGGGATCACCTCCGCCACCTTCAACGCAGGAGCCACTGCCCTCACCGGACTGAAGCCAAGAGGGATCAGGGCGGACCCCGCTGATCAACGAAGCTTGAGACCGTATGCGCCTCGGAGGACCGCAAGGCCGAGAGCTCCTCCACCTCGCGGCGGGCTGCCTGCAGGGCCTCTAGGTTTCTCTCGGAGAATTCCTTCTCCTTGGCCGCCAGGGAGCTCTCCCGAAGGTGGAGAGTCTTGGCGAGCCGCTCCAACTCAGAATCCTTGAAGTCGGCGGCCAACTCCTGATCCAGGACCGCCCGGCGTTCGCGGGAGACCTGTTCCTCCCTCATGTCGAGGTCTGCCTTCTGAATCTCTAGCTCCTCGATCCGAGCTCGAAGGTCATCCTCGCCCGCCGCCAGCTGCGCAGCGACCCTCTCCGCCTCAGCTGCCGTGGAATGCTCCCATTCCTCAACGGCGAGTTTACGGCGCTCCAACAGCTGCCGTATCTCCTCAGTGGCAGAAAGGCTCTCCTCGGCCCGGGCGTGTGCCTCCAGGGCCTCCCTGTTGATCCGCCGCGATTCGGCGTCCATGCGGTCGACAGACCGCTTAAGCCGGTCGAGGAGCACTTCCCTGAAGTCGAGCAACTCCTGCCTGGAGTCGAGCTCGCTCCTGACCTTCGCGGTCCGCTCCCGCAAAAGGTTCCCCCAGGTGAGGAGGCGATCCCGTTCGACTGTATACTCCTCCCGCTCGCGACCTAGTGCAGCAAAGACCTGCCGGACGCTCGTCTCGGCAAGCGCGAAGGCATCCGCTAGGGGCAATGGAGCAGCAGAGGCCGGGGCAGTTCCCCCGACCTCCTCCATCACCTCGTCCTCAGGAGGAGTTGATGCACCAGTGACCGAGACGAGACGCCGGTCAGGAGAAGCTGGCGCCGGGGCTCTGGCAGCCGGACCTGACGGACTCTCTTTAGCTTCTGGCTTCTTGACCTGTGAAGGGGGACGAGCCGAGGAAGGCGGCGCTGGAATAAAGGCTGGGCCGCCTAGTGCAGGGTCCACCTGCGCTGTCCTGGGGGCCGCGGCGGCCGTCTCGGCAGGAAGAGATGATGCCGCCGCGGAGTCCGGACACACCGGAACAGGAGAAGCTCACGCTGGCTTGGGGGCCGCGGCAGCTGTCCCGGTTTCCGAGCGCAACGGCACAAACTCCCCGCTAGTCGGGGATGGCCGGGAAGCGCGGACACTCCAGCGGGCTCTGAACCCCGACTTCCGAGCCAGGGTAGGACTCCCAGAGCCCGCCGCCGTCACTCACGGTCGCTCCGCAGTCGCTTGAACTGGCGGAACAGGGGACGCCCTAGAAGCTCCCCTCAACGCATCAGCCCAGGGCCTCTTTGAGTCGCCACCGGAAGGAGTGCCAGGCACCCCAGGTTCCCGACTTGGCACAGACGCCGCCGCTGGAGGAGATCGAGCTCGCTTCTTCTCTGGTGGCGGGTTGGAGGCCATGACAAGGGAGGACTCAAAGGCAAGAAGACAAAGGAACAAGAGTCCAAGAAAAAGCGCTGGGAAGTGCGAAGGGAAGCCACAATGTGGGTAAGATCCCCTCTAAAAGCTTCCCTGGTGCAATTCCAAGCGATCCGAAACTCTTCGAGTACACCGCATCGGCAAACACTTCGGCTCCAAGACCGAGCGCTGATGACAGGTGGACCCAAGCTGCCCAACTGAAGCGGCGGGTCAAGGAGTCAGTCTCCTAAGAAGACAAGCCAGCAAGGCACTCCGGCGGTTCCCGAAGAAAGCGCCGCAACGTGCAGAAGTGGCAGTTGTCGGTACCCGCGATATGGGGTACCCCCGCGCACAGGGGAAAATGCCTAAGTATCTCGCCCTTCTCCGCAGGGAAAGCTCCGAAGGCACCACGTGTCCAGTGGGGCCGGACCTCCCTCTCCTCAGAGGAGAGCTCCGGTCTCGCCATGTGGCGTACAGCAGCCAGACCTCCCCCCCTCCGTGGGGAGAGCTCCGAAGGTGCCACATGTTCCGCGGGGCCGGACCTCCCTCTCCTCAAAGGAGAGCTCCGGGCCCGCCACGTGGCCGGCAGAAGGCGGACTTCCCCCTCCGCAGGGAGAGGTACGAAGGCTCCACGTGTCCTGCGGGGCCGGACCTCCCTCTCCACTGAGGAGGGCTCTGGGCCCGCCACGTGTCCAGCAGAACAGCGCTGTCTGCCCCCGAGCGGTAGGCAGCGGGCATAAAGATGCCCCGTACCTTGCCCGTACAAGGTATTCAAGGCCCACGTCTTCCCAAGACGCGGAGACGCGGAGCACGCCTCTGTCAGGTGCCGTTGCGCCCAGTCACATCACAGACTGGCGCGCGGTGTCAGAGCCTACCAGCCAATAAACGCAGCGACAAGACATCCCATGCCGCTCCCGACGTCATCACCCACTACGACTAGCATGCGGCATGGGCAGGGCAGCAAGACGAAGACTCAGAAGCCTTCGCTAGAGACAACGACCGACATAACTGCGAATACGGTAGTCTACAGGCAATCTCCCCGGGACCACCTGTCGGGTCCCGGGCCCCCCTTGTAAGCCACTCGGGCCTTGGACTATAAAAGGCTCGGATAGGCAACGGTAGCAAGGGTTCGGACTCTAGCCATCCGCACCCCTGGGTTCGCATCTCTGCAACTCATACGCTAGCCATTCACACCCAAGCTGTAACTCACCCCCAAGCTCAGGACTCCGGTTCTGAGCAGCAAGCAATACAGCGAGCTCCATAGCTCGCCGTGGACGTAGGGTTTTACGCTCCGGCAGCCTGAACCACGTAAAACTCACCGCGTCAAGCTCTTACTAACTCGTCCATCCGCGCAAGCTCTCCGCAAGGGACTAGCCCCACCGAAAAAAGAACCTCCGCGGGCTGCCCAGTGCAGGCCCGGGGGAAGTGTCAACCGAACACTTCGACATTTGGTGCACCAGGTAGGGGGCTTTTCCCTTGCGCGACGAGTTCCCGCCGACGAAGATGACCAAGCTTTCTTCAGCGGCAAACTCTCTTCCCCCGCGTTCGCGGCGAACCGCGACCAGGAGGGAGTACATGTCAACTCACTCAGGACGGAGTGTGTCGGTACAAGCTGGGAGCCAGCAACCGGCTCTGGCAGCGCCGACCCCGGCAATGCAGGCTCCAACCAGCGTCAGGTCTTCAGTAGCGCTGGACGTACCCGGTGGGGGTGCGCTAGCTGCAGCAAGAGCGCTACTGCACAATCCACCTGCTGGGGACGCGCCTCAGGCAGCGACCCAGCAGTGGATTCGTGAGGTAGACCGTCTCGTTGTCGCCACCGCAAACCCTCGACTTCAGCGGGGACGACGCTCCGGCCAACCGGCTGTGTCGCTGATGCGCACGCCAATGGTTGACGAGCAGACGGCAGATTCCAGCTCCACCAGGCTCCAGTCGACGGATCTGAGGAGAGAGCTGGAACGGTGTCACTTGGGCCAGGATGCCTGGGTGTACCTCGAGCAACGTCGAGAAAGGCGTCGCACTCAAGAGGCTGGCGACAACATGATGTCGGCCTCGACCCAGCCTGAAGGGCAGACCTTCGCCACGCGAGCTCTGCCCCAGGCGTACGCCGCGCAGCATAAGCCACAACCATGTGCTCTGCAAGCGGCGTCCCCGGCCTATGGCGCAACCTTGCCCATACCGGGGTACACTATGTCAGGCGCAACCAAGCGTCCGCGGCACCAGTACCTGCACTGGGAGCCAGCAACCAGCTCTGGCAGCGCCGACCCCGGCAATGCAGGCTCCAACCAGCGTCAGGTCTTCAGTAGCGCTGGGCGTACCCGGCGGGGGTGCGCCAGCCGCAGCAAGAGCGCTACTGCGCAATCTGCCTGTTGGGGACACGCCTCAGGCAGCGACCCAGCAGTGGATTCGCGAGATAGACCGTCTCGTCGTCGCCTCCGCAAACCCTCGGCTTCGGCGGGGACGACGCTCCGGCCAACCGGCTGTGTCGCTGATGCGCACGCCAATGGTTGGCGAGCAGACGGCGGACTCCAGCTCCACCAGGCTTCCATCGACGGACCTGAGGGCAGAGCCGGAGCGATGCCACTTGGGCCAAGATGCCCGAGTGTTCTTCGAGCGACGTCGAGAAAGGCGTCGCAACCAAGAGGCTGGCGTCAGCATGACGCCGGCCTCGACCCATACTGAAGGGCAGATCTTCGCCACGCGAGCTCTGCCCCAGGCATACGCCGCACAGCATATGCCACAACCATATGCCCCGCAAACGGCGTCCCCGGTCTAGGGAGCAGCCTTGCCCATACCAGGGTACACTGTGCCAGCGGCAAACCAAGCGTTTGCGGCACCAACGCCTGCAGCAACAGGGGCAGGATGTACGGCCCTGGAGCCCCACCTCCGCTTCGCGAGGTGGCCGCGCAAGTTTCGGCCGCACCTGCCCGAGAAGTACGACGGCAGCATCAACCCGGCGGGGTTCCTCCAGATCTACTCCACCGCCGTGCTTGCCGCAGGAGGGGATGAGGCCGTCATGGCCAAACTACTTCCCCGTCGCCTTGACCGGCCCAGCCCGGTCTTGGCTAATGAACCTCCCTCTGGGTTCCATAACTTCCTGGGGAGAGCTCTGCCGGCAGTTCATCGCCAACTTCGGCAGCTCCTACACTCGTCCCGGCACAGAGCCTGACCTCCACGCCATCAAGCAACAACCTGGGGAGTCGCTGCGCTCCTTCATCCAGCGGTTCTCCCAGGTACGCAACACCATTCCGCATATTCAAAGTGCTTCTGTGGTGGCGGCACTTCGACAGTGTCCAGGACGAGAAGATGCTTGAGAGGCTTGCAACCAGAGAGGTCTGCGATGCCTCCGAGATCTTCAGCCTGGCGGACAAGTGCGCCAGAGCAGCCGGAGGGCGGAGTTGGCACTCACTGCTAGCTTCCGAAGCCGGAAGACAGCCCGAAGACGGCCGAGTTCAAGCTGAGCTCCCGACCACGTCAGACAGCCAAGAGCCAAGCACTGGCTCACTTCGTGGCTGAGTGGACGCCAACGAAGGCTGACCCAGGGGGCCGCGAAGACGGTGAACCAAAGTACCGAGCTCCGGTCTTCACCGGGCCTCACTGGACGCTCTTCTTCGACGGCTCCTCGCGAAAGCAGGGGCCGGTGCCGGCGTACTGCTCCTCATGCCATCGGGGGAGCAGTCTGGGTACATGGTGCGTCTTAATTCCAAGGCAACCAACAACTTGGCAGAGTATGAAGCACTCATCTTTGGCCTAAAAGACAGTCCTATCTCTGGGCGCTCGCCAGTTGTTGGCGTAGGGCGACTCCCAGCTAGTTATCAAGCAAGTTAAGGGTGAATGCCCCTGCAATGACCCACAGCTAGCTGCTTATCCGCTCCACATGCGGATGTTGGAGAAAGACTTCCTCGCCTTGGACCTGCGCCATGTACCGCGCGCTGGCACGGCCGCAGCTGACGACCTCTCAACGAAAGCCTCCATCAGAGCCCCTGCGCACGAAGGAGTCTTCGAGAGGACGTTGCTGTGGTCCACAGCCCGGCCTGCCGAGCCGAGCGAAGGGGGCTGAACCAGTGCCTCGAAGCTAGGCAGTCCCGGCGGCCCTGTATGCCGCCAAAGGATCGTAAGAGTCACTGGGGACTCCGTGCAACCCAGCGCTGAAGATCCAGAAGCTCAAGCAGTCCCGATGCATGGACCACGGAGGTCCGGGACTCCTTAAAGGACATCCTTCCTGATGAACGTGCATCCGCTGAACGGGTGGTGCGGATGGCTAAGTGCTACTCGCTGGTATCTTTACTGGCGTGGCGCCACGACATCCTATTGCGGTGCATAACCCAGGAGGAAGGCTGCGATTAGCTTGCAGTAGTTCAAGGAGGCGAGTGCTGGGAACGCTCATCGTCCCGCACGTTGGTCGGTTAAGCCACCCGACATGGCTCCTACTGACCGAGAGCCACCTGGACGCTGTCAAACCGGTTAGGGATGCAATGCGTGCCAGGTCCACGCCAAGCAGACCCACACAACCGGTGCAGACGCGCACCCAGAGCCGTCGGGGAATACCGGCTCCTCCATGTCGAGGGCCAGCCGGACTTCCCAGGGCCGGGTCACGGGAACTACCCTTCCACATGGTATGCGGGGCCGAAGCCATGCTTCCCCCTGATATAGCCATGGGGGTCCCCCGTGTCCAGCGTACGACGAAGCCACGCATGACCCGCTCTGCGTGAAGACAGGCGCTCCGACGCTACCCAGTAAGTTCACCATGCTTACTTAGGTGTTTATTTAAATTACGCATTAATTTATATGAACACCTCCCCACGCTCTAGACAGTGTGCGTTCATTATACACTCGGCTCCTCTTTCCGGCTCTCATGCATAGTCGATATTTGCCGTCCTACCAAAGGCGGTAGTGCTTGGGGTACCTGCCAGAGGCCCGGTGGCCTTTTGGATCTCCCCCTATAAGGGTACTGTACCGCCAGTTGGTCTCCTCCGAGAAAAGATCTACGCTAGACCGGGGGGTCAGGAGCCTTGCTTTGCCCGGTCTTGCACCCAAAGCATGCACACTCTGCCTCCCGGCGCTACGGTCTGAGTACCAGGGGGCCGGACGGTTACACCCTGACTGGGGCTGGGGCCAGACCTCCGGGACCAAGTGCACTGGATTACCCAAGCCCCGCATTCCTGCCAGGGACAGTAAGCCAAATGAGACTAAGGGACAGGAAAGGGGGGACCACTGAGCAGCTCCGGACCTCCGCCCCCGCAGCTGAGCCGAGCTCCGAGGCCAGCCCTCGCCCTCCTTTTGGAGGCGAGCGCTGATGCCGGACCTCACGCCCTTCGTTGGCCTGAGCTCCGAAGACTTCCGGACTCCACCTCCGCAGCCAGGTCGAGCCCCGAGGCCAGCCCTCGCCCTCCTTTCAGAGGCGAGTGCTGATGCCGGACCTCTCGCCCTTCGCTGGCCTGAGCTTCGATGACTTCCGGACCTTCGCCCCCACAGCTGGGTCGAGCTCCGAGGCCAGCCCTCGCTCCCCTTTCAGAGGCGAGCGCTGATGCCGGACCTCACGCCCTTCGTTGGCCTGAGCTCTGATGACTTCCGGACTCCGCCCCCATAGCTGGGCCGAGCTCCAAGGCTAGCCCTCGCCCTCCTTTCAGAGGCGAGCACTGACGCTGGAACTCTCGCCCTTCGCTAGCCTGAGTTCCGATGACTTCCGGACCTTCGCCCTCACAGCTGGGCCGAGCTCTGATGCCAGCCCTTGCCCTCCTTTCAGAGGCGAGCCCTGATGCCGGACCTCACACCCTTCGTGAACCTGAGCTCTGATGACTTCCGGACCTCCGCCCCCACAGCCGGGCCGAGCTCCGATGCCAGGCTTCACCCTCTCCTAAGAGGCTGAACTCCGAAGCCATCAAGACCCTGACAGCACAGGGAGTACTCAAGACAAGAAAGTGCGTGGGTAGGAGAAGGCCTCACCTTGGGCTCGTTACCTCCCCCGAGAGAGAGCCCCGGGGCCACTGTCGGTACCCGCGATATGGGGTACCCCCGCGCACAGGGGAAAATGCCTAAGGATCTCGCCCTTCTCCGCAGGGAAAGCTCCGAAGGTGCCATGTGTCCAGTGGGGCCGGACCTCCCTCTCCTCAGAGGAGAGCTCCGGGCTCGCCATGTGGCGTACAGCAGCCAGACCTCCCCCCCCTGTGGGGAGAGCTCCGAAGGTGCCACATGTCCCGCGGGGCCGGACCTCCCTCTCCTCAGAGGAGAGCTCCGGGCCCGCCACGTGGCGGGCAGAAGCCGGACTTCCCCCTCCACAGGGAGAGGTACGAAGGCTCCACGTGTCCTGCGGGGCCGGACCTCCCTCTCCACTGAGGAGGGCTCTGGGCCCGCCACGTGTCCAGCAGAACAGCGCTGTCTGCCCCCGAGCGGTAGGCAGCGGGCGTAAAGATGCCCCATACCTTGCCCGTACAAGGTATTCAAGGCCCGCGTCTTCCCAAGACGCGGAGACGCGGAGCACGCCTCTGTCAGGTGCCGTTGCGCCCAGTCACATCACAGACTGGCGCGCGGTGTCAGAGCCTGCCAGCCAATAAACGCAGCGACAAGACATCCCATGTCGCTCCCGCCGTCATCACCCACTACGACTAGCATGCGGCATGGGCAGGGCAGCAAGACAAAGACTCAGAAGCCTTCGCCAGAGACAACGACCGACATAACTGCGAATACGGTAGTCTACAGGCAATCTCCATGGGACCACCTGTCGGGTCCTGGGCCCCCCTTGTAAGCCACTCGAGCCTTGGACTATAAAAGGCTCGGATAAGCAACGGTAGCAAGGGTTCGGACTCTAGCCATCCGCACCCCTGGGTTCGCATCTCTGCAACTCATATGCTAGCCATTCACACCCAAGCTGTAACTCACCCCCCAGCTCAGGACTCCGGTTTTGAGCAGCAAGCAATACAGCGAGCTCCATAGCTCACCGTGGACGTAGGGTTTTACGCTC
Organism: Neostapfia colusana; assembly: GCA_030760725.1. Classification (NCBI taxonomy): domain Eukaryota; kingdom Viridiplantae; phylum Streptophyta; class Magnoliopsida; order Poales; family Poaceae; genus Neostapfia; species Neostapfia colusana. The sequence continues at coordinate 81,193,566 of JASWHV010000008.1, read as the reverse complement.
CGGCGGCCTGAACCACGTAAAACTCACCGCGTCAAGCTCTTACTAACTCGTCCATCCGCGCAAGCTCTCCGCAAGGGACTAGCCCCACCAAAAAAAGAACCTCCGCGGGCTGCCCAGTGCAGGCCCGGGGGAAGTGTCGACCGAACACTTCGACAACAGTCTTGGGAACCGCCACAGTAAAAGCAACCATCAAGTGGGCGCACGCTCCCACGATCCCGTGGCCGTTCGTGCTCCGGCAGTGGTCAATGCGGGACTTAGAGAAAGTGCGCGGATCAGAAGAGGTGGAGGTCCCACCTCAGGCTCGCTATCTCCCCCGAGATGGGCCCGGGGGCCACTGTCGGCACCCTCGATATGGGGTACCCCCGCGCACAGGGGAAAATGCCTAAGGAACTCGCCCTTCTCCGCAGGGAGAGCTCTAAAGGCGCCACGCGTCTGGCGGGGCCGGACCTCCCTCTCCTCAGAGGAGAGCTCCGGGCTCGCCACGTGGCCTGCAGAAGCCGGACCTCCCCCTCCGCGGGAGAGAGGTACGAAGGAGCCACGTGTCCAGCGGGGCCGGACCTCCCTCTCTTTAGAGGGGAGCTCCGGGCTCGCCACGTGGCCGGCAGAAGCCGGACCTCCCCCTCTGTGGGGAGAGGTCCGAAGGCTCCACGTGTCCTGCGGGGCCGGACCCCCCTCTCCTCTGAAGAGGGCTCCGGGCCCGCCACGTGTCTAGCAGAAGAACGCTGCCTGCCCCCGAGCGGTAGGCAGTGGGCGTAAAGACACCCCATACCTTGCCCGTACAAGGTATTCAAGGCCTGCGTCTTCCTAAGACGTGGAGGCGCGGAGCACGCCTCTGTCAGGTGCTGTTGCGCCCAGTCGCATCACAGACTGGCGCACGGTGTCAGAGCCTGCCAGCCAATAAACGCAGCGACAAGACATCCCATGCCGCCCCCGCCGTCATCGACCACTACGACTAGCATGCGGAATGGGCAGGGCTACAAGACGAAGACTCAGAAGTCTTCGCCAGAGACAACTACCGGCATAACTGCAGATACGGTAGATAACAGTCTATCTCCCCGGGACCACCTGTCGGGTCCCGGGCCCCCCTTGTAAGCCACCCGAGTCTTGGACTATAAAAGGCTCGGGTAGGCAACGTTAGCAAGGGTTCGCACTCTAGCCATTCGCACCCTGGGTTCACACTCTCGCAAATCATATGCTAAACTTCAGTCATCGCCAAGATCAGGACTCCGGTTCTGAGCAACAAGGAATACAGCAAGCTCCATAGCTCGCCGTGGACATAGGGTTTTACGCTCTGGCGGCCTGAACCACGTAAAACTCGCCATGTCAAGCTCTTACTAACCCGTCCATACGCTCAAGCTCTCCACAAGTGACTAAACCCACCGAAAAAAGAACCTCCGCGGGCTGTCCAGTGCAGGCCCGGGGGAAGTGTCGACCGAACACTTCGACAGCTACAGACTCAACAAAAATAAAAAAGGAGGTACAGGGCCTTGTGGCCACGGGGGCAGATGCCTAAGAGTCCCCGGACTCCCGATGAAACCTAGAGGCCACAAGGGCAGCCACGTCCTCGACCTCGGCCCTGGCAGATTCGTCCCGCTTGGCAACGGGTCCTAGACGGACTGGCCCCAATGAAAAGGAAGGGTCTTGGCTCCGGAAGCACGCCAGTACGTGCATAGCAACCTCCTTTGCCAGGCCCCGTCCTTCCACTTCAAGCTCGTCGGCGATCACCGCTTCGAGCCACCCCAGCATGTCGCCAATGGACTCGAGTGCCGGGATCGCTTCGGACATCTGCCGCGCCGGAGCCTCCATCCGCACAGGGCTGAAACCAAGAGGAGCCAAGGCAGACCCCGCCTTGGCAATAAAGCCCCAGACTGCCTAGGCCTCGGCAGACCGCAAAGACTGGAGCTGCTCTACCTCTTGGTGAGCCGCCAGCTCACGATCCATCGCCGCCTGGCGCTCCTGGGAGAACTGCTTCTCCCCCGCGGCAACAGCCATCTCACGGAGCTCCAGCTCCTCGGTCCGAGCCCTCAGATCCCCCACTTTGGCTCTCAGCCGCGCGGTGGTCTTCTCCTCCTCGGCCACTGCAGCGCATTCCCGATCGGCGACGGCGCACTCTCGACGAGCTACCTGCAGCCGCAACTCCTCCGCGGCGGCGGAACGCTCCTCGGCTTTGGCTTCAACATGGGCCAGGGCCTCGCGGTAGGAAGAACGAAGCCGCCGGGTCTCTGACTCCAAGCGGCTAATGGCCTTCTTCTGAGTGTCAAGCAGAGCACTCATGGCCTCAAGCCTTGACTGCCTCGAGTCAAGATCTGCCCTAGCCTCCTGGGCCCGCTGCTACCAGCTGAGAAGACGTTCCCTCTCGCTGGCCAGCACCCCCCGCTCCTGCTCGAAGGCGGACTGGAGCTGCCAGGCGCTGGACTGGACACGCCCCAGGGCATCCCACACGGGCGCCGGGACAGAGGGGGCAGGAGTCACGCCCCTGACCCCCCCTGTCGAGTCTAAGACCGGCAGAGGCGCCGGTGCCTCAGCAACCGGAGTGGGACGCTGTCCTAAGGAAGCCAGGGGACCAGCAGGCGCACCTACAGCGGGCCTCCCAGTCTCAGGACCGGATTTCTGGGCTGGTGAAGGAGGGCGGACAGGAGTGGATGCGGCCACCACGGAGGGTGAACTCGCCGGCACAGAGGAAGCCCCCGTCGACTTGGGGGCCATGGGAGCCACCACGGTTCCAAGATGCTGAGGCGCGGAGCCTCCGTCAGTTGAAGACGGCCGGGTAAGAGGCCCGCCCCTGCTGCTGGTCGGTCCCTGCAAGAAAAGAAAGCTCTCAGGCTAAGAGAGGAGACGAGAATGCTGCTCCTACAAGCCAGGAGGAGCAACACTTACTGGGCGACGTGAGCGCTCCAATGGGCTTGCATCACCGGCCTCTGAGCTGTAATTCAACCGCCAGGACCTACGGTTGGAATGGTCATGGGACGTGGCGCCTGGACCCCCGGCACACTCCCCGGCATCGCCCCACCAGCATCCGTCCTAGAAGCCCCTCCGCTTGAGGAAGGATGACGAGGTGCTTGGGTTACTTCGGACTGCCGCTGTCCGGGGAGAGACCCGCTGGGGTGAGACACCCGGGGCCTCTTCGGGTCACCACCTGATGGACCAGCACCCCCGGGAGATGGGTGCAAGGGTGCTCCGGCACCCTGACTCGGCGCAAGCGGCGCCCTCGGAGGAGACCGGGCGTGTTTCTTCTCTGGATGCCCGGGGGCCGGCACCTTCCCCTTCCCCTTGTCCGTGGCTTAAGTTCCGTCGGCTCTTGGGAAGGGTTGGGCAGCAGCAGACGCCTCGTGCCCTGATCCAAAGCGCTCGGTTCCTGGGATCGTAATACCCCGGAAGGCATCCCCGACCTGCTGGACGGCGATCCCGATGTCGTCGAGGTTCGGCATCTTCCACAGGAGCTCTGACCTCCTCTGTGGCTCCAAGAAGAGGGGGGTGGCAGAGGCCGGAAGGGCGGGGTCGCCACTGGGAATGTAGTCGCCGCTCACCTTGCCCACCATCTCGTACATCTCCTCATCGAAAGGGTCAGAGCCGGGGCCCCTCTCCAGCCTGGTACAGTACTGCTCGCCAGTATAGTACCATGCTGGGCAACTGCGCTGCTGCAAGGGCGCAATACGGCGCGACATGAAGTCCATCAGCACCATCAGGGACGTCAGCCCCTCGTTGGCCAAGAACCGGATCCACTCCAAGACCGGGGCGTACTCCTGCTCCAGCTTAGGGATCTCCTCCCAGAAGCGACGATCGGTGGTTGGCTAGCGGTCGGGAGTTGTAGGCGATCGTGCTCGTCGGTCTGCACTACCACCCAGCTATCCCTCCAGTTTTCCCACCTTGATGCGCTGAAGGGCAGAAGGTACCCAGAGACCTTCGGGTCCTTGCAGCGATGCTGGAAGTAGTACGCCCCCATCTGGGTCTTCGAGCCGCGCCCAGTCGTCCGCAACATAAAGAAGTAGCGGAAGAGCGTCACAGAAGCGTGCACCCCCACAAACATCTCGCAGAAGTGGACGAAGACAGCGGACATTGCGAAGGAGTTGGGAGAGAGATGGTGGAGCTGGAGCCCATACGTCTCCAGCAGTGTGATAAAGAAGGAAGAAATTGGCGGGACGAACCCCGCCAGAGCATAAGCAGTGAAGAAGACCATCTCCTCCTTTTCCAGGATCACGGGGAGAGATCCCCGGCGGAGCCGGCGTTTCTGTTCCTCCGTGCGCCAGCCCAGCAGCCTGCGCACTGGCCCAAGATTGGAGGAACGAACGAGGCGCGTCGGGAGCAAGTTGGAAGCCATGGCGAAAGAGAGCACAAGGACTTGAAAGCCAAGGCGCTAGAGTTCAAGGGAAGAACGAGCGCTAGGGAATGCGAAGGGAAGCCGCGATGCGGGTGAGATCCCCTTTTAAAACTTTCCAGGAACGATTCGAGGTGATTCGAAAATCTTCGAATACATCGCATCGGCGACCGCATTGGCTCCGAGATCGGGCGCCGATGACAGGTGGACCCAAGCCGCCCAACTGAAGTGGTGGGTCAAGGAGTCAGTCTCCCAAGAAGACAAGCCAGCAAGGCGCTTCGGCGGTTCCAGAAGAAAGCGCCGCAACGAACAGGAATGGCAGCCTTGGGAACCGCCGCAGTAAAGGCAACCATCAAGTGGGCGCACGCTCCCACGATCCCGCGACTGTTCGTGCTTCGGCAGCGGTCAATGCGGGACTTAGAAAAAGTGCGCGGATCAGAAGAGACGGAGATCCCACCTCGGGCTCGCTATCTCCCCCGAGATGGGCCCTGGGGCCACTGTCGGTACTCGCGATATGGGGTACCCCCGCGCACAGGGGAAAATGCCTAAGGATCTCGCCCTTCTCCGCAGGGAGAGCCCCGAAGGCGCCACGCGTCCGGCGGAGCTAGACCTCCCTCTCCTCAGAGGAGAGCTCCGGGATCGCCATGTGGCCTGCAGAAGCCGGACCTCCCCCCTCCGCGGGGGAGAGGTCCGAAGGCGCCACGTGTCCAGCGGGGCCGGTCCTCCCTCTTCTCAGAGGAGAGCTCCGGGCTTGCCACGTGGCCGACAGAAGCCGGACTTCCCCCTCCGCGGGGAGAGGTCCGAATGCTCCACGTGTCCTGCGGGGCCGGACCCCCCCTCCTCTGAGGAGGGCTCCGGGCCCGCCACGTGGCCAGCAGAACAGCGCTGCCTGCCCCGGAGCGGTAGGCAGCGGGCGTAAAGACGCCCTATACCTTGCCCGTACAAGATATTCAAGGCCCACGCCTTCCCAAGACGCGGAGACGCAGAGCACGCCTCTATCAGGTGCTGTTGCGCCCAGTCACATCACAGACTGGCGCGCGGTGTCAGAGCCTACCAGCCAATAAACGCAGCGACAAGACATCCCATGCCGCTCCCGCCGTCATCAACCACTACGACTAGCATGCGGCATGGGCAGGGCGGCAAGACGAAGACTCAGAAGTCTTCGCCAGAGACAACTACCGACATAACTGCGGATACGATAGTCTGCAGGCAATCTCCCAGGGACCACCTGTCGGGTCCCGGGCCCCCTTGGAAGCCACACGAGCCTTGGACTATAAAAGGCTCAGGTAGGCAACGATAGCAGGGGTTCGCACTCTAGCCATTCGCACCCAAGGTGTAACGCATCCTCAAGCTCAGGACTCCGGTTTTGAGCAACAAGCAATACAGCGAGCTCCTTAGCTCGCCGTGGACTTAGGGTTTTACGCTCCGGCGGCCTGAACCACGTAAAACTCGCCGTGTCAAGCTTCTCCTTAATTCGTTCATACGCTTAAGCTCTCCGCAAGTGACTAGCCCCTCCGAAAAAGAACCTCCGCGGGCTGCCCAGTGCAGGTCCGGGGGAAGTGTCGACCACACACTTCGACAGGCGTTAATGCAGATACGGTAGATGGCAGAAATCTCCCCGGGACAACCTGTCGGGTCCCGGGCCCCCCTTTGTAAGCCGCCCGAGCCTTGGACTATAAAAGGCTCGGGCAGGCAATGTTGCAAAGGGTTCAAACTTCGTTGGTTCGCACTCTAGCACTCAGGTCATCCCTTAGTTTAGAACTCCGGTTCTAAACACCAAGCAATACAACAAGCACCTCTGCTCACCGTAGACGCAGGGTATTGCGCTCCGACGGCCCAAACCACGTAAAAAACCCTTGTGTCCATCTTCTTCCTTTGTCCAGTACAGCAAGACCCATGCAGGGGGACTAGCCCCTCCGAAAAGGAACCTTCGCGGGCTGCCCAGAGCAGGCCCGGGGGAAGTGTCAACCGCAGAAGCTTCGACATTTGGCGCACCAGGTACGGGCGGTTTTTTCCCTCTTGTATCGAGTATTCACTCACGAAGATGACCAAGCTTCTGTCCGCGGCAAGCTCTCCTTGCCCTCGTTCTCGGCGAACAATGACTAGCGAGGCTTACGTCTCGACGCACTCAGGGAGGAGTGTGTCGGGACAAGCTGGAAGCCAGAAGCCGACTCCGGCAACGCGGACTCCAGCAAGCCCAAGATCTGCTGCAGCGCCGAGTGTCACTCATGGGAGTACACTAGCTGCAGCACGAGCGCTTCTACGCAATCCAGCTGCTGGGGACGCGCCTCAGGCGGTGACCCAGCAGTGGATTCGCGACGTCGACCATCTCGTTGTCGCCACTGCCAACCCTCAGCTTCGGCAGGGATGACACCCCAGTCAACCGGATGTGTCGCTGTCGCGCACGCCAACGGTTGACAGGCAGACGGCAGACTCCCACTCCACCAGGCTCCCATAGCCGGACCTGAGGTCGAAGCTGGAGCGACGTCACCTGGGCGAAGATGCCCGTGTAACCATCGAGCGACGACAAGAAAGGTGTCGCAACCATGAGGCCGGCGACAGCATGTCGACCGCCTCGACCCAGCCTGGGCTGCAGACGTTCGCTATGCGATCTCTGCCCCAGGCATATGCCACGCAGCATATGCCCCAGCCATATGCCCTGGAAATGGTGCCCCTGGTTTATGACGCACCTTTTCCCATGCCGGGGTACACCGTGCCAACACCGGACCAAGCGTTCGCGGCATCAACGCCTGCAGCAACAGGAGCGGGGTGTGCAGCCTTGGCGCCACACCTTCGCTTCGCAAAGTGGCCGCGCAAGTTCCGGCCACACCTGCCAGAGAATTACGACGGCAACGTCAACCCGGTGGAGTTCCTCCAGATCTACTCCACCACCATCCTTGCTGCAGGAGGGGATGAGGCCGTCATGGCCAACTACTTCTCCGTCGCCTTGACCGGCCCAGCACGGTCTTGGCTCATGAATCTCCCCCAGTGTTCCATAACCTCCTCGGGAGAGCTCTGCCGACAGTTCTCCACCAACTTTGGCAGCTCCTACACCCGTCCAGGCACAGAGCTTGACCTCCACGCCATCCAACAACAGCCTGGAGAGTTGCTGCACTCCTTCATCCAGCGGTTCTCCCAGGTACGGAACACCATCCCCCATATCCAAAATGCTTCTGTGGTGGTATCATTCCGGCAGGGTGTAAGGGACAAGAAGATGTTCGAGAAGCTCGCCACCAGAGAGGTGCGCGACGTCTCAGAACTCTTCAGCCTGGCGGACAAGTGCGCCAGAGCGGCGGAAGGGCGCAACTGGCACTCGCAGCCAGCCTCCGAAGCCGGAGGACAGCCCGGGTCTAGCGCTGCTCCCCATGGGAGCAGCAAGGAGACCAAGAAGGGCGGCGGCAAGATCAAGCCGCCAGCCGGAGCTCCCGTTGCTGCTGCTGCAGCACCCAGCGGAGCTCGGGGGCCACGCTCCGACAAGCGGCCGCAACAGTCACCAGCCCCTGGCGGTGACCACAGCGAGTTTTGCCCCATGCACAACACCAGAAGCCATACTTATGCTGAGTGCCGGGAGATCCAGAAGCTCGCGGAACGCTTCCGCAAGGGGATGCAACCATGTGCGGACGCCCCTCCCTTCCGTCAGAGGGAGGGCAAGCAGAAGGTCGACTCCCGGGACAATGTCGACCAGCAGATGGAGTTCCAGGAGCCCCAGCGCGCTCTGAAGACGGTCCACCACCACGAGGGCTCCAGCTCCAGTGACGACAAGCGCCGTAAGATGCTCCACATCATCTACGGAGGGTCCTCGGACCCCTCGTCCCGGAGTGCAGTCAAGACTCTTCGTCGAGCAGTGGCGTCAGTGGCTCCTACCCCGAGCGCAACACTGCACCTCAAGTGGGTAGGGACCCCCATCACCTTCAACGCCACCGACTACCCCAAGTACATGGCTGGGGCCGGGAAGCTACCGCTCTTGGTAGCTCCCACCATCGCCAACATGAAGATGTACCACGTCCTGTTGGATGGCGGGGCCGGCCTCAACCTCATCAGTCGAGCAGCCTTCCAGAAGCTGCAGATCCCGATGGCCAAGCTCGCCTCCTCGAGCCCGTTCTCAGGGGTAGGGCCGGGACAAGTCGTCCTGTACGGCAACATCAGCCTACCGGTGACCTTCGGGGCACCGGACAACTACCGAACAGAGTACATTGTGTTTGACGTGGCGGAGGTCGACCTCCCCTTCAACGCCATCATCGGCAGGCCAGCCCTGTACCGGTTCATGGCGGTAGCTCACTACGGCTATCTCGTCTTGAAGATGCCTACACCAACAGGCATCCTCAAGATCCGTGGAGACCGCACTGCCGCAGTGTCAGCCTTGGAGAAGCTCCAAGCACTTGCGACAGCCCGGGCACCAGCCCCTGGCGGTTCAGAACCAGGCCAGCTCCACCCGAGTGCACACCATTGTGCCTCAACCTCTGCACCCCGAGTGCAACCCCTCAACGAGGGCGACGTCCCCCTGAAGGTCGTCCAAGTCGGCGCCGAAGCAGCCCAGACCACCCGGATTGCCGGGAGCCTGGACAGCAAATAGGAAGGCGCGCTCATCACCTTCCTCCGGCACAACATCGACGTGTCTGCATGGCGACCGTCGCAGATGCCAGGGATCCCTAGGGAGGTGATCGAGCACCATCTGAAGATCTTCCCCGACGCCCGGCCAATCCAACAGAAGCCTCGGAAGCAGTCCATCGAGCGGCAGAACTTCATCCGTGAAGAAATCAAGAAGTTGTTGGACGCTGGCTTCATACGGGAAGTCCACCACCCCCCAGTGGTTGGCGAACCCTGTCGTCGTCTCGAAGGCCGACGGGAAGCTCCGGATATGCATCGACTACACCAGTCTCAATAAGGCATGTCCCAAAGTTCCATTCCCTCTCCCTAGAATAGATCAAATAGTAGACTCTACATCAGGTTGTGATATGTTATGCTTCCTAGACGCCTACTCAGGCTTTCACCAAATTCCCATGTCTAGAGAAGATGAAGAACATACCGCATTTATCACTGTATACGGCCTGTACTGTTATGTCTCCATGCCTTATGGTCTGAAGAATGCTCTCCCCACCTTTGTACGTGCCATGCACAAAACCTTTGGAGAGCTAATAAGAGATGTCAGTACCCGCGATATGGGGTACCCCCGCACACAGGGGAAAATGCCTAAGGAACTCGCCCTTCTCCGCAGGGAGAGCTCCGAAGGAGCCACGCGTCTGGCGGGGCCGGACCTCCCTCTCCTCAAAGGAGAGCTCCGGGCTCGCCACGTGGCCTGCAGAAGCCGGACCTCCCCCCTCCGCGGTGGAGAGGTCCGAAGGCGCCACGTGTCCAGCGGGGCCGGACCTCCCTCTCCTCAGAGGAGAGCTCCGGGCACGCCACGTGGCCGACAGAAGCCAGACCTCCCCCTCCGCGGGGAGAGGTCCGAAGGCTCCACGTGTCCTGCTGGGCCGGACCCCCTCTCCTCTGAGGAGGGCTCCGGGCCCGCCACGTGGTCAGCAGAACAGCGCTACCCGCCCCGGAGCGGTAGGTAGCGGGCATAAAGACGCCCCATACCTTGCCCGTACAAGGTATTCAAGGCCCGCGCCTTCCCAAGACGCAGAGACGCGGAGCACGCCTCTGTCAGGTGCCGTTGCGCCCAGTCACATCGCAGACTGGCGCGCGGTGTCAAAACCTGCCAGCCAATAAACGCAGCGACAAGACATCCCATGCCGCCCCCGCCGTCATCAACCACTACGACTACCATGCGGCATGGGCAGGGCGGCAAGATGAAGACTCAGAAGCCTTCGCCAGAGACAGCTACCGACATAACTGCGGATACGATAGTCTGCAGGCAATCTCCCCGGGACCACCTGTCGGGTCCCGGGCCCCCCTTGTAAGCCACCCGAGTCTTGGACTATAAAAGGCTCGGGTAGGCAACGTTAGCAAGGGTTCGCACTCCAGCAACTCATACGCTAGACATCAGTCATCCCCAAGCTCAGGACTCCGGTTCTCAGCAGCAAGCAATACAGCGAGGTCCTCAGCTCACCGTGGACGTAGGGTTTTACGCTCCGGTGGCCCGAACCACGTAAAACCCGCCGTGTCAAGCTTTTCCTTAACTCGTCCATACGCTCAAGCTCTCCGCAAGTGACTAGCCCCTCCGAAAAAGAACCTCCGCGGGCTGCCCAGTGCAGGTCCGGGGGAAGTGTCGACCGTACACTTCGACATTTGGCGCGCCAGGTTGGGGGCTTTTCCCTTGCGCGATGAGTTTCCACCGACGAAGATGAGCAAGCTTCCTTTAGCGGCAAACTCTCCTCCTCCGTGTTCATGGCGAACCGTGACCAGCGGGGAGTACATGTCGACGCACTCAGGACGGAGTGTGTCGGCACAAGATGGTAGCCAGCAGCCGACTCCGGCAACGCCGACTCCGGCGATGCAGGCTCCGACCAGCGTGAGATCTTCTGCAGCGCTGAGAGTACACCATGGGGGTGCGCTAGCTGCAGCAAGAGTGCTACTGCGCAACCCACCTGCTGGGGATGCGCCCCATTCAGCGACCCAGCAGTGGGTCCGCGACGTGGACCGCCTCGACGTCGCCGCTGCAAACCCTCGGTTTCGGCGAGGGCGACGCCCCGGCCAATCGGCTGTGTCGCTGACGCGCACGCCAACGGTTGACGGGCAGACGGCGGATTCCAGCTCCTCCAGGCTCCTGTCGAAGGACCTGAGGACGGAGCTGGAACGGTGCCACCTGGGCCAGGATGCCCGGGTGTACCTCGAGCGACGTCGAGAAAGGCGTTGCAACCAAGAGGCTGGCGACAGCATGACGTCGGCCTCGACCCAGCCTGGAGGGCAGATCTTCGCCACGCGAGCCCTGCCCCAGGCATACGCCTCGCAGCATATGCCACAACCATATGCCCTACAAACGGCGTCCCCGGTCTATGGCGCAGCCTTGCCCATACCGGGGTACACTGTGCCAGGTGCGAACCAAACGTTCGCGGCACCAATACCTGCGGCAACAGGAGCAGGATGTGCGGCCCTTGCACCCCACCTTCGGTTCGCAAGGTGGCCGCGCAAGTTTCACCCGCACCTGCCCGAGAAGTACGACGGCAGCGTCAACCCAGCGGAGTTCCTTCAGATCTACTCCACCGCCGTACTTGCCGCAGGAGGGGATGAGGCTGTCATGGCCAACTACTTCCCCGTCGCCTTGACCGGCCCAGCCCGGTCTTGGCTCATGAATCTCCCTCAGGGTTCCATAACTTCCTGGGGAGAGCTCTGCCGGCAGTTCATCGCCAACTTCGGCAGCTCCTACACCCGTCCTGGCACGGAGCTTGACCTCCACGCCATCAAGCAACAACCTGGGGAGTCGCTGCGCTCCTTCATCCAGCGGTTCTCCCAGGTACGCAACACCATCCCGCATATTCAAAGTGCTTCTGTGGTGGTGGCGTTCCGGCAGGGTGTCCGGGACGAGAAAATGCTTGAGAAGCTCGCGACCAGAGAGGTCCGCGACGTCTCTAAGCTCTTCAGCCTGGCAGACAAATGTGCCAGAGCAGCTGAAGGGCGGAACTGGCACTCTCTGCCGACCTCCGAGTCAGGAGGACAGACCGGGTCCGGCGCTGCTTCCTATGGAGGTGGCAGGAAGGCTAAGAACCGGGGGAGTGGCAAGATGAAGTCAGCGTCCGCGGCTCCCGTCGCCGCAGCAGCGACGGCTAGTGGAGCTCGGGGGCCACGCCTCGACAAAAGGCAGCGGCAGTCGCCAGCCCCAGATGGTGACCAGGCGGGGCTATGCCCTGTGCATGGCGCCGGCAATCATAGTGCTGCCAAGTGCTGGGATATCCAGAGGCTCGCAGAGTGCTTCCGCAAAGGAAGGCAGCAGAGAGCTGAGGCACCGCTCCTCCCTCAGAGGGATGGCAAGCAGAAAGTCGACGCTTCAGTCAGCGCCGGCCACCAGGTGGGGTTTCAGGAGCCTCAGCGTGTCATGAAGACAGTGCATAACGGTGAGGACCCCAGCTCCGATGGTGACGGGCCGGGGCGGTAGCCGACTGTGGCTGCCGTCCCAGGTCAGTGGAGGCTGCACCGCTGCGGTGTCAACCTTGGAGAAGCTCCAAGTAGTCGCAGCAGCCCAAGCACCAATTACAATGGTGCAAGATCGGGCCTGCCCCACGCGAGAGCACGCCTCCGCGCCTCGTTCATACCTCCTGGGGGCCGCCCAAGGTCTGTCAACCCCTTGAAGGCCTTGCCAGAAGGGGAAGACGCCTTGGGTCTCCCAAGACGAGCCCGGGTCCACCTACCTCTTGAAGGCCTTAGCCAGAAGGGGAGAACTCCCCGGGGGCGCCCAGGAGAAGCCGCGCGGGACCTGATCCAGTGTGAAGATGACAACCTCGTCGACGAGGCTCGGCTGCAGGTAACACCTCACAACGCACGGTCTCGGCTGGTGCTCTAGCACTACCGCCAAAGAACCAAACGCGTCAGGGACCTGCAGAAAGGCAACCTGGTGCCGCGGCATGCACTTTCTCGTAAAGGACCTATAAACTCTCCCCCAGCAGGGAAGGATCCTTCCGAGCCACAAAAGTTGCCGTCCCATGTACACATGTCTTTCAACCGAGAATGGTATCCAATCCCAAAACCCTTGGCATGGAACAACACTGTAAGTCCTACCCCCCGAGCATTAGTAGAACAGGGTCATTCCCTTCTGTAATAAATCCCATAGAGTCTAGGAACAGCGCATGGGGCAGCTAAGTCTCAAGGGACGGTCCAGGACTACGTCGATCTTAGCCTGGTTCCGACCCTAAGTGCGTAGAGTCTTGCTTCCCTTGTAGACGAGGCGGGTCATTGCCTCCATGTACAGCCAGTGTCGGTACCCGCGATATGGGGTACCCCCGCGCACAGGGGAAAATGCCTAAGGAACTCGCCCTTCTCCGCAGGGAGAGGTCCGAAGGCGCCACACATCCGGCGGGGCCGGACCTCCCTCTCCTCAGAGGAGAGCTCCGGGCTCGCCACATGGCCTGCAGAAGCCGAACCTCCCCCCTCCACAGGGGAGAGGTCCGAAGGCGCCACGTGTCCAGCGGAGCCGGACCTCCCTCTCCTCAGAGGAGAGCTCCAGGCCCGCCACGTGGCCGACAGAAGCCGGACCTCCCCCTCCGCGGGGAGAGGTCCGAAGGCTCCACGTGTCCTGCGGGGCCGGACCCCCTCTCCTCTGAGGAGGGCTCCGGGCCCGCCATGTGGCCAGCAGAACAGCGCTGCCCGCCCCCGAGCGGTAGGTAGCGGGCGTAAAGACGCACCATACCTTTCCCGTACAAGGTATTCAAGGCCCGCGCCTTCCCAAGACGCGGAGACGTGGAGCACGCCTCTGTCGGGTGCCGTTGCGCCCAGTCACATTGCAGACTGGCGCGCGGTGTCAGAACCGGCCAGCCAATAAACGCAGCGACAAGACATCCCATGCCGCCCCCGCCGTCATCAACCACTACGACTAGCATGCGGCATGGGCAGGGCGGCAAGACGAAGACTCAGAAGCCTTTGCCAGAGACAACTACCAACATAACTGCGGATACGATAGTCTGCAGGCAATCTCCCCGGGACCACCTGTCAGGTCCCGGGCCCCTCTTGTAAGCCACCCGAGTCTTGGACTATAAAAGGCTCGGGTAGGCAACGTTAGCAAGGGTTCGCACTCCCGCAACTCATACGCTAGACATCAGTCATCCCCAAGCTCAGGACTCCGGTTCTGAGCAGCAAGCAATACAGCGAGCTCCTCAGCTCACCGTGGACGTAAGGTTTTACGCTCCGGCGGCCCGAACCACGTAAAACCCGCCGTGTCAAGCTTTTCCTTAACTCGTCCATACGCTCAAGCTCTTTGCAAGTGACTAGCCCCTCCAAAAAAGAACCTCCGCGGGCTGCCCAGTGCAGGTTCAGGGGAAGTGTCAACTGCACACTTCGACATTTGGCGCGCCAGGTAGGGGGCTTTTCCCTTGCGCGACGAGTTTCCGCCGACGAAGATGACCAAGCTTCCTTTAGCGGCAAACTCTTGTCCTCCGCGTTCATGGCGAACCGTGACCAGCGGGGAGTACATGTCGATGCACTCAGGACGGAGTGTGTCGGCACAAGCTGGTAGCCATCAGCCGACTCCGGCGATGCAGGCTCCGACCAGCGTGAGATCTTCTGCAGCGCTGAGCGTACACCATGGGGGTGCGCTAGCTGCAGCAAGAGCGCTACTGCACAACCCACCTGCTGGGGATGCGCCCCATTCAGCGACCCAGCAGCGGGTCCGCGAGGTGGACCGCCTCGTCGTCGCCGCTGCAAACCCTCGGTTTTGGCGAGGGCGACGCCCCGGCCAACCGGCTGTGTCGCTGACGCGCACGCCAATGGTTGACGGGCAGACGGCGGATTCCAGCTCCTCCAGGCTCCTGTCGACGGACCTGAGGACGGAGCTGGAACGGTGCCATCTGGGCAAGGATGCCCGGGTGTACCTCGAGTGACATCGAGAAAGGCGTCGCGACCAAGAGGCTGGCGACAGCATGACGTCAGCCTCGACCCAGACTGGAGGGCAGATCTTCGCCACGTGAGCCCTGCCCCAGGCATACGGCGCACAGCATATGCCACAACCATATGCCCTACAAATGGCGTCCCCGGTCTATGGCGCAGCCTTGCCCATACCGGGGTACACTGTGCCAGGTGCGAACCAAGCGTTCGCGGCACCAATACCTGCGGCAACAGGAGCAGGATGTGCGGCCCTTGCACCCCACCTTCGGTTCGCAAGGTGGCCGCGCAAGTTTCGGCCGCACCTGCCCGAGAAGTACGACGGCAGCGTCAACCCGGCGGAGTTCCTCCAGATCTACTCCACCGCCGTACTTGCCACAGGAGGGGATGAGGCTGTCATGGCCAACTACTTCCGCGTCGCCTTGACCGGCCCAGCCCGGTCTTGGCTCATGAATCTCCCTCAGGGTTCCATAACTTCCTGGGGAGAGCTCTGCCAGCAGTTCATCGCCAACTTCGGCAGCTCCTACAACCGTCCCGGCACGGAGCTTGACCTCCACGCCATCAAGCAACAACCTGGGGAGTCACTGCGCTCCTTCATCCAGCGGTTCTCCCAGGTACGCAACACCATCCCGCATATTGAAAGTGCTTCTGTGGTGGTGGCATTCCGGCAGGGTGTCTGGGACGAGAAAATGCTTGAGAAGCTCACGACCAGAGAGGTCCACGACGTCTCTAAGCTCTTCAGCCTGGCGGACAAATGCGCCAGAGCAGCTGAAGGGCGGAACTGGCACTCTCTGCCGACCTCCGAGTCAGGAGGACAGCCCGGGTCCGGCGCTGCTTCCTATTGAGGTGGCAGGAAGGCTAAGAACCGGGGGAGTGGCAAGATGAAGTCAGCGTCCGCCGCTCCCGTCGCCGCAGCAGCGACGGCTAGTGGAGCTCAGGGGCCACACCCCGACAAAAGGCAGCGGCAGTCGCCAGCCTCAGATGGTGACCAGGGCGGGCTATGCCCTGTGCATGGCGCCGGCAATCATAGTGCTGCCGAGTGCTGGGATATCCAGAGGCTCGCAGAGCGCTTCCGCAAAGGAAGGCAGCAGAGAGCTGAGGCACCGCTCCTCCCTCAGAGGGATGGCAAGCAGAAAGTCGATGCTTCAGTCAGCGCCGGCCACCAGGTGGGGTTTCAGGAGCCTCAGAGTGTCATGAAGACAGTGCATAAAGGTGAGGACTCTGTCGGTACCCTCAATACCGGGTACCCCTGCGCACAGGGTAAAACTTCCTAAGGACCTCGCTTCCTCTGCAGGGGTGAGGTCTGAAGGCGCCACGTGTCCAGCGGGGCCGGAGCTCCCCTCCCCATGGAGGATAGCTCCGGGCCTGCCACGTGGCCCAGGAGGCCAGACCTCGCCCCCTCCGCAAGGGCGAGCTCCGAAGGCACCACGTGTCCGGCAGGACCGGAGCTCTCCTCTCCTCAAAGGATAGCTCCGAGCCTACCACGTGGCCCGGAAGACCGGACCTTGCCCCCTCGGCGGGGGTGAGCTCCGAAGGCTCCACGTGTCCAGCGGAGCCGGAGCTCCCCCCCCCCTTCTCAGAGGAGAGCTCCGGGTACGACACGTGGCCAGCAGAACAGTGCTGCCGACCGGCGCAGTAGGCAGCAGGAGTAAAGGCACACCATGCCTTTACCGTACAAAGCATTCAAGACCCGCGCCTTCCCGATACGAAGAGGCGCAGCGCACGCCTGTCAGGAGGCGCTGTGACCAGTCACAGTCAGGACAGGCGTACAGTGTCTGAAGCTGCAGGCCATTGAAGGCAGCGACAAGACCGGACAAGAAACGCCCTGCCGCCCCTGCCATCGCCAACGACTACATGCTACACTTAGCCTGCGGCATGGGTAGGGCGGCAGGACGAGGACTTCAACGCCAGCGCCAAGACATAATAGCTGGTAGAAAATCACCCCGGGGCCACCTGTCGGGTCCCGGGCCCCCCTTGTAAGCCACTCGAGCCTTGGACTATAAAAGCCTCGGGTAGGCAACGTTAGCAAGGGTTCAAACTCTGTTGGTTCGAACTCTGTTGGTTTGCACTCCCGCAACTCATACGCTAGACATCAGTCATCCCCAAGTTCAGGACTCCGGTTCTGAGCAGCAAGCAATACAGCGAGCTCCTCAGCTCACCATGGACGTAGGGTTTTACGCTCCGGCGGCCCGAACCACGTAAAACCCGCCGTGTCAAGCTTTTCCTTAACTCGTCCATACGCTGAAGCTCTCCGCAAGTGACTAGCCCCTCCGAAAAAGAACCTCCGCAGGCTGCCCAGTGCAGGTCCGGGGGAAGTGTTGACCGCACACTTCGACAGACTCCAGCTCTGATGGTGACGGGCCGGGGCGGTAGCCGACTGTGGCTGCCGTCCCAGGTCAGTGGAGGCTGCACCGCTGCGGCGTCAACCTTGGAGAATCTCCATGTAGTCGCAGCAGCACAAGCACCAATCACAATGGTGCAAGATCGGGCCAGCCCCACCCGAGAGCACGCCTCCGCGCCTCGGTCATACCTCCTGGGGGCCGCCCAAGGTCTGTCAACCCCTTGAAGGCCTTGCCGGAAGGGGAAGATGCCTTGGATCTCCCAAGACGAGCCCGGGTCCACCTACCTCTTGAAGGCCTTAGCCAGAAGGGGAGAACTCCCCGGGGGCGCCAGGAGAAGCCCCGCGGGACCTGATCCAGCGTGAAGATGACAACCTCATTGACGAGGCTCGGCTGCAGGTAACACCCCGCAACGCACGGTCTCGGCTAGTGCTCTAGCACTACCGCTAAAGAACCAAACGCGTCAGGGACCTGCAGAAAGGCAACCTGGTGCCGCGGCACGCACTTTCTCATAAAGGACCTATAAACTCTCCCCTAGCAGGGAAGGATCCTTCCGAGCCACAAAAGTTGCCGTCCCAGGTACACATGCCTCTCAACCGAGAATGGGATCCGATCCCAAAACCCTTGGCATGGAACAACACTGTAAGTCCTACCCCCCGAGCATTAGTAAACAGGGTCATTCCCTTCTGTAATAAATCCCATAGAGTATAGGAACAGCGCTTGGGGCAGCTAAGTCTCAAGGGACGGTCCAGGACTACGTCCAGCTTAGCCTGGTTCCGACCCTAAGCGCGTAGAGTCTTGCATCCTCTGTAGACGAGGCGGGTCATTGCCTCCATGTACAGCCAGACTTCCACCTATGGGCATTATCATAGAAACTTGTTCTACTTCGCTCTCTCTCTCATGCACTCATTTAAATTATGCATTAATTTTTATGATTGCACTTTCTATGTATGCTCATCGTACATCTAGCTCCCTCTCTCCCGCACTCATCCATAGTCAGCATTTGCTATCCAACCGAGGGCGGTTGCGCTTGAGGCACCTGCCGATGGCCAAGAGAGTCTCTCGGGCCTCCCCCAGTCAGGTGTTGCGGTGCCAGTTGGTCACCTCCAGGAAAGGCCTGCGTTGTGCATGGGGGGTCCAGTGTGCGTATCCCGCTTAGCCGGCTCCGTGCCCAAAGCGTGCGCATCCTGCCCTCCGGAGGTACAGGGGAGTACAACCGCTTTGCCTGGTCATGAACCCAAAGCCTGTGCACTCTGCTTCCCCGGCGCACGGCCCGGTACTAGGGATCGGACGGTCGTACCTGGACCTCGGAGGGAGCCAGAGCTTCGGCGCCTCGCGCAGAGAATTGCCCAAGCCCCGTATAACGGATTGGGATTGTAAGCCGAATAAGAATAGGAGACGGGAGGGGAGGATCCCCCCGAGGAGAATTACGTTTCCTCTTCCTGTGTGCAGGACCTCCAGGTTACAGCAACGGGGACTGCACAAAGCAGGGGGGAAGGAGCTACCAGCTATTTCAACATAGGACTGGAAGGACCGGGCCCTGCCATGTGGCCGGCAGATCTGGACCTCCCCATGGGGCGAGGTCCAGAGACCCCCGGGGGCTCCTAATACAGTTAGGACCCGGTGAAGGTGTCTATGCAGAGCTCCGAGATTGGTGAAGGCCTCTGAGTACCTTGCGGAGCTAAGGACTCAGTCAAGCCAAGCCAAGAAGAAGAGAAAAGGCATCACAGACACAAACATTTAAGAGAGTCTATGTCGAAGTGTTCGGTCGACACTTCCCCCGGGCCTGCACTGGGCAGCCTGCGGAGGTTCTTTTTTCGGTGGGGCTAGTCACTTGCGGAGAGCTTGAGCGTATGGACTAGTTAGTAAGAGCTTGACACGGCGAGTTTTACGTGGTTCAGGCCGCCGGAGCGTAAAACCCTACGTCCACGGCGAGCTATGGAGCTCGCTGTATTGCTTGTTGCTCAGAACCGGAGTCCTGAGCTTGAGGATGAGTTACAGCTTGGGTGTGAATGGCTGGAGTGCGAACCCTTGCTATCATCGCCTACCCGAGTCTTTTGTAGTCCAAGACTCGGGTGGCTTACAAGGGGGGCCCGGGACCCGACAGGTGGTCCCGGGGAGATTGACTGTTATCTACCGTATCTGCAGTTATGCCGGTAGTTGTCTCTAGCGAAGGCTTCTGAGTCTTCGTCTTGCAACCCTGCCCATGCCGCATGCTAGTTGTAGTGGATGATGACGGCGGGGGCGGCATGAAATGTCTTTTCGCTACGTTTATTGGCTGGCAGGCTCTGACACTGCGCGCCAGTCTATGATGCGACTGGGCGCAACGGCACCTGACAGAGGCGTGCTCTGCGTTTCTGCGTCTTGGGAAGACGCAGGCCTTGAATACCTTGTACGGGCAAGGTATGGGGCGTCTTTGCGCCCGCTGCCTATCACTCGGGGGCAGGTAGCGCCGTTCTGCTGGCCACGTGGCGGGCCCGGAGCCCTCCTCAGAGGAGAGGCGGGTCCGGCTCCGCAGGACACGTGGAGCCTTCGGACCTCTCCCCACGGAGGGGGAGGTTCGGCTTCTGTCGGCCATGTGGCGAGCCCGGAGCTCCTCTCTGAGGAGAGGGAGGTCCGGCCCCGCAGGACACGTGGCACCTTCGGACCTCTCTCCCACGGAGGGGGAGGTCCGGCTTCTGTATGCCACGTGGCGGGCCCGGAGCTCTCCTCTGAGGAGAGGGAGGTCCGGCCCTGCCGGATGCGTGGCGCCTTCGGAGCTCTCCCTGCGGAGAAGGGCGAGTTCCTTAGGCATTTTCCCCTGTGCGCGGGGGTACCCCATATCGCAGGTACCGACAGTGGCCCCCGGGCCCATCTCAGGGGAGATAGTGAGCCCGAGGTGGGACCTCCGTCTCTTCTGATCCGCGCACTTTCTCTAAGTCCCGCATTGACCGCTGCCGGAGCACGAATGGCCGCGGGATCATGGGAGCGTGCGCCCACTTGATGGTCGCTTTTACTGCGGCGGTTCCCGAGACTGCCACTTCTGCATGTTGCGGCGCTTTCTTCGGGAACCGCCGAAGTGCCTTGCCGGCTTGCCTTCTTAGGAGACTGACTCCTTGACCCACCGCTTCAGTTGGGCGGCTTGGGTCCACCTGTCATCGGCGCTCGGTCTTGGACCAAAGCGGTTGCCGATGCGGCGTATTCGAAGAGTTTCGAATTGCTTTGACCCGTACCTGGAAGGTGTGAAAAGAAACCGCAACGTGGGTACGCTTCCCTTATAAGGCTTCCAGCCCTTGCACCTCCCTCGAGTCTCTGCGGTCTTGTCTTCTTCCATGGCTTCTAACCCGCTTTTTTTGGGGGGCGGGGAATCGCTCTCGATTCCCTCCGGTGATGGTGTCTGCACCAAGTCTGGGACCCAGGGAGCCTGCATGCCTTGCCTCTGGAGGTGGCGCCTCCAAGGGGTCTCAGGTTTGTCCTCCCGACGGGGCCCTTCCTCGGTGATGGAAGGCAGAAAGTTCCCTGGCGTTGCGTCACTTCTCAGATGGTGGAGTCTTCAAAGAAACCGATGAAGCACCAAGGAGGATTCCAGGCGGCAGAGTCTCCAAGAAGACCGCTGAAGCTGAGGAGGGGGCCTCAGGAGCACCCTTGATGACACCGGCCTTTGCGCTGGTGATGAGGGAACTTCAGGAGAAGGAAACCGCTGAAGCAGCGGAGGGGGCTTCAGGAGCATCTTTGATGATACCGGCCCTTGTGCTGGTGATGGCCGAGGCGATTCCTGTGCTCGGGTCATGGAGCGGGAGAACACCGCCAGGGCTGAAGCCTGGTGACGTGGCCGTTCTTGCAACTCCTAGGCTCTAGTCGTGTCAGGGGAACCCTGGGGCTTGTTTCTTTCTTCTTTATCGAGTTTGTAGTCCAGCTCATGGAGCCATGAATACATGAACTCTTATGACCCTTCGTGCCTGCAATGTTTTCTGTCTTCCTCTTGGTTTTGCCTGGCCGAGCCCTTAGCTCCGCAAGGTGCTCAGAGGCCTTCACCAATCTCGACGTTCTGCTCCGGCACCTTCCCCGGGTCCTCATTCTAATAAGGGCCCCGGAGGTCCTCGGGGCCCGCCTCATGAGGATGGGGAGGCCCGGATCAGCCGGCCACGTGGCGGACCCGGAGCTCTCCTCTGAGGAGAGGGAGGTCCGGCCCCGCGGTACACATGGGGTCTTCGGGCCCCTCCCCACAGAGGGGGGGGGAGGTCTGGTCTCGCTGGACCCGTGGATCCTTCGGTCTTGCCTTGGAGTTCCGGTCTTGCGTGATCCCCTAGTGGCCCCCTGGTAGGGGCGTCCCATTGGTCAGGTACTCCTACCACATTCCTGTAGGGATTTGAGGCTGAGAGGTCCTGCACACAAGTAGGGAAAACGTAATTCTCCTTGTGGGCTCCCCCTCCCTTATCTCATAGTCTTATTTGACTCACGGTCCCTAACCATATGCACGGTGCTTGGGGACTGTAGTGCGCGAAGTGCCGGGGGCTCGGGGCCCCTCCGACTATCGGCAGGTACCTCCGATGCAACCGCCTCTGGTAGGGCAGCAAATGCCGACTAGTGGTGAGAATGAGAAGAGGGAGCTGAGCACATGGCGGCGATGCACCGCAAGGGTAGTCATAAAAAACTTAGTACATAATTTAAATGAGTACGAGGAAAGAGCAAAGTAGAACAGGCTTCTTTTCGTATAACTTTCCACAGGAGGAAGGCAGGCTAAACATGGAGGCCACGACCCGCCCCATTAAGAAGGGAAGCAAGACTCTACGCGCTTGGAGTCGGAACCAGGTAAAGCTGAACGTAGTCCTGTACCGTCCCCTAGGGCTTAGTTGCTCCGAGCGCTGTTCCTGGACTCTATGGAATTTATTACGAAAGAAAGGACTGCCCTATCTTTGCTCTAGGTGTAGAACTTACGGAGGTGTTCTATGTTCCAAGGGTTTGGGAGCAGGTCCCCATCCTCGGTGGAAAGGCGCACACACCCGGGGCGGCACACTTTTGCGACTCGGAAGGGACCTTCCCAACTAGGGGAGAGTTTGTGGGTCCTTTCGCGAGAAAGTATGCGCCGCAGCACCAGGTCACCTTCCTGCAGCTCCCGAGCACGCACAGATCTCTGGTGGTAGCGACGAAGCGCTTGTCTGTACCGTGCGTTACGGAGTGCTGCATGCAATAGGACCTCGTCGACAAGGTCGATTTCTCCACGCCGGAGGTTGTCCTGCGCGGCTTCGTCGTAAGCCCGGACACGGTGAGACTTCATGGTGATTTCTGGGGGAAGTACAGCTTCGGCCCCATACACCATGAAGAAGGGTGTCTCTCCGGTAGCCCGGCTCTGGGATGTCCGGTTAGCCCATAGTGTGCTCAGAAGCTCATCCACCCAATTGGCACCATGTTTCTTCAGACTGGCGTAGGTGCGGGTCTTAAGGCCCCGGAGAATCTCCGTGTTGGCCCTCTCGACTTGCCCATTGCTCTTTGTATGGGCGACAGAGGCATAGCACACCTGAATGCCGAGGTCTTCGCAGTAGTCTTGGAAGGCTGCGCTGGTGAACTGGGTCCCGTTGTCGGTGATGATTCTGTTCGGGACCCCGAACCGGCAGACAATAGACTTGATGAACTTTACTGCAGATTGCTTGTTGATGGTGACAACTGGTGTGGCTTCCGGCCACTTGGTGAACTTGTCGATGGCGACATAGAGGTACCGGAATCCCCCGACGGTTCTGGGAAATGGTCCCAAGATGTCCAGCCCCCATACGGCAAACGACCATGAGGGTGGGATCATCTGTACCGCCTGAGCCGGTGTATGGATCTGCTTGGCGTGGAACTGGCACGCCTTGCAGCTCTCGACCAGCTTGACGGCATCTTGGAGTGCTGTCGGCCAGTAGAAGCCATGCCGGAAGGCTTTACCGACAAGCGTGCGTGAGGAAGAGTAACTTCCACATTCGCCTCCATGGATCTCAGCGAGCAAGTCGCAGCCTTCCCCCTGGGTTATGCACCGCAATAGGATGTGGTTGGCGCCGCGCCGGTAGAGATCCCCCTCTACCATCTCGTATCTCTTAGCCATACGCACAATCCGTTCAGCGGTTGCATGTTCATCAGGGAGGATATTGTCCTTCAAGTAGTACCGGATCTCCGTGATCCATGCATCGGGTCTGACTTGAGCTTCTGGATCTTGAGCGCTGGGTTGCACGGAGTCCCCAGTGACGCTTACGATCCTTGGCGGCATCCATGGCTGTAGGGCTGCCGGGACCGCCAGCTTCGAGGTGCTGGTCAAGCCCCCTTCGCCCGGATCGGCGGGCCGGGCTGTGGGCCGTAGCAACGTCCTCTCAAAAACTCCTTCGGGCGCGGGGGCTTGGTGGAAGTCTTCGTTGAAAGGTTGTCAGCTGCGGCATTGCCAGCGCGCGGTACGTGGCGCAGGTCCAAGGCGAGGAATTCTTTCTCCAACATCTGCACGTGAAGCAGATATGCAGCTAGCTGTGGGTCATTGCAGGAGCATTCGCCCTTGACTTGCTTGATGACCAGCTGGGAGTCGCCCTGTGCCAACAACTGGCGAGCGCCTAAAGACAGGGCTGTCTGCAGGCCAAAGATGAGTGCTTCTGTCGGTACCTGGGATATGGGGTACCCCCGCGCATAGGGTAATATGCCTAAGGAACTCGCCCTTCTCCGCCGGGAGAGCTCCGAAGGCGCCACGCGTCCGGCGGGGCCAGACCTCCCTCTCCTCGGAGGAGAGCTCCGGGCCCGCCACGTGGCATACAGAAGCCGGACCTCCCCCTCCGCCGGAGAGAGGTCCGAAGGCGCCGCGTGTCCAGCGGGGCCGGACCTCCCTCTCCTCAGAGGAGAGCTCCGGGCCCGCCACGTGGCCAACAGAAGCCGAGCCTCTCCCTCCGCGGGGAGAGGTCCGGAGGCTCCACGTTCCCCACGGGACTGACCCTTCTCTTCTCTGAGAAGGGCTCCGGGCCCGCCACATGGCAGCAGAGCGACGCTGCCTGCCCCGAGCGATAGGCAGCGGGCGTTAATACGCCCCATACCTTGCCCGTACAAGGTATTCAAGGCCCGCGTCTTCCCAAGACGCGGAGACGCGGAGCACGCTTCTGTCAGGTGCCGTTGCGCCCAGTCGCATCACAGACTGGCGCGCGGTGTCAGAACCTGCGAGCCAATAAACACCGCGACAAGACATCCCATGCCGCCTGCGCCGTCATCAACCACTACGACTAGCATGCGGCATGGGCAGGACGGCAAGATGAAGACTCAGAAGCCTTCGAACAGAGACAACTACCGGCATGACTGCAGATACGGTAGATAATAGACAATCTTCCCGGGACCACCTGTCGGGTCCCGGCTCCCCTTGTAAGCCGCCCGAGTCTTGGACTATAAAAGGCTCGGGTAGGCGTCGATAGCAAGGGTTCGCACTTTTCAACTCATACGCTAGCCATACACTCCCAAGCTGTAACTCACCCCCAAGCTCAGGCCTCCGGCCCCGAGCAGCAAGAAATACAGCGAGCTCCATAGCTCGCCGTGGACGTAGGGTTTTACGCTCCGGCGTCCTGAACCACGTAAAACTCACCGTGTCAAGCTCTCACTAACTCGTCCATATGCGCAAGCTCTCCGCTAGAGACTAGCCCCACCGAAAAAAGAACCTCCGCGGGCTGCCCAGTGCAGGCCCGGGGGAAGTGTCGACTGAACACTTCGACATTTGGCGCGCCAGGAAGGGGGCTTTTCTCCTAGCGCGACGAGTTTCCGCCAACGAAGATGACCAAGCTTCCTTCAGCGGCAAACTCTCCCCCTCCGCGTTCACGGCGAACCGTGACCACTGGGGAGTACATGTCGACACATTCAGGACGGAGTGTGTCGGCACAAGCTGGTAGCCAGCAGCCGACTCCGGCTATGCAGGCCCCGACCAGTGTGAGATCTTCTGCAGCGCTGAGCGTACACCATGGAGGTGCGCTAGATGCAGCAAGAGCACTGCTGCGCAACCCCACCTGCGGGGGTGCGCCCCATTCAGCGACCCAGCAATGGGTCCGCGAGGTGGACCGCCTCGTCGTCGCCGCCGCGAACCCTCGGTTTCGGCGAGGACGGCGCCCAGGACAACCGGCTGTGTCGCTGACGCGCACACCCACGGTTGACGGGCTAACGGCGGATTCCAGCTCCTCCAGGATCCTGTCAACGGACCTGCGAAGGGAACTGGAACGGTGCCACTTGGGCCAGGAAGCCCGGGTGTACCTCGAGCGACGCCGAGAAAGGCGTCGCAACCGTGAGGTTGGCGACAGCATGTCGTCGGCCTCGACACAACCAGAAGGGCAGGCCTTCGCCACGCGAGCCCTTCCTCAGGCATATGCTGCGCAGCATATGCCACAACTATATGCGCCGCAAGCAGCGGCCCCGGTCTATGGTGCAGCCTTGCCCATGCCGGGATACGCGGTGCCAAGTGCGAACCAAGCGTTCGCAGCGCCGGTACTTGCAGCAGCAGGTGCAGGGTGTGCGGCCCTTGCACCCCACCTTCGCTTCGCGAGGTGGTCGCGCAAGTTCCGGCCGCACCTGCCCAAAAAGTACGACGGTAGCGTCAACCCGCCGGAGTTCCTCCAGATCTACTCCACCGCCGTACTTGCCGCAGGAGGGGACGAGGCTGTCATGGCAAACTACTTCCCCGTCGCCTTGACCGGCCCAGCTCGGTCTTGGCTCATGAATCTACCTCAGGGGTCCATAACCTCCTGGGGAGAGCTCTGCCGGCAATTCGTCGCCAACTTCGGCAGCTCCTACACCCACCCCGGCACGGAGCTTGACCTCCACGCCGTCAAGCAGCAGCCTGGGGAGTCGCTGCGCTTTTTCATCCAGCGGTTCTCCCAGGTACGCAACACCATCCCGCGTATTCAGAACGCTTCGGTGGTGGTGGCGTTCCGGCAAGGCGTTCGGGACAGGAAGATGCTCGAGAAGCTCGCGACCAGGGAGGTCCGCGATGCCTCAGAACTCTTCAACCTGGCGGACAAGTGTGCCAGAGCAGCCGAAGGGCGGAACTGGCACTCTCTGCCGGCCCCCAAGCCAGGGGGTCAGCCAGGATACGGCGGCGCTTCGTACGGAAGTAGCGTAAAATCATCAGCCGTGGTCCCTGTTGTTGCAACGGCGGCACCCAGTGGAGCTCGGGGGCTGCGCCCTGACAAGAGGCCGCGACAATCACCGGCCCCAGACGGGGGCCAGGATGAATTATGCCCTGTGCATGGCACCAGCTATCATACCGCTACCGAATGCCGGGAAATCCAGAAGCTCGCGGAGCACTTCCGGAAAGGGAAGCAGCCTCTAACTGATGCCCCACCCAACGATCAAAGGGGCGGCAAGCAGAAGGTCGAGGCCCGAGACGGCGTCAACCGCCAGGTGGAGTTCCAGGAGCTTCAGCACGCCGTAAAGGCAGTGCGCAGTCATGGGAGCTCCAGCTCCAGTTATGACGAGCACCGGAAGATGCTCTATGTCATCTTTGGCGTGTCCGCTGACCCCCCGTCCCGGAGCACGGCTAAGGCCTTGCGTCGAGCGGTAGCGTCGGTGCTTCCCCTCCAAGGTGCAGCACCGCACCTCAGGTGGATGGGAACCCCCATCAGCTTCGATGACACCGACTGCCCCAGGAACATGGCTGGGGCCGGCCAACTGCCGCTCGTGGTGGCCCCCACCATCGCCAACATGAAGATGTACCACGTTTTGGTGGATGGCGGGGCTGGGCTGAACCTCATCAGTCGCGCAGCCTTCCAGGATCTGCAGATCCCGATGGCCAAGCTCGCCCCATCGAGCCCGTTCTCAGGGGTGGGACCGGGACAGGTCGTTCCCTACGGCCACATCAGCCTCCCGGTGACCTTTGGGGCACCGGACAGCTACCGGACAGAGTACGTTCTGTTCGACGTGGCCGAGATTGACCTCCCCTTCAACGCCATAATCGGCAGGCCAGCCCTGTACCGATTCATGGCAGTAGCCCACTACGGCTACCTTGTCTTGAAGATGCCTACACCAACAGGCGTCCTCAAGGTTTGTGGAGACCGTGCTGCCGCAGTGTTAGCCTTGGAAAAGCTTCAGGCGCTTACAGCGACTAGAGCGCCAACCCTCGGCAGCGCAGAACCAAACCAGCTCCACCCAAGTGCACGCCACCGTGCCTCTACCACAGCACCCCGTGTGCAACCCCTCAATGAGGACGACGTCCCCACAAGGCTCGTCCGAATCAGCGCCGATGCCACCCAGACCACCCGGGTAGCCGGGGGCCTGGATAGCAAATAGGAAGGCGCGCTCGTTGCCCCCCTCCGGCACAATGTCGATGTGCTGCATGACAGCCGTCGCCGAGGCCAGAGATCCCTAGGGAGGTTATTGAGCACTACTTAAAGGTCTTTCCCGACGTCTGGCCGTCCGACAAGACGGAGAGTCCGCCGCTCCCGGCGCTTGGCAAACCGTGTTGTTATCCCGAAGGCCAGCGAGAAGCTCCGGAAGCGCATCCACTACACCAGCCTCAACAAGACATTAACCGAGCACTAGTTGACTTGTGGCTGAAGTAGACGCACGCTCAGGGGGCCACGAAGACGATGAAACAGGACCCTGAGTCCTGACCTTCACCAGGCCTTACCGAATGATGTTTGTTGACGGCTCCTTGCGAAAGCAGGGGGCCGATGCTAGCGTACTGTTCCTCACGCCATCGGGGGAGCAGTCTGGGTATATGGCGCGTTTCAATTCCAAGGCAGCCAGCAACATAGCAAAGTATGAAGAGCTTATCCTTCTTGCTAGTCGTTGGCTCAGGGCAACTCCATGTCTGGTTATCGACCAAGATGGTGGAGACAGACCTCCTTGCCTTGGACCAGCACCACGTACCGCGCGTTAGCAAGGCCACAGCTGACGACCTTTCAACGAAGACCCCCACCAGAGCCACTGTGCCCAAAGGGGGCTCTGAGAGGATGTTGCCGCGGCCCACAGCCTGGCCCGCCGAACCGGACGAAGGGGGCTAGACCAGCACCTCGAAGCTGGCGGTCCCGGCGGCAATGGACGCCGCCAAGGATCACAAGAGTCACTGGGGACTCCGTGCAACCCAGCGCTCAAGATCCAGATGCTCAAGTCAGTCCCGATGCATGGATCACGGAGGTCCGGGACTACTTGAAAGACAATATCCTCCCTGATGAACGTGTATCCGCTGAACGGATTGTGCGTATGGCTAAGAGACACATGGCGGTAGAGGGGGATCTCTACGAACGTGGCGCCGACCACATCCTATTGCGGTGCATAACCCAGGGGGAAGGCTGCGACTTGTTTGCTGAGATCCATGGAGGCGAATGTGGGAGTCACTCTTCCTGACGCACGCTTGTCGGTAAAGCCTTTCGGCATGGCTTCTACTAGCCGGCAACACTCCAGGATGCTGTCGAGCTGGTCGAGAGCTGCTAGGCGTGCCTGTTCCACACCAAGCAGATCCATACACCGGCTTGGACGGTACAGATGATCCAGCCCACATGGCCATCTGCCATACTGGGGCTGGACATCCCGGGCCTGGGACCACTCCCCAGAACCGAGGACAGGGACCCGCTCCCGAACCTTCGGAACACGGAACACCGCTGTAAGTTCTACCCCTAGAGCAACAATAGGACAGACCCTTCTTTTTATAATAAATTCCATAAAAAGTCTATAACAGGGCTTGGAGCAGCTAAGCCTCAGGGGACGGTCCAGGACTACGTTCAGCTTCGCCTGGTTCTGACCCCAAGCGCGTAGAGTCTTGCTTCCCTTGAGGTGGGTCGTGGCCTACATATTCGGCCCGCCTTCCCCCATATGGAAATTTATATGAAAAGAAACCTGCCCTACGTTGCTCTTCTTTGGTACTCATTTAATTTACTTATTAAATTTTTATGATTACCCTACTAACGCGTGCTCACTATGCGTTCGACTCCCTCTTCTCATTCTCATCTTTAGTCGGAATTTGCTGCCCTGCCAAAGGCGGTTGCGCGGGAGGTACCGGCCGAAAGCCAGGGGGACCCCAAGCCCCCGGCACTTCGCGCACGGTAGTTCCCGAGCACCATATAAGTGGACGGGGACCGTAAGCCAGATAAGACTAAGAGATAGAGGGGGGGAGCCGCCAAGGAGAATTACTTTTTCCTTACTTGTGTGCAGGACCCCTCAGCCTCAGCTCCCCGCAGGAGTATGGTAGGCGCATCTGTCCAATAGAACGCACCTACCAGGGGGCCGCTACGGGATCGCGCAAGGCCAAGAACCCCAAGGTAAGATCAAAGAGCTAGACCTCACAGGGGCGAGGCCCGAAGGCCCCACGTGTCCAGCAGGGCCAGACCTTCCAACTCCTTGAGGGGAGCTCCGGGACTGCCGCGTGGTCTACAGAAGTCGGACTTCCCCCCTCTGCGGGGAGAGGCCCGAGGACTCCACGTGCCCTACAAGCCCGGACCTCCCCTCAGGCGGGAGCTCCGGGACCGCCACGTGACCAACAGGCCCGGACCCCCCTCCGATCTCGTGAGGCGGGTCCTGGAGACCTCCGGAACCCTTAGTATACAGTGAGGACCCGGAGAAGGTGTCTATGCAGAGCTTCGAGATTGGTCAAGGCCTCCGAGTCCTTGCGGAGCTAAGGACTCGGTCAGGAAAAGCCAAGAAGAAGACTAGGACATGCAGACACATAAAGAAACAGGAGTCTGTCCATACGAAGGCTCCACGAGCTGGGCTACAGACTCAACAAAAATAAAAAAGGAAGTACAGGGCCTTGTGGACACGAGGGCAGATGCCTAGGAGTCCCCGGACTCCCGATGAAACCTAGAGGCCACGAGGGCAGCTAAGTCCTCGACTTCGGCCCGGGCAGCTTCCACCCGATCGGCGACAGGTCCTAGACGAACCGGCCCCAGAGAAAAGGAAGGGTCTCAGCTAACGAAGCACGACAGAACGTGCATAGCAACCTCCTTCGCGAGGCCCCGACCTTCCGCTTCCAGCTCGTCGGCGATCACTGATTCGAGCCGACCTAGCTCGTCGCCGA
This sequence comes from Neostapfia colusana, assembly GCA_030760725.1. Classification (NCBI taxonomy): domain Eukaryota; kingdom Viridiplantae; phylum Streptophyta; class Magnoliopsida; order Poales; family Poaceae; genus Neostapfia; species Neostapfia colusana. The sequence continues at coordinate 81,163,475 of JASWHV010000008.1, read as the reverse complement.
GAGACTCAAGGGCCGGGGCCGCTTCGGACATCGGCCGCTCTGGGGTCTCCACCTGCACAGGGCTGAAACCAAGAGGAGCCAAGGCGGATCCCGCCTTGGCAATGAAGCACCAGACCGCCTGGGCCTTGGCAGTCCACAAGGACTGGAGCCTCTCTACCTCTTGGCGAGCCGCTAGCTCGCGATCCATCACCGCCTGATGCTCCTTGGAGAACTGCTCCTCCCTCGCGGCGACAGCCGACTCACGGAGCTCCAGCTCCTCGGACCGAGCTCTTAGCTCCTCCACCTTGGCCCTCAGCCGGGCGGTGGTCTTCTCCTCCTTGGCCGCAGCGGCGCGTTCCCGATCAGCGACGGCGTGCTCCCGACGGGCTACCTGCAGCTGCAACTCCTCCGCGGCGGCGGAACACTCCTTGGCTTTGGCTTCAGCTTGGGCCAGAGCCTCGCGGTAGGTGGCACGAACCCGCTGGGCCTCTGACTCCAAGCGGCTAATGGCCTTCTTCTGAGTGCCAAGCAGAGCACTCATGGCCTCAAGCCTTGACTGCCTTGAGTCAAGGTCCGCCCGGGCCCGCTGCTGCCAGCTGAGAAGGCGTTCCCTCTCGCCGGCCAATGCCTTCCGCTCCTGCTCAAAGGCAGATTGGAGCTGCCGGGCGCTGGTCTGGACACGCCCCAGGGCGTCCCACACGGGCGCCGGAGCAGGGGGGATAGGAGTTGCGCCGCTGGACCCCCCTGACGAGTCTAAGACCGGCGGGGGCGCCGGCGCCTCAGCAGCCATGGTGGGGCGCTGTCCTAAGCAGGCCAGGGGGCCAGCAGGCGCACCTACAGCAGCCCTCCCGGTCTCAAGACCTGGCTTCTGGACTGGCGAAGGAGGGCGGGTAGGAGCAGATGCGGCCACTGCGGAGGATAAACCCGCTGGTGCAGAGGGTGCCCCCGTCGATTTGGGAGCCATGGGGGCCGCCACGGTCCCCAGGTGCTGAGGTGCGGAGCTCCCGCTGGTTGAAGACGGCCGGATAAGAGGCCCGCCCCTGGCAGCCGGTCGGTCCCTGCAAAGAAGAAGAAGCCCTCAGAATAAGAGAGCAGGCAAGAGCTCTGCTCCTATAAGCCAGAAAGAATAACACTTACTGGGCGGAATGAGCGCTCCAGCGAGCCTGCAGCACTGGCCTCTGGGCTGTAGCTGAACCGCCAGGACCAGCGGCTGGAACGGTCGCGGAATGGGACGCCTGGATCCCCGGCGCACTCGCCGGCGTCGCCCCACCAACATCCGTCCTGGGAGCCCCTCCGCTTGAGGAAGGATGGCGAGGTACTTGGGCTGATTCGGATGGCTGCTGTCTGGGGAGAGAACTGCCGGGGAGGGACACTCGGGACCTCTTCGGGTCGCCACCCGATGGACCAGCACCTCCGGGAGATGGAAGCAAAGTAGCTCCGGCACCCTGACTCGGCACAGGCGGCACCCTCGGAGGAGACCGGGCGTGTTTCTTCTCTAGATGCCCGGGGGCCGGCTCTTTTCCTTTCCCTTTGTCGGCGGCTTGGGTTCTGTCGGCTCTGGGGGAGGGTTTGACAGCAGCGGATGCCTCATGCCCTGATCCGGGGTGCTCGGTTCCTGGAATGGTGATACCCCGGAAGGCATCCCCGACCTGCCGGACGGCGATCCCGATATCATCAAGGTTCGGCATCTTCCACAGGAGCTCTGACCTCCTCTGAGGCTCCAAGAAGAGGGGGTGGCAGAGGGCGGAAGGGCGGGGTCGCCACTGGGAATGTAGTCACCGCTCACCTTGCTCACCATCTCGTTCAGCTCCTCGTCGGAAGGGTCAGAGCCGGGGCCTCTCTCCAGCCTGGTACAGTCCTGCTCGCTGGTGTAGTACCATGCTGGGCGGCTATGCTGCTGCAAGGGATCAATACGGCGCGACGCAAAGTCCATCAGCACCATTAGAGACGTCAGCCCCTCGTTGGCCAAGAACCGGATCCGCTCGAAGACCGGGGTGTACTCCTGCTCCAGCTCAGGGATCTCCTCCCAGAAGCGGCGATTGGTGGTTGGGTTGGCGGTTGGGAGTTGTAGGCGATCGTGCTCGTCGGTCTGCACTACCACCCAGCTCTCCCTCCAGTTCTCCCACCTTGGTGCGCTGAAGGGCAGGAGGTATCCGGAGACCTTGGGGTTTTTGCAGTGATGCTGGAAGTAGTATGCCCCCATCTGAGTCTTTGAGCCGCGCCCAGTCGTCCGCAGCACAAAGAAGTGGCGGAAGAGCGTCACGGAGGCGTGCACCCCCATGAACATCTATCAGAAGTGGACAAAAACTGCAGCCATTGCGAAGGAATTAGGGGAAAGATGGTGGAGCTGGAGACCGTATGTCTCCAGCAGGGTGACAAAGAAGGAAGAAATCGGCGGAACGAACCCCGCCAGAGCATAGGCAGTGAAGAAGACTATCTCCCCCTTTTCCAGGACCAGGGGGAGAGATCCTCGGCGAAGCCGATGTTTCTGCTCTTCTGAGCGCCAGCCCAGCAGCCTGCGCACTGGCCCGAGCTCGGAAGAGCGAACGAGGCGCGTCGGGAGCAAGTTGGAAGCCATGGCGAAAGAGGGCGCAAGGGCAGGAGAGCCGGGGTGCAAGAGTTCAAGGGAAGTACGAGCGCAATGCGAAGGGAAGCCATGATGCGGGTGAGATCCCCTTTTAAAACATTCCAGGGATGGTTCGAGGTAATTCGAAAACCTCTGGAAACATCACGTCGGTGACCTCGTTGGCTCCGAGACCGGGCGCTGATGAAAGGTGGACCCAAGCCGCCCAACTGAAGTGGTGGGTCAAGGAGTCAGACGCCCCAGAAGGCAAGCCGGCAAGGCACTTCGGCAGTTCCCGAAGAAAGAGCCGCAACATGCAGAAGTGGTGGTCTTGGGAACCGCCGCAGTAAAAGCAACCATCAATTGAGCGCACGCTCCCACGATCCCGTGGCCGTTCGTGCTCCGGCAGCGGTCAATTCGGGACTTAGAGAAAGTGCGCGGATCGGAAGAGACGGAGGTCCCACCTCGGGCTCGCTATCTCCCCCGAGATGGGCCCGGGGGCCACTGTCGGTACCCGCGATATGGGGTACCCCCGCGCACAGGAGAAAATGCCTAAGGAACTCGCCCTTCTCCGCAGGGAGAGCTCCGAAGGCGCCACGCGTCCGGCGGGGCCGGACCTCCCTCTCCTCGGAGGAGAGCTCCGGGCCCGCCACGTGGCATACAGAAGCCGGACCTCCCCCTCCGCGGGAGAGAGGTCCGAAGGTGCCTCGTGTCCAGCGGGGCCGGACCTCCCTCTCCTCAGAGGAGAGCTCCGGGCCCGCCACGTGGCCAACAGAAGCCGAGCCTCTCACTCCGCAGGGAGAGGTTCGGAGGCTCCATGTGCCCCGCGGGACTGACCCTTCTCTTCTCTGAGAAGGGCTCCGGGCCCGCCACGTGGCAGCAGAGCGACGCTGCCTGCCCCGAGCGATGGGCAGCGGGCGTAAATACGCCCCATACCTTGCCCGTACAAGGTATTCAAGGCCCGCGTCTTCCCAAGACGCGGAGACGCGGAGCACGCTTCTGTCAGGTGCCGTTGCGCCCAGTCGCATCACAGACTTGCGCGCGGTGTCAGAACCTGCCAGCCAATAAACACCGCGACAAGACATCCCATGCCGCCTGTGCCGTCATCAACCACTACGACTAGCATGCGGCATGGGCAGGACGGCAAGATGAAGACTCAGAAGCCTTCGAACAGAGACAACTATCGGCATAACTGCAGATACGGTAGATAATAGACAATCTTCCCGGGACCACCTGTCGGGTCCCGGCTCCCCTTGTAAGCCGCCCGAGTCTTGGACTATAAAAGGCTCGGGTAGGCGTCGATAGCAAGGGTTCGCACTTTGCAACTCATACGCTAGCCACACTCCCAAGCTGTAACTCACCCCCAAGCTCAGGCTTCCGGCCCCGAGCAGCAAGAAATACTGCGAGCTCCATAGCTCGTCGTGGACGTAGGGTTTTGCGCTCCGGCGGCCTGAACCACGTAAAACTCACCGTGTCAAGCTCTCACTAACTCGTCCATCTGCGCAAGCTCTCCGCTAGAGACTAGCCCCACCAAAAAAAGAACCTCCGCGGGCTGCCCAGTGCAGGCCCGGGGGAAGTGTCTACTGAACACTTCGACAGCTTCATACTCTGCCATGTTATTGGTTGCCTTGAAATTGAGACGCACCATGTACCCAAACTGTTCCCCCGATGGCATGAGGAGCAGTACGCCGGCACCGGCCCCCTGCTTTCGCGAGGAGCCGTCGAAGAAAAGTGTCCAGTGGGGCTCGGTGAAGGCCGGAGCTTGGTGCTCTGGTTCACCGTCTTCGTGGCCCCCTGGGTCAGTTTTCGTTGGTGTCCACTCTGCCAAAAAATCGGCCAGTGCTTGGCTTTTGACTGCATGGCGGGGAAGGAAGTCCAGCTCAAACTCCGCCAGCTCCGCCGCCCATTTAGCAATGTTGCCAGTCGCATGGGGGCTGTGAAGAATCGTCTTCAGCAGATACGAGGTGACTACCGAGACCCGGTGGGCCTGGAAGTAATGGTGGAGCTTCCTGGAGGCCACGAGCACCACATACAGCAGCTTGTGGACTTCTAGGTACCTTGTCTTGGCATCATGAAGTACTTCGCTGATGTAGTAGACAGGCCTCTGGATGGTTCGAACCCTCTCTCTTAGGTCTGGGAGGTCTTCATCCATTGGCCCTGGCCCTCTTGAGGTGAGTGGACCCACGGGGGCCTCCGGGAGCTGGGACCCGGAGGCCCTTAAGCTATCTTGGTTCTCAGGGGGCCCCGCGGGTTCTCCGGGAGCTCCGGGGGGTCTTGAGGGATCTTCGGGAGGTCCCGTTGGGCCCCCGAGGGGTCCCACAGGACCCCCGGGGGTTTATCTCGGGGGTCCGGGAAACGGCCCTGGACCTCCGGGAGGCCGGCCTGGACCTCCGGGAGGTTGCCTTGGAGGTCCAAGAGACCGTTTCGGTCCTGCGGGGCCTCCCGGCATCTGTCTTCTGCTGCCAGAGCAGGTTGTGAAGATGAGGGGTCCCGCCGCTCTGCGATGAGGACCATACTCACCACTTCAGTTGTCGCCGCGATGTAGAGCAGCAGGTGCTCTCCGGGCTCAGGGGCTACCATGATAGGTAGGGTCGTCAGGAGTCGCTTCAACTCCTGGAAAGCCTCTTCTGCTTCGTCAGTCCAGGCAAACGGGCCAGACTTGCGCAGGAGCTTAAAGAAAGGGAGTGCCCGCTCTGCTAGCCTCGGTATAAACGGACTCAGCGCGGCTAGGCATCCTGTGAGTTTCTGGACATCCTTGACGCGGGCAGGAGGCCGCATCAAGTCGATGGCCTTGAATTTCTCTGGGTTGGCCTCAATCCCCCGGTGCGAGACCAGGAATCCTAAGAGCTTCCTAGAGGACAAACCGAACACACATTTGTCGGGGTTCAGCTTGGTGCACGTAGAGCGCAATTTGTCAAAAACTAAGGCTAGGTTATCTAACAAAGATGAACCTTGCTTGACCTTGACAACGATTGTCGGTACCCGTGATATGGGGTACCCCCGCGCACAGGGGAAAAATGCCTAAGGAACTCGCCCTTCTCCGCGGGGAGAGCTCCGAAGGCGCCACGCGTCCGGCGGGGCCGGACCTCCCTCTCCTCAGAGGAGAGCTCCGGGCCCGCCACGTGGCATATAGAGGCCGGACCTCCCCCTCCGCGGGAGAGAGGTCCGAAGGTGCCACGTATCCGGCCAAGCACTGGCTGACTTCGTGGCCGAGTGGACGCCATCGACAACCAACCCAGGGGGCCCCAAAGACGGTGAACCGGAGCCCCGAGCGCCGGTCTTCACCGAGCCCCACTGGACGCTCTTCTTTGACGGCTCCTCGCGAAAGCAGGGGGCCGGTGCCGGCGTACTGCTTCTCATGCCATCGGGGGAGCAGTTCGGGTACATGATGCGTCTCAATTTTAAGGCAACTAACAACATGGCGGAGTATGAAGCCCTCATCTTCGGCCTGAAGACAGCGCTGTCTCTCGGCGCTCGCCAGTTGTTGGCAAAGGGCGACTTCCAGCTAGTCATCAAACAAGTCAAGGGTGAATGCTCCTGCAACGACCCGCACCTAGCTGCCTATCTTCTCTACGTGCAGCTGCTAGAGAAAGACTTCCTCGCTTTGGACCTGTGCCATATACCACGCGCCAACAACACCGCGGCCAACGACCTCTCAACGAAGGCCTCCACTGGAGCCCCGGCGCCCGAAGGAGTCTTCGAGAGGACGTTGCCGTGGCCCACAGCCCGGCCCGCTGAGCCGGGCGAAGGGGGCGGGACCAGCACCTCGAAGCTAGCGGTCCTGGCGTCCCTGCAACCATGGACGCCGCCAAGGATCCTAAGCGTCACTGGGGACTTCGTGCTACCCAGCGCTCAAGATCCAGAAGCTCAAGTCAGACCCGATGCATGGATTATAGAGATCAGGACTACTTGAAAGACAACATCCTTCCTGATGAACATGTATCCGCTGAACGGATCGTGCGCATGGATAAAACATACGCGCTGGTAGAAGGGGATCTCTACCGGCGTGGCGCCAACCACATCCTATTGCGGTGCATAACCCAGGAAGAAGGCTGCGACTTGCTCGCTAAGATCCATGGAGGCGAATGTGGGAGTCATGCTTCCTCACGCATGCTCATCGGTAAAGCCTTCTGGCATGGCTTCTACTGGCCGACAGCACTACAGGATGCCATCAAGCTGGTCAAGAGCTGCAAGGCAAGCCAGTTTCATGCCAAGCAGATCAACACACCAGCTCAGACGCTGTAGATGATCCCACCCTCGTGGCCGTTCGCGGTATGGGGGTTGCACATCGTGGGGCCATTCCCCAAAGACGTCGGGAGATTCCGGTACCTCTACGTCGCCATCGACAAGTTCACCAAGTGGCCCGAAGCTACACCCGTCATCACCATCAACAAGCAATCCGCAGTCAAGTTCATCAAGTCGATCGTCTGCAGGTTTGGGGTCCCGAACAGAATCATCACCGACAACGGGACCCAGTTCACCAGTGCAGCGTTCCAAGACTACTGTGAAGACCTTGGCATCCAGGTGTGCTATGCCTCCGTTGCTCATCCAAAGAGCAACGGGCAAGTCGAGAGGGCCAACGCCGAAATCCTTCGGGGCCTCAAGACTCGCACCTATGCCAGCTTGAAGAAGCATGGCGCCAAGTGGGTGGACGAGCTTCCGAGCACACTGTGGGCTAGCCGGACATCCCAGAGCCGGGCCACCGGGGAGACACCTTTCTTCATGGTATACGGGGCCGAAGCTGTGCTTCCCCCAGAGATCACCATGGGGTCTCCCCGCGTCCGAGCTTACGACAAAGCCGCGCAGGACCAGCTCCAGCATGAAGACATCGACCTCGTCGACGAGGCTCGACTACAAGCAACGCTCAGCAACGCACGTTACCGGCAGGCGCTCCGGCGCTACCACCAAAGGACCGTGCGTGTCCGGGAGCTCAAAGAAGGCGACCTGGTGCTATGGCGCATACTTTCTCGTGAAAGACTAAAAAACTCTCCCCCAGCTGGGAAGGTCCCTTCCGAGTCACGAAAGTGTGCCGTCCCGGGTGCATACGCCTTTCCACCGAGGATGGGGATCCGCTCCTGAACCCATGGAACATAGAACATCTCCGTAAGTTATATCCCTAGAGCAGTAGTAGGACATGTCTTTTTCTTTCTGTAATAGATTCCATAGAGTCCAGGAACAGCGCTCGGAGCAACTAAGCCCCAGGGGACTGTCCAGGACTACGTCCAGCTTCGCCTGGTTCCGACACTAAGCGCATATGATCTTGCTTCCCTTCATAATGGGGTGGTTCGTTGCCTCCATGTATAGCCTGCCTTCCTCCTATGGGTATTTATATGGAAAGAACCCTGTCCTACCACGCTCTTCCTTATGTGTTCATTTAAATTACGCATTAATTTTTATGATCACGCCTCCATGTTAAACACAGTGTATGCTCATCGTACACTTAGCTATCTCTTCCCACTCTCATCCCTAGTCGGCATTTGCTATCCTGACTGAAGGTGGTCGCGCTTGAGGTACCTGCCGATGGCCAGAGGGCCTCTCGGACCTTTCCCAGTCAGGTGTTGCAGCGCCAGTTGGTCACCTCCAGGAAAAACCTGCGCTGTGCATGGGGGGTCCAGGGTGCGTAGCCTGCTTTGCCTGGTTCCGACCCAAAGCGTGCACACCCTGCCTTCGGAGGTCCAGGGGAGTACAGCCTGCTTTGCCTGGTTCTGACCCAAAGCGTGTGCACTCTGCCTCCCCAGCGTTACGGTCCAGTACTATGGGACGGACGGTCGTACCCTGACCTCGGAGGGAGCCGGACCTCCGGTGCCGGGCGCACTGAATTGCCCAAGCCCCGTATACCGGTCCAGGACCGTAAGCCAAATAAGACTAAGAGACAGGGAAGGGAGAGCCCCCGAGGAGAATTACGGTACCCCTACTTGTGTGCAGGACCTCTCGGCCTTAGCTCCCCTGCAGGAATGTGGTAGGTGCGCCCAAACAATTGGCCACATCTACCAGGGAGCCACTACGGGACCGCACAAGGAAGGACCGAAGCTCCCGACTACTCCAACACAAGACCGGAGGAGCCGGACCCTGCCCCCTCTGCAGGGGCGGGCTCCGAAGGCCCCACGTGTCGGACGGGGCCAGAGCTCTCTTCTCGTCAAAGGAGAGCTCCGGTCTCGCCACGTGGCCGGCAGAACCGGACCTCGCCCCCTCCGCAGGGGCGAGCTCCGAAGGCTCCACGTGTCCAGCGGGGCCAGATCTCCCCCTCCTCAGAGGAGAGCCCCGGGCCCACCACATGGCCAGCAGATCCGGACCTCCCCCCGTCCACACGGGGCGGGCTCTGAAGACCCCTCGGGTCCTTATGTCAGCAAGGACCCGAGGAAAGTGTTTGTGCAAACTTCAAGATTGGTGGAGACCTCCTGAGGTCCTTACGGAGCTAAGGACTCGGGCAGGGCAAGCCAAGAACAATCTAAAAGCACAAGACACACAAATACAGAAGTCTGTTCATTCATCAAAGCTCCAAGAGCTGGACTATAGACTCAAAAAACGAACACAAAAGATACAAGACCTTCGACTACAAGGGCGGGTGCCGAGGAGTCCCCAAACTCCCGCTGGAACCTAGAGGCGACAAGGGCGGCGACGTCTCCGACTCTGCCCCTGGTGACCTCCTCCTGCTCGGCGACGGGGCCCCAGACCACCGGCTCCAGAGAGACAGAGGAGTCCCAGCTCCGGAAGCACGTCAGCACGTGCGTAGCGACCTCCTTTGCCAAGCTCTGCCTCTCCGTCTCAAGCTCGTTGGTGATCACAACCTCGAGCCTATCCAGCTTGGTGCCGATAGACTCGAGCGTCGGGATCGCCTCAACCACCTCCTGAGCCGGAGCCCCCGTCCTCACGGGGCTGAAGCCAAGAGGCATTAGAGCGGACTCTGCCTGGCCGATGAAGTCCCAGACCGCTCGGGCCTCGACGGTCCATAAAGCGCGGAGCCCCTCCACCTCCAGACGAGCCACCAGAAGAGCGCCAGGACCCTCCTCGGCGAACCTCCTCTCCTTCGCCACCAGATCCTTCTCCCGGAACTGGAGGTCCTGGGTGAGTCGCTCCAGCTCCGATGCTCGGAAATCAGCGGCCAGCTCCCGGTCTAGTGCTGCCTAGCGGTCCCGGGAGACCAGCTCCACCCTCACGGCCAAGGCTGCCTCCTGAAGCTCTAGCTCTTCCGCCTGGGCCTTCAGGTCACCCTCTCCATCCTCCAGACGTTCGGCGACCTTCTTCTCCTGAGTCACCACGTCGCGATCCCGACCTGCGACGGCACACTCGTGGCGCGCCAGCTGCAGCCGCAGCTCCTCATTGACGTCGGAGCGGGCCCGAACACTGGCGAAGGCCTCGTGGGACTCCCGCACGAGCCGCTGGGTTTCGGCGTCCAGGCTCTCGATGGCTCTTGTCGACGTGTGCGGTCGACACTTCCCCCAGACCTGCACTGGGAAGCCCGCGAAGGTTCTTTTTCAGAGGGGCTAGTCACTTGCGGAGAGCTTGAGCGTATGGACAAGTTAGGAAGAGCTTGACACGGCGGGTTTTACGTGGTTCGGGCCGCTGGAGCGTAAAACCCTACGTCCACGGTGAGCTGAGGAGCTCGCTGTATTGCTTGTTGCTTAGAACCGGAGTCCTGAGCTTGAGGATGAGTTACACCTTGGGTGCGAATGGCTAGAGTGCGAACCCTTGCTAACGTCGCCTTCCTGAGCCTTTTATAGTCCAAGACTCAGGTGGCTTACAAGGGGGGCCCGGGACCCGACAGGTGGTCCCGGGGAGATTGTCTGTCATCTACCGTATCTGCAGTTACGCCGGTAGTTGTCTCTGGCGAAGGCTTCTGAGTCTTCGTCTTGCAGCCCTGCCCATTCCCCATGCTAGTCGTAGTGGTTGATGACGGTGGGGGCGGCATGGGATGTCTTGTCGCTGCGTTTATTGGCTGGCAGGCTCTGACACCGCGCGCCAGTCTGTGATGCAACTGGGGTGCAACGGCACCTGACAGAGGCGTGCTCCGCGTCTTGGGAAGGCGCGGGCCTTGAATACCTTGTATGGGCAAGGTACGGGGCGTCTTTACGCCCGCTGCCTACCGCTCGGGGCAGGCAGCGCTCTTCTGCTGGACACGTGGCGGGCCCGGAGCCCTCCTCAGAGGAGAGGGGGTCCGGCCCCGCAGGACACGTGGAGCCTTCAGACCTCTCCCCGCGGAGGGGGAGATCCGGCTTTTGTTGGCCACGTGGCGGGCCCGGAGCTCTCCTCTGAGGAGAGGGAGGTCCGGCCCCGCTGGACACGTGGCGCCTTCGGACCTCTCCCCAGCGGAGGGGGAGGTCCGGCTTCTGCAGGCCACGCGGCGAGCCCGGAGCTCTCCTCTGAGGAGAGGGAGGTCCGGCCCCGCCGGACGCGTGGCGCCTTCGGAGCTCTCCCTGTGGAGAAGGGCGAGATCCTTAGGCATTTTCCCCTGTGCACGGGGGTACCCCATATCGCGGGTACCGACAGTGGCCCCCGGGCCCATCTCGGGGGAGATAGCGAGCCCGAGGTGGGACCTCCGTCTCTTCTGATCCGCGCACTTTCTCTAAGTCCCGCATTGACCGCTGCTGGAGCACGATCAGTCGCGGGGTCGTGGGAGCGTGCGCCCACTTGATGGTTGCTTTTACTACGGCGGTTCCCTAGGCTGCCACTTCTTCATGTTGCGGCGCTTTCTTCGGGAACCGTCGGAGTGCCTTGCCGGCTCGTCTTCTTGGGAGGTTGACTCCTTGACCCACCGCTTCAGCTGGGCGGCTTGGGTCCACTTGCCATTGGCACTCTGTCTCGGAGCCGAAGCGGTTGCTGATGCGGCGTATTCGAAGAGTTTCGAATCGCTTTGAATTGTACCTGGAAGGTGTGAAAGGAAACCGCAACGTGGGCAGGCTCCCCTTATATGGCTTCCAGCACTTGCACCTTCCTTGAGTCACTGCGGCCTTGTCTTCTTCCATGGCTTCTAACCCGCCTTTGGGGAGGAATCGCTCTCGATTTCCTCCGGCAACGGCGTCTGCACCAAGTCTGGGACCCAGGGAGCCTGCATGCCTTGCCTCTAGAGGTGGCGCCTCCAAGAGGTCTCAGGTTTGTCCTTCCGACGGGACTCTTCCTACGGCAGGCTGAAAGTTCCCTGGCGTTGTGTCCCTTCTCAGATGGTGGAGTCTTCAAAGAAACTGCTGATACGCCGAGGCGGCTTCAGGCGGAGGAGTCTCCAAGGAAACTGCTGAAGCACCAAGGAGGACTTCAGGCGGCAGAGTCTCCAAGAAGACCGCTGAAGCAGTGGAGGGGGCTTCAGGAGCGCCCTTGATGACACCGGCCTTTGCGCTGGTGATGAGGGGAGTCTCCAAGGAAACTACTGAAGCAGCGGAGGGGGCTTCAGGAGCATCCTTGATGACACCGGCCCTTGCGCTGGTGATGGCCGAGGTGATTCCTGCGCTCGGGTCACGGAGCGGGAGGACGCCGCTAGGGCTGAAGCCTGGTGACGTAGCCGTTCTTGCAACTTCTAGGCTCTGGCCGTGCCAGGGGAACCCTGGGGCTTGTTTCTTTCTTTTTATCGAGTCTGTAGTCCAGCTCATGGAGCCATGAATACATGAACTCTTATGACTCTTCGTGCCTGCGATGTTTTCTGTCTTCTTCTTGGTTTTGCCTGGCCGAGCCCTTAGCTCCGCAAGGTGCTCAGAGGCCTTCACCAATCTCGACGTTCTGCTCCGGCACCTTCCCCGGGTCCTTACTGTATTAAGGGCCCTGGAGGTCTTCGGGGCCCGCCTCATGAGGATGGGGAGGCCCGGATCTGACGGCCACGTGGCAGGCCCGGAGCTCTTCTCTGAGGAGAGGGAGGTCCGGCCCCGCGGGACACGTGGGGCCTTCGGACCCCTCCCCTCAGAGAGGGGGGGTCCGGCTTCTGTTGGCCACATGGCGGGCTCGGAGCCCCCCTCCCCAGAGGAGAGGGAGATCCGGTCCCGTTGGACACGTGGATCCTTCGGTCTTGCCTTGGAGTTCCGGTCTTGCGTGATCCCATAGTGGTCCCCTGGTAGGGGCGTCCCATTGGTCGGGTGCTCCTACCATTCTCCTGTAGGGATTTGAGGCCGAGAGGTCCTGCACACAAGTAAGGGAAACGTAATTCTCCTTGGGGGCTCCCCCTCCTTTATCTCATAGTCTTATTTGGCTCACGATCCCTATCCATATGCACGGTGCTTGGGGACTGTAGTGCGCGAAGTGCCGGGGGCTCGGGGCCCCTTCGACTATCGGCAGGTACGTCCAACGCAACCGCCTCTGGTAGGGCAGCAAATGCCGACTAGGGGTGAGAATGAGAAGAGGGAGCTGAGCGCATGGCGGCCATGCACCGGTAGTGTAGCCATATAAAATTTAGTACATAATTTAAATGAGTACAAGGAAAGAGCAAAGTAGAACAGGTTTCTTTTCGTATAATTTTCCACAGGAGGAAGGCACGCTAAACGTGGAGGCCACGACCCGCCCCATTAAGAAGGGAAGCAAGACTCTACTCGCTTGGAGTCGGAACCAGGCAAAGCTGAACGTTGTCCTGTACCGTCCCCTGGGGCTTAGCTGCTCCGAGCGCTGTTCCTGGACTCTATGGAATTCATTACGAAAAGAAGAGACTGTCCTATCTTTGCTCTAGGGGTAGAACTTACAGAGGTGTTCTATGTTCCAAGGGTTTGGGAGCAGGTCCACATCCTCGGTGGAAAGGCGTACGCACCCGGGGCGGCACACTTTTGTGACTCAGAAGGGACCTTCCCAACTAGGGGAGAGTTTGTGGGTCCCTTCGCGAGAAAGTATGCGCCGCAGCACCAGGTCACCTTCCTGCAGCTCCCGGGCACGCACAGATCTCTGGTGGTAGCGACGGAGCGCTTGTCTGTACCATGCGTTACGGAGTGCTGCATGCAATCGGACCTTGTCGACGAGGTCGATTTCTCCGCGCCGGAGGTTGTCCTGCGCGGCTTCGTCGTAAGCCCGGACACGGTGAGACTTCATGGTGATCTCTGGGGGAAGTACAGCTTCGGCCCCATACACCATGAAGAAGGGTGTCTCCGGTGGCCCGGCTCTGGGATGTCCGGTTAGCCCATAGTATGCTCGGAAGCTCATCCACCCAATTGGCACCATGTTTCTTCAGACTGGCGTAGGTGCGGGTCTTAAGGCCCCGGAGAATCTCCGCGTTGGCCCACTCGACTTGCCCATTGCTCTTTGGATGGGCAACAGAGGCATAGCACACCTGAATGTCGAGGTCTTTGCAGTAGTCTTGGAAGGCTGCGCTGGTGAACTGGGTCCCGTTGTCGGTGATGATTCTGTTCGGGACCCCAAACCGGCAGACAATAGACTTGATGAACTTTACTGCGGATTGCTTGTTGATGGTGACAACTGGTGTGGCTTCCGGCCACTTGGTGAACTTGTCGATGGCGACATAGAGGTACCGGAATCCCCCGACGGTTCTGGGGAATGGTCCCAAGATGTCCAGCCCCCATACGGCAAACGGCCATGAGGGTGGGATCATCTGTACCGCCTGAGCCGGTGTATGGATCTGCTTGGCGTGGAACTGGCACGCCTTGCAGCTCTCGACCAGCTTGACGGCATCCTGGAGTGCTGTCGGCCAGTAGAAGCCATGCCGGAAGGCTTTACCAACAAGCGTGCGTGAGGAAGAGTGACTTCCACATTCGCCTCCATGGATCTCAGCGAGCAAGTCGCAGCCTTCCCCCTGGGTTATGCACCGCAATAGGACGTGGTTGGTGCCATGCCGGTAGAGATCCCCCTCTACCAGCGCGTATCTCTTAGCCATACGCACGATCCGTTCAGCGGTTGCATGTTCATCAGGGAGGATGTTGTCTTTCAAGTAGTCCCGGATCTCCGTGATCCATGCATCGGGTCTGATTTGAGCTTCTGGATCTTGAGCGCTGGGTTGCACGGAGTTCCCAGTGACGCTTACGATCCCTGGCGGCATCCATGGCTGCAGGGCCGCCGGGACCGCCAGCTTCGAGGTGCTGGTCAAGCCCCCTTCGCCCGGCTTGGTGGGCCGGGCTGTGGGCCACAGCAACGTCCTCTCGAAGACTCCTTCGGGCACGGGAGCTCCGGTGGAAGCCTTCGTTGAAAAGTCGTCAGCTGCGGCATTGCCAGCGCGCGGTACGTGGTGCAGGTCCAAGGCGAGGAAGTCTTTCTCCAACATCTGCACGTGAAGCAGATAAGCAGCTAGCTGTGGGTCATTGCAGGAGCATTCACCCTTGACTTGCTTGATAACCAGCTGGGAGTCGCCCTGTGCCAACAACTGGCAAGCGCCTAAGGACAGGGCTGTCTGTAGGCCAAAGATGAGTGCTTCATACTCTGCCATGTTGTTGGTTGCCTTGAAATTGAGACGCACCATGTACCCAAACTGTTCCCCTGATGGCATGAGGAGCAGTACGCCGGCACCGGCCCCCTGCTTTTGCGAGGAGCCGTCGAAGAAAAGCGTCCAGTGGGGCTCGTTGAAGACCGGAGCTTGGTGCCCTGGTTCACCGTCTTCGTGGCCCCCTGGGTCAGTCTTCGTTGGTGTCCACTCTGCCACAAAGTCGGCCAGTGCTTGGCTTTTGACTGCATGGCGAGGAAGGAAGTCCAGCTCGAACTCCGCCACCTCCGCCGCCCATTTTGCAACGTTGCTAGTCGCATGGGGGCTGTGAAGAATCGTCTTCAGCGGATAGGAGGTGACTACCGAGACCCGGTGTGCCTGGAAGTAATGGCGGAGCTTCCTGGAGGCCACGAGCACCACATACAGCAGCTTGTGGACTTCTAAGTACCTTGTCTTGGCATCATGAAGTACTTCGCTGGTGTAGTAGACAGCCCTCTGGATGGTTCGAACCCTCTCTCTTAGGTCTGGGGGGTCTTCATCCATTTGCCCTGGCCCGCTGGAGATGAGTGGACCCACGGGGGCCTCCGGGAGTTGGAACCCGGAGGCCCTTAAGCCATCTTGGCTCTCCGGGGGGCCCTGCCGGTTCTCCGGGATCTCCGGAGGGTCTTGAGGGATCTTCGGGAGGCCCCGTTGGGCCCCCGGGGGGTCCCACAGGACCCCCGGGGGTTTATCTCGGGGGTCCGGGAGACCGCCCTGGACCTCCGGGAGGCCGACCTGGACCTCTGGGAGGTTGCCTTGGAGGTCCAAGAGACCGTCTTGGTCCTGCGGGGCCTCCTGGCGTCTGTCTTCTGCTGCCGGAGCAGGTCGTGAAGATGAGAGGTCCGGCCGCTCTGCGACGAGGACCATACTCACCACCTCGGTTGTTGCCGCGATGTAGAGCAACAGGTGCTCTCCGGGCTCTGGGGCTACCATGATAGGTAGGGTCGTCAGGAGCCGCTTCAACTCCTGGAAAGCCTCTTCTGCTTCGTCAGTCCAGGCGAATGGGCCAGACTTGCGCAGGAGCTTAAAGAAAGGGAGTGCCTGCTCTGCTAGCCTCGGTATAAACCGACTCAGCGTGGCTAGGCATCCCGTGAGTTTCTGGACATCTTTGACACGGGCAGGAGGCCGCATCAAGTCGATGGCCTTGATCTTCTCTGGGTTGGCCTCAATCCCCCGGTGCGAGATCAGAAATCCTAAGAGCTTCCCAGAGGACACACCGAACACACATTTGTCGGGGTTCAGCTTGGTGCGCGTAGAGCGCAATTTGTCAAAAACTAAGGCTAGGTTATCTAACAAAGATGAACCCTGCTTGACCTTGACAATGATGTCATCGACGTACACCTCAACTAAGTCTCTTATTAACTCTCCAAAGGTGTTGTGCATTGCTCGCACAAAGGTGGGGAGAGCATTCTTTAGGCCGTAAGGCATAGAGACATAACAATAAAGGCCATCTACTGTGATGAAGGAGGTGTGCTCTTCATCCTCCCTAGACATGGGGATCTGATGGAAACCCGAGTAGGCGTCTAGGAAGCACAGCATATCACAGCCTGATGTTGAGTCTACTATTTGATCTATTCTAGGGAGAGGGAATGAATCTTTGGGACATGCCTTATTGAGACTGGTGTAGTCGATGCACATCCGGAGCTTCCCGCCGGCCTTCGGGACAACGATGGGGTTCGCCAACCACCGGGGGTGGTGGACTTCCCGTATGAAGCCAGCGTCCAGCAGCTTCTTGATTTCTTCACGAATGAAGTTTTGCCGCTCGATGGACTGCTTGCGGGGCTTCTGTTGAACTGGCCGGGCGTCGGGGAAGACTTTTAAGTGGTGCTTGATCACCTCCCTGGGGATCCCCGGCATCTGTGACGGCTGCCATGCAAACACGTCAACGTTGTGCCGGAGGAAGGTGACGAGTGTGCCTTCCTATTTGCTATCCAGGCCCCCGGCTACCAGGGTGGTCTGGGTGGCTTCGGCGCCGACTTGGACGACCTTTAAGGGGACGCCACCCTCGTCGAGGGGTTGCACCCGGGGTGCTGTGGCGGAGGCACGGTGGCGTGCACTCGGGTGGAGCTGGTCCGGCTCTGCACTGCCAGGGGCTGGTGCCCCAGCTGTTGCGAGCGCTTGGAGTTTCTCTAAGGCCGACACTGCAGCAGTCCGGTCTCCACGAATCCTGAGGACGTCCGTTGGTGTAGGCATCTTTAGGACAAGGTAGCCATAGTGGGCTACTGCCATGAATCGGTACAGGGCTGGCCTGCCAATTATGGCGTTGAAGGGGAGGTCGATCTCCGCTATGTCGAACAGAATGTATTCTGTCCGATAGCTGTCCGGAGCTCCGAAGGTCACCGGGAGGCTGATGTTGCCGTAGCGAACGACCTGTCCCGGCCCTACCCCTGAGAACGGGCTCGATGGGGTGAGCTTGGCCATCGGGATCTGCAGCTTCTGGAAAGCTGCACGGCTGATGAGGTTCAGCCCAGCTCCACCATCTACCAAAACGTGGTACATCCTCACGTTGGCGATGGTAGGAGCTACCAAGAGCGGTAGTTGG
The DNA here is from genome assembly GCA_030760725.1 of Neostapfia colusana. Classification (NCBI taxonomy): domain Eukaryota; kingdom Viridiplantae; phylum Streptophyta; class Magnoliopsida; order Poales; family Poaceae; genus Neostapfia; species Neostapfia colusana. The sequence continues at coordinate 81,146,018 of JASWHV010000008.1, read as the reverse complement.
ACGGCCCCAGCCATGTTCCTGGGGCAGTCGGTGGCGTCAAAGCTGATGGGGGTTCCCATCCACTTGAGGTGCGGTGCGGCACTTGGGAGTGGAGCCACCGACGCTACCGCTCGGCGCAGAGTCTTGACTGCGCTTCGAGACGAGGGGTCGGCAGACCCGCCGTATATGACGTAGAGATTCTTTCGACGCTCATCGTCGCTGGAGCTGGAATCCTCATGGTTGCGTACCGCCTTCACGGCGCGCTGAGGCTCCTGGAACTCCACTTGGTGGTCGATGCTGTTCGGGACGTCGACCTTCTGCTTGCCCTTCCTTTGACGGAAGGGTGGGGCATCAGTCCGCTGCTGCTTCCCTTTGCGGAAGCGCTCTGCGAGCTTCCGGATCTCCTGGCACTCAGCAGTAGTGTGGCGACAGCTGCCGTGCACGGGGCATAGCTTGTCTTGATCACCTTCTGGGGTTGGTGACCTTCGCTGCCTCTTGTCGGGGCGCGGCCCCCGAGCCCCACTGAGTGCCGCTGCTGCGGCGACAGGAGCTGCGGTCGGTGATTCTATCTTGTCTGCCTCGATTCTTGGTCTTCTTGCTGCGTCCATGGGAAGTAGGGCCAGATCCGGCTGTCCTCCTGACTCGGAGGTTGGCAGTGAGTGCCAGTTTCGCCCTTCGGCTGCTCTGGCGCACTTGTCTGCCAGGCTGAAGAGCTCGGAGACATCGCGGACCTCTCTGGTCGCGAGCTTCTCGAGCATCTTCTTGTCCCGGACGCCTTGCCGGAACGCCACCACCACAGAAGCGTTTTGGATGTGTGGGATGGTGTTCCGCACCTGGGAGAACCGCTGGATGAAGGAGCACAGCGACGCCGAGTGTAGGAACTGCAGAAGTTGGCGATGAACTGCCGGCAGAGCTCTCCCCAGGAAGTTATGGAACCCTGGGGGAGGTTCATGAGCCAAGACCGGGCTGGGCCGGTCAAGGCGACGGGGAAGTAGTTGGCCATGACAGCCTCATCCCCTCCTGCAGCAAGTACGGCGGTGGAGTAGATCTGAAGGAACTCCACCGGGTTGACGCTGTCGTCGTACTTCTCGGGCAGGTGCGGCCGAAACTTGCGCGGCCACCTCGCGAAGCGAAGGTGGGGTGCAAGGGCCGCACATCCTGCTCCTGTTGCCGCAGGTTGTGCCATAGGCCGGGGGCGCCGTTTGCAGGACATATGGCTGTGGCATATTCTGCGCGGCGTAAGCCTGGGGCAGAGATCGTGTGGCGAAAGTCTGCTCCTCAGGCTGGGTGGAGGCCGACGTCACGCTGTCGCCAGCCTCTCGGTTGCGACGCCTTTCTTGACGTCGCTCGAGGTATACCCGGGCATCCTGGCCCAAGTGACACCGTTCCAGCTCTGTCCTCAGATCCGTCGACTGGAGCCTGGTGGAGCTGGAATCTGCCGTCTGCTCGCCAACATTGGCGTGCGCATCAGCGACACAGCTGGTTGGCCGGAGCGTCGTCCCCGCCGAAGTCGAGGGTTTGCGGCGGCGACGACGAGACGGTCTACCTCGCGAATCCACTGCTGGGTCGCTGCCTGAGGCACGTCCCCAGCAGGCGGATTGTGCAGTAGCGCTCTTGCTGCAGCTAGCGCACCCCGCGGGGTACGCCCAGCGCTGCTGAAGACCTGACGCTGGTTGGAGCCTGCATTGCCGGAGTCGGCGCTGCCAGAGCCGTCTGCTGGCTCCCAGCTTGCGCCGACACACTCCGTCCTGAGTGTGTCGACATGTACTCCCCCCTGGTCACGGTTCACCGCGAACGCGGGGGAGGAGAGTTTGCCGCTGAGGGAAGCTTGGTCATCTTTGTTGGTGGAAACTCATCGCGCAAGGGAAAACCCCCTACCTGACGCGCCAAATGTCGAAGTGTGCGGTCGACACTTCCCCCGGACCTGCACTGGGCAGCCCGCGGAGGTTCTTTTTCGGAGGGGCTAGTCACTTGCGGAGAGCTTGAGCGTATGGACGAGTTAGGAAGAGCTTGACACGGCGGTTTTTACGTGGTTCGGGCCGCCGGAGCATAAAACCCTACGTCCACGGCGAGCTGAGGAGCTCGCTGTATTGCTTGTTGCTCAGAACCGGAGTCCTGAGCTTGAGGATGAGTTACACCTTGGGTGTGAATGGTGTAAGTGCATCTAGGATATCCCTTGTGGGTTTTGGCTAATTGATGACGAACATATGAGATCCTAATGAAACTATTAAGATGATTGCAGGATAAACAAAGTGAACTGGCTCGGCACACACAAAAAAAGGTGAAAAATAGAGTGGTGCCCGAAAAGGAAGACTTTAGTGGAATTTAGAAGAGCAAAGTAGATGTAAATGTATAGGGTGTGTGTGAGAGACACATCCCAAGAGCTCATGACTTTGCGTAAGGGTAAGGAGTTTAAAAAAATCAACTAAAATCCACTGGACACCGGACTAGTCCGTTCATGGACCGAACTAGTCCGGTCAGCTTACTGGAAGGCAACCGGACAAGTCCGGTTTTGGACCAGACTAGTCCGCTCATGTTTCTGTTGTCCTCTTTAGAGGACTGCGGACTAGTCCATCCATGCGACAGGACTAGTCCGCTAAACTTTCTGGAACTCCACTTCACATAGCACCGGACAAGTCCGTTTTTGGACTGGACTAGTCCGGTTAACCCACTGGAAGTAGACCGGACAAGTCCGATCATATACCGGACTAGTCCGGTATTAGGTTTAACAACGATAACTTTTTAGAAACTATATAAATGGGTGATCCACGGCCTCCCAAAGCAGAGATACGACTCATACTGCTTGAAACAAGAACCCTAGCGCCGCCACCTGTCCCAAGAGCCCAAAGACACATCTCCCCACACATCTAAGGTGCAAAAAGGTGAAGATCAATTGAACACTTGGATTCAGGATTGGGAGATCGTCGTTCTTTCGTTGTGAGCTCTTGGGGTTTGATCTCTCTACACTCATATTCTGCATTGTAATCCTTTTGAGTGTATTTGATCGCTTTCTCATTGTAATTCTTGTGGGAGCACTCAACGTGTGAGGTTGCCCCACAAACTCGGTGATTACCCGTGCTAGTGGAGTCAAGTCGGCCTTGTGTGGTGACTTGAAGAGGGAAAGGGTTAGAGACCCGGCTCTGTGTGAGCCTCCTCAATGAGGACGTAGATCTCTTGGTGAGATCGAACCTCGGTAAAATTTGTGTCTCGCATGCCTTCTTGTTTTTTTTTGTTGATTATAACATCTAGTTGCTAAACTTCATAATTTGAGTTGCTAAGTCTCATTCACGGGCATAACCACACCTCACATTGTAAAATCAAAATAGAATAATTGTTGTTCTTATTTCCGCTGCTAAACAAGTTAATTCTTCTGCACAACACTTATACAATCTACACAATTCAGCACACCGGACTAGTCCGCCCACACAACCGGACTAGTCCGGTCTATCAAGTTTCTGATAATTCTATTAAGTGTGCAGGAATCTTTTAAAGGCCTATTCACCCCCCCTCTAGGCCACATTCAATTGGTATCAGAGCCAAGTTCTCCATCAACGAGACTCACATCTCGGAGAGATCAATGGCCTCTGAGAAGAACAACGATATCCCGAAAACGAACAACAACGATGAGGAGCAAGAAGCCAAAGCCTTCGATGTGCTGAAAGAAAGTCCACATGACGATGATGAAGTGAGACAGCTAAAGGCATTACTGAGAAAGAAATTAATGGCACAAAAGGGAAAAGAGGAAGAAAAGACGATGGGGAGTGGTCATCACGACTACTCCCGGTATCCTTACATCTACAACCGTCTCAATTCAAACAATCACTATCTTTCGATTCCTATGGGAAGGCCTCCACAGTTTGACGGAAGTGACTATACCATGTGGAAGTACAACATGAAGATGCATCTGATATCTCTGAATCCCAGCCTTTGGCATATTGTCTGCACAGGAATAGATATCCCAGACACGGATGAAGAACTCACTCCGGAACAAGAACAAGAGATTCACAGAAATGCACAAGCCGTTGCAGTAATCACATCGTCACTGAGCAGAGAAGAATTTACCAAGATCGATGGACTAGAGAGTGCAAAAGAGATCTGGGATACACTCAAAACAGCTCATGAAGGAAATAGGTCTGTACGTGAAGCCAAAATTGAGATGCTTGAAGGAGAGTTGGGGAGATTTGCTATTGAAGAAGGTGAATCACCTCAAGACATGTACAACCGGATGAAAGCACTCATCAACAAAATTCGTGCTTATGGAAGTAAGAAATGGACAGATCATGAAGTGGTCAAAAGAATGATTAGAGCCTTTATGCCAAGAAATGTCACACTTTGCTCAATGATCAGAGAGAGCCCCGGTTTTCACAAAATGACTCCCGATGAATTACTAGGGAAGATCATAAATCATGAAATGGTGGAGAAAGAAGCCCAATACGTCAAAGACTTAGCCGAACTCACCTCATCCAAAAAGAAAGAAGTTGCTCTCAAAGCAACGTGCAGACCCAAACTCAAAGAAACTCGTGAAGACCAAGACGATGGAGATACAAGCGACGAGAGCACCGATCTTGATGACGAAGAAATGGTACTCTTCATCAAAAAAATCAAACGCATGATGAAGAGAAGACACGGCAACAATTCACATGAAGGCAAAAGCAAGGATAAAGGAAAATCCAAGGCTCGACGCACTTGCTACAACTGCGGAGAGTATGGTCACTTCATGGTGGACTGTACTTATGAAGAAAACAAAAAGAAGAAGGAAACAAGATCTCAAGAAAAGAAAAATCTCAGAAAAAGAAGACAAGTCCATCAAGCTCACATTGGGAAGGAGTGGGACTCAAAGGAGGACGGGACATGAACTACCACACTTGTCTTATGGCTAAGGAAGGCAAGAAAAAGGTTCGACTTACTCCTCCTGTACTAAATTCTTCCATTGATGACTTTGATAGCTCTAGTGATAATGAAGAAATGTTTAGAGGGCTAAGTAAAATTGCTTTAAAGAAAATGGAAATGTTGTCGAACGAAATCTTTGAAAAGGAGGAACTTGTCAACCAACAAGAAGATATGCTCATCCGTGAGAGGAAGAGATATCAAGAAGTTGAAAAGCTTCTTGAGCTTGAAAGAGAGAAGAATGAGTCACTTGAGTTAGAGCTAGCCTTGAGTAAGGAAACTTACTCAAGGTTAGAAGACTCGCACATTGCAATCAAGGAAGAACTTGCTAACTTGTCAAAAGTTAACAAAATCCTTGAGGTGCAAGTTGAGTCGCTCAAACAAAGTGACTCCTCTTCTTCCAAGAGCTCTTCCTCCAAAGACATGAGTTCGACAAAAATAAGAACCTGCACTTGCTCTAGTAAGAAGAATGTAATTTCTAATGCTTCAACCTCTCATGACATGCATTCTTCTCAAAATGGCATCTTTGATAAGGAGAAGATCAAATATGCACGAAGTGCATATATGATCACTAGACCTCCCAATGTCAAAGATGGTCTTGGTTTTGACAGGAACAAACACATGTCTACTCCTAATCATGCTAAGAATAGAATCACTTTTGTTAAAGAAAAATCCCATGAATCTGAATTACAAAAAAACTGTTCCGTACCTTTGATGCTTCTTATGTTCTCATGAAAAACAAGTATGGAAAAGTTATTGCTAAATATACAGGGCCACGCCACAAGAACTTAAAAACTTGTGTGTGGGTGCCCAAGACTCTTGTGACTAACCTGAGAGGACCCAAGCAAGCTTGGGTACCTAAAACCAAGGAATAGTTCTATTTTGCAGGCTTACTCCTCCGGCGGATCTAAGTGGGTGCTAGATAGCGGATGCACAAATCATATGACCGGAGAGAGAGGTATGTTTGTGGAGTACGAGTGCAACAAGGATCCAAGTGAAGGTATATACTTTGGAGACAACAGCCAAGGAAAGGTCCTTGGTAGTGGTAACATTGAAATATCCTCTCAACACACCTTATCTAATGTTTTACACGTAGACTCTCTAGATTATAATCTTTTATCAATATCTCAACTATGCGACAAAGGTTACAACTGTTTATTCACTAATGAGGGTGTGACCGTCTTTAGAAGAAGCGATGGCTCGGTTGCATTCAAGGGATTGTTGAAGGGAAAGCTTTATCTTGTTGACTTCAACAAAGATAAAGCCGAACTCAACACTTGCTTGGTTGCTAAGACCAACATGGGATGGCTGTGGCATAGACGGCTAGCCCATGTTGGAATGAGAAATCTGCAGAAACTTATAAAAGGTGGTCACATCCGTGGTCTTAAGGATGTGGTTTTTGAAAAAGACAGGCCGTGCAGCGCTTGTCAAGCAGGAAAACAGGTTGGAGCACCACACCCCGCCAAGAATTTGATGACCACCGCTAGACCGCTGGAACTTCTCCATATGGGTCTCTTTGGTCCAATTGCGTACATCAGCATCGGCAGTAACAAATACGGTTTAGTAATTGTTGATGATTTTTCAAGATTTACCTGGGTATTTTTCTTGTATGATAAATCAGAAACTCAGGGAATCCTTAAGAAGTTCTTGAAAAGAGCTCAGAATGAATTCTCATCAACCGTAAAGAATATCAGAAGTGACAATGGGACAGAATTCAAGAACACCCAAGTTGAAGAATATCTCAATGAAGAAGGTATAAAGCATGAATTCTCGGCACCCTACCCTCCTCAACAGAACGGGGTGGCCGAAAGAAAGAACAGAACATTGATCGAAATAACGAGAACAATGTTGGATGAATACAAGATGTCAGACCGATTTTGGGTAGAAGCGGTGAACACCACTTGTCATGCCACAAATCGGTTGTACCTTCATCGATTACTGAAGAAAACTCCATATGAGCTTCTCACGGATAAAAAGCCTAATGTTTCTTATTTCAAAGCTTTTGGTTGCAAATGTTTTATCCTGAACAAGAAACCAAGGGCCTCGAAGTTTGCTTCGAAGTCCGATGAAGGATTCTTGCTCGGATATGAATCGAATGCCTACGCCTATCGTGTCTTCAACAAGGTGTCCGGCCTTGTTGAAGTAGCACGTGACGTAGTGTTCGATGAAACTAACGGCTCACAAGTGGAGAAAGTCGATAAGTTTATGCTAGATAAGGAGGAAGCTCCATGTGAAGCGCTGAAGAAAATGGCACTTGGTGATATCCTACCACGAGAGGAAACACAAGACGGATTTCAACAAGTAAGCAATGATCAAGGGGGAGCTCCTACACAAGATCAGGTTGAGGAAGGTCAAGAAGATCAAGATGATCATGGAAGCAATGATCTAGGGGGATACATGACACATGAAGACAATGAAGAACAAGCAACTATACAAATTCCACACCCAAGAGTACATCAGTGTGTGCAAAGAGACCATCCTGTCAACAATATCATTGGAGATATTGCTAAGGGAGTAACTACTAGATCTCAAATTGCAAATTTTTGTGAACACTATTCTTTTGTGTCTTTTCTGGAGCCATACAGGGTAGAAGAAGCCTTAAGTGATCAAGACTGGGTGATTGCGATGCAAGAGGAGCTGAACAACTTCAAAAGAAATGAAGTGTGGGAGCTGGTGGAAAGACCAAGGGCGAACATCGTTGGAACCAAATGGGTCTTTCGGAACAAGCAAGATGAACATGGAGTAGTGACAAGAAATAAAGCGAGGTTGGTGGCCAAAGGTTATTCTCAGGTGGAAGGTTTGGACTTCGATGAAACTTTCGCTCCTGTAGCTAGACTTGAGTCCATTCGTATTTTGTTGGCATATGCTACTCACCATAATTTTAAGTTGTATCAAATGGACGTCAAGAGTGCCTTCCTCAATGGTCCGATAAAGGAGGAAGTCTATGTGGAGCAGCCACCGGGGTTCGAAGATCAGGAATACCCCAACCATGTCTATAAACTGCGTAAGGCTCTCTATGCCTCAAACAGGCTCCTCGAGCATGGTATGAGTGCCTTAGAGATTTTCTGACTCAAAATGGATTCAAAATTGGTAAAGTTGACTATACACTCTTTACTAAACATTTTGATGATCATTTATTCGTATGTCAAATTTATGTTGATGACATTATCTTTGGATCCACTAACAAGTCCTTCTGTGAAGAATTTAGCAAAATAATGACAGACAGGTTCGAGATGTCAATGATGGGTGAATTGAAATTCTTCTTGGGATTTCAAGTGAAGCAACTGAGAGAAGGTACATTTATAAGCCAAACTAAATATACACAAGACATTCTCAAGAAATTCAATATGGACAAAGCCAAGCCCATCAAGACACCCATGGCCATCAACGGACATCTCGACCTCAATGAAGACGGTCCAAATGTGGACCAAAAGGTATATCGGTCCATGATTGGCTCCTTACTTTATTTATGTGCATCTAGGCCAGATATTATGCTTAGTGTTTGCATGTGTGCAAGGTTTCAAGCCGCATCTAAAGAGTGTCACTTAATTGCTGTAAAAAGAATCCTAAGGTACCTTGTGCACGCACCCAACTTGGGCCTTTGGTATCCCAAAGGATCCAAGTTTAACTTGATAGGGTATTCTGACGCCGACTATGCAGGATGCAAAGTCGATAGAAAGAGCACGTCAGGGACTTGTCAATTTCTTGGTAGGTCCCTAGTTTCTTGGTCATCGAAAAAGCAGAACTCCATTGCTCTTTCCACAGCGGAAGCGGAGTATGTTGCAGCCGGTAGTTGTTGTGCGCAACTACTTTGGATGCGACAGACTCTTAGGGACTACGGCTACAATCTAAGTCATATCCCGCTTCTATGCGATAATGAAAGTGCTATAAAAATTGCACACAACCCTGTAGAGCACTCAAGAACTAAGCACATAGATATCCGTCATCACTTTCTTAGAGATCATTCATTAAAAGGTGACATTGCTATTTCACATGTTAGGACTGAAAAACAACTTGCGGATATTTTTACCAAACCATTATATGAAAAAGGTTTTGTGAACTAAGAAATGAGCTAAACATTCTTGACTCTCGAAATGTGGCTTGAAACATTGCATACCTGGTTGCAACTCAAAATGTTCCTTTGTATTGTTAAAAATGCTCCTCTTCTCCTTTTCCACTCAGAAAACTATCTTAATGAAGAAATCTTGTGGATTATGACCATTGTTTGATTGTTGATTGCCTACTGGTCGTAATCACTAAGACTATTTGCAAAATTATTGTCCTTGGATCACTTCATCTATATATGTATCAGGTCTGTTGGAAACGGACTAGTCCGATTTTCAACCGGACTAGTCTGGACAGACGACAGTTAGGTTAAATCAGGGGTACCGGACTAGTATGCTACCATGACCGGACTAGTCCGGTCAGTCACATATAGAAGCAGTTGGCCGGACCAAACACCTCCCTCTCCACTCATAAGCACTTTGGCTCACCCTCTCTCCTAAACCCTAGCTCCCAAAGTGATTTTCGAGTTGAGCCCTCAAACTCGGAGTTTTCTCTGTGAAAAAGCCTCTTCTCGACGAGGGGATCCTACTTTCCGGACTCATCCGGGTAGACTCTTGCTCCTTCAACGCGAATCTTCAAATATTGGTAAATACCCCCCTAAAACTAAAATCTCAATTTTTCTAGCTCTAGCTAGTTTCCTTTGATTTCAAAAGGATGTACATTGCTTAAATAGATGTATTCCTACCACTTTCCTGCCCTTGTGTCCTTAGATAGGAGATTTGTTTCAAATGAAACATTCAATTTAGTGTTCTTATGCTAGGCCGGACTAGTCCGGCGCTCAGATGCGGACAAGTCCGGTCCACCGGACTAGTCCGCACTCTGAAACCGGACAAGTCCGGTCTCTGACAGTTGAACCCTTACATTGCCATTTGAAGTCAATAATGCATCCATTTGCATCTAATCCTTGAACTCCTATCAGGCATCATGTCTTCAGGCTCAGATGACGGCTCTTTTCACCTTGACGAAGAAGTTCAACGTGAAAGAGTGAGGAGAGCTAAGGAGGGAGTGATGAAGAAGAGACATGATGTCAATGCTCACTCTCCACCCTCCGACGACAATCTACCTAAGAAGAGGAAAGTCATTGTCAAAAGGCCTCAAAGGAAAGATGCTGCTGAGGGCTCGTTAGGGCCAAAAAGAGTTCTCAATAAAGGGAAGGGACTTGCTAGTGGCCCCATTGGGCCTCTGAAAATGAAAAATCCCGTTCATCGCAACAGGCAGCCTTCAAGTGAGGATTTCACTGGAAAAGGGGGTGAGCTAGCTGATAACTTCAGGAAGATTGAAGTGTATGACCGACCTAAACAATGTTCTGATCCAAGGTTCTGGAGCAACTTCCATGCAGACTACTACAAGCATGTGTACATGAAGATGAAGAATCCTGTAGTAGAGAGTCAATGGCTAAATGTTGAATACCTGAAGCCAAAGAGGTATCCTGCCTTTCGTGAGATGGTGGAGGCCTTAGAGAGGCACGGTCTGACGGACCTGCTATCCTTTGAGTATGACTGGAACAATGAAGTCATTACCCAGTTTTACTCCACTCTCTACTTTGCTCGTGGTGATGGAGACAGTCTTACTTGGATGACTCATGGTTCAAAGTATAGTGTCACTTATGATGAATTTGCTAGGATTCTTCACCTCTAACACACTTTGGATCATGAACTGGTCATCCATAATCTGAAACCCCTGGAGAAGGAAGAGCTTGAGTTTCTCTATGACACAAGGATGCCATATGTTCCTCCCACCATCAAATATCTGAAACCCTTCTTTGGGGTCCTCAATAGAGTCTTGAGAAAGACTATAGCTCCGAAGGATGGAGATGCGGGAACTATACAAGGGACCTTGAGGACTCTCATGAAGGTCATTAGTGGAAGGAGACCATTCAATGTGTTTGAGTATATCTACAATGACATCGTGAACATCTCAATCACTCCCAATAGGTCCTGTGGATATGCACCGTATATCATGTACATGATTGAGAAAATGACGGGATTTGAGTTCGTCAAGGATGTCAAGCATGCGGGGTTGAAGCCGCAAAAACCCACCGAGTACACTCTTCCCCTGGCTCCAACTGCCCCGTCCTCTCCACCAGTGGAGAGGAGATCAAAGCAAGCTCATGATGTTACTAGATCTGCAGCTGCTCCTCCTGGGTCTCCACCTGCACAAGAATCATCCAGTGGCATCCTCAAGGTGCTCTCCTCCATCTTTGCCTGCTGCCGCAAGATCGAAGACAGGCAGCGCAAGGAAAAGCTTGCAAGGAAGAAACACCAACAGTATGTCAATGCCAATATCAAGTCTATCTGTGCAAAGCTTGAGATTGAGCCCGTTGGATCACCGCCCGCCTCCGAGGACTCAGAGGAAGATCCTGCTCCCATGGATGCCGAAGTTGGTGAAGATGAAGATCAGACTGAGACTGAAGGAGGAGGCAGCGATGAGTGATTCCCCTCAATTTTTCCCTTTTTTGGTGCCTTGATGCCAAAGGGGGAAGGATTGAGTTTAGATTTGAACTCGAACTATCTAGTATTAGTTATTAAGCTCTTTTGTGATCAAGGACATGTGCCTATTTTAAAATCTTGTAATGCACTATTTCTTTTCTTATGTGTGATGCACTATGCTCTAATGCCTACTTAAATGTTCACTATTGTTTGTCTTTAATTTATCATATTTTGTTTATCACACACCTGTGAGGCACCCCACCATAAGGTGTGTGCATATGTGAGAAGCTTTTTGTGAATTCTTTATTATTCTCATATGTGCACACCTTATGAAAATCAACTTTTTATTGTCAATTGTGATATCTCAAATAGTTGTCATCAATCACCAAAAAGGGGGAGATTGTAAGTGCATCTAGGATATCCCTTGTGGGTTTTGGCTAATTGATGACGAACATATGAGATCCTAATGAAACTATTAAGATGATTGCAGGATAAACAAAGTGAACTGGCTCGGCACACACACAAAAAAGGTGAAAAATAGAGTGGTGCCCGAAAAGGAAGACTTTAGTGGAATTTAGAAGAGCAAAGTAGATGTAAATGTATAGGGTGTGTGTGAGAGACACATCCCAATAGCTCATGACTTTGCGTAAGGGTAAGGGGTTTAAAAAATCAACTAAAATCCACTGGACACCGGACTAGTCCGTTCATGGACCGGACTAGTCCGGTCAGCTTACTGGAAGGCAACCGGACAAGTCCGGTTTTGGACCGGACTAGTCCGCTCATGTTTCTGTTGTCCTCTTTAGAGGACTGCGGACTAGTCCATCCATGCGACAGGACTAGTCCGCTAAACTTTCTGGAACTCCACTTCACATAGCACCGGACAAGTCCATTTTTGGACCGGACTAGTCCGGTTAACCCACTGGAAGTAGACCGGACAAGTCCGATCATATACCGGACTAGTCCGGTATTAGGTTTAACAACGATAACTTTTTAGAAACTATATAAATGGGTGATCCACGGCCTCCCAAAGCAGAGATACGACTCATACTGCTTGAAACAAGAACCCTAGCGCCGCCACCTGTCCCAAGAGCCCAAAAACACATCTCCCCACACATCTAAAGTGCAAAAAGGTGAAGATCAATTGAACACTTGGATTCGGGATTGGGAGATCGTCGTTCTTTCGTTGTGAGCTCTTGGGGTTTGATCTCTCTACACTCATATTCTGCATTGTAATCCTTTTGAGTGTATTTGATCGCTTTCTCATTGTAATTCTTGTGGGAGCCCTCAACGTGTGAGATTGCCCCACAAACTCGGTGATTACCCGTGCTAGTGGAGTCAAGTCGGCCTTGTGTGGTGACTTGAAGAGGGAAAGGGTTAGAGACCCGGCTCTGTGTGAGCCTCCTCAACGAGGACGTAGATCTTTTGGTGAGATCGAACCTCGGTAAAATTTGTGTCTCGCATGCCTTCTTGTTTTTTTTGTTGATTATAACATCTAGTTGCTAAACTTCATAATTTGAGTTGCTAAGTCTCATTCATAGGCATAACCACACCTCACATTGCAAAATCAAAATAGAATAATTGTTGTTCTTATTTCCACTGCTAAACAAGTTAATTCTTCTGCACAACACTTATACAATCTACACAATTCAGCACACCGGACTAGTCCGGTCAATCAAGTTTCGGATAATTCTATTAAGTGTGCAGGAATCTTTTAAAGGCATATTCATCCCCCCTCTAGGCCACATTCAAATGGCTAGAGTGCGAGCCCTTGCTAACGTCGCCTTCCCGAGCCTTTTATAGTCCAAGACTCAGGTGGCTTACAAGGGGGGCCCAGGACCCGACAGGTGGTCCCGGGGAGATTGTATGTCATCTACCGTATCTGCAGTTATGCCGGTAGTTGTCTCTGGCGAAGGCTTCTGAGTCTTCGTCTTGCAGCCCTGCCCATGCCGCATGCTAGTCGTAGTGGTTGATGATGGTGGGGGCGGCAAGGGATGTCTTGTCGCTGCGTTTATTGGCTGGCAGGCTCTGACACCGCGCGCCAGTCTGTGATGCGACTGGGCGCAACGGCACCTGACAGAGGCGTGCTCCGTGTCTTGAGAAGGCGCGGGCCTTGAATACCTTGTACGGGCAAGGTATGGGGCGTCTTTACGCCCACTGCCTACCGCTCGGGGGCAGGCAGCGCTCTTCTGCTGGACACGTGGCAGGCCCAGAGCCCTCCTCAGAGGAGAGGGGGTCCGGCCCTGCAGGACACGTGGAGCCTTCGGACCTCTCCCCGCGGAGGGGGAGATCCGGCTTTTGTCGGCCACGTGGCGGGCCCGGAGCTCTCCTCTGAGGAGAGGGAGGTCCGGCCCCGCTGGACACGTGGCGCCTTCGGACCTCTCCCCCGCGGAGGGGGGAGGTCCGGCTTCTGCAGGACACGCGGCGAGCCCGGAGCTCTCCTCTGAGGAGAGGGAGGTCCGGCCCCGCCGGACGCATGGCGCCTTCGGAGCTCTCCCTGCGGATAAGGGCGAGATCCTTAGGCATTTTCCCCTGTGCGCGGGGGTACCCCATATCGCGGGTACCGACAGCTCTCCTCTGTAACTCGAGGAGCTCCTCCTCGACATCGAGCCTCTCCCGCCTCGCGTCGAGCTCCACCTCGATCTCCCGAGTCCGCTGCCTCAAGAGTTGCCCCCAAATGAGGAGGCGGTCTCTCTCATCCACCAGGGCCTCCCGCTCGCGCTCAAGCACAGCCTCGACCTGCCGAACGCTAGACTGGGCCTGCTCCATGGCGTTCGACAGGGGCAGCGGGGAGGCAGAGGCTAGAGCCGCGCCACAGATCTCCTCCATGACATTGTCTGAAGGAGGAGATGTCAGCATCTCGGCAACCAGGATGAGGCGCCGGTCAGGAGAAGACGGCGCCGAGGCGGGGCCGGTCCCGACGCGCCGCTGCTCACCGCCCGCCGGAGGACCTGCATCCGCTCCTCCCGCTTCAGCACTTGGAGGATGGACGCCGCCAGCCGGCTCCACCAAGTCTTCGACAGCCATCAGCTCCCGAGCTGGCGAAGGTGGAGGAGTGGGTGTTGCCACCATTGCAGGAGCTGGTCCCGCTGGTCCACAAGCAGGAGGCACCCGGACCTGCTCGGGGGCCGGTGAAGTTGCCACAGCATCCTGACGCTGTGGCGCTGGGCCCCTGCCAACCGGAGGGGGCCGAGGAACAGACGCATCCCCGGCAGCCGAAGAATTCCTGCAAGCACAGGGAGCTCTCAGCACAAGAGGAAAGTACGCGAAGTACTAAGACCCGGTGAGAGCAAACTTACCGAGGAACGTGAACACTCCAGCAGGCATGGAGCCCTGGCTTCCGAGCCGGGGCAGGGCCGCCGGAGCCTGCTGTCACCGCCGGGACCTGCGCCGAAGGCACCCAGATTGGCTGAACAGGGGGTGCTCCCGGAGCCCCCCTGGGAGGCGGAGCAGTAGGGCTCCCGCCGGCAGCGCTGGCTCCGCTCACCGACCCAGCCCCTGAAGCCCGGGGTGCCTGCGTCCCCGGATGAGTCCCGGCTGCGCTCCCTCTGGCGCCGCCACCTTCCAAGCCAGCAGCAGGGACACTCGACGACCGGGGCACCTGAGCCCCCGGCTCAGCCCCGGACGCCGCAGCACTGGCGTCTCTCCTTGGAGCTCCATCGCCTGTGGAAGGAGGGTGGGACGCCCGGGGCTCCTCTGACCGCCGCTGCCCAAGAGGAGTCCCGTCGGTGCGGAAGACCCGAGGCCTCTTGAAGTCGCTGCCCGATGAACCAACGCCTCCTGAGGAAGGACGCGGGGGGACTCCGGTCCCCTGGCCCGGCACGAAAGACGCCCTCGGTAGAGACCGGGAGCGCTTCCTCTTCGGCGAACCAGAGGCCGGCTCCTTGCCCTTCCCCTTGTCGACGGTCTGAACTTTGTCAACCCTCGGCGCAGGTTGGGCATCGGCCGACGCCTCATGCTCCGCTCCGGAGCGCTCAGCCCCGGGAATAGAAATTCCCCAGAAGGTACCTCCAACCTGGCGCACGGCGATCCCGATGTCGTCCAGTGTTGGCATCCCCCGCAGAAGCTCCGCCCTCCTCGCCGGCTCCATGAAGAGAGGAAGGCAGGACTCTGGGATGGTGAGGATGCCGCCACCAACAAGGTCGCTGCTTACCCTCGTCACCATCTCCCACAGCATCTCAGCAGGTGGGTCAGAGCCTAGACCCATCTCCAGCCTGGTGCAGTCGTCCTCACCGGTGTGGTACCACGCCGGGCGGCTGCGCTGCTGCAGGGGCGCAAGGCGGCGCGACAAGAAATCCGTCAGCACCATCAGGGATGTCAACCCCTGATCAGCCAGGAACCGGATCCGCTCCAGGACCGGCGCGTACTCTGGCCCCAACTACGGGTTCTCCTCCCAGAAGCGACGCTCGGTGGTTGGAGCACCAGTTGGTAACTGAAGGTGATCGTGTTCGTCGGTCTTCACGATCACCCAGTTCTCCCTCCAGCCTTCCCACCTTGCAGCGCCGAAGGGCAGAAGGTACCCGGAGACCCTCGGGTCCTTGCAGCGGTAATGGAAGTAGTAGGTGCCCAGCTGGTTCTTCGTGTCACGCCCAGTCGTCCATAGCATGAAGAAGTGACGGAAGAGCGTCACTGAAGCTCGCACTCCCACGAACATTTTGCAGAAGTGGACGAAGACAGCGGCCATGGCGAAAGAGTTGGGGGAAAGGTGATTGTCGAAGTGTTCGGTCGACACTTCCCCCGGGCCTGCACTGAGCAGCCCGTGGAGGTTCTTTTTTCGGTGGGGCTAGTCGCTTGCGGAGAGCTTGAGCGTATGGACGAGTTAGTAAGAGCTTGACACGGCGAGTTTAACGTGGTTCAGGCTGCCGGAGCGTAAAACCCTACGTCCACGGCGAGCTATGGAGCTCGCTGTATTGCTTGCTGCCCAGAACCGGAGTCCTGAGCTTGGGGATGACTGATGTCTAGCGTATGAGTTGCGAGAGTGCGAACCCAGGGTGCGAATGGCTAGAGTGCGAGCCCTTGCTAACGTTGCCTACCCGAGCCTTTTATAGTCCAAGACTCGGCTGGCTTACACGGGGGGCCAGGGACCTGACAGGTGGTCCCGGGGAGATTGACTGTTATCTACCGTATCTGCAGTTATGCCGGTAGTTTTCTCAGAAGAAGACTTCTGAGTCTTCGTCTTGTAGCCCTGCCCATGCCGCATGCTAGTCGTAGTGGTTGATGACGGCGGGGGCGGCATGGGATGTCTTGTCGCTGCGTTTATTGGCTGTGTCGAAGTGTTCGGTCGACACTTCCCCCGGGCCTGCACTGGGCAGCCCGCGGAGGTTCTTTTTTTGGCGGGGCTAGACTCCTAGCGGAAAGCTTGCGCAGATGGACGAGTTAGGGAGAGCTTGACACGGCGAGTTTTACATGGTTCCGGCCGCCGGAGCGTAAAACCCTACGTCCACGGCGAGCTATGGAGCTCGCTGTATTGCTTGCTGCTCAGGGCCGGGGGCCTGAGCTTGGGGGTGAGTTACAGCTTGAGAGTGTATGGCTAGCGTATGAGTTGCAAAATGCGAACCCTTGCTATCGTCGCCTACCCAAGCCTTTTATAGTCCAAGACTCGGGTGGCTTACAAGGGGGGCCAGGACCCGACAGGTGGTCCCGGGGAGATTGACTGATATCTACCGTATCTGCAGTTATGCCGGTAGTTGTCTCTGCCGAAGGCTTCTGAGTCTTCGTCTTGTAGCTCTGTCCATGCCGCCTGCTAGTCGTAGTGGATGATGACGGCGGGGGCGGCCTGGGATGTCTTGTCGCTGCGTTTATTGGCTGGCAGGCTCTGACACTGCACGCCGGTCTGTGATGCGACTGGGCGCAACGGCACCTGACAGAGGCGTGCTCTGCATCTCCGTGTCTTGGGAAGGCGCGGGCCTTGAATACCTTGTACGGGCAAGGTATGGGGCGTCTTTACGCCCGTTGCCTATCGCTCGGGGGCAGGCAGCGCCGTTCTGCTGGCCACATGGCGGGCCCGGAGCCCTCCTCAGAAGAGAGGGGGGGCCAGCCCCGCAGGACACGTGGAGCCTTCGGACCTCTCCCCGCGGAGGGGGAGGTTCGTCTTCAGTTGGCCACGTGGCGAGCCCGGAGCTCCTCTCTGAGGAGGGGGAGGTCCGGCCTCTCTGGACACGCGGCACCTTCGGACCTCTCTCCCGCGGAGGGGGAGGTCCGGCTTCTGTATGCCACGTGGTGGGCCCGGAGCTCTCCTCTGAGGAGAGGGAGGTCCGGCCCCGCTGGACGCGTGGCGCCTTCGGAGCTCTCACTGCGGAGAAGGGCGAGATCCTTAGGCATTTTCCCCTGTGCGCGGGAGTATCCCATATCGAGGGTACCGACAGTGGCCCCCGGGCCCATCTCGGGGGAGATAGCGAGCCCGAGGTGGGACCTTCGTCTCTTCTGATCCGCGCACTTTCTTGTCTTGAGTACTCCCTGTTCTGGCAGGGTCTTAACGGCTTCGGTGTTCAGCCTCTTAGGAGAGGGTGAAGCCTGGCATCGGAGCTCGGCCCGGCTGTGGGGGCGGAGGTTCGGAAGTCATCGGAGCTCAGGCCAGCGAAGGGCGTGAGGTCCGGCATCAGCGCTCGCCTCTGAAAGGAGGGCAAGGGCTGGACTCGTAGCTCGGTCTGGCTGTGGAGGCGGAGTCCGGAAGTCATCGGAGCTCAGGCCAACGAAGGTCGTGAGGTCCGGCATTAGCGCTCGCCTCTGAAAGGAGGGCGAGGGCTGGCCTCGGAGCTCGGCCCAGCTGTGGGGGCGGAGTCCGGCACTGCTCAGTGGTCCCTCCTTTCCTATCCCTTAGTCTCATTTGGCTTATTGTCCCAGGGCGAAATACGGGGTTTGGGTAATCCAGTGCACTTGGTCCCGGAGGTCTGGCCCCAGCCCCAGTCAGGGTGTAACCGCCCGGCCCCCTGGTACTCAGACCGTAGCGCCGGGAGGCAGAGTGCGCATGCTTTAGGTGCAAGACCGGACAAAGCAAGGCTCCTGACCCCCCGTTCTAGCGTAGGTCTTTTCTCGGAGGAGACCAACTGGCGGTGCAGTACCCTTATATGGGGAGATCCAAAAGGCCACCGGGCCTCTGGCAGGTACCCCAAGCACTACCGCCTTCGGCAGGACGGCAAATATCGTCTATGCATGAGAGCCGGAAAGAGGAGCCGAGTGTACAATGCATGCACACTGTCTAGAGCGTGGGGAGGTGTTCATATAAATTAATGCGAAATTTAAATAAACACCTATGTAAGCATGGTCAACTTACTGGGTAGCGTCGGAGCGCCTGTCTTCACGCAGAGCGGGTCATGCGTGGCTTCGTCGTACGCCAGACACGGGGGGACCCCCATGGCTATATCAGGGGGAAGCATGGCTTCGGCCCCGCATACCATGTGGAAGGGTAGTTCCCGTGACCCGGCCCTGGGAAGTCCGGCTGGCCCTCGACATGGAGGAGCTGGTATCCCCCGACGGCTATGGGTGTGCGTCTGCACCGGTTGTGTGGGTCTGCTTGGCGTGGACCTGGCACGCATTGCCTCCCTAACCGGTTTGACGGCGTCCAGGTGGCTCTCGGTCAGTAGGAGCCATGCCGGGTGGCTTAACCGACCAACGTGTGGGACGATGAGCGTTCCCAGCACTCGCCTCCTTGGACTACTGCGAGCTAATCGCAGCCTTCCTCCTGGGTTATGCACCGCAATAGGATGTCGTGGCGCCACGCCAGTAAAGATACCAGCGCGTAGCACTTAGCCATCCGCGCCACCCGTTCAGCGGATGCACGTTCATCAGGAAGGATGTCCTTCAAGGAGTCCCGGACCTCCGTGGTCCATGCATCGGGACTACTTGAGCTTCTGGATCTTGAGCGCTGGGTTGCACGGAGTCCCCAGTGACTCTTACGATCCTTTGGCGGCATCCAGGGCCACCGGGACTGCCTAGCTTCGAGGCACTGGTTCAGCCCCCTTCGCCCGGCTCGGCGGGCCGGGCTGTGGACTGCAGCAACGTCCTCTCGAAGACTCCTTCGTGCGCAGGGGCTCCGATGGAGGCTTTCGTTGAGAGGTCGTCAGCTGCGGCCGTGCAAGCGCGCGGTGCATGGCGCAGGTCCAAGGCGAGGAATTCTTTCTCCAACATCTGCACGTGAAGCAGATAAGCAGCTAGCTGTGGGTCATTGCAGGGACATTCACCCTTAACTTGCTTGATAACTAGCTGGGAGTCGCCCTGCGCCAACAACTGGCGAGCGCCCAGAGACAGGACTGTCTTTTAGGCCAAAGATGAGTGCTTCATACTCTGCCAAGTTGTTGGTTGCCTTGGAATTGAGACGCACCATGTACCCAGACTGCTCCCCCGATGGCATGAGAAGCAGTACACCGGCACCGGCCCCCTGCTTTCGTGAGGAGCCGTCGAAGAAGAGCGTC
Source organism: Neostapfia colusana (assembly GCA_030760725.1). Classification (NCBI taxonomy): domain Eukaryota; kingdom Viridiplantae; phylum Streptophyta; class Magnoliopsida; order Poales; family Poaceae; genus Neostapfia; species Neostapfia colusana. Next base: position 81,126,250 of record JASWHV010000008.1, on the reverse strand, counting down.
CAGTGAGGCCCGGTGAAGACCGGAGCTCGGTACTTTGGTTCACCGTCTTCGCGGCCCCATGGGTCAGCCTTCGTTGGCGTCCACTCAGCCACGAAGTCAGCCAGTGTTTGGCTCTTGGCTGTCTGACGTGGTCGGGAGCTCAGCTTGAACTCCGCCGTCTTCAGGCTGTCTTCCGGCTTCGGAAGCTGGCAGTGAGTGCCAGCTCCGCCCTCCGGCTGCTCTGGCGCACTTGTCCGCCAGGCTGAAGAGCTCGGAGGCATCGCAGACCTCTCTGGTTGCAAGCCTCTCAAGCATCTTCTTGTCCTGGACACTGTCGATGTGCCGCCACCACAGAAGCACTTTGAATATGCGGAATGGTATTGCGTACCTGGGAGAACCGCTAGATGAAGGAGCGCAGCGACTCCCCAGGTTGTTGCTTGATGGCTTGGAGGTCAAGCTCCGTGCCGGGACGGGTGTAGGAGCTGCCGAAGTTGGCGATGAACTGCCGGCAGAGCTCTCCCCAGGAAGTTATGGAACCCTGAGGGAGGTTCATTAGCCAAGACCGGGCTGGGCCGGTCAAGGCGACGGGGAAGTAGTTTGGCCATGACAGCCTTATCCCCTCCTGCGGCAAGTACGGCGGTGGAGTGGATCTGGAGGAACCCCGCCCGGTTGACGCTGCCGTCGTACTTCCCGGGCAGGTGCGGCCGAAACTTGCGAGGCCACCTCGTGAAGCGGAGGTGGGGCTCCAGGGCCGTACATCCTGCCCCTGTTGCTGCAGGTGTTGGTGCCGCGAACGCTTGGTTCGCCGCTGGCACAGTGTACCCCGGTATGGGCAAGGCTGCGCCATAGACTGGGGGCGCCGTTTGCAGGACATATGGCTGTGGCATATGCTGCGTGGCGTATGTCTGGGGCAGAGTTCGCGTGGCAAAAGTCTGCGCCTCAGGCAGGGTTGAGGCAGTCGTCATGCTGACGCCGGCCTCTTGGCTGCGACGCCTTTCTCGTCGGCACTCGAGGAACACTCGGGCATCTTGGCCCAGGTGGCATCGTTCCAGCTCAGTCCTCAGGTCCGTTGACGGAAGCCTGGTGGAGCTGGAATCCGCCGTCTGTCCGTCAACCGTTGGCGTGCGCGTCAGCGACACAGCCGGTTGGCCGGAGCGTCGTCCCCGCCGAAGTCAAGGGTTTGCGGCGGCGACGACGAGACGGTCTACCTTGCGAATCCACTGCTGGGTCGCTGCCTGAGGCGCGTCCCCAGCAGGCGGATTGTGCAGTAGCGCTCTTGTTGCGGCTAGCGCACCCCTGCCGGGTACGCCCAGCGCTACTGAAGACCTGACGCTGGTTGGAGCCTGCATTGCCGGGGTCGGCGTTGCCAGAGCCGGTTGCTGGCTCCCAGTGCAGGTACTGGTGCCGCGAACGTTTGGTTGCGCATCGCACAGTGTACCCCGGTATGGGCAAGGTTGCGCCATAGGCCGGGGACGCTGCTTGCAGAGCACATGGTTGTGGCTTATGCTGTGCGGCGTACGCCTGGGGCAGAGCTCGCGTAGTGAAGGTCTGCCCTCCAGGCTGGGTCGAGGCCGACGTCATGTTGTCGCCAGCCTCTTGAGTGCGACGCCTTTCTCGACGTTGCTCGAGGAACACTCGGGCATCTTGGACCAAGTGGCACCGTTCCAGCTCTGTCCTCAGGTCCGTCAACGGAAGCCTGGTGGAGCTGGAGTCCGCCGTCTGCTCGCCAACCATTGGCGTGCGCATCAGCGACACAGCCGGTTGGCCGGAGCGTCGTCCCCGCCAAAGTCGAGGGTTTGCGGCGGCGACGACGAGACGGTCTATCTCGCGAATCCACTGCTGGGTCGCTTCTTGAGGCGCGTCCCCAGCAGGCGGATTGTGCAGTAGCGCTCTTGCTGCGGCTGGCGCACCCCCGCCGGGTACGCCCAGCGCTATTGAAGACCTGACGCTGGTTGGAGCCTGCATTGCCGGGGTCGGCGCTGCCAGAGCCGGTTGCTGGCTCCCAGTGCAGGTACTGGTGCCGCGAACGCTTGGTTGCGCCTGACACAGTGTATCCCGGTATGGGCAAGGTTGCGCCATAGGCCGGGGACGCCGCTTGCAGAGCACATGGTTGTGGCTTATGCTGCGCGGCGTACGCCTGGGGCAGAGCTCGCGTGGCGAAGGTCTGCCCTTCAGGCTGGGTCGAGGCCGACGTCATGTTGTCGCCAGCCTGTTGGGTGCGACGCCTTTCTCGACGTCGCTCGAGGAACACTCGGGCATCTTGGCCCAAGTGGCATCGCTCTAGCTCTGCCCTCAGGTCCGTCGACGGAAACCTGGTGGAGCTGGGGTCCGCCGTCTGCCCGTCAACCGTTGGTGTGCGCGTTAGCGACACAGCCGGTTGACCGGAGCGTCGTCCCTGCCGAAGTCGAGGGTTCACGGCGGCGACGACAAGGCGGTCCACCTCGCGGACCCACTGCTGGGTCGCTGAATGGGTTGCATCCCCAGCAGGTGGGTTGCGCAGTATTGCTCTTGCTGCAGCTAGCGCACCCCCATGGTGCACGCCCAGCGCTGCAGAAGATCTCACACTGGTCGGAGCCTGCATCGCCGGAGTCGGCATTGCCGGAGTCGGCTGCTGGCTACCAGCTTGTGCCGACACACTCCGTCCTGAGTGTGTCGACATGTACTCCCCACTGGTCACGGTTCGTCGTGAACGCGGGGGAGGAGAGTTTGCCGCTGAAGGAAGCTTGGTCATCTTCGTCGGTGGAAACTCGTCGCGCTAGGAGAAAAGCCCCCTTCCTGGCGCGCCAAATGTCGAAGTGTTCAGTCGACACTTCCCCCAGGCCTGCACTGGGCAGCCCGCGGAGGTTCTTTTTTCGGCGGGGCTAGACTCCTAGCGGAAAGCTTGCGCAGATGGACGAGTTAGGGAGAGCTTGACACGGTGAGTTTTACGTGGTTCAGGCCGCCGGAGCGTAAAACCCTACGTCCACGGCGAGCTATGGAGCTCGCTGTATTGCTTGCTGCTCAGGGCCGGGGGCCTGAGCTTGGGGGTGAGTTACAGCTTGAGAGTGTATGGCTAGCGTATGAGTTGCAAAATGCGAACCCTTGCTATCGTCGCCTACCCAAGCCTTTTATAGTCCAAGACTCGGGTGGCTTACAAGGGGGGCCGGGACCCGACAGGTGGTCCCGGGGAGATTGACTGATATCTACCGTATCTGCAGTTATGCCGGTAGTTGTCTCTGCCGAAGGCTTCTGAGTCTTCGTCTTGTAGCTCTGTCCATGCCACCTGCTAGTCGTAGTGGATGATGACGGCGGGAGCGGCATGGGATGTCTTGTCGCTGCGTTTATTGGCTGGCAGGCTCTGACACTGCGCGCCAGTCTGTGATGCGACTGGGTGCAACGGCACCTGACAGAGGCGTGCTCTGCGTCTCCGCGTCTTGGGAAGGCGCGGGCCTTGAATACCTTGTACGGGCAAGGTATGGGGCGTCTTTACGCCCGTTGCCTATCGCTCGGGGGCAGGCAGCGCCGTTCTGCTGGCCACGTGGCGGGCCCGGAGCCCTCCTCAGAAGAGAGGGGGGTCCGGCCCCGCAGGACACGTGGAGCCTTCGGACCTCTCCCCGCGGAGGGGGAGGTTCGGCTTCTGTTGGCCACGTGGCGAGCCCGGAGCTCCTCTCTGAGGAGGGGGAGGTCCGGCCTCTCTGGACACGCGGCACCTTCGGACCTCTCTCCCGCGGAGGGGGAGGTCCGGCTTCTGTATGCCACGTGGTGGGCCCGGAGCTCTCCTCTGAGGAGAGGGAGGTCCATCCCCGCTGGACGCGTGGCGCCTTCGGAGCTCTCCCTACGGAGAAGGGCGAGATCCTTAGGCATTTTCCCCTGTGCGCGGGGGTATCCCATATCGAGGGTACCGACAGGCTGGCAGGCTCTGACACCGCGTGCCAGTCTGTGATGCGACTGGGCGCAACGGCACATGACAGAGGCGTGCTCCGCGTCTCCGTGTCTTGGGAAGACGCGGGCCTTGAATACCTTGTACGGGCAAGGTATGGGGCGTCTTTATGCCCACTGCCTACCGCTCGGGGGCAGGCAGCGTTCTTCTGCTAGACACATGGTGGGCCCGGAGCCCCCTTCAGAGGAGAGGGGGGTCCGGCCCCGCAGGACACGTGGAGCCTTCGGACCTCTCCCCACGGAGGGGGAGGTCCGGCTTCTGTCAGCCACGTGGCGAGCCCGGAGCTCCCCTCTGAGGAGAGGGAGGTTCGGCCCCGCTGGACACGTGGCTCCTTCGGACCTCTCTCCCGCGGAGGGGGAGATCCGGCTTCTGCAGGCCACGTGGCGAGCCCGGACCTCTCCTCTGAGGAGAGGGAGGTCCGGCCCCGCCAGACGCGTGGCGCCTTCGGAGCTCTCCCTGCGGAGAAGGGCGAGTTCCTTAGGCATTTTCCCCTGTGCGCGGGGGTATCCCATATCACTGGTACCGACAGTGGCCCCTGGGCCCATCTCGGGGGAGATAGCGAGCCCAAGGTGGGACCTCCGTCTCTTCTGATCCGCGCACTTTCTCTAAGTCCCGCATTGACCGCTGCCGGAGCACGAACGACCGCGGGATCGTGGGAGCGTGCGCCCACTTGATGGTTGCTTTTACTGCGGCGGTTCCCAAGGCTGCCATTCCTGTACGCCGCAGCGCTTTCTTCCGGAACCGCCAAAGCGCCTTGCCGGCTTGTCTTCTGGGGCGACTGACTCCTCGACATCTGTTTGGCGGCTTGGGTCCATCTGTCATTGGTGCTCGGTCTTGGAGCCGAAGCGGTTGCCGATGCAGCGTATTCGAAGAGTTTCGAATCGCTTGGAATTGCACCCGGGAAGTTTTTAGAGGGGATCTTACCCACATTGTGGCTTCCCTTCGCACCCCCCAGCGCTTTTTCTTGGACTCTTGTGCCTTTGTCTTCTTGCCTTTGAGTCCTCCCTCGTCATGGCCTCCAACCCGCCACCAGAGAAGAAGCGCGCTCGATCTCCTCCAGCGGCGGCGTCTGTGCCAAGTCGGGAACCTGGGGTGCCTGGCACTCCTTCCGGTGGCGACTCAAAGAGGCCCTGGGCTGATGCGTTGAGGGGAGCTTCTGGGGCGTCCCCTGTTCCGCCAGTTCAAGCGACTGCGGAGCGGCCGTCAGTGACGGCGGCGGGCTCTCGGAGTCCTACCCCGGCTCGGAAGTCGGGGTTCAGAGCCCGCTGGAGTGTCCGCGCTTCCCGGCCATCTCTGACTGGCGGGGAGTCTGTGCCGTTGCGCTCGGAAACCGGGACAGCTGCCGTGGCCCCCATGCCAGCGCGAGCTTCTCCTGTTCCGGTGTGCCCGGACTCCGCGGCGGCGTCATCTCTTCCTGCCGAGACGGCCGCCGCGGCCCCCAGGCCAGCGCAGGTCGACCCTGCACCAGGCGGCCCGGCCTTTATTCCAGCGCCGCCTTTCCCGGCTCGCCCCTCTTCACAGGTCAAGAAGCCAGAAGCTAAAGAGAGTCCGGCAGGTCCGGCTGCCAGAGCCCCGGCGCCAGCTTCTCCTGACCGGCGTCTCGTCTCGGTCGCTGGTGCATCGACTCCTCTTGAGGACGAGGTTATGGAGGAGGTCGGGGGAACTGCCCTGGCCTCTGCTGCTCCATTGCCCCTAGTGGATGCCTTTGCACTTGCCGAGATGAGCGTCCGGCAGGTCTTGGCTGCACTAGGTCGCGAGCGGGAGGAGTATACAGTTGAACGGGATCGCCTCCTCACCTGGGAGAACCTTTTGCGGGAGCGGACCGCGAAGGTCAAGAGCGAGCTCGACTCCAGGCAGGAGTTGCTCGACTTCAGGGAAGTGCTCCTCGACCGGCTGAAGCGGTCTGTCGACCGCATGGACGCTGAATCGCGGCGGATCAACAGGGAGGCCCTGGAGGCACACGCCCGGGCCGAGGAGAGCCTCTCTGCCGCTAAGGAGATACGGCAGCTGTTGGAGCGCCGTAAACTCGCCGTTGAGGAACGGGAGCGTTCCACGGTAGCTGAGAAGGAGAGGGTCGCTGCGCAGCTGGCGGTGGGTGAGGATGACCTTCGAGCTCGGATCGAGGAGCTAGAGATTCAGAAGGCAGACCTCGACATGAGGGAGGAACAGGTCTCCCGCGAACGCCGGGCAGTCCTGGATCGGGAGTTGTCCGCCGACTTCAAGGCTTCTAAGTTGGAGCGGCTCGCCAAGACTCTCCACCATCGGGAAAGTTCCCTGGCGGCCAAGGAGAAGGAATTCTCCGAGAGAAACCTAGAGGCCCTGCAGGCAGCCCGCCGCGAGGTGGAGGAGCTCTCGGCCTTGCGGTCCTCCGAGGCGCATGCGGTCTCAAGCTTCGTTGATCGAGCGGGGTCCGCCCGATCCCTCTTGGCTTCAGTCCGGTGAGGGCAGCGGCTCCTGCGTTGAAGGTGGCGGAGGTGATCCCCACGCTGGAGTCGATCGGCGCCAAGCTGGACAGACTAGACTCGGTGGTCGCCAGCGAGCTTGAGGCCGAGGGACGCGGCCTGGCCTTAGAGGTCGCCTCACATGTGCTGGCATGCTTCAAGAGCCGCGACCCTTCTTTCTCCCTGGAGCCAGCGAGAGAGGGCCCAGCCGCGGAGCGGGAGGAAGCTGCAAGGGCTGAAGTCGAGGATGTGGCCGCCCTTGTAGCCGCTTGGTTCTGGCGTGAGCCGGGGGGTCCCTAGGACCTGTTTCTCCCTTTTTATCGAGTCTGTAGTCCAGCTCATGGAGCCTCGCATAAATAGACTCTCTTGGATGTTTGTGTCTGTGATGCCTTTTCTCTCCTTCTTGGCTTTGCCTGACTGAGTCCTTAGCTCCGCAAGGTACTCAGAGGCCTTCTCCAATCTCGGAGCCCTGCACAGACACCTTCCCCGGGTCCTAACTGTGTTAGGGGCCCCCGGGGGTCTCCGGATCTCGCCCTATGGGGAGGTCCAGATCTGCCTGCCACGTGGTTGGTCCGGAGCCCCTCTTGAGGAGGCAGGAGCTCTGGTCCTGCTGGACACGTAGGGCTTCCGGAGCCCCCCCCCCCCCCCCACCGAGGGGGAGGTCCGGTTTCCGCCTGCCACGTGGCGAGTCCGGAGCCCCCCTCATGGGAGGCGGGAGCTCCGGGCCCGCTGGACACGTGGGTCCTTCAGGCCTCACCCCTGCTGAAGGGGCAGGACCCGGTCCTTCCAGTCCAAGGTCGGAGTAGTTGGTAGCTCCTTTCCCCCCGCTTCGTGCAGTCCCCGTTGCTGTAACCTGGAGATCCTGCACACAGGCAGAGGAAACGTAATTCTCCTCGGGGGGGTCCTCCCCTCCCGTCTCCTAGTCTTATTCGGCTTACGATCCTGATCCGTTATACGGGGCTTGGGCAATTCTGTGCTCGAGGCGCCGGAGCTCCGGCTCCCTCCGAGATCCGGGTACGGTCGTCCGATCCCTAGTACCGGGCCGTGCGCTGGGGAAGCAGAGTGCACGTGCTTTGGGGACCAGGCAAAGCGGTTGTACTCCCCTGTACCTCCGGAGGGCAGGATGCGCACGCTTTGGGCACGGAGCCGGCTAAGTGGGATACGCACCCTGGATCCCCCATGCACAATGCAGGCCTTTCCTGGAGGTGACCAACTGGCACCGCAACACCTGACTGGGGGAGGCCCGAGAGACTCACTCGGCCATCGGCAGGTGCCTCAAGCGCGACCGCCCTCGGTAGGATAGCGAATGCTGACTATGGATGAGCGCGGGAGAGAGGGAGCTAGATGTACGATGAGCATACATAGATAGTGCAATCATAAAAATTAATGCATAATTTAAATGAGCGCATGAGAGAGAGCAAAGTAGAACAAGTTTCTGTGTTCATGCCCATAGGTGGAATTCTGGCTGTACATGGAGGCAATGATCCGCCTCGTCTACAAGGGAAGCAAGACTCTACGCGCTTAGGGTCGGAACCAGGCTAAGCTGGACGTAGTCCTGTACCGTCCCTTGGGACTTAGCTGCCCCAATCGCTGTTCCTAAATTCTATGGGATTTATTACAGAAGGGAATGACCCTGTTCTACTAATGCTCGGGGAGTAGGACTTACAGTGTTGTTCCATGCCAAGGGTTTTGGGAACGGATACCACACTCGGTTGAAAGGCATGTGTACCTGGGGCGGCAGCTTTTGTGATTCGGAAGGGACCATCCCGGCTTGGGGAGAGTTTATAGGTCCTTCTCAGGAAAGTGCGAGCCGCGACACCAAGTTGCCCTTCTGCAGGTCTCTGACGCGTTTGGTTCTTTGGCGGTAGTGCTAGAGCAGCAGCCGAGACCGTGCGTTGTGGGGTGTTACGTGCAGCCGAGTCTCGTCGACGAGGTTGTCATCTTAACGCTGAATCAGGTCCTGCGCGGCTTCTCCTGGGCGCCCCCGGGGAGTTCTCCCCTTCTGGCTAAGGCTTTCAAGGGGTAGGTGGACCCGGGCTCGTCTTGGAAGACCCAAGGCGCCTTCCCCTTCTGGCAAGGCCTTCAAGGGGTTGACAGACCTTGGGCGGCTCCCGGGAGGTATGACCGAGGCACGGAGGCGTGCTGTCGGGTGAGGCTGGCCCGACTTTGCACCATTGTGATTGGTGCTTGGGCTGCTGCAACCACTTGGGGCTTCTCCAAGGTTGACGCCGCAGCAGTGCAGCCTCCACTGACCTGGGACGGCAGCCACAGCCGCCTACCGTCCCGGACCGTCACCATCGGAGCTGGAGTCCTCACCGTTATGCACTGTCTTTATGACACGCTGAGGCTCCTGAAACCCCACCTGGTGGGCGGCGCTGACTGGAGCGTCGACTTTCTGCTTGCCATCCCTCTGAGGGTGGAGCGGTGCTTCAGCTCTCTGCTGCCTTCCTTTGCGGAAGCGCTCTGCGAGCCTCTGGATATCTCAGCACTCGGCGGAAGTATGGTTGCCGGCGCCATGCACGGGGCATAGCCCGCCCTGGTCACTATCTGGGGCTGGTGACTGCCGCTGCCTTTTGTCGGGGCGTGGCCCCCGAGCTCCACTAGTCGTCGCGGCTCGGCGACGGGAGCCATGGACGATGACTTCATCTTGCCACTGCCCCGGTTCTTGGCCTTCTTGCCACCTCCATAGGCAGCAGCGCCGGACCCGAGCTGTCCTACTGACTCGGAGGTCGGCAGAGAGTGCCAGTTCCGCCCTTCAGCTGCTCTGGCGCATTTGTCCGCCAGGCTGAATAGCTCAGAGACGTCGCGGACCTCTCTGGTCGCGAGCTTCTCAAGCATTTTCTTGTCCCGGACACCCTGCCAGAACGCCACCACCACAGAAGCACTTTGAATATGCGGGATGGTGTTGCGTACCTGGGAGAACCGCTGGATGAAAGAACGCAGCGACTCCCCAGGTTGTTGCTTGATGGCGTGGAGGTCAAGCTCCGTGCCGGGACGGGTGTAGGAGCTGCCGAAGCTGGCGATGAACTGCCGCCAGAGCTCTCCCCAGGAAGTTATGGAACCCTGAGGGAGATTCATGAGCCAAGACCGGGCTGGGCCGGTCAAGGCGACGGGGAAGTAGTTGGCCATGACAGCCTCATCCCCTCCTGCTGCAAGTACGGCGGTGGAGTAGATCTGGAGGAACTCTGCTGGGTTAACGCTGCCGTCGTATTTTTCGGGCAGGTGCGGCCGAAACTTGCGCGGCCACCTCACGAAGCGAAGGTGGGGTGCAAGGGCCGCACATCCTGCCCCTGTTGCCGCAGGTATTGGTGCCGCGAATGCTTGGTTCGCACCTGGCACAGTGTACCCCGCTATGGGCAAGGCTGCTCCATAGACCGGGGACGCCGCTTGCAGGGCATATGGTTGTGGCATATGCTGCGCGGCGTACGCCTGGGGCAGAGCTCGTGTGGCGAAGATATGCCCTTCAGGCTGGGTCGAGGCCGACGTCATGCTGTCGCCAGCCTCTTGGGTGCGGCGCCTTTCTCGACGTCGCTCGAGGAACACTCGGGCATCTTGGCCCAAGTGGCATCGCTCCAGCTCTGCCCTCAGGTCTGTCGATGGAAACCTGGTGGTGCTGGAGTCCGCCGTCTGCCCGTCAACCATTGGCGTGCGCGTCAGCGACACAGCCGGTTGGCCGGGGCGTCGCACTTGCCGAAACCGAGGGTTTGCTGCGGCGATGACGAGGCAGTCCACCTCACGGGCCCACTGCCGGGTCGCTGAGTGGGGCGCATCCCCAGCAGGTGGGTTGCACAGTAGCGCACCCCCATGGTGTACGCTCAGCGCTGCAGAATATCTCACGCTGATCGGAGCCTGCCTTGCCGGAGTCGGCTGCGGGCTACCAGCTTGTGCCGACACACTCCGTCCTGAGTGCGTCGACATGTACTCCCTGCTGGTCACGGTTCGCCGTGAACGCGGGGGGGGGGGGGGGGGGGGAGAGTTTGCCGCTGAAGGAAGCTTGGTCATCTTTGTCGGCGGAAACTCGTCACGCAAGGGAAAACCCCCCTCTGAGGAGAGGGAGGTCTGGCCCACCTCTCTCCCGCGGAGGGGGAGGTCCGGCTTCTGCAGGCCACGTGGCGAGCCCGGACCTCTCCTCTGAGGAGAGGGAGGTCCGGCCCCGCCGGACGCGTGGCGCCTTCGGAGCTCTCCCTGCGGAGAAGGGCGAGTTCCTTAGGCATTTTCCCCTGTGCGCGGGGGCACCCCATATCGCGGGTACCGACAGTGATGAAGCTGGAGGCCATATGTCTCCAGCAGGGTCACGAAGAAGGAGGAGATCGGCGGGACGAACCCCGCCAAGGTGTAGGCGGTGAAGAATACGGTTTCCCCCCCTCTCCAGACACAGAGGGAGATATCCCCACCGAAGGCAACACCGCTCCTCCTCAGAGTGTCATCCCAGCAGCTTGCACATCTCCCCCAGGTCTTTCGTCCGGGCAATGCACGGCGGAGGCAAGCAGGAAGCCATCGGCGATGAAGGCGCAAGTTCTTGGGAGACGACGGCACAAGAGCTTGGGAGACGAGGATGGCTCGGGCGCAAGGAAGTTTGCAAAGGGAACCCTGCGATGCAGATGGGATCCTCTTATAAACTTCCCAGAAGCGATTCGAAGTGATTCGAAACGCTTCGTATCTGCGGCTAGGGGCAGACGCCCCAGGTCCAAGCCCCAGATTCCATGACAAGCGGGCCCAAGCCGATCTGCAGAAGCGATGGACCGGGCAGTCAGCCCCCAGGTGGAGAACCCGGCGGTTCCTGACAAGGTGCTGTGACGTGCGCTGTGACGTGCAGTAGTGGCAGCCTTGGGAACCGCCGCAGTAAAAGCAGCCATCAAGCAGGGCTCGCGCCCCCACAATTCCACGACCGTTCGTGCTCCAGCAACGGCCAAAGGGAGTCTCCAAGAAGGTGCGTGGGGTAGAAGAGATGGAGGCCCCACCTCGGGCTCGTTATCTCCCCCGAGATGGGCCCGGGGGCCACTGTCGGTACCCTCAATATGGGATACCCCCGCGCACAGGGGAAAATCGTCTAAGGACTTCACCCCCTCCGCAGGGCCGAACTCCAAGGGCACCCGAGCCGGACCTCCCATCTCCGCGGGGAGAGCTTTGAAGGCTCCACGTGTCCAGCGGGACCGTGTAACACCCCAAATTTTGATTCAAAACTCTAAACCATGTTCAGAGGGGAATTTAAAAATTTTTGGACGTGTTGCATGTTTTGCAAAAATTCAAATTCAAACTGGAATTCAAATTATACCCAAAACAGAAAAGAAATGGAAAAAGAAAAAGGAAAACGGGAAAAAACTGGCCAGTGGGCCGAAACCGCCAGCCGGCCCAGCAACTCCCGCGCCAGCCCGCCCCCACGCGCGCCGCGCTGCCCCTCGCTGACGGGTGGGACCCACATGTCATCCCTAACCCCGCGACCCCGGACTCTCTCCCGCGCGCGCGATCGCAACCGATCGGGAAACCGCGTCCCGCTGCCGAATTCCGGTCCCAGAGGACTCCAACTCGATCACAACAGACCCACCGCCCTCCCCCGGCTATAAAAACCCCCGATCCGATCAGTTTTTCCCACGCGATCGCCGATTTTCACTCCGGTGAGCACCGAGACTTCGCCGGTGAATTCTGGCCGATCTAAGCTCGGAAACTCTGATCTAACTCGCTGGTTTTGATCCACCGCCTCCGGGGAACTTTGCAGGTGCAGAAAACTCGGAAAGTTACGGTGTAAACGCAGCGCCGACGAGCTTCGCCGTGGTTTTGCCTCGGACCTCGCCGCCGAGCACATTCCAGCACCCCCGAGCTCGAGAAAACCCCCGAGGTGAGATCCCTGACCTCCCCTCTACCGATCTAGGCCATAAGATCACAGTTCTAGGCAGAATTCTCGAGGATCCGAAACTTTCCGGCGAGATCGCCGCTTCCCGCCGCCGTGCGCCGCCGGCAGCGCCGCCCGCGTTCGATCAGAGCGACGTGGCCGCATGTGCGCCGTTTATTTTAAATCGCACGGTAGACTTTAAAACCCCGCGTACCGGTTCGATCTTATAATCTCAGCCGTCAGTTTAAAATCGGACGGACCACGTCAGCCCCGCATTATAAAGTCTGGAATTCTTACGTGCTACCCCCTGGGGTTCTCTGGAATTGAGAGCTAGCCCCGGAAATTTCAGATCTAGCCCCTGGAACTCCAGAAAATCATGTAAATCCATTTAAAAATCAGTTTTAACCCCTGGACTTAATAGAAATTAGGAAAAACACCTCTGTTAAGTGTAGCTAGACCCCTGGAAATTATGAAAATAATATTATAGACCCTGTGATGGGTGAGTTTACTTTTTAAACCCTGTTTAGTATTTAATTTACAAAATTGAATATGTAACTAGTGTTTAAAAATTAAAAAGGGGACAAACATAATTGTCAAAATTTATTAAAAACTTTCTCAGTACTTAGAAAACTTTGGAGTGAGATAAAAATATATTTTTGGGCTGAAATAAATCTGTTTTATCTATTATTCACATTTATTAGTATAGGGACACATTTTTAAGTAAAGAATAGTTAAAGAAAAATAGGGAAAATAATTATGAAATAGTATACATCATAAGCCATGGTCAAAATATGATTTTAAATTATTTAGGACCAGAACCTAATCTGTTTAGGTGATGTGTATTATTAATTTAATAATAAAATACACAATTATGCATAGGAATATAAAACTGAAAATATAGCAACTAGTAAATGGTAAATGGAGTTTCTAAAATACCAAGAATTCAGTTTAGGGTTGATAGAAGTTGTGAAGGCACATTGTATGCAAGTATAAATGTGGACACCAAAAATAGGAATCATATATATACATGGTTAAAAGTGCATGCAAGCCACAACTTAACACACATAAAGTAACCACAACACATATAATGGTAAAGAACTTAAACCACGTAAAAGAAATGAGATTGAACATATTTCAATTCAACAAATTCTGATTGTTTCATTATCAAATGCAAGGGATGTGGGAAATATGAATGTATGGTTTGTATGAAGTGTAAGTGTGAATTATGTCTTATGGATTGTTGTTTTTCTTTTGCTATGTGTGATGGTATGAAGTAGAACCTGTTCAAGAACAAGTTATTCATTTCCAAGACCAGGAATACCAATTTCAAGAGCAGCAAGAAGGAGGCAAGTGTCCTTGACCACTTTGATCCTATGCTAGGATGTGTAGATAGAATTATTTGCATTGTCAAGTTAATTATGAAACCCATGCTAGGAAGTTTCCCTAGAATTGCATTACCTTGTTTCCTTGAAGCTTGGGTTGGGATTTATTTTGTCATGTCATTTATATACATGCATATGCTTAGCCATGCTTAGAATGGAATATTTGGGATATGAGATCATCAGTTTATATTACCATACTCTTGAATGAGACATTGTGAGTTATGTAGAGGTAGTGATCAAGGCAAGTTGGATGTTTTGGTTGTGTGCTGGGTGCACGAGACTTGGGTTTGTGTTTAGTACTTGCCTGGATCCTAAGGACCGGTTCATGGAGCATGTAACCCGGCTTTACAGTGCCAACCACATGCTGAGATGGGGCAGCTTGGCCAATTAATTAGGTGTATCCCCGGCGTAGTATGGGTGTGTTGGATGGTGCGGGGAGTAGGTGTCAGCTGGACTACCATATGAACCGCAAGGCTCAAGAGGGGGCCACTGCAGCGGGGTTGGAGCCTCTTGTATGCTGTTAGGGGTGAAACCTCAGTGGGCCCACGCTCGTCGGGAATCCCTTTGTAAAGGCTTCGTAGTGATCTCTTGGCCACACACCTGGGAAGTGTGAATGTGGATCGTAGCCACTGGCATAATGGAGGTTCTTTTAGTCCACCCGGCAACGGGGGATGAAATCACTACTTGTGGGTACAGTGGTACAAACTCTGCAGAGTAAAAACTGTCTTGACAGCCGTGCTCACGGTTAAGAGCGGCCTGGACTTATTCATGATTAGAGGAGTGAAGGTTTTTGGAAGTTGTGGATGTTAAGCGGGGAGCTTAACATTGGAAATGATGTCATGGTTATTGGATTATGATGATGGGACGGGAGATTGGGACCATTTCACCTGTGTAGTAATGAAGGTGCTTAATAAGCTAAGGTGATAGGTATTAATTGCGTAGTGCTTTAACCATGAGTTCAACCTCTCCTTGTTCTAGCCATGCATGATATAATTTTCCCACACTTGCTGAGTACGATTGGTACTCAACCTTGCATATTTGTTGGTTTATATTGCTGCTCAGGTCAAGATAATGAGGTGGTGTATAATGACCAAGATTTTGGACCCGAGGAAGGCTTTTAGGTTCATGAAGACCCCCGGGCAACGCCTGTGATGGAGCCCTAAATAATAATATTCCGCTGCTAGTTTATTTACTTGTGATGAAGCATTAGTGTCCATTGAGACAATTGCGATGTAAGACTTATTTATATTCGACACCTGGCTTGTAATAAATGATGCTTCACTATTTGTCATCACATGTATGAGAAAATGATCCTGGCATACATGTGATATTCACTTGGTTGTTTCTTCGGAAAAACCGGGTGTGACAGAGGTGGTATCAGAGCCAAGGTTGCCCGTAGGAACGTGGACCTAGGTAGAAATGGACGTATTTAAGGGCCCTATTTTCTTGAAAACTATTTTCCAAGGTGTGGGTGGAAAAGTGTTATTAAAGGAGTCATTTTCTTCATCTTACCCCAACTTTCATTCAAAATAGGATTTTTGTTTGAGATTTTATCTAACCTAATTTTAAATTCTTTTGTTTTAGATGGTTCGCATGATTCGCACCGCTCGTAAGTCCACAGGAGGGAGAGTTCCCGTAGTTGCCCTTGCCGAAAGAGAGGAGAGTCGTCCAGTGACGTACCTTTCCTACGGATTGGCAGTAGGAGATTTGTTGCGCCGTCTTCGACGTATGCTCGAAGCCGCCGGCAATACGGGCAAGCTAATCATCCACTATAACTCCACCAGGACCATCCGTGAGAAGAGGGAAGAATGGAGTTCGGAGATGAGGATTATACACGAGAATCAGCTACTGAAGATCCACCATTCTCCAGCTTGTCGAGCAACACAAGTTGACGCGGAGAGAGATGTCACCTGGGAGGCCATCACTTGCCAGAGTCACATCTATCGTCGCCACTTGGACAAAACTGAGTACATGTACGTCCTCCAACGTGAGAGTGGTACCACGGAGTACAAGTACCCACCGGTGCAGCAAGGGACTTCCCATGAGCACATGGACTTGTGCTTGGAGGATGCTGCTATGCTCAGCACTCGACTGCAGGAGTGTCAACAAGAGCTTCAGGATGTCCGAGACACCCTGAAGGAAACGGAGGCGTTGCTGCGAGCTTGCTTAAAGGCGAGAGAAAGAGGAGATGGGAATGAACTGTGTGTCACCGTGAGTGATCCATGGACTCCTGACTCCCCGGATCGCCGAGCAATCAGGCGTCGTCGCACTTCTCCACCAGCAGCCTCTCCACTCAAAGCCGATTCAGAAGGTAGCCGAAATGAGGAGGAAGATCCCGAGGAGCCAGCTCAAGAGGACGAGTAGTGTAGAGTCTTTCCCCTAGCTAGCAAGAGGTCGAGTAGTCGAGTCGTTACGTAGTTAATGGTGTGATAATGCTTGGTGTGTGACGTGAGTTGTGGAAGCCATGAGCAATTGTCCACAGCCTCGTCTTCAGATTGTTTTGCTTTGGTGTGTGAACCCACATGAAATAATATTGCATTTGTTTTGTGTGAGAAATGAACCCTCAGAAAAGTATAACCAAGCCTCAACACTTCAAAGTACAAACAAGTGAAAGTAGTAAGATGATACTAAATGCTTTCAAAATTAACATTGGTTGATTCTGCCAGATGGCCGGAAGAGGAAAAGGACGTGCTGCCAACCCCGCCAACAACAATGATGAGGCATGCAACCCTCATCTTTCTGGAGGCCAGAACAGGGGTGGTCGCCGAGAAGAAGTTGATCCTCTCCACCAAATGCTGGAGAATCAAAATCAGCTTATCCAGAACTTGACTCAAGTGGTGGCCAACTTGCATCAAGTTCCACCTCCACAAGCTGCACCACGCCAACCAAGGTTGAGTGAGTTTCTAGGAACTCAACCTTCGAAGTTTGCAAGTGCTGCTGAACCTCTGGAGGCAGATGATTGGCTGAAGACTATTGAAAGTAAGATGAGGATCATACAGTGCCAAGGGTATGAGAGGGTGCTGTTTGCCTCTCATCAATTGAATGGACCTGCTGCTGATTGGTGGACCGCCTACGTGGCCACCCATCATGACCCTGAGAACATCACTTGGGAAGAGTTCAAGCGTAGCTTCCGCAACCACTACATCCCAAGAGGTGAACTCAAAAACAAGAGGAAAGAGTTTTTGGGACTGCAGCAGGGAAACATGACGGTGAGGGAATACCTCACTAAATTTACTCAACTATCCCGTTATGCTCCACGAGACATAGAGACTGATGAGCAGAAACAAGATTGTTTCGTGGAAGGACTTACCGCAGAGATGCAGTGTGCCATGTCCTCCAATGAGTATGAAAGTTTTCAAAAGATGGTGGACAGAGCGTTTGTGGTGGAAAGGAAGCTAAAGGCCCTGGAAAATGAGAATAAGAGGAAGGCGGGGTGGTCACATCAGGCCTCAGGGAGCAACACCCGCCCACGTATGATGCAGCAACCTACGGGGCAGACAAGCCGTGCTGCGGTACCCTATTCAGCACCAAGAGGGTACAACCCAAACTACAGGCCACCCGCAGCACCTGCACAGCCGCCACGTCAGTTTGTGCAGCAGCCTCGCCCCGCATATCCACCTCGACCAGCAGTGCAAGGACCCCCGAACCAACCCCAAGACAACAAAGGCCAAGCAACTAAGGATGGGGTGCAATGCTTTAGCTGTGGTGAAGTGGGGCACTATGCCCATAAGTGCCCAAAGAAGAAGCCTGCGCCGCCACAACAGCAGAATGTAGTGAGAGCACGGGTGAACCACGTCACTATGGAGGAAGCACAAGAGGCGCCCGACGTGGTAGTTGGTAAGTTTCCTGCCAATTTACACCTTGCAACTCTGCTGTTTGATTCTGGTGCTACCCACTCGTTCATTGCTCAAGGGTTTGTTAAGAAGTATGACCTAGCAACCACACAAATGAACCATATGCTAGCCGTAAACTCTCCAGGTAGAGAAATAAGGACAAGACAAGTATGTCCCAAAGTGAGCCTGGACATTAATGCGGTAGTATTCACGGCTAACCTCATAGTGATAGATTCACAAGGGATAGATATTATTTTGGGTATGGATTGGTTGACCAAACATAAAGGAATCATCCATTGTTCGACCAGAACGGTGGAACTAACTCACCCCAATGGCACAAGAGTAAAGTTCATAACGATACACGAGCCTAGGAGGGACATTAAATTAAATCAAGTGGAGGTGAAAGTTGAGGAAATCAGGACTATCAGGGAATATCCAGATGTTTTTCCGGAGGAATTGCCAGGTATGCCTCCCAACCGTGACGTGGAGTTCGCAATTGAGCTAGTACCGGGGACAGCCCCGATATACAAGAGACCTTATCGAATGGACTCCAAGCAGCTAGAAGAGCTCAAGAACCATTTGAGAGAATTGACGGAGAAGGGGTATATTCGCCCTAGTTCCTCACCATGGGGAGCTCCGGTGATATTTGTGCCTAAGAAAGATGGAACCCAAAGGTTATGCGTGGATTACCGTGCCTTGAATGAGGTAACCATCAAAAACAAGTACCCATTACCCCGCATTGAAGACTTGTTTGATCAGTTGAGGGGAGCTTGTGTGTTCTCGAAAATTGATCTCAGGTCGGGATACCACCAACTCAAGATAAGGCAATCAGATATTCCCAAGACAGCTTTCGTATCTCGGTACGGACTGTATGAATACACTGTCATGCCTTTCGGGCTAACCAATGCCCCGGCATATTTCATGTACCTCATGAACAAGGTATTCATGGAATATCTGGACAAATTTGTGGTGGTTTTCATAGATGATATTCTCGTCTTCTCCAAAGATGAAGAAGAACATGAGAAACATCTAAGGTTGGTGTTACAGAGGCTGAGAGAACACCAACTATATGCCAAGTTGAGCAAGTGTGAGTTTTGGCTGAAGAGAGTTCCCTTTTTAGGACATATAATCTCGGAGGGAGGAATCTCCGTAGATCCCGCCAAAATCGAAGATATCCAGAAGTGGAAAACCCCTGAAAATGTCGGGGAAGTTCAAAGCTTTTTGGGATTGGCTGGATACTATCGACGGTTTATTGAGGGATTCTCCAAGATCTCGAGACCTCTCACCAAACTGTTGGAAAAGGGAATCACATTCACCTGGACGCCACAGTGCGAGACGAGCTTTCAGGAGCTAAAGAAAAGATTGACTACAGCCCCAGTGCTGGTTATGCCAGATATGCAGAAGAATTTCACAGTGTACTGCGATGCCTCGGGAAACGGGTTGGGATGTGTTCTCATGCAAGAAGGACATGTCGTGGCTTATGCATCCCGGCAGCTTCGGAAGCAAGAGAAGAACTATCCTACACATGACCTAGAACTAGCTGCAGTGGTACACGCGTTGAAAATTTGGCGGCACTATTTGATGGGGAAGAGGACAGAGATATATACGGATCATAAGAGTTTGAAGTACATATTCACACAACCAGATCTCAACCTCAGACAAAGGAGATGGTTAGAGCTAATCAATGACTTTGATGTGGGCATCAACTATCATCCCGGGAAAGCAAACGTCGTGGCCGATGCTTTGAGTCGGAAGGTGCAGGTCAATAAGTTGAGCTTGAAGGACATGCCCGCAGAATTGAAGGACGAGGTTATAAAGCTCAATCTATGTCTAGTAAATAGTGGTGAAGCCATCGCCATGGAAGTGGACTCCACACTCGAGCGAGACATACGAGAGGGCCAAAAGAATGATGAGAAGGTACAAGAGATCAGACAGCTCATTAAGGAAAATAAAGCTCCTGGTTTTAGAGAGGATGAACAAGGAACGGTGTGGCACGGGAAAAGGATCTGTGTGCCAGAAGTAAAGGAGATTCGTGAATTGATTTTGAAGGAGGCTCACGATTCCGACTATTCCATTCATCCTGGGAGTACGAAGATGTACCAGGACCTCAAGAGCAGGTATTGGTGGTATGGCATGAAGCGAGATGTCGCGGAACATGTTGCCCTATGTGACACATGTCAGTTGGTGAAAGCAGAACATCAACGACCCGCGGGATTATTGCAACCACTTAAAGTACCTGAATGGAAATGGGAAGAAATCAGCATGGATTTTGTTGTGGGATTGCCTAGGACCCAATCCGGGTATGATTCAATATGGGTCATTATTGATAGGCTAACCAAGGTAGCTCATTTCATTCCTGTGAAAGAAAGCTACAGTGGATCCAAATTGGCAGAATTGTACATGTCAAGGATTGTGTGTTACCATGGAGTACCAAAGAAGATAGTGTCGGACCGAGGGACACAGTTCACCTCGAGGTTTTGGCAAAAGTTGCATGAAACCATGGGAACCCATCTGAACTTCAGTTCTGCCTATCATCCCCAAACTGACGGGCAGACGGAGAGAACCAATCAGATCCTTGAAGATATGTTAAGGGCATGTGCTCTCAAAAACAATAGGAGTCGGGACAAGAACTTACCGTATGCGGAGTTTTCATATAACAACAGTTATCAAGCTAGTATGAAGATGTCACCGTTTGAAGCTTTGTATGGAAGGAAGTGCAGAACTCCCCTATTTTGGAACCAAACAGGAGAAAGCAAAGTGTTTGGTCCAGAAGTGCTACAAGAAGCCGAGGCGAAGGTGAGGGAGATTCGCAACAACTTGAGGATAGCACAAACACGCCAGAAGAGTTATGCTGATGTACGAAGAAGAGAACTCGTTTTCAACGTGGGAGACTACGTTTATCTCAAGGTGTCCCCTATCAGAGGACTTCGTCGGTTCAAGGTGAAAGGGAAGTTGTCGCCTCGATACATCGGACCCTTTCAAGTTTTGGAAAGAAAAGGCGAAGTGGCGTACCAACTAGAGTTACCGGTTCATCTATCGGATGTACACGATGTATTTCATGTGTCACAACTCAAGAAATGTCTGAGGACGCCTGAGGAGGTGTTACCCATGAATGAAGTGGATGTAGCTGAAGATTTGTCTTATGCCGAGCAACCATACAAGATTTTGGAGACAATGGAACGCCTCACCAGAAACAAGAGAATCCGGATGTGCAAGGTGCAGTGGAAGCATCACTCAGAAGAGGAAGCTACCTGGGAACGGGAAGATGAGATCAAGGCACAATTTCCGGAATTGTTTTCTTAGAAACACCAATCTCGAGGACGAGATTTCTTTTAAGGGGGGTAGAGCTGTAACACCCCAAATTTTGATTCAAAACTCTAAACCATGTTCAGAGGGGAATTTAAAAATTTTTGGACGTGTTGCATGTTTTGCAAAAATTCAAATTCAAACTGGAATTCAAATTATACCCAAAACAGAAAAGAAATGGAAAAAGAAAAAGGAAAACGGGAAAAAACTGGCCAGTGGGCCGAAACCGCCAGCCGGCCCAGCAACTCCCGCGCCAGCCCGCCCCCGCGCGCGCCGCGCTGCCCCTCGCTGACGGGTGGGACCCACATGTCATCCCTAACCCCGCGACCCCGGACTCTCTCCCGCGCGCGCGATCGCAACCGATCGGGAAACCGCGTCCCGCAGCCGAATTCCGGTCCCAGAGGACTCCAACTCGATCACAACAGACCCACCGCCCTCCCCCGGCTATAAAAACCCCCGATCCGATCAGTTTTTCCCACGCGATCGCCGATTTTCACTCCGGTGAGCACCGAGACTTCGCCGGTGAATTCTGGCCGATCTAAGCTCGGAAACTCTGATCTAACTCGCTGGTTTTGATCCACCGCCTCCGGGGAACTTTGCAGGTGCAGAAAACTCGGAAAGTTACGGTGTAAACGCAGCGCCGACGAGCTTCGCCGTGGTTTTGCCTCGGACCTCGCCGCCGAGCACATTCCAGGACCCCCGAGCTCGAGAAAACCCCCGAGGTGAGATCCCTGACCTCCCCTCTACCGATCTAGGCCATAAGATCACAGTTCTAGGCAGAATTCTCGAGGATCCGAAACTTTCCGGCAAGATCGCCGCTTCCCGCCGCCGTGCGCCGCCGGCAGCGCCGCCCGCGTTCGATCAGAGCGACGTGGCCGCATGTGCGCCGTTTATTTTAAATCGCACGGTAGACTTTAAAACCCCGCGTACCGGTTCGATCTTATAATCTCAGCCGTCGGTTTGAAATCGGACGGACCACGTCAGCCCCGCATTATAAAGTCTGGAATTCTTACGTGCTACCCCCTGGGGTTCTCTGGAATTGAGAGCTAGCCCCGGAAATTTCAGATCTAGCCCCTGGAACTCCAGAAAATCATGTAAATCCATTTAAAAATCAGTTTTAACCCCTGGACTTAATAGAAATTAGGAAAAACACCTCTGTTAAGTGTAGCTAGACCCCTGAAAATTATGAAAATAATATTATAGACCCTGTGATGGGTGAGTTTACTTTATAAACCCTGTTTAGTATTTAATTTACAAAATTGAATATGTAACTAGTGTTTAAAAATTAAAAAGGGGACAAACATAATTGTCAAAATTTATTAAAAACTTTGTCAGTACTTAGAAAACTTTGGAGTGAGATAAAAATATATTTTTGGGCTGAAATAAATCTGTTTTATCTATTATTCACATTTATTAGTATAGGGACACATTTTTAAGTAAAGAATAGTTAAAGAAAAATAGGGAAAATAATTATGAAATAGTATACATCATAAGCCATGGTCAAAATATGATTTTAAATTATTTAGGACCAGAACCTAATCTGTTTAGGTGATGTGTATTATTAATTTAATAATAAAATACACAATTATGCATAGGAATATAAAACTGAAAATATAGCAACTAGTAAATGGTAAATGGAGTTTCTAAAATACCAAGAATTCAGTTTAGGGTTGATAGAAGTTGTGAAGGCACATTGTATGCAAGTATAAATGTGGACACCAAAAATAGGAATCATATATATACATGGTTAAAAGTGCATGCAAGCCACAACTTAACACACATAAAGTAACCACAACACATATAATGGTAAAGAACTTTTATAAATATGAATGTATGGTTTGTATGAAGTGTAAGTGTGAATTATGTCTTATGGATTGTTGTTTTTCTTTTGCTATGTGTGATGGTATGAAGTAGAACCTGTTCAAGAACAAGTTATTCATTTCCAAGACCAGGAATACCAATTTCAAGAGCAGCAAGAAGGAGGCAAGTGTCCTTGACCACTTTGATCCTATGCTAGGATGTGTAGACAGAATTATTTGCATTGTCAAGTTAATTATGAAACCCATGCTAGGAAGTTTCCCTAGAATTGCATTACCTTGTTTCCTTGAAGCTTGGGTTGGGATTTATTTTGTCATGTCATTTATATACATGCATATGCTTAGCCATGCTTAGAATGGGATATTTGCGATATGAGATCATCAGTTTATATTACCATACTCTTGAATGAGACATTGTGAGTTATGTAGAGGTAGGGATCAAGGCAAGTTGGATGTTTTGGTTGTGTGCTGGGTGCACGAGACTTGGGTTTGTGTTTAGTACTTGCCTGGATCCTAAGGACCGGTTCATGGAGCATGTAACCCGGCTTTACAGTGCCAACCACATGCTGAGATGGGGCAGCTTGGCCAATTAATTAGGTGTATCCCCGGCGTAGTATGGGTGTGTTGGATGGTGCGGGGAGTAGGTGTCAGCTGGACTACCATATGAACCGCAAGGCTCAAGAGGGGGCCACTGCAGCGGGGTTGGAGCCTCTTGTATGCTGTTAGGGGTGAAACCTCAGTGGGCCCACGCTCGTTGGGAATCGCTTTGTAAAGGCTTCGTAGTGATCTCTTGGCCACACACCTGGGAAGTGTGAATGTGGATCGTAGCCACTGGCATAATGGAGGTTCTTTTAGTCCACCCGGCAACGGGGGATGAAATCACTACTTGTGTGTACAGTGGTACAAACTCTGCAGAGTAAAAACTATCTTGACAGCCGTGCTCACGGTTAAGAGCGGCCTGGACTTATTCATGATTAGAGGAGTGAAGGTTTTTGGAAGTTGTGGATGTTAAGCGGGGAGCTTAACATTGGAAATGATGTCATGGTTATTGGATTATGATGATGGGACGGGAGATTGGGACCATTTCACCTGTGTAGTAATGAAGGTGCTTAATAAGCTAAGGTGATAGGTATTAATTGCGTAGTGCTTTAACCATGAGTTCAACCTCTCCTTGTTCTAGCCATGCATGATATAATTTTCCCACACTTGCTGAGTACCATTGGTACTCAACCTTGCATATTTGTTGGTTTATATTGCTGCTCAGGTCAAGATAATGAGGTGGTGTATAATGACCAAGATTTTGGACCCGAGGAAGGCTTTTAGGTTCATGAAGACCCCCGGGCAACGCCTGTGATGGAGCCCTAAATAATAATATTCCGCTGCTAGTTTATTTACTTGTGATGAAGCATTAGTGTCCATTGAGACAATTGCGATGTAAGACTTATTTATATTCGACACCTGGCTTGTAATAAATGATGCTTCACTATTTGTCATCACATGTATGAGAAAATGATCCTGGCATACATGTGATATTCACTTGGTTGTTTCTTCGGAAAAACCGGGTGTGACAGACCGGACCTCTCTCTCCTCAGAGGAGAGCTCCGGGCCCGCCACGTGGCCAGCAGAGCCAGACCTGCCCCTCCGCTGGGAGAGCTCCGAAGGCTCCACGTGTTCAGCGGGGCCGGACCTCCCTCTCCTCAGAGGAGAGCTCCGGGCCCGCCACGTGGCCAGCAGAGCCGGACCTCCCCCTCCGTGGGGAGAGCTCCGAAGGCTCCACGTGTCCAGCGGGGCCGGACCTCCCTCTCCTAAGAGGAGAGCTCCGAGCCCACCACGTGGCCAGCAGAGCCGGACCTCCCCGCTCCGCAGGGAGAGCTCCGAAGGCTCAACGTGTCCAGCGGGGCCGGACCTCCCTCTCCTCAGAGGAGAGCTGCGGGGCCGCCACGTGGCAGCAAAGCAGCGCTGCCTACCCAACACGGTGGGCAGCAGGAGTAAAGCCGCACCATACCTTGGTCGTACAAGGTATTCAAGACCCGCGCCGTTCCCAAGGCATGGTATTGAAGACCCGCGCCTTCCCAAGACACGGAGAAGTGGAGCACGTCACTGCCAGGAGGCGTTACGCCCAATCGCATCACAGTGAAGATAAGCACGCAATGTCAGGCGCTGCACACCAATAAACACAGCGACAAGACATCCCCTGCCGCCCCTGCCATCATCAATCACTACGCCTAGCTTGTGGCGTGGGCAGGGCAGCAGGCCGGAGGCTCATAAGTCGTCGCCAGAGACAACTACCGGCTTTAATGCAGATATGGTAGATGGCAGAAATCTCCCCGGGACCACCTGTCGGGTCCCGGGCCCCCCTTTGTAAGCCTCCCGAGCCTTGGACTATAAAAGGCTCGGGCAGGCAACGTTGCAAAGGGTTCGAACTTCATTGGTTCGCACTCTAGCACTCAGTTCATCCCCTAGTTTAGAACTCTGGTTCTAAACACCAAGCAATACAACGAGCACCTCTGCTCACCGTGGACGTAGGGTATTGCGCTCCAGCGGCCCGAACCACGTAAAAAACCCTTGTGTCCATCTTCTTCCTTCGTCCAGTACAGCAAGACCCATGCAGGGGGACTATCCCCTCCGAAAAAGAACCTCCGCGGGCTTCCCAGAGCAGGCCCGGGGGAAGTGTCGACCGCAGACGCTTCGACAATACCCATAGGAGGGAGGAAGGATATACATGGAGGCAACGACCCGCCCCATTATGAAGGGAAGCAAGATCCTACGCGCTTTGGGTCGGAACCAGGCCAAGCTGGACGTAGTCCTGGACCGTCCCCTGGAGCTTAGTTGCTCCGAGCGCTGTTCCTGGACTCTATGGAATCTATTACAGAAAGAAAAAGACCTGTCCTACTACTGCTCTAGGGATATAACTTATGGAGGTGTTCTATGTTCCAAGGGTTCGGGAGCGTATCCCCATCCTCGGTGGAAAGGCGTACGCACCCGGGGCGGCACACTTTTGTGACTTGGAAGGGACCTTCCCAGCTGGGGGAGAGTTTGTTGGTCCCTTCGCGAGAAAGTATGTGCCGCAGCACCAGGTCGCCTTCTTTTAGCTCCCGGACGCGCACGGTCTTTTGGTGGTAGCGCCGGAGCGCCTGCCGGTACCATGTGTTGCGGAGCGTTGCTAGTAGTCGAGCCTCGTCGACGAGGTCGATGTATTCACGCCGGAGCTGGTCCTGTGCGGCTTCGTCGTAAGCTTGGACGCGGGGAGACCCCATGGTGATCTCTGGGGAAAGCACGGCTTCGGCCCCGTACACCATGAAGAAAGGTGTCTCCCCTGTGGCCCAGCTCTGGGATGTCCGGCTAGCCCACAGTGTGCTCGGAAGCTCGTCCACCCACTTGGCGCCATGCTTCTTCAAGCTGGCATAGGTGTGAGTCTTGAGGCCCCAAAGGATTTCGGCGTTGGCCCTCTCGACTTGCCCGTTGCTCTTTGGATGAGCAACGGAGGCATAGCACACCTGGATGCCAAGGTCTTCGCAGTAGTCTTGGAGCGCTGCACTGGTGAACTGGGTCCCGTTGTCAGTGATGATTCTGTTCGGGACCCCGAACCTGCAGACGATCGACTTGATGAAATTGAATGCGGATTGCTTGTTGATGGTGATGATGGGTGTAGCTTCCGGCCACTTGGTGAACTTGTCGATGGCGACGTAGAGGTACCGGAATCCCCCGACGGCTTTGGGGAATGGCCCTAGGATGTCCAACCCCCATACCGCGAACGGCCACGAGGGCGGGATCATCTGCAGCATCTGAGCCGGTGTGTGGATCTGCTTGGCATACTGGCATTCCTTGCAGCTCTTGACCAGCTTGACGGCATCCTGGAGTGCTGTCGGCCAATAGAAGCCATGCCGGAAGGCTTTACCGACGAGCATGCGTGAGGAAGCGTGACTCCCACATTCGCCTCCATGGATCTCAGCGAGCAAGTCGCAGCCTTCTTCCTGGGTTATGCACCGCAATAGGACGTGGTTGGCGCCACGCCGGTAGAGGTCCCCTTCTACCAGTGCGTATCTTTTAGCCATGCGCGTGATCCGTTCAGCGGATACACGTTCATCAGGAAGGATGTTGTCTTTCAAGTAGTCCTGGATCTCCGTGATCCATGCATCGGGTCTGACATGAGCTTATGGATATTGAGCGCTGGGTAGCACGGAGTCCCCAGTGACGCTTACGATCCTTGGCGGCGTCCATGGTTGCAGGGCCACCGGGACCGCCAGCTTTGAGGTGTTGGTCCCACCCCCTTCGCCCGGCTCGGCGGGCTGGGCTGTGGGCCACGACAATGTCCTCTCGAAGACTCCTTCGGGCGCCGGGGCTCCGGTGGAGGCCTTCATTGAGAGGTCATCGGCCGTGGCATTGTCGGCACGCGGTACATGGCACAGGCCCAAGGCGAGGAAGTCTTTCTACAGCATCTACACGTAGAGCAGATAGGCAGCTAGTTGCGGGTCCTTGTAGGAGCATTCACCCTTGACTTGCTTGATGACTAGCTGGGAGTCACCCTTTGCCAACAAGTGGCGAGCGTCGAGAGACAACGCTTTCTTCAGGTCGAAGATGAGGGCTTCATACTCCGCCATGTTGTTGGTTGCCTTGAAATTGAGACGCACCATGTACCCGAACTGCTGCCCCAATGGCATGAGAAGCAGTATGCCGGCACCGGCGCCTGCTTTCGCGAGGAAACATCGAAGACGAGCGTCCAGTGGGGATCGGTGAAGACCAGAGCTCAGGGCTTCGGATCACCGTCTTCGGGGCCCCCTGGGTTGGTTATCGATGGCGTCCACTTGGCCACAAAGTCAGCCAGTGCTTGGCTCTTGACTGCGTGTCATGGTAGGAAGTCCAGCTCGAACTCCCCCAACTCCGCTGCCCACTTAGCGACGTTGCCGGTCGCGTTGGGGCTGTGAAGGATGGTCTTCTGCGGGAAGGAGGTGACCACCGAGATCCGGTGGGCTTGGAAGTAGTGCCGGAGCTTCCTAGACGCCACGAGTACTGCGTACAACAGCTTATGGACCTCCAGGTACCTTGTCTTGGCGTCGTGGAGGACTTCACTGATGTAGTAGACGGGCCTCTGGATGGTCCGGGTCCTTTCTGGGGGACCCGGGGTGTCTTCCCCCATTGGCTCAGGCTAACAGAAGGAAGACAGACCCTGGGCATCCTTCGGGGGCTGGGACCCGGAGGCTCCTTGGCCGTGTTGGACCTCCGGGAGGTCGTCTTGAACCACCGGGAGGTCCCCTTGGAACACCGGGTGGTCATCTTGAACTTCCTGGAGGTCCCCTTGGGCCTCCGGGAAGCTGCCTTGGACCTCCGGGAGGTTGTCTTGGAGCTTCAGGAGGTCGTCTTGGGCTCCCGAGACCTCCTGGCTATCGGTGGCCCCCATGGGGCCCGGGCAGCCTTGGTGCTTGACCTCAGCTGCTGGAGCTGGTTGTGGTGATGAGGGGTCCGGCCGCTCTGCGACAAGGACCATGCTCACCACCTCTGTTGTCGCCGCGATGTAGAGCAGCAGGTGCTCTCCGGGCTCTGGGGCTACCATGATGGGTAGGGTGGTCAGGAGCTGCTTCAACTCCTGGAATGCTTCTTATGCTTTGTCGGTCCAAGCAAACAGACCGGATTTGCGCAGGAGCTTGAAAAAGGGAAGAGCCCGCTCCGCTAGCCTCGGTATGAACCGACTCAGCGCAGCTAGGCATCCCATGAGCTTCTGGACATCTTTGATGCGGGCCGGGGGCCGCAAAAGCTCGATGGCCTTGATCTTCTCTGGGTTGGCTTCGATCCCTCGGTGCGAGACCAGGAATCCTAGGAGCTTCCCAGAGGATACGCCGAACACACACTTGTCTGGGTTCAGGTTGGTGCGCGTGGAGCGCAGTTTGTCAAAGACCTGAGCTAGGTTATCTAACAAGGATGTGCTACGTCTGACTTTGACAACGATGTCATCGACATACACCTCAACTAAGTCGCTTATTAGCTCTCCAAAGGTTTTGTGCATGGCACGTACAAAGGTGGGGAGAGCATTCTTTAGACCATAAGGCATGGAAACATAACAGTACAGGCCGTCTAAAGTGATAAATGTGGTATGTTCTTCATCTTTGGGACATGCCTTATTGAGACTGGTGTAGTCGATGCACATCCGGAGCTTCCCGCCGGCCTTCGGGACGACGACAGGGTTCGCCAACCACCGGGGGTGGTGGACTTCCCATATGAACCCAGCGTCCAGCAGCTTCTTGATTTCTTCACAGATGAAGTTCTGCCGCTCGATGGACTGCTACCGAGGCTTCTGTTGGATTGGCCGGGCATCGGGGAAGATCTTCAGATGGTACTCAATCACCTCCCTAGGGATCCCCGGCATCTGTGACGGTTGCCATGCAAACACGTCGACGTTGTGCCGGAGGAAGGTGATGATTGCGCCTTCCTATTTGCTGTCCAGGCCCCCGGCAATCCGGGTGGTCTGGGCAGCTTCGGCGCCGACTTGGACGACCTTCAGGGGGACGTCGCCCTCGTCGAGGGGTTGCACTCGGGGTGCAGAGGTTGAGGCACGATGGCGTGCACTCAAGTGGAGCTGGCCCGGTTCTGAACCGCCAGGGGCTGGTGCCCGGGCTGTCGCAAGTGCTTGGAGCTTCTCCAAGGCTGACACTGCCGGAGTGCGGTCTCCATGGATCTATAGGACGCCTGTTGGTGTAGTCATCTTCAAGACGAGATAGCCATAGTGGGCTGCCGCCATGAACCGGTACAGGGCTGGCCTGCCGATGATGGTGTTGAAGGGGAGGTCGACCTCCGCCACGTTGAACAGAATGTACTCTGTTCGGTAGTTGTCCGGTGCCCCTAAGGTCACCGGTAGGCTGATGTTGCCATACGGGACGACTTGTCCCGGTCCTACCCCTGAGAACGGGCTCGAGGGGGCAAGCTTGGCCATCGGGATCTGCAGCTTCTGGAAGGCTGCACGACTGATGAGGTTGAGGCCGGCCCTGCCATCCATCAGGACGTGGTACATCTTCATGTTGGCGATGGTGGGAGCTACCAAGAGCGGTAGCTGCCCAGTCCCAGCCATGTTCTTGGGGCAGTCGGTGGCGTCGAAGGTGATGGGGGTCCCTACCCACTTGAGGTGCGGTGTTGCGCACGCGGTAGGAGCCACCGACGCCACTGCTCGACGCAGAGTCTTGACTGCACTCTGGGACGAGGGGTCCGAGGACCCTCCGTAGATGACGTGGAGCGTTTTTTGGCGCTCGTCGTCACTGGAGCTGGAGCCCTCGCGGTGGTGGACCATCTTCAGAGCGCGCTGGGGCTCCTGGAACTCCATCTGCTGGTCGACATTGTCCCGGGAGTCGACCTTATGCTTGCCCTCCCTCTTACGGAAGGGAGGGACATCCGCACGCGATTGCTTCCCCTTGCGGTTGATCTCCCGGCACTCAGCAGCAGTATGGCTGCTGGTGTTGTGCACGGGGCACGGCTCGCTGTGGTCACCGCCAGGGGCTGGTGACTGTCGCGGCCTCTTGTCGAGGCGTGGCCCCCGAGCTCTGCTGGGTGCTGCAGCAGCAGCAACGGGAGCTCCAGCCAGCGGCTTGATCTTGCCGCCGCCCTTTTTAGTCTTTGTCGGTACCCGCGATATGGGGTACCCCCGCGCACAGGGGAAAATGCCTAAGGAACTCGCCCTTCTCCGCAGGGAGAGCTCCGAAGGAGCCACGCGTCCGGTGGGGCCGGACCTCCCTCTCCTCAGAGGAGAGCTCCGGGCTCGCCATGTGGCCTGCAGAAGCCGGACCTCCCCCCTCGGCGGGGGAGAGGTCCGAAGGCGCCACGTGTATAGTGGGGCCGGACCTCCCTCTCCTCAGAGGAGAGCTCCGGGCCTGCCACGTGGCCGACAGAAGCCGGACCTCCCCCTCCGCGGGGAGAGGTCCAAAGGCTCCACATGTCCTGCGGGGCCGGACCCCCTCTCCTCTGAGGAGGGCTCCGGGCCCGCCACGTGTCCAGCAGAAGAGCGCTGTCTGCCCCCGAGCGGTAGGCAGCGGGCGTAAAGACGCCCCATACCTTGCCCGTACAAGGTATTCAAGGCCCACGCCTTCCCAAGACGCGGAGATGCGGAGCACGCCTCTGTCAGGTGCCGTTGCGCCGAGTCGCATCACAGACTGGCGCGCGGTGTCAGAGCCTGCCAGCCAATAAACGCAGCGACAAGACATCCCATGCCGCCCCCGCAATCATCAACCACTACGACTAGCATGCGGCATGGGCAGGGCTGCAAGACGAAGACTCAGAAGCCTTTGCCAGAGACAACTACCGGCATAACTGCAGATACGGTAGATGACAGACAATCTCCCCGGGACCACCTGTCGGGTCCTGGGCCCCCCTTGTAAGCCACCTGAGTCTTGGGCTATAAAAGGCTCGGGTAGGCGACGTTAGCAAGGGTTTGCACTCTAGCCATTCGCACCCAATGTGTAACTCATCCTCAAGCTCAGGACTCCGGTTCTGAGCAACAAGCAATACAGCGAGCTCCTCAGCTCGCCGTGGACGTAGGGTTTTATGCTCCGGCGGCCC
Source organism: Neostapfia colusana (assembly GCA_030760725.1). NCBI lineage: Eukaryota > Viridiplantae > Streptophyta > Magnoliopsida > Poales > Poaceae > Neostapfia > Neostapfia colusana. The sequence continues at coordinate 81,095,205 of JASWHV010000008.1, read as the reverse complement.
GAACCATGTAAAACCCGCCGTGTCAAGCTCTTCCTAACTCGTCCATACGCTCAAGCTCTCCGCAAGTGACTAGCCCCTCCGAAAAAGAACCTCCGCGGGCTGCCCAGTGCTGGTCCAGGGGAAGTGTCGACCGCACACTTCGACATTTGGCGCGCCAGGTAGGGGGTTTTCCCTTGCGCGACGAGTTTCCGCCGACGAAGATGACCAAGCTTCCTTCAGCGGCAAACTCTCCTCCCCCACGTTCGCGGTGAACCATGACCAGTGGGGAGTACATGTCGACGCACTCTGGACGGAGTGTGTCGGCGCGAGCTGGGAGCCAGCAGCCGACCCCGGCAACGCCGACCCCGGCAATGCAGGCTCCAACCAGCGTCAGATCTTCTGCAGCGCTGAGCGTGCACCACGGGGGTGCGCTAGCTGCAGCAAGAGCGCTACTGCGCAACCCACCTACTGGGGACGCGCCCCATTCAGCGACCCAGCAGTGGGTTCGCGAGGTGGACCGTCTCGTCGTCGCCGCCTCAAACCCTCGGTTTCGGCGAGGGCGACGCCCCGGCCAACCGGCTGTGTCGCTGACGCGCACGCCAACGGTTGACGGGCAGACGGCGGATTCCAGCTCCTCCAGGCTCCCGTCGACGGACCTGAGGACGGAGCTGGAACGGTGCCACCTGGGCCAGGATGCCCGGGTGTACCTCGAGCGACGTCGAGAAAGCCGTCGCAACCAAGAGGCTGGCCACAGCATGACGTCGGCCTCGACCCAGCCTGGAGGGCAGATCTTCGCCACGCGAGCCCTGCCCCAGGCATATGCCGCGCAGCATATGCCACAACCATATGCCCTACAAACGGCGTCCCCGGTCTATGGCGCAGCCTTGCCCATACCGGGGTACACTGTGCCAGGTGCGAACCAAGCGTTCGCGGCACCAATACCTGCGGCAAAAGGAGCAGGATGTGCGGCCTTTGCACCCCACCTTCGCTTCAGTTTCGGCAGCGTCAACCCGGCGGCAACCCGGCGGAGTTCCTCCAGATCTACCCCACCGCCGCACTTGCCGCAGGAGGGGATGAAGCTGTCATGGCCAACTACTTCCCCGTCGCCCTGACCGGCCCAGCCCGGTCTTGGCTCATGAATCTCCCTCAGGGTTCCATAACTTCCTGGGGAGAGCTCTGCCGGCAGTTTATCGCCAACTTCTGCAGCTCCTACACCCGTCCCGGCACGGACCTTGACCTCCACGCCGTCAAGCAACAACCTGGGAAGTCGCTGCGCTCCTTCATCCAGCGGTTCTCCCATATACGCAACACCATTCCGCATATTCAAAGTGCTTCTGTGGTGGTGGCGTTCCGGCAGGGTGTCCGGGACAAGAAAATGCTTGAGAAGCTCGCGAACAGAGAGGTCTGCGACGTCTCTGAGCTCTTCAGCCTGGCGGACAAATGCGCCAGAGCAGCTGAAGGGCGGAACTGGCACTCTCTGCCAACCTCCGAGTCAGGTGGACAGCCCGGGTCCGGCGCTGCTTCCTATGGAGGTGGCAAGAAGGCTAAGAACCGGGGGAGTGGCAAGATGAAGTCATCGTCCGTGGCTCCCGTCGCCACAGCAGCGACGGCTAGTGGAGCTCGGGGGCCACGCCCCGACAAAAGGCAGCGGCAGTCGCCAGTCCCAGATGGTGACCAGGGCGGGCTATGCCCTGTGCATGGCGCCGGCAATCATAGTGCTGCGGAGTGCTGGGATATCCAGAGGCTCGCAGAGCGCTTCCGCAAAGGAAGGCAGCAGGGAGCTGAGGCACCGCTCCTCCCTCAGAGGGATGGCAAGCGGAAAGTCGACGCTTCAGTCAGCACCGGCCACCGGGTGGGATTTCAGGAGCCTCAGCATGTCATGAAGACAGTGCATAACGGTGAGGACTCCAGCTCCGATGGTGACGGGCCGGGGCGGTAGCCGACTGTGGCTGCCGTCCCAGGTCAGTGGAGGCTGCACTGCTGCGGCGTCAACCTTGGAGAAGCTCCAAGTAGTCGCAGCAGCCCAAGCACCAATCACAATGGTGCAAGATCGGGCCAGCCCCACCCAAGAGCACGCGTTCATGCCCCGGTCATACCTCCTGGGGGCCGCCCAAGGTCTGTCAACCCCTTTGTCGAAGTGTGCGATCGACACTTCCCCCGGGCCTGCACTGGGCAGCCCGCGGAGGTTCTCTTTTCGGAGGGGCTAGTTCCTAGCGAAGAGCTTGCGCGAATGGACGAGTTAGCGAGAGCTTGACACGGGAAGTTTTACGTGGTTCAGGCCGCCGGAGCGTAAAACCCTACGTCCACGGCGAGCTATGGAGCTCGCTGTATTGCTTGCTGCTCAGGGCCGGGGGCCTGAGCTTGGGGGTGAGTTACAGCTTGAGAGTGTATGGCTAGCGTATGAGTTGCAGAATGCGAACCCTTGCTATCGACGCCTACCCGAGCCTTTTATAGTCCAAGGCTCGGGCGGCTTACAAGGGAAGCCGGGACCCGACAGGTGGTCCCGGGAAGATTGTCTATTATCTACCGTATCTGTAGTTATGCCGGTGGTTGCCTCCGATCGAAGGCTTCTGAGTCTTCCTTTTGCCGCCCTGCCCATGCCGTGCGCTAGTCGTAGTGGTTGATGACGGCGCAGGCGGCATGGGATGTCTTGTCGCGGCGTTTATTACCTGTCAGGTTCTGACACCGCGCGCCAGTCTGTGATGCGACTGGATGCAACGGCACCTGACAGGCGCGTGCTCCGCGTTTCCGCGTCTTGGGAAGACGCGGGCCTTGAATTCCTTGTACGGGCAAGGTCAGGGGCGCCTTTACGCCCGCTGCCTACCGCCCGGGGGCAGGCAGCACCGTTCCTCCAGCCACGCGGCAGGTCCGGAGCTCTTCTCTGAGGAGAGGGAGGTCCGGCCCCGCTGGACGCATGGCGCCTTCGGACCTCTCTCCCGCGGAGGGGGAGGTCCGACTTCTGCATGCCACGTGGCGGGCCCGGAGCTCACCTCTGAGGAGAGGGAGGTCCGGCCTCGCTGGACGCGTGGCGTCTTCGGACCTCTCTCCCGCAGAGGGGGAGGTCCGGCTTCTGTATGCCACGTGGCGGGCCCGGAGCTCTCCTCTGAGGAGAGGGAGGTCCGGCCCCGCCAGACGCGTGGCGCCTTCGGAGCTCTCCCTGCGGAGAAGGGCGAGCACCTTAGGCATTTTACCCTGTGCGCGGGGGTACCCCATATCTCAGGTACCGACAGTGGCCCCTGGGCCCATCTCGGGGGAGATAGCGAGCCCGAGGTGGGACCTCCGTCTCTTCCGATCCGCGCACTTTCTCTAAGTCCCGACTTGACCGCTGCTGGAGCACGAACGGCCGCGGGGTCGTGAGAGCGTGCGCCCACTTGATGATTGCTTTTACTGCGGTGGTTCCCAAGGCTGCCACTTCTGCACGTTGCGGCGATTTCTTCGGGAACCGCCGAAGGGCCTTGCCGGCTCATCTTCTTAGGAGACTGACTCCTTGCCCCCACCGCTCCAGTTAAGCGGCTTGGGCCCACCCGTCATCGGCACTCGGTCTAGGAACCGAAGCGGTTGCGGGTGTGGGGTATTCGAAGAGTTCCGAATCACTTGGAACTGCACCGGGAAGCTTTTTAGAGGGGGTCTCACCTACATTGTAGCTTCCCTTCGCACTTCTCTGCGTTTCTTCTTGGACTCTTGCGCTTTTGCTTTCTTGCCTTTGAGCTCTCCCTTGCCATGGCTTCCAACCCGCTGCCAGAGAAGAAACGCGCCCGATCTCCTCCAGCAACGGCGCCGGTCCCAAGTCAGGATTCTAGGGTGCCTGACACCCCCTCCGGTGGCGACTCGAAGAGGCCCCGGGCTGATGTGCTAGGGGAAGCCTCTACGGCGTCCCCTGTTCCGCCAGTCCAAGCGACTGCGGAGCGGTCGTCGGAGACGGTAGCGGGCTCTGGAAATCCTACCCCGGCTCGGAAGTCGGGGTTCAGAGCCCGCTGGAGTGTCCGCGCTTCCCGGTATTCCCCGTCTTGCGGGGAATCTATGCCGATGCGCTCGCAGCCAGGGGCGACTGCTGCGGCCGCCAGGCCAGCGCGGACTTCTCCTGTTCCGGTGTGCCCGGACTCCGCGGCGGCGCCGTCTCTTCCTGCCGAGACGGTTACCGCGGCCCCCGAGCCAGCACAGGTTGATCCTGCACTAGGCGGCCTGGCTTCTTCTCCAGCTCCATCTTCCCCGGCTCGTCCCCCTCCTCAGGTCAAGGAGCCTGAAGCTGAAGAAAGTCCGGCTGGCCCTGCTGCTAGGGCCGCTGGGCCAGTTTCTCCTGATCGGTGTCTCGTCTCGGCGGCTGGCGTGCCGGCTCTTCCCGAGGACGAGGTAATGGAGGAGGTCGGAGGGACTGCCCCAGCTTCTGTTGCTCCATTGCCTCTGGCGGACGCCTTCGCGCTCGCCGAGTCGAGCGTCCGGCAGGTCTTGGCTGCACTAGGGCACGAGCGGGAGGAGTATACGGTTGAACGGGACCGCCTCCTCACCTGGGGGAACCTTTTGCGGGAGAGGACCGCGAAGGTTAAGAGTGAGCTCGACTCCAGGCGGGAGTTGCTCGACTTCCGGGAAACGCTCGTCGACCGGATGAAGCAGGCTGTTGACCGCATGGACACCCAGTCGCGGCGGATCAACAGGGAGGCCCTGGAGGCTCACGCCCGGGCCGAAGAGAGCCTCTCAGCTGCTGTGGAAATACAGCAGCGGTTGGAGCGCCGCGAACTCGCCGTTGAGGAGCGGGAGCATTCCGTGGCAGCTGAGGCAGAGAGGGTCGCCGCGCAGCTGGCTGCGGGCGAGGATGACCTCCGAGCTCGGATGGAGGAACTGGAGATTCTGAAGGCAGACCTCGACTTGAGGGATGAACAGGTCTCCCATGATCGCCGGGCGGTCTTGGACCGCGAGTTGACTGCCGGCTTCAGGGCCGCTGAGTTGGAGCGGCTAGCCGAGACCCTCCGCCTTCGGGAGAGTTCCCTGGCGGCCCAGGAGAAGGAATTCTCCGAGAGGAACCTGGAGGCTCTGCGGGCGGCCCGCCGCGAGGTGGAGGAACTCTCAGCCCTACGGTCCTCCGAGGCCCTTGCAGTCTCAGGCTTCGTGGATCGGGCGGGGTCCGCCCTGATCCCTCTTGGTTTCAGTCCGGTGAGGGCCGCAACTCCCGCATTGCAGGTGGCAGAGGTGATCCCTGCATTGGAGTCGATCGGCGCCAAGCTGGACAGACTCGACTCGGTGGTCGCCAGCGAGCTTGAAGCCGAGGGCCGCGGCTTAGCTTTAGAGGTCGCCTCGCATGTGCTGGCATGCTTCAAGAGCCGCGACCCCTCTTTCTCACTGGAGCCAGCAAGAGAGGGCCCAGCCGCGGAGCGGGAGGAAGCTGCCAGGGCTGAAGTCGAGGATGTGGCCGCCCTTGTAGCAGCAAAGTTCCGGCGAGAGCCGGGTGGTCCTTAGGACTTGCTTTTCCCTTTTTTATCGAGTCTGTAGTCCAGCTCAAGGAGCCTTGCTTAAATTGACTCTCTTGGATACTTGTGTCTGTGATGCTTTTCCCTCCTTCTTGGCTTTGCCTGGCTGAGTCCTTAGCTCCGCAAGGTACTCAGAGGTCATTTCCAATCTCGGAGCTTCGCTCAGACACCCCCCCGGGTCCTAACTGTGTTAGGGGCCCCCGGAGGTCTCCGAACCTCGCCCTATGGGGGAGCTCCAAATCTGCCGGCCACGTGGTGGGTCCGGAGCTCCTCCTTAAGAGACGGGAGCTCCGGTCATGTTGGACACGTAGGGCTTTCGGAGCCCTCCCGCTGAGGGGGGAGGTCCGGTTCCTGCCTGCCACGTGGCGAGCCCAGAGCCCTCAAGGAAGGAGTTCCGGGCCTGCTGGACACGCGGGGCCCCCGGGCCCTGCCCCTCTGGGGGGCAGGTCCCGGTCCTTCCAGTCCCAGGCCGGTGTAGCTGGTAGCTCCTTTCCCCCCGCTTCATGCAGTCCCTGTTGCCGTAACCTGAAGGTCCTGCACACAGGTAGAGGAAACGTAATTCTCCTCGGGGGGTCCTCCCCTCCTGTCTCCTAGTCTTATCCGTCTTATGGTCCTGGCCTGCTATACGGAGCTTGGGCAATTCTGTGCACGAGGTGCCGGAGCTCCGGCTCCCTCCGAGGTCCGGGTACGGCCGTCCGATCCCTAGTACCGGGCCATGCGCTGGGGAAGCAGAGCGCACGCGCTTTGGGTTCATGACCAGGCAAAGCGGACGTACTCCCCTGGACCTCCGGGGAGCAGGATGCGCATGCTTTGGGCTCTGGGCCGGCTAAGCTGGATACGCACCCTGGACCCCCCATGCACAACGCTGGCCTTTCCTGGAGGTGACCAACTGACACCGCAACACCTGACTGGGGGAGGCCCGAGAGACTCACTCGGCCATCGGCAGGTGCCTCAAGCGCAGCCGCCTTCGGGAGGATAGCAAATGCCGACTATGGGTGAGCGCAGGAGAGGGGGAGCTAGACGTATGATGAACATACAGAGATAGTGCGATCATAAAAATTAATGCATAATTTAAATGAGCGCATGAGAAGGAGCTAAGTAGAACAGGTCTCTGTATTCGCGCCCATAGGTGGAATTTTGGCTGTTCGTGGGGGCAATGTTCCGCCTCGTCTACAAGGGAAGCAAGACTCTACGCGCTTAGGGTCGGAACCAGGCTAAACTGGACGTAGTCCTGTACCGTCCCTTGAGACTTAGCTACCCCAAGCTCTGTTCCTAAGTTCTATGGGGTCTATTACAGAAGTGAATAACCCTGTTCTACCGATGCTCAGTAAGTAGGACTTACAGTGTTGCTCCATGGCAAGGACTTTTGGGAATGGATCCCACTCTCGGTTGAAAGGCATGTGTACCTGGGGCGGCAGCTTTCATGATTTGGAAGGGACCTTCCCTGCTGGGGGAGAGCTTATGGGTCCTTCTTGGAATATAGCGTGCCGCTTCACCAGGCTGCCTTCTTGCGGGCCCCTGTCGCGTCTGGTTCTTTGGCGGTAGTGCTTAGAGCATTAGCCGAGACCTTGCGTTGTGGGGTGTTCCTTGCAAGCCGAGTCTTGTCGAAGTTGTTGTCTTCACGCTGGATCAGGTCCTGCATGGCTTCTCTTCGGGGCCCCCGGGGAGTTCTCCCCTTCTGGCTAAGGCCTTCAAGGGGTAGGTGGACCCGGGCTCGCCTTGGATGACCTAAGGCGTCTCCCCCTTCTGGCAAGGCCTTCAAGGGGTTGACGGACCCTAGGCGGCCCCCGAGAGGTATGTTCGAGGCACGGAGGCGTGCCGCAGCTGGCTAACACCTTGGCCCGTCACCGTTAGAACTGGAGTCCTCACCGTCATGCACTGTCTTTATGACACGCTGAGGCTCCTGGAACCCCACTTGGTGGGCAGCGGTGACTGGGGCATCGGCCTTCTGTTTGCCATCCCTCTGAGGGTAGGGCGGTGCTTCAGCCCTCTGCTGTCTTCCATTACGGAAGCGCTCTGCAAGCCTCTGGATCTCCCAGCACTCGGCAGCCGTATGGTTGCAGGTGCCATGCACGGGGCATAGCCCGCCGTGGCCACTGTCTGGGGCCGGTGATTGCCGCTGCCTCTTATCGGGGCGCGGCCCCCGAGCTCCGCTGGTTGTCGCAGCTGCGGCGACGGGGGCCGTGAATGGTGGCTTCATCTTTCCACTCCCCCGGTTCTTGGTCTTCTTGCCACCCCCATAGGCAGCAGCACCGGACCCGGGCTGCCCTCCTGACTCGGAGGTCGGTAGTGCGTGCCAGTTCCGCCCTTCGGCTGCCCTGGCGCACTTATCCGCCAGGCTAAAGAGCTCCGAGACGTCGCGGACCTCTCTGGTCGCGAGCTTCTCGAGCATTTTCTCGTCCCGAACACCCTGTCGGAACGCCACCACCACAGAGGCGCTTTGGATATGTGGGATGGTGTTGCGCACCTGAGAGAACCGCTGGATGAAAGAGCGCAGCGACTCCCCAGGTTGTTGCTTGACGGCGTGGAGATCGAGCTCCGTGCCAGGACGGGTGTAGGAGCTGCCGAAGTTGGCGACGAACTGCCGGCAGAGCTCACCCCAGGAGGTTATGGACCCCTGGGGTAGATTCATGAGCCAGGACCGGGCTGGGCCAGTCAAGGCGACGGGAAAGTAGTTGGCCATGACAGCCTCATCGCCTCCTGCAGCAAGTACGGCGGTGGAGTAGATCTGGAGGAACTCCGCCGGGTTGACGCTTCCGTCGTACTTCTCGGGCAAGTGCGGGCGAAACTTGCGCGGCCACCTTGCGAAGCGAAGGTGGGGCGCAAGGGCCGCACATCCTGCACCTGCTGCTGCAGGTACTGGTGCTGCGAGCAGGTGGTTCACACCTGGCACCTCGTATCCCGGCATGGGCAAGGCTGCACCATAGGCCAGGGGTGCCATCTGCAGTACATATGACTGTGGCATATTCTGCACAGCGCAGGCCTGGGGCAGAGATCGCATGGCGAAGGTCTGCTCTTCAGGCTGGGTCGAGGCCGACGTCATGCTGTCGTCAGCTCCTTGGTAGCGACGCCTTTCTCGGCGTTGCTCGAGGTATACCCGGGCATCTTGACCCGAGCGACACCGCTCCAGCTCTGTCCTCAGATCCATCGATTGAGGGCTGGCAGAGCTGGAATCTGCCGTCTGTTCATCAGCCATCGGCGTGCGTATCAGCGACACGGCCGGCTGGTTAGAGTGTCGTCTCCGCCGGAGTCATGGGCTTGCGGCAGCGACGACAAGATGGTCTACCTCGAGAATCCACCGCTGGGTCGCTGCCTGAGGCGCGTCTCCAGCGGGCGGATTGTGCAGTAGCGCTCTTGCTGCAGCTAGCGCGCCCCTTCCGGGTACGCCCGGCGCTACTGGAGATATGACGCTGGTTGGAGCCTGCATTGCCGGGGTCGGCGCTGCCAGAGCCGGTTGCTGGCTCCCAGCTTGTACTGACACACTCCGTCCTGAGTGTGTTGGCTTGTACTCCCCCCTAGCCACGGCTTGCCGCGGAGGCGGGGGAGGTGAGCTTGCCGCCGAAGGGAGCTTGGTCATCTTCGTTGGCGGAAACTCGTCGCGCTAGGGGAAAAGCCCCCTTCCTGGCGCGCCAAATGTCGAAGTGTGCGATCGACACTTCCCCCGGGCCTGCACTGGGCAGCCCGCAGAGGTTCTTTTTTTGGAGGGGCTAGTTCCTAGCGGAGAGCTTGCGCGAATGGACGAGTTAGAGAGAGCTTGACACGGGAAGTTTTACGTGGTTCAGGCCGCCGGAGCGTAAAACCCTACGTCCACGGCGAGCTATGGAGCTCGCTGTATTGCTTGCTGCTCAGGGCCGGGGGCCTGAGCTTGGGGGTGAGTTACAGCTTGAGAGTGTATGGCTAGCGTATGAGTTGCAGAATGCGAACCCTTTCTATCGACGCCTACCCGAGCCTTTTATAGTCCAAGGCTCGGGCGGCTTACAAGGGAAGCCGGGACCCGACAGGTGGTCCCGGGAAGATTGTCTATTATCTACCGTATCTGTAGTTATGCCGGTGGTTGCCTCCGGTCGAAGGCTTTTGAGTCTTTCTTTTGCCGCCCTGCCCATGTCGTGCGCTAGTCGTAGTGGTTGATGACGGCGCAGGCGGCATGGGATGTCTTGTCGCGGCGTTTATTACCTGTCAGGTTCTGACACCGCGCGCCAGTCTGTGATGCGACTGGACGCAATGGCACCTGACAGGCGCGTGCTCTGCGTTTCCACGTCTTGGGAAGACGCGGGCCTTGAATTCCTTGTACGGGCAAGGTGAGGGGCGCCTTTACGCCCGCTGCCTACCGCCCTGGGGCAGGCAGCACCGTTCCTCCAGCCACGCGGCAGGTCCGGAGCTCTTCTCTGAGGAGAGGGAGGTCCGGCCCCGCTGGACGCGTGGCGCCTTCGGACCTCTCTCCCGCGGAGGGGGAGGTCCGACTTCTGCATGCTATGTGGCGGGCCCGGAGCTCACCTCTGAGGAGAGGGAGGTCCGGCCTCGCTGGATGCGTGGCGTCTTCGGACCTCTCTCCCGCGGAGGGGGAGGTCCGGCTTCTGTATGCCATGTGGCGGTCCCGGAGCTCTCCTCTGAGGAGAGGGAGGTCCGGCCCCACCAGACGCGTGGCGCCTTCGGAGCTCTCCCTACGGAGAAGGGCGAGCACCTTAGGCATTTTACCCTGTGCGCGGGGGTACCCCATATCTCAGGTACCGACACCCTTGAAGGCCTTGCCAGATGGGGAAGACGCCTTGGGTCTCCCAAGACGAGCCCGGGTCCACCTACCTCTATTAGGCCTTAGCCAGAAGGGGAGAACTCCCCGGGGGCGCCCAGGAGAAGCCGCGCGGGACCTGATCCAGCGTGAAGATGACAACCTCGTCGACGTGGCTCGACTGCAGGTGACACCCCACAACGCATGGTCTCGGCTGCTGCTCTAGCACTACCGCCAAAGAACCAAACGCGTCAGGGACCTGCAGAAAGGAAACCTGGTGTCGCGGTACACACTTTCCCAGGAAGGACCTATAAAATCTCCCCCAGCCGGGAAGGTCCCTTCCGAATCACGAAAGCTGCCGTCCCAGGTACACATGCCTTTCAACCGAGTGTGGGATCCGTTCCCAAAACCCTTGGCATGGAGCAGCACTGTAAGTCCTACCCCCCGAGCATTAGTAGAACAGGGTCATTCCCTTCTGTAATAAATCCCATAGAGTTTAGGAACAGCGTTTGGGGCAGCTAAGTCTCAAGGGATGGTCCAGGACTACGTCCAGCTTAGCCTGGTTCCGACCCTAAGCGCGTAGAGTCTTGCTTCCCTTGTAGACGAGGCGGGTCATTACCTCCATGTACAGCCAGACTTCCACCTATGGGCATTAACACAGAAACTTGTTCTACTTCGCTCTCTCTCATGTGCTCATTTAAATTATGCATTAATTTTTATGATTGCACTCTCTATGTATGTTCATCGTACATCTAGCTCCCTCTCTCCCGCGCTCATCCATAGTCAGCATTTGCTATCCTACCGAGGGCGGTTGCGCTTGAGGCACCTGCCGATGGCCAAGTGAGTCTCTCGGGCCTCCCCGAGTCAGGTGTTGCGGTGCCAGTTGGTCACCTCCAGGAAAGGCCTGCGTTGTGCATGTGGGGTCCAGGGTGCGTATCCCGCTTAGCCGGCTCCATGCCCAAAGCGTGCGCATCCTGCCCTCCGGAGGTACAGGGGAGTACAACCGCTTTCCCTGGTCATGAACCCAAAGCCTGTGCACTCTGCTTCCCCGGCGCATGGCCCGGTACTAGGGATCGGACGGTCGTACCAGGACCTCGGAGGGAGCCGGAGCTCCGGCGCCTCGCGCACAGAATTGCCCAAGCCCCGTATAACGGGTTGGGATCGTAAGCCGAATAAGACTAGGAGACGGGAAGGGAGGACCCCCCGAGGAGAATTACGTTTCCTCAACCTGTGTGCAGGACCTCCAGGTTACAGCAACGGGGACTGCATGAGGCGGGGGGGGGGGGAGGAGCTACCAACTACTCCGACATAGGACCGGAAGGACCGGGCCCTGCCCCTTCAGCAGGGGCGAGGCCCGAAGGCTCCACGTGTCCAGCGGGCCCGGAGCTCCCGCCTCCCCAGAGGGGGGCTCCAGACTCGCCACGTGGCAGGCGGAAACCGGACCTCTCCCCTCTAGGGGGGGCTCCGAAAGCCCCACGTGTCCAGCGGGGCGAGAGCTCCCGCCTCCTCAGGAGGGGCTCCGGACCCGCCACGTGGTCGGCAGATCTGTACCTCCCCATGGGGTGAGATCCGGAGACCCCCGGGGGCTCCTAATACAGTTAGGACCCGGGGAAGGTGTCTGTGCAGAGTTCCGAGATTGGTAAAGGCCTCTGAGTACCTTGCGGAGCTAAGGACTCAGTCAGGCAAAGCCAAGAAGGATAGAAAAGGCATCACAGGCACAAACATTCAAGAGAGTCTATTTATGCGAGGCTCCATGAGCTGGACTACAGACTCGATAAAAAGGGAGAAGCAAGTCCTATGGTCCTCCCGGTTCACGCCGGAACCTAGCGGCTACAAGGGCGGCCACGTCCCCCACTTCAGCCCTGGCAGCTTCCTCCCGCTCCGCGGCTGGGCCCTCTCTCGCTGGCTCCAGGGAGAAAGAAGGGTCCCGGCTCCTGAAGCATGCCAGCACATGTGAGGCGACCTCTAAGGCCAGGCCGCGTCCCTCGGCCTCAAGCTCGCTGGCGACCACCAAGTCTAGCCTGTCCAGCTTGGTGCCGATTGACTCCAGCGCGGGGATCACCTCCGCCACCTTCAACGCAGGAGCCGCTGCCCTCACCGGACTGAAGCCAAGGTGGATCAGGGCGGACCCCGCCCGATTGATGAAGCTCGAGACTGCAAGCGCCTCGGAGGACCGCAAGGCCGAGAGCTCCTCTACCTCGCGGCGGGCTGCCTGCAGGGCGTCTTGGTTTCTATCGGAGAACTCTTTCTCCTTGGCTGCCAGGGAGCTTTCTCGAAGGCGGAGAGTCTTGGCGAGCCGCTCCAATTCAGAAGCCCTGAAGTCGGCAGCCAACTCTCGATCCAGAATCATCTGGCGTTCACGGGAGACCTGTTCCTCCCTCATGGCGAGGTCTGCCTTCTGAGCCTCTAGCTCCCTGGCCCGAGCTCGCAGGTCATCCTCGCCCGCCGCCAGCTGCGCAGCGACCCTCTCCGCCTTGGCTGCCGTGGAACGCTCCCGTTCCTCAACGACGAGTTTACGGCGCTCCAACAGCTGCCGTATCTCCTCCGTGGCAGAGAGGCTCTCCTCGGCCCGAGCGTGTGCCTCCAAGGCCTCCCTGTTGATCCGCCGTGATTCGGCGTCCAGGCGGTCGACAGACCGCTTCAGCCGGTCGAGGAGCACTTCCCTGAAGTCAAGCAACTCCAGCCTGGAGTCGAGCTCGCTCTTGACCTTCGCGGTCCGCTCCCGCAAAAGGTTCCCCTAGGTGAGGAGGCGATCCCGTTCAACCGTATGCTCCTCCCGCTCGCGACCAAGTGCGGCCAAGACCTGCCGGACACTCGCTTCGGCAAGCGCGAAGGCATCCGCCAGGGGCAGTGGGGCAGAAGAGGCCGGAGCAGCACCCCCGACCTCCTCCATCACCTCATCCTCAAGAGAAGTCGAGGCACCAGCGACCGAGACGAGACGCCGGTCAGGAGAAGCTGGCGCCGGGGCTCCGGCAGCCGGAACCGCCGGACTCTTTCTAGCTTCTGGCTTCTTGACCTATGGAGAGGGACGAGCGGGGGAAGTCGACACCAAAGTAGAAGCCGGGCCGCCTGGTGCATGGTCGACCTGCACTGGCCTGGGGGCCGCGGCAGCCATCTCGGCAGGAAGAGACGACGCTGCCGCGGAATCCGGGCACGCCGGAACAGGAGAAACTCACGCTGGCTTGGGGGCCGCGGCAGCCGTCCCGGTTTCCGAGCGCAACGGCGCGGACTCCCCGCCAGTCGGGGACGGCCGGGAAGCGCGAACACTCCAGCGGGCTCTGAACCCCGACTTCCGAGCCGGGGTATGACTCCCAGAACCCGCCGGCGTCACTGACGGTCACTCCGCAGTCGCCTGGACTGGCGGAGCAGGGGACGCTCCAGAAGCTCCCCCGGACGCATCAGCCCGGGACCGCTTTGAGTCGCCGCCAGAAGGGGTGCCATCTCCAGCAGCAAGAGGTCTAGGCATCCTGGATCCCTGACTTGGCGCATATGCCGCCACTGGAGGAGATCGAGCGCGTTTTTTCTCTAGTGGCGGGTTGGAGGCCATGATGAGGGAGGACTCAAAGGCAAGAAGACAAAGGCACAGGAGTCCAAGAAAAAGCGCTGAGAAGTGCGAAGGGAAGCCGCAATGCGGGTAAGATCCCCTCTTAAAACTTCCCAGGTGCAATTCCAAGCGTTTTGAAACTCTTCGAATACGCTGCATCGGCAACCGCTTTGGCTCCAAGGCCGAGCGCCGATGACAGGTGGACCCAAGCCGCCCAGCTGAAGCGGTGGGTCAAGGAGTCAGTCTCCTAAGAAGACGAGGCAGCAAGGCACTCCGGCAGTTCCCGAAGAAAGCGCCGCAACATGCAGAAGTGGCAGTCTTGGGAACCGCCGCAGTAAAAGCAACCATCAAGTGGGCGCATGCTCCCACGATCCCGCGACTGATCGTGCTCCGGCAGCGGTCAATGCGGGACTTAGAAAAAGTGCGCGGATCAGAAGAGACGGAGGTCCCACCTCGGGCTCGCTATCTCCCCCGAGATGGGCCCGGGGGCCACTGTCGGTACCCGCGATATGGGGTACCCCCGCGCACAGGGGAAAATGCCTAAGGAACTCGCCCTTCTCCGCAGGGAGAGCTCCGAAGGCGCCACGCGTCCGGCGGGGCCGGACCTCCCTATCCTCAGTGGAGAGCTCCGGGCTCGCCACGTGGCCTGCAGAAGCCGGACCTCCCCCCCTCCGGGAGGGAGAGGTCCGAAGGCGCCACGTGTCCAGCGGGGCCGGACCTCCCTCTCCTCAGAGGAGAGCTCCGGGCCCGCCACGTGGCCGAAAGAAGCCGGACCTCCCCCTCCGCGGGGAGAGGTCCGAAGGCTCCACGTGTCCTGTGGGGCCGGACCCCCTCTCCTATGAGGAGAGCTCCGGGCCCGCCACGTGTCCAGCAAAAGAGCGCTGCCTGCCCCCGAGCGGTAGGCAGTGGGCGTAAAGACGCCCCATACCTTGCCCGTACAAGGTATTCAAGGCCCGCGCCTTCCCAAGACACGGAGACGCGGAGCACGCCTCTGTCAGGTGCCGTTGCGCCCAGTCGCATCACAGACTGGCGCGCGGTGTCAGAGCCTGCCAGCCAATAAACGCAGCGACAAGACATCCCATGCCGCCCCCGCCGTCATCAACCACTACGACTAGCATGCGGAATTGGCAGGGATGCAAGGCGAAGACTCAGAAGCCTTCGCCAGAGACAACTACCGGCATAACTGCAGATACGGTAGATGACAGACAATCTCCCCGGGACCACCTGTCGGGTCCCGGGCCCCCCTTGTAAGCCACCCGAGTCTTGGACTATAAAAGGCTCGGGTAGGCGACGTTAGCAAGGGTTCGCACTCTAGCCATTCGCACCCAAGGTGTAACTCATCCTCAAGCTCAGGACTCCGGTTCTGAGCAACAAGCAATAAAGCGAGCTCCTCAGCTCGCCGTGGACGTAGGGTTTTACGCTCCGGCGGCCCGAACCACGTAAAACCCGCCGTGTCAAGCTCTTCCTAACTCGTCCATACACTCAAGCTCTCTGCAAGTGACTAGCCCCTCCGAAAAAGAACCTCCGCGGGCTGCCCAGTGCAGGTCCGGGGGAAGTGTCGATCGCACACTTTGACAGTCTTCTTGCTGCCCCCACGGGGAGCAGCGCTAGACCCGGGCTGTCCTCCGGCTTCCGAGGCTGGCTGCGAGTGCCAGTTGCGCCCTTCCGCCGCTCTGGCGCACTTGTCCGCCAGGCTGAAGAGCTCCGAGACGTCGCGCACCTCTCTGGTGGCGCGCTTCTCGAGCATCTTCTTGTCCCTTACACCCTGCCGGAACGCCACCACCACAGAAGCTTTTTGGATATGGGGGATGGTGTTCCGTACCTGGGAGAACCGCTGGATGAAGGAGCACAGCGACTCTCCAGGCTGTTGTTGGATGGCGTGGAGGTCAAGCTCCGTGCCTGGACGGGTGTAGGAGCTGCCGAAGTTGGCGGTGAACTGTCGGCGGAGCTCTCCCCAGGAGCTTATGGAACCCTGGGGGAGATTCATGAGCCAAGACCATGATGGGCCGGTCAAGGCGACGGGGAAGTAGTTGGCCATGACGGCCTCATCCGCTCCTGCAGCAAGGATGGCGGTGGAGTAGATCTGGAGGAACTCCGCTGGGTTGACGCTGTCGTCGTACTTCTCTAGCAGGTGTGGCCGGAACTTGCGCGGCCACTTTGCGAAGCGAAGGTGTGGCGCCAAGGCTGCACACCCCGCTCCTGTTGCTGCAGGCTTTGGTGCCGCGAACGCTTGGTCCTCTGTTGGTACAGTGTACCCTGGCATGGGCAAAGGTGCACCATAAACCGGGGCGCCATTTGCAGGGCATATGCTTCGTGGCGTATGCCTGGGGCAGAGATCGCGTAGTGAACGTCTGCGGCCCAGGATGGGTCGAGGCGGTCGACATGCTGTCGCCGGCCTCATGGTTGCGACGCCTTTCTCATCGTCGCTCGATGGTCACGCGGGCATCTTCGCCCAGGTGACGTCGCTCCAGCTCCGACCTCAGGTCCGTCGATGGGAGCCTGGTGGAGCGGGAGTCTGCCGTCTGCCCATCAATCGTTGTCGTGTGCGACAGCGACGCATCCGGTTGACTGAGGCGTCATCCCCGCCGAAGCTGAGGGTTGGAGGCGGCGATGACGAGACGGTCGATGTCGCGAATCCACTGCTGGGTCGCCGCCTGAGGTGCGTCCCCAGCAGGTGGATTGCGTAGAAGCGCTCGTGCTGCAGCTAGTGTACTCCCATGAGTGACACTTGGCGCTGCAGCAGATCTTGGGCTTGCTGGAGTCCGCGTTGCCAGAGTCGGCTGCTGGCTTCCAGCTTGTCTCGACACACTCCTCCCTGAGTGTGTCGAGACGTAAGCCCTGCTAGTCATTGTTCGCCGGGAACGAGGGCGAGGAGAGCTTGCCGCGGACGGAAGCTTGGTCATCTTCGTGAGCGAAGACTCGACGCAAGAGGAAAAAACCCCCTACCTGGCGCGCCAAATGTCGAAGCGTCTGCGGTCGACACTTCCCCCGGGCCTGCTCGGGGCAGCCCACGGAGGTTCTTTTTCGGAGGGGCTAGTCCCCCTGCGTGGGTCTTGCTGTACTGTACGAAGGAAGAAGATGGACAGAAGAGTTTTTTACGTGGTTCGGGCCGCCGGAGCGTAATACCCTACGCCCACGGTGTATTGCTTGGTGTTTAGAACCGGAGTTCTAAACTAGGGGATGACCTGAGTGCTAGAGTGCGAACCAACGGAGTTCAAACCCTTTGCAACGTTGCCTGCCCGAGCCTTTTATAGTCCAAGGCTCGGGCGGCTTACAAAGGGGGGCCCGGGACCCGACAGGTGGTCCCGGGGAGATTTTTGCCATCTACCGTATCTGCATTAACGCCGGTAGTTGTCTCTGACGAGGACTTCTGAACCTACGGCCTGCTGCCCTGCCCACGCCGCAAGCTAGGCGTAGTGGTTGATGATGGCAGGGGCGGCAGGGGATGTCTTGTCGCGGTGTTTATTAGTGTACAGCGCCTGACATTGTGTGCCTGTCTTAACTGTGATGCGACTGGGCGTAACGCCTCCTGGCAGGGGCGTGCTCCGCTTCTCCACGTCTTGGGAAGGCGTGGGTATTCAATACCACGTCTTGGGAAGGCGCGGGTCTTGAATACCTTGTACGACCAGGGTATGGTGCGTCTTTACTCCTGCTGCCCACCGCGTTGGGTAGGCAGCGCTGCTTTGCTGTCACGTGGCGGGCCCAGAGCTCTCTCCTCTGAGGAGAGGGAGGTCCGGCCCCGCTGGACACGTGGAGCCTTTGGAGCTCTCCCTGTGGAGGGGGGAGGTCCGGCTCTGCTGGCCACATGGTGGGCCCGGAGCTCTCCTCTAAGGAGAGGGAGGTCCGGCCCCGCTGGACACGTGGAGCCTTCGGAGCTCTCCCCGCAGAGGGGGAGGTCCAGCTCTGCTGGCCACGTGGCGGGCCCAAAGCTCTCCTCTGAGGAGAGGAGGTCCGGCCCTGCTGGACACGTGGAGCCTTCGGAGCTCTCCCCGTGGAGGGGGAGGTCCGGCTCTGCTGGCCACGTGGCGGGCCTGGAGCTCTTCTCTGAGGAGAGGGAGGTCCGGCCCTGCTAGACACGTGGAGCCTTCGGATCTCTCCCCGCGGAGAGGGGAGGTCCGGCTCGGGTGCCCTCGGAGTTTGCCCCTGCGGATGGGGCGAAGTCCTTAGACGATTTTCCCCTGTGCGCGGGGGTACCCCATATTGAGGGTACCGACAGACGGTGATTCGAATCAGTACATGCCTGGACTACACGACACGTACACCCGTACTCCGAGTTGCCGGCAGCAACCTCGACTGACGTTGTACGCGGCCACCTTTCCCAAGATCTTCGACACAGGACGCGGTCTAACTGCCCTGAGTCCGCAAGCTCCCTCAAGGTACATACCCACAGTGGTATGTTCTTGAGTGAGTTACCTCCTGCTACCCTGACGCTGAAAGCCTAAGGAAGGTTAGAAAAGTTCCAATGTAGATCTCCTGAGGTACATCGGTTTCCTGGGTCCCATATGGTCAGTATGTGCCCGGTACACAACTCAAACTTGTCCAACAGGGCCAAGCACGGACAGGCCTTAACTGACACAGGCAGGGCTATGCACGCATGGTCCGCAGCCTGCTGCATCTAAACCTCCCTGCCCGGTCTCCATTTCTTAAGTGTGAACTTTTCTCATTGTTTCTATTCTCGACCAGCTCCGAATAAACCAGCCCTAAACTTGCGAGTCGATTCCAACTACTTGTCTTCTACCGAACCTTTCCTACTAACATTTAGCGTAGCCAAATACACTCGAGGAGGTGCTATTCTACCCTTTCTCTCATAGGTATTTCTGTTCATGCAGTTGGATTTTCATCATCATGTAGACTTAATGCAATCAAACAATTCAAACTGTGATCTCTAGACATGGAAATGCTTTATAAAACTGTTCAAATGCAAACCGGGGCTTGCCTGTTTTGCAGGTGACTAAGATTACAATCAGTTAGTGAAGATCACTTGGGGATTTATCACTTGCTTTCCTTCCTTCTTGATCTTCACTTCAATTCCGTCATATGTTCTCACATAGATGCTACACGATATGTATGTGCATATGTATTTAATTGTAAAGCTTTTGCTAATAAGATCTAATGACAGTTTAGAAACTGGAACTCTGTTTAAGAATTTATAATGACACTGGTGCTAGTGGTTTAGGTTGGGTTTAAGCACTATAATCAAGTGTTGAGTGCTATCTCCACTTGGGTGTTGATCACCTTAATAGGTTACACAAGACAGTGGTGATACAGAGCTCCAATGGAGCTGAAAATTTTCATGAGAGTTCCTTGTCACAAGAAAGTCATCTGGACCAAAAATTAGCACTTTTCATTGAGTGGTTTATTCAGAACAATTCTCTAAGCAATTAAGCAAAGAGGAATTAATTCTGAGGTAACATCCATGTTCATGTCAAACTTAGTGAACTACAATTTCAATTATAGTTCATAGAGCCTGCATGAATTTTCCTAGGAGTTATTGAGCTAAGAATTGCCCAGAACTGAATTTCCAAGTTTTGGAAATTCTCTGAAAATGTTTCTGTATTCATTTGAGCACAGCAACTTACAATCCGAATTCTCCTGACCAAATCAACTCCAAATGAGCTTAAACTTTTACAGGAGTCTAATAACACCCTAAGGAATATCCTGGAAAAGTTTGAGGATTTTTGGATGAACCAACTCCCTCAAAATTCTTTTTATGAAAAGCTTTAAAGAACTTTCCAGGATAAATAACGACTTTCATACAAATTGGGTTGCATATTTGGATAGGGTTTGTCAATTGAATCTAACCCAATTTGAATCACAAAATTTAGAGTTTCCTAGCAAAAGTTATGCTCTTCTAAAGTTTGGGGAAAAATCTGGGATTTGAATAAATTGTGGAAATGTTTAAATCTGACGGTGGGTCCGGGAAACACGTGTCGCATGCTGGAACAAGCCACACGGGGCCACAGGACTATTTCCCGTGTTGCCACAGTTGATCCGAGCCCACAGAAGATCTAAACATTGTTTACCGTGCGACTGACGAGTGGGGCCGGCAGCTCCTTCGTCTACCTCTCGCCCCCGCGCGATAGCGCCGCCGAGCTCGCCGGAGCTCGCCGGTTTTTGACGCTCCGGCCACATCGTGAGCTGACACTCGCTGCTAGTGCCTAATTCAACTCAAGGAACATGATTGGATGACTTCCGCGGACCGGCGAGGCCCCTAAACTACCTCGCAACAGCGCAGGGGCTCTGTGGAAGTCCGGCGATGTCGCCCCGACGCCTTAAGCCCTCCAAGCTTTGGTTTCCAAGCTCTAAAGCACCAGTGGATGCTAGGGAAGCTTTGCATGGGGGTGAAACGGCTCGGAAATGGCTCCAAACTAGGGTTCATCGTGCGCCCGAATCTTCCCGCCATAGCCACCGTCGAGAAGATCGGAAATATGCCGTTTACAGTGTGTTTCATGCTAAGTTTGCAAAGCAAACTGGTGCGCCCTCAAGTCTAGCTCTCATGGGTGAAGTTTTATAGGCTCTAACACAGTATTAATCGGGAATTTCATGAATTCATACCCGAAGGTCGGTTTCAACCGATCGGAAGAGAATCTCAAAATTTGCCGTCGACGATCCACGGTTGGACCTGGGCTTCGGTGGTGAGCTCTAGGAAGTTCTTGCGCATCCAGAGGTGGCCTAGCTCGGCCGTGACAAGCCTCGGTTGAGGCTGTCCACGAGAGCACCTTCTATCGGTTCTGTGGTAGCCGCCGCAGAAGCTGATGTATCTCGGTGTAGGGAGCACGAGCTCACTCGGTGATGGCGCGAGGAGGTCGTGGAAGATATTGCGGTGCGGTTTTGCTTCTCAGCCGTGATTTGCATGTGAAGGAAACACGGTCTCCCGATCGACCGAGGTGAGGAGGCGGTGGAAGCCCTCGGTTCAGTCCGTGCGCGAGAGAGAGAGGGAGGCTGAGCAAATCCCCAGTGTTGTGTGCAAAAGAGACACGGCAGGGAGTATAAAGATCTCAGTTGAGGCAGTCGGGGGTGGCTGTGATCAACCGAGCAGTGAGTTCTGCATCGGTTCCCTCTCTGTCGATCTCCCGAGAGAAGCAAAACATAGACTCACCTCCACTGTTGATCTTTTGCAAATTTTAACCCCCCTCAATGACATGTGGGTCCCGCCACAGCTCCCTATTATCCTCTAAAATATCTCCCAAAATTGGCAAATGATGGAATTCAATTGTGGGAGTTCAAATCTGAGTGCATTTGGATAATTGGGCAAGTTTCATCCAGATTCAAAGGGGTGTTTCAATTCTTTGCAATTTAAAGTCCATTTTGGAAAAATGAGTTGCAAAACATTTCAAAAAATCATGAAACTTTGCATACCCACTAATTTGGACCTAAGGAATTCAAATATGAAATCTGATTTTTAATTTGGCTGCTGCAAATGAGATTTTTAGCACAACAGTTTTGAAATTCATTTTGTTGCTCTCATTTGAATTTTGAGTTGAACAAACTTGTTCCAAAATCTGATTTTAGCCTTCTCACACATATGGGAACTTCCCACCTTGGTCTTAGATCCTTCTTGGTTTTCCAAGTCTTCAAATTATTATTTGAACTTGTATGAAGAAAGCCCTCATGTGTGTTATCACATGTGGAAAAGGTTTCAACAAGTCCCATTTTTCATACATATGAAACCAACTTTTGCAAATAAGAGTTTCTTTGTATTCACATTTTGGGACCTTTACATTCCTCCCCCCTTAAATGGAATCTCGGGACATTACAAAAGAAGAACGAGAAGGGAGGGTAATTACAAAGCCTAAGACAAAAGTTCCGGATAGTTCTGGTGGATGTAATCTTCGCTTTCCCACGTCGCCTCTTCTGGGGTATGATTACTCCACAGGACTTTGTAAAATTTCAAAGTCCGGTTTCGGGTGATCCGGGTCTTTTCGTCAATAATCTGAATAGGTTGCTCGACATAGGTGAGATCTGGCTTCAACTCGTCGGTGTCATCAGTGCGGACAGCAGCGGTAAACTTGAGACACTTACGCAGCTGGGACACACGGAATATGTCGTGGATACCGGCAAGGCTTGCCGGTAGTTCCAGCCAGTAGGCTACGGTCCCGCATTTCTCCGTGATGGCAAACGGATCGATGAATCGGGGAGCAAGTTTCCCCTTGACACTGAACCGATGAATCCCTTTCATCGGAGACACACGAAGATACACGTGCATGCAGCGGTCGACGCCTCTGATCCGCATAGCTCTTTTGAAGAGATTGAGCAGCTTTGAGGTTCTCTTGTATTATTCAAACTC
Source organism: Neostapfia colusana (assembly GCA_030760725.1). Taxonomy (NCBI): domain Eukaryota; kingdom Viridiplantae; phylum Streptophyta; class Magnoliopsida; order Poales; family Poaceae; genus Neostapfia; species Neostapfia colusana. The sequence continues at coordinate 81,073,207 of JASWHV010000008.1, read as the reverse complement.
TCTCTTCGGCTTCATTGACAAGATCAACCCTGAACATTACTCGTTCACTGGACTCCCACCAATTCAATGGTGTACAGCACTTTCGGCCGTAGAGCGCTTCATAGGGTGCCATTTTGATGCTCGTTTGATAACCGTTGTTGTACGAGAACTCTGCCAACGGTAAGTGATCATCCCAGCTCTTACCATGGTAGATGGCACATGCTCTCAGCATATCTTCAAGTATTTGATTCACCCTCTCAGTTTTCCCATCTGTTTGAGGGTGATACGCGGAGCTTCGAATTAATTTGGTTCCCAAGGATGCGTGTAGCTGCTCCCAGAAACGGGCTACGAACAGCGATCCTCTATCGGACACAATGGTATGTGGAACTCCATGTAAGCACAAGATCCGTGCTATGTACAACTCCGCATACTGCTTTGCGTTATATCTTGTATGCACAGGGATGAAGTGTGCTGATTTGGTTAACCGATCAATGATTACCCAAATCGAATCATGGTTGTGGGAGGTCATCGGCAGCCCGACGATGAAGTCCATACTCAAGTCTTCCCACTTCCATGCCGGTACTTGCAATGGCTGCAACAGGCCCGACTTCTTCACATGGTCGGCCTTGACTCTTCGACACGTATCACATTCTGAAACGTACTTTGCAACTTCACGTTTCATACGTGTCCACCAAGATTTCTTCCGGAGATCTTGGTACATTTTATTGCTGCCCGGATGAATGGAAAATTTGGACAAATGAGCTTCATCCAAAATTTTCTTCCATAATCCCATATCCCGGGGTACTACAGTATGGTCGTTGAACCACAAAGTACCTTCATCGTCCTTCTGGATGCATTTCATTTCTCCGTTGTCTATTTTCCGCCGTATGTGAGACATACCCTTGTCTTTTTGTTGAGCTTCAATGATCTCCTCTCGGATGGTAGGAATGAGAGCGAGATTATAGAGAGATCCATATGGGATGACGCGGAGGCTTGGTTCTTCATCATCCATTTCAGCAATAGTCAGGTGATGGATATGCCCCTTACGACTGAGCGCATCGGCGATCACATTCGCCTTTCCTGGATTATAATGAATCTCAAGTTCATAATCTTTAATGATCTCTAGCCATCTTTGTTGTCTCATGTTCAATTCTTTCTAAGTAAAGATGTATTTCAAGCTCTTGTGGTCAGTGTAGAGGTGTACAAGATTTCCGAGCAAGTAATGCCTCCACATCTTCAAAGCAAGGACCACGGCAGCTAACTCAAGATCATGAGTTCGATAATGCTGCTCGTGATTTCTGAGTTGATGAGATCCATAAGCGACCACTCATCCTTCTTGCATCAGCACGCAGCCAAGACCGATGCCAGATGCATCACAATAAACGTCGAATGGCTTCGTCGTATCTGGCTGAGCAAGAACTGGGGCTGTTGTGAGATGCTTCACTAGAGTCTTGAAGGCTTGTTCACACACAGCACCCCACACAAACCTGGTATTCTTCTTTAATAATCCCGTCATCGGCTTAGCGATCTTGGAGAAACCCGGAATGAACCTCCGGTAATAACCCGCTAAACTGAGAAAGCTACGGATTTCATGCACTGACTTTGGTGACTCCCATTTTTGTACTTGGATAATCTTACTCGGATCCACAGTGATGCCCTCCGCTGAAATAATGTGTCCGAGAAACAGTACTTGATTAACCCAGAATTCACACTTGCTGAATTTTGCATAGAGCTGATGATCTCGCAATCCCTGTAGCACAATATGCAGATGTTCAGCATGTTCTTCCTCTGACTTGGAGTACACCAAGATATCGTCGATAAAGACCACGATGAATTTATCCAACTCAGGCATGAACACTGAATTCATCAGGTACATAAAGTGTGCCGGGGCGTTGATCAAACCAAAAGAAATAATGAGATACTCATACAACCCGTATCTCGTTGAGAATGCCGTCTTCGAAATATATTCTGCCCGGATTTTAATCTGATGATATCCAGACCGAAGATCCATCTTCGAGAATACCTTCACACCCACTAATTGATCAAAGAGCATATCAATGCAAGGTAGTGGATACTTGTTCTTTATGGTAACGGCGTTCAAAAGACGATAATCAACACAAAACCGTAGTGTTTCGTCCTTCTTCTTGACAAAAAAGGCTGAACAACCCCAAGGTGACAAACTCGGTCGTATAAATCCCTTGCTCATTAGGTCATTCAGCTGTGTCTTCAATTCTGCCAGTTCATTGATTGGGTGCCATCTTGTACGGTCTTCGTGATATCGGTGTTGTTCCCGGTATAAGTTCAATCTTGAACTCAACATCTCGCTCGGGCGGCATGACCGGTAAATCATTGGGAAACACATTCAGATACTCACGTACCACCGGAATGTCCTCTATCTTCACAGCTTCCGTGTGGTTCACTGTTGCAATCTGTTGTCGTCTGACGTCCAGAATTAATATATGAAGACCGTGCTGTGGGGAGTTGAGCTCAACGGTCCTAGAGCTGATGTTAAGAACCGCCTTGTGGTAATTCAACCATGACATCCCCAAAATAATGTCAATCTTCAGACCCTAAAGAATAATGAGAGTCGTAGGGTATATTCTACCCCCCAAACAAAGAGGTGCTCGGGAGACAACCTCGCATGCGGTACTACTGCCCCCGGGCGAAGATATGAGGTATTGCCTCTTTGTATAAACTGTTTGGAGCTGATGTTGAGCCACAAAAGATTGGCTAATGAAATTGTGTGTGGCACCGGAATCAAAGAGAATTAAAACCGGTAGCTGATTCTGTGACGCCCTCAATTCTGTGGAAAAACCACGGAACCGAGAACTAATGCATATGTGTGCCCAGGATGTTCATCACACATACACATACATTCCACAAACTGAATTCAGATTATATATTACCACAAATAACAGAGTTTATTACAATCACCTCATGAGTCTTGGACTCATGCTTACAGCGGAATTCTTTATTCTATGCAGCGGAAGTCCTTATTTATATGCGGAAGCAAAAACTAATGCGGAAGCAAAACTAAGCAGAAGTGGCTCCATCTCTACTCCCTCCACAGGCAAGGTTGAGAACAGATCACACGCCATAATGCTCTACTCGGTCTTCATAGTAGTCTTCTCTTGCTGTTGATGAAGAAATAATAATGCAAGTTTGAGCACAATGATGTACTCAGCAAGTGCGGGAATAACACATGATGTGCAGCTCATAAACAAGGTAGGTATAAAAGGCTTATTTGCAGAAAAGCAAATTTATAAAATCGTGATAAAACAGCAACTTAACTTTAGATGAATGTAGTCCCAGCATGTATTAAATTACCAACATACCTCCATCACTTCCCATGTTCCATCCGAACATTAACCAATCCTTTACTCATACTCACGAATACCTCCTCGTATTCGCTACCATCTCATCTCATAAAACAACATTGTCTCGCACTGAGACCAATCTCATGTCATGACCCACCAGTCATGCAACCATCTCATCTCCCGAACTTCACAGTTCCAAACCAAACCATAACCAATAACCATCCCAATAATCATCCCAATAATCATGGCAGTTTTGCCAGGTGCTCGTGACCGTAAGCTCGGCTATCATGATAGTTCTAATAACTCTGCAGAGTTTGTACCTCTTTACCCACAAGTTTGTGATTTTGTCACCCGTCGGCGACTGCAGAACCTCCATTATACCAGTACACATCCGTCGGTGTATGGTCAAGAGATCACAAAATAGCCTTTACAAAGGGGTTACTAGATGTATGGACTCACTGAGGTTTCACCGGCAGGCTAGAATCTCCAATTCTCCCACCCACGGGCCCCCTCTTGTGCCATGCAGTTCCCAGGGCAGTCCTCACTCGACTCCCATTCCCCGCGCCTTCCACAATCCATAACACTCTAGCAACTTACCTAATTACTCAGCTAAGCCGCACCCATATTTGGCCTTGTGGTGGCACTGTTATCCTGGCATGTGCATGCATGAACCGGTCCTTAGATCTACGGCAAGCAAAACCACCATCTCACGCTACCTCATTCACAAACCCAGGCTTGCCTAGATCTCCCCCCCCCCCCGATCCATGTTCTTTGTTAACATCAGTTTCTTTTTATCAATACGAGTGCAGTTAGCTAGACACATGTATCTCGCTTCCAAATCCCATGGACTCAGCGAAGCATAAAGCAAAAACCATACCCGACTCTTAAACTTCCCAGGCGACAAAGGTGGTTTAATCAAAACTAGTAAACTCCTATAAAAGGGTTTCCAATCATGTTTGACTTAGTACGCACACCTTTTCGCAAATCAAAACAGTTTTACCCAAAACATAGGATCAACATGGTCAAGGAGCACTTGCCTTGTTCTTGCGGTTCTGGTTGTTCTTGATTCTCAAAACCTTGTTGCTGCAGCTCGTCGTAGACAGCTTCCTGAGCTTGTTCTGCTATACACAAATTCACAGCAACCAATATCATGCACAAACCCTAAACTAGATGCGATGATGCACATGCATGCTATCCTACGATTAGTTCTATTAGATTGATCTGGTGTTCTTGCATGGCTTGCATGGTCAGAGGTGTTCAGATCAAGATGAACGTGGCGATGATCTTGTCTTTAGATCAAACTGATCATCGAGTGTTCTGCCCACGAAAAAGCTTCTGTTCGAAAAGAATTGAAGAACAGATGCAAAGATGAACACAATGATGTCGTAAGGTGGTATCGAAGTCCTACCTCACGCGCTTCTTGTCTTCGAGGTCCTCCCCAGACCGCTTGGTTCTCCTCCGATGATCTCCCTTGTTGTGCTTTCGGCGATGTTTTGCTCGGCAAGTTAGGGCTAGGGCTCTAAGTCGTCAGCTCAGGAGTTGAAAGAGAAGTTCGTGGTTTCGGCCAGGGGTTTTGGGTTCTATTTATAATCGAGAAGAGAAGAGTCCTAATCTAATTGGATCCCGAATAGAAGTCTTATTCAGATCTTGTTGGATCCTGACGTCTTATCTTTGGTAACATTGTGGATTTTAGATCGGTTTCCGTTGCGTACCGGTATCTTTAAGCGTAAAAGTCACTTCAGACTCGTTACCTTCGTGATGATGAGTTCCGGAAGCTCCACGTGTCCTCCGGGGCCTGGTATCTCATCCTCAGCAGAGACGAGCTCCGGTTGTGCCACGTGTCACGAGCGAGACCTCCCTCTTCTTCGGAGGTGAGCTCCGCGCACGCCACGTGTTGGCGTCGGTCTTCCCTCTCTTCATGCCCCAAGGTCGACACGTGTCTAGCAACGAAAGACCTCCCGGAGATAAGCTCCGGTGGCGATACGTGTTCGATAGATCCGGACTTCTCTGAGATGAGCTCCGAGATTGACACGTATCCGTGCGACTGGTCCTCTTATTTCCGCGAGGACTAGCTCCGAGGATGACACGTGTCCTGTGGAAATGCCTTTGCTTCTTCCGCAGAGGCTAGCTCCATGGGCAACACGTGCCCCACAGGATCGGACCTCTCCCCTTTGCGGAGACGAGCCCCGAGCCTGCCACGTAGCCAGCTTAGCAGCGGACCTCTTCCCAATTTCTCGGGGATGAGCTCCGATCACGCCACGTGGTCTGCTGGCCGTGGAAGTTGCCTTCGGTGCTCTCTGAAGGCCTTATTGGCTATTCTTTTGATAATTCTCTCTGTTCCTATTTTTCATTAAAATGTTTCCTTTCTTCATAAAACATGAACATATGCTGACACCCGAGGTGAGGGTGTCACAGATTCAGAGAAAACATCCCTGCTAAGGCTGCTTGTCCTTCCGGAACATCATCAATCGCGATATAGTGAATGTTGCCCCTTATCTGCCCTCCTTTCTGCAGATTGAGGTATGGGTCGTATTGTTGTAAATATAATGACCCGCAGCCTTGAGTTCCCTCTGGACAATACCAACCATAATGGCCCATACGCCGACAAATGAAACATAGATGTCTCTCCGGTTCTTCGTTAACTTGTGGTTGGATGCTAGATACACATGGCTGCGGCGATGGAGCACAAACCACCGTCTGATGCTGCTGCTGTGGAGGTGGTGCAAGTTGTGGAACTTGACCAGCAATCAACCTTTGAGGAGTTTATCGTACAGGTGGCCTCCATCTTTCACCGGATGGCATTTGATACACCAAACAGTACTTCTGAGGCACATAACTTGTGCTGGCCTGCTCGATCTCACACATTTTTCTTTTTTCATCTTGCCACTCAAGTGTCGGCTTCTCTTGTAGGAGAGCCGCATCGACCATGTCGGTGTAACTGCCGTTATTGTGCACGGCCAACTTCTCCTGTAATATGGCACTCAGGCCATGGAAGAATAAGTCACACCGTGCCTCTTCTTTTGCCACATATTTGGTAGCATATTGGGCCAAAAGGTTAAACCTTCTGACATACTCAAGGACACTCATGTCCCCTTGCTTCAAGCCCAAAAATTCCTCCCGCTTTGCCTTGACAATACCCTGTGGTATGTGACGAGTACGATAGGCTTCACAAAATTCACTCCATGTCACTTGTTGGTATTCCGGAATGGTGGCAAGATGTTCAACCCACCAGCTTCGAGCAGCTCCATGGAGTTGTTGAGCGGCGAACACTGTCTTCTGCACTTCATCACACTCGAATACTCCGAATTTTGACTCCATGACACGAAGCCATTGATCTGCTTCCACAGGTTTGGTGGCTTCAGTAAAGATTGGCGGTTGAGTCGCCAAGAAATCCAGATAAGCGTTTTGAGGTGGAACGACTTGTTGCGTGTTCTGGAGTACGCCTTGCTGTACCAAGCTTTGGAGTAAGCGTGTGTTTTCTTGAGTTGCTTCTTGGAGTAGCCTAGTGTTCTCATGGTTAGACTCGACGACTCGAGTCATGATATCCATCTGTCGGTACCCTCAATATGGTGTACCCCCACGCACAGGGGAAACTGCCTAAGGACCTCACCCTTCTACGCAGGGAGAGCTCCGAAGGCGCTATGTGTCCAGCGGGACCGGACCTCCCTCTCCTCAGAGGAGAGCTCTAGGCCCGCCACGTGGCCAACTGAACCGGACCTCCCCCTTCCGCGGGGAGAGCTCCGGAGGCTCCACGTGTCCAGCGGGGCCGGACCTCCCATTCCTCAGAGGAGAGCTCCGAGCCCGCCACGTGGCCAGCAGAGCCGGACCTCCCCCTCCGCGGGGAGAGCTCCGAAGGCTCCACGTGTCCCGCGGGGCCGGACCTCCCTCTCCTCAGAGGAGAGCTCCGGGCTCGCCACGTGGCCAGCAGAGCAGCGCTGCCCGCCCCCGCGCGGTTGGCAGCAGGAGTAAAGACGCGCCATACCTTGCCCGTACAAGGTATTCAAGACCCGCACCTTCCCAAGGCGCGGAGACGCGGAGCACGCCTCTGTCTGGTGCCGTTGCGCCCAGTCACATCGCAGACTGCCGCGCCACGTCAGAGCTTGCCCGCCAATAAACACAGCGACAAGACATCCCCTGCCGCCCCTGCCAACCACTACGACTAGCTTGCGGCATGGGCAGGGCGGCAGAACGAAGACTGGGAAGCCCTCGCCAGAGACAACTACCGGCGTAACTGCAGATACGGTAGATGGCAGGCAATCTCCCCGGGACCACCTGTCGGGTCCCGGGCCCACCTTGTAAGCCGCCCGAGCCTTGGGCTATAAAAGGCTCGGGCAGGCAATGTTAGCAAGGGTTCGCACTTTAGCCATTCGACATCTTACACTCTCAAGCTCAGGACTCCGGTTCTGATCAGCAAGCAATACAACGAGCAACTCAGCTCACCGTGGACGTAGGGTATTACGCTCCGGCGCCCTGAACCACGTAAAAATCCCTATGTCAAGCTTCTCCCTCAATCGTCCCTAACGCGTGAGCTCTTCGCGAGTGACTAGCCCCTCCGAAAAAGAACCTCCGCGGGCTGCCCAGAGCAGGCCCGGGGGAAGTGTCGACTACACACTTCAACATTTGACACGCCAGGTAGGGGGCTTTTTCCTTGCGTGACGAGCTTCTGCCGAGAGGATGACGAAGCTTCCTTCAGCGGCAAGCTCTCCCCGCCCACGTTCGCGACGAACGGTGACCAGTGGGGACTACGTCTCGACACACTCAGGACGGAGTGTGTCGGCGCAAGCTGGGAGGCAGCAGCCGACTCCGGCAGCGCAGGCTCCAGCGAGCGTGAGATCCACTGCAGCGCTGAGTGTCTCCCACGGGGGCGCACTAGATGCAGCACGAGCGCTACTGCACAATCCACCTGCTGGGGACACACCTCAGTGAGCGACCCAGTAGTGGATTCGCGACGTAGACCGTCTCGTCGTCGTGGCCGCCAACCCTCGACTTCGGCGGGGATGACGTCCCAGTCAACTGGCTGTGTCGCTGACGCGCACGCCAACGGTTGACGGGCAGACGGCAGATTCCCGTTCCACCAGGCTCCCATCGGCGGACCTGAGGTCAGAGCTGGAACGATGGCACTTGCGCAAAGATGCCCGAGTGCTCATAGAGCGACGGTGAGAAAGGCGTCGCAACCAAGAGGCCGGCAACAGCATGTCAACCACCTCGACCCAGCCTGAGCTGCAGATGTTCGCCACGCGATCTCTGCCCCAGGCATACGCCACGCAGCATATGTCCCAGCATATGCCCTGCAAATGGTGCCCCCGGTCTATGGCGCAGCCTTGCCCATACCGGGGTATATAGTGCCAGCAGCGAACCAAGCGTTCGCAGCACCAACACCTGCAGCAACAGGAGCAGGATGTGCGGCCCTGGCGCCACACCTTTGCTTCGCGAAGTGGCCGCGCAAGTTCCGGCCGCACCTGCCCGAGAAGTACGACGGCAGCGTCAACCCAGCGGAGTTCCTCCAGATCTACTCCACCGCCATCCTTGCGGCAGGAGGGGACGAGGCCGTCATGGCCAACTACTTCCCCGTCGCCTTGACCGGCCCATCCCGGTCTTGGCTCATGAATCTCCCCCAGGGGTCCATAACCTCCTGGGGAGAGCTCTGTCGGCAGTTCACTGCTAACTTCGGCAGCTCCTACACCCGGCCTGGCACGGAGCTCGACCTCCACGCCATCCAGCAACAACCTGGAGAGACGCTGCGCTCCTTCATCCAGCGGTTCTCCCAGGTACGGAACACCATCCGGCATATCCAAAATGCTTCTGTGGTGGTGGCGTTCCGGCAGGGTGTACGGGACAAGAAGATGCTTGAGAATCTCGCGACCAGAGAGGTTCGCGACATCTCAGAGCTCTTCAGCCTGGCGGATAAGTGCGCCAGGGCTGTAGAAGGGCGGAACTGGCACTCACTGCCAGCCTCCGAATCAGAAGGGCAGCCCGGATCTGGCGCTGCTTCCCATGGAAGCGGCAAGAAGATCAAAAACCGGGGCGGTGGAAAGATGAAGCCGCCGGCCTCAGCTCCCGTTGCTGCAGCAGCAGCACCCAGCGGAGCTCGGGGGCCACGCCCCGACAAGAGGCAGCGACAGTCATCATCTCCAGATGGTGACCAAGGCGATCCATGCCCCGTGCACGACACCAGCAGCCATACTGCTGCTGAGTGCCGGGAGATTCAGAAGCTCGAGGAGCGCTTCCGCAAGGGGAAGCAACCGCGTGCTGACGCCCCTCCCTTCCGTCAAAGGGAGGGCAAGCAGAAGGTCAACACCCAAGACAATGTCGACCGCCAAGTGGAGTTCCAGGAGCCTCAGCGCACCGTGAAGGCGGTGCACAACCATGAGGACTCCAGCTCCAGCGATGACGAGCGCCGGAAGATGCTCTATGTCATCTACGGCGAGTCCGCTGACCCCTTGTCCCAAAGCATGGTTAAGACTCTGCGCCGAGCGGTAGCGTCGGTGGCTCCTCTCCCAAGTGCCACGCCGCACCTCAAGTGGATGGGAACCCCCATCAGCTTCGATGCCACCGACTGCCCCAGGAACATGGCTGGGGCCGGCCAACTACCGCTCTTGGTAGCACCCACCATCGCCAACGTGAGGATGTACCACGTTCTGGTAGATGGGCTGGGCTCAACCTCATCAGCCGTGCAGCTTTCCAGAAGCTGCAGATCCTGATGGCCAAGCTCACCCCATCGAGCCCATTCTCAGGGGTAGGACCGGGACAAGTCGTTCCCTACGGCAACATCAGCCTTCCGGTGACCTTTGTAGCACTGGACAGCTATCGGACAGCTAGCGGAGATCGACCTCCCCTTCAACGCCATAATCGGCAGGCCAGCCCTGTATCGATTCATGGCAGTAGCCCACTACGGCTACCTTGTCTTGAAGATGCCTACACCAACAGGCGTCCTCAAGATTCGTGGAGACCGCACTGCTGCAGTGTCAGCCTTGGAGAAGCTCCAAGCACTTGCAACAGCTCGAGCACCAGCCCCTGACAGTGCAGAACCGGACCGGCTCCACCCGAGTGCACGCCACCATGCCTCTACCGCAGCACCCCGCGTGCAACCACTTTACGAGGGCGACGTCCCCCTGAAGGTCATCCAAGTTGGCGCCGATGCTGCCCAGACCACCCAGGTAGCCGGAGGCCTGGACGACAAATAGGAAGGCGCGCTCATCACCTTCCTCCGGCACAACGTCGACGTGTTTGCATGGCAACCATCGCAGATGCCGGGGATCCCTAGGGAGGTGATCGAGCACCACCTAAAGATCTTCCCTGATGCCCGGCCAGTCCAACAGAAGCCTCGCAAGCAGTCCATCGAGCGGCAGAACTTCATCCGAGAAGAAATCAAGAAGCTGCTGGACGCTGGCTTCATACGGAAGTCCACCACCCCCGGTCCATTTGCTTGGACCGACGAAGCAGAAGAAGCCTTCCAGGAGTTGAAAAGCAGCTCCTGACGACCCTACCCATCATGGTAGCCCCCGAGCCCGAAGAGCATTTGTTGCTCTACATCGCTGCAACAACTGAGGTGGTGAGCATGGTCCTCGTCGCAGAACGGTCGGACCCCTCATCACCGCAGCCTGCTCCGAGAGCAGAAGACAAGCACCAGGAGACCCTGGAGGTCCAAGATGACCTCCCGGACCTCCAAGACAACCTCCCGAAGGTCTGACGGGATCTCCCGGAGCTCCAAGACAATCTCCCGGAGGTCCAACGGGACCTACCGGAACTCCAGGAAAACCCCCCGAAGACCAAAAGGAACCTCCCAGGAGGACAAGACGTCCTCCCGAGGGTCCGGGATGACCACTTGGAAAACCAGCGGGATCTCCCGGAGGTCCAAGACGGCCTAAGAGCCTTCAAGTCCCAGCTTCCGGAGGCTCCCCCGGACCCATCTACCTCCGGTCAGCCTGAGCCAATGGATGAGGACATCTCAGGCCCGGGAGGGAGGGTCCGGACCATCCAGAGGCCTGTCTACTACATCAGCGAAGTCCTCCACGACGCCAAGACAAGGTACCTGGAGGTCCACAAGCTGCTGTATGCAGTACTCATGGCATCCAGGAAGCTCTGCCACTACTTTCAAGCCCACCGGATCTCGATGGTCACCTCCTACCCGCTGAAGGCGATCCTTCACAGCCCCAACGCGACCGGCAATGTCGCTAAATGGGCAGCGGAATTGGCGGAGTTTGAGCTGGACTTCCTTCCTCACCATGCAGTCAAGAGCCAAGCACTGGCTGACTTTGTGGCCGAGTGGATGCCAACGAAGGCTAACCCAGGGGGCCACGAAGACGGTGAACCAAAGCCCCAAGCTCCGGTCTTCACCGGGCCTCACTGGACGCTCTTCTTTGACGGCTCCTCATGAAAGCAGGGGGCCGGTGCTGGCGTACTGTTTCTCATGCCATCGGGGAGCAGTTTGGGTACATGGTGTGTCTCAATTTCAAGGCAACCAACAACATGGCAGAGTATGAAGCGCTCATCTTCGGCCGAAAGACAGCCCTGTCTCATGGCGCTCGCCAGTTGTTGGCACAGGGCGACTCCCAGCTAGTCATCAAGCAAGTTAAGGGTGAATGCTCCTGCAATGACCCACAGCTAGCTGCTTATCTGCTCCACGTGCAGATGTTGGAGAAATACTTCCTCGCCTTGGACCTACGCCATGTAACCGCGCGCTGGCAATGCCGCAGCCGACGACCTCTCAACGAAGGCCTCCACCGGAGCCCCTGTGCCCGAAGGAGTCTTCAAGAGGACGTTGCTGCAGCCCACAGCCCGGCCTGCCGAGCCGGGCGAAGGGGGCTGTACCAGCACCTCGAAGCTGGCGGTCCCGGCGGCCCTGCAGCCATGGACGCTGCCAAGGATCATAAGCGTCACTGGGGACTCCGTGCAACCCAGCGCTCAAGATCCAGAAGCTCAAGTCAGACCCGATGCATGGATCACGGAGATCCGGGACTACTTGAAAGACAACATCCTCCCTGATGAATGTGTATCCGCTGAATGGATCGTGCGCATGGCTAAAAGGTACGCGCTGGTAGAAGGGGATCTCTACCGGCGTGGCGCCAACCACGTACTATTGCGGTGCATAACCCAGGGGCAAGGCTGCGACTTGCTCGCTGAGATCCATGGAGGCGAATGTGGGAGTCACTCTTCCTCACGCACGCTCGTCGGTAAAGCCTTCTGGCATGGCTTCTACTGGCCGACAGCACTCCAGGATGCCATCAAGCTGGTCGAGAGCTGCAAGGCGTGCCAGTTCCACGCCAAGCAGATCCACACACCGGCTCAGGCGGTTCAGATGATCCCGCCCTCATGTCTGTTCGCCGTATGGGGGTTGGACATCCTGGGACCATTCCCCAAATCCATCGGGGGATTCCGGTACCTCTACGTCGCCATCGACAAGTTCACCAAGTGGTCGGAAGCCATAGCCATCGTCACCATCAACAAGCAATCCTCAGTAAAGTTCATCAAGTCGATTGTCTGCCGGTTCGGGGTCCCAAACAGAATCATCACCAACAACAGGACCCAGTTCACCAGCGCAGCGTTCCAAGAATACTGCGAAGACCTCGGCATCTAAATGTGCTATGCCTCTGTTGCTCACCCAAAGAGCAATGGGCAAGTCGAGAGGGCCAACGCCGAGATTCTTCGGGGCCTCAAGACTCGCACCTATGCTGGATTGAAGAAACATGGAGCCAAGTGGGTGGACGAGCTTCCGAGCACACTATGGGCTAACCGGACATCCTAGAGCCGGGCCACCGGAGAGACACCCTTCTTCATGGTGTACGAGGCCGAGGCTGTGCTTCCCCCAGAGATCACAATGGGGTCCCTCTGTGTCCGAGCTTATGATGAAGCCACGCAGGAAAACCTCCGGCGTGAAGACATCGACCTCGTCGACGAGGCTCGATTACATGCAGCACTCCGCAACGCACGGTACCGACAAGCGCTCCGGCGCTACCACCAAAGGTCTGTGCGTGTTCGAGAGCTGCAGGAAGGCGACCTGGTGTTTCGGCGCATACTTTCTCGCGAAGGGACCGACAAACTCTCCCCCAGCTGGGAAGGTCCCTTCCGAGTCACGAAAGTTTGCCGTCCCGGGTGCGTACGCCTTTCCACCGAGGATGGGGATCCGCTCCCGAACCCTTGGAACATAGAACACCTCCGTAAGTTCTACCCCTAGAGCAATTGTAGGACAGTCTTTTCTTGCTGTAATAGATTCCATAGAGTCCAGAAACAGCGCTCGGAGCAGCTAAGTCTCAGGGGACGGTCCAGAACTATGTTCAGCTTGGCCTGGTTCCGACCCTAAGCGCGTAGAGTCTTGCTTCCCTTCTTAATGGGGCGGGTCGTTGCCTCCATGTTTAGCCTGCCTTCCTCCTATGGAAATTTATATGGAAAGAAACATGTCCTGCTTTGCTCTTCCCTTGTGCTCATTTAAAATTATGTATTAATTTTTATGACCGCACTTCCTGTGTATGCTCACCATGCACTCAGCTTCCTTTTCCCATTCTCACCCTAGTCGGCATTTGCTGTCCTACCGAAGACGGTCGCGTTTGAGGCACCTGCCGATGATCAGGGGGCCTCGAGCCCCCGGCACTTAGCGCACTGAAGTTCCCAAGCCCCGTATACCGGATCAGGATCGTAAGCCAAATAAGTCTATGAGATAGGGAAGGGGGAGCCCCAAGGAGAATTACGTTTCCCTTACTTGTGTGCAGGACCTCCCGGCCTTAGCTCCCCCACAGGAGTATGGTAGGTGCGCCCAAACAATTGGCCACACCTACCAGGGGCCACTACGGGACCGCGCAAGACAGGAGCTCCAACACAAGACCAACGGATTCGGACCTCCCCCCCCCCCCCCCCCCCCCGCAGGGGCGGGCTCCGGAGGCCCCACGTGTCCGGCGGGGCCGGAGCCCCCCTCTCCTCAGGGGGTAGCTCTGGGCTCGCCATGTGGCCGGTAGAGCCGGGCCTCGCCCCCTCCGCAGGGGTGAGCTCCGAAGGCCCCACGTATCCCGCGGGGTCGGACCTCCATCTTCTCAGAGGAGGGTTATGGGCCCGCCACGTGGCCGGCAGATCTGGACCTCCCCGTTCTCACGGGGCCAGCTCTGAAGATCCCTTGGGCCCTTAATACAATAAGGACCCGAGGAAGGTGTCTGTACAAGACTTCAAGGTTGGTGAAGACATCTGAGTACCTTGCGGAGCTAAGGACTCGGCCAGGCCAAGCCAAGGAGAAGATAAAAATATACAGACACGGAAAATAACAAGAGTCTATTCATTCAAAGCACCATGAGCTGGACTACAGACTCAACAAAAACAAAAGAAAAAGAAAAGATACAAGCCCTAGGATTCTCCTGGCTCTCGCCGGAACCTAGAGGCTACGAGGGCAGCTACGTCCCCGACTTCAGCCCTGGCGGCTTCCTCCCGTTCCTCGGCGGGGCCCTGACTTGCAGGCTCCAGTGAGAAGGAGGGATCCCGGCTCTGGAAGCAGGCCAACACGTGCGTAGCAACCTCCATTGCCAGGCCCCGTCCCTCTGCCTCGAGCTCGCCGGCGACCACCGCTTCAAGCCTGTTCAGCTTGGCGCCGATAGACTCGAGCGCGAGGATCACCTCGGCCACCTTCTGCGCCGGGGCCGCTGCCTTCACCGGGCTAAAGCCAAGACGGACCAGGGCGGACCCCGCCTGGTCAACGAAGCTCAAGACCGCCCGGGCCTCGGAGGACCGCGAGGCCAGGAGCTCCTTCACCTCGCAGCGGGCTGCCAGCAAGGCGTCAAGGCTCCCCTCGGAGAATTCCTTCTCCTTGGTTGCTAGCGAGCTCTCCCGAAGCTGGAGACTCTGGGCAAGCTGCTCCAGCTCCGAAGCCCGGAAGTCCGCTGCCAGCTGCCGATCCAGGGCCGCCTGGTGCTTCCGGGAGACCTGCTCCTCCCTCGTGACCAGGTCTGCATTTCGGGACTCCAGCTCCTTGGCTCGGGCCCTTAGGTCGCCCTCGCCAGCCGCCAGCCGTGCGGCGATCTTCTCCGCCTCGGCCGCCGCAGAGCGCTCCTGGTCCGCAATGGCGCGCTCACGGCGCTCCAGCTTCAGACGCAGATCCTCCAAAGCGGAGAGACACTCATCGGCCTGAGCGTGAGAATCGCAGGCCTCCCGGTGGAGCCGCTGAGTCTCGGAGTCCAGCCGGTTGACGGCCCTCCTCTGACGGTCAAGGAGTGCCTCTATGACATCGAGCGACGCCCGCCTCGCGTCAAGCTCCTCCCTGACCTCCTCGGTTCGCTCCTTCAAGAGGCGCACCCAGGTGAGGAGGTGATCTCTCTCTACGGCCTGCCCCTCCCGCTCCCGACCGAGCGCGGCCAGAACCTGCCGGACGCTCGTCTGGGCAAGCTCAAGAGCGTCTGCCAGGGGCAGCGGGGCGGCAGAGGCCGAAGCCGTGCCCCCGACCTCCTCCATCACGTCGTATTTAGGAGGAGTCGATGCTCCGGCAACCGGGATAAGGCTCTGGTCAGGGGAAGCCGGCACTGGGGCAGGCTCGCTTCCGGTGCGCCCCGGTTCGCTGCCCACCCTAGGGCCCGTGGCAGCTTCACCCGCTTCGGCAACAGGAGGCGGGACACCGCCAGCTGGTCCCGCCGAACCTTCAGCAACAGCCGGCTCCCGAGCCGGTGAAGGGGGATGAATGGGAGGAGTCGCCGCTGTCGCAGGAGCCGGGCCTACCGGTGCAGGAGTCACCGCTGCCGCAGGAGCCGGGCCTACCGGCGCAGAAGGAACTTGCACTGGCTTGGGGGCCGCTGCGTCCGTTTCGGCTTCCAGGCACTGCGTCGCAGATCCCCCGTCAGTCGTGGATGGCCAGGAAACGAAAACGTTACCGGCACTTGAGGGGTCCCTGCAAACATGGGAGACTCTCGGAGTTAAGAAAAGAAGATTTACAGGCTCTGGAACTCGGTAAGGGCGACACCTACCAAGGGACACGAGTGCTCCAACGGGCTCTAAACCTCGGCTTTCGAACCGGGGTAGGTCCACTAGAGCCCGCCGTCGCCGCTGAGGGCTGCCCCTCGGTCGCACGGGCTGGCGGAACAGGGGAAGCTTCTGAAGCCCTCCTAGGAGCCGATCCGCCTCCCGGAGCCCGGGGCGCCTGAGTTCTTGACTCGCCCCTGGGCATCGACGCACCAGCACTCCACCTCGCGGCTCCGCCTCCTGAGGAAGGATGACGCGACGTCCGGGAACCATCAGCCCGTCGCCGCTCGAGAGGAGTCCCGTCGGGATGGTGACCCCTAGGCCTCTTGGAGTCGCCGCCGGACAGAGCGCCATCTCCAGAAGCAGGACGCGTAGACGCCTTGGATCCTTGACTTGGCGCAAACGCCGCCGCCGGAGGAGACCGAGCGCGTTTCTTCTCCGGAGGCAGGTTGGAAGCCATGGCAGGAGAAAGCTCGAGAACAGGGAAGACAAGGACGCAAGAGCTCAAGGAAGATGCAAGCGCTGGGAAGTGCGAAGGGAAGCTGCAATGCGGGTGAGATCCCCTTTTAAAACTTCCCAGGCGCGATTCAAAGCGATTCGAAACTCTTCGAATACTCTGCTTGGACAATCGCTTTGGCTCCAAGACCAAGCATCGATGACAAGTGGACCCAAGCCGTCCGGCTGAAGCGGTGGACCAAGAAGTCAGTCTCCCAAGGAGACGAGCCGGCGAGACATTTCGGCGGTTCCCGAAAAGGCGTTGCGACGTGCAGAAGTGGCAGCCTTGGGAACCGCCGCAGTAAAAGCAGCCATCAAGTGGGGCACACGCTCCCACGGTCCCGCGACTGTTTGTGCTCTGGCAACGGACAATGCGGGTCTTCGAGAAGGTGCACGGAGTAGAAGAGACGGGGGCCCCACCTCGGGCTCGCTATCTCCCCCAAGACGGGCCCGGGGGCCACTGTCGGTACCCTCAATATGGGGTACCCCCGCGGACAGGGGAAACTGCCTAAGGACTCACCCTTCTCCGCAGGGAGAGCTCCGAAGGCGCCATGTGTCCAGCGGGGCCGGACCTCCCTCTGCTCAGAGGAGAGCTCCGGGCCCGCCACGTGGCCAATTGAGCCGGACCTCCCCCCTCCGCGGGGAGAGCTCCGAAGGCTCCACGTGTCCAGCAGGGCCGGACCTCCCATTCCTCAGAGGAGAGCTCCGGGCCTGCCACGTGGCCAGCAGAGCCGGACCTCCCCCTCCGCGGGGAGACCTCCAAAGGCTCCATGTGTCCCGCGGGGCCAGACCTCCCTCTCCTCAGAGGAGAGCTCCGGGCTCGCCACATGGCCATTAGAGCAGCGCTGCCCGCCCCCACGTGGTAGGCAGCAGGAGTAAAGACGCGCCATACCTTGCCCGTACAAGGTATTCAAGACCCGCGCCTTCCCAAGGTGCGGAGATACGGAGCACGCCTCTGTCAGGTGCCGTTGCACCCAGTCACATCGCAGACTGGCGCGCCGCGTCAGAGCTTGCCCACCAATAAACACAGCGACAAGACATCCCCTGCCACCCCTGCCAACCACTACGACTAGCTTGCGGCATGGGCAGGGCGGCAGAACGAAGACTCGGAAGCCCTCGCCAGAGACAACTACCGGCGTAACTGCAGATACGGTAGATGGCAGGCAATCTCCTTGGGACCACCTGTCGGATCCCAGGCCCACCTTGTAAGCCGCCCGAGCCTTGGGCTATAAAAGGCTCGGGCAGGCAACGTTAGCAAGGGTTCGCACTTTAGCCATTCGACATCTTACACTCTCAAGCTCAGGACTCCGGTTCTGAGCAGCAAGCAATACAACGAGCAACTCAGCTCACCGTGGACGTAGGGTATTACGCTCCGGCGGCCTGAACCACGTAAAAATCCCTGTGTCAAGCTTCTCCCTCAATCGTCCCTAACGCGTGAGCTCTCCGCGAGTGACTAGCCCCTCCAAAAAAGAACCTCCGTGGGCTGCCAAGAGCAGGCCCGGGGGAAGTGTCGGCTACACACTTCGACACCATCTATCCTGTGGATGGTGGTTCCGACGGTGGAATAGAAGCATCACCGCCTCGGCGAGAACTCCCGGCCTTACTCCTAGAGTGAGTATGAACCATACTGCAAAAATGTATTCAAGATGAGTTAAACATGAACTCAGCAGTATGTGAGACTAATGAAAACATTAATATGTCAAAACTTTATGAAAGCAGTAAAAAAATCCATGTTTACACAACTCCTTAGAGTAGGCATAGCTAAGCAGCCTATCTGTACAGAACAGACCTTTATGCACTATCTCCCGATTTTGATATAGTTAAGAGCATTTACATAACTCAAGTTGAATACAAAAGTTAAAGTTAACTTCAGTATATTTCCAACGAGTACTCATATGCCTTCAGATCATCTCTGGATCAAAAGTTATGATTTTTTCAACGTTGACAGAATTCATGGATAAAATTTGCCAGCATCTCCTTTATATGTGGCTATTTTTATCACAGTTGTATATGCAAATAAAATAAGAATATGAACAAACTTTGAACTACAACAATGTTGAACATTTCATAACCTTTCCAACGGTGTATCATAGGATCCTTAATTATTTTTTTACACAAATTTATGGCTTAAAAACAGAAAGATCCAGAGAGGTTTTGCTGCTGTCCTGGTTCTGGACAGTTTACCTTCCTCTGAACTTTTTACCCATTTAGCGCGTCATTTTGCTCTGGAGGTCTACAAAGAAGTTGTAGAGCACTTGAAAATCTTTCCAGAACTGTATCGTGCATCTTAATTGGGTCAAGCTACTCAGAGTTATGCTCTGTCCAATTCCAGCAAGAATTCCTGCCAAAAACAGAGCACTCTGTTTTTGAAATCTTTGAAGCCTAGTCATCCTCTCATTTGAATCTTAGCTCAAAATAAGAGTTCAATAACTATTATTTGTTTCAAACTTCCATTTTTAGTTGAAAGTTAGTTCATGATTCATTTCTTTATAGGGAAGAGGTTATTAAGTTCAGTACGGCGTCGATGCACCGTAAGAAGCATGTCGGTACTACGTAGCCTCACCAAAGAAAAACCTAACTGAATTATACCGGCATAACGTATCATAGGTGGAACTAAGACAGTCACTCACAAACTTGTGCTACTCGTACTACGGTTTTGTGGTTAATCCTGCATTAGTCACACACAATCGTCAGGTCCAGCTGCACACCGAACCCGGTCCCAATACAGTTTGTACACCCGTCCGTCATCACTCGCACAGGTGTTCTCAAGCCAAACATGCCTTGAGCTATGTGTTCACGTTACTAACCATGTGACGTGGTTTCCCAAACTTGCCCGTAGCATGCCAGGGAAGGACGTTGCTCGAGTACCCCAAACGACATGAAGAGTCGTAGAGGATACTAAAGCGGGTCGGGTTACCTGCCACCTGTGGGGCTCCACCCTTCAGCTTGTGCGCACTGGTGGACAGCACTTATATGCACTCCCCAAGACATAAAACGTCCCGAGATGCACGATTTTTTGACATAGCAAATAAGTTAGGTTGCCACCTTCATATTAGACTAATAGTAATCCTTATGTGGGCCTAGTACCGTACCCTCACCGTAACCTAAATTTTTGTCGTAATACAATCCTTATTCCGTGCGCTATTACCAATGCGGCTCTGATACCACGCTGACAGGGTCCACGTCGCCCGTTCAGTCACGGGGACGTGCCACTCGCCCGGGAATCGCATTGGGTGGTGCCGTGTTGTGCGGCACCCAACAGCACACATATAAGGAACAATGTATTACATAAAACAATAGCGGAAGCTTACAAGTTTTTCTTTGCAAATAGTTTACATCAAGTAGCTACAGCGGAAGTCTATAAACAGCTCACATCGAATAACTAAAGAGCACTCGAGGAGAGGTCCAGCCCGCGGACTCCTCTCGCTAGCAACACGAAGACAACAGCAGTGGCTGGGTTCTCCATGTGTTAAACGACTCAGGAGTCTCTGAGTCTCACCGGATAACCTTCTTCTTAGCATCGATGTTAACCTGCAAAACCACTCATATAGCAAGCGTGAGCACATAGGCTCAGCAAGACTGATCCATCTCTCGTAAACAAGAAACTCTACATGCATGACGGTTGAAATTGGGTTAGCTAGATTTGCATAAAGGACTCGCCTAATGTTGATCCTTAACTTTCAGATTTTTAAGCCTCATTGTACAGACCTTGAGCCGAACAGCATCGCAACTCCATAATCAAACAAGAAACGCTTTGTTGTGATGCTCGTTGCACAAAGTGAATGTAAAGTTTAATGAGCCTATCTCTAATTCAATCATGGTTGCAATACAAGTTACATCACAGCCTTATCGAGTTCAAAGAAACCATTCAGTTGTTACTATGTCAAAACGCAGTGGGCAAGTATGCTCATATAACCGTGAGCGATGGTGATTCGAATCAGTACACGCCTGGACTACACGACACGTACACCCGTACTCCGAGTTGCCGGCAGCAACCTTGACTGACGTTGTACGTGGCCACCTTTCCCAAGATCTTCCACACAGGACGCGGTCTAACTGCCCCGAGTCCGCAAGCTCCCCCAAGGTACATACCTGCAGCGGTATGTTCCTGAGCGAGTTACCTCTTGCTACCCTGACGCCAAAAGCCTAAGACAGTTAGAAAAGTTCCAATGTGGATCTCCCGAGGTACATTGGTTTTCTGGGTCCCATATAGCCAGTATGTGCCCGGTACACAACTCAAACTTGTCCAACAGGGCCACGCACGGACGGGCCTTAACCGACACAGGCAGGGCTATGCACGCACAGTCCGCAGCCTACTGCATCTAAACCTCCCTGCCCGGTCTCCATTTATTAAGTGTGAACTTTTCTCATTGTTTCTATTCTCGACCCGCTCCGAATAAACCAGCCCTAAACTCGCGAGTAGATTCCAACTACTCGTATTCTACCGAACCTTTCCTACTAACATTTAGCATAGCCAAATCCACTAGAGGAGGTGCTATTCTACCCTTTCTCTCTTAAGTATTTCTGGTCATGCAGTTGGGTTTTCATCATCATCTAGTCTTAATGCAATCAAACAATTCAAACTATGATCTCTAGAAATGAAATGCTTTATAAAACTGTTCAAATGCAAACCGGAGCTTGCCTGTTTTGCAGGTCACTAAGATTACAATCAGTTAGTGAAGATCACTTGGGGATTGATCACTCGCTTTCCTTCCTTCTTGATCTTCACTTCAATTCCGTCATACGTTCTCATGTAGATGCTACACAATATGAATGTGCATATGTATTTAATTGTAAAGCTTTTGCTAATAAAATGTAATGATAGTTTAAAAACTGGAACTCTGTTTAAGAATTTATAATGACACTGGTGCTAGTGGTTTAGGTTGGGTTTAAGCACTATAATCAAGTGTTGAGTGCTATCTCCACTTGGGTGTTGATCACCTTAAGAGGTTACACAAGACAGTGGTGATCCACAGCTCCAATGGAGCCGAAAATTTTCATGTAAGTTCCTTGTCACAAGAAAGTCATCTGGACCAAAAATTAGCACTTTTAATTGAGTGGTTTATTCAGAACAATTCTCTAAGCAATTAAGCAAAGAAGAATTAATTCTGAGGTAACATCCATGTTCATGTCAAACTTAGTTAACTACAATTTCTATTATAGTTCGTAAAGCCTGCATGAATTTTCCTAGGATTTTTGGAGTTAAGAATTACCCAGAACTGAATTTCCAAGTTTTGGAAATTCTATGAAAATGTTATGTATTCATTTGAATACAGCAACTTACAATCTGAATTCTCCTGATCAAATCAACTCCAAATGAGCTGAAACTTCTACAGGAATCTAATAATACCCTAAGGAATATCCTGGAAAATTTTTAGGATTTTTGGATGAACCAAACTCCCTCAGAAATTCTTTTTCTTAAAAGTTTTAAAGAATTTTCCAGAATTAAATAATGACTTTCGTACAAATTGGGTTGCATATTTGGATAGAATTTGTCCATCTGACTCTAACCCAATTTGAATCACTAAATTAGAGTTTCCTAGCAAAATCTATGCTCTTCTAAAGTTTCGGGAAAAATCTGGGATTTGAATAAATCGTGGAAATGTTTAAATCTGACGGTGGGTCCGGGAAACACGTGTTGTGTGCTGGAACAAGCAACACGAGGCCAAAGGGCTATTTCCCGCGTTGCCACAGTTGATCCGAGCCCACATAAGATCTAAACATTGTTTACCGTGCTACTGACGAGTGGGGCCGGCAGCTCCTTCGTCTACCCCTCGCCCCCGCGCGATAGTGCCGCCGTGCTCGCCGGAGCTCGCCGGTTTTTGACGCTCCGGCCACCTCTCGAGCTGCCACTCGCTGCTAGTGCCTAATTCAACTCGAGGAACACGCTGGGATGACTTCCCCGGACCGGCGAGGCCCCTAAACTAAGTCGCAACGGTGCAGCGGCTCTGTGGAAGTCCGGCGACGTCGCCCCGACGCCTTAAGCCCTCCAAGCTTCGGTTTCCAAGCTCTAAAGAACCAGCGGATGCTAGGGAAGCTTTGCATGGGGGTGAAACGGCTCAGAAATGGCTCCAAACTAGGGTTCATCGTGCGCACGGATCTTCCCGCCATAGCTGCCGTCGGGGAGATCAGAAATATGCCGTGCACTGTGTGTTTCATGCTAAGTTTGCAACACAAACTGGTGCGCCCTCAAGTCTAGCTCGTGGGTGAAGTTTTGTGGGCTCTAACCAAGTATTAATCAGGAATTTCATGAATTCATACCCGAAGGTCGGTTTGCACCGATCAGAAGAGAATCTCGAAATTCACCGTCGACGATCCGTGGTTGGAGCTGAGATTCGGTGGTGAGCTGTAGGAAGTTCTTGCGCGTCCAGAGGTGGCCTAGTTCGGCCGTGACAAGCCTCGGTTGAGGCTGTCCATGAGAGCACCTTCTCTCGGTTCTGTGGCGGCCGCCGCGGAAGCTGATGTATATCGATGTAGAGAGCACAAGCTCACTCAGTGATGGCGCGAGGAGGTCGTGGAGGGTATTGTGAGGGCCCGGACCCGATCACGGTGTCGTGCTGCTCGCCCGGGAATCGCATTGGGTGGTGCCGTGCGATGCGGCACCCAACAGCACACATAATAAAGCATCATATTACATAAATCAAGCGGAAGCTTACAAAGTGTAAATTTTTACAATTACTTCTCAAAATAATCTACAGCGGAAGACTAATACAACTCACGTCTCATAGCTATGCTAAGCAACTGAGAAGATGTCCAGCCCACGGACCCTTCTCGCTAGCAACACGATCACAATAGCAGCGGCAGGGGTTGCCATGAGTTCCCCACTCAGAGAGTTCCGAGTCTCATCGGACACCCGTACATACCAGCGTAGTGTTATTACCTGCAAAACAACTCATGCAGTATCTGTGAGCATGAAGCTCAGCAAGACTTAACCGTCACCCTAGTCATGAAACTCTACATGCTGAAAATTAAGGGCTGAATATAGAAGCTTGCA
This sequence comes from Neostapfia colusana, assembly GCA_030760725.1. Classification (NCBI taxonomy): domain Eukaryota; kingdom Viridiplantae; phylum Streptophyta; class Magnoliopsida; order Poales; family Poaceae; genus Neostapfia; species Neostapfia colusana. The sequence continues at coordinate 81,049,495 of JASWHV010000008.1, read as the reverse complement.
CAAAAGATGAACTTGAGCTAAAGGAGAGTCCTTACTTCAAGTTTTAAGCAACTTTTATAATCCTCATGCAATTTACATCAAGACTCCACAATCAAACAAGAAACGTTTCATCTCGATGTCACTTGCCCGAGGTGAATGTAACTTTAGTGAGCTACCCTAGACCCATACAGACCTTGCGCCATTAACGTCAAGACTCCACAATCAAACAAGAAACGCTTTGCCTCGACGCTACTAGCCCAAGGTGGAAATTAAATCTAGTGAAGGTGTTGATCATTCCTCATCTCCATTATGAGGATTACTCACGAAGCAACTTAAACTTTTCCCAGTTTGTTACTACGTCACGATGCAGAGAACAAGTATGCTCGGTCCATTCCACGAGCGATGGTGATTGCAATCAAAAACAACCGATTGACACGACACGTACGCCCGTACTCAAAGTTGCACACAGCAACCATCACTGACTTCGTACATGGCAACCTTTCACACGACACCCAAATGTCAAACCGGTCCCACCGACTGGGATTAAGTCTCACTACGGCAAACCCTCGTAGAGACGACTTCTCTATCCTTTCAGCATCTGCATCAGACGGTGAGGTATGCCTCGACACACAGGTTAACATGTTACATCGGTTTCCTGGGTCCCATATTGCCAGTATGCATCCGGTACACAACTCAAACTTGTCCCACAGGGCTGCACATGAGAACGGGCCTTAATCGACTCAGACATAAACTAGGTTCACAGGACCACATCCTTGAGCCTTCCATCCACTGCCCGGTCTCCATTCCCAACTATGAGGATCAATTCCCAACTCTTCCGATTGATCCCCCTTAATCCCGGTTCACGAGTAGGAAACTGCCTACTCGAGTTATGCCTCTTTTAATCCACTTTTGTTAACTTGAGATCAGCAGTTATAATCAACTGATAACCTACTCTACATTAAACTCCATGGTTTTCTGGGTCATGCATTTGGAGTTTCATACCATCTAGACTTAATGCAATAAACAAAATGTTATACAATATAAAGTGAATACAAATAAAAACTTGTAAGTTTTGATGCAAACCGGGGCTTGCCTTTGTTTTGCAGGGGACTAATATATATAAATCAGTTAGAGTCTTGTCCTCCTTGAGGCTTCATCAACTGATCCATTTCAATGGATTCACTCCATCGAACTTCCCTGTTGATTGCCTTTGTCGTAAGTCCTATCGATATGTATATGCATATGTTCTTATACTGCAATTCATATAATTAAAGACTTGAATTTGTGAAGAACAGAGGGGTATGTGGAAGTGCTAAGAATGATGGGTTGCCTCTGTTGTGCAAGGAACCTAAGAGAAACTAAAGCTTACTTAGAACTTGGATTATAAACTAACCAATTCTCTACTAATGAACATATATGGTGAGCTGAAAAGATGTGAAGGAAATTGAAGATACAGAAATCCAATGACTTCAAAATCTTTACAGCATGTACCATTCTAGCCAGAGATTTAGCTTGCCAAATTGCAGCTAATGTGTAAAGAATGTGTCCTCTAAAAATCCTCCAATACTCTTTTGTATTTTTCCCTCATACATAAGCATGGAGAACAAGGACAGGGAGCTCTACTGCTCAACATGAGCTGAAAATTTACATGGGAGTTCCTGGTCACATGAAAGTTCTCAGGACCAAAAATGAACACTTTTCATTGGGTGTTTTATCCAGAACAAATTCCTAAGCAATTAAGCAAAAAGGAATTAATTCGGAAGTAACTCACATGTTCATTCCCAACTTAGTGAACTACAATTTCAATTATAGTTCATAGGTCCTGCATGAATTTTCCTAGGATTTTTGGAGCTAAGAATTTCCCAGAACTGAATTTCTAAGTTTTGGAAATTCTCTGAAAATGTTTCTGTATTCAATTGAACACAGCCACTTCAAATCTGAATTCCCCTAAGCAAATCAACTCCAAATGATCTGACATTATTACAGGAGTTCACTAACATCCTAAATAATGTTCAGGTAAAAGTTGAGGATTTTTGGATAAACCAAACTCCCTCTAGAATTCTTTCTGAAAATATTTAACGAATTTTCCAGAATTAAATAATGAGTTTCATGCAAATTGGGTTGCATATTTGGACAGAGCTATTCAATATGAACCCAACCCAATTTGAATCATTAAATTTTAAGGTCCCTACATCAAGATATGACCTTTACAAGAATTGGGGAAAATCTGAAATTGAGCTCTGTTCTATTTTCCAATTTTCAGAGACATAAGAAATTAACACCACATTTGTCCAAGCAAATGAGGTTCAATGCCTCTGAAATTTTTACTGGAGTTCAAGTATTTCTAGAAGAATCTCCTTCCCAAATTTTGGAGTTTTCCAATACACAGAACTCCTGGAAAAATTCCTACAACTTTTTCCTTATATGAATTAATGAGCCAAAACCAGGGATTTTCATAAATATTGGGCTGCAACCCTGGATACTACTCTCTGCGAGTAATCCAACAAAATTTGTTTGACAATTTTTGGACATTCCTACACAAAGTTGTGGTGGTTCAAAGTTTGAACTGAAATCTGGAATTCCTAAAATGTTTAAATGCCTGCTAGTGGGGCCCACCCGACAGGTTGTCTTCTTCCTCACGCCCAACAGAGGCAGCGGCGGTGCCCTCCGGCGAGCGTCGCCGGAACGACCTTCCCGGCCATCTCCCGACCCCCTGCTCGCCGCCCCACCCTAACTCGGACCGCAGAACACGTTGGGATGGTCGTCGGCGGCCGGGGATCGCCGGAAAATGGTGCGTGGCGGCGGCAGTGGCCGCTAGGGTTCCGGCGTGATAGAAAACAGTCTATACCACATCAAAACTATCGGGAATTGATCAGAGAGCACCGTGGCAGCTTGAGGATGTCAAAAATGGACGCCAAACCTCATGAAAAGGCCGGCAACATCGAGCTCCACGGTGACCCAAGACGATTTTTCACCGGCGGTTAAGAAAACGGCTAGAACTTTCTCATTTCTTGATGTTTTTGCTCGGTTCTTCGTCGAAGAGGGGCGCTAGGAAGTAGGGAAGCTGTGTGCAAGCTTGCTCGAGCTCTAGTGGATCGTGCAACGTGAATTTTGGGGTAGACCGAGCCCTACCCGCTTGCACCATGTTTCGGGAACCTTGGAAGTTCTCCACGCTCGGTCGATCATTTGCTAAAAGGGATGCAGCTACACGATCAAGGGAGTATGGCGCACCTTTTTCATGTAGAGAATGGACGGTGAAGGGAGCCGTAGCTCGCTGTCCACGGTGACCGACTTCGGTTTCCGCCGGTGAGCTTCGGTTCTCCGTGCCATTCGTTGATTTGCGCGCGCCACGGGCTAGGAGCTTTGGTGTTGTGGGGCGAGCGTGGTAGAGCACCCGCGGGCGCTGCTTTTCTGTGCTTCCGATGTGAGCATCCGAGGCTCGGTTGGGGCCGGCGATCAGGAAACGCAGAGCGCGGCGGTGAGCTACGGTTTCTGTTCTTGCACGAGGGAACCATCGAGAGGCGCGAGCGAGTGAAAGAGGCAGCGTGCTTCAGTTTGCTCGGTGTGTAAGGATCAGGCCGAGCACAAGTTTGAGCAGGAGGTGGAACCCCGGAGGTGCCGCGAAGCAGCTCGGTGTCGCCCAGGAGAACCCCTCGGTGGAGTGAAAAACAGAGCACGACTTAGGGTGCAAGTCAAATTATCCCTATGACATGTGGGCCCCACTGTCCCCCTTATCCCCTCAAATTTTTCTCACAATTATCTCCTCACTTCGGCAAACAACTCCATTCAATTGTGGAAACTTTGAATCTGAACGGAATTTGAAGAATTGGACAAGTTTCATCCAAATCCACATTTGAATTTGAATTCCTATGCAATTTAAAGTCCATTAGAAAAATGGGTAGGAAACATTTCCAAAATTCATGAAACTTTGCCTACCCCCTAATTTGGACCTAAGGAATTCCAATATGAAATCTGATATTTGATTTGGCTGCTGCAAATGAGATTTTTAACACAATAGTTTGAAAATCATTTTGTTACTCTCATTTGAATTTTTGAGTTGAACAATTTGTTCCAAAATCTGACTTTAGCTTTCTCACACATATGGGAACTTCCCACCTTGGTTTTTGATCCCTCTTGGGTTCCAAGTCTTCAAATAAATATTTGAACTTGTGCGAAGAAAGCTCTCAGGTGTGTTATCACATGTGGAAAAAGTTTTAACAAGTCCTATTTTTCATACATATGAAACCAACTTTGTGCAAACAAGAGTTTCTTTGTATTCATATTTTTGGGACCTTTACATTCCTCCCCCCTTAAAAGAATCTCGTCCCGAGATTATAAGGTAAAAATGAGAGGGAGGATGGTGGAAAATCATAGGATGTGCGACGTCAAAGTCGGGATAATTGGTGCGAAGAAATCCTACGCTCTCCCCTGTCACTTCGACCTAGGAGTATCCACTCCCTAAAACATTATAGAACCACAACGTATGGTCGCGTGTGGTTTGGCCCTTTATGTCGATGATCTGAACCAGTCCCTCCTGATGTGTGAGATCTGGTTTCAGTTCCCCGATATTCCCCAGCTGAATGGTGGTTGAACACTTGAGGCACTTCCTCAGCTGAGAAGTGTGGAAGATGTCGTACACACCGGTGAATGTCGCTGGGAATTCCTGCCGGTATGCAACTGATCCACATCTTTCCATAACCTGAAATGGACCGATGAATCGATATGAATAGATACTTTGACAAGTGAGCCTCGTCAAAAAATTCTTCCTCGACTCCGGGTTACGGGGTACGACGATTCTGTCCTTAAACCACAAGACATCGTCTCCGTCTTTCCGGAAATATTTCGGTTCCCCACTGTCTATACCTCTCCGCGAATGTGACATGCTCTTATCATGTTTCTGGTCTGCCACCCTTTTTCACGGATGGTGGGGATAAAAGCTAAATTGTAGAGAGCTCTAGGGGGAACCACATGTAATGGTGGCTCACTCTCTTCCAATGAGGTGATGGTTAGATTATAAACGTGTGACTTGCGACTCAGCGCATCTGCCACTACGTTTGCCTTGCCTGGATGATAATGGATCTCTATTTCGTAATCCTTTATCAACTCTAACCATCTTGGTTGCATCATGTTCAGCTCCTTCTGAGTAAATATGTACTTGAGGCTCTGGTGGTCGGAATATAAATGTACGAGGTTACCTAGTAGGTAATGCCTCCACATCTTGAATGCAAGTACCACGGCAGCGAGCTCTAAGTCATGAGTCGGATAGTGTTGCTCATGATTCCTGAGTTGCCGTGATCCATACACGACCACCCTTCGGTCTTGCATCAGCACACATCCGAGCCTAATGCCAGATACATCGCAGTACATATCGAATGGTTTTGTTGTGTCTGGCTGTGCCAAAACCGGTGCTGATGTTAGGTGCTTCACTAATGCCTTGAACGCTGCTTTACATGCTGTACTCCAAACATATTTGGTAGTCTTCTTCAGCAGCTCAACCTCCGATAATATCCCACGAGTCCGAGGAATTTCGGTAACTTGTTAATAGACCGCGGGGACTATCAAGTGCAGCACTTGTGCGATCTTGCTCGGGTCTACAGCGATACCCTCCGCTGAGATAATATACCCGAGAAAAACACTTGCAATATCTAGAATTCACACTTGCTGAATTTCGCGTATAGCTTGTGATCCCGAAACCATTGCAAGACTATACGCAGGTGCTTCTCGTGTCCTTCCTCTGACTTGGAATAAACCAGTAGGTCGTCGATGAAGACCACGACAAACTTGTCCAGCTCCGGCATGAATACCGAGTTCATCCAGTACATGAACTGAGCTTGAAACGTTGGGGAGGCCAAGGAACATGGCAAGGTACTCATAACCCCCGTACCTCATCGAAAAGCTGTCTTCGGAATAGCCTCAGCCCGTATCTTAATCTGATGGTACCCTGATCTTAAGTCCATCTTGGATAAGATCTTTGCTTTGACCAACTGATCAAACAATATGTCGATCTGTGGTAACGGGTACTTGTTCTTGATTCTCACAATGTTAAGCGGACAAAAATCAACACTAAGCCATAGTGTTTCGTCCTCCTTCCTACTACACAGCGCAGAGCAACTCCAAGGTCATGAGCTTGGTCGTATAACTCATTTGCTCTAAAGTTCACCTAGTTGCTCCTTCAACCGTTCTCTTTGCTGTGCAGAACAGGCCCTTCTGTCCTAACCCAGCTTTTTGATCCGTTTTGAAGCATTTTCATAACTCAAGTTGAATACAAAAGTTAAATATAACTTCAGTATTTTTCCAACAAGTACTCATGTGCCTCTAGATCATTTCTGGAACAGAAGTTATGACTGCTCAAAGTTGACAGAATTCCTGGACAAAATTTGCCAGCATCCTCTTTGTATGTGGCTGATTTCATCACAGTTGTATATACAAATACAATATGAATCTGAACCAACTTTCAACTACAACAATGTTGCATATCTCATAACCTTTCCAATGGTGTATCATAGGCTCCTTAGTGATTTTTCTACAGGAAGTTATGGCTTAAAAACAGAAAGGTCCAGAGAGGTTTTTGCTGCTGTCCTGGTTCTGAACAGTTTGCCTTCAACTGGACTTTTCACCCAGTTAATGTGTGATCTTGCTCTGGAGGTCTACAAAGAAGTTGTATAGCACTTGAAAATATTTCCAGAACTGTATCATACACCTTAATTGGTTAAATCTACTCAGAGTTATGCTCTGTTAAAGTCCAGCAAGAATTGCTGCCAGAAACAGAGCACTCTGTTTTTGAAATCTTTGAAACCTAGACCTTCTCTCATTTGAATCTTAGCTCAAAATGAGAGTTCAGTAACTAAAATTTGTTTCAAACTTCCATTTTTAATTGAAAGTTATTTCATGAATCATTTCTTCATAGTGAAGAGGTTATTAAGTGTAGTACGGTGTCGATGCACCGTAAGAAACATGTCGGTCCTACGTAGCCTCACCAAAGAAAATCCTAAACCGGATTATACCGGCATATCCATTTTATCAGTGGAACTAAGACGGTCTCTCGCACATGTATACTACACGGGATACGTACATGTTTAGTACCTGCAGAAGAACACTCAATGATGATGCACACATGGGTTTTCTCATTTCAGGCAGTTCCATATCATACTAAAAACATACACCCCGTATCATTTCCATACGGGCCGTCCTTGAGTCAAGTCACGTCTCAAGATACATGGTCGTGTTTTCACACCACAAGACAGAGAACCCGAGTAGAGCGTGAATGGGTCGTCACGGTTGGGAATTTTATCAACCCAACAGATACCACCTACTGCCCTGCAGGGCACGCCAATGGCAAGCGCTGCGTATGTCCTCCTAAGCTATTTTCAGAAGAACACACTATCGCGTTACTGACCACACGATGGGGTATCCACTTACTTGCCTAATGCACGCTAGGGATCAGCGTTTCATATGAACTCGGGAACATGAAGAGTCCAAGAGTTTCATATTGACGTCTCACACCAAGCTGTGAGACCTATCCCTGAACCACTTTCCTCGTCAGGGGAGCTAACCGAAATTGAACCGCTTTCGGTGGCGTTCCTTACCATGCTTACCTGATTGTAGGTGCGTCGTTACATAATTAAAATTCAGAATTATAACACATGTTAGTCATGCCACTTTAAGTAACTATACTACTACAGTCCTTATATGGGCCTAATACCGTTTTCTCACCGTATCCTAAGTTTTTGTCGTAATATGATCCTTATTCCGTGCGCTATTACAAATGCAGCTATGATACCATGCTGTGAGGGTCCGGACCCGATCACGGGGCCGTGCCTCTCGCCCGGGAATCGCATTGGGTGGTGCCGTGCGATGCGGCACCCAACAACACACATAATAAAGCATCATATTACATAAATCAAGCGGAAGCTTACAAAGTGTAAATTTTTACAATTACTTCTCAAAATAATCTACAGCGGAAGACTAATACAACTCATGTCTCATAGCTATGCTAAGCAACAGATAAGATGTCCAACCCGTGGACCCTTCTCGCTAGCAACACGATCACAATAGCAGCGGCAGGGGTTGCCATGAGTTCCCCACTCGAAGAGTTCCGAGTCTCATCGGACGCCCGTACATACCAGCGTAGTGTTATTACCTGCAAAACAACTCATGTAGTATCTGTGAGCATGAAGCTCAGCAAGACTTAACCGTCACCCTAGTCATGAAACTCTACATCCTGAAAATAGAGGGCTGAATATAGAAGCTTGCACAAAAGATGAACTTGAGCTAAAGGAGAGTCCTTACTTCAAGTTTTAAGCAACTTTTATAACCCTCGCACAATTTACATCAAGACTCCACAATCAAACAAGAAACGCTTCATCTCGATGTCACTTGCCCAAGGTGAAAGTAACTTTAGTGAGCTACCCTAGACCCATACAGACCTTGCACCATTAACGTCGAGACTCCACAATCAAACAAGAAACGCTTTGCCTCGACGCTACTAGCCCAAGGTGGAAATTAAATTTAGTGAAGGTGTTGATCATTCCTCATCTCCATTATGAGGATTAATCACGAAGCATCTTAAACTTTTCCCAGTTTATTACTACGTCACGATGCAGAGAACAAGTATGCTCGGTCCATTCCGCGAGCGATGGTGATTGCAATCAAAAACACCCGGCTGACACGACACGTACGCCCGTACTCGACGTTGCACAAAGCAACCGCAATGGGCGAAAGCCTGACGGAGCAATGCCGCGTGGAGGTGGAAGGCCTATTACACAAAGCAACCATCACTGACTTCGTACGTGGCAACCTTTCACACGACACCCAAATGTCGAACCGGTCCCACCGACTGGGATTAAGTCTCACTACGGCAAACCCTCGTAGAGATGACTTCTCTATCCTTTCAGCATCTGCATCAGACGGTGAGGCATGGCTCGACACCCAGGTTAACATGTTACATCGGTTTCCTGGGTCCCATATTGCCAGTATGCATCCAGTACACAACTCAAACTTGTCCCACAGAGCTGCACACGAGAACGGGACTTAATCGACTCAAACATAAAGTAGGTTCATAGGACCACGTCCTTGAGCCTTCCATCCACTGCCCGGTCTCCATTCCCAACTATGAGGATCCATTCCCAACTCTTCCGATTTATCCCCCTTAATCCCGGTTCACGAGTAGGAAACTGCCTACTCGAGTTATGCCTCTTTTAATCCACTTTTGTTAACTTGAGATCTGCAGTTATAATCAATTGATAACCTACTCTACATTAAACTCCATGGTTTTCTGGGTCATGCATTTGGAGTTTCATACCATCTAGACTTAATGCAATAAACAAAATGCTATACAATATAAAGTGAATACAAATAAAAACTTGTAAGTTTTAATGCAAACCGGGGCTTGCCTTTGTTTTGCAGGGGACTAATATATATAAATCAGTTAGAGTCTTGTCCTCCTTGAGGCTTGATCAACTGATCCATTTCAATGGATTCACTCCGTCGAACTTCTCCGTTGATTGCCTCTGTCGTAAGTCCTATCGATATGTATATGCATATGTTCTTATACTGCAATTCATATAATTAAAGACTTGAATTTGTGAAGAACAGAGGGGTGTGTGGAAGTGCTAAGAATGATGGGTTGCCTCTTTGTGCAAGGAACCTAAGAGAAACTAAAGCTTACTTAGAAGTTGGATTATAAACTAACCAATTCTCTACTAATGAACATATATGGTGAGCTGAAAAGATGTGAAGGAAATTGAAGATACAGAACTCCAATGACTTCAAAATCTTTACAGCATGTACCATTCTAGCCATAGGTTTAGCTTGTCAAATTGCAGCTAATGTGTAAAGAATATGTGTCCTCTAAAATTCCTCCAATACTCTTATGTATTTTTCCCTCATACATAAGCATGGAGAACAAGGACAGGGAGCTCTACTGCTCAACATGAGCTGAACTTTACATGTGAGTTACTGGTCACATGAAAGTGCTCAGGACCAAAAATGAACACTTTTCATTGGGTGTTTTATCCAGAACAATTCCCTAAGCAATTAAGCAAAAAGGAATTAATTATGAAGTAACTCACATGTTCATGCCCAACTTAGTGAACTACAATTTCAATTATAGTTCATTGGTCCTGCATGAAGTTTCCTAGGATTTTTGGAGCTAAGAATTTCCCAGAACTGAATTTCTATGTTTTGGAAATTCTCTAAAAATGTTTCTGTATTCAATTGAACACAGCCACTTCAAATCTTAATTCCCCTAAGCAAATAAACTCCAAATGAGCTGAAATTTTTGCAGGAGTTCACTAACATCCTAAAGAATAGTCTTGCAAAATTTGAGGATTTTTGGATAAACTAAACTCCCTCTAGAATTCTTTTGCTGAAAAGCTTTAAAGAATTTTCCAGAATTAAATAATGAGTTTCATACAAATTGGGTTGCATATTTGGACAGAACTATTCAATATGAATCCATCACAATTTGAATCACTAAATTTGGAAGTTTCTACACCAAGATATGACCTTTACAAGAATTGGGGAAAATCTGAAATTGAGCTCTGTTCTATTTTCCAATTTTCAGAGACATAAGAAATTAACACCACATTTGGCCAACAAATTCAGGTCCAATGCCTCTGAAATTGTTACTGTAGTTCAAGTATTTTTAGAAGAATCTTCTGCCAAAATTTGGGAGTTTTCCAATACACAGAACTCCTGGCAAAAATTCCTACAATTTTTTCCTTATATGAATTAATGAGCCAAAACCAGGGATTTTCATAAATATTGGGCTGCACCCCTGGATACTACTCTCTGTGATAAATCCAACAAAATTTGTTTGACAATTTTTGGACATTCCTACACAAATTTGTGGTGGTTCAAAGTTTGATCTGAAATCTGGAATTCCTAAAATGTTTAAATGTCTGCTAGTGGGGCCCACCCGACAGGTCGTCTTCTTCCTCGCGCCAAACAGAGGCAGCGGCGGCGCCCTCCGGCGAGCGTCGCCGGAACTGCCTTCCCGGCCATCTCCCGACCCCCTGCTCACCGCCCCACCCTAACAAGGACCGCAGAACACGTTGGGATGGTCGCCGGCGGCAGGGGATCGCCGAAAAATGGTGTGCGGCAGCGGCTGTGGCCGCTAGGGTTCCAGCGTGATCGGAAACAGTCTATACCGCATCAAAACGGTCGGGAATTGATCGGAGAGCACCGTGGCAGCTTGAGGATGTTGAAAATGGACGCCAAACCTCGTGAAAAGGCCAGCAACATCGAGCTCCACGGTGACCCGAGATGATTTTTCACCGGTGGTTAAGAAAACGGATATAACTTTTTCATTTCTTGATGTTTTTGCTCGGTTCTTCGTTGAATAGGGGCGCTAGGAAGTAGGGAAGCTGTGTGCAAGCTTGCTCGAGCTCTAGTGGATCGTGCAACGCGAATTTTGGGGTAGACCGAGCCCTACCCGTATGCACCATGTTTTGGGAACCTTGGAAATTCTCCACGCTCGGTCGATCATTTGCTAAAAGGGTTGCAGCTACACGATCAAGGGAGTATGGCACACCTTTTTCGTGCAGAGAAGGGATGGTGAAAGGAGCCGTAGCTCGCTGTCCACGGTGACCGACTTCGGTTTCTGCCGGTGAGCTTCGGCTCTCCGTGCCATTCGTTGATTTGCGCACGCCACGGGCTAGGAGCTTCGGTGTTGTGGGGCTAGTGTGGTAGAGAACCCGCGGGCGCTGCTTTTCTGTGCTGCCGGCGCGAGCAACCGAGGCTCGGTTGGGGCCGGTGATCGGGAAACGCAGAGTGCGGCGGTGAGCTACGGTTTCTGTTCTTGCACGAGAGAACCACTGAGAGGCGCGAGCGAGTGAAAGAGGCAGCGTGCTTCGGTTTGCTCAGTGTGTAAGGATCAAGCCAAGCACAAGTTTGAGCAGGAGGTGGAACCCCAGAGGTGGCGCGAAGCAGCTCGGTGTCGCCCGGGAGAACCCCTCGGTGGAGTGAAAAACAGAGCACGAGACTTAGGGTGCAAGTCAAATTAGCCCTATGACATGTGGGCCCCACTGTTGCCCTTATCCCCTCAAATTTTTCTCACAATTATCTCCTCACTTTGGCAAACAACTCCATTCAATTGTGGAAAATTTGAATCTGAACAGAATTTGAAGAATTGAACAAGTTTCATCCAAATCCACATTTGAATTTGAATTCCTATGCAATTTAAAGTCCATTCAAAAAATAGGTAGGAAGAATTTCCAATTTTCATGAAACTTTGCCTACCCCCTAATTTGGACCTAAGACATTCCAATATGAAATCTGATCTTTGATTTGTCTGCTGCAAATGAGATTTTTAACACAATAGTTTGAAAATCATTGTGTTACTCTCATTTGACTTTTTGAGTTGAACAATTTGTTCCAAAATCTGACTTTAGCTTTCTCACACATATGGGAACTTCCCACCTCGGTTTTTAATCCCTCTTGGGTTCCATGTCTTCAAATAAATATTTGAACTTGTGTGAAGAAAGCTCTCAGGTGTGTTATCACATGTGGAAAAAGTTTTAACAAGTCCCATTTTTCATACATATGAAACCAACTTTGTGCAAACAAGAGTTTCTTTGTATTCATATTTTTGGGACCTTTACAGGTATTTTGGTGCGGTTTTGCTTTTCAGCCATGATTTGCACGTGAAGGAAACACGGTCTCCCGATCAACCGAGGTGAGGCGGCGGTGGAAGCGCTCGGTTCAGTTTGTGCGAGAGAGAGAGAGAGAGCGAGAGAGGCTGAGCAAATTCCTGGTGTTGTGTGCAAAAGAGACACGGCAGGGAGTATAAAGATCTCAGTTGAGGCGGTCAGGGTAGCTTTGATCAACCGAGCAGTGAGTGCTGCGTCGGTTCCCTCTCTATCGATCTCCCGAGAGAAGCAAAACAGAGACTCACCTCCACTGTTGATCTTTTGCAAATTTTAACCCCCTTCAATGACATGTGGGTCCCACCATGGCTCCCTCTTATCCTCTAAAATATTTCCCAAAATTGGCAAATGATGGAATTCAATTGTGGGAGTTCAAATCTGAGTGCATTTGGATAATTGGGCAAGTTTCATCCAAACTCAAAGGGGTGTTTGAATTCTTTACAATTTAAAGTCCATTTTGGAAAAATGAGTTGCAAAACATTTCAACAAATCATGAAACTTTGCATACCCACTAATTTGGACCTAAGGAATTGAAATATGAAATCTAATTTTTAATTTGGCTGCTGCAAATGAGATTTTTAGCACAACAGTTTTGAAATTCATTGTGTTGCTCTCATTTGAATTTTGAGTTGAACAAACTTGTTCCAAAATCTGATTTTAGCCTTGTCACACATATGGGAACTTCCCAACTTGGTCTTAGATCCTTCTTGGCTTTCCATGTCTTCAAATAAACATTTGAACTTGTGTGAAGAAAGCCCTCATGTGTGTTATCACATGTGGAAAAGGTTTTAACAAGTCCCATTTTTCATACATATGAAACCAACTTTTGCAAATAAGAGTTTCTTTGTATTCACATTTTGGGACCTTTACAGTATGCTCATATAACCACGAGCGACGGTGGTTCGAATCAGTAGACGCCCGGACTACATGACATGTACACCCGTACTCCGAGTTGCCGGCAGCAACCTCGATTGACGTTGTACGCGGCCACCTTTCCCAAGATCTTCCAACACAGGACGCGGTCTAACTGCCCCGAGTACGCAAGCTACCTCAAGGTACATACCCGCCGTGGTATGTTCTTGAGCGAGTTACCTCCTGCTACCCTGACACTGAATTCCTAAGACAATTAGAAAATTTCCAATGTGGATCTCCCGATGCACATCAGTTTCCTCGGTCCCATATAGCCAGTATGCGCCCGGTACACAACTCAAACTTGTCCAACAGGGCCAAGCACAAATGGGCCTTAACCGACACAGGCAGGGCTATGCACGCACGGTCCGCAGCCTGCTGCATCTAAACCTCCCTGCCCGGTCTCCATTTCTTGAGTGTGAACTTTTCTCATTGTTTCTATTCTTGACCCGCTCCGAATAAACCAGCGCTAAACTCGCGAGTAGATTCCAACTACTCGACTTCTACCGGACCTTTCCTACTAACATTTAGCGTAGCCAAATCCACTGAAGGAGGTGCTATTCTACCCTTTCTCTCTTAGGACATTTCTAGTCATGCAGTTGGGTTTTCATTATCATCTAGACTTAATGCAATCAAACAATTCAAAGCTATGATCTCTAGAAATGGAAATGCTTTATAAAACTGTTCAAATGCAAACCGGGGCTTTCTTGTTTTGCAGGTGACCAAGATTACAATCAGTTAGTGAAGATCACTTGGGGCTTGATAACTCGCTTTCCTCCCTCCTTGATCTTCACTTCAAATCCTTCACACGTTCTCACGTAGATGCTACATGATATGAATATGCATATGTATTTAATTGTAAAACTTTTGCTAATAAGGTCTAATGACAAGTTTAAAACTGGAACTCTGTTTATGAATTTAAAATGACACTGGTGCTAATGGTTTGGGTTCGGTTTAAGCACTATGATCAAGTGTTAAGTGCTTTTCATCACTTGTGTGCTGATCACCTTAAGAGGTTGAACAGAACAGTGGTGATCCAGAGCTCCAATGCAGCTGAAAATTTTCATGTTAGTTACTTGTCATAAGAAAGTTATCTGGACCAAAAATTAGCACTTTTCATTGAATGGTTTATTCAGAACAATTCTCTAAGCAATTGAGCAAAGAGGAATTAATTCTGAGTTAACACCCATGTTCATGTCAAACTTAGTGAACTACAATTACAATTATAGTTCATAGAGCCAGCATGAATTTTCCTAGGATTTTTTGAGCTAAGAATTGCCCAGAATTGAATTTCCAAGTTTTGGGAATTCTCTGAAAATGTTTCTATATTCATTTGAACACAGCAACTTGAAACCTGAATTCTCCTAACCAAATAAACTCCAAACGATCTGAAATTTTTACAGGAGTTCAATAATACCATAAAGGATATTATGGCAAAATGTTAGGATTTTTGGATAAACCAAACTCCCTCTAAAATTCTTTTTTGAAACTTTTTAAAGAATTTTTCCAGAATTAAATAATGCCTTTCATACAAATTGGGTTGCATATTTAGATAGAGGTTTTCAACCTGAACCTAACCCAATTTGAATCACTAAATTTGGAGTTTCCTAGCAAAAGTTATGTTCTTCTAAAGTTTGAAGGAAATCTGGAATTTAAATTAAAACCGGGAAATGTTTAAATCCTGATTGTGGGTCCGGGGAACACTTGTCGCGTGCTGGAACCAAGCCACACGGGGCTACAAAGCTATTCTCGTGCAGCCACAGCCCTATCCGAGCCCACAGAAGATCCAATCCCTGTTTACCGTGCTACTGATGTGTGGGGCCGGCAGCTCCTTCGTCTACCTCCCGCCTCTGCGCGATAGCGCCGCCGAGCTCGCTGGAACTCGCCGGTTTTTGACGCTCCGGCCCCCTCACGAGCTTCCAATTGCCGCTAGGCACTAATTTCATGTGCTGAACACGTTGGGAGAGCTTCCCTACACCGGCGTCGGCTCTATCCTAGCTCACGACGGCGCGGCGGCTCGGGGAGAGTTCGGCGATGTTGCTCCGACGTGCTAGCCCGCCAAAAGCTCACTGGAAAGGCCCTACCGCATCCATGATGGCTACAGAAGCTCAGCATGGTGGTGAAAAGGCCCGGGAATGGCTCTAATATAGCTTTCGTCGTGCGCCCAAAGCTTCCTGCCAAAGCCGCCGTCGGGAAGATTGGAAATACGCCGTGCACAGTGGGTTTCATGCTATGGTTCCCAAGAAGAATCGTTGCTAAGAAAGTCTAGCTCATGTCTGTGCAATTTGCAGAGCTCTAAACAAATATG
Organism: Neostapfia colusana; assembly: GCA_030760725.1. Taxonomy (NCBI): domain Eukaryota; kingdom Viridiplantae; phylum Streptophyta; class Magnoliopsida; order Poales; family Poaceae; genus Neostapfia; species Neostapfia colusana. The sequence continues at coordinate 81,033,652 of JASWHV010000008.1, read as the reverse complement.
GCGTGAGTATTTGAAGGATCCTTACCCGAACCTCGGTTTGAGCCGGCCGGAGGAGAATTCCGAAATTCGTCGGCAATAAGCAAAGGCTAGAGCTGAGCTTCGGATGTGAGCAACACGTGATCCTAGCGCTCCTCTGGGCATCCTCGCTTGGGCATGAGAAGCTCCCAGTCGAGCTGTCCACGTGAGCGCTTTGCTGCTATTTGCTTTTAGCCGCCACGGAAGCTATGTGTTCTCGGTGTAGGGAGCACGAACTCACTCGGTGATGGTGCGAGGAGGTCATGGATGGTGCCGGGGTGCGTTTTTGCTACTCAGAAGTGCTGTTCACGTGAGCTTTACAGGTTCTCGAGTGATCGATGGAGTGGCGGCTGTGTGTTCTGTTCTTGTGTGCGAGGGAGCAGGCGTGCTCGGTTCTGTGAGCGAAGAGGAGCACGGCAGTGAAGCGATGAGGTCGCCGAGGGAAGTGCCAGCGCGGGCAAACGGCATAGAAGAGGCGGTTTTCGTCGCCCTCGGTGTCACACGGTGACTGCTCGTCTCTGTCTCGGGTGGAACCGACTGAAGATGTAAAACAGAGACTGCACTCTGAAGATCTTTTGTAATTTTAACTCCCTCAATGACATGTGGGTCCAACAGTTCAGTCCCTCCTTATCCCTCTCCAAAATATCTCCCGAATTTGTAAATGATGGAATTCAATTGTGGAAGTTCAAATCTGATGTGCATTTGGATTATTGGGCAAGTTTCATCCAAATTCAAATGGGTATTTGAATTCTTTGCAATTTAAAGTCCTTTTTTGAAAATGAGTTTCAAAACATTTCAAAAATTCATGAAACTTTGCATACCCACTAATTTGGACCTAAGGAATTCAAATATGAAACCTGATTTTAAATCTGGCTGCTGCAAATGAGAATTTTGTGTTGCTCTCATTTGAATTTCATTGTGTTGCTCTCATTTGAATTTTGTGTTGACCAAACTTGTTCAAAAATCTGAATTTATCTTTCTCACACATATGGGAACTTCGCACCTTGGTTTCAACTCCCTTTTGGGTTCCAAGTTTTCAAATAATTATTTGACTTGTGTGAAGAGAGCTCTCATGTGTATCACATGTGGAAAAGGTTTTAACAAGTCCCATTTTTCATACATATGAAAACTAACTTTTAGCAAACAAGAGTTTCTTTGTATTCACATTTTTGGGACCTTTACATTCCTCCCCCTTAAAAGGAATCTCGTCTCGAGATTACAAAAGAAGAACAAGACGGGAGGGTAATTACAAAGTTCATGACAAAAGTTCCGGATAGTTCTTGTAGATGTAATCTTCGCTTTCCCACGTCGCTTCTTCCGGGGTATGATTACTCCACAAGACTTTGTAAAATCTCAAAGTCCGGTTCGGATGATCCGGGTCTTTTCGTCAATAATCTACACGGGTCGCTCAGTGTAGGTGAGATCTGGCTTCACCTCGTCGATGTCTTCGGTGCGGACAGCAGCGGTAAACTTGAGACACTTTCGCAGCTGGGACACGTGAAATATGTCGTGAATACCGGCAAGGCTTGCCGGTAGTTCTAGTCGGTATGCTACAGTCCCACACTTCTCCATGATGGCAAACAGACCGATGAATCGGGGAGCAAGTTTGCCCTCGACCCCGAACCGATGAATCATTTTCATCGGAGACACACGAAGATACACGTGTTCTCCGACGTCGAAATGCAGTGGTCAACACCTCTAATCCGCATAGCTCTTTTGACGAGATTGGGCAGCTTTGAGGTTCTCTTGTATTATACGAACTCTCTCTTCGGCTTCATTGACAAGATCAACCCTAAACATGACTCGTTCGCCGGACTCGCACCAATTCAATGGTGTATGGCACTTCCGGCCGTAGAGAGCTTCATAGGGTGCCATTTTGATGCTCGTCTGATAACCGTTGTTGTACGAGAACTCTGCCAACGGTAAGTGATCATCCCAGCTCTTACCGTGGTAGATGGCACATGCTCTCAGCTTATCTTCAAGTATTTGATTCACCCTCTCAGTTTGCCCATCTGTTTGAGGGTGATATGCGGAGCTTCGAATTAATTTGGTTCCCAAGGATGCGTGTAGCTGCTCCCAGAAATGGGCTACGAACAACGATCCTCTGTTGGACACAATGGTACGGGGAACGCCATGTAAGCACAAGATCCGTGCTATGTACAACTCCGCGTACTGCTTTTCATTATATCTGGTATGCACAGGGATGAAATGTGCTGATTTGGTTAACCGTCAACGATTACCCAAATCGAATCATGGTTGTGGGAGGTCATCGGCAACCCGACGATGAAGTCCATACTCAAGTCTTCCCACTTCCATGCCGGTACTTGCAGTGTTTGCAACAGGCCCAACTTCTTCACATGGTCGGCCTTGACTCTTCGACACGTGTCGCATTCTGAAACGTATTTTGCAACTTCACGTTTCATACGTGTCCACCAAAACTTCTTTTGGAGGTCTTTGTACATTTTATTGCTTCCCGGATGAATGGAAAATTTGGACAAATGAGCTTCATCCAAAATTTTCTTCCGTAGTGCCATATCCCGGGGTACTACTATCCGGTCATTGAACCACAAAGTACCTTCATCGTCCTTCCGGAAGCATTTCATTTCTCTGTCTATTCTTTGCGGTATGTGAGACATACCCTTGTCTTTTTGTTGAGTTTCAATGATCTCCTCTTGGATGGTAGGAATGAGGGTGAGATTATAGAGAGCTCCATACGGGATGACACGGAGGCTTGGTTTTTCATCATCCATTTCAGCAATGGTTAGGTGATGGATATGCGCCTTACGACTGAGCGCATTGGCGACCACATTCGCCTTTCCTGGATGATAACGAATCTCCAGTTCATAATCTTTAATGAGCTCTAACCATCTTCGTTGCATCATGTTCAATTCTTTCTGAGTGAAGATGTATTTCAAGCTCTTGTGGTCGGTGTAGAGGTGTACAAGATTTCTGAGCAAGTAATGCCTCCACATCTTCAAAGCAAGGACAACGGCAGCTAACTCAAGATCATGAGTTGGATAATGATGCTCGTAATTCCTGAGTTGACGAGATGCATAAGCGACCACTCGTCCTTCTTGCATCAGCACGCAGCCAAGACCGATGCCAGATGCATCGCAATAAACGTCGAATGACTTCGTTGTATCCGGCTGAGCAAGAACTGGGGCTGTTGTGAGATGCTTCACTAAAGTCTTGAAAGCTTGTTCACACGCAGCACCTCACACAAATCTGGTATTCTTCTTTAATAATTCCGTCATCGGTTTAGCAATCTTGGAGCAGCCCGAAATGTACCTCCGGTAATAACCCGCTAAACCAAGGAAGCTACGGATTTCGTGCACTGACTTTGGTGACTCCCATTTCTGTACTTGGATAATCTTACTCGGATCTACAGTGATGCCCTCCACTGAAGTAATGTGTCCGAGAAACGGTACATGATTAATCTAGAATTCACACTTGCTGAATTTTGCATAGAGCTGATGATGTCGCAATCTTTGTAGCACAATATGCAGATGTTCAGCATGTTCTTCCTCTGACATGGAGTACACCAAGATATCGTCGATGCAGACCATGACGAATTTATCCAACTCAGGCATGAACACTGAATTCATCAGGTACATAAAGTGTGTCGGGGCGTTGGTCAAACCAAAAGACATAACGAGATACTCATATAGTCCGTATCTCATTGAAAACGCAGTCTTCGGAATATCTTCAGCCCGGATTTTAATCTGATGATATCCGGACCGAAGATACATCTTTGAGAATACCTTAGCACCAACTAATTGATCGAAGAGCATATCAATGCGAGGTAGTGGATACTTGATCTTGATGGTCACGGCGTTCAAAGGACAATAATCAACACAAAGCTGTAGTGTTTCGTCCTTCTTCTTGACAAACAATGCTGAACAACCCCAAGGTGACAAACTCGGTCGTATAAAGCCCTCTTGCTATTAGGTCATTCAGCTGTGTCTCCAATTCTTCCAGTTCATTGGGTGCCATCTTGTACGGCCTTCGTGATATCGGTGTTGTTCCTGGTATAAGTTCAATCTTTAACTCTACGTCTCGCTCGGGCGGCATGCCCGGTAAATCATCGGGAAACACATACGGATACTCACGTACCACTGGAATGTCCTATATCTTCACAGCTTCCGTGTGGTTCACTGTTGCAATCTGTTGCCGCCTGGCGCCCAAAATTAATATTTGAAGACCGTGCTGTGGGCAGTTGAGCTCAACGGTCCTAGAGTTGATGTTAAGAACTGCCTTGTGGTAATTCAACCACGACATCCCCAAAATGACATCGATCTTCAGACCCTCAATAATAATGAGAGTCGTGGGGTATATTCTACCCCCCAAACAAAGAGGTGCTCGGGGGACAACCTCGCTTGTGGTACTGCTGCCCCCGGGCGAAGGTATGAGGTATTGCCTCTTTGTATAAGCTGTTTGGAGCTGATGTTGACCCACAAAAGATTGGATAATGAAATTGTGTGTGGCACCGGAATCAAAGAGAATTAAAACCGATAGCTGATTCAGAGAAACATCCCTGCTAACACGGCTTCTCCTTCCGGAACATCCTGAATCGCTGTATAGTGAATGCTGCCCCATGTCTGCCCTCCTTTCTGCAGATTTAGGTACGGGTCGGAATATTGTAAATATGATGACCCGCAGCCTTGAATTCCGTCCGGACAATGCCTAGCATAATGGCCCATACGCCAACAAGCGAAACACGGATGTCTCTCCGGTTCTTCGTTGACTTGCGGTTGGATGCTAGGTACACGTGGCTGCAGCGATGGAGCACAAACCATCGTCTGATGCTGTGGAGGTGGTGCAAGTTGTGGTACTTGACCAGCAGTCAACCTCTGAGGAGTTGATCGTATAGGTGGCCTCCATCTTTCACCGGATGGCGTTTGATACACCAAACGGTACTTCTGAGGCACATAACTTGTGCTGGCCTGCTCGATTTCAGTCATTTTTCTTTTCTCTGCTTGCCACTCGAGTGTCGGCTTCTCTTGGATGAGAGCTGCATCGACCATGTCGGTGTAACTGCCGTTATTGTGCACGGCAAACTTCTCTTGTAATATGGCACTCAGGCCATGGAAGAATAAATCACACCGTGCCTCTTCTTTCGCCACATATTCAGGAGCATATTGGGCCAAAAGGTTAAACCTTCTGACATACTCAAGGACACTCATGTCCCCTTGCTTCAAGCTCAAAAATTCCTCCCGCTTTGCCTTGACAATACCTAGTGGTATGTGACGAGTACGAAAGGCTTTACAGAATTTAATCCATGTTACTTGATGGCCCTCCGGAATGATGGCAAGATGGTCAACCCACCAATTTCTGGCAGCTCCATGGAGTTGCTGAGTGGCAAACATGGTCTTCTGAACTTTGTCACACTCAAATACTCCGAATTTAGACTCCATGACACGAAGCCATTGATCTGCCTCCACAGGTTCGGTGGCTTCAGTAAAGATTGGTGGTTGAGTCGCCAAGAAGTCCAGATAAGCGTTCCGAGGTGGAACGACTTGTTGCGTAGTCTGGAGTACGCCCTTGTAAAGGTCCCAAAATATGCATACAAAGAAACTCTTGTTTGCACAAAGTTGGTTTCACATGTATGAAAAATGGGACTTGTTAAAAACTTTTTCCACATGTGATAATACACATGAGAGCCTTCTTCACACAAGTTCAAATATTTATTTGAAGACTTGGAACCCAAGACGGATCTAAAACTAAGGTGGGAAGTTCCCATATGGGTGAGGAAGCTAAAGTTAGATTTTGAGAATAAATTGTTCCACTCAAAAATTCAAATGAGTAACACAATGGTTTTCAAACTGTTGTATTAAAAACCTCATTTGCAGCAGCCAAATCAAATAACAGAGTTCATATTTGAATTCCTTAGGTCCAAATTAGGGGGTAGGCAAAGTCTCATGAATTTTGGAAGATATTTGCTATCCATTTTCCAAATGGACTTAAATTGCAATGAATTCAAATATACATTTGAATTTGGATGAAACTTGTCCAAATATCCACAAACATTTCTGATTTGAATTCTCACCATTTGATTTCCAGCATTTGCCAAAGTGTGGAGATATTTGTGAGAAAAATGAGAGGGGATAAGAAGGAGCAGTGGGACCTACATGTCATAGGGCCATTTAGACTTGGACACTAAGTTTCCTCTCTGTTCCTCACTCAACCGAGGGATTGTTTCCAAACGACAGCAGCTGCTTCGCGCCACCTCCCGGAAGCCACCTCCTGCTCGATTTCTTCATGCTGGCAAGCTGGTTCTCCCTTCTTATCACCTCCACCGGGGTTTTCCCGTGCCACAGCCCCGAGAACCCGCTCGTTTTCCCTTCTCCTCGCTCACAAAACGCAGGGGATGGAGCTACCATGTCTCCAGCCCTCGGGTGATCGCTGCTGGGCGGTTCCCACCAGTTGGGCGCCCGGCTGAGAAGCTCAGAGGCTGCGCCGACAAGTCCCTGACGTCCTCAACAGGTCTCAGCTCGTCCCCGGCCATTCCCCGTGCTGCTGAGCCATGTTCTCCCGACAAAACAGAGCCATGGTGCCTCCACGTCGCCCGGCCGTCTCCAAGCCTCCCCGACGTGCTCCAAAGCTCACAGAGGTGCGCCAAGCAGTCTAGGTACTCCTCCCGTCGTCCCCCTGCTCTCCCCCGACGCCGGCTCGCCGGAATTTGAATTTTGGCACCGGCGCACGTATAAAACAGACCATTGGTAAATCTTGAAATTCGCCCAAACCGATTGACCATCCCTCCTACAATTCAAACCACAGCAACTAGATGCCCTACCGCCCTCCCACGCCGAGAACCAATGAAAATCGACCCTCCTATGCCCCGGGCGACAAGAAATCGCCCGCTGTGGCCAAAACTGCCACGGTCCACGGTGACGACTAGGTTGCAGCCATGTTCTGCACGATTTAATCTCCGTTCCATGCTCCTAGACCCATAGGGATGTTGTAGAACATCGTAGCTCGCCGGGAGATGCCTTGGACACGCGGGAACGCGTCCATGTCGAGCTCCCGAGCTGCCCCGCCGGTGCCGACCCACCTACAGCCGTTTTCACGCGGGGAAACCTTGCCCGGCAGCTGCGCCACGTTCCCAGTAGCATGTAGGGCGAAACCGGAGCTCATTTGGTGGAGAAATGAGAGAGAACGAGCCATGCCAAGTTTTCTGCCGGTGTGCACCCGCGGGCTCTGGCGGGAGGTTGAAGAAGCACCTGACCCGTGGGCCCCACGTGTGACTGTGCTGTTTAAAATCAAACAGAGAGTTGTGCAAACTTGTAAAATGCATAACTTGGTGTAGGAAGCTCCAAAAATAGTGAGATAAATTTTGTTGGATTCCTCTAAGAGAGTAATATCCAGGGGTACAGCCCAATAGTTATGAAAATCCCTGGGTTTTGCTCATTAATTCATATAAGGAAAATTTTGTAGGAATTTTTCCAGGAGCTCTGTGTATTGGAAAATTTCCAAATTTGGGCAGGAGATTCCACCAAAAATGTCTGAACTTCAGTAAAATTTTCAGAAGTATTGGACCTCATTTGCTTGGCCAAATGTGGTGTTAATTCCTTATGTCTCTGAAAATGGGAAAATAAACAGAGTTCGATTTCAGAATTTTCCCCCAAACTTTAGAACCTCATAACTCTTGCTAGGAAGCCCCAAATTTAGTGATTCAAATTGGGTTGGATTCATATTGAATATCTCTATCCAAATATGAAACCCATTTTGTATAAACCCATTATTTAATTCTGGAAAATTCTTTAAAACTTTTCAGAAAAAGAATTTTAGAGGGAGTTTGGTTAATCCAAAAATCCTCAAATTTTGCTAGAATAGTCTTTACGGTGTTACTGAACCCCTGTAAAATTTTCAGCTCAATTGGAGTTGATTTGTTCAGGGCAATTCAGATTTAGAGATGCCGTGTTCAATTGAATACAGAAACATTTTCAGAGAATTTCCAAAACTTGGAAATTCAGTTCTGGGCAGATCTTAGCTCCAAAAATGCTAGGAAAATTCATGCAAACTCTATGATCTATAATTGAAATTGTAGTTCATTAAGTTTTGCATGAACATGGGTGCTATCTCAGAATTAATTCTTCTTTGCTTAATTGCTTAGAAAATTATTCTGAACTAACCACTCAATGAAAAATGCTAATTTTTGGTCCAGAGGATTTTATTGTGACAAGGAACTCACATGAAAATTCTCAGATCCATTGGAGCTCTGGATCACCCCTGTTCTGTTTAACCTCTTAAGGTGATCAATATAGAAGAGGGGGAAACCACTTAGCACTAATCATGTGCTTAGATCCAAACCCAAACCACTAGCACCAGTGTCATTTTAAATTCTTGAACAGAGTTCCAGTTTCTAAAAACTTGTTATTCAAACTTGTAGCAAAGTTTTACAATTAAACATATATGCTTATTCATCACGTGTAGTATCTATGTGGAGGAGTTGAAGTCATCGGAGTAGAGATCAAGGAAGGAGGAAAGAGGTTGATCAAGCACCAAGTGGTCTTCAATAACTGAACTTCATATATATATAAGTCACCTGCAAAACAAAGGCAAGCCCCGGTTTGCATCAAAACTTATAAGTTTTTATTTGTATTCACTTTATACGTCTAGCATTTTATTTATTGCATTAAGTCTAGGTGATATGACACTCCAAATGCATGAACCAGAAAACCCTGGAGTTTAATGTAGGATATGTTATGTTATCAATTAATTATAACTGCGGATCTCAACAAAAAGTGGATTAAAAGAGGCATAACTCGAGTAGGCAGATCCCTACTCGTGAAACGGGATTAAGGGGGGTCAATCGGAAGAGTTGGGAATTGATCCTCATAGTTGGGAATGGAGACCGGGCAGTGGATGGAAGGTCAAGGACGTGGTCCTGTGAGCCTAGTCTATGTCTGAGTCGATTAAGGCCCGTTCTCGTGTGCGGCCCCGCTGGACAAGTTTGAGATGTGTACCGGATGCATACTGGCAATATGGGACCCAGGAAACCGATGTAACATGTTAACCTGGGTGTCGAGGCATACCTCACCGTCTGATGCCGATGCTGAAAGGATAGAGAAGTCGGTTCTACGAGGGTTTGCCGTAGAGAGACTTAATCCCAGTCGGTGGGACCGGTTCGACATTTGGGTGTCGTGTGAAAGGTTGCCACGTACGACGTCAGTGATGGTTGCTGTGTGCAACGTCTAGTACGGGCGTACGTGTCGTGTCAGCCGGGTGTTTTTTATTGCAATCACCGTCGCTCGCGGTAGTGAGCATACTTGTACACTGAGTCGTGACGTAGTATTAAACTGGGAGAATGTTTAATATGCTTCGTGAGTAATCCTCATAATGGAGATGAGGAAAGATCAATGCTTCACTAAATTTACTTTCCACCTTGGGCTAGTAGCGTCGAGGCAAAGCGTTTCTTGTTTGATTGTGGAGTCTCGACGGTAATGGCGCAAGGTCTGTATGAGTCTAGGGTAGCTCACTAAAGTTACTTTCATCTCAGGCAAGTGACATCGAGATGAAGCATTTCTTGTTTGATTGTGGAGTCTCGATGTAAATTGCGTGAGGACTATAAAAGTTGCTTAAAACTTGAAGTAAGGACTCTCCTTTAGCTCAAGATCATCCTTTGTGCAAATTTCTTAATTCAGCCCTCTATCTTCAGCATGTAGAGTTTCATGACTAGGGTGACGGGTCAGTCTTGCTGAGCTTCGTGCTCACAGATACTACCTAAATTGTTTTGCAGGTAATAACTGTAGGCTGATATGTACGGGTGCCTGATGAGACTCGGAGCTCTCCGAGTGGTGAACTCATGGCAACCCCTGCCGCTGCTACTGTGATAGTGTTGCTAGTGAGAAGGGTCCACGGGCTGGACGCCTTCTCTGTTGCTTAGCATAGGTATGAGACATGAGTTGTATTAGTCTTCCGCTGTGGAATATTTTGAGAAGTATTTGTAAAATCAACACTTTGTAAGCTTCCGCCTGATTCATGTAATATGATGCTTTATTATGTGTGCTGTTGGGTGCCGCATCGCACGGCACCACCCAATGTGATTCCCGGGCGAGGTGCCCCGTTCCCGTGAGTGATCGGGACGGCGGGGTCCTCACAGCGTGGTATCAGAGCCGCATTGGTAATAGCGCACGGAATAAGGATCGTATTACGACAAAAACTTAGGATACGGTGAGGAAATGGTATTAGGCCCACATAAGGACTATAGTAGTATAGTTACTTAAAGTGGCAGCACTAACATAATTGTTATAATTCTGAATTTTGATTATGTAACGACGCACCTACGTTCAGGTAAGAATGGTAAGGAACGCCACTGAAAGCGGTTCAATTTCGGTTAGCTCCTCTGACGAGGAAAGTGGTTCAGGGATAGGTCTCACAGCTTGGTGTGAGATGTCAATATGAAACTCTTGGACTCTTCATGTTCCTGAGTTCATATGAAACTGATCCCTAGCGTGCATTAGGCAAATAAGTGGAGACCCCATCGTGTGGTCAGTAACGCGATAGTGTGTTCGTCTGGAAATAGCCTAGGAGGACATACGCAGCGCTTGCCATCGGCGTGCCCTGCAGGGCAGTAGGTGGTATCTGTTGGGTTGATAACATTCCCAACCGTGACGACCCGTTCATGACATACTCGGGTTCCCCGTCGTGTGGTGTTGAAACACGATCACGTACCTTGAGACGTGGCTTAACTCAAGGACGGCCGTATGGCAATGATACGGGCGTTTGTATTTACTTTCAATTATAGAACTGCCTGAAATGAGAAAAACTTTGAGTGCACCACTATTGAGTGATCTTCTGCAGGTACTAACCACGTACGTATACCGTGTAGTACACGTGTGCGAGAGACCGTCTTAGTGTCACTGATCATACGTATATGCCGGTATAAGCCGGTTTAGGATTTTCTTTTGGAGAGGCAACATAGTACCGACATTGTTCTTACGGTGCATCGACACCGTACCTCACAAAATAACCTCTTCCCTATAAAGAAATGATTTATTAGCTAACTTTCAACTAAAAATGTAAGTTTGAAACAAATATTAGTTACTGAACTCTTATTTTGAACTAAGATTCAAATGAGAGAGTGTCTAGGTTTTAAAGATTTCAAAAACAGAGTGCTCTGTTTCTGGCAGGAATTCTTGCTGGATTTTACAGAGCATAACTCAGAGTAGATTGATCCAATTAAGGTGTATGATACAGTTCTGGAAAGCTTTTCAAGTTCTCTACAACTCTCTTGTATACCTCCAGAGCAAAATCATAAGTTAAGTTGGTGAAAAGTCCAGTTAAAGGCAAACTGTTCAGAACCAGGACAGTAGCAAAACCTCTCTGGACCTTTCTGTTTTTAAGCCATAACTTCCTGTAGAAAAATGCCTAGGGGACCTGTGATACACCTTTAGAAAGGTTATGAGATATGCAACCTTGTTGTAGTGCAAGGGTTGTTCAGATTCTTGTTGTATTTTCATATACAACTGTGATAAAGTCAGCCACATACAAAGGAGATGCTGGCAAATTTTATCCAGAAAGTCTGTCAACTTTGCAAAATCATAACTTTTGATCCAGAAGTGATATGGAGGCATTTGGATACTCGTTGGAAAGATATTAAAGTTAACTTTAACTTTGGTATTCAACATGTGTTATCAAAATGCTTGTAAGTGGATAAAAATCTAGGTTAGAACAGAAGAGTCAGTTCTTCACAGCAAAGAGAACGGTTGAAGGAGCAACTATGTGAACCCATGAATAAATGAGTTATACGACCAAGCTCAGGATCTTGGGGTTGCTCTGTGCTGTGTAGTAGGAAGAAGGACGAAACACTATGGCTTAGTGTTGATTTTCGTCCGTTTAACATTGTGACAATCAAGGACAAGTACCCGTTACCACAGATCGACATATTGTTTCATCAGTTGGTCGAAGCAAGGATCCTTTCTAGGAGGGACCTAGGATCAGGGTACCATCAGATTGAGCTAAGGGCTGAGGCTATTCTGACTCGACGAGGTACGAAGTTTATGAGTACCTGTCACATTCCTTGTCCTTACCAACACTCCAACTCAGTCCATATACTTAAGGGACTCGGTATTCATGCCGGAGCTGGACATGTTTGTCGTGGTCTTCATTGACGACCTACTGGTTTATTCCAAGTCGGAGGAAGCACACGAGAAACACCTGCGTATAGTCTTGCAACGGCTGCGGGATCACAAGCTATACGTGAAATTCAGCAAGTGCGAATTTTAGATATCACAAGTACTTTGTCTCGGGCATATCATCTCAGCGAAAGGCATCGCTATGAGCCCGAGTAATATCGCACCTGTGCTGCATTGGAAGTCCCCGAGGACTGCTCACGAGGTACGGAGTTTCCTCGTACTCGCAGGATATTATAGGAGGTTCATTTCGAACTCCTCGAAGATTGCCAAGCCTATGACATAGCTGTTGAAGGAGGCTACCAAATAGGTTTGGAGTCCAACTTGTAAGGCAGCGTTCAAGGCATTAATAAAACACTTAACATCAGCACCGTTTTTGGCGCAGCCAAACAAGACCGTTCGCTGTGTACTGCGGTGCATCCGGCTTTGGGCTAGGATGTGTGCTGATGCAAGACCAAAGGGTGGTCGTGTATGGATCACGGAAACTCCGGAATCATGAGCAACGCTATACGACTCATGAATTAGGACTCACTGCCGTGGTGCTTGCACTCAAATTGGGGAGGCACTACCTGTTCGGTATCCTCGTGCATTCATATATCGACCACAAAAGCCTCAAGTACATATTCACTCAGAAGGAGTGTAACATGAGGCAGCAAAGATGGTTGGAGTTGATAAAGGATTACGAAATAGAGATTCATTATCACCGAGGCAAGATTAACGTGGGCGAATGCGGGAGTCGTAAGTCACACGTTCGTAATACAACCATCACCCCGTTGGAAGAGAGCGAGCCATCAATACGTATGGTTCACCATAGAGCTCTCTACAATTTAGCTTTTATCCCCACCATCCGTGAAGAAAAGGTGGCAGCCCAGAAACGTGATAAGGGCATGTCACATTTGCGGAGATGTATAGACAGTGGGGGAAACGGAAGTATTTCCGGAAAGGCTGAGACGGCATCCTACAGTTAAGGACAGAATCATCGTACCCCGTAACTTAGAGTCGAGGGAGAAAGATTGTTGACGAGGCTCACTTGTCATAGTTTCTATCCATCTCGATTCGTTGGTCCATTCCAGGTTATAGAAAGATGTGGACCCGTTGCCTACCGGCTGGAAGTATCACCGGTGTGTACGACATATTCCACATTTCTCAGCTGAGGAAGTGCCTCAAGTGTTCAATCACCATTCAGCTGGGGAATATCGAAGGGCTGAAGCCAGATCTCACACATCAGGAGGGACTGGCTCAGATCATCGACATAATGGACCGAACCACACGCGACCATACGTTGTGGTTCTATAAAGTTTTACGGAGTGATCACTCCAAGGTTGAAGCGACATGGGAGAGCGAAGGAATTTCGTGCAATTATCCCAACTTTTGACGTCGCACGTTAGTTAATTTTCCACCATCCTTCCTCTCATTTTTACCTTGTCATCTCGGGACGAGATTCTTTTAAGGGGGGGGATTGTAAAGGTCCCAAAATATGCATACAAAGAAACTCTTATTTGCACAAAGTTGGTTTCACATGTATGAAAAATGGGACTTGTTAAAAACTTTTTCCACATGTGATAATACACATGAGAGCCTTCTTCACACAAGTTCAAATATTTATTTGAAGACTTGGAACCCAAGAGGGATCTAAAACTAAGGTGGGAAGTTCCCATATGGGTGAGGAAGCTAAAGTTAGATTTTGAGAATAAATTGTCCCACTCAAAAATTCAAATGAGTAACACAATGGTTTTCAAACTGTTGTATTAAAAACCTCATTTGCAGCAGCCAAATCAAATAACAGAGTTCATATTTGAATTCCTTAGGTCCAAATTAGGGGGTAGGCAAAGTCTCATGAATTTTGGAAGATATTTGCTATCCATTTTCCAAATGGACTTAAATTGCAATGAATTCAAATATACATTTGAATTTGGATGAAACTTGTCCAAATGTCCACAAACATTTCTGATTTGAATTCTCACCATTTGATTTCCAGCATTTGCCAAAGTGTGGAGATATTTGTGAGAAAAATGAGAGGGGATAAGAAGGAGCAGTGGGACCCACATGTCATAGGGCCATTTAGACTTGGACACTAAGTTTCCTCTCTGTTCCTCACTCAACCGAGGGATTGTTTCCAAACGACAGCAGATGCTTCGCGCCACCTCCTGGAAGCCACCTCCTGCTCGATTTCTTCACGCTGGCAAGCTGGTTCTCCCTTCTTATCACCTCCACCGGGGTTTTCCCGTGCCACAGCCCCGAGAACCCGCTCGTTTTCCCTTCTCCTCGCTCACAAAACGCAGGGGATGGAGCTACCATGCCTCCAGCCCTCGGGTGATCGCTGCTGGGCGGTTCCCACCAGTTGGGCGCCCGGCTGAGAAGCTCAGAGGCTGCGCCGACAAGTACCTGACGTCCTCAACAGGTCTCAGCTCGTCCCCGGCCGTTCCCCGTGCTGCTGAGCCATGTTCTCCCGACAAAACAGAGCCATGGCGCCTCCACGTCGCCCGGCTGTCTCCAAGCCTCCCCAACGTGCTCCAAAGCTCACAGAGGTGCGCCAAGCAGTCTAGGTACTCCTCCCGTCATCCCCCTGCTCTCCCCCGACGCCGGCTTGCCGGAATTTGAATTTTGGCACCGGCGCACATATAAAACAGACCATTGGTAAATCTTGAAATTCGCCCAAACCGATTGATCATCCCTCCTACAATTCAAACCATAGCAACTAGATGCCCTAGCGCCCTCCCACGCCGAGAACCAAAGAAAATCGACCCTCCTATGCCCCGGGCGACGAGAAATCGCCGGCGGTGGCCAAAACTGCCACGGTCCACGGTGACGACTAGGTTGCAGCCATGTTCTGCACGATTTAATCTCCGTTCCATGTTCCTAGACCCATAGGGATGCTGTAGGACATCGTAGCTCGCCGGGAGATGCCTTGGACACGCGGGAACGCGTCCATGTCGAGCTCCCGAGCCGCCCCGCCGGTGCCGACCCACCTACAGCCGTTTTCACGCGGGGAAACCTTGCCCGCCAGCTGCGCCACGTTCCCAGGAGCATGTAGGGCGAAACCGGAGCTTATTTGGTGGAGAAATGAGAGAGAACGAGCCATGCCAAGTTTTCTGCCGGTGTGCACCCGCGGGCTCCGGCGGGAGGTTGAAGAAGCACCTGACCCGTGGGCCCCACGTGTTACTGTGCTCTTTAAAATCAAACAGAGAGTTGTGCAAACTTGTAAAATGCATAAATTGGTGTAGGAAGCTCCAAAAATAGTGAGATAAATTTTGTTGGATTCCTATAAGAGAGAAATATCCAGGGGTACAGCCCAATAGTTATGAAAATCACTGGTTTTTGCTCATTAATTCATATAAGGAAAATTTTGTAGGAATTTTTCCAGGAGCTCTGTGTATTGGAAAATTTCCAAATTTGGGCAGTAGATTCCACCAAAAATGCCTGAACTCCAGTAAAATTTTCAGAAGCATTGGACCTCATTTGCTTGGCCAAATGTGGTGTTAATTCCTTATGTCTCTGAAAATGGGAAAATAAACAGAGTTCAATTTCAGAATTTTCCCCCAAACTTTAGAACCTCATAACTCTTGCTAGGAAGCCCCAAATTTAGTGATTCAAATTGGGTTGGATTAATATTGAATAGCTCTATCCAAATATGAAACCCAATTTGTATGAAACCCATTATTTAATTCTGGAAAATTCTTTAAAGCTTTTCAGCAAAAGAATTTTAGAGGGAGTTTGGTTAATCCAAAAATCCTCAAATTTTGCCAGAGTAGTCGTTAGGGTGTTAGTGAACCCCTGTAAAATGTTCAGATCAATTGGAGTTGATTTGTTCAGGGAAATTCAGATTTAGAGATGCCGTGTTCAATTGAATACAGAAACATTTTCAGAGAATTTCCAAAACTTGGAAATTCAGTTCTGGGCAGGTCTTAGCTCCACAAATGCTAGGAAAATTCATGAAAACTCTATGATCTATAATTGAAATTGTAGTTCACTAAGTTTTGCATGAACATGGGTGCTATCTCAGAATTAATTCTTTTTTGCTTAATTTCTTAGAAAATTATTCTGAACTAACCACTCAATGAAAAATGCTAATTTTTGGTCCAGAGGATTTTCTTGTGACAAGGAACTCACATGAAAATTCTCAGCTCCATTGGAGCTTTGGATCACCCCTGTTCTGTTTAACCTCTTAAGGTGATCAATATAGAAGAGGGGGAAACCACTTAGCACTAATCATGTGCTTAGATCCAAACCCAAACCACTAGCACCAGTGTCATTTTAAATTCTTGAACAGAGTTCCAGTTTATAAAAACTTGTTATTAGAACTTGTAGCAAAGTTTTACAATTAAACATATATGCTTATTCATCACGTGTAGTATCTATGTGGAGGAGTTGAAGTCATCGGAGTAGAGATCAAGGAAGGAGGAAAGAGGTTGATAAAGCACCAAGTGGTCTTCAATAACTGAACTTCATATATATATAAGTCACCTGCAAAACAAAGGCAACCCCCGGTTTGCATCAAAACTTACAAGTTTTTATTTGTATTCACTTTATACGTCTAGCATTTTATTTATTGCATCAAGTCTAGGTGATATGACACTCCAAATGCATGAACCAGAAAACCCTGGTGTTTAATGTAGGATATGTTATGTTATCAATTAATTATAACTGCGGATCTCAACAAAAATTGGATTAAAAGAGGCATAACTCGAGTAGGCAGATCCCTACTCGTGAAACGGGATTAAGGGGGATCAATCGGAAGAGTTGGGAATTGATCCTCATAGTTGGGAATGGAGACCGGGCAGTGGATGGAAGGTCAAGGACGTGGTCCTGTGAGCCTAGTCTATGTCTGAGTCGATTAAGGCCCGTTCTCGTGTGCGGCCCCGCTGGACAAGTTTGAGATGTGTACCGGATGCATACTGGCAATATGGGACCCAGGAAACCGATGTAACATGTTAACCTGGGTGTCGAGGCATACCTCACCGTCTGATGCCGATGCTGAAAGGATAGAGAAGTCGGTTCTACGAGGGTTTGCCGTAGAGAGACTTAATCCCAGTCGGTGGGACCGGTTCGACATTTGGGTGTCGTGTGAAAGGTTGCCACGTACGACGTCAGTGATGGTTGCTGTGTGCAACGTCTAGTACGGGCGTACGTGTCGTGTCAGCCGGGTGTTTTTTATTGCAATCACCGTCGCTCGTGGTAGTGAGAATACTTGTACACTGAGTCGTGACGTAGTAATAAACTGGGAAAATGTTTAATATGCTTCGTGAGTAATCCTCATAATGGAGATGAGGAAAGATCAATACTTCACTAAATTTACTTTCCACCTTGGGCTAGTAGCGTCGAGGCAAAGCGTTTCTTGTTTGATTGTGGAGTCTCGACGGTAATGGCGCAAGGTCTGTATGAGTCTAGGGTAGCTCACTAAAGTTACTTTCACCTCGGGCAAGTGACATCGAGATGAAGCGTTTCTTGTTTGATTGTGGAGTCTCGATGTAAATTGCGTCAGGACTATAAAAGTTGCTTAAAACTTGAAGTAAGGACTCTCCTTTAGCTCAATATCATCCTTTGTGCAAATTTCTTAATTCAGCCCTCTATCTTCAGCATGTAGAGTTTCATGACTAGGGTGACGGGTCAGTCTTGCTGAGCTTCGTGCTCACAGATACTACCTAAGTTGTTTTGCAGGTAATAACTGTAGGCTGATATGTACGGGTGCCTGATGAGACTCGGAGCTCTCCGAGTGGTGAACTCATGGCAACCCCTGTCGCTGCTACTGTGATAGTGTTGCTAGTGAGAAGGGTCCGCGGGCTGGACGCCTTCTCTGTTGCTTAGCATAGGTATGAGACGTGAGTTGTATTAGTCTTCCGCTGTGGAATATTTTGAGAAGTATTTGTAAAATCAACACTTTGTAAGCTTCCGCCTGATTCATGTAATATGATGCTTTATTATGTGTGCTGTTGGGTGCCGCATCGCACGGCACCACCCAATGTGATTCCCGGGCGAGGTGCCCCGTTCCCATGAGTGATCGGGACGGCGGGGTCCTCACAGCCCTGCTGTACCATGGCTTGGAGTGAGAGTGTGTTCTCTTGAGTTGCTTCTTGGAGTAGCCTGGTGTTGTCCTGGTTAGACTCGACAACCCGAGTCATAAGATCCATCCATCCTGTGGATGGTGGTTCCGACGGTGGCATAGAAGCATCACCGCCTCGGCGAGAACTCTCGGTCCTACTTCTAGAACGAGTACGAACTATACCATAAAATGTATTTGAGATGAGTTAAACATGAACTCAGCAGTATGTGAGACTAATAAAAACATGAATATGTCAAAACTTTATGAAAGCAGTAACAAAATCCATGTTTACACAACTCCTTAGAGTAGGCATAGCTAACCGGCCTATCTGTACAGAACAGACCTTTTTGCACTAACTCCAGATTTTGACCTAGTTAAGAGCATTTTCATAACTCAAGTTGAATACCAAAGTTAAAGTTAACTTCATTATATTTTCAACGAGTATTCATATGCCTTCAGATGATCTCTTGATTAAAAGGTATGATTTTCCAAAGTTGACAAAAATCCTGGATAAAATTTGCCAGCATCTCCTTTGTTTGTGGCTATTTTTATCACAGTTGTATATGCAAATACTATAAGAATCTTGACACGACCCCATTGGTCCTGTCGAGCCAGGATCACGCTGAGGGGTGCTGCGTTGCACAGCACCGTATAACACACGTCAAAGGTGCAAAGCGGAAGCGGAAGTTTTATTACATAAACAAGTTTATGAACATGTTTACATCAAAATAAGTTCAGTCTACACTCGCGGGCGTAGACTAAGCATCAAGTGCACGTTCAGCCCTCGAACGTGTCCTTGCTAGCACACACGCACACTAACTCTGTGGCGTGCACGACTCCCACTCGACGGGGTTCCCCTCCTGGGGTTCCGTCTCCTCTTCGGGAGTCCCTTCCTCATAGAACCCTGCAAAAGCTTCAAACACAAGCAGTGAGCACGAAGGCTCAGCAAGTCTGACCCGTCTCACCTAAACATGGAACTTCTACATGAGGGTAATGGGTTACATGAGGTAAAAATCATTTGCAAGGACTCACCTAATTAGTAGAACCTTACTTTCAAGTTTTAGCAGCAGGTTGTGGAAAACCTTACGCTAAGGCACATGAGAGAGCCGCAATCAAACAAGAAACGCATTTCTCTCATGTACTTTGCCCAAAGTTGAAAAGAACTTTAATTAGCTCTAAGCTACAGCATATCATTAACAATCAATGTCCAGCTTTCAATCAGCAACATTTTAACATGTGACTAGCCTGTTCTTTCTACGTCACGGTACAGTGAACAAGTGGTACTCACTGACCGCGAGGGACGGCGATTATAATCGATTTACACCTGCAGGGTTACCCGAACAACCCGTCACGTACGCCCGTACTCGAGGTTGCCTCCAACAACCATCACGGACGCCGTACGCGACTACCTTTCACCCGTTAGCCAAATATTGAACCGGTCCCATCGTCCCGAGCAAGAGGTCTCTGCACGCGCATCTCCGTGCCGCCAGCCAATTTACACCTCGAGCTCTCAACCTACCCTCTGAACGACGGGCAATGCCTCAATACCCAGCTACCCGAGTTACATCAGTTTCCCGGTTCCCATATAGCCGGTAGGTCTTCGGTACTGTTCTAGCTTGTTCAACAGGCCCGCACACGGCTCGGTCCTCAATCGACACAAGCGGAGCTACAGCACACAGGCCCCAAAGTCCTGCTGCCCTTACTCTCCGCTCGGTCTCATTTTCTTGTCATATGTATCATGTGCTATCTCTACCCAAGCAATGTGCCTCTAGCCTATTCTCGCGAGTAGTTCCAACTACTCGACTTGTACCGAATCCTACTCTATCCTAGCAATGCAGTGGTTAACGAGGTTTGCAATCCTAAACCCAACCCGTGGTTTTCTTGGCTATGCAGTTGGATTTCCAAACAAGACTCTAATGCACAGAACAAAGGAAACAAGTATGTGCTCAAAACAATAAAAATTTGTAAAAAGGTTAATGCAAACCGGGGCTTGCCTTGCTGCTCTTGGTCGTAGGCTAGCTGTTCCTCCGGAGTAACGAAGTCTAGGACTTCGGGTTCCTCCTCGACCTTAGCGACTACATGATAGAAACAATACATGTATTAAGTTAATGCATTTGTATTAAGTTTGAAGTTGTGAAGTCTATAACCTTTGCTAGATAGACCTAATGACTGTGAAACTTTTACTGTGGCTTGGTTACAACCTAAACAAAGACTTGGTCAAGTTTTAGTTGCATCAAAGCTCAGTTGAGCCCTCCACAAATAATTATGTCCTTGACCTTAATTGGAACTCTTAGGGCGTTCTAGGAATTTTCATGAGACAAACTATGACTTTCTGAAAACTAGATTTTCAGAGGGTTCTAATGGAGTTGGTCTCACTTAATTTGGAAGTCTCTAACTAAAGATATGAGCTAAACAATTTCAGAGAAAATCCTGAAAATGTTTCTGAACATTTTCTATTTTCTCTGGGACAGTTTCACTAATCACACCATTAGGTGGACTAAATGAGCTCAAATAGATCTGAAATTTTTATGGTAGTTCAAGGATATTTTGGTGAACATCTCAGCAAAATTTCAGGATTTTCCTCCAAAGGATTCTCCAGGTAAAATTCCTAACAGTTTAAACTTTAAGGAATTAATTCTGGAGAAATAAGGAATTTCATGAAGTGAAACTTGATTTTCTGGAAAGTACTCAGAGAGCTGAATCCAGAAAAATTTGGTTCACTCAATTTGGAGCTTTCTAGCCAAAGTTATAAAGATTTGAAGTTTGAACTAAAACTGAAATTCGGGGAAAAGTTTAAACTCTGGTTTGTGGGCCCCGCACACAGTGCGTCGTCTCCCTCCTCGCGCCAACTGCGCGGCGGCGGCGTTCTCCGGCGACCCTCGCCGGAACTGAGTTCCCGGCCACCCCCCGGCCCGAAACTAGCCGCCTGCCCCTTTTCCGACCCCCTGGACTCGATGGTAGGGTCGCCGGCTACCGGCGATGACCGGAAACCCGTGCGCACCGGTGACAGCACCTGCTAGGGTTCCGGTGAGGTCGGTCCCGCTCTCCCGTGCACCAAATCGACCGGAAATCGGTCAGAGAGCATCAGTAGGGCATGGGAAACACGAACTAGGGCTGGGTGGAAGCTAGAGATACCGGCAACTAGGCTCTCGACGGTGAGCCGAGGTGTTCAGCCATGGCGGCGAGGAAAACAGCCATATCATGGCCGATTCTCGATGGTTTTCTTCAATTCCAGTCCGAGCGTGGGCGCTAGCGTGCATAGAAGCTACTAGGTAACGAGCTCGTCCAACCTTCGTGCATAGAGCACGAATTTCACCCGAAGGTGAGCTCGGTCCTCATGAACTGATCAAGAGTAAATTTGGAAATTCTCGGACGAGGGTTGATCAATCGCCAAACGGCTTTCGGCTACTCCATCTACATACAATCACGCACCTTTCTTGTGTAGAGAAGAGGACGTGACAACGGCTGTGCCGTGCTGTCCACGGGAGCCCGATCGGCGGCGATGTACGGCTCGCCGGAGAAATGGCTCGTACAGCTCGAGGAAGCTTGCTCACCGGCCAACACGGAGTGTGGGAGGTTGCTCTCGATCTCTTGGTGCCGTCTTGCTGTGGAGGAGGCTGTGCTCGCGAGTGATCGGCTTGATCAAGCGTGAGCTCGAGCGGTGGTGATGGCAGTGGAAAAACGGCCGAGTATGCCGGCAGCTCGGGGAATGAGTGATCGGAGCACGCCGGGGAGGGAATAAATAGCCCGGCGGCTGGTCTCCGGCTTGGGGCGCGCAGCAGGAGCTGGCGCCGGCTGCCCCCCCCCCCCCTCGGTGGCGCGCGCACACTGCAGCCGGGAACCGACTGAACTGTGTTTCAGTCGGTTTGTATTGAGGCAGAGGCTGACATGTGGGTCCCACCCCTCCTTTTAACCTCTGAAATTTACTCCTAACAACTGTGGTAAACAGTGAACCCTATACTACCCTTGGCAATTCAAATTATTCACCCATGAGCCATTTGAATTGATCAAAGTTCAAATGAGGTTTGGTTTGAATGAATTTCAGCACAAGTTCAGTTTGAAATTCAAATAGAGTTTGAATTTCTCCCCCTTAGCTCATGTCAAGATCAACTCCAAATGGAGTGAAAATTGGTGTGTGAGCTCACAAAAATGTGCTGAGTAAGAATATGCCTTCCACTTTCAAATCCATG
Organism: Neostapfia colusana; assembly: GCA_030760725.1. Taxonomy (NCBI): domain Eukaryota; kingdom Viridiplantae; phylum Streptophyta; class Magnoliopsida; order Poales; family Poaceae; genus Neostapfia; species Neostapfia colusana. The sequence continues at coordinate 81,011,273 of JASWHV010000008.1, read as the reverse complement.
GTATAAAAACAGTTTGAATTTGAATATGTTTTCAAACTGCCCCCTTCCTATCTATACCCAAGATGACCTCAAAAGGTTTTGAATTTGGGTGAAACTTGGCATGGACAACCTTAGCAAAGTGTAGGAGTTTTTCCTATGTCCAGCCCATCTATATCACATGTGGGAAATACCACTTTTGCAATGTGTAAGTTTGTTCCCTAATGAGCATGTTGATAATTGTTACTTGCTCTTTATTTGTGTTCATCATTCTTCCTCAAATGAGGTGTGTGGTGTGGGGATGAACACTACAAATGGGTGTCAAAAACTGAGGCCCTTACATTCCTCCCCCCTTAAAAGAATCTCGTCCCGAGATTATAAGGTGAAAATGAGAGAGAGGACGGTGGAAAATTACCGGATATGCGACGTGAGAAAGTCGGGGTAGTTAGTACGAAGGAATTCTTCGCTCTCCCATGTCGCTTCGCCCATGGAGTGATTACTCCACAGAACCTTGTAGAACCACAACGTACGGTTGTGTGTGGTTCGGGCCTTCTCATCAATAATCTGCACCGGTTCCTCCCGATAGGTGAGATCCGGTTGCAGTTCTTCAATGTCTTCCAGCTGAACGGTAGTTGATAGCTTGAGACACTTCCTCAGCTGGGAAACGTGAAAGACGTCGTGCACACCGGAAAGTGCTTCTGGTAATTTCAGCCGGTATGCTACCGATCCACATCTTTCGGTAATCTGGAATGGACCGATGAATCGGGGTGCCAACTTTCCTCTCACCTCAAATCTGTTTACGCCCTTCATTGGAGATACTCGTAGGTATACGTGATCTCCAACTTCGAATTGTAATGGGCGCCTTCTCCGGTCCGCATACTGTTTCTGTCGGGATTGAGCGGCTCTTAGGTTCGCTTGAATCAGTCGAACCTTTTCTTCCGCGTCGTTGACAAGGTCAATCCCGAAGGTAACTCTCTCGCCAGACTCACACCAATTCAATGGTGTGCGGCATTTTCTTCCGTATAGCGCCTCGTAGGGCGCCATCTTGATGCTGGCTCGGTACCCATTGTTGTACGAGAACTCGGCTAACGGCAAGTGATCATCCCAATTCTTGCCGTGGTTGATAGCGCAAGCTCGTAGCATGTCTTCTAGGATTTGATTTACCCGCTCGGTTTGCCCATCCGTCTGCGGGTGGTAGGCTGAACTACGGATCAGCTTCGTCCCCAAGGCAGCGTGCAGCTGCTCCCAAAAACGGGACACAAATAAAGTGCCCCGGTCCGATATAATGGTACGGGGTACGCCGTATAAGCCTAGGATCCGTGAGATGTACAGTTCAGCGTACTTCTTGGCGTTGTAGTTGGTGTTGACCGGGATGAAATGGGCAACTTTGGTGAGCCGATCGACGATCACCCACACAGAATTATGTTTCTGTAAGGTGGTGGGTAAACCGACGACGAAATCCATGCTCACGTCCTCCCACTTCCAGGCAGGAATGCCCAGTGGTTGCAGCAGTCCCGGTTTCCGCATTTTGTCCGCCTTCACCCTTCGACATGTATCACACTCGGACACGTATTTTGCAGTCTCTCGCTTCATCCGTGTCCACCAAAACTTTCTTCTGAGTTCTTGATACATTTTGTTGCTGCCGGGGTGAATAGAAAATTTTGATAAGTGAGCCTCATCAAAGATTTTCTTCCGTAGCTCCGGGTTTCGGGGTACGACAATCCGGTCCTTGAACCATAGGACGCCGTCTCCGTCCTTCCGGAAACATTTCAACTCCCCACTGTCTACACGTCTCCGCAAATGTGACATGCCCTTGTCATTCTTCTGGGCTGCCGCTATCTCTTCACGGATGGTGGGGATCAAAGCTAGGTTGTAGAGAGCTCCGTGTGGAATCACATGTAGTGGTGGTTCGCTCTCTTCCAACGGTGTGATGGTCAGACTATTGACGTGTGACTTGCGGCTCAGCGCGTCTGCCACAACGTTTGCCTTGCCCGGATGATAATGGATCTCTATCTCGTAATCCTTTATCAGTTCTAACCATCTTCGTTGCCTCATGTTCAGCTCCTTCTGAGTGAATATGTACTTGAGGCTTTTGTGGTCGGTATATAAATGTACGAGGTTACCGAGTAGGTAGTGCCTCCACATCTTCAGTGCAAGTACCACGGCAGCGAGCTCCAAGTCGTGAGTTGGATAATTTTGCTCATGGTTCCTAAGCTGCCGTGATCCATACGCGACCACTCTTCGGTCTTGCATCAGCACACATCCGAGCCCAATGCCGGATGCATCGCAGTACACATCGAACGGTTTTGTGGTGTCTGGCTGCACCAAAACCGGTGCTGATGTCAGGTGCTTGACTAAAGCCTTGAATGCTGCTTCACATGCTGGACTCCAAACATATTTGGTAGCCTTCTTCAGCAGCTCTGTCATTGGCTTGGCAATCTTCGAGAAGTTCGGAATGAACCTCCGATAATATCCCGCGAGTCCGAGGAAACTCCGTACCTCATGAACAGTTCTCGGGGATTTCCAATTCAGCACTTGCGTGATCTTGCTCGGGTCCACAGCGATACCCTCCGCTGAGATGATATGCCCGAGGAAAGGCACTTGCGATATCCAAAACTCGCATTTGCTGAACTTTGCGTATAACTTGTGATCCCGCAGCCATTGCAAGACTATACGCAGATGTTTCTTGTGATCTTCCTCCGACTTGGAGTATACTAGGATGTCGTCGATGAAGACCACCACAAACTTGTCCAGCTCCGGCATGAACACCGAGTTCATTAAGTACATGAAGTGAGCTGGAGCATTGGTGAGGCCAAAGGACATGACCAGGTACTCATAAAGTCCATACCTTGTCGAGAAAGCTGTCTTTGGAATGTCCTCCGCCCTTATCTTAATCTGATGGTACCCGGATCTTAAATCCATCTTGGAAAAGATCTTTGCTTCGACCAACTGATCAAACAACATGTCGATCCGTGGCAACGGGTACTTGTTCTTGATGGTTACGGCATTTAATGGACGGTAGTCCACGCAAAGCCGCAACATTTCATCCTTCTTCTTGACAAATAATGCCGAACAGCCCCATGGCGAGGAGCTCGGCCTAATAAAACCCTTCTCCAGAAGGTCCGTGAGCTGAGTCTTCAGTTCAGCCAACTCCTTGGGCGCCATCTTGTATGGCCTTCGGGATATTGGCATGGTTCCCGGTGCAAGTTCAATCTGGAACTCCACCTCTCTATCGGGTGGCATCCCCGGCAAATCGTCCGGGAATACATCCGGGAACTCTCGGACCACTGGAATGTCTTCCAATCTGATGGTTGTGGCTTGATAGATACTTGGAAGTTTTATTTCTGGACTGTCCAGAAATAATGAATGAGAACCGTGCACCTCTGAGTTTAAGTGCACGACTCGAAGGACGGTGTCTAAGACAGCGCCGTGGCGGGTTAACCACGACATCCCTAGGATGACATCGACCTTCTGTCCCTCTAATATAATGAGAGACGTGGGGTACACTCTATCCGCTAAGCATAATGGTGCTTTGGAGACCATTACGCTTGCTGAAATCTTCCCACCCGGTGAACAAATTAGATATGGACTATCAGTGGGTAGTATTGGCAAGCTGTGTTTAGCAATGAAAGCTTGGCTAATAAAATTATGCGTGGCGCCTGAATCAAATAGTACTATAGCGGGATGCTGGTGGAGTTGGAACATACCCGCAAGGATTGGCTCGCCCTCCGGCATGTCCTCAATGGCAAGCTGGTGGACAGTACCGGGCCTAGGGTTTGCCCGCCGCGCATTAGTAGGGTTCCGGGGTTGATTCCTCCCCGGAAACTGTGGTGCCACTCCGCCGCCTTGCCTCTCCGGGCAACTGCTCGCGAAGTGTCCTGGACGACCACACTTGTAACATGTGGCCGCTGCTGGTGGAGTACTTGGTGGACGAAAGCCCGGCATGCGTTGCGGAGGTGCAAACGCACGCGGCATCGCCCGCTGCTGCTGTTGTTGTTGCGGTGGTGCTGGCAGTGCCGGCCGGAATGCGGGTGAAGAGTACGGCCGACCGCGGAACGGCATCGACCGCTGTGGTGGTTGCCAGCGTGGACCTGATGGTGGGCGATTCACCATCCGAAACTTCTGAGAAGGACCGCCTCCTTCTCCGCTACTCTGCGGCGCGCTTCGCTTTCGCTCTGCCGCCGCCAACTCCTTGCCGGAGTCCTCCTGAACAATCGCAGCATCAATGATGTCGTTGAGGCTGCCGCGATTGAACATCGCCAGCTTGTCCTTCAGGAGCGGGTTAAGCCCCTGGTAAAAGTGGTCCCGCCGCTTCTCGTCCGTATCTGCGTGATACGACGCGTAGAGCGCGAGATCGTTGAACGCCCTGGAATATTCCAGCGCGTTTCGGCTCCCTTGTTGCAGGTGTAGGAACTCCTGCGTCTTCCTCTTCATCAAACCGGGCGGTATATGATAGGCCCTGAAGGCCGTCCGGAACTCCGCCCAGGTCATCGCTCGGTCGGTGGGCTGTGAAGCACAGAAGTTGGCCCACCACGCGCTCGCGGATCCTTGGAGCTGCTGGACCGCGAACTGAGTCTTGCGCTGCTCGCTGATTTGGAGCAGCCCGAATTTCATCTCTATGGCGCGGAGCCAGTTGTCCGCGTCAAGTGGTTCATCCGCCCTTGAGAATACAGGGGGATGAGTCGCCAGGAAGTCAGAGTAGGAGCTCTGTTGGCGCTCCTCACGATCTTGACGTCTCTCTGGGCGAGACGTATTCGCAATTAACGTTTGCAGCAGCTCTGTGTGCTGCTGATGTGAACCCGCCATTGCCGCGACAATGTCGGCCAATGTAACCGTCGGCAGTGGCGGTGGCGGTGTTTGCTGTTGCTGCTGTTGCTGTTGTTGTCCCGAGGAGTCCTCGGGAGGTGGTTGGGAGGTCTCTCCCCTTTGGCTAGTACCTCCAACATCAGGGTTGGCACGAGTACGCGTCATTCTGAAATTCAACACAGCAGCAATTAGCACATGTCTTCTCCAAATTCCATAAACAGCAGTAGGTATTGAAGCGACGCATGATTAACTTGCACAACATTCACATATATTGATAAAGCATAAACTTTACACAAGATACATTATTCTCGGATCTCCGAGAAGTCGTGCTCATGTCGTCACTACCTATACATACGCTACTGTCTACACGACATGTCACCGATTACAAAAGTTGGGTTACGCTACCCTAGCTGCCCTACTTGGCAACCGTAACCTCCTACTCGGAGTAGAACTCGACCTCCTGTGGGTCTTCCTCCTCCGGTACCTCCGCTGGTGGCTCGGGGTCTACCACCTCTTCTCCCATTCCGGGTTCTCCCACGGCTGGAAGACCCAAGACTACCGGTACGCCCAATACCGGGGGCACGAGGTCCTGTAATGCATGCACCTCGTCCATAGCCTGGTTGTAGTCCTCTTCCCAGCCTTGTCCTTCCTCAATAGCGTCGTCCCGCTCTTGAGCAAGGTCCGCATTCTGCTGGGTTAGGGTCTGCACCAGCTCTTGCAACGCCGCGATGTCAACACGGCTCTTCTTCTTTGCCTTCTTCAGACGACGCAACTGATTGTGTTGTTCATTCAGTCGCTTGATCGTCGGAAGGAGCACATTGCGGAGTGCGCTGTGAGCACTCTCAAAATGCTCTCCACGGCTTGTGCTCTCCTTGAGCTTGGTGGCGAGATGCTCCGTATGAACAGCTTGGCTGTTCATCACAGCGTTTCCCGCCCTCATTTGGAGACTGAGATTTGCCTCCGCGGGGTTGTACCTTGGGCAACTCGGGTCTGTTGCCTCCCGGTACCTCTCTTCCCACACATGCCGAGCTCGTCCCTCCACCGGAACGAGTGCGTATGGAGTTCCCTCCATAGCCTGCACGTGTAGTTGGCAGAAACGTGACATAGTGTCATGGGCTGCCACTTGCCACATCCCTTCCGGTTGTCTTCCTCTCACCGTGACGGTGAATGGCACCCAACCGGGTGGCGTAGGTCCTGCAGGAATCTCGACATGGATCGTCCACGTCTTGTTCCCCTCTTCGCCTTCTTCCTTGGCGAAGTATTGCGGCATCTGGTTGTACCCGAAATATTGGAGCATTTGCCACAATGCTTCCGGGTAGCCGCTACGGTCAGAGCAGTGGGAAACTACCCACCCGTTCTCCAACCGTTTATCTGCTGCCATCTGTAGAAATATATTTGAGAAATGTCAAATATTTATTTGAACAGTAAACCATTGAGTTATAACATAAGATATGTCATTGAACCCCTAAAACTTGGAAACATAGTTCAAATTTTTAAACAAATTTGACTGCTGATCTGCTGTTCCCATGACAGCCCTGACCAGTTTCCATATCAACCTGATTTAGACCATGTTAAAGGCAAAACCAATTCTGGAGCTCAACATCAAAGTTAAAGTTAACTTCAATAGCTTTCCAGAAAGTATTTGGTTGGCCTAAGATCTGTCCTGGTTCAAAGGTTATGAGATGTCAAAGTTAACAGAACTTCTGGGAACAATTGGACAGCACCTCCCTGCCTTAGGTACTGATTTGATCCAAGAATCCCAGTTAATTCTGTTCCTAATCTGACAAAACTTTCTGTTACAAAGTCGTAACCCATCTCATAAGATTTCCAGAACTACCTCATTTCCTATTTTTGGATTTTTAAGCAGGAAGTTATGCTTAATTTACAGGGAGTTTACAGAGAGTCTTTGCTCTGTCCTGTTTTCCGGACAGTTTCAACTCTACTGCATCTTTCGAGTGGTTAAGGGATGAAACACCTCTGGAACTCAACAGAGAAGTTGTAAAGCTCTTCCAAAGCTTTCCAGAAATGTATCATACGACATCAACCTCGAAAGAACTCAACCTCTAACCTCTGATTAACTCCAGCCTTGATTCAGCTGAAAACAGAGTGCTCTGTCCTTAACATCCTATAAGTTGAAAACTTGTTAACTTTGAACATCCTGTACAAGGGAGGGAGTTACATCAAGTTTTACTACTTTGGATTAAAACCTTCCAATTTTTACAATGAAGTTGTTTATTTAATTGGGTGTGACGTCGATGCGTCACCAGATTTTGTCGGTACTACGTCCTCACAAAGAAAAACCTATACCGGACTTAGCCGGCTTCGTTAGTTTAGTGGCACTACTCGTCACTCGCACACGGATGCTACACGTCTACCGTTTCGTGGTAAGGCTACCTGCAGAAACTCACACAATCATCAGACTCGGCTGCACACCGAGCCCGGAATCCATACAGTTGGTACATCCGGCCGTCATCACTCGCCCGGATGTTCTCAAGCCAAACACGCCTTGAGTTACGTGTTCACGTTTCAGACCACGTGACGGGGTCTCCCATGTTGCACCACGCACGCCAGGGACAGACGTTGCTCGAATACCCCAAACGACATGAAGAGTCGTAGAGGATACTAAAGCGGGTCGGGTTACCTGCCACCCGTGGGGCTCCACCCTTCAGCCTGTGCGCACTGGTGGACAGCGCTTACGTGCACCCCCCAAGACATGAACGTCCCGAGATGCACGATTTTCTGACATAACAAATAGGTTAATATGCCGCTTTCTATATGCTAATAACATCCTTATACGGGCTACTAACTCGTTCCTCACTGTATTTTTGAAAAAGAAGACCTTTGTACTGTGTTAAACCTCAAGCGGGCTCTGATACCACGCTGACACGACCCTATTGGTCCTGTCGAGCCAGGATCACGCTGAGGGGTGCTGCGTTGCACAGCACCGTATAACACACGTCAAAGGTGCAAAGCGGAAGCGGAAGTTTTATTACATAAACAAGTTTATGAACATGTTTACATCAAAATAAGTTCAGTCTACACTCGCGGGCGTAGACTAAGCATCAAGTGCACGTTCAGCCCTCGAACGTGTCCTTGCTAGCACAAACGCACACTAACTCTGCGGCGTGCACGACTCCCACTCGACGGGGTTCCCTCCTGGGGTTCCGTCTCCTCTTCGGGAGTCCCTTCCTCATAGAACCCTGCAAAAGCTTCAAACACAAGCAGTGAGCACGAAGGCTCAGCAAGTCTGACCCGTCTCACCTAAACATGGAACTTCTACATGAGGGTAATGGGTTACATGAGGTAAAAATCATTTGCAAGGACTCGCCTAATTAGTAGAACCTTACTTTCAAGTTTTAGCAGCAGGTTGTGGAAAACCTTACGCTAAGGCACATGAGAGAGCCGCAATCAAACAAGAAACGCATTTCTCTCATGTACTTTGCCCAAAGTTGAAAAGAACTTTAATTAGCTCTAAGCTACAGCATATCATTAACAATCAATGTCCAGCTTTCAATCAGAAACATTTTAACATGTGACTAGCCTGTTCTTTCTACGTCACGGTACAGTGAACAAGTGGTACTCACTGACCGCGAGGGACGGCGATTATAATCGATTTACACCTGCAGGGTTACCCGAACAACCCGTCACGTACGCCCGTACTCGAGGTTGCCTCCAACAACCATCACGGACGCCGTACGCGACTACCTTTCACCCGTTAGCCAAATATTGAACCGGTCCCATCGTCCCGAGCAAGAGGTCTCTGCACGCGCATCTCCGTGCCGCCAGCCGATTTACACCTCGAGCTCTCAACCTACCCTCTGAACGACGGGCAATGCCTCAATACCCAGCTACCCGAGTTACATCAGTTTCCCGGTTCCCATATAGCCGGTAGGTCTTCGGTACTGTTCTAGCTTGTTCAACAGGCCCGCACACGGCTCGGTCCTCAATCGACACAAGCGGAGCTACAGCACACAGGCCCCAAAGTCCTGCTGCCCTTACTCTCCGCTCGGTCTCATTTTCTTGTCATATGTATCATGTGCTATCTCTACCCGAGCAATGTGCCTCTAGCCTATTCTCGCGAGTAGTTCCAACTACTCGACTTGTACCGAATCCTACTCTATCCTAGCAATACAGTGGTTAACGAGGTTTGCAATCCTAAACCCAACCCGTGGTTTTCTTGGCTATGCAGTTGGATTTCCAAACAAGACTCTAATGCACAGAACAAAGGAAACAAGTATGTGCTCAAAACAATAAAAATTTGTAAAAAGGTTAATGCAAACCGGGGCTTGCCTTGCTGCTCTTGGTCGTAGGCTAGCTGTTCCTCCGGAGTAACGAAGTCTAGGACTTCGGGTTCCTCCTCGACCTTAGCGACTACATGATAGAAACAATACATGTATTAAGTTAATGCATTTGTATTAAGTTTGAAGTTGTGAAGTCTATAACCTTTGCTAGATAGACCTAATGACTGTGAAACTTTTACTGTGGCTTGGTTACAACCTAAACAAAGACTTGGTCAAGTTTTAGTTGCATCAAAGCTCAGTTGAGCCCTCCACAAATAATTATGTCCTTGACCTTAATTGGAACTCTTAGGGCGTTCTAGGAATTTTCATGAGACAAACTATGACTTTCTGAAAACTAGATTTTCAGAGGGTTCTAATGGAGTTGGTCTCACTTAATTTGGAAGTCTCTAACTAAAGATATGAGCTAAACAATTTCAGAGAAAATCCTGAAAATGTTTCTGAACATTTTCTATTTTCTCTGGGACAGTTTCACTAATCACACCATTAGGTGGACTAAATGAGCTCAAATAGATCTGAAATTTTTATGGTAGTTCAAGGATATTTTGGTGAACATCTCAGCAAAATTTCAGGATTTTCCTCCAAAGGATTCTCCAGGTAAAATTCCTAACAGTTTAAATTTTAAGGAATTAATTCTGGAGAAATAAGGAATTTCATGAAGTGAAACTTGATTTTCTGGAAAGTACTCAGAGAGCTGAATCCAGCAAAATTTGTTTCACTCAATTTGGAGCTTTCTAGCCAAAGTTATAAAGATTTGAAGTTTGAACTAAAACTGAAATTCGGGGAAAAGTTTAAACTCTGGTTTGTGGGCCCCGCACACAGTGCGTCGTCTCCCTCCTCGCGCCAACTGCGCGGCGGCGGCGTTCTCCGGCGACCCTCGCCGGAACTGAGTTCCCGGCCACCCCCCGGCCCGAAACTAGCCGCCTGCCCCTTTTCCGACCCCCTGGACTCGATGGTAGGGTCGCCGGCTACCGGCGATGACCGGAAACCCGTGCGCACCGGTGACAGCACCTGCTAGGGTTCCGGTGAGGTCGGTCCCGCTCTCCCGTGCACCAAATCGACCGGAAATCGGTCGGAGAGCATCAGTAGGGCATGGAAAACACGAACTAGGGCTGGGTGGAAGCTAGAGATACCGGCAACTAGGCTCTCGACGGTGAGCCGAGGTGTTCAGCCATGGCGGCGGGGAAAACAGCCATATCATGGCCGATTCTCGATGGTTTTCTTCAATTCCAGTCCGAGCGTGGGCGCTAGCGTGCATAGAAGCTACTAGGTAACGAGCTCGTCCAACCTTCGTGCATAGAGCACGAATTTCACCCGAAGGTGAGCTCGGTCCTCATGAACTGATCAAGAGTAAATTTGGAAATTCTCGGCCGAGGGTTGATCAATCGCCAAACGGCTTTCGGCTACTCCATCTACATACAATCACGCACCTTTCTTGTGTAGAGAAGAGGACGTGACAACGGCTGTGCCGTGCTGTCCACGGGAGCCCGATCGGCGGCGATGTACGGCTCGCCGGAGAAATGGCTCGTACAGCTCGAGGAAGCTTGCTCACTGGCCAACACGGAGTGTGGGAGGTTGCTCTCGATCTCTTGGTGCCGTCTTGCTGTGGAGGAGGCTGTGCTCGCGAGTGATCGGCTTGATCAAGCGTGAGCTCGAGCGGCGGTGATGGCAGTGGAAAAACGGCCGAGTATGCCGGCAGCTCGGGGAATGAGTGATCGGAGCACGCCGGGGAGGGAATAAATAGCCCGGCGGCTGGTCTCCGGCTTGGGGCGCGCAGCAGGAGCTGGCGCCGGCTGCCCCCCCTCGGTGGCGCGCGCACACTGCAGCCGGGAACCGACTGAACTGTGTTTCAGTCGGTTTGTATTGAGGCAGAGGCTGACATGTGGGTCCCACCCCTCCTTTTAACCTCTGAAATTTACTCCTAACAACTGTGGTAAACAGTGAACCCTATACTACCCTTGGCAATTCAAATTATTCACCCATGAGCCATTTGAATTGATCAAAGTTCAAATGAGGTTTGGTTTGAATGAATTTCAGCACAAGTTCAGTTTGAAATTCAAATAGAGTTTGAATTTCTCCCCCTTAGCTCATGTCAAGATCAACTCCAAATGGAGTGAAAATTGGTGTGTGAGCTCACAAAAATGTGCTGAGTAAGAATATGCCTTCCACTTTCAAATCCATGGTATAAAAACAGTTTGAATTTGAATATGTTTTCAAACTGCCCCCTTCCTATCTATACCCAAGATGACCTCAAAAGGTTTTGAATTTGGGTGAAACTTGGCATGGACAACCTTAGCAAAGTGTAGGAGTTTTTCCTATGTCCAGCCCATCTATATCACATGTGGGAAATACCACTTTTGCAATGTGTAAGTTTGTTCCCTAATGAGCATGTTGATAATTGTTACTTGCTCTTTATTTGTGTTCATCATCCTTCCTCAAATGAGGTGTGTGGTGTGGGGATGAACACTACAAATGGGTGTCAAAAACTGAGGCCCTTACAAATCTGAACAAACTTTGAAATACAAAAATGTTGCACAATTCATAACCTTTCCAACGGTGTATCATAGGCTTCTTAAGGATTTTTCTACCGAAAGTTATGGCTTAAAAACAGAAAGGTCCAGAGAGGTTTTGCTGCTGTCCTTGTTCTGGACAGTTTACCTTCAACTGGACTTTCCACCAATTTAACGTGTGATTTTGCTCTGTAGGTCTACAAAGAAGTTGTATAGAACTTGAAAGTATTTCCAGAACTGTATAATACACCCTACTTGGTTAAAGCTACTCAGAGTTATGCTCTGTCCAATTCCAGCAAGAATTTCTGCCGAAAACAGAGCACACAGTTTTTGAAATCTTTGAAGCCTAGTCATCCTCCCATTTGAATCTTAGCTCAAATAAGAGTTCAGTAACTAATATTGGTTTCAAACTTTTATTTTTAGTTGAAAGTTAGTTCATGATTCATTTCTTCATTGGGAAAAGGTTATTAAGTTCAGTACGGCGTCGATGCACCGTAAGAAACATGTCGGTACTACGTAGCCTCACAAAAGAAAAACCTAACCGGATTATACCGGCATAACATATCATAGGTGGCACTAATACAGTCACTCGCAAACGTGTTCTACTCATACAACAGTTTCGTGGTTAATCCTGCATTAGTCACACACAATCGTCAGGTCTGGCTGCACACCGAACCCGGTCCCAATACAGTTTGTACACCCGTCCATCATCACTCGCACAGGTGTTCTCAAGCCAAACACGCCTTGAGCTACGTGTTCACGTTACTAACCACGTGACGGGATCTCCCATACTTTCCCTTAGCACGCCAGGGAAGGGCATTGCTCGAGTACCCCAAACGACATGAAGAGTCATAGAAGCAGGCCGGGTTACCTGCCACCCGTGGGGCTCCACCCTTCAGCTTGTGCGCACTGGTGGACAGCGCTTACGTGCACCCCCCCCCCCAAGACATTAAACATCCCGAGATGCACGATTTTATGACATAGCAAATAAGTTAGGTTGCCACCTTCATATTAGGCTAATAGTAGTCCTTATGTGGGCCTAGTACCGTGTCCTCACCGTAACCTAAATTTTTATTGTAATACGTTCCTTATTCCGTGCGCTACTACCAATGCGGCTCTGATACCACGCTGACAGGGGCCATGCCGCCCGTTCAAGCACGGGGTCATGCCACTCGCCCGGGAATCGCATTGGGTGGTGCCGTGTTGTGTGGCACCTAACAGCACACATATAAGGAACAATGTATTACATAAAACAATAGTGGAAGATTACAAATTTTTCTTTGCAAATAGTTTACATCAAGTAGCTACAGCAGAAGTCTATAAACAGCTCACGTCGAATCAATAAATAGCACTCGAGAAGAGATCCAGCCCGCGGACTCCTCTCGCTAGCAACACGAAGACAACAGCAGCGGCTGGGTTCTCCATGTGTTAAACGACTCGGAAGTCTGCGAGTCTCACCGGACAACCTTCTTCTTAGCAGCGATGTTAACCTGAAAAATCACTCATATAGCAAGCGTGAGCACATAGGCTCAGCAAGACTGATCCGTCTCTCCTAAACAAGAAACTCTACATGCACGACGGTTGCAATTGGGTTAGCTAGATTTGCATAAAGGACTCGCCTAATGTAGATCCTTAACATTCAGATTTTAAGCCTCATTGTACAGACCTTGAGCCGAACAGCATCGCAACTCCACAATCAAACAAGAAACGCTTTGTTGCGATGCTCCTTGCATAAAGTGAAAGTAAAGTTTAATGAGCCTATCTCTAATTCAATCATGGTTGCAATACAAGTTACATCACAGCCTTATTAAGTTCAAAAGAAACCATTCAGTTGTTACTACGTCAAGACGCAGTGGGCAAGTATGCTCATATAACCGCGAGCGACGGTGATTCGAATCAGTACACGCCCGCACTACACGACACGTACACCCGTACTCCGAGTTGCCGGCAGCAACCTTGACTGACGTTGTACGCGGCCACCTTTCCCAAGATCTTCCACACAGGACGCGGTCTAACTGCCCCGAGTACGCAATCTCCCTCAAGGTACATACCCGCAGTGGTATTTCTTGAGCGAGTTACCTCCTGCTACACTGACGCCGAAAGCCTAAGACAGTTAGAAAAGTTCCAATGTTGATTTCCCGAGGTACATCGGTTTCCTGGGTCCCATATAGCCCGTATGCGCCCGGTACACAACTCAAACTTGTCCAACAGGGCCAAGCACGGACGGGCCTTAACCGACACAGGCAGGGCTATGCACGCACGGTCCGCAGTCTGCTGCATCTAAACCTCCCTGCCCGGTCTCCATTTCTTAAGTGTGAACTTTTATCATTGTTTCTATTCTTGACCCGCTCCGAATAAACCAGTCCTAAACTCGCGAGTAGATTCCAACTACTCAACTTCTACCGGACCTTTCCTACTAACATTTAGCATAGCCAAATCCATTCGAGGAGGTGCTATTCTACCCTTTCTCGCTTAGGACATGTCTGGTCATGCAGTTGGGTTTTTATTATCATTTAGACTTAATGCAATCAAACAATTCAAAGCTATGATCTCTAGAAATGGAAATGCTTTATAAAACTGTTCAAATGCAAACCGGGGCATGCCTGTTTTGCAGGTGACCAAGATTACAATCAGTTAGTGAAGATCACTTGGGGCTTGATTACTCGCTTTCCTCCCTCCTTGATCTTCACTTCAAATCCTTCACACGTTCTCACGTAGATGCTACACGATATGAATATGCATATGTATTTAATTGTAAACCAAACTCTCTCTAAAATTATTTTGCTGAAAAGTATTAAAGAAATTTTCCAGATTTAAATATTGCCTTTCATACAAATTGGGTTGCATATTTGGATAGAGTTATTCAACCTGAATCTAACCCAATTTGAATCACTAAATGTGGAGTTTCCTAGTAAAAGTTATGCTCTTCTAAAATTTGAAGGAAATCTGGAATTTGAATTAAAACCGGGAAATGTTTAAATCCTGACTGTGGGTCCGGGGAACACGTGTCGCGTGCTGGAACCAAGCTCCACGGGGCTACAAAGCTATTCCTGCACAGCCACAGCCCGATCCGAGCCAACAGAAGATCCAATCCCTGTTTACTGTGCGACTGACGTGTGGGGCCGGCAGCTCCTTCGTCTACCTCCCGCCCCCGCGCAATAGTGCCGCCGAGCTCGCCGGAGCTTGCCGGTTTTCGATGCTCCGGCCCCCTCCCGAGCTGCCACTCGCCGCTAGGCCCTAATTTCATGCGCTGAACATGTTGGGAGAGCTTCTCCAAACCGGCATCGGCTCTATCCTAGCTCGTGACGGCGCCGCGGCTCGGGGAGAGTTCGGCGACGTCGCTCTGACGTGCTAGCCCGCCAAAAGCTCACTGGAAAGGCCCTATAGCATCCATGATGGCCACAGAAGCTCGGCGTGGTGGTGAAAAGGCCCGGGAATGGCTCTAATATAGCTTTCATCGTGCGCCCGAAGCTTCCCACCAAAGCTGCCGTCAGGAAGATTGGAAATACGCCATGCACAGTGGGTTTCATTCTATGGTTTCAAAGAAGAATCGTTGCTAAGCAAGTCTAGCTCATGTGTGTGCAATTTGCATAGCTCTAAACAAATATGGCGTGAGTATTTGAAGGATCCTTACCCGAACCTCGGTTTGAGCCGGTCGGAGGAGAATTCAAAAATTCGTCGGCAATAAGCAAAGGCTAGAGATGAGCTTCGGATGTGAGCAACACGTGATCCTAGCGCTCCTCTGGGCGTCGTTGCTTGGGCATGAGAAGCTCCCAGTTGAGTTGTCCACATGAGCACTTTGCCGCAATTTGCTTTCGGCCGCCACGGAAGCTGTGTGTTCTCGGTGTAGGGAGCATGAACGCACTCGGTGATGGTGCAAGGAGGTCATGGATGGTGCCGGGGTGCGGTTTTCTACTCAGAAGCGTTGTTCACGTGAGCTTTACGGGTTCCTGAGTGATTGATGGAGTGGCGGCTGTGTTTCTGTTCTCGTGTGCGAGGGAGCAGGCAAACAGAGACGTTCTCGGTTCTGTGAGCGAAGAGGAGCACGGCAGTGAAGCGATGAGGTCGCCGAGGGAAGTGCCAGCGCGGGCAAACGGCAGAGGAGAGGCGGTTCTCGTCGCCCTCGGTGTCACACGGTTACTGCTCGCTTCTGTCTCGGGTGGAACCGACTGAAGATGTAAAACAGAGACTGCACTCTGAAGATCTTTTGTAATTTTAACTCCCTCAATGACATGTGGGTCCCACAGTTCAGTCCCTCCTTATCCCTCTCCAAAATATCTCCCAAATTTGTAAATGATGGAATCCAATTGTTGAAGTTCAAGTCTGATTTGCATTTGGATAATTGGGCAAGTTTCATCCAAATTCAAATGGGCATTTGAATTCTTTGCAATTTAAAGTCCGTTTTGGAAAAGGAGTTGCAAAACATTTCAAAAATTCATGAAACTTTGCATACCCACTAATTTGGACCTAAGGAATTCAAATATGAAATATGTTTTAAATTTGGCTGCTGCAAATGAGAATTTTAGCACAACAGTTTGAATTTCATTGTGTTGCTCTCATTTGAATTTTGAGTTGAACAAACTTATTCCAAAATATGAATTTAGATTTCTCACACATATGGGAACTTCCCACCTTGGTTTCAACTCTCTTTTGGGTTCCAAGTTTTCAAATAATTATTTGACTTGTGTGAAGAGAGCTCTCATTTGTATCACATGTGGAAAAGGTTTTAACAAGTCCCTTTTTTCATACATATGAAACCAACTTTTTGCAAACAAGACTTTCTTTGTGTTCACATTTTTGGGACCTTTACAGCAATTCAGGGAATTAAAGACTTGAACTTCTTAAGAACAGAGGACTGTGTGGGAGTGCTAAGAAAGAATGTTTTGCCTATGTTGTGCATAGAAAATGAAGTGAAACATCAACCTATACATTGGGAATTCAGCTCTAGTGTACTATGTTTCAATATAGAGATATGAGACTGGCTGAACTGATTTGGAGAGCACTGAAGATCCTGATCTCCAATGACTTCGATATTTTTACAGGAAGTCTTACACTACATAGGGACTTAGCTTGCACAATTGCAGCTAAAGTGAATGTAAATTGTGTCTCCAATAATTCCTGCCATAATTCCCTATGCTATTGTCACATACATAAGAATGGGAAACAAAGACCTCAAGATTTAAGGCTCAAATTGAGCTAAACTTTGCATGTGAGTTCCTGATCACAAGAAAGTATTTGGGTCCAAAATTCAGAACTTTTCATTGAGTAGTTCCTCCAGAATAATTCTCTAAGCAGTTATGATACAAGGAATTAATTCTGAAGTAATGTGTATTTTCATGCCAAATCAAGTGAACTACAATTTCAATTATGACTCATAGAGAATGCCTAAATTTTCCTATAATTTGTAGAGCTATGAATTGCCCAGAACTGATTTTACAAAGTGGGATCGTTTTCTGAAAAGTTTCTGGACAATTTTGAGCACAGCAGCTCGTACTCTGAAAATTCCTACTCAAATAAACTCCAAATGAGCTGAAACTTTGCTAGAAGTCAACAATATCCTAAAGGATATTCTGGCAAAATTTGGAGATTTTTGGATGAACCAAACTCACTCAATAATTCTTTTTCATAAATTCTTCAAAAAATAATTTCCAGAATTTATTATTGACTTTTATACAAAGGGGTCATATTTGGATAGATCTTTGCAGATTGAATCTAAACCGATTTGAATCACCTAATTTGGAGTTCCCTACACAAAGTTATGAATTTCCAAAGTTGGAGCTAGATCTGGAATTTAATATCTATTGGAAATCCTAGCTGGCCCACGGTTTAAATTGCAGCTAATGGGACGCAAGAACACACGGGGTTACTGGATTTTCCACTGTGTATCCACACCGGATCCTGAGCCACAGCAAATCCAATTTTTTAAACTTCGGACACTGACAGTGAGCCCGGCTGTTTCTTCCTCCTCCCGCCTCCCTCTTGCGCGCGCGGCTTCCTCTCGCCTGACCGAGACGACGCCTCTCTGGCCGCCACGTGTCCAGTAGGGCCGGAGGTCCCCTCTCCACAGAGGACAGCTCCAGGCCTGCCACGTAGCCACGTGCAGCGCTGCCCGCCCTGGCGCGGTAGGCAGCGCGAGTAAAGGCGTGCCATGCCTTTACCATACAAGGAATTCAAGACCCGCACCTTCCCAAGATGCGGAGGCACGTCGCACGCCTGTCAGGAGGCACTGTGACCAGTCACAATCAGGACAGACGCACAGTGTCAGAAGCTGAAGACAGCGACAAGACATGCCCTGCCGCCCCTGCCATCATCAACCGCTACGCCTAGCCTGCGGCATGGGCAGGGCAGCAGGACAACGACCTCAAAGCCAGCGCCAAGACATAGTAGCTGGTAGGAACTCACCCCGGGGTCACCTGTGGGGCCCCAGGGCCCACCTTGTAAGCCGCCCGAGCCTTGGATTATAAAAGACCCAGGTAGGCCCGAGCATCTTTAGGTTCGAACTCCTATGAGTTCAGCTCCCTCGAGGCCAAGGGTTCGGCAGTTCGCCACCCATCCTCATACTCAAGGAAACCATGGACTTAGCGTTTTACGCTCCGGTGGCCCGAACAACGTAAAAATCCCCATGTCAATCCTCTCCTTCCTACGTCCAACACGCGAGACCCTCCGAGAGGACTAGCCCCTCCGAAAAAGAACCTCCGCGGGCTGCCCAGAGCAGGCCCGGGGGAAGTGTCGACCGCAGACTCTTCGACATTTGGAGCGCCGGGAAGGGGGCTTTTCGCTCTCGCGACGAGTCTACGCCGACGAAGATGTCCAAGCTTCCTTCAGAGGCAAGCTCTTCGTGCCATCGTTCCCGGAGAACTCCATCAACCTCAAGATCTGCAGCGGCGCAGAGTGCCACTCAAGCAAGTGCACTAGCCGCCGCAGAAGCGCTCCTGGACAATCCACCTGCTAAAGATGCTCCCTAGGGGGCCACCCAGCAGTGGATCCACGACGTCATCTACCTCGTCGCTACTACCGTCAACCCTCCGCTGCGGCAAGGACGACGCCCAGGTCAACCAGCTGTGTCACTATCGTGCACACCAACAGTTGATGGGCAGACGGCAGACTCCAGTTCTACCAGGATCTCAACGGCATACCTGAGGATAGAGCTGGAGCGACGTCACTTGGGAAAAGACGCTCGCATAACCATTGAGCGACAGCGACAAAGGCGTCGCATCCAAGAGGCTGACTACAGCATGTCGACCGCCTCGACTCAACCTGGGCCGCAGATGTTCGCCGTGCAACCTCTGCCCCAGGCATACGCCATGCAGCATATGCAGCAACCATATGTCCTGCAGTCGGCGCCCCCGGTATATGGTCTTCCAATGCCCATACCAGGGTACGCCGTGCCAACAGCCATCCAAGGGTTCGCGGCACCACGATCTGCAGCAGCAGGGACAGGGTGTGCAGCCCTGGCGCCACACCTCCGCTTCGCAGTGTGGCCATGCAAATTCCGGCCACACCTGCCAGAGAAGTACGACGGAAGTGTCAACCCGGCAGAGTTCCTGCAGGTCTACTCTACTGCCATCCTAGCGGCGGGAGGGGATGAAGCGGTCATGGCCAACTACTTCCCCATCGCCTTGACCGGTCCGGCACGGTCATGGTTCATGAACCTGCCCCAGGGTTCTATAACCTCCTGGGGGAGCTATGCAGACAGTTCACGGCGAACTTCAGCAGCTCCTACACGCATCCCGGCACGGAGCTAGACCTCCATGCCATACGACAACAACCGGGAGAATGACTGCGCTCCTTCATCCAGCGGTTCTCCCAAGTACGGAACACCATCCCCCACATCCCGGATGCATCAGTGGTGGTTGCATTCCGACAGGGTGTGAGGGACAAGAAGATGCTCGAGAAGTTGGCCACCAGAGAGGTGTGAGATGTCTCGGAGCTCTTCAGCCTGGCGGACAAGTGCGCCAGAGCAGCAGAAGGGCGTCACTGGCACTCATAGCCAGCCTCCGAAGCAGGGGGACAGCCCGAAGATGGTGGAGTTCAAGACTGAACCCCCTTCCACGTCAAGGAGCCAAGAGCCAAGCACTGGCTGACTTCGTGGACGCCACCACCAAGCAACCCAGGGGGCCCTGATGGTGGAGGACCAGAGCTCCGAGCACCAGCCTCCACTGAGCCTCACTTGACGTTCTACTCCGACGGCTTGCCGCTCCTCATGCCAACGGGGGAGCGGTTTGGGAACCTTGTACCTGTGCCATGTACCGCACGCCGACGACACCGTCGCCAACAACCTGTCAACGAAGGCCTCCACCGGAGCCCCGGAGCCCCAAGGAGCCTTCGAAGGGATGTTGTCGCGACTAACAGCCCAGAGTGCTGAACCGGGCGAAGGGAGCGAGACCAGCACCTCGAAGTTGGCGGTCCCGACGGCCCTGCAGCAATGGTGCTTGCCAAAGGATCGTATGCGCCACTGGGGACTCTGTGCTTCCCAGCGCCCAAGATCTAGAAGCTTAAGTAGCCCCGATGCATGGACCACGGAGGTCCAGGACTTCTTGAAAGACATCCTTCCTGATGAACGTGCAATCGCTGAACGGATTGTGCGGATGGCTAAGTGCTACACGCTGGTATCTTTACTGGCGTGGCGCCAAGGCATCCTGTTGCGGTGAATAACCCAGGAGGAAGGTTGCGACCAGCTCACAGTAATCCACGGAGGTGAGTTCTGGGAACGCTCAGCATCCCACACGTTGGTCGGTAGAACCATCCGGCTTTGCTTCTACAGAACGACAGCCTCCTGGACACCGTCAAGCCGGTTAGGAGATGCAAGGCGTGCCAGGTCCATGCCGAGCAGACCCACACAACCGGTGCAGACGCTGCACCTAGAACCGTTGGGGGATACCGGCTCCTCTACATCGGTGGCCAGTCGGACATCCTAGGGCCGGGTCACGGGAATCACCCTTCTACATGGTATGTGGGGCAAAAGCCATGCTTCCCTCGGAGATCACAATGGGGGTCCCCCCGTGTCCGAGCGCACGACGAAGCCACACATGACCAGCTCCTGCGTGAGTTCATCTACCTTGTCGACGAGGCAAGATGGCAAGCAACGCTTTGGATCGCACGGTCCCGGCAGGAGCTCCAGCGCTACCACCGCGGGTCCATGCATGGGAGCACAAGGCAGACGCTCCAGCCCTACCTCTGTAAGTCCTACCACACTTACTTAGGTGTTCATTTAAATTACACGTTAATTTATATGATCACCTCCCCGCGCTCTAGACAGTGTACGCCTGTCGTATACTCGGCCCTCCTTTCTCACTCTCAACTAGTCGGCATTTGCTATCCTGCCGAGTGCGGTCATGCTTGAGGTACCTGCCAAAGGCCCGGGGGACTCTCGGACTTCCCCCAGTTAGGGCACTATGACGCCAGTTGGTCTCCTCCAGGAAAAGACCTACGCCAGAGCGGGAGGTCCAGGAGCCTTGCTTTGCCCGGTCCTGCACCCAAAGCATGCACACTCTGCCTCCCCAGCGCTACGGTCTGAGTACTAGGGGCCGAACGGTTACACCCGGGCTACGGCGGGAGCCGGACCTCCGGGACCAAGTGCACTGGATGGCCTAAGCTCCGTATACCGGCCCAGGACTGTAAGCCAAATAAGACTAAGAGGCAGGGAAAGGAGGACCTTTGAGCAGTGCCGAACCTCACCCCCTCAGCTGGGGTGAGCTCCGAAGCCGGACCTCTGTGGGGACCACTCCGTGGTTCACCCACTCCAAGATCGCATAGGGTGGTGCCGTGCGATGCGGCACCCAACAGCACACACGAAAAGAATAAAGAACAACATATAAATTTTTATTTGATATAAAACAGAGGAAGTCTTTTTACAAAACCTAATTAACAGCGGAAGTTATATACATAGTTGCTCTCAAACCCTAACTAAGCAAAAGTGCAGCCGTCCAGCCCGGGGACGCTACACACTAGCAGCATGGAACCGGAGATCACGGCGGCGTGCATGGCTCCAGCTCGGCCGTGTACCCCGACGGGGGCATCGCCTCGTCCTCAGAACCTTCCTCATAACTTTCACCTGCACACAGCTCAAATATTGCAACCGTGAGCACGAAGGCTCAGCAAGTCTTAACCGTCAACCCTAGGCATGGAACTCTACGTGCAAGGGTATGTAATATAGGAAAGGATTTTGCAATAAAGACACGCCTATAAGTTGGTCCTTACTTTCAGTTTAATAGCAGCAGATTCGTGTGCCTGAGGCAACCCTCACATCGGAAGTCCACAATCAAACAAGAAACGCTTTCCTCCGATGTGGTGATGCCCAAAGTGGAATGTAAACTTAATTAGCTCTATATCTACAGCAATCAAGGTATTCAAGACATTAAGATCAATACAGAATTTTCAGTTGGCTTATTTCACTTCTTACTACGTCACAGCACAGTGAACAAGCGGGTACTCAAATAACCGCAAGGGACGGTGATTGCAATCAAGACACACCCGGATAACACGTCACATACACCCACTTTCAGAAGCGTGATTCCACACCCCTTCCTACTCTGTTGTATGCAACAACCTTTCAAAGGCAACCCAAATGCCGAACCGGTCCATCCGTAACGGGTAGGAGGTCCCCGCGTGGAGCGTGACTGTGCCCACCGGCAGATTTACACCTTGCTACCCTCAACCCACTCCTATTCACGGTTGGGTAAGCCTCGACACCCAGGTCAACCAATTACATCGGTTTCCTGGTTCCCATATGCCAGTATGCATCCGGTACTGTTCAATACTTGTCCAGGAGGGCCGCACACGGACGGTCCTCAACCGACATCAACAGGGCTAAGCACGTGAGACCTCTGCTCACTGCATCCTATCCCCCCCCCCTGCTGGGTCTCATTTTTATAACTCAAGCCATTATCTACCTCTTTTCATCCCGTGCAATAAGTACTATCTCGCGAGTAGCTTCCAACCACTCGACTTCTACCGAGATCCTAAACATTAGCATGGCATTCTCTACTCGTCGAGTCTGTAAACTACCCAACCCACCATAGGATTTTAAGAGGCTATGCAAGTGGGGTTTCAACCACCCTAACTCTAATGCAAACATTCAACCTAGACATAAATGATACAAATGAAAACTTTATAAAAGGTACTTAAGTGCAAACCGGGCTTGCCTGGTTGCGAGTTAAACGGAAAGTCAGCTTCTGGTGGGAGGACGTCCAAGGGCTCCGGCGTATCCTCAACTTCGGTCACTATTATGAAATGTAACAAAATACATGTATAAGTATTAAGGATTTATAAGAATTGGACTTCTACTCATAGCTACTGCTATTTAAAATCCTTAATTGGCTTTGGGATTTTTACAGTGGATACTAGACTCTCTAAGGATGATTTGAGCCAAATTTGGAGATATGTCATTGCACAATGTAGTATTTAAAATTCCTACAAGTACAATGCTTCTCTAAATTTTGAGCCCAATTCAGGAGCTTTGACATAGCTAATGGTGAAAGAGCTGATTAGGGTAAGTCTCCATGGTTCTAACAAAATTTGTTTCACCATTTTTGGAGCTACCATCAGAGAGATATGAATTTTTGAACTTAGACAGGAGTTCTGAAAAAGCTGCTGTTTAAATTTGAATTTTCAAATAAAGGCTGAACTTGAGAAGGTAATTTGACCCAGCAATTGACCTCCAATGACGCCCAAATTTTTACTGGAGATTAGTATCTATGAAGAGGATTTGCTACCCAAATTTGGGAATATTTCATAAAGAATTGCTCCTGTAATAAATCCCTAAAAGATTTACTAAAAACAATTCTACAGAAATTCCTGGGCATTTTCATAGCCAAAATTTGGTTTCTCTGTGAAGTACTCCTCATGAGGAATCCAAAATTGGTCTCACTCTTTTTGGAGTTTTCTACACAAAGTTATGGCCTTGTAAAGATCAGCTAATTTCTAGAATTATTTCCCTAATAGAAACTTCAAATAATTGAAACTGGGCCCACTGTTTTAATTCGGGCCAGTCAGATTTTAGCAACACCGGGGCCTACGGGGTTATTCCCGCGCAGACGCACCAGATTCGGCGCCACAAGCCGATCCGGCGCCTTCCTGGTGCCACTGACAGGTGGGACAGGCCCCCACCTTCTTCAACCTCGCGCCCGGCCGGCCTCCTCGCCGGAGAAGTGACCGTGCCTCGCCGGAACGGCTGTCCCGTGCCACAAACGGCTCAACCCTCACCGCCTGTGCCTAAAACCCGACGAGGAACATTTTGGTGAGCTCGGTGGCGGCACTAACTGGCCGGAAATACCTCCCCGACGGTGGCAGTAACTCGGGCGACTCCGGCGACGTGGTGTTCGCCCGGCAAGCTCGGAAACCGACCGCGGTTGGGTCCTACAGCACCACCGTGACCGGGGGAGCTCGGAACACTACCCTGATCCCTCGGAAAACGGCCGGAAACATGACTTCACCGTGCGAGCGAAGTGGTTCTTCCCCGCCGTGAGGAAAAACACGAAGAACTCTTCGGACTCTGCATGCATTTGCTTGCCGTTTGCTCGAGAAGGGTCGTCATGGCTTGGAGAACCTATGCCCAGACTCTTGTGAGCCCCAACCCAATATGGCCCTGGAATTTCCCGTTTTCTTTCAACTAGGTTCCAAGGAACCGCCGGTGACAAACCTCGAATTCCGGCCAACCTAGACGATGACCTAGCTCCAAACTGGGAGGACAGCAAGAAGGGTCGACAACGCACCTAGAACACCGGTTGGACGAGCGTGAACGAGACAGAGGTGGCCGGTCGACGGTGTGGCGTCTTGGCGGCAAGCTGGAAAGTGGAACGATGACTTAGGCTCAGTTCTCGGGACCAGCTCGTAGGAACGACAGGGGCTGTCGTCAGAGAGAAACTAGAGGGCCTTGCGCACCTTCCTACGACCTCAACCGGTCGTGACAACGTCGGAGTGGTGTCGATGACGGACGGCGACGCGGATCAACCGAGCGGCGGCCGAGGCTATGCGAACTGAGCAGGGAACAGGGAAAACACGTCGGTGAACGGCCGAGAGAGCAAGGGGGGTTGTGCTGGGACTGTGGCACGCGCGGACGATCAAGTAGGCGGCAGGAACAGGAGGTGGCGTGGCACACCTCGGGCGGGGGTCGGAGACGGGAGCTGTCGCGCCCCTGCTGTTTGACCGAATGGAGCAAAGGCGGTAGCTCCTGTGGGTGGCTGACAAATGGGCCCCACCTCCCCTCTTTGTTTAATCAACTTTTTCTGATATTCTCTCACCAGCAACTCAACATTAAAGACTTGACTTCAACCCCAAGTCATAGTTTGAATTTGGTGAATTCAAATAGTTTGAATTCGGGTGTGAAAATTGGATGTGGATTGATCATTTGAATTTGAAAAGGAGTTTGAATTCTCCACTTTGTATTGCCTCAAAAATATAGCAAACTAGCTCCAAAGTTCCCAATTTTTGGCATGGCTGCTTATTAAAAGGTGGAGAACACCTTTGTAAAACCAAATTTTCAAATTGAGGGAATTGGAATTTGAAACTGAATTTGAAATTCAGATTAAAGGGCTTCTCCTTTTAATCCCAAACAAACATTAAAACCCCTCCAAATGAGCTGAAATTTGGAAGGTTGAATATTTGGACTATAAAGATCCAAGTTGTGCATTTAGATCTCCATGTTTGGAAGTTTTGGGAAGTCTAAACCCTCACTTTGAACTCACACTTATTATAATTCAAAGTTTTAATTCCCCTCATTTTTCATAAGTGTATATGAGCTGAATTTTCTTGCTACCACTTTTGGGGATTTTACAACCTCGTCTCCCCCTCCTCAGAGGCGAGCTCCGATGCCGGACCTCACGCGCCCCTTAGGACTGAGCTCCGATGTCGGCCGTCGCCTTCTCATCAGAGACAAGCCCCGATGCCGGACCTCACCCTCTACTCAGAGGCTGAGCTCCGATGACTACCGGACCTCACGCGCCCGTTAGGCCTGAGATCCGATGCCGGCCCTCGCCCTCTCCTAAGAGGCGAGCCCCGATGCCGGACCTCACCCTCTCCTCAGAGGCTGAGCTCTGATGACTGTCGGACCTCACGTGCCCCTTAGGCCTGAGCTCCGATGCCGGCTCTCGCCATCTCCTCAGAGGCGAGCTCCAATGCCGGACCTCACCCTCTCCTCAGAGGCTGAGCTCTGATGCCGGACCTCACGCCCTCCACTGGCTTGAGCTCCGATGACCTCCGGACCTCACGCCCTTCGCTGGCCTGAGCTCCGATGACCTTCGGACCTCACGCCCTCCGCTGGCCTGAGCTCTGATGACCTCTAGACCTCACGCCCTCCGCTAGCCTGAGCTCTGATGACCTCCGAACCTCACGCCCTCCGCTGGCCTAAGCTCTGATGCCTTCCGGACCTCACGCCCTCCGCTGGCCTGAGCTCCAATGACCTCCGAACCTCACGCCCTCCGCTGGCCTGAGCTCCGATGACCTCTAGACCTCACGCCCTCCGCTGGCCTGAGCTCCGATGCCTTCCGGACCTCATGCCCTCCGCTGGCCTGAGCTCCGATGCCTTCCGGATCTCCGCCCCCACAGCAGGGCCGAGCTCCGATGCCAGCCCTTGCCCTCTTCTCAGTGGTGAGCCCTGATGCCGGACCTCATGCCCTCCGCTGGCCTGAGCTCCGATGACCTTCGGACATCACGCCCTCCACTGGCTTGAGCTCCGATGACCTCCGGACCTCACGCCCTCCGCTGGCCTGAGCTTCGATGTCAGACCTCACCCCCTCAGCAGGGGTGACCTCTGATTCTGGTCTTCACCCCCTCCACAGGGGTGAACACCAAAACCGGACCTCTATCTCTCCTCAAAGGCGAGCTCCGAAGCCGGACCTCCCCCTTTCATGGGGCTGAGCTTCGATGCCAGACCTCACCCCCTCAGCAGGGGTGACCTTTGATGCCGGTCTTCACCCCCTCCACAGGGGTGAACACCGAAGCCGGACCTCCCCCTTTCATAAGGCTGAGCTCCAATGCCAGACCTCACCCTCTCCTCAGAGGCTGAGCTCTGAAGCCATCAAGACCCTACCAGCACAGAGAATACTCAAGACAAGAAAGTGCGCGGGAAGGAGAAGTCCCCACCCCAGGATCGTTACCTCCCCCGAGGTGGGCCCGGGGGCCACTATCGGTACCCTAAATACCGGGTACCCCCGCACATAGAGTGAAACCGCCTAAGGACCTCGCCCCTCCGTAGGGGCAAGCTCCGAAGGCGCCACGTGTCTAGTAGGGTCGGAGCTCCCCTCTCCTCAGAGGACAGCTCCGGGCCTGCCGCGTGGCCCGAAAGGCCGGACCTCGCCCCCTCCGCAAAGGCGAGCTCCGAAGGCGCCACGTGTCCAGTAGGGCCGGAGCTCCCCTCTCCTCAGAGGACATCTCCGGGCCTGCCACGTGGCCCGGAAGGCCGGACCTCGCCCCCTCCGCAGGGGCGAGCTCCGAAGGCGCCATGTGTCTAATAGGGCCGGAGCTCCCCTCTCCTCAGACGATAGCTCCGAGCCTTCCACGTGGCCTAGAAGGCTGGACCTCGCCCCCTCCACAGGAGCGAGCTCCGAAGTCGCCACGTGTCCAGTAGGGCCGGAGCTCCCCTCTCCTAAGAGGATAGCTCCGGGCCTGCCACGTGGTCTAGAAGGCCGGACAGCGCCCCCTCCACAGGGGCGAGCTCCGAAGGCGCCACGTGTCCAGTAGGGCTGGAGCTCCCCTCTCCTCAAAGGATAGCTCCGGGCCTGCCACGTGGCCCAGAAGACAAGACCTCGCCCCGTCCAGCAGGGGTGAGCTCCGAAGGCGCCATGTATCCAGTAGGGTCGGAGGTCCCCTCTCCACAGAGGACAGCTCCGGGCCAGCCACGTGGCCACGTGCAGCGCTGCCCCCCTGGCGCGGTAGGCAGCGGGAGTAAAGGCGCGCCATGCCTTTACCGTACAAGGAATTCAAGACCCGCACCTTCCCAAGACGCGGAGGCGCGGCGCACGCCTGTCAGGAGGCACTGTGACCAGTCACGGTCTGGACAGGCGCACAGTGTCAGAAGCTGAAGACAGCGACAAGACATGCCCTGCCGCCCCTGCCATCATCAACCGCTACGCCTAGCCTGCGGCGTGGGCAGGGCGGCAGGACGATGAGCTTGAAGCCAGCGCCAAGACATAGTAGCAGGTAGGAACTCACCCCGGGGCCACCTGTCGGGACCCGGGGCCCACTTTGTAAGCAGCCCGAGCCTTGGATTGTAAAAGGCCCGGGTAGGCAACGTTACAAGGGGGTCGAGCATCTTTAGGTTCGAACTCCTGTGAGTTCAGCTCCCTCGAGGCCAAGGGTTTGGCAGTTTGCCACCCATCCTCATACTCAAGGAAACCAGTGCTCCAAGCACTCCCGTGGACATAGGGTTTTACACTCCGGCGGCCCGAACCATGTAAAAATCCCCGTGTCAATCTTCTCCTACCTTCATCCAACACGCGAGACCCTCCGAGAGGACTAGCCCCTCCGAAAAAGAACCTCCGCGGCTGCCCAGAGCAGGCCCGGGGGAAGTGTCGACCGCAGACAGTTCGACACTCGTCCTGAGATTATAAGGTAAAAAATGAGAGAGAGGACGGTGGAAAATTACCGAATGTGTGACGTTAGAAAGTCAGGGTAGTTGGCGCGAAGAAAGCTTTTGCTCTCCCATATCGCTTCGTCCATGGAGTGATTACTCCATAGGACTTTATAGAACCACAATGTACAGTTGCGTGTGGTTCAGGCCTTCTCATCATTCATCTGAACCGGTTCCTCCCGATAGGTGAGATCCGGTTTCAGTTCTTCAATATCTCCAAGCTGAACAGTGGTTGAAAGCTTGAGACATTTCTTCAGCTGAGAAATGTGGAATATGTCGTGCACACCGGAGAGTGTCGCTGGTAATTCCAGCCGGTATGCAACTGATCCACATCTTTCCAGAATCTTGAATGGACCGATGAATCGGGGTGCCAACTTTCCTCTGACCCTGAATCTGTTCACGCACTTCACTGGAGACACATGTAGATACAGATGATCCCCGACTTCAAATTGTAAAAGATGTCTTCTCCGGTCTGCATACTGTTTTTGTCGAGATTGGGCGGCTTTTAAGTTCGCTTGAATCAGCTGAACTTTTTCTTCCGCATTGTTGACAAGATCAATCCCGAAGGTGACCCTTTTGCCAGACTCACACCAATTCAGCGGTGTGCGGCATTTTCTCCCATATAGCACCTCGTAGGGCGCCATCAACTCGGCTAACGGTAAGTGATCATCCCAATTCTTACCGTGGTTGATAGCACAAGCTCGTAACATGTCTTCTAATATTTGATTTACCTGCTCGGTTTGCCCATCCGTCTGCGGGTGGTACGCTGAACTACGGATCAGCTTCGTCCCCAAAGCAGCATGTAACTGCTCCCAGAAACGAGACACAAATAAAAAGCCCCGATCTGAGATGATAGTGCGGGGTATGCCGTATAAACAAAGAATCCGTGACAAAATGGGCAACTTTTGTGAGCCAGTCGACGATCACCCACACTGAATCATGTTTCTGAAATGTAGTGGGTAAACCAACGATGAAGTCCATGATCACATCCTCCCACTTCCCGGTAGGAATGCTAAGCGGTTGTAACAATCCCGGTTTCCTCATGTGGTCAGCCTTCATCCTTCGTCATGTATCGCACTCAGACACGTATTTCGTGATCTCCCGCTTCATCCGTGTCCACCAAAATTTAGCCCTGAGTTCTTGATACATCTTGTTGCTGCCGGGGTGAATAGAAACTTTGACAAGTGAGCCTCGTAAAAAAATTTCTTCCTCATTTCTGGGTTACGGGGTACGACGATCCTGTCCTTGAACCACAGCATGCCGTCTACGTCTTTCCGGAAACACTTCAACTCCCCACTGTCTACACGTCTCCGCAAATGCGACATGCCCTTGTCATGTTTCTGAGCTGCCGCTATTTCTTCACGGATGGTGGGGATAAGAGCTAGGTTGCAGAGAGCTCCATGGAGAACCACATGCAATGGTGGCTTACTCTCTTCCAACGGGGTGATGGTCAGATTATGTATGTGTGACTTGCGACTCTAGCGCATCCGCCACCATGTTTGCCTTGCCAGGGTGATAATGGATCTCTATTTCATAATCTTTTATCAGTTCTAACCATATCCTCTGCCTCATGTTCAACTCCTTCTGAGCGAATATGTACTTGAGACTCTTGTTGTCGGTATATAAATGTATGAGGTTACCGAGTAGGTAGTGCCTCCACATTTTGAGTGCGAGTACCACGGCAGTGAGCTCTAAGTCATGAGTCGGATAATTTTGTTCATGATTCCTGAGCTGCCGTGATCCATATGCGACCACCCTTCGGTCTTGCATCAGCACACGTCCGAGCCCAATGCCGGATGCATCGCAGTACACATAGAACGGTTTTGTTGTGTCTGGCTACGCCAAAACCAGTGCTGATGTTAGGTGCTTCACTAATGCCTTGAACGCTGCTTCACATGCTGGACTCCAAACATATTGGTAGCCTTCTTCAGCAGCTCTGTCACAGGCTTGGCAATCTTCGAGAAGTTCGGAATGAACCTCCGATAATATGTCGCGAGTCCGAGGAAACTCCGTACCTCGTGAACAGTTCTCGGGGACTTTCAATTCAGCACTTCTGTGATCTTACTCGGGTCTACAGCGATGCCCTCCGCTCAGATAATATGCCCGAGAAAAGACACTTGCGATATCGAGAATTCACACTTGCTGAATTTCGCGTATAGCTTGCGATCCCGCAGCCTTTGCAAGACTATACGCAGATGCTTCGCGTGTTCTTGCTCCGACTTGGAATATACCAATATGTTGTCGATGAAGACCATGACAACTTGTCCAGTTCCGGCATGAATACCGAGTCCATCAAGTACATGAAATGAGCTGGATCGTTGGTGAGGCTGAAGAACATCACCAGGTACTCATAAAGCCCGTACCTCGTCGAGAAAGCCATCTTCGGAATGTCCTCAGCTCGTATCTTAATCTGATGGTACCCTGATCTTTAGTCCATTTTGGAGAAGATCTTTGCTTCGACCAACTGATCAAACAACATGTCGATCCGTGGCAATGGGTACTTGTTCTTGATAGTTACGGTGTTTAGTGGACGATAGTCCACGCAAAGCCGCAACATTTCATCCTTCTTCTTCACAAATAATGCCGAATAGCCCCATGGTGAGGAGCTCGGCCTAATAAAACCCTTTTCCAGCAGGTCCATCAACTACATTTTCAATTCTGCCAACTCCTTTGGTGCCATCTTGTATGGCCTTCTGGATATTAGCATTGTTCTCGGTGCAAGCTCAATCTTGAACTCCACCTCTCTTCCGGGCGGCATCCTTGGTAAATCATCCGGGAACACGTCAGGGAACTCACGGACTACTAGAATATCTTCCAATCTGATGGTGGTGGATTGGTATAAGGTTGGAAGTTTTATTTCTGCACTGCCTAGAAATAATGAATTAGACTCGTGCATTTCTGGTTGCAAATGCACGACTCGTAGGACGGTGTTTAAAACAGCGCCGTGGCGGGTTAACCACGACATCCCTAAGATGGCATCGACCTTTTGTCCCTATAAAACTATGAGAGACGTAGGGTATACTCTACCCTTAAGCATAATGGCGCTTGTGGAACTATCATACTTGCTTAAATTTTCCCACCCGGTGAACAAATCAAGTATGGACTTTCGGTGGGTAGTATTTGCAAACTGTATTCAGCAATAAAAGCTTAGCTAATGAAATTATGTGTGGCACCTGAATCAAATAAAACTATGGCGGGATGCTTGTGGAGTTGGAACATACCCGCAAGGATGAGTTCTCCCTCCGGCAAGTCCTCTATGTCGAGTTGATGGATGGTGCAGGGCTTAGGGTTTGCTCGCCGTGCATTAATGGGATTCCAGGGCTGAATCCTCCCTGGAAACTGTGGTGCCACTCTGCTTCCTTGCCTCTCGGGGCAGTTGTTGGCGAAGTGTCCTTGGTGACCACACTTGAAACATGTGGTCGATGGTTGGCCGGTGCTTGGGGGCGAAAGCCCGGCATGCATTGCTGAGGTGCAAACGCACGCGGCATCGCCCGCAGCTGCTGTTGTTGCTGTGGAGGTGCTGGTAAGGCCAGTCGGAACGCCGGTGGTGAATACGGTCGATTGCGAAATTGCATCAGTCGCTGCAGTGGTTGCCAGCGTTGACCCTATGGTGAGCGATACACCATCTGGTATTTCTGGGGAGGACCACCTCCCTCCCAGCTGCTTTGCGGCGCACTTCACTTCTTCTCCTCTGCCGCTAACTCCTTGCCGGAGTCCTCTTGTACAATCGCACCATCAATTATATCATTGAGGCTGCCGCGATTGAACATCGCCAGCTTGTCCTTCAGGAGAGGATTTAGCCCCTGGTAAAAGTGGTCCCGGCGCTTCTCGCAAGTATCCGCATGATATGACACATAGAGCGTGTAACACCCTCAAAATTACTACCATGCATTGCATACATTTTTCATATAGATAAGCATTTAGAAAAAGAAATAAAGAGAGGAATATAGAAACAAATAAAATAATAAAAGGAAATAAAAATAGAAAATAATGAAAATAAATATAAAATAAAATGAAATAAAATTAAAAAGAAAAATAACTAAAATAGACAAATTTGGCCACCCCTAATTTTCCCCAAAATTCCCCAATTTTCCCCCAAATTCCCCTCTCCCCTAATTTTCCCCAATTTTCCTGATTTTCCCCAAATTTTCCAAAATTCCCCTAGGGAATTTTTCCCCACATTTGGTGGGAATTTCCACCCGATTTTGGCCGCACAACATAGGGGGGTGGAACCCTAATGGGCCCCACCCCCTTGGCCGCAGCCCATTGGGGGGGAACCTTAGCCGCCCCCCTCTTTTGGATTTTTGTGTGCTTTTATTTTCTCAATTAATCTCAGCCATTGGTGGAAAATAAATAATAAAATCCCAGCCCCTAGCTCCCACCTATTTTAAATTAAATTTCAGCCATTGGATAATTGGGTTGCTAAAATCCTAGCCTCCCTAGCTCTTTTTCCCCTTATAAATAAAACCCTCCCCCCCTAGCGGCCACCCTAGCCCCCAAAATCCCTGGCTGCCGCCCTCCCTTGCTGCCAGCTCAAGTCGCCGCCCCCCCCAGCCAGAGTTTGGCCGCCGTTGGAGCTCCGTCATGCCTTGCTGTCGCCGGAGAAGAAGCCCCCGACGTTCTGCCCTAGCCGCAGCCTCGTAATTCACCATAGAAAATCTCCAGCTGCTGCCATTGCAAGGAAGGAGGTTCTGCCGCAAGGAAGAGAGGAGAATGAAGTGAGGTAGGTCTTCGTTACCCCTCTTACCACATCGCTGCTGTTTCTACGCACCCATTTTCTTCACCCCCTGCGAGCAGAAAATTCTGCGTGTGGACAAACCATGTTTTGGTCAATTTTTGACGGTGGGATCGATCTACACATTGTGTCAAGATCATAACCACGTCCATACTTGATCCAGCAACCTTGTTCACCATAAAACCTCATGGAAGCCTACTAAAACTTGCAAGAACACGTACAAACTGATTTTATAAATTGCACCATAGGAATTGCATTCATCCATCTCATTGCATCTTGAGTAAATTTTGTGCATGATAATTGATTGCTGTAAAATTTGTATGTCCGTGGTCTTGAGTATAAGGACATGCTCAAGAGGCTGTCTATGAGGAACTACAGCACCAAGACTTCGAGACGCTTGAGCAACACGAACAGCCGGAGCTAGGCAAGTGCCCCTTGACCATATTGATCCCATGTTTTTGAAACTGTTTTGCTTGCGAAACCTTGTATGCTTGTGTCAACTTGATGGGACACCCTTTTATAGGAGTTTACTAGTTTTTTAACCATCCTTGTCGCCGGGAAAGTTGAAGAGTCGGGTATGGTCATTTTTCCTTTTTGCTTCGCTTAATTTACGGGATATGGGAAGCTGAAATAAAACTTGTTTAGCTACTGCACTCATGAGAATAAAGATAATGAGAACTTGATGATGTTAATGAGCATGGAATCAGGGAGATCTAGGCGAGCTTGGTTTGTGATGATGTTGCGGAATGAGATGGTGGTTTGCTTGCCGTAGATCTAAGGACCGGTTCGTGCGAGCACATGTCAGGAAAACAGTGCCACCACAAGGCCAAATATGGGCGTGGCTTAGCTGACTAATTATGTGTGTTGCTAGCTTGTTATGGGCCATTGGATGGCGCAGGGAATGGGAGTCGAGGAGGACTGCCTGGGAACTGCATGTTACAAGAGGGGGCCCGTGGGTGGGAGAATGGAGATTTGAGCCTGCCGGCGAAAGCTCAGTGGGTCCGTACATCCTAGTAGCCCCTTTGTAAAGGCTATTGTGATCTCTTGGCCATACACCGACGGTTGTGTACTGGTATAATGGAGGTTCTCTTAGGTCACCAACAGGTGACAAAATAAAAAAACTAATGGGTAAAGTGGTGCCACCTCTGCAGAGTGTAAAACTATCAAGATAGCCGTGCTTCCGGTCACAAGCACCTGGCCAACTTCCTTGATTAGAGGCAAAACTTGGGATGGTTATTCGGGTATGGTTATCGTATGGTCATTGGGATTGGTTTTGGGACTGTTTTGGGTCATAACAATGAATTTGGTTTCGGTTCTATGAAAATGAGATGGTTATGAATATTTATGAGTATGAGATGAACTTGAGAAAGATTATTGGCTGGTTGAGGCTTGATAAATGGTGAATTATGATGAAGGAATGTTAATGAATTACTTGGTTATGATGGGATTAAACTAACCTAGAGATAGTTGCTGTTTTTACCATTTTTGTGAAATAAAATTTGCTTGCTGCAATGAACCTTTTATTTGCCTACCTTGTTGTACGCTACATGTCATACTTTTTCCCGCACTTGCTGAGTACGACATGTAATCACCCTAGCATTTCAACATATACATCAGCTACAGGAGAAGAGTACTTTGAGGAACATGTGAAGTGCTAGGCGTGCGCACTACCGTCAACATGCATGTGGAGTTGAAGTTGGAGCCTGCTGTTTTAGTCATTTTCCGCTGTCGTTAGAGCCTTCCGCTGCAAGAATAAGTTAGATATTCATGAGTGAGACAATGAGACAATGTAATAAGTAATTAAACATTATTTGCACGTGGTTATATTCTAAATTCAGTTTTTGGTAAAGCTGTGTATGTGTGATGAACATCCTGGGCACACATATGCATTCACTTGGTTTATTTTCAGAACCGGGTGTCACAAATTGGTATCAGAGCCACGTTTGTCGAGGGGCCCGGCCCGGAGTACCCGCTCAATCACGGGACCGTGCCGCTTGCCCGAGGACCTCGTCGGGTGGTGCCGTGTGATGCGGCACCCAACAGCTCACGGGTCAAGGACATCATATTACATACAAAGTGTTTTGCGGAAGCATACAAGAGTACTTTACAATTACTTATATCAAAATAAGCTACAGCGGAAGACTACAACTCTCACGACTCGTTTCTAGCTTAGCATCAAAGAAACAGTTCAGCCCGCGGATGTTTCTTACTAGCAACACGAAGAACAAACTGCTGCGGCGAGGATGCTCCAGATTAACCACTCGGAGGTTTCCGAGTCCCATCGGCATCCCTTCTCATAAGCATAAAGTCAATACCTGCAAAACAACTCGGATAGCATCCATGAGCATAAAGCTCAGCCAAACTTAACCGTCACTCTAGTCATGAGACTCTACATGAGGGTATAGACATAAAGTAGGATGGCATAATGCATAATAAAGTCACCTAAAAGTGAATCCTTACTTTCAGGTCTTATTAGCAGCAAATTAATAGTGACCTTGGACACGTCACATAGGGAGTCCACAATCAAACAAGAAACGCTTTCCCCCGATGTAATTTGCTCACGGTGGAAATGAATCGAGGTTGCTCTAACTATTCATCAAAGATACATCACAAAGATAGTATAAAATTCAAGCCATAATGGTTAGTTCCTTTCTCATGCAAGTTCTTACTACGTCACGACTGTGAGAACAAGTATGCTTGGTCCTTTTCCGCAAGCGACGGTGGTTCGAATCAATAACACCCAGACTACACGACATGTACGCCCGTACTCGACGTTGCCTACAGCAACCATCACTGACGTCGTACGTGGCAGCCTTCCCCCCATTTCACCCATGTTGAATCGATCAAATCGCCCCGTACAGTAGCCACTCTCATGGTGCACCTACCGACATGAGATGTCATGAGAATGTTACCCACATACTGCACACCGGCCCTCTCGCGTGAGGCGACCCGAAAAGGATCAACGCAAGCTTCCCGAGGTACATCGGTTTATAGGGTCCCATATAGCCAGCATGAGTCCGGTACACAACTCAAACTTGCTCAAGAGGGCCGCATACGGATCGGTCCTTCACCGACATGGACAGGTCTATAGAACCCATGCCCCTATGTCCTGCTGCCCCTACAACCTGCCGGTCTCAACTTTAACTTGCTAACAATTTTCTGAACCAATCCCGTATGCCCCTGTTGTCCTGATCATGCGAGTAGTATCTCACCACTCGACTTCTACCGAACCTTACTTAAGCATGGCAGTTCTACACGATGAAAAACGTCTACCCAATACTCCTTGGGTTTATTTGGTCATGCAAGAGGAGTATCAAATCATCTAGACCTAATGCACAGTTCATATCTTAACCGAAAGAGTGAATACAAAGTAAAAACTTAAAAGCTGTTAAATGCAAATCGGAGCTTGCCTATTTTGCAGGGAAGTAGTGTATATAAGAATTTAGTGATCCTTGCTGATCAATCCCTTGATCCTCCGGAGTTTGATCCACTTCAATGAATCACTCCTTCGAATCCCCTTCGTCGTAAATCCTAATGACATGTATATGCACAGATTTTATAATGTAATTCGGAGAATTAAAGACTTGTTTTCTTAAGAACAGAGGCTGTGTGGAAATGCCACGAATGGCTTGGTTTGCCTCTGTTGTACAAAGAAACAGGAATGAACTGAATTTGTCTTAGTATTTTAGTTATACACTAACTAACCTTCTTAAAGAACATAAGAGATGAGCTGAAAAGATTTGAAAGTAACTGTAGAACAAGAACTCCAATGGCTTAAAAAATTTTGCAGCAGGTTCTATACTACCTAGGTATTTAGCTTGCCAAATTTCAGCTAAAGTGGGAAGATTATGTGTTCTCTAAAATTCCTCCAATACTCTTATGTATTTTCCCACATACATAAGCATGGTAGAACAAGTAAATGGAGTTCTAAGGCTCAACTTGAGCTGATAATTTACATGTGAGTTCCTGGTCACATGAAAGTAATTTGATCCAAAATTTAGACCTTTTACTTGAGTAGTTCCTCCAAAACATTTCCTTAAGCATTTCTATTCAAAAGAATTAATTCTGGAGTAATGTGCATTTTCATGCCCACTTCAGTGAACTACCATTTCAAGTATGACTCATAGAGCTTGCCTAAATTTTCTCATGACTTTTGGAGCTATGATTTGCCTAGAATGGATTTTACAAGTGGGCAACATTTTCTGAAAATGTTTCTGGACCCTTATGAACACAGCAGTTTGTATTTAGCAAATTCCTACTCAAATGATCTTCAATGGAGCTGAAAATTTGCTAGAAGGTCAACAATATGCTAAACAATATTCTGGCACAATTTGAGGATTTTTGGATCAACCAAACTCCCTCAATAATTCTTTTCCAGAAAAATTTCAAAGAATTTTCGAGAATTTAATATTGACTTCCATACAAATTGCGGTTCATATTTGGATAGATCTTTGCAAATGAATCCAACCCAATTTGAATCACTCAATTTGTAGATTCCTACACAGAGATATGATTTTCCAAAGTTGGGGCAATCTCTAGAATTGTTTTGCTATAGAAAATTGCTTGGGCCCACGGGTTTAAACTTCAGCCACCCAGAATTTAGCCACACCGGGCAACACAGTTTCAGCGCGCCTTCACAGAGGATCCGAGCCACAACAGATCCTTTGTTTAAGTTTTTCAGCCGCTGAAAGCCGGGGCCCGCCCCTTCTCCTACCTCCCGCTTGTTCCCACGCCCGAGCCGCTCAGCTCGCCGGCCCGACGCCGGAGTTCGCCGGCTCGACGTTTCCGGTCGCCGACCGGGCTGAGGCTCGCCGTTAGGGGGTTTTGGACGTCGAGGAACAGATCTGTGGCACTAGCTCGAGCTGTCAAGGCTCGGAACTAGATCGGCGACGTGCAACGGCTACGGAAGGATTTCGGCGCCGTCGGCCAAGGGTTCTAGCCCGCCAAAAGCTCGACCAAACCGCTCTACAGCACCAGGGAAGCTTAGGGAGGACCGACATGGTCTCAATCTAGCTCGGAAACGGCGGCAAGTTGGTCGGCACCGTGGGCCAAATCGGCTCCGCCGAAAAAGCGCTTGGAAAAGCTCAAAATCCGCCGCTCCGAGGTGGTTTCATGCTATGGCTGCTAAAGAGAAGATGCTCGCCGGCTAGTCCAACTTGTGTGTGCAAAGTTTGATGATCTACGGAGGATTAAAGAGTGAGAATTTCAGAGCTATGTACCAGAGGCTCGAGTTGTACCCACTGGAACAAAGTTCTAAAATTCGCCGGCTATGCTCCACGGTTTTCTCCCAGCTTCGGAGGAGAGCAGCACTGGAATAGGGCACTCCCATGGCCGTGCTTGCTCGGGAGTGAAAGCTTCTGTGGAGTGCTGTCCACGTGCGCCCGATTGTCGGTTTATATTTGGTCTCCGCAGATGACCTGTTCTAGGGCGGAGGAACACCGGAACTCGGCCGTTTTTGTGTCGGGGACGTGGGCAACGGGCACTCGGTGCTGTCTAGCAGCTCAGAGGGGAGTTGTGTGCGAGGTTTCACCATTTTCCCGGTTGATCCCAAGGGCACGGTCGCGAGGTTCTCTGTTGGCGGTGTGTTGTGAGCGAGGAGGAAGCAAAACTCATTTGCTTCAGCCGGGGAGGGGTAGATCACGTCGAGAGGGGGGATGACACAGCCAACCAGGTTGCCAGCGTGAGGGAAAACTCACAGGAGGTGGCGGCAACGGCAGCTCGGTGTCACACGGGGAGCTCTCGGGTGTTCGAGTGGAAAACAGAGACAATCTCTGTTGCTTTGGGTGCAAGTCACACTGTTCATCTCAATGACATGTGAGCTCCACTTTCCTCCACTCAAAAAGATCTCCTAATGCCAATCTCTCAAATTCCAAAGTCTTGAAGTTTAAATGTGGGCTAGCATTTGAATTCACCAAATTCAGTTTAAATTTGCATAGCAAATTTGAATTCGGTTTGAATTTGGAAATGCCTCTATTTAGTTCCTTTTAGCCGACCCTAAAGTTAGATCATTGCCATCCAAAACTTCCTCAATTCAAAACTATATGGCTGCAAAAGTATTCAAAGGTTTGGCCACACTTTGTGTGAATTTTGAATTGAAAATATGATTTTTAAACTTCATGCAAATAAATGTTTAAGTCCATATTAGTTCAACACATTCAAATGAACATGTGAGCCTCTTTTTGGATGAGCATCCATGTACCACTTTGCGTGAAGAAAATTTTTAGCAAGTCCCATTTTTCATGAATTTGCACACAAGACTTTCAAGCCAATGTTTATTCATATACGTTTTTGGTACATTTACATTCCTCCCCCCCT
This sequence comes from Neostapfia colusana, assembly GCA_030760725.1. Taxonomy (NCBI): domain Eukaryota; kingdom Viridiplantae; phylum Streptophyta; class Magnoliopsida; order Poales; family Poaceae; genus Neostapfia; species Neostapfia colusana. The sequence goes on along the minus strand of JASWHV010000008.1, from coordinate 80,972,066 downwards.
TAAAAGAATCTCGTCACGAGATTACAAAAGAAGAACGAGACGGGAGAGGTAATTACAAACTGTACAAAGATAAAAGTTCCGGATAGTTGCTGCGGAGGTAATCTTCACTTTCCCACGTCGCCTCTTCTGCGGTATGATTACTCCACAGCACCTTGTAAAATTTTATCGTCCGGTTCCAGGTTACCCGGGTCTTTTCATCTACAATCTGAACCGGTCGCTCGGTGTAGGTAAGATCCGGTTTCAACTCGTCGATTTCTTCGGTGCGGACAGCAGCTGTTAATTTGATGCACTTCCGCAGATGTGACACATGAAATACCTCATGAGCACCCGCAAGGCTTGCCGGTAATTCCAGCCGGTAGGCTACGGGTCCGCACTTCTCCGTGATAGCAAAAGGACCTGTAAAGCAGGGAGCGAGTTTCCCCTTTACACTGAACCGGTGAATTCCCTTCATCGGAGACACACGAAGATAAACGTGCTCTCCGACGTCAAAATACAATGGCCTACGCCTTTGATCAGCGTAGCTCTTCTGTCGGGATTGTGCAGCCTTCAAATTTTCTTGTATCAATCAAACTCGGTCTTCGGCTTCGTTCACAAGATCAACCCCGAACAGTACTCTTTCGCCGGACTCACACCAATTCAGAGGTGTGCGACACTTCCGGCAGTAGAGAGCTTCATACGGTGCCATTTTAATACTCGCTTGATACCCGTTGTTGTATGAAAGCTCCACCAAAGGTAAGTGATCATCCCAACTCTTACCGTGGTGGATGGCACACGCTCTCAACATGTCTTCTAGCACTTTGTTCACCCTCTCTGTTTGCCCATCGGTTTGAGGGTGATATGCGGAGCTCCTAATCAGCTTGGTACCCAACGAGGCGTGCAGCTGCTCCCAAAAACGAGCAACAAACAACACACCTCGATCTGAAATGATAGTCTTCGGGACACCGTGTGAGCATATAATTCTTGAAATATATACCTCCGCATATTGCTTGGCTCGAAAATGAGTGTTCACCGGTATGAAATGAGCTGATTTCGTCAACCGGTCGACGATCACCCATATCGAGTCATGCTTTTGGGATGTGAGCGGTAATCCGACGATAAAATCCATACTCACATCCTCCCATTTCCACGCCGGTATCTTAAGTGGTTGTAGCGGTCCGGCTTTCCGCATATGATCAGCCTTGACCCGTCAACACGTATCACACTCGGATACGTACTTGGCGATTTCCCGCTTCATCCGCATCCACCAAAATTTTTGTTTGAAATCTTGGTACATCTTGTTACTGCCGGGATGAATGGAAAACTTTGACAGGTGGGCTTCAACCAAAATATTCTTCCAGAGTTTCATATTACGCGGTACCACTATACGGTCGTTGAACAGCGTACCGTTTCCATCCTTCCGGAAACATTTCACCTCTCTGTTGTCTAGTCTTCTCTGTATGTGAAACATACCCCTGTCTCTTCTTTGAGCCTCAACAATCTCTTCACAGATTGTTGGAATGAGAGCAATATTATAAAGTGCTCCATACGGAATGACACGGAGACTTTGTTCTTTCTCTTCCGACTCAGCAATCACCATGTTGTGAACGTGAGCTTTCCGACTAAGTGCGTCGGCAACCACGTTTGCTTTTCCTGGATGGTAGTAGATCTCGATTTCATAATATTTTATGAGCTCCAACCATCTCCGTTGTCTCATATTCAGCTCCTTCTGCGTGAAGATAAACTTCAAGCTTCTATGGCCGGTGTAGAGGTGGACAAGGTTACCAAGTAAATAATGCCTCCACATCTTTAACGCCAACACCACAGAAGCAAGATCGAGATCGTGAGTTGGATAATGCTGCTCGTGGCTTTGCAGTTGACGAGACCATTATGTGACTACATGCCCTTCTTGCATCAGAACACAGCCGAGACCGATGCCGGATGTATCGCAATAGACATCAAACGGCTTTGTCGTGTCCGGCTGAGCAAGAACTGGAGCTGTTGTGAGATGTTTCACCAAGGTTTTGAATGCGGCTTCACATGCTACATTCCACATGTATTCCGTGCCCTTCTTCAGCGGCTCGGTCATTGGTTTAACAATTTTTGAGAAGCTCAGAATAAACCTCTGATAATACTCCGCTAAACCTAGGAAACTTCGGACATCGTGGACTGATTTGGGAGATTCCCACTTCAGCACTTGTTCAATTTTGCTAGGGTCCACGGCAATGCACTCTGCTGTAATAATAAGGCCTAGAAAAGGCACTTGATCAATCCAGAACTCACACTTACTGAACTTGGCGTATAATTTGTGCTCCCTCAACCATTGTAGCACGATACGCAAATGTTCAGCGTGCTCTTCTTCAGATTTGGAGTAAACCAAGATGTCGTCGATGAATACCACGACAAACTTGTCTAACTCCGGCATGAACACCGAATTCATTAAGTACATGAAGTGTGATAGAGCATTGGTTAACCCAAATGACATGACGAGGTACTCGTAAAGCCCGTATCTCATCAAGAAAGCTGTCTTCAGTATATCCTCCGGTCGGATTTTAATTTGATGATATCCCAACTGAAGATCCATCTTCAAAAATACCTTTGCACCCACAGGTTAATCGAACAAAATGTCGATGCGGGGCAAAGGATACTTGTTCTTTATAGTGACAGCATTTAGAGGACAATAATCAACACATAGCCACAGTGTTTCGTCCTTCTTCTTAACGAACAGCGCAGAGCAACCCCAAGGTGAAGAACTTGGTCGTATGAAACCCTTACTCATGAGTTCATTTAGCTGCTATTTCAACTCCGCTAGCTCGTTAGGTGCCATCTTGTAAGGCCTTCGTGAGATAGGTGTTGTTCCCGGCTCCAGTTCAATCTTGAACTCGACGTCCCGTTCGGGCGGCATGCCCGGTAAATCCTCGGGAAAAACATCGGGGTAATCACGTACCACCGGAATATCTTCAAGTTTAAGCGCTTCCGTGTGGCAAGCCTCTGCTATTCCTTGATCTTTGCTGTCTAAAAACAGCGTGTGCTGTCCGTGAATCGGCAAGTCAATCTGAACAGTCTGGTTACTAATATTGAGAACGGCACCGTGACGATTTAACCAAGACATCCTCAATATTATGTCTATCTTCTGCCCATCTAACATAAGCAGCGATGTTGGGTATATTTTTCCTCCCAAGCATAAAGCTGATCGGGACACAATCTGATTAGCAGAGATATTTCCTCCTGGTGAACGGATAAGATAACTCGTCGTGGGAGTATTGGTGGATAATTGGCGCCGATCCACGCATGATTTGCTGATAAAACTGTGGGTAGCACCAGAATCAAAAAGTATAAGCACGGGCACGTCTTTGAGAGTGAACATGCCCGCTAACACCGGTGCTCCCTCCGGGACATCTTCAATAGCAAGATGTTGCACACTCTCGGATTGCAATGTTGTTGTGTTTACTTGAGCTTGTGACGGCATACCACCTGATGATGATGGTTGTCCGCTGTTCAACAACTTATCCCGGCATTCTTGCATAAAATGTCCAAAACGGTGGCAATAAGAACACGGATGTTTCCCCGGTTCTTCGCTGACTTGCGGTTGAGAAGTTGATGTACTTGGCTGCAGCTGTGGCTGTGGTGGTGTTTCAAGACGTGATTATTGAACAGGAAATCTGGGATATGTTCATCTTATTGGTGACTGCCATATTTCATAGGATGGTGTGCGATACACCACACGGTATTTACGAGGAACAACTGGTGTGTCTTCTTGCACATCATCCCGGTCCCTTTTCTCTGCTTGACACTCAAGTGTCGCCTGTTCTTGCAGCAGGGCAGCACTGATCAACTCGTTGTAATTGCCTTGATTAAACAAAGCCAGCCTATCCTTTAATATGGCACTCAGGCCATGGAAAAATTAGTCATACCTTGCAGCTTCGCTCGTTGCATAGTCGGGAGCATATTGTGCCAAATGGTTAAACCATTTGACATAATCAAGGACACTCATGTCCCCCTACTTCAAGTTCCTAAATTCCTGCTGCTGGGCCTTGATCAAACCCGTAGGAATATGACGAGCACGGAATGCTTCACGAAATTTCGTCCATTCCACTTGATGGCCCTCCGAAATGGTGGCGAGATAAGCGAACCACCAATTTCCAGCGGCTCCATGAAGCTGTTGAGTTGAATCCACTCAAGAATTGATTCTAGAGGGTGAGTAGGCAATGGAGAAGGCTTGGAGAGGCTCTAGCATGGCTGTGGCGGCGCTAGGGTTCCAGTTGTGTCTAAATGAAGCCGGGCATCTCCTTTTATAGAATTCCCGACAGACAACCGTTGCCACCTACCGAAATTCTGGACTAGTCCGCCTCACACCGGACTAGTCTGATCTCACACAGGAACTATTTGTCTGGGTGAGAACGGACAAGTCTGGAGGACCTGGACTAGTCCGGCACTAAGGCGGACAAGTCCGGTCCATCAAAACATAGCCGTGGGAGCTCTCATCTCACAACTATACGGACTAGTCCACCTCAGAATGGACTAGCCCGAACTCACACAGGGACTGGTTGTCCGGGTGAAAACAGACTAGTCTGGCTAGCCCGGACTAGTCCGGCCACTGAGGCGGACAAGTCTGGTCTATCAGGACTTAGTCCCGAAACACTGTCACCAAGAGAGAAACGGACTAGTCCGTCCCCAAACGGACAAGTCTGAACTCAGTCAGGAACTCTTAGTCCGCCCCAAAACGGACTAAGTCATAGGACTTCCGGACTAGTCCGGCTCTTTGGCCCGGACAAGTCTGGCCTGCCCAAGTTTACCTCACTAGCACTCTCCACTAAGAATTCGACACTTCTAACGCTTTGAGCTCTCTTCTATGATCTCAATGCACTTGACACACACACTCTCACTCTTACATGGCTAGCCTACTAAAGACTCAAATGAAACCCTAATTTCTACTCTTTGAGTCTTTGACGCCGTTCTTCATCCTTTTTCTTTTTAAGAGTTTAGGTGTCCGCCATGGAAATATCCTGTGCTTATGATCATCTCAGCTCATTAATCTCTTAATTGTCGTCATCGATCATCCAAAACCCACGGGGATGCCTAGGTGCACTTACAATCTCCCCCTTTTTGGTGATTGATGACAACACATTAAGTTTCAACATAAGAGGTAAAAATTTGATTTTCATAACATGTGTTTGTATGCATAACTCCCCCTGGATGTACGCAATAGTAAAAGAGGGGATTTGACATACATTCACATGTTATGATGGGGTGCCTACGTGTTGTGCTCAAAAAAGTGATAAGACAATGAAACATAGTAAAGAGCAACAATGATCAAATATAAGTCATAATATCCAACACGTAGTCTTACGCAAAAGAGACACAATGCATAAAACATGGAGATAAAACATAGAGATAGTCATGTCCATAGATCTATTACAAGACTAGAATATGATAAAAAGAAGACATCCTCTTCCATCTCTCCCCCTTTGGCATCAAGGCACCAAAAAGGAAAAAGGAAGAAGATACGCCTAAGTCTACTCGTCATCTTCATCCCCATCTTCATTGCTCGCCTTGGAAGAGCTTCCATCTTCCCTGAACTGGGCGAGCTCATCAGCGGTGAACTCTGGATATGGAGTTAGCTCCCCATCACTCTCCTCGGGAGGAGACATGGGTACCTCAAGCTTGTCACACACAGCCTTTAGGTACTTCTCCTGACGCCTCTCCATGCGTCGAGTCCGGACCTCCACACGTCGACAAGATGCGAAGAGTGCGTTGAAGCACTTGAAGAATCCGCTCATTGACTGTGGAGGAGGAGGTGATGAGGGGGCCACTTAGCTAGGAGGGGTCGGTGAGCTGGAAGGAGGTTGAGCATTCTTCCTTCAGGAGGGTTCTGGCACAATAGGGGGTAGCTGAGGGCGGAGAGGTCAATGAGTGACATCCTTGACAAAGACAATCCCCGACACCTTCTCAATTAAGCACATGATATATGGTGCATATCCACATGAGCGGTTGGGAGTGTGAGAGATGTTGAAGATGTCGTCATAGATGTGCTCAACAAGGTTGGACTTCTCTTCACCATCTATCAACAGGAGGAGATGCCTTAAGTTTCCTTGAATCACCCCTGCATCTCCATCCTTAGGGGCAATAGTTCTCCTCAAAATCCGGTTGAGGATGCTATAGAATGGCTTGATGTTCCTAGCAAGCCCAGCCTCATAGGGAACATGACTAGGATGCATGTAGTCAAGCTGATCCCTATCCACTGCCTTGAGGATGGAAATGATAATCTCATGGTCCAGGTGCTCCTCAAGGCCAAGTATCTGAGCAAACCTCTCATATGTGATTGAGTATTGCTCTCCATGTGTCATCCAGGTGATTTTCCGGTCACCGTAGGTGGAGAAGTACACGGTGGTGTAAAACTGCACAATCACCTCGATGTTCCAGTCGTACTTAAAGCTCATGATTTTCTTGATTCCATGGCGCTCTGTGGCTTCAATCACGACATCAAAGGCTTTGTGCTTCCTTTTGGCCATGTAGTCCCAATCTACCCATTGAGATTGAGCGACTAGAGTCTTCATCTTTAGGTACACTAGGCGGTAGTAGTCGCAATAGAAGTCACACCAAAACCTAGGGTCGGTTGTGTGCTTCTCATAGTCATATACTTTATCCATTCTCAACCTTTTCGCTTCCCCCTTTCATTTGAACACATATGCCGGATTGTTGGGCTGTCAGTTTGGATCTCTAGCATAGGCAGCCATCTTCAGGGGACCGATGGGCTTCGGTTGCCCTTTCTCCCTGATTACTATCCCTCCTGCCCTCTTTGTCGGTGCCTTGGCAGTTGCCTTTTTGTTCTTGGGCTCCTCAGGAAGTGGAGCCTTTCCTTTCTTCGGGTCACGAAGAACCCTACCCTCGGATTCCTTCTCCTTTTCCCGCTCTTTATCTCCAAAAGTGACCAGCCTCTTCCTCTTGGGCTCTAGGGCACTAGCAGCCTGGGAGCTATGGGCTTCACGTTCGGCCCTTTTCTTCTTCCGTTGATCCGCCAAGGATTCTTCAACGGCTTGGGCAATCTGTGCCTCCTCGTCGAGATCATGTCTCTTTTTTGTTCTTTCCTCTCGACAGATAGCATCCTTAGCCGCTTAGGCCTCCTTTGCCGCCCTCTCTTCGGCAATGCGCCGATGGAGGGCTTGTCGAGCCTCCTCGGTCGTGGGACTTGGAAGAGGAGAGCTTTGGTCGGAGTCTGACATATTGCTTGAGAACTAAGAGATAAGAGGTCAAGGAAGTGGAATATTGCCAAAGAATTCACTAAAAATGGCTAAAGTTGGGGTTTGTCCTGTGTAAACCGGACTTGTCTATTAAGGGGCCGGACTAGTCCGCCCGAGAATGGACTTGTCTGTCCAGAAACCGGACTAGTCCGGGTTGCACAGGAAGAACCCTAACCCTAGCGATTTTTTGCAAAAACTTTGAATCAAGTCACAATACTCCTAGGCTACGATCGCAATAACATTAGGAACAACATTTGTGAAGAGGTTTCTAGCAAAAGACCTAAGAATGAAGAAAAGGAAGGATTTTTGGTTAGGTCAAGAATACCTCTTCAAGTCTTCAAATGTGATGAAATTGAAGTCGAAACTTGAGCAATGAAGCACGGGGAAGGATTTCCGCACTCCTTAGGGCGTCAACCCGTGGATTGGACGAGATTTTTGGTGGAGAAAAAGCAAAAAATCGCCAATGAGGGGCGGTTCCCGCTTAGAGAGAGAGTTGAGAGTTCAAAGTGAGGGGGGTCTGGCTGCCCTTGGGAGGTTAAGTCCCCAGGGGCCGGACTAGTCCGGCCTGGTGCCCGGACAAGTCCGGTCGACGGACCAGAGCCGAACTTCTCCGGGGCCGGACTTGTCCGGCCTCTCAGGCGGACTAGTCCGGTTTGGACTTGTCCACTGAGAAGTCCTACCTAGACAGCCCGGACTTGTCGGGCCCATGGGCGGACTAGTCTGGCTATATGCTGAAATTCATATAATTTGAATTTTAGCTCAAGGATGTGATCCTTTTTGGACATGTTTTTGGAAATATCTTTGACAAACATGGTCAGTAAGCGTACATCAAACAAACAATGACCATATTTGGCAAAGAATCCTTTTGAACATAGTTTTCATAGAGTAAGAGAGATTAGGGTAGAATTTTGAAAGCATGCGATTTTTGAAGTTTATATACATGTAACAAACATATGTGCACGACTCAAGCAACATTTCGAGAATCTATGATATTTAGTTCACTCCTTAGGTCACAAAAATGTTCCTCATCAAGGGGTTTGGTGAAAATATCTGCCAATTGCTTCTCACTCCTAACATGAGTGATAATGATATCTCCCTTGATAGAGTGATCTCGTAGGAAATGGTGACGGATATCAATGTGTTTGGTTCTAGAATGCTCCACGGGATTGTGAGCAATCTTGATGGCACTCTCATTGTCACATAGGAGTGTAATATGGCTCAAAGTGTAACCATAGTCCCTAAGAGTTTGTCGCATCCATAGGAGTTGTGCACAACAACTCCCGGCTGCGACGTACTCCGCTTCGGCTGTGGATAAGGCAATGGATTTTTGTTTCTTTGAAGACCACAAAACCAAGGACCTACCAAGGAATTGGCAAGTCCCGGACGTGCTCTTCCTATCTACCTTACAATCGGCATAATCGGCATCAGAGTATCCGATGAGATTGAACTTGGATCCATTGGGATACCAAAGTCCTAGGTTAGGAGTGTGAACCAAATATCTAAGAATCCTCTTAACGGCCATCAAGTGACACTCCTTAGGAGTGGCTTGGAACCGTGCACACATACACACACTAAGCATTATGCCAGTCCTAGATGCACAAAGGTAAAGCAAGGAACCTATCATGGAACGAAATACCTTTTGGTCCACACTTGGACCATCTTCATTGAGGTCAAGGTGTCCGTTGGTTCCCAGTGGAGTCTTGATGGGTTTGGCTTTGTCCTTGTCGAACCTCTTGAGTATGTCTTTAGTATACTTGGTTTGACTTATGAAAGTTCCTTCCTTGAGTTGTTTGACTTGGAATCCTAGGAAAAACTTCAATTCCTCCATCATTGACATCTCGAACCTTTTGGTCATTATTTTTGAAAACTCATCACAAAAAGCTTTGTTAGTAGAACCAAATATAAAGTCATTGACATATATTTGGCACACAAATAAATCATCATTAAAATGCTTAGCAAAGAGTGTATAGTCGGACTTCCCTATCCTAAAACCATTTTTAGTGAGAAAGTCTCTAAGACAGTCATACCAAGCTTTAGGAGCTTATTTAAGGCCATAGAGGGCTTTACGAAGTTTAAAGACATGGTTAGGATACTTATCGTCCTCAAATCCGGGTGGTTGCTCTATGTACACTTCCTCCTTGATCGGACCATTGAGGAAGGCGCTTTTCACATCCATTTGGTATAGCTTGAAATCATGGTGAGTAGCAAAAGCAAGCAAGATACGAATTGATTCAAGCCTAGCTACGGGAGCAAAAGTTTCATCATAATCCAAACCTTCTACTTGTGCATATCCCTTTGCAACAAGTCTTGCCTTGTTTCTTGTTACAACCCCATACTCGTCTTGCTTGTTGCAAAATACCCACTTGGTTCCCACAACATTTGCGTTGGGTCGCTTCACGAGTTCCCATACTTGATTTCTTTCAGAATTTTTGAGTTCCTCTTGCATGGCCACCACCCAATCCGGATCTTGTAGTGCTTCTTCTACCTTGCGGGGCTCCAAAGAGGAAACAAAAGAGTAATGTTCACAAAAGTTAGCCATTCGAGAGCGAGTGGTCACCCCTTTGGAGATGTCTCCTAGTATGTTGTTGATGGTATGATCCCGTTGAACACTTTGGTGCACTCTTGGATGAGGTGGTTGGACTCTTTGATCTTCATCTTCATCGTCGTTCTCTTCTTCATCTCCCCCTTGATCCAATCCTCCTTCTTGACTTTGATCGTTTTGATCTTGTTGAGGTTGGCCTTGCTCATCTTGAGATTGATCATGGGAAGGAGACGTATCTTCGTTTGTTGGATGATCATTTGATTCTTGAGGATGTTCTTGAGGGAAAATGTCTCCAAGTGCCATCCTTTTAAGTGCTTCGTGTGGAGCCTCTTCTCTATCTAGCACACTTTGATCAACTTGCTCCGCTTGGGAGCCATTAGTCTCATCAAACACTACGTCTCTCGCTATTTCAACAATTCCAGAGGATTTGTTGGAAACACGATAGGAGTAGGTGTTTGATTCATAACCAAGCAAGAAGCCTTCATCAGACTTTGAAGCAAATTTCGAAGTCCTAGCCTTCTTGTTTGGAATATAACACTTGCTCCCAAAGACACAAAAATAGGAAATATTGGGTTTGTTACCAGTTAGAAGTCCGTAAGATGTTTTCTTCAAAAGTCGATGAAGGTACAACCGGTTTATGGCATGGCAAGCGGTGTTAACCACTTCTGCCCAAAACCGATCTGACGTCTTGTACTCATCAAGCATGGTTCTTGCCATCTCAATAAGAGTCCTATTCTTCCTTTCAGCCACCCTGTTTTGTTGAGGGGAGTAGGGGGCTGAAAACTCATGCTTGATGCCTTCTTCATCCAAGTATTCTTTCACTTGAGTGTTTTTGAACTCGATGCCATTATCGCTCCTTATGTTCTTGATTCTTAAGGAGAACTTGTTTTGAGATCTTCTCAAGAATTTCTTGAGCACACCGTGAGTTTCGACTTTGTCATGTCAAAAGAACACACAAGTGAAGCGAGAATAATCATCTACAACTACAAGACCATATTTGTTACCGCCGATGCTTATGTAGGTGATTGGACCGAAAAGGTCCATGTGAAGTAGCTCCAAAGGTCTTGTAGTCGTCATGACATTTATGGATGGATGTTGAGCTCCAACTTGCTTTTCTGGCTTGACAAGCACTACATGGCCTGTCCTTATCAAAAACAACATTTTTCAAGCCTCGAATGTGTTCTCCCTTAAGAAGTTTTTGTAAATTTATCATCTCAACATGGGCTAGCCGTCTATGCCAAAGCCATCCCATGTTGGTCTTCGCCATTAAGCAAGTGTCAAGTTGAGATTTATCCGTGGTGAAATCCACAAGGTAAAGCTTTCCCTTGAGCACGCCCTTAAAGGTGATTTAGTTATTGCTTCTGCTTAAGGCAGTCACACCCTTGTTAGTGAAAATGCAGTTATAACCTTTATCACATAGTTGGGATATGGATAGAAGGTTATAATCAAGGGAGTCAACATGCAAAACATTTGAAAGAGTATGATGGGGAGAAATAGAAATTTTACCGGTGCCAAGGATTTTCCCTTAGCTATTGTCCCCAAAGTATATTCCTTCACTTGGGTCTTCATTTTCCTCATACTCCATAAACATCCTTCTCTCTCCGGTCATATGGTTTGTGCATCCACTGTCGAGCACCCATTTTGATCCACCGGAGGAGTATGCCTACAAAATAGAGTTATGCCTTACCTTTTGGTACCCAAACGGAGTTGGGTCCTTTCATGTTAGTCAAGAGGCACTTAGGCACCCACACGCAAGGTTTTGGACTCTTACGGAGTGGTCCAACATACCTAGCATAGAATTTGTTCCTCAATAAAGCATATGAAGCATCAAAGTCATGGAACAAAGGATGAGGTTCATTTTTAGGCATGTTAGATGAGCTTGCAATGTTCTTTCCATTTTCTTTGTTGGATGAACCCTCCTTGACAAACACAATCAAGTCTTTCCCATTCTTGGGAGTTTTAGCATGTTGCTTCCACTCCTGAGAATAGCCAAGACCATCTTTGACATGTGGAGGTCTTACATTGGTATATGCACTTCGTGCATATGCCAACTTTTCTTTGTCAAAGATCCCACCTTTTGGTGAATGCTTGTTTTGTGCCAACTTGAGTTCATCCTTAAGTTTTAGGATTATGTTTGAGCACTTGCAAGTTTGAGTTGCTTCCGAAGACGTCTTTGAGGAGGGTGAAATTATAGAGGAAGAAGGTGCATTGATCATGAGAGACTCAACTTGTGTTTCAAGAATCTTGTTCACTTTTGTCAAGTTAACAATTTCATCCTTGAGCACAATAGTTGTGTCCTCAGGGTTTGAGCAAGTTTCCTTGCTCAAAGCGAGTTCACGCTCAAGTGCCTTGGTTCTTTCCCTTTCAACCTCAAGGAGCTCTTCAAGCTCATGACATCTCTCCTTCTCAATGATGAGCATGTCTTATTGACGGTTGATGAGTTCCTCCTTCTCAAAGATTTCTTCCGACAACAAGCTCATCTTTTTCAAGGTGCTCCTACTTAGATTCTTAAGCATGGATTCATTTTCACTACTACTATCAAAGATATCAAGTGAATAAGTAGAGGAGGATGGTTTAGATTTAACCTTTCTTCTTCCCTCCTTAGCCATGAGACATGTAGACTTGAAGTCTTCAAGGTTGGGGAAGAGCTTGCTCCTTCCAATGGCAAGTGTTGCCACTTTCTCTTCATCCTCGGAGGATGAGTCTTCATTTGAGTCCTATTCCTTTCCAAGGTGAGCATGTCCCGATGGCTTCTTCTTCTTGAAGAACTTCTACTCTTGGGACTTGCCATCTCTCTTCTTCTTACTCTCTTCATATGGACAATCCATAATGAAGTGTCCATATTCACCACAGTTGTAGCATGCTCTTTTCATCTTGGGCTTGGACCTTTCGTTGTTCTTGTTCTCATAGTGGTTGCTCCCCTTCCTCCTTTTCATCATCCTCTTGAATTTGTTGATGAAGAGCTCCTCTTCTTCATCGGTGTCGAGACTCTCATCATCACTTGCTTCGAAGTCTTGTGATGAGGATGTTGCTTTGAAAGCAACATCCTTCTTCTTGGAGGAGGCGAGCCTTTGGAGATCGCTGTAGAACATGTCTTCCTTCTCCATCATCTCATTGTTGATGATTCTTCCAAGCACTTCCTTCAGGGTCATTTGAGCATATCCCGGACTCTCACGGATCAAGGATCAAAGAGCAATGTTTCGAGGCATGAATGCCCGAATCATCCTCTTCACCACCTCATGATCCGTCCATCGGGTGCATCCATAAGATCGGATCTTGTTGACGAGGACTTTGAGACGGTTGTACATGTCTTGAGGGGATTCACCATCCATTATGGTGAACCTCCCAAGCTCTCCTTTGATCATCTCGATCTTGGCCTCCCTAATGACTCGGTTGCCTTCATGCGCCGTCTTGAGTGTCCCATATGTCTTTGGCCACCTCCAATCCATCGACTCGGTTAAACTCTTCTCGAGTCAAGGATGAGGTGATGACCCCAACTGCTTGAGCATTGCGATGAAGTAGGATGGCTTGCTTCGGGGTGACGTCTTCTTCATTCCTTAGAAGATGGACACTTGTTAGAACAATTTGCCACAAGCTAGGGTTTAAGGAGATTAGATGCATCTACATATTATGCTTCCACATGGAGTAATCATTTCCATCGAATTGAGGAGGTTTGCCAAGAGGAATAGACAAGTAATGATTGTTATAAGTTAATAGCTCATAATTGAAAGGATATTGGGAGTAGTCCGGTTGACCACTCCTTTCTTGATCCATCGTCTTCTTCTTCCACTCTTTACTTGAGTGACCTAGCTTCTCGTGAAGTCGTGCCTTGAGCTGGAGGACTTCTTCATCGTCACTTGAATGGTCTTGCAGCACATCCGTGTTCTTCTTCTTGTCATGTGAGATGTCGTCTTGCAACGTCGGCGGAAACCCGTGTTCCTCCACTATGGCCATCTTCTCTCCGAGTGGTTAGACTCTTGATGGAGAGACTTGCTCTGATACCAATTGAAATTGCCTAAGGGTTGAATAGGCTAAAATACCTGAAATGACTTAATTAAACGAGATTAGAACACAGGGGCCGGACTAGTCTTGCTCAGGGGCGGACTAGTCCGGTCAGCCTTCTTAAAAAGCCTTAAAAGGCCGGACTAGTCTGGCTCAGGGGCGGACTAGTCCGGTCAGAATGCTGGAAAAGCCTAAACTTGATTTTATGGGTTTTTCTTCAGATTTTAGTTCAACAAAGTGTAGATAAACTATCTAGTAATTTAATATGACAAATTTGACAGGATATAGAAGTGGATCTCAAGATTGTAACAATGAATACTATAATAGCGAAATGATCAAAACTAACCCTAATCAATTCTAATGATCAATAAAATGTAAATGCAAATGTGACACAAGGATTTTTGCCCAAGGTTCGATTCCACTCAGGAATCTACGTCCCCGTTGAGGAGTCCACAAAGGACCGGGCTTAACAACCCTTTCCTCACCAAGTCGCCACTAAGGCCAACTCGGTTCTTCACTATCTCAAGGGTGAACTTACAAGATTTTGGGGCTGCTCACAAACCAAGGCTCCCACTTGAACACGTTCACAAGACTTCACGGATCTCACAAGCCACAGGTCACAAAGACTCACACCAAGTGCACGAAATCACTCCAAGAGCTTAAACGCGAAGTTCTTCCTTCTCCTCTCCTCACACACCCAAAACCACTCAAGAATTGATTCTAGAGGGTGAGTAGGCAATGGAGAAGGCTTGGAGAGGCTCTAGGATGGTTGTGGTCGCGCTAGGGTTCCAGTTGTGTCTAAATAAAGTTGGGGCATCTCCTTTTATAGAAGTCCTGACAGCCAACCGTTACCACCTATCGAAATTCCGGACTAGTCCGCCTCACTCCGGACTAGTCCGATCTCACACGGACAAGTCTGGAGGACCCGGACTAGTCCGGCCACTAAGGTGGACAAGTCCGGTCCACCAAGACTTAGCCATGGGAGCTCTCATCTCACAACCATACGGACTAGTCCGCCTCAGAACGCACTAGCCCGAACTCACACAGGGACTGGTTGTCTGGGTGAAAACGGACTAGTATGGCTAGCCCAGACTAGTCCGGCCACTGAGGCAGACAAGTCCGTTCTACCAGGACTTAGTTCCGAAACACTCTCACCAAGAGAGAAACGGACTAGTCCGTCCCTAAACGGACAAGTCCGAACTTAGTCAGGAACTCTTAGTCCGCCCCAAAATGGACTAAGCCGTAGGACTTCCGGATTAGTCCGGCCTTTGGCCCGGACAAGTCCGGCCTACCCAAGTTTACCTCACTAGCACTCTCCTCTAAGAATTCGACATTTCTAACGCTTTGAGCTCTCTTCTATGATCTCAATGCACTTGACACACACACGCTCACTCTTACACGGCTAGCCTACTAAAGACTCAAATGAAACCCTAATTTCTACTCTTCGAGTCTTCGACGTCGTTCTTCATCCTTTTTCTTTTTGAGAGTTTAGGTGTCTGCCTTGGAAATATATTGTGCTTATGATCATCTCAGCTCATTAGTCTCTTAATTGTCATCATCAATCATCCAAAACCCACGGGGATACCTAGATGCACTTACAAAAAGGTTCACCTAGGACCATTCTACCTTCCCCACAAACCCAGCAGCATGCCATCATGTGCGCTCGTCGGAATTTCACTTCTTCCCGCCGACATGAAATATGGACCGTGGTGGAGCTACCCAAAATTTTTGCTACACGGTGAGTCACTCATTACACAACTTAGAAAACCACTTCTAGACGTCCGTGTGAGTCCCTAGGATCAAAAATGAAGGAGAACCGTCAAGCAAACACGGTGTTCTTCGTTTTCTAATTTTCTGATTTCCGCCGGATTTTGATCTAGCTCGATGGTGAGGTCATACTTCCGGCGAGTTTCAGCGAGATCAGGGTGTATTTTCGTGTTCCCCTCAACATCATGGGGCTGTACGAGCAATCGGCGAAGCATTTGGTGGAGTACCGAGCGAGTTCAAGCTAGCCGGACTTGCTGAAGCCGCGGTCATCGTCACGCGGCAGTTTCCGGCCATCGCCGTTAGTGTCAAGGCCGGTAGCATATTGGTCGTGTGAAAATATGTAGAGGCGGCGATATTTAGGATGTTTGGAGCACGGGAACCCCCTCCCGGCAAGGTCTCCGGCGAGATGGGCAGCGGGCGAACACGGGGCTGCGAGGTAGAAGAATAACTCACGGGCCCCACGCATCTCTGTTTCTAATAAACCAGATTCTCTGTGGCAGCGGATCACTTTGTGGCTACACGCATTTAACCCTGTGGCCCGTGTGTCCTTCGCTCCGGTGGCGCCACGTCAGCCGTAGGACCCGCTGTAAGACTTTAAACTTTTCCAGATTAATTTGAAGTCCAGATTTCAATCAATCTTTAGAACTTCATAACATTTTCTAGGAAACTCCAAATTGGGTTTTCTAGGAAACTTCATAAATTCTGGATAACTCTTTGAAGTTTTTGAGTAAAAGAATTATTGAGGGGGTTTGATTCATCCAAAAACTCCTAAATTTTGCCAGAATATTCTTTAGGATATTATTGAACTCCTGTTAAAATTTCAGCTCATTTGGAGTTGATTTGAGTAGGAAATTTAATAGTACCAACTCCTGTACTCAATTAGGTTCAGAAACAATTTTCAGAAATTATACACAACTTGTAAAATCAGTTCTGGGCAATTCTTAGCTCCAAAAATCTTAGGAAAATTCATGCATGGTCTATGAGCTCTACCTGAAATTGTAGTTCAATTGATCTTGCATGAAAATGCAAAATTTTACAGAATCAATTCCTTTTAGCATAACTCCTTAGTGAATTGTTTTGGATAATCTACTCAATGAAAAGTCCTGAATTTTGTCCAAAATACTTGCTTGTGACCAGGAACTCACATGCAAAGTTTCAGCTCGAGTTGAGCCTTAGATCTTCCTGTGCTTGTTCTCCATTCTTATGTATATGAGAAATCATAGGAATATTGTTAGAATCTAGTCAATCACAAGTTTAGAACTCCTCATGACCTCAGCTCCTGTTCCAAACTCATTTCTGTTATTTCCTTCAATTTAATCAAGTTTCGAGTAAAATTCTTATACTTGCTTGCATATGCATTGCCATGACGTTTAGTTGACGTGGATTAATAATCAAGAAGAGCTTGGAGCTAACTCAAGCGGATCAGTTGATCAAGCATCAAGGGATAGAAGATATCTAACTATATTATATCTGATTTTAGTCGTCTGCAAAACAAAGGCAAGCTCCGGTTTACATTTAAGTTGTTTTATAAAGTTTTTACTTTAGTCACTACTATGGAATAGAGCTTATTTGTGCATTAGATCAGGAATGATTTATACTCCAAATGCATGTCCAAATGATCCCTGGAGTCAAAGGTCTAGAATACATTTCTCTGCTGTAGAATATTGTCATGCTAAATAGGTTATGACATCCGGTAGAAGTCGAGTAGTTGGAATCTACTCACGAGCTATAGTTCAGGTTCACACGGGTATGATTTAATCAAGCAAATTAAAGTTTATGTTTCTAAACATGAGACTGGGCAGAGGTTGTAGGCAGCGACAAGACGGGGTATTGGTCGAGTAGCTCTACCTGTGTCGGTTAAGGACCGTTCTCATGTGCGGCCCCACTGAGCAAGTATTGAGATGTGTACCGGATGCTTACTGGTATATGGGACCAAGCAAACCGATGTACCAGGTTAACCGGGTTGTAGAGGCATACCACACCGTCTTGTTAGACCTATGAGCCCGAGACGGAGCGACCGGTTCTACAATCGGATGTCCTTCGAAAGGTTGCCATATACGACGTAGTGAAGGATGCCAGTCTTGGATCTTCAGAGGCGGGCGTATGTGTCGAATAAGCCGGGCAGTGTTTGATTCGAATCACCATCCCTCGCGGTTATGAGTACCACTTGTTCACTGTGTTGTGATGTAGTAATCAAAGTTCAGTGACAACAGTTGTGAGTTATATGCTGCTATGCTAAATTGAGTTGCATGATAACCATGTATGAAGTAGAGATAGAGAAAATTAAAGTTATTCTTCCACCTTGGGCAAGTAACATTGGAATGAAGATCTTCTTGTTTGATTGTGGAATTCCGATGTTGCTCAGCACAAGGTTATTCCTATGATGGCTAAAATCTGAAAATTATGTAGGCGAGTCCTTATGCAACTTTAAATTCCTATGTCTTAAGTTACCTTCATGTAGAATTGCATGAATTAAGAGAGACGGTTAAATCTTGTAGAGCCATCATGCTCACTCTTGCAGAGTTGTTTTGTAGGTAAATTCATCGTATATCGTGAAGGGTTAAGCATGACAGCGCCATTCTTGGCTGCATGGTCACAAGAAACCCTGCTCGCCGCTGATTCCACTTCATGCTGCTAGAAAGTGTTATCCTCAGGCAGGATAATTCCTTTGTTGCTTAGCTAGGTTCGTGAGAGTGATCACAGTTGTATTGCTGCTGCAACTTTGATTTTATATTCTGTTGCTGTGCATTAGAATGTACATTATTATTTGTAAAAACAGATCTGTTGATTAATACATATTTATGTATGTCTTGATTCATTTTTGTGTGTGTTGTTCGGTGTCGCCTAACACGGCACCACCCAATATGATCCTGGAGTGTGCGGAAAAGGGGTTCCCCACAACCATGCCTTGGAACAATGTTTCCATGTCCATGCACCCCTTGCACCACGTGCAAACACTTTCCAAAACGTCCACGATACCTTCATATGCATTGTTCTTGACCCAAACATGTTGCGCGAACCGTAATTCCTCCCGAACTTGGTTGTTGAACCTCATCTCCTCCCTAAGACTAGTTGAATGGCTCATCGTCATTAGCCAGGTATTGACCTCAAGCAACACCTGCACATGAATAAGCAAGCAAATTTTCCTAGCACAAGTCCTCGACCTGACTCACATTAGTTTCAAAAACCACAACACCTTATGTGAGCACCTCACATAAGTATGTTACGAACATAGCAAGATAATATCCACCATGATCAGCTAAAATGCATCAAAAACTTAGTAAATGAATACTAAGCTAATTTCCCATAAGCCAAAAAGCAAGTTTAAAACATTGCAAGTTAAAAACATAACAGCTGCACAATTTTTTCAGCACATAGAAAGTTCGGACAGTCCAAAGTGAAAAACACGTGCAGCTCATGTGTGCGACAAGTTCGGGCATTCCTAAACGAGTTCCCGTAAGTTCGGTTATTCTGAAGTGAGCTTCTCAGATATATTCAAAACTTTGAATGTAAACACTCACTTTTAACATAATTGCCAATGTATTCAGCACATAGGTCTCACACACCTAGGGCGGGTGCCACTGGTTTATCCTCTCTCAGGGCATAATCCAGAATTAAACCCCAACGGTACCTCAACACAGGTCTTCCAACGAGGGAAATTAGTGCCCGTAAGTTGTTTGATATTCTCGTATCGAAACAGCATCATAGTGGTTGTCGTTAGTGCATAATAAAATATAAAAATCAGAAAATTGCATGAAAATAAATTTATGTTGGCAAATAAAAAACATGCAATAAAAATAACATAAAATTGCTAAACATAATAAAATATATGACTCATATTTAAATCAACGTTGGTCAGAATTAATTTTAGGGTTATCATTCTCAAATTTAAGCATCAATTAGCGGCAAAATTCATTATTGAAGCTTAACCTGATAAAAGCGTCATAACATATTAAATCATCTAATTAAATTTTCCCGTTGGTTCAAAGTTAGTTTAAACTCATCAATATGTTATATCCTAGGGCATGAACATTTTCTATTTAAAATAGTGCATTAAAACATAATTACCACTATGTTATATATAAATACGAATATCATTAAACAGTGACTGGCCCAAAATTACCCATGGTCAGCCCATCATATTTCAGCCCAGCCCAGCATGAAAAACAAATAAAAATAATAAAATCAATAGCTGGGTCGTAAACTTTGGCCGAAGCACACGGACGGATTCGGCCCGTTAATTTTCCCACCCCTCTCTAGGCGCAGCCCACCGACCAATTTGCAACAGCCCTAACTTTTGTAAAGTTATATCTCAACTTATGAAGTGAAGTTAAGGAGAAGAAAAGGGGCATTATGTGTCGCATGAAATAAGGAACCCAAAAATGGACATGTGAGGGGGTTAAAATTTTTCTTTAGCCCATGCTGAAAACATGTTAACATGAGGAAAGAAGTTCGCTCCAAAAATTTCACTCATGTGCATGTCCTTTAGGAGTAGAGGATGGGGGAGAATTTAAAACACAATTTGAATCTTTTCAAAAAAAAGGATTCATGTTCAGATTTCACAAGTGCATACAAGTAATGCAGCCAATGCACTCCCCATGTATTAAAGAGCTGCTGGTCCAAATTTGGAGATTTTTGGAGCTCATCTACCATTTATTCAAAGGACGAATGGGGAGCACATTCAAATCCAAATTTGAATTTGAAAAATTAAACAAACTTGCTCGATTTCAAGAGCTGATTTCAGATTTGAGTTCCTTATAATTCTTTTGGCGTACCCTCCAATTTTGGTCGAATTTGGATAACAACGGTGTGGGAATCTCAAAGCATAGTGAGGGAAATCAACTAATTGGGGTGGACCCCATCTGTCAGCCACACCACACGGCAAACTCGACTCTGTTTTCCTCCCCGTTGCACGTGCGCGCGACAGCAGCCGGTCCGACCCCCGCCCGATGCCTCGCCGATGCCAGCTCCTGCTTACCTATCGTTACTCGGCCTAATCCTCCACGCAGCAAGTGCACTGAGGCCATTTCTCTTCTCCCACTCGCTCTCGCGCTCAGTTGCTTGCTCCCGCGAAGATCACCGGTGCCGCTTCTCTGTTTCCCACCGCACAAAGCCGCCCGAGCGTCGTGTGATCGAGCTCCAAGCACCGAAAACGAGCGCAACAACTTGTTCTAGCGTGTTACCACTTCACACCAAAGTTTTCTTGCTTCGGTTGGCGGCAAATTGAGGATTCTCACTGAGCTTCCGAGGTACCCTGGTGGAACCGAAACTGGCAAACCGTGGACAGCACGCCACGACTGTCGTCGCCTCCAACTCACTGCACAAGAAAGGTGTGTTAGCCTCCCTAGATCGTGTAGCCGAAATCCGTTTAGCAAATGATCCATCCTCTAGCAAGAATTTCCAAAAAGCCCGAACCCTAGTTCATCCACTTAAGCCTCGGTTTAAACCCAAATTCAGGTTACATGATAAACCAAGGATCGAACTAGCGTGCAAGTAGCTTCTACACCCCCTAGCGCACCTCCCCGAAGAAAAACTGAGGAAAATCATCGAGAATTGGCTAAGAGCGGGCTGTTTTTCGTGCCGCCATGGAAAGCGGCCTCGCGTCACCGTGGAGCTCGGTGTTGCCGGCCGTTTCACTGGTGTTGGCTGCCATTTCCAGCTTACTCACAAGCCACTGGTGCTTCAGAGCCCGAAAACCAAAATTTTAGTGGATAAATGAGCTCGGCCGAGGTTGCCGGAACCCTAATCGGGGCTGCCACCGGTGCGCGCATGTTTTCGGCGATCCTCAGCGGCCGGCGACCTTATAAATGAGCTAAGTGGGCTGGATTGGGGGGGCGAGTCTGGGCCCGGGAGGTGGCCGGGAAGGCTATTCCGGCGACCCTCGCCGGAGGGCACCACCGCTCGGCTCGGCTGGCGCGAGGAGGAAGAAAGCCCTGTGCGTGGGACACACGCGCAGTGGTTTAAACTTTTCCAGAATTTTCAGATTTCGGTTCAAAGTTTAAACAGCCACAACTTTGTGTAGAAGTGTCCAAAAATTCCCAAATAAATTTTGTTGGATTCCTCTCAGTGAGTACTATCCAGTGGTGCATTCTAATATTTATGAAAATCCCTAGATTTTGGCTCATTAATTCATTTAAAAAAGCTTAGGGAATTTATTATAGGAGTTCTGTTCTTTGGAAAATTCCCAATTTTTGGCATACATTCCCTCAAATATACTTGAACTTCAGTAAAAATTTTAGAGGCATTGGACTCCATTTGCTTGGCCAAATGTTGTTTCAATCTTCTATTTCTCTGAAAAAATGGGAAAAATAACAGAGACCTTTTCAGAGATTTTACCCAAACTTGTAAAATCCACCATGTAGGAAACTCTAAAAATGATGAAACCAATTCTTATGGACTCAGGACATTGTGTACTTCACAAAAAGTCCAATTTTCAGCATAGGAAAGCTCAAGAATTAGGAGGTAAAGGCAGAATAGTGAAAACCACGCAAGGAATTGTTGTGATCACATTGAGCCATTCCATGAGCTCAAATTTTGGACACTGCCTACATACCTTCCCTTGAAGCTGTGGTTAAATTTTCAGCTTCATTGGACCTCTGGAACATGAGCTACTATTCCTTAGGTGTAAGTGTTCATATGAAGACTTAGTCACATGATGATTAATTTTACCTCCCTTTCACTAGCATTCTTCCGCTCTAAGGTTGTAGATCCAACAACAAAAACCCTGCTGTTGTTTTTCCTTTTAAGTGTTAATTAACTTGTACAACAGTTTTTAAAGCATTTTCTAAGTAACGCTTGAATATATGTGCATTGCATCGAAATAGCACGTGACGTCGATGCTCGACGAGGAGATCAACTAAGAGTTGAGGATCTCCCTTTCGTGACAAGTTTGGCGGATTCTCCGGAGGAAGATTAACTTCATAGTCTAACAAAACCGATGAGCAAGGCAAGCCCCGGTTTGCATATAATTACCCTTTTTTTATTTTGCTTTACCTTCACCTCATGTTTATTAGACTTGATATTGTGCATTATGTTTAGGGTGCTTGAAACCCACTTGCATGACTATTATAACCTGGCTAGAAGGTTTAGGGTAGGATTTGCCTCTCATAGATGCTAGGCTAATGTTGTAGTCAGCCCGGTAGAAGTCGAGTAGTAAAAAGCTACTCGCGAGAAAGGTCAAGTAGTAGAGTCTACTCCGAGAGGAGAGTTGACAAGAGCACCTCATGAAAAGTGATGGGGACGTGGAGTTCCTGTTGGATGGAGCGCTCAAGGTTGTCTCGACCCGTGATGGGTGTGACAATGCTTGGTACCACATTGGGCCTGGGCCGGGTATGGTAAGGCCAATGTGGAGGTTGGGTATTAGCCCCGTCCGTGTTGGTTAAGGACCGCGCCGTATGCGGCTCTGCTGGACAAGTTTGAGCTGTACCGGATATATAGTGGGGTATGGGACTCATGAAACCTATGTAACTCGATGGACCGTGATATAGAAACTCATCCTTCGCGTGGGAATGGCTTTGAGAAGGCGGGAGGTGTAAATCCTTTAGCGGGCAATTTCGACGTGTCCGCGTAGAGGACCATCCTGCTCGACGCGAACGGTTTTTCTATGTCGGGGTGTCGTGTGAAAGGTTGATGCATACAACGTAAGAAAGAGCTCTTGTGTGAGTCTTTCGAGACGGGTGTATGTGTAATGTATTCCTGGTTGTTATTGATTCGATTCACCGTCGCTCGTAGATGAGGATTGAGCATACTTGCCCACTGCGCCGTGATGTAGTAAGAAGAGGAACTAAGTCTTTTAAGATGTTGTTCATGGATTAATCATTGTATCAAAACCTTGACTGAATTAGAGATAGTGCAAACTAAATTTCTATTCCACCTTAGGCTAGCAACATCGGAATAAGTGTTTCTTGTTTGATTGTGGACTTACGGTGTTGTGATGCGTGAGGGCCATTGAAACTTGCTGCCATAAGAATCTGATTATAAGGATCAAGTTTATCCAAGCTTCATTTTGCAAACTTCATATTCCTATCTTCTTAAAACTCTTGCATGTAGAGTTACATGTTTAGGATGGGACGGTTAATACTTGTTGAGCCTTAGTGCTCACGGTTGCTTCGTAGTTGTTTTTGCAGGTAGCAGGATGCCTACTATGAAGATGGTTGTTCGGTGAGACGTTGAACCTTATAGTTCGTTCAACTCATCGGAAACCTAGCCGCTGCCTTACGTTGGTGAAGCTAGTAGGAAGCGTTCACGGGCTGAACAGTTTCTCATCGGCATAGTTAGGGCCGAGAGTGAGTAAATGTCCAGTTTTATTTTCCGCTGCGTATGTACAACCTGTGTACATTATGTTGTAAAAGATCTTATGTTGAGAAATAAATCACTTCCTACGTTCATAATGTCTTTTCGTGCATGCTGTTGGGTATCGCATCGCACGACACCAACCACTGCGATTCCTAGAGTGTGGACCCCGAAAGGGGGACCCCGCAACACCATTTGCCACTGCTTGATCTAGACGTATCATCAAAATCCAACGACCGAAAATGCTTTGCGGGAATGAAACCCTAATTCATTACATTCTCATTCCAGAGCTGACACGTGCTCTGGACGCCGGTCTGAGTCTCCCCGCTGAGGTGAGGACCGGAGCTTCCACGTGTCTCTTGAGAGCCACCTCCCTGCTGAGCACAGCTTCAGAGGTGACACGTGCCCCGGGCTCCGGTCCGAGCCTCCCCGCTGAGGTGAGGTCCATAGCTGCCACGTGTCTCTTGGCTCAGAGCCACCTCCCTGCTGAGGACAACTTCGGAGCTGACACATGCCCTAGGCTCCGGTCCGAGCACTACAGGAAATAGGTCAACATACGACGGCCAATTTAACATACGACGGTCAGCCGTCATATATAACCTTATATACGACGGCCCGAAGAGGACGTCGTATATAAGTTTATATACGACGGTACAGCCGTCGTTTGTGACATGGCTGTCGTAAATAGAACTAATATATGACAGCCAGCCCTGGGCCGTCGTATGCTAGTCTCGCCGTCGTATATAGTCCCTATATACAGCCCGTCGGGTCCAACCCTAACTTGTTTCCTCACACGCTGCCGCCTCGCCTCAACCCCGCGCCGCCGCCCTCACCGCGTCGCCGCCTCGCGCCGCCGCCCCCACGCCGCCGCCCCCACGCTGGGCTCCCCGAGCCGCTGCAGCGGCCGTCTGTCGCCACCCGTCGCCCTCGCCGACCGTCACACTCGCCGCAAGTAATTTTTTCAGCTATTTCAGTTACTTGATAATTATGCTAATTAGTTGGTAATTATGCTCATGTAGTTAGAATAGTAGTTCATAATTTTGCTAATTAGTTGTCCGTTGCAAATTACTTGTTATTATATATGTTTAGGTTTAGTTTAATAATGTTTAGGATTTATTGTTGTTATGTTAATCATGCTTAATAATGATTAATCATGTTTATTATTGTGATGTTAATCATGCTTAATCATGTTACATAGTGCTTAGGTTTAGGTTAATAAAGCATGGTCGTATATTCTTATGTTAAGAAATTTGTTATGTTTAGAAGATGCATAGATTTGTTTATGTTAAAACCGGCACAACTCGATTAGGGCACGTCAATGCCTATTTAGTGTGTCGTGTTGTGAGCTGGTCGACTAACCCTAAAGCCGTTGTAAGTTAACGTCAGGCCCCGGCGGGGCATAACCAAGGTTCACAAGTCGCCTAATCGACCCTAGTCACCTAGGGACCGATAAGGTCGACTAGGATGATTAGTCGTTGATTAGGGCTACTAATCAACCCTAATCGATGCCTAGTCGTCCTCTGTGTTCTCATGTCAATACCAAGTCGATACAGAGGGCAAGGAGCGCACAAGGGGCTAGAGGCGACAAACACAGGACCAGAGGTGTCCATACGACGGCGATGGGCTGCGGCGGAATGCGAGCTACGGCGGCGGCTGGAGCCTGGAGTCGAGCGGCGGCGCAGTCGGGACTCGCGCGGCGGTGGCTGAGCAACCGGGATACGAACGGTGGCAGCTGAGCAATTGGGACTCGGACGGTTGCGGCTGAGTGGGTGCTTGGGCGGATTGGAGCCGAGTTGGGCTAGACCAGGCCATGGAAGTCCACTGGATCTAAACCTTCAGATGATATCTAACGATCCTGATTTCATATTGTGTTATATTAAAAAGCCTCCATCCTAACCCTAACCCATTCCTCCATCCTAACCCTAAGTCACCAGTGACGGCGGTAGACAAATGATGGCAGAGGCCAGGTGATGATGGATGTTGAGGAGGCGTCGGCGGCCGGGCGACGACGACTATAGGGGCACCGACGCCTGCAGAGGCGATGGCGGTTGCTGGGGTGTCAGCGTATGGTCGATGGTGGGAGTGGGGGTGCCAGCGGTCGAGCGACAGCGGCCGGTAGCATCATTCAGTAAGTCGTCCGATCGCCGGAGCATTCTAGTCGGACGACTAGGTTTCTAGTTGTCCTGATCGGGTTGACGGACCTAATCGTGCTCACATGGGTGATAAGGACGACTAATCATGATTAATAACGATTAGTCGGACGACTTATGAACACTGGGCATAACTTAGCACGGCTCACCCACTTCTCTGTCTCTCTCTCTCTCTCAATCTTTCCTTCTCTCTCTCGTTTTTTCCTCTCTCTCTCTTTTAAATGACTCAAAAATGAAAGATTGACGTAAACATTTACAATATGCGTCACCCGTTTCGAACCGGCCCGTCTCACATGTGTTACGCATGTGAGGCGTGTAGGTTCGGAATTGTCCCTTTTTAGACAGCCCGGGAGTGACCGAGAGGGCGTGCTTATGATGAGACGCGGGGTCTGGATTTGGATGTAGTTTTGACAGTGTAACCCTAATATTCTCTGTTGCACCATTTTCGGGCGTGCAGTTGGAGAACAGCGGGGTTATGCTGCCGAAATTTCGTCTGAATCTAGACCCCGTGTCTTGTAATAAGCACGTTCCTCACGGTCACTCTTGGGTGGGTTTAGTACCTATCCTTTCCAATTGATGTAGGGTCGTGACATAAATAAATTATAAAGTAACTATAATTTCTTTGACTTAAAACTGCAGAGTCAAACATGAGTGAAGACCGTAGTTGGATGTATACCGGTTAGAACAAGGCAACTGGTCACTCAGATGAGTGGTATGCCGGGATAGACGACTTTATTGATCGAGTGTTTTCGTTGTCTATGACCGATAAAGTTTGTTGTCCATGTGCAAAATGCCGGAATACTAAGTTTCTGGACAAAACGACATTGTCATTACACTTGTGCAGAAACGGTTACATGCCATATTATGAGGTGTGGAGTTTCCACGGTGAGCCTGCTCCTCGAGCCGTACATGTAGTGGAACATGATGATGATGATGATTGCCTAGGTGTTGATAGGATTGATGAGATGTTAGAAGATATACAAACGATGGGCAGAAACACCACAGGACGGTGAACGGTTGCATCGGGAACTTAGTGTGTCTGCACTACCCCGGTGCAATCGATGGACGTGCAGCTACGTCGTGGGACGACTACGCGCGCGTTCCTCACCAGCAGAACAACAACCTACAGGGAGTCGTGTGGGTAGATTTTTTGGTAAGTAACTTTCATAAATATTTGAAGTTTCAATTCTTTATGTCCCTTTAAATATTAATGTGCGCATGTCAAATTGTGTTGGCTTCCTACAGCTCAGGTACCGCCTTGAGGACCCGGCCGAGCAGATGGATCACGCCCGCTCCGTGTTCGAAGTGAACGCTAGGAAGCTTGTTATGCAAATGTTTTCGAACGCTCGGAGTCAAGTAGTTAACGACTACTTGAAGCTCCACGACCATGAGGTTGGTTCGTTTAGAGACGCCTCCAACACGTACTTGATGGAGGAGCAGTACGCAGAGGTAAGTTGCGTATTCTTTAAATTATTCATATTACTTTTGGTAAGTAACATCTAATGAACTATTCATGTGTGCAGGTTAGTGTCCCTTGGTTATAGGGACGAACTGAAGATTACCGAGCCCTTTGCAGGTATTGAGCTAGCGATGAGTTCTTCGCTAAGTCTAAGAAGGCTCGAGATGCCAGAGGGAGCTTGCGGAAGCACGGTATGTGCGTATAGGGTTTCGTGCGGATGGCTAAATGGATGGTAAGTTTCTTGGTAGTTTTTTTATATTCATAATGTAGTATTGTTCATACTAACATATGTTCACAGGAAAAGGAGACCGGTGTGCGACCGAGCGCTACTGCGGTCTATAGGAAAGGTCACGCTAACCCTTCTCAGCCGGAGCAGTGCAGTCAGTATGCAGTGGAGCGGCTGGTAAGTTTCATGACCTCTCAAATTAGTTGATACTATATATGTTGTTGAACTTACACAATTTTATTATTTTTCAGACTAGGTATGGGCGAGAGGCTGTGAGGAGACACGGCGAAGGATTCGATTGGGAAAACTACCCCAACATCGACCCTCAAGCCGCGTATGCAAGCGGAGGTGAAAAAGCACACGGAAGGTGAGTTCATTTACTTTCATTGTTTTCAATTCAAGATTATTATATTTTACCTTGAATTGATTTGTTTTTTTGTAGGCTTGCCATATTCTCTGGAGTCGTCGACTCCAGGGAGGCATGACCTGCGAGAGGTGGCTCCTCGCAGTCTTCGGCTACTGGCGCAGGCTCCTTGAGCCGCCGTGTCACCGAGAGAGGTCTCGAGGTGATGGCGCTTCGGGAGAGCTTGGCCTGGCAGGAGGAGACCTTGGCGAGGGAGCGAGAGAGCAAAGGGCCGCCATGGCGTACCATGCGTCCTATATGGCACAGATGCAAGCGGCAATAGAAGTAAGAAACATACAATTGTACTTTAATTACATTGTATTTCAATAAAATGTAAATTGTAATGTTTGAAATGACAGGTGCTAGCTCGACAGCAAGGGCAGCAAATCCAGATACTATTGTGGCAGCCACCACCGTCCGTGCTGCAGCCGACGCCACCACAGGAGCAGTTTCCTAGAGTACAGGTACAAAAAGGAAGTTAAATTAAGTTTAACTAAACAATTGAAAACGAAAACACCGTTGTAAACTTATACATATGTCACCGTATTTCGCAGGGATCAGGGACCAGGTTTGCCGCGTCAGGATGACTTCTTCGCTCCCGGAGGTAGTGGAGGGGCTAGTAATGAGTAGCTTTGTGAATCTGTTTTTGATTGTGGATGTGACAACTTAGTGATTGTGAATGTACTATTGCACTTTGTAATTGTGGATGTGGATGTGATGTTCTCAATGTGAATCTGTTTTGTGATTGCCTGTGTAGCTGGTCATCGAGCCAGGTTAGCCATTTTCTATTTTTTTTAAAAATGGAAAACCTTACTTACGACGGCCTGTATGAATTATATACGATGGTGTCTATACAGGGCCATCGTATGTAAGCCAAAATAATATACGACGACTAGGCCCAAACCGTCGTATATAAGAGCTTATATATGCCGGCGAGGGCCTAGAACCGTCGTATATAAGGGCCCAGCCCACTAGCCCTTTTATACGAAACGGGTCGTCGTAAATTAGAGACCGTCGTACATATAAACTTATATACGACAGTGCCGTCGTATATAAGATTATATACGACAAGGTATATACGACGGCCACAAACTGTCGTATATAATTTCCAACCGTCGTATATAGATTATATACGATAGCTTTGAACTTATATATGATGGTTTCGGCTGTCGTATGCTGACGGGAATCCTGTAGTGGAGCCTCCCCACTAAGGTGAGGTCCGGGGCTGCCACGTGTCTTCCGGCTCAGAGCCACCTCCCTGCTGAGGACAACTCTGGAGTTTACACGTGCTTTGGGCTCCGGTCCGAGCCTACCCGCTGAGGTGAGGTCCAGGGCTGCCACGTGTCTCCCGACTCAGAGCCTCCTCCCTGCCGAGGAGAGCTCCGGAGCTGACACGTACCCTGGGCTCAGGTCTGAGCCTCCCCGCTGAGGTGAGGTGCGGAGCTGCCACGTGTCCCCTAGCTCCAAACCCGTCGATAAGAGCTCCAAAGCCGCCACGTGCCCCGCGATCCATCGAGGGCCGTGGGTCAACGAAGTTAAGATGGAAGTGCGCTATCAGGCCGCGCATTCAAGGCTCGCGCCTTCCCTAGAAGCATGGCACACCGCGCACGCCTCCATCCTCTGCCTGTTCGCCATTACGGTGACAAGACGGGACGACAAGGCGTGACAACAGTACAGTGCCACCCAACGGCATGAAGCCGCCCAAGCAGGACGAGAAGAGCGGCGACAAGACAACGTCTTCATCATCACCTGACACACGGACAGGGGCGCTCAGCGCGCGAGGTGGCGGGACTTAACTCCCCCACCGACTGCTCTACTCAGAGTACAAAACCCTAGATCATGTATATGGTTCACCTAGCTTCAGGGCCACGTGTCGGGCCCCAAGCCACATTGTAAGCACCCTGACCTTGTACTATAAAAGGACCTAGGTGACCACCCGACAGAGGGTTCTCGGTTCCGCATTCGCAACCCTGCAACTCACAAGCACACACGCGTAAGCAATAGAACAGACACTCCCGTGGACATAGGGTATTACGCTCCGACGCTCTGAACCACGTAAATCTTGGTGTTCATCTGCTCTCTCGAGCCCGATCGCGTGAGGACGCCAAGCCCCCTCCAATCAAAGAACCTCACGGGTCGCTTTCATAGCAGGCCGGAAGGAGTGTCGCAGCTCACACACTCCGACACATATTTATGACGGTTTTTCCTTATTTACAACGGTTTCTAGCCATCGTAAATTTGTTGGATTCCTGTAGTGAATTGAAACATTAGAGTTAATGAAGAAATGTTGTGGAGCACTTGGAGGACAATGATGGAGGCCTAACCGCTCAAGGAGGGTGTTGGGGACATGTCAACGAGAGTCATGGGGAGGATTTCACACACGTGCTTGAAGAAGACGATGATACATAGGGCTGGGGCACAATCGGAGAGGATGGTGGCGTTCTTGAGGTGTAAGATCAAATGATTTTAAAATAGTTTTATAGATTCTTGATGATTAATGTGAATATAGTCAATAAAACTAGCAAGGTATACAAGGGAATTAATCTCATGAATGTAGTGTCATACTACTGGAGCGTGACACTGTAGCACCGAAGAGCACGTGAAAAGCTACCATAGGGGGATGGTAGATTTAAACTTTTTAGCGGAAGTAACAAAAAAACCCTCGGCAGCAAATTGATTTGTTAAAAAACCATGTATGTGACTGATCTAAATATGTTCAACCGTGACAAAAGTGATATATATTATATAGAATCAAGTCACGAAGACGCGACAACAAGAATCACGGAAATCCATCAAGAAAAACTCAAGTTATGATCAAAAGATCAAACGAGGGTCAATCTGTTCTACTCGAGTAAAAACCAAATCTGCAACACTACAAAGAAACTCGTGTAAATCAGAAACTACAAATCTAATGACCGTAAAATTTTGAGCACAAGTCCGTAACTTGACTCACGTTAGTTCCGAAAATCACACCACCTTACGTGAACACCTCACATAAGCATGTTGCAAACCATAGCAAAATGTTAACCACCGTAAATAGCCATAACACTTCAAAAACTTAGTAAAAGAATACTAAGCAAACTTTCCATAGATGTAAAGCAAGTACAAAACATTTGCATGGTAAAAACAGAACCATTGCGATTTAGCTCTGGACCTTGGCAAAGCTAACCGGACCTTGAGCCGGAGCTTATCAAAGCTAGCAGAACCTAGCACCGGAACTTACCAAAGCTAGTCGGACCTACCGCCAGAGCTAACCAAACACATGTCGGACCTAGCCATAGCAAGTCGGACCTTACGTCGGATCTTGTCGGAGCTCGGACCTAGAGTCGGATTTTAACAAAAAGAGTGTTTTGGCAGAATTCAAAACTTTTTATCATCATAGACAATGTATTCAGCACACATAGGTCTCACAGACTCTTTAAAGGTTGGAAGGAAGTTGATGAAGAGAAGATAAAATAGAGGAGACATTAAGAAAAGAGAAGTCGTAAATGGTAAGGTATATCTCGTGTTCTCCCATGTGCATTATACAATTACATGCTCTTGATCAACATATTTAGTCTTGCCTTATATCCTATATCATGGTGCTTTTGTTATATATGTGATGGTGACATGTGTGCCTATTTATGTATATCTTATCTTATCATAATATTGTCAATATCATGACATGTCATATTGTCATCTAAAACTGGATTGACATCAACCGTGCACACATACTCTAACTCAGCCAACACATAAGCTACTTTATTATAAGTTTGAAGCAGGACCAGGTCTATAGTTTTAGAGGCCCTTGGCGATCTCCATGTCGGATGCCTTGAGGTTATCACTCATAGATTATACGTGATAGAAAAAGAAACAAACACAGAAACATAAAAACATGTTCTTGGTTCTTAATAACTAATAAAAGTATTATAAATGATTTTTTAAAAATAGGACTAACATGATTACTGAAAAAAATAGATCTACTATGAATAGGATGATGATTTTTGCCTGATCCGTTTCCTAACTAACAAACAAACAATCCAACGAGGAAAAACAAGAACATTTATGTTAAAGCAACAAATTTAGTCAATAAAAGACAAGGAGTCCAACAAATAAAATGTTAAATAAAAAATTGTGAAACAAGGATGATGATGCCTTTGCCCAAACAAACGAGCATCACAGCGTAGGGAACCAAGCGAGGCTAGATATGACCGAAGCAGCATACATTGTTGATGTGAAAAGGGGAAATAAAAACATAACTTGGATCGTGCTTGAGCTAAGCAAGCTAGACCCTTTAGTGGGTTGAGACCACCAAAGCGGCAGGGCTTTAGTGACAAGGCCTAGACATGTTACTCTCTATTTTTTATGTGAATTTTTTAAACCAACAATTAACATGGAGCGATCATGGCCCCTCCACGGCCCTGCTTCGAGCTAATAAATGATAACAGAACTAGCAAACTCGTAACGAGGCAAATGCCTAAATCCCTTGATCAAGCCTCCAAACAAGCACTGATCCAACAAGGAGTCAAACGTCCATTTTCATTAGCCACTTCGACACCATGTAAGCACGACATAATTTCAGCTTGAAAGGAATCCAACAAGTGATCCAGCCGTCCTCGGCCAGCACACATGACGTCACCATTAGAATCACGTATAATGAAAAAAAAATACCCACCCACCAGATTTAGAAAGTTTGCAGAACTAGCCATCACTATTTATCTTCGGAAACCCTGGAGCCATCACTACAGATCGTTAAACTTGCATTTTGGAGGATGGATGCTAAAATCACTGCAAGGGACAAATGTCTTATTAGCATAGATTGAACTTGTTTAAAAATAACTTATTTGAAAAGGTTGGGAAAAGCAACTTAAGCTTATGGCACTGTTTAGCATAGATTGAGATTGTTAAAAATAGCTTATTTAAAAAGCTGGTGAAAAACAGATTAAGTTTGTATTCTGTTTTTAGTTCGTTTTAAGAAGAATCAGAATTAATAAGTTGCTGTAGAAACATGCTGTAAAAACTGTTTCATAAGCTGTGTCAAACGGGACATATATGCTGCTTTTAGTTTATTCTAAAAAGCAGGTGAACTAATAAAATACTGAACAAAACTGCTGTTTAGCACATCTCTTATTTATTTTTATGAAAAAACTATTACATAAGATGTGTGAAATAGAACCAAAATGAGGAAGAAAACGGTCATTGGTTCAAGACTTGGCTCAGCGCAGCGCACGGCCCAGGCCCAGCCTTTGGATCTTGTCCCTCGTCTGAGAGGTACAGGTGCAAACCCTAAACCCCATCGTCCAGAAGAGAAAAAAAACGCGCTGCCGCTGCATCTCCCCCGTCGGCTCATCCTGCCCTGCGCCTCCGCCGCCCTTCCTTAGTCTCTACTTCTTCATCAGTTGACCCTGAAAGTTTGAGATTAGTTGGTAGGAGGTTGAGGCTCCATTTGCTACCTGGAGGAGCCATGCGGCACCCCAAGTCCGGCAGGGGGAAGAGGCGGGGCCGCGGCCCTCGCATCCCCGCGGCGGTGCTCCAGAAGCAGCAGGCGGCGGCGCCGGACGTGGACCAGGTGACCGGCGCCAAGATCCCCAAGAGCTTCGTCTTCTCCCGCGGCAAGATCCCCTCCACGCTACGCCAGCTCCAGCAGGACCTCCGGAAGGTCATGCTCCCCAACACTGCCCTCAACCTCAAGGTATATCTTCCTACTCAGCACACCCTATCCTAACGAATGAGTGGTTGCGATGCTGACCGGCTGCAGTTTTGGTTTTGAAACAATCCGCAGGAGAAGAAGCGGAATAACCTCAAGGATTTTCTCAATGTTGCGGGTCCTCTGGGTGTGACGCATTTCATGATTCTGTCGAACCCCAAGAGCCTTCCGCATATGCGCATGGCCAAGACACCGCAGGGCCCCACCTACACGTTTCAGATAGAGGAGTATGCACTCGCGGCCGACATCGCTAACTCTCAGAAGCATCCGAGGTGCCCCCCAGGGATATTCAAGAATCCACCACTGGTATATGCCGTGCCTTCGGAAAATGGGACATTTTTTTATGAGAGTATGGCACTCTGATGCCTTGTTTTATGTTTGACTTCTTCATGGGTTTGGCTTGGCAGGTCGTGCTCAGTGGCTTTACCGGTCACGGTGAACCTTACACGAGTTTGGTTCAATACTTTCAGTATATGGTTCCTGCCATTGATCCAAATACCGTAAGTACTAGGCTCTAACATCATGGTTGATGTTGTCTTTCTGGGGTATTACAATAAAACTGCATTTTTGCATGGTAGGTTAAGCTGGTGACCTGTCAAAGGGTCGTGTTGCTAAAATATGATAAAGAGAAGAGCATCGTCGATTTCCGGCATTACTCCATCAGGCTCCAGCCTGTTGGGGTCAGTCGTAAGATTAGAAAGCTCATGCAGAACAATCAAGTGCCTGATCTAAGGGATCTTAAAGATGTTAGCGATTACGTGACAAAGTAAGTGCTATTTTATCATTCAACATCATCTGGCAATGTGATATTGCAAAAACCGTTTTGAATAAAAACCAGGAAAGCTAACAATGTGAACCAAATCTGCACATGGGCTGCCAATTTATATTGTTATACATTAGAAAATTCCCTTTAGGGGACACCACAGAAGGTGAGAATAATTGCATCCAAATTTGCAAACACGGTCCTGCAACAACCATTTTATTTTATTATCTACAAAAGCAAATAGATCTGTAAGAAAGTTCAGGATTTCCGTGCTTTCCTCGAGAACATATACAGGCTACTTAATTGATAAGCAGCCATAGTTCATGCTAGGAAGACTTTCATTATAAGAGTTCTAGAAGTTGAACATTGAAACTGAAAAAGCCTTAGGAATGGAAACCCTAGGCCCAGCCTGACAAGGCTAGAGAGAAAAAGCAGTAGCAAGAGATCAGTGAATGAAGTAGAGAATGATCACAATTTTAAGCATAGCAACTTAATGAGAACATGTAAGGTCTGAATTTACGACCACCAATAACTTAAATAACAGCCCATCTACAGATTGTGACATTCCTAGGAATATCCTTGTTGCACCCATTGCCTAAACTTTTAGAAAATGTTACATGCTTTGTTTTCAGCAAAAATGTTGGGAAAAAGAGTTGCAACATATCACCCATAAGATGTGAAAATTAACTTAACAACTCCATTCGTAGGAAATAAATTAGCATCTATTGTTAATATTTTGTTTTATACATGGTACGAAGTTAATATCTAGTTTCTATTTTCTATCTTATTTTGACTTACCCTTTTGTTCCCCTCTTGTTGGTTTCTAGCCAACCACAACTTTCTTGGAACTGAAAGGATTTACTGTTACCTGTTGAGAGTTGAGACGTGGTATGATGTTGAGAGCAGGACCCCATTTTCATGGTATACAATGGGCTTGGAAGCAATCACACAGTAATTTAACCCTGTAAAAAACCTTAAGCATATTAATGGCTACAGAAACTCCACCTATGTTGTAATGAGTTAATGACATAGCCGGTCTCAAGCCCCCCGGATAAAGGAGGAGGGGCTGTGATAGGCTTGGCGAGCCAACAACTATATTTAGCCATTCTCCTGGAGATAAAACCCAATAGTAACTTTGGCCTACCCCAACGTGCTTGGTACAAGCTTTTGTTGTTGTTTTTGTTGTTGTTGTATATTAATGGCCACAGACCAGAAAACAAAGAGATAAAGGCTACCAGCATCAGACTTAGGTAATGGATTTAGTTTTGTATATTAGTGGAAAGGGCAGCCCGGTGCATGTAGCTCCCGCTTGCGCAGGGTTCGGGGAAGGGTCCAACCCACTTGGGTCTTTTGTACGCAGCCTTTCCCTGCATTTCTGCAAGAGGCGAGTCCTGCTTTCATGCAGAAAACAAAAGATCCTATAACCGGATACTTGCAATGCCTATAATACATACTCACAGATAGGCATCAAAAGTTGTGAACTTGTGATAACACCATAAGCTTGTATCTTATTTTCACCTGAAATGCCACTGCTTGTGAGAGCTTTATAAATCCATTTTCTTGCCCCTCTCGACTTTTCATTTTGCTGGTATGTGCATATTATTTTGCTCGGTAGTTTGTTGCTTGCCTGATACTCCCTCTGTTCCCTTTTAATTGACGTTGGGAGAACTAACTAGTTCTCCCAACGTCAATTAAAAGGGAACAGAGGGAGTATTGTGTTTTTATAATGAATATACTAGTACCTGTTGTTGCTTGAATTCATTTCTGTGTGTATGTGCTCTTCTTCATTTGCTAGAGCTGGATATAACTAGTTCTCCCAACGTCAATTAAAAGGGAACAGAGGGAGTGTTGTGTTTTTATAATGCATATACTAGTACCTGTTGTTGCTTGAATTCATTTCTGTGTAATTAAAAGGGAACAGAGGGAGTATTGTGTTTTTATAATGAATATACTAGTACCTGTTGTTGCTTGAATTCATTTCTGTGTGTATGTGCTCTTCTTCATTTGCTAGAGCTGGATATAACTAGTTCTCCCAACGTCAATTAAAAGGGAACAGAGGGAGTGTTGTGTTTTTATAATGAATATACTAGTACCTTTTGTTGCTTGAATTCATTTCTGTGTATATGCGCTCTTCTTCATTTGCTAGAGCTGGATATGGATCTGAAAGTGAAGTGGATGATGAAGCAGCAACTGTAAGCTTGGTTAGTGACGTTGACAAATTAAATCGTGCATCTAGAAAAAGTGCTGTCCGACTCCAGGAGATTGGACCAAGGATGACTATGCGCTTAGTTAAAGTTGAAGCTGGTCTATGTTCTGGAGATATCTTATACCCTCGACCTGGTAAGTTGTGTTTGCTGCTGTGCTCTCACCCCTTAAGTCTATTCCAAATGGTTCTTCGCTGATATTTTTTTATCCATAATGAAGTGGTAAAGGGGAAACAAACTGAGGAAGAGACAGAAGGACAAGAAGCTGAGGACGATGAGTCTGCTGATGGGTCCGAGGGTGAGCCAGAGGGTGAATCGGAGAACGAGACAGAGGATGAGTAGTAATGTAGATATGCTCATCGTATCAAAGTACTGATCACCTGACAACTGAGGATAGTCAGCAATGTCATTCCCTGCTGTCTTGCAGCCAGTAAAACAGAGCTCAGTTCATCCTAGAAGAAAGCAGGGATAAAGCAGACACAGATAAATCTGGTTCATGCTAAAAACATGAGGTGGTGGTGCTGGAACATCATACATTCGTGTCAATTTTGTAATTTGGTGTGCACGCTGTAGAAGTGATTTCCTGATATTGTCAACCTGTCATCAGATTGAATCCCAACTGACGGAGGTGGTGACGCTCGAATTCATTACAGGCAATCGCATCATTTTTTTACAGACCTAACCTTGCACAGGGACCGTGAGATGCTGTCGGTGCAGGCGCATCTCCTCCCCAGGAATGCCTACTTGCCGACCACCGTAGGTAGTACAGGACAAAAAAGCAAATGGAAATCTTGCAAGCCGACCGTAACCAATTTATGGACGCGAAAAACTCCATTACGCGTTGTGACGCCTCTGTATCAGGGTGGGCAAAAAAAACACTGAAATAAAAAACCGAAACCGAAAAAACCAAAAACCACTCAACCCAAAGTGTATTTTGGTTAGTAAAACAAAAAAACTATTTTTTTCGGTTTTGGTTTTTAATCCCGGTTAACCGGATTAACCGATATGGCCCAGTACTTCAATAGAGCTCATCTCAATTCATAGCAGCTAAACCCATATATGCAAAGGAACCTATTAACCCTAACCTCAGCCCTCACCCCTCCCAGCCGCCCCTGAGCGGCCGAGCGACCCCCGCACCGGCACGCCCAACCCCGAGTCCCGATCGCCGCCCCACCGTCCGTCGAAGCGGCCGCCGCCCTGAGTCGTCGAGCACTGCCGCCCTGTCACCCCGCGGCCCGCCGCTCCACCGTCGTAGGCCGCCGCCCCCACCAATACTCCTCGACCCGACAAGAGCTTGGCCGCCGCACCCCGCTGCAGTCCTCGTCGCCGGTGTCGCGCCCCCACCAGCGGCACCCGACCCCCACCTTGGCGAGCCCGGGTATCGCGCCCCCCATTGACGGCACCCCGACCGGACCTCGATCCCGGGCGCCACACCCCTTGTCGGCGAGCTCCACGCCCTGCCGCGGCCCCTGCCGGCGCGCCACGACCCCGGCGCATCCCACACCCCTGCACTCGGCTACCTCTGCTCGTAGAAGTACGGGTTTTTTAACAGAAAACCCAATCGAAGTTTTCGGTTAACCGGGTCACCGGTTTTTCCTTTCTCAGACAAGACTTTGGCTTTTATTTTCCAATAACCAAACTTTAAAAAAACCAGAAAACCGAACTGAACAGTTTCGATTAACCGGATGCCCCAGCTGACCTGATTAACCTATTTGTAAATCGCATACTACAACACCGTTGAATTCTTAGTTGGCATCCGTCCAAAGGTTTCGTTGTCAAAGTTTTAACAAATTTATAGCTTCGCAGGTCACATTCTCGTGCTGAAGTTTACTACAGTGCCCATTTAATAAGAGCTTCAAAACAATCATCTTGCTCCAAGCATCAATGCATAATATAGCAACAAACACTAGCCAACCACCACAAAATTAACTATCTTGATCCTCGAAACAGAAGAAAAGAAGTACATCCAAGTTCTTGAATGTCAAAAACGTTAACAGGGCACTTATGTAGCTTCACTACGTCACCACCTTTAATCCTATCGAGGAGAACAACATAGATGATGTAGGACACATGAAAGTTATTTACAATTTTTGTATTTAACAAAATCTTTCATTTTGCTCCGAAAATCTCAAAATGTCAGGACAAAACATTTTACCAATTGGACATAAGTTGAAACTTAGACAAAAGTTGACCCAAGTTTGTACATGACTAATTATTACACTTCTCATAAAGTACTTATCATATCTAGGAAAGTCTTACCTTGATTTTACTGCTAGAAGTGAGTTCTGATTTTTATTTCAAACTTCTTTTCCAGGGATGCCCAATAATGTGGTCTATGAAGACAACCGTTGAGAATCATGGACCGTGAGGGCCACAGATCATCAGTTGAACACCAAATTTAGCAAATGGAGTTTTAACTGAAGGAAGTAGCTTTTATGGGACATGTAATTTCAGTCGAGGTTGATTTGGACAAGTTTCTTAGCAAGGAGTCTGTCGGTACCCTACGAACCGGGTACCCACGCATGGAGGGTTGAAGATAGCCTAGAGAGGCGGGCGCTAGCAAGGCCACATGTCCTTGGCCTCGAGGTCGACTCTGGGGCTGCCACGTGTGACTAGGCTCTGGAGCCAACACGTGTTCCTGGTCCCGGACCGAGTCTCCCCGCAGAGGTGAGGTCCAAAGCTGCCACGTGTATGTGGGCTCTGAATGTCCTCCCTGCTAAGGAGGGCTCCAAAGCCGACACGTGCCCTTGGCCCAGACCTAGCCTCCGCGCTGAGGTGAGGTCCGGAGCTGCCACGTGTACCCAGGCTCCAAACCCCCTCCCCACTGAGGAGGGCCCCGGAGCTAACACGTGCCCTTGGCCCCGGACCTATCCTCCCCGCTGAGGTGAGGTCCGAAGCTGCCACGTGTACCCCGGCTCTGAACCTCCTCCCTGCCAAGGAGGGCCCCGGAGCTAACACGTGCCATTGGCCCCGGACCTAGCCTCGCTGCTGAGGTGAGGTCCAAAGTTGCCATGTGTACCCGGGCTCCTAACCTCCTCCCTGCCGAGGAGGGCTCCGGAGCTAACACGTGCCCTTGGCCCCGGACGTAATCTCCCCGCTGAGGTGAGGTCCGGAGCTGCCACGTGTACCCGGGCTCCGAACCTGCTCCCTGTCGAGAAGGGCTCCGGAGCTAACACGTGCCCTTGGCCCTGGACCTAGCCTCCCCGCTGAGGTGAGGTCCAGAGCTGCCACGTGTACCCGGGCTCCGATCCTCCTCCTTGCTGAGGAGGGCTCCGGACTCGACACGTGCCCTTGGCCTCGGACCTAGCCTCCCCGCTAAGGTGAGGTCCGGAGCTGCCACGTGTACCCGGGCTCCGATCCTCCTCCCTGCTGAGGAGGGCTCCAGAGTCGACACGTGCCCTTGGCCCCGGACCTAGCCTCCCCGCTGAGGTGAGGTCCGGAGCTGCCACGTGTATGTGGGCTCTGAACCTCCTCCCTGCAGAGGATGGCTCCAGAGCTGCCACGTGTCCCACGATCCGTCGTGGGCCGTGGATTGAAGATGTCAAGGAGGGAGTGCGCTGTCAGGTCATGCATTCAAGGCTCGTGCCTTCCCCAGAAGCATCGCGCACGGCGCACGTCTCCGTCCTCCGCCCGTTCGACATTACGGTGACAAGACAGGACATCGAGGCGTGACAGCGGCACAGTGCCGCCCTGCAGAGCGAGGCGATGCAGCGACAAGACGGTGTCATCGTCATCGCCTGCCATGTGGTCAGAAGCGCTCAGCGCGCCAGGCGGCGGAACTTAATCCCTCCACCAATCACTCTACTCAGAGTTGTAAAAACCCTAGACTATGTGTAGGGTTTAGATAGCCTCGGGCCCACCTGTCAGGCCCTAGGCCTCATTGTAACCACCCCGGTCTTAGACTATAAAAGGACCAGGGTGTCCACTCGACAAAGGGTTCGCAACCCTGCCAACTCACACACTCATACGTGCAAGCAATACAACAATCACAGCCGTAGATGTAGGATATTACGCTCCGGTGGCCTGAACCACGTAAATCTCGGTGTTCACCTGCTCTCTCGAGTTGGATCACTCTAGGAACGTCAATTAACACACTCAATTTTACTACCATGCATTGCATACATTTTTCATATAGAGAAGCATTTAGAATAAAGAAGAAAATAAAGAGAGCAATATAGAAGCAAATAAAATAATAAAAGGAAATAAAAATGGAAATAATGAAAATAAATAGAAAAGGAAAATAAATAAAAATAAAAATAAAAAATAAATAAAATAGCCAAATTTGGCCACCCCCAATTTTCCCCAAAATTCACCAATTTTCCGCCAAATTCCCCAAAATTCACTAATTTTCCTAATTTTCTCGATTTTCCCAAATTCCCCTAGGGAAAATTTCCCCACATTTGGGGGGATTTCCCCCCAATTTTGGCTGCACCACTTAGGGGGGGGGGGTGGAAACCCTAATGGGCCCGACCCCCTTGGCTGCAGCCCATTAGGGGGGGAAACCCTAGCCGCCCCCCTTTTGCTTTTTTGTGGGCTTTTATTTTCTTAATTAATTTCAGCCATTGGTGGAAAATAAATAATAAAATCCCAGCCCCTAGCTCCCACCTCTTTTAAAATTAAATCTCAGCCCTTGGATAATTGGCTTACTAAAATCCTAGCCTCACTAGCTCTTTTGCCCCCTTATAAATAAAACTCCCCGCCAAGCCGCCACCCCCAGCCCTCTTTTTGGCCGCCCCCTCTCCCCCTGCTTCCAAGGCTTGGTCTCCGCCCTCTAGGAGTTTGGCCGCCGTCGGAGCTCCGTCACGCCTCGCTGTCGCAGGAAAAGAAGCCCCCCACGTTCTGCCCTAGCCGCAGCCTCATAATTCTCCATAGAAAATCTTCTGCTGCTGCCATTGCAATGGAGGAGGTTCTGTCGCAAGGAAGAGAAGAGGAAGAAGTGAGGTAGGTCTTCGTTACCCCTCTTACCACGTCGCCGCTGTTTTTACGCACCCGTTTTCTTCACCCCCTGCGAGCAGAAAATTTTACGTGTGGACAGACCATATTTTGGTCGATTTTTGATGGTGAAATTGATCTACAAAGTGTGTCAAGATCATAACCACGTCCACACTTGATCCCAGCAGCCTTGTTCATCATAAAACCCCGTGGAAGCCTACTAAAACATGCATGAACACGTACAAACTGTTTTTTATAAACTGCACCATCAGAATTGCATTCATCCATCTCATTACATCTTGAGTAAAGTTGGTGCATGATAGTTGATTGCTGTAAATTTTGTATGTGCGTGGTCGTTAGTAGAAGGACACGCTCAAGAGGCCGTCTACGAGGAACAACAGCACCAAGACTTCGAGACGCTTGAGCAACACGAACTGCGAGAGCAAGGCAAGTGCTCCTTGACCATATTGAACCTATGTTTTGAAACTTTTTTGTTTATAAAAATTGCATGCTCGTGTCAACTTGATGGGAAAACCTTTTGTAGGAGTTTACCAGCTTTGTTAGCCATCCTTGTCGTCGGGAAAATTGTTGAGTCGGGTATGGTCGTTTTCCTTTTTGCTTCGCTTATATTACAGGATATGGGAAAACTAAAATAAAACATGGTTAGCTACTGCACTCATAAGATTAAAGATGATGAGAACTTGATGATGTTAATGAGCATGGAATCGGGGAGATCTAGGCAAGCTTGGTTCGTAGATTTTGCTGAATGAGATGGTGGTTTGCTTACCGTAGATCTAAGTATTGGTTCATGCGAGAATATGTCAGGAAAACAGTGCCACCACAAGGCCAAATATGGGTGTGGCTTAACTGACTAATTAGGTGTGTTGCTAGCTTGTTATGGACCATTGGATGGCATGGGGAATGGGAGTCGAGGAGGACTGCCCTGGGAACTGCATGGCATAAGAGGGGGCCCGTGGGTGGGAGAGTGGAGATTCGAGCCTGCCGGCAAAACCTCAGTGGGTCCATACATTCTAGTAGCCCCTTTGTAAAGGCTATTTTGTGATCTCTTGGCCATACACAGACGGTTGTGTAGTGGCATAATTGAGGTTTCTCTAGTCATCGACGGGTGACGAAATCACGAACTTGTAGGTAAAGTGGTGCCACCTCTGCATAGTGTAAAACTATCATGATAGCCGTGATTCCGGTTACAAGCACCTGACCAACTTCCATGGTTAGAGGCAAAACTTGGGATGGTTATTTGGGTATGTTCATTGGGATTGGTTTTGGAACTGTTTTGTGTCATGACAATGAGGTTGGTTTCGGTTCTATGAAAATGAGATGGTTATGAATATTTATGAGTATGAGATGAACTTGAGAATGAGTAATTGCTGGTTGAGTCTTGATAAATGGTAAATTACGATGAAGGAATGTTGATGAATTACTTGGTTATGATGTGATTTAACTCACCTAGAGATAGTTATTGTTTTTACCATGTTTGTGAAATAAAATTTGCTTATTGCAATGAACCTCTTTATTCCCTGCGTTGTTGTAAGCTACGTGTCATACTTTTCCCACACTTGTTGAGTACGACATGTACTCACCCTTGCATTCCCACATATACATCAGCTACAGGAGAAGAATACTTCAAGGAACATGTGGAGTACTAGGCATGCACACTACCGTCAATATGCCTGTGGAGTCGAAGTTGGAGCCTGCTGTCTAGCTTAGCCATTTTCCGCTGCCGTTTAGAGTCTTCCGCTGCAAGAATAAGTTAGGTATTCATGAATGAGATAATGAGTCAATGTAATAAAGTACTTAAACATTATTTGTACGTGGTTATATTCTGAATTTCAGTTTGTGAAGTACGTGTGTCTGTGTGATGAACATCCTGGGCACACATATGCATTCACTTGGTTCATTTTCGGGACCTGGTATCACAAATTGGCATCAGAGCCACGTCCACCGTGGGATGCAAGCCTAGGTAGGATGGAAACTCTAGAACACATAGGAACACCCCTCTAAATTTCTATTTTTGAAATTTTCTTGCTGCTGCACTTTACTTGTCAATTCAGCCACTGCAAAGTGCTATTTTCAGCTCCTCTATTTCTCTTCTTTTGGATAGCAACACTTTTGTTTTCTTGCTTCATAGCTTCTGATGTTTTGGAGTCATTTTCTTCTTCTCTAAAGTTTCTCATGTCTTATTTATAGATGCCGGTGACTAGGAGCACAGCACGGATAAGGACTCGTCCACCACCACGTGGGAGTGCACTTAACCCCATTGAGCTGTCCGATGGACCATATTGGGAGGAGGTGAA
Organism: Neostapfia colusana; assembly: GCA_030760725.1. Lineage (NCBI taxonomy): Eukaryota > Viridiplantae > Streptophyta > Magnoliopsida > Poales > Poaceae > Neostapfia > Neostapfia colusana. The sequence goes on along the minus strand of JASWHV010000008.1, from coordinate 80,928,108 downwards.
GATGGAACCCCATGAGGAAGATGAAGTCAGTAGCTTTATGCATGAGGAAGAAGATCCGGAAGAGGTGGAACCAATCGAAAAGACATGAAAGATGATCCACAAGAACCATAGCGTTGGTATGCACCTCAGGAGGAATTTCATGCGGGCTTACACCCAGCGGAGCCTCATGAAGCTATGTCGGAAGGAGATGGATCCGAAGAGGATCCACCCATTGCTGAGGCCGCGAATGAAGGTGATGAATGGGCCAACCGTTCAGTTCAAGAGTTCCGGTCCGACGGGATGGATGGAGGACACATATCCAAAGAACTTATATAGTTCCTGGATTGCTGCAGCCTATACCCGGAGTATCTCCTCAAGAAAGTCCCTTGTCTCGGACATAAAGAGTGGAAGGCCGATGTAACCATCCTATCTAACGGTAGGGTTGTCACACGACACTTCACACTCACATGGAGAGCTACAAGAGCAGAAGCTATTGATGAATCTGCATGGGATGCACTCACCGGACTGTGCTACGCTTTCCCTGAGCAGCTTGAGAACACTACCTTTGAGCTGCACCCGTATTGGAAGAGCAAAGCAGATCACTGAACCCCGTGGAGGAGCTCTTTCCAACCCACAAGCTGCTGACAAGTCTCAGAGGTTATTCGTGGAGTTAGGAAACTTCTATGCAAGCGCACAAGAAGAGACCCGTTACCTCCGCAAGAAGCTGTACTTGCTGGAAAAATAAGAGGAGACTCGTGCCAACGCGGGAACAAATGGAGCCCCAGCGTCATCTATCCCTACATGGACTGCCGACTCACTATGGCGTGCGCCCATGTATGGACCACCCCCGTCACATAGCGAGAACATCACCGGTTCTCACGATTAAGTTTAGGTTTCCCATTGAATAGAGTTGTAATAGGAACGTTTAAATCGCAGTAGATTGAATAAGATTGGTGTGATGAAATTTCTATGATGGTTGCTTGAGTTGTGTGTTTGGTGTGACTTGTGGGATGCTTCGGCGAATGTCCACATCCACACATAGTGGAGTAGATGTGAGATGCTTCGGCACTTGTTCACATCCTCATATAGGCTGAAATTAATAAAAGAAGTTCCTTAGTTCATACAACTTGATGCATATAGTTGGGGGATCAATCTAAATTTCTATTTCCTACTCTACTCTCTCACAGATGGCGAGGGAAAATTCCAACCGCCAACGAAGGAACGTTCGTGGTAACAACGAACCACATAAGGATGGCAATGTGGAAGTTCCTGAAAATGCCAACCCCGGGGCTGATGCAAGCAACCTTGAATGGTTGATGGCTATGCAAAACCATCTCATGCAAACTATGATACAAACATTGGGTCAGATGCAGGCCAACAACAACAACAACCCTAACCTGTTCCTGCACCCCCACCGCCGCCACCGCCACCACCGCCATCTCACAACAGATTGGGAGAGTTCATGAGGACTAGGTCACCTACTTTTGCACAAGCCAATGATCCTATGGAGGCTGATGATTGGCTGAAGTCTATGGAAAAGAAGCTTGTTATTGTTTAATGTAGTGATCGGGAGAAGGTTCTCTTCGCATCACACCAGCTGATGGGAGCAGCCACTGATTGGTGGGACACTCTTTGCAATGCTCATGTCAATCAGGAGACAATCAATTGGGCTGATCTCAAGGAGAGTTTCCGCTCTCACTATGTCCCTAAAGGAGTCATGATTCTTAAAAGGCAGGAGTTTGAGGGTCTCCGGCAAGGAAGGAAGAGCGTGAATGAGTACCTCAACAAGTTCACGCATCTGTCAAGGTATGCTCCAGAAGATGTCAACTCGGATCACAGAAAGCAATACTTGTTCACGAGAGGACTGAATAATGAAATTCAAGTCCAGCTGCTAAACAATGATTATGCAAACTTTCAAAAGCTCGTTGACAAAGCTATAGTGGTGGAGATCAATATCCGCGAGATTGAACAAGAGGGCAAGAGAAAGATGCCGTGTCAAGGACAGCCACAAGGAAGTAATGTACGCCCTCGCTTCATGCCACCAGCTGCACCACACTATGACTCGTCCACTTCTACTTTCCGCCCTGCAAATCCACCTCGCTCTAATCAGCTACCGCAGCAACGTCCAGTTATGCAAGCACCTCGTATACCTATGCCTCCTGCGCCTCGTCCCAACATGGGCGCCTATGCTCAAAACCAGCCTTCCCCAACATTCCTGTTGTTATGGGCAATAAGGCATGTGTTTCATGTGGAGATGCAGGACGCTTTGCAAATTAGTGCCCGAAGAAAGGCCTTGGACAGCTGAGCAGTGCACCTAAGCAGAACCCACGGCCGAATAGAGGAGTAATGCAAGGTAACTGTGGACAGCAGAACTATGCTCGTAGCAATGTGAATCACGTCTCCACTGAGGAAGCACAACAAGCTGAGGACGTCATGATTGGTATATTTCTCGCCAACTCCAACCCAGCCACTGTTTTACTTGATTCCGGAGCATCACATTCATTCATCTCATCCAAGTATGTTGCCAAGTATAACCTGCCCATATCTCACATGAAACAAACTATGTTGGATAATTCTCCCGGTGGAGAGATGAGGACTAATATAGTATGTACGAAAGTAAGACTTAAAATAAGAGGGGTAGACTTTCTTGCCAACCTCATCATCTTGGATTCCCAAGGAATTGATATAATACTTGGAATGGACTGTTTAAGCAAATATAATGGAGTAATTCAATGCGCTCAAAGGATCGTGCAGTTGACGAGTGAGCACGGTACTCGTATTGAGTTTGAGGCAGCCCAACCTGCAACCGGGAAGGCAGTGCTGAACCACATCAAATAAGCGACATTGGAAAGCATTCCGGTAGTTCGAGAATATTCAGATGTGTTCCCGGAAGAACTTCCAGGTATGCCACCTGACCTGGACATTGAATTTTCCATTGATTTAGTACCTGGAACTGCAACTATAGTGAAGAGGCCATATAGGATGCCTGCTAATGAATTAATGGAGCTCAAGAAACAAATTCAGGAGCAGCTAGATAAGGGTTTTATACGCCCAAACTCATCACCGTGGGGAGCCCCCATGTTCTTCGTAGACAAGAAAGATGGGACCCAAATGATGTGCGTGGACTATAGGTCTCTCAACGAGGTGACGATCAAGAAAGTACCCGCTGCCCTGCATATCATACTTATTCGATCAAATTAAAGGTGCCCAAATTTTCTCCAAAATTGATCTTCGGCCGGGATACTTCCAGATGAAGATTAAGCCCTCCGACATACGCAAGACTGCATTTCAAATACGGTATGGTTCGTAGGAATATACCGTAATGTCATTTGGATTGACGAATGCACCTGCATACTTTATGTACCTCATGAATAAGGTCTTCATGGAGTACTTGGACAAGTTTGTCGTGTTTTTCATTGACGATATCATGGTGTACTCAAAAAGCGGGGAAGAACATGAAGAACACTTGAGATTGACATTGACATTGCAGAAACTAGGAGAGCATCAATTATATGCTAAGTTCAGCAAGTGTCAGTTTTGCCTAAAGGAGATATCATTCTTAGGCCACATCATCTCCGAGGGAGGAGTATCGGTTGATCCCGGAAAAGTGAGGGATGTTTTGAAGTGGAACCAACCGTAGAATGTGAGGGATATTCGGAGTTTCCTTGGGATGGCTAGAAACTACCGCCGGTTCATCAAGGATTTCTCCAAAATAGCGAAGCCTATAACTGAACTGCTGATGAAAGGGAAAGCTTTTCATTGGACACAAGCGTGTCAAGACAGCTTTGAGGAGCTAAAGAAGAGATTAACAACAGCGCCGGTTTTGCTGTTGCCGGACATGAGCAAGAGTTTCAATATAAATTGTGACGCAGCAAGAAAAGGGCTTGGATGTGTGCTTATGCAAGAAGGCCAAGTGGTAGCCTATGCATCGAGACAACTAAAGAAACATGAGCTGAACTACCCTACACATGATCTGGAACTTGCAGCCATGGTACATGGCTTGAAGATTTGGAGGCATTATATCCTCGGTCACCGATATGAGATCTACAGGGATCACAAAAGTCTCAAGTATATATTCACGCAAACGGATCTGAATTTTGTGAGCACCCGGACCCGATCACGGGGCCGTGCCACTCGCCCGGGAATCGCATTGTGGTGCCGTGCGATGCGGCACCCAACAGCACACATAATAGAGCATCATATTACATAAATCAAGTGGAAGCTTACAAAGTGTAAATTTTACAAATACTTCTCAAAATAATCTACAACGGAAGACTAATACAACTCACGTCTCATACCTATGCTAAGCAACAAAGAAGATGTCTAGCCCGCGGACCCTTCTCACTAGCCACACGACCACAACAGCAACGGCGGGTTCTCCATGAGATCACCACTCGGACAGCTCCGAGTCTCATCGGGCAACCGTACTTATAAGCGTAGGGTTATTACCTGCAAAACAACTCATGCAGTATCTGTGAGCACGAAGCTCAGCAAGACTTAACCGTCACCCTAGTCATGAAACTCTACATGCTGAAATAGAGGGCTGAATATAGAAATTTGCATAAAAGACGATCTTGAGCTAAAGGAGGGTGCCACTTCAGAGCTGAAAAAATCTAGCCAAACACCTCAACTCTGTAAATTGGTGGAGCAGCCCAACCCCACGGAGTTGAAGGAGCTGCAGTTCATTTTATCGGAGTACCTCATTTCTTGCTCTAGAATCACCCGTTATGAAGGTAGTTGTGGAGTTGGGGGATATTTACCCGCAATTGCCACTGGTTAAAAAACGTTTCATCTTTTTTCTTTTCTCCTCCACTAGGCCGGACCCCCTTCGCCCCCGCGAGGAGCCCTAGCACGCCGCCTACTCCCTTCCGCCCGAACCGCCCATCCACCCGCCACCCTCCCTCCGCCCGCCACGCCGCCCGCCCGGACTGCCCAGCCGCCCATCCGCCTGCCGCGCCTACCACCTGGACCGCCCACCCGCCACGCTGCCCGCCCGGACTGCCCACCCGCCATGCCGGCCATTCGCCCCGCCGCGCCACCCGCCTGTACCACCCACCCGCCGTGCCGCCGCCCAAACCACCCATCCACCCGCCCCGCGGCCCACAGCACTGCCTCCGGCCGCTGCGTTGCCCTCCGGCCGCCCCACATTCTCTCTGCCTGCAGCGCCAGGCCTTCCTCCAACCACTACTCTTTCGGCCTCGTCGACTGTCGGCCCTTTGAAGGTGATTTCTTTATAAATTTTGCAAATTTGGAGTAATGCCCGAATTGCTAACTGGGTAAATTGTAACTAGCTACTGTGATTTGTTTGTCAAATCATGAACGCATCTTGCTGAAATATTGTTAATTACTTATCTACTTTGTCCAGAACCTATAATGACATGCTAGTGCCGAATTGTTGACTTTCAGATGGATGCAAAATTACCTATGGATACATTTGAAAACGGTCTGTCGGTACCCGCGATATGGGGTACCCCCGCGCACAGGGGAAAATGCCTAAGGAACTCGCCCTTCTCCGCAGGGAGAGCTCCAAAGGCGCCACGCGTCCGGCGGGGCCGGACTTCCCTCTCCTCAGAGGAGAGCTCCGGGCCCGCCACGTGGCATACAGAGGCCGGACCTCCCCTCCGCGGGAGAGAGGTCCGAAGGTGCCACGTATCCGGCGGGGCCGGACCCCCCTCTCCTCAGAGAGGAGCTCCGAGACCGCCATGTGGCGACAGAAGGCGAACCTCCCCCTCCGCGGGGAGAGGTCCGAAGGCTCCACGTGCCCCGCGGGGCCGGACCCTCCCCTCCTCTGAGAAGGGCTCCGGGCCCGCCACGTGGCCAGCAGAACGACGCTGCCTGCCCCCGAGCGATAGGCAGCGGGCGTAAAGACGCCCCATACCTTGCCCATACAAGGTATTCAAGGCCCGCGTCTTCCCAAGACGCGGAGACGCGGAGCACGCCTCTGTCAGGTGCCGTTGCACCCAGTCGCATCACAGACTGGCGCGCAGTGTCAGAGCCTGCCAGCCAATAAACGCAGCGACAAGATATCCCATGCCGCCCCCACCGTCATCATCCACTACGACTAGCATGCGGCATGGGCAGGGCTGCAAGACAAAGACTCAGAAGCATTCGTCAGAGACAACTACCGGCATAACTGCAGATACGGTAGATGACAGACAATCTCCCCGGGACCACCTGTCGGGTCCCGGGCTCCCCTTGTAACCACCCGAGTCTTGGACTATAAAAGACTCGGGTAGGCGACGATAGCAAGGGTTCGCACCTCTGCAACTCATACGCTAGCCATCCACACCCAAGCTGTAACTCACCCTCAAGCTCAGGACTTCAGTTCTGAGCAGCAAGCAATACAGCGAGCTCCATAGCTCGCCGTGGGCGTAGGGTTTTACGCTCCGTCGGCCTGAACCACGTAAAACTCACCGTGTCAAGCTCTTACTAACTCGTCCATACGCGCAAGCTCTCCGCAAGGGACTAGCCCCACCGAAAAGAGAACCTCCGCGGGCTGCCCAGTGCAGGCCCAGGGGAAGTGTCGACCGAACACTTCGACATTTGGCGCGCCAGGTAGGGGCCTTTCCCCTTGCGCGACGAGTTTCCGCCGACGGAGATGACCAAGCTTCCTTCAGCGGCAAACTCTCCCCCTCCGCGTTCACGGCGAACCGTTACCAGCGGGGAGTACATGTTGACGCACTCAGGACGGAGTGTGTCGGCACAAGCTGGTAGCCAGCAGTTGACTCCGGCAACGCCGACTCCGGCAATGCAGGCTCCGACCAGTGTGAGATCTTCTACAGCGCTGAGCGTACACCATGGGGGTGCGCTAGCTGCAGCAAGAGCACTGCTGCGCAACCCACCTGCTGGGATGCGCCCCATTCAGTGACCCAACAGTGGGTCCGCGAGGTGGACCGCCTCGTCGTCGCCGCCGCGAACCCTCGGTTTCGGCGAGGGCGACGCCCCGGTCAACCGGCTGTGTCGCTGACGCGCACACCAACGGTTGACGGGCAAACGGCGGATTCCAGCTCCTCCAGGCTCCCGTCGACGGACCTGAGAAGGGAGCTGGAACGGTGCCACTTGGGCCAGGATGCCCGGGTGTACCTCGAGCGACGTCGAGAAAGGCGTCGCAACCATGGGGCTGGCGACAGCATGACGTCGGCCTCGACACAACCTGGAGGGCAGATCTTCGCCACGCGAGTCCCGCCTCAGGCATACGCCGCGCAGCATATGCCACAACCATATGCGCCGCAAGCAGCGCCCCCGGTCTATGGTACAGCCTTGCCCATGCCGGGGTACACGGTGCCAAGTGCGAACCAAGCGTTCGCAGCGCCAATACCTGCGGCAGCAGGAGCAGGACGTGCGGCCCTTGCACCCCACCTTCGCTTCGCGAGGTGGCCGCGCAAGTTTCGGCCGCACCTGCCCGAGAAGTACGACGGTAGCGTCAACCCGGCGGAGTTCCTCCAGATCTACTCCACCGCCGTACTTGCCGCAGGAGGGGATGAGGCTGTCATGGCCAACTACTTCCCCGTCGCCTTGACCGGCCCAGCTCGGTCTTGGCTCATGAATCTCCCTCAGGGGTCCATAACCTCCTGGGGAGAGCTCTGCCGGCAGTTCGTTGCCAACTTCGGCAGCTCCTACACCCGTCCCGACACAGAGCTTGACCTCCACGCCGTCAAGCAACAACCTGGGGAGTCGCTGCGCTCTTTCATCCAGCGGTTCTCCCAGGTATGCAACACCATCCCACATATTCAAAGTGCTTCTGTGGTGGTGGCGTTCCGGCAGGGTGTCCGGGACGAGAAAATGCTTGAGAAGCTCGTGACCACAGAGGTCTACGACGTCTCTGAGCTCTTCAGCCTGGCGGACAAATGCGCCAGAGCAGCTGAAGGGCGGAACTGACACTCCCTGCCAACCTCCGAGTCAGGAGGACAGCCCGGGTCTGGCGCTGCTGCCTATGGGAGTGGCAAGAAGGCCAAGAACCAGGGGAGTGGCAAGATGAAGTCATCGTTCACGGCTCCCGTCGCCGCAGCAGCGACGACTAGTGGAGCACGGGGGCCACGCCCCGACAAAAGGCAGCGGCAGTCACCGGCCCCAGATAGTGACCAGGGCGGGCTATGCCCCGTGCATGGCGCCGGCAACCATACTGCTGTCGAGTGCTGGGATATCCAGAGGCTCGCAGAGCGCTTCCGCAAAGTAAGACAGCAGAGAGCTGAAGCACCGCCCTACCCTCAGAGGGATGGCAAGCAGAAGGTCGATGCCCCAGTCACCGCCGCCCATCAGGTGGGGTTTCAGGAGCCTCAGCGTGTCATAAAGACAGTGCATAACGGTGAGGACTACAGCTCCGACGGTGATGGGCCAGGGCGGTAGCCGGCTGCGGCTGCCGTCCCGGGTCAGTGGAGGCTGCATTGCTGCAGCGTCAACATTGGAGAAGCCCCAAGTAGTCGCAGCAGCCCAAGCACCGATCACAATGGTGCAAGGTCGGGCCAGCCTCACCCGAGAGCACGCCTCCGTGCCTCGGACATACCTTCCTAGGGCCGCCCAAGGTCTGTCAAACCCTTGAAGGCCTTGCCAGAAGGGGAAGACGCCTTAGGTCATCCAAGACGAGCCCGGGTCCACCTACCCCTTGAAGGCCTTAGCCAGAAGGGGAGAACTCCCCGAGGGCCCCCAGGAGAAGCGGCGCAGGACCTGATCCAGCGTGAAGATGACAACCTCGTCGACGAGACTCGGCTGCAGGTAACACCCCACAACGCACGGTCTCGGCTGATGCTCTAAGCACTACTGCCAAAGAACCAAACGCGTCAGGGACCTGCAGAAGGGCTACCTGGTGTCGCGGCACGCTCTTTCCCGAGAAGGACCCATAAACTCTCCCCCAGCAGGGAAGGTCCCTTCCGAATCATGAAAGCTGCCGCCCCAGGTACACATGCCTTTCAACCGATGTGGGATCCGTTCCCAAAACCCTTGGCATGGAGCAACACTGTAAGTCCTACTCCCCGAGCATCAGTAGAACAGGGTCATTCCCTTCTGTAACGAATCCCATAGAATTTAGGAACAGAGCTTGGGGCAGCTAAGTCTCAAGGGACGGTACAGGACTACGTCCAGTTTAGCCTGGTTCCGACCCTAAGCGCGTAGAGTCTTGCTTCCCTTGTAGACGAGGCAGAACATTGCCTCCTTGTACAGCCAGAATTCCACCTATGGGCATGAACACAGAAACCTGTTCTACTTAGCTCTCTCTCATGCGCTCATTTAAATTATGCATTAATTTTTATGATCGCACTATCCATGTATGTTCATCGTACATCTAGCTCCCCCTCTCCCGCGCTCATCCATAGTCAGCATTCACTATCCTACCGAGGGCGGCCGCGCTTGAGGCACTTGCCGATGGCCGAGTGAGTCTCTCGGGCCTCCCCCAGTCAGGTGTTGCGGTGTCAGTTGGTCACCTCCAGGAAAGGTCTGCGTTGTGCATAGGGGGTCCAGGGTGCGTATCCCGCTTAGCAGGCCACGAGCCCAAAGCGTGCGCATCCTGCCCTCCGGAGGTACAGGGGAGTACAACTGCTTTGCCTGGTCATGAACCCAAAGCACGTGCACTCTGCTTCCCTAGCGCACGGCCCGGTACTAGGGATCGGACGACCGTACCCGGACCTCGGAGGGAGCCGGAGCTCCGACGCCTCGAGCACAGAATTGCCCAAGCCCCGTATAACAGATCAGGATCGTAAGACGAATAAGACTAGGAGACGGAAGGGGAGGACCCCCCGAGGAGAATTACGTTTCCTCTGCCTGTGTGCAGGACCTCCAGGTTACGGCAACGGGGACTGCATGAAGCAGGGGGAAAGGAGCTATCAACTACTCAGGCCTAGAACTGGAAGGACCGGGTCCCTCCCCTTCAACAGGGGCGAGGCCCGAAGGCCCCACGTGTCCAGCGGGCCCGGAGCTCCCGCCTCCCCTGAGGGGGGCTCCGGACTCGCCACGTGGCAGGCGGAAACCGGACCTCCCCCCCGGTGGGAGGGCTCCGAAAGCCCTACGTGTCCAGCAAGGCCAGAGCTCCCACCTCTTATGGAGGGGCTCCGGACCCGCCACGTGGCAGGCAGATTTGGAGCTCCCCATAGGGCGAGATCCGGAGACCCCCGGGGGCCCCTAACACAGTTAGGACCCGGGGAAGGTGTCTGTGCAGAGCTCCGAGATTGGAGAAGGCCTCTGAGTACCTTGCGGAGCTAAGGACTCAGTCAGGCAAAGCCAAGAAGGAGAGAAAAGGCATCACAGACACAAAAACCTAAAAGAGTCAAATTATGCGAGGCTCCATGAGCTGGACTACAGACTCGATAAAAAGGGAGAAACAAGTCCTAAGGACCTCCCGGCTCACGCTGGAACCTTGCGGCTACAAGGACGACCACATCCTCGACTTCAGCCCTGGCAGCTTCCTCCCGCTCCGTGGCTGGGCCCTCTCTCGCTGGTTCCAGCGAGAAAGAGGGGTCGCGGCTCTTGAAGATTGCCAGCACATGTGAGGCGACCTCTAAGGCTAGGCCGCGTCCCTCGGCCTCAAGCTCGCTGGCGACCACCGAGGCTAGCCTGTCCAGCTTGGCGCCGATCGACTCCAGCGCGGGGATCACCTCCACCACCTTCAACGCAGGAGCCACTGCCCTCACCGGACTGAAGCCAAGAGGGATCAGGGCGGACCTCGCTCGATCAACGAAGCTTGAGACCGCAAGAGCCTCGGAGGACCGCAAGGCCGAGAGCTCCTCCACCTCGCGACGGGCCGCCTGCAGGGCCTCTAGGTTTCTCTCGGAGAATTCCTTCTCCTTGGCCGCCAGGGAGCTCTCCCGAAGGTGGAGAGTCTTGGCGAGCTGCTCCAACTCAGAAGCCTTGAAGTCGGCGGCCAGCTCCGGTTCCAAGACCGCCCGGCGTTCGCGGGAGACCTGTTCCTCCCTCAGGTCGAGGTCTGCCTTCAGAATCTCTAGCTCCTCGATCCGAGCTCGAAGGTCATCCTCGCCCGCCGCCAGCTGCGCGGCGACCCTCTCCGCCTCGGCTGCCGTGGAACGCTCCCGTTCCTCAACGACAAGTTTACGGTGCTCCAACCGCTGCCGTATCTCCTCAGCGGCAGAAAGGCTCTCCTCGGCCCGGGCGTGTGCCTCCAAGGCCTCCCTGTTGATCCGCCGCGATTCGGCGTCCATGCGGTTGACAGCCCGCTTCAGCCGGTCGAGGAGCACTTCCCTGAAGTCGAGCAACTCCTTCCTGGAGTCGAGTTCGCTCTTGACCTTCGCGGTCCGCTCCCGCAAAAGGTTCCCCCAGGTGAGGAGGCGATCCCGTTCAACTGTATACTCCTCCCGCTCGCGACCTAGTGCAGCCAAGACCTGCCGGACGCTCGTCTCGGCAAGCGCGAAGGCATCTGCCAGGGGCAATGGAGCAATAGAGGCCGGGGCAGTTCCCCCGACCTCCTCCATCACCTCGTCCTCAAGAGGAGTCGATGCACCAGCAACCAAGACGAGACACCGGTCAGGAGAAGCTGGCGTCGGGGCTCTGGCAGCCGGACCTGCCGGGCCCTCTTTAGCTTCTGGCTTCTTGACCTGTGGAGAGGGGCGAGCCGGGGAAGGCGGCGCTGGAATAAAGGCCGGGCCGCCTGGTGCAGGGTCGACCTGCGCTGGCCTGGGGGCCGCGGCGGCCGTCTCGGCAGGAAGAGATGACGCCGCCGCGGAGACCGGGCACACCGGAACAGGAGAAGCTCGCGCTGGCTTGGGGGCCACGGCAGTTGTCCCGGGTTCCGAGCGCAACGGCACAGACTCCCCGCGAGTCGGGGATGGCCGGGAAGCGCGGACACTCCAGCGGGCTCTGAACCCGACTTCCGAGCCGGGGTAGGACTCCCAGAGCCCGCTGCCGTCACTGACGGCCGCTCCGCAGTCGCCTGAACTGGCGGAGCAGGGGATGCCCCAGAAGCTCCCCTTAACGCATCAGCCTGGGGCCTCTTTGAGTCGCCACCGGAAGGAGTGCCAGGCACCCCAGATTCCCGACTTGGCACAGACGCCGCCGCTGGAGGAGATCGAGCGCGCTTCTTCTCTGGTGTCGGGTTGGAGGCCATGGAAAGGGAGGACTCAAGGGCAAGAGGGCAAAAGCACAAGAGTCCAAGAAGAAACGCTGGGAAGTGCAAAGGGAAGCCGCAATGCGGGTAAGATCCCCTCTAAAACCTTCCCAGGTGCAATTCCAGGCGATTCGGAACTCTTCGAATACGCCGCATCGGCAACCGCTTCGGCTCCTAGACCAAACGCCGATGACAGGTGGACCCAAGCCGCCCGACTGAAGGGGTGGGCCAAGGAGTCAGTCTCCTGAGAAGACGAGCCGGCAAGGCACTTCGGCGGTTCCCGAAGAAAGCGCCGCAACGTGCAGAAGTGCCAGTCTTGGGAACCGCCGCAGTAAAAGCAACCATCAAGTGGGCGCACGCTCCCACGATCCCGCGGCCGTTCGTGCTCCGGCAGCGGTCAATGCGGGACTTAGAGAAAGTGCGCAGATCAGAAGAGACGGAGGTCCCACCTCGGGCTCGCTATCTCCCCCGAGATGGGCTCGGGGGCCACTGTCGGTACCCGCGATATGGGGTACCCCCGCGCACAGGGGAAAATGCCTAAGGAACTCGCCCTTCTTCGCAGGGAGAGCTCCGGAGGCGCCACGCGTCCGGCGGGGCCGGACCTCCCTCTCCTCAGAGGAGAGCTCCGGGCCCGCCACGACGCATACAGAGGCCGGACTTCCCCTCCGTCGGAGAGAGGTCCGAAGGTGCCACGTATCCGGCGGGGCCGCACCCCCCTCTCCTCAGAGAGGAGCTCCGAGCCCGCCACGTGGCGACAGAAGCCGAACCCCCCCCTCCGCGGGGAGAGGTCCGAAGGCTCCACGTGCCCCCCGAGGCCGAACCCTCCCTTCCTCTGAGAAGGGCTCCGGGCCAGCCATGTGGCCAGCAGAACGACGCTGCCTGCCCCCGAGCGATAGGCAGCGGGCGTAAAGACGCCTCATACCTTGCCCGTACAAGGTATTCAAGGTCCGCGTCTTCCCAAGATGCGGAGACGCGAAGCACGCCTCTGTCAGGTGCCGTTGCGCCCAGTCGCATCACAGACTGGCGCACAGTGTCAGAGCCTGCCAGCCAATAAACGCAGCGACAAGACATCCCATGCCGCCCCCGCCGTCATCATCCACTACGACTAGCATGCGTCATGGGCAGGGCTGCAAGACGAAGACTCAGAAGCCTTCGTCAAAGACAACTACCGGTATAACTGCAGATACGGTAGATGACAGACAATCTCCCCGGGACCACCTGTCGGGTCCTGGGCCCCCTTGTAAGCCACCCGAGTCTTGGACTATAAAAGACTCGGGTAGGCGACAATAGCAAGGGTTCGCACCTCTGCAACTCATACGCTAGCCATCCACACCCAAGTTGTAACTCACCCCCAAGCTCAGGACTCCGGTTCTGAGCAGCAAGCACTACAGCGAGCTCCATAGCTCGCCGTGGACATAGGGTTTTACGCTCCGGCGGCCTGAACCACGTAAAACTCTCCGTGTCAAGCTCTTACTAACTCATCCATACGCGTAAGATCTCCGCAAGGGACTAGCCCCACCGAGAAAAGAACCTCCGCGGGCTGCCCAGTGCAGGCCCGGGGGAAGTGTCGACCGAACACTTTGACACGGTCCATCGATGATTTGACCCATTGGAGCTTAACATCTGACAAAGTCCCTATTATGATACAAATAACTCGTTGATTTATGACTATCATACTGAAACAGGTGCTATCAGAAAACACAAAATGGCTGGAGTGCAAGCGTGGTTAATCAAACCTGGTGTGTCAAGGCCATTTATCCAGCTCGTACAACATTTGAAACCTGGACACGTGGATTAGTGGCCTGAACAATTTGAAGACCGCTGGAGTTTTACTGGACATTACACACTATGTAAACTCTTGCTGGTTTGGGATGAGTGGCTTTAATGTGGAGCACGGGAAATGCCTTAGCTTTGCTTGTACCAAACTACTCTTAGTGTAACATTTCCCATGTTAAATTGGTGCCACTGATTCTGAATTTTAATTATGAATCTTCATTGCACTCTTTGGCTCGCAACTAATGAGATTATTCCTCTTTGACAAAATCATGACATAACTTGAAGTATTATTTTGTTCTTATTTTTTGTTGTTTTGGTTATCACTACAGTTGGTTCCACATATTTTGCTGAAAAATAATTTTCTGGATACAACATATTTCCCGAGGTTCAAACACTCTGGTCCTAAATAATGTAAATTTATATCATTTTTTAAATTACATACACTTTACAATTCTTAAAATATATACAATCAGCATAAAAGGGGTAAGAATGGTATTACACCCTCAAAACTCTCTCTTTTCTGGAGCTGAGAACAGTTCTCTAGCCAAACACCACCTTGATCAGCTGTAACTCCACAACAGAGTTGCTCCATCCCAGAGTTTTGGAGCAGAGTTGCTCTGCGGTGGAGTGGAGCCATGCCAAACACACCCTTACATCGAGACTCCACAATCAAACAAGAAACGCTTCATCTCGATGTCACTTGCCCGAGGCGAAAGCAACTTTAGTGAACTACCTAGACCCATACAGACCTTGCGCCATCAACGTCGAGACTCCACAATCAAACAAGAAACGCTTTGCCTCGATGCTACTAGCCCAAGGTGGAAAATAAATTTAGTGAAGGTGTTGATCATTCCTCATCTCCATTATGAGGATTACTCACGAAGCATATTATTTTTTTCCCAGTTTATTACTACGTCACGACACAGAGAACAAGTATGCTCGGTCCATTCCGCGAGCGACGGTGATTGCAATCAAAAACACCCGGCTGACACGACACGTATGCCCGTACTCAACGTTGCACACAGCAACCATCACTGACGTCGTACGTGGTAACCTTTCACACGACACCCAAATGTCGAACCGGTCCCACCGACTGGGATTAAGTCTCACTACGGCAAACCCTCGTAGAGCCGACTTCTCTATCCTTTCAGCATCTGCATCAGACGGTGAGGTATGCTTCGACACCCAGGTTAACATGTTACATCGGTTTCCTGGGTCCCATATAGCCGGTATGCATCCGGTACACAACTCAAACTTGTCCCACAGGGCCGCACACGAGAACGGGCCTTAATCGACTCAGACAAAGACTAGGTTCACAGGACCACATCCTTGAGTCTTCCATCCACTGCCCAGTCTCCATTCGCAACTATGAGGATCAATTCACAACTCTTCCGATTGATCCCCCTTAATCCCGGTTCACGAATAGGAAACTGCCTACTCGAGTTATGCCTCTTTTAATCCACTTTTGTTAACTTGAGATCAGCAGTTATAATCAATTGATAACCTACTCTACATTTTACTCCAGGGTTTTCTGGGTCATACCACCTAGACTTAATGCAATAAACAAAATGCTAGACATTATAAAGTGAATACATATATAAACTTGTAAGTTTTTATGCAAACCGGAGCTTGCCTTTGTTTTGCAGGGTACTTATATATATTAAGTTCAGTTAGTGAAGACCACTTGGCTTGATCAATTGCTTTCCTCCTTTCTTGATCTCCACTGTGATGACTTCTAATTCTCCACGTAGATACTACACGTAATGAATATGCATATGGATTTAATTATAAAGATTTTGCTAACAAGTCCTAATAACAAGTTTAAAAACTGGAACTCTGTTTAAGAATTTAAAATGACACTGGTGCTAGTGGTTTGGGTTTGTGTCTAAGTAACATGATTAAGTGCTAAGTGTTTTCCCCCTCTTCTATGTTGATCACCTTTAAAGGTTAAACAGAACAGGGGTGATCCGGAGCTCCAATGGAGCTGAAAATTTTCATGTGAGTTCCTTGTCACAAGAAAGTCCTCTGGACCAAAAATTAGCACTTTCCCTTGAGTGGTTTGTTCAGAACAATTCTCTAAGCAATTAAGGTAAAAAGGAATTAATTCTGAAGTAACTCCCATGTTCATGCCAAACTTAGTGAACAATAATTTCAATTATGGTTCATAGAACTTGCATGAATTTTCCCAAGATTTTTGGAGCTAATAATTACCAAGAACTGAATTTCCAAGTTCTGGAAATTCTCTGAAAATGTTTCTGTATTCAATTGAACACAGCCACTTCAAATCTGAATCCCCTAAGCAAATCAACTCCAAATGAGCTGAAATGTTTACAGGATTACACTAACATCATAAAGCATATTCTGGAAAAGTTTGAGGATTTTTGGATAAACCAAACTCCCTCTAAAATTCTTTTTTTGAAAAGCTTTAAGGAATTCTCCAGAATTAAACAATGAGTTCCATACAAATTGGGTTGCATATTTGGATAGAGTTTTCCAACCTGAATCCAACCCAATTTGAATCACTAAATTTGGAGGTTCCTACACCAGGATATGACCTTAACAAGGATTGGTGACAAATTGAAAATGATTCTTTTATTTTTTTTCCAATTTTCAGAGACATAAGGAATTAATACCACATTTGGCCAAGCAAATGAGGTCCAATGACTCTGAAATTTTTACTGGAGTTCGAGTACTTGTGCAAGAATCTCCTATCCAAATTGGGAATTTTACAATACACAGAACTCCTGGAAAAATTCCTACAATATTTTACTTATATGAATTACTGAGCCAAATCAAGGGATTTTCATAATTATTGGGCCGCACTCCTGGATACTACTCTTTGAGAGGAATCCAAAAAAATTTATTTGACAATTTTTGGACACTCCTACACAAAGTTGTGGCTCTCAAAGTTTAAACTGAAAACTGAAATTCCTAAAATGTTTAAACGCCTGCTAGTGGGTCCCACCCAACAGGTCGTCTTGTTCCTCGCGCCAAACAGAGGCAGCGGTGGCGCCCTCCGGCGAGCATCGCCGGAATGGCCTTCCCGGTCATCTCCCAACCTCAAACTCGCCGCCCCACCCTAACTCGGACCTCAGAACACGTTGGGATGGTCGCCGGTGGCCGGGGATCGCTGGAAAATGGTGCGCTGCGGCGGCAGTGACCGCTAGGGTTCGGCGTGGTCGGAAACTGTCTACACCGCATCAAAACGGTCGGGAATTGATCGGAGAGCACCGTGGGAGCTTGAGGATGCTGAAAATGGATGCCAAACCCCGTGAAAAGGCCGGCAACATCGAGCTCCACAGTGACCCGAGGCGATTTCTCCATGGCGGCATGAAAAATGGCTATAACTCGGTCGATCCTAGATGTTTTCGCTCGGTTTTTCATCAAGGAGGGCCTCTAGGATGTGTAGAAGTTGTGTGCAACATCGCCCGAGCTTATGTGGACAGTGCCACTAGAATTTTGGGGTAGACCGACCCCTACCCTCAAGCACCCGGTTTCGGGAACCTTGGAAATTCTCCACGCTCAGTCGATCATTTGCTAAAAGGGTTGCTGCTACACTATCTAGGGAGTCTGCCACACCTTTTTCGTGTAGAGGAGGAACGGTGAAGGGAGCCGTAGCTCGCTGTCCACGGTGACCGACTTCGGTTTCTGATGGTGAGCTTCGGTTCTCCGTGCCATTCGTTGATTTGTGCAGGCCACGGGCTAGGAGCTTCGGTGTTGTGGGGCTAGCGTGGTAGAGCACCCGCAGGCGCTGCTTTTCTGTGCTGCCGGCGCGAGCAACCGAGGCTCGGTTGGAGCTGGCGATTGGGAAACACAGAGCACGGCGGTGAGCTGCGGGTTCTGTTCTTGCGTGAGGAAATACCGAGAGCGCGATCGAGTGAGGGAGGCAGCATGCTTCAGTTTGCTCAGTGTGTAAGGATCAGGCCAAGCACAAGTTTGAGCAGGAGGTGGAACCGGGAGGTGGTGCGAAGCAGCTGGTGTCGCTCGGGAGAAATTCCTCGGTTGAGTGAGGGACAAAGGGGAAAAACTTAGGGTGCAAGTCTAAATAGCCCTATGACATGTGGGCCCCACTGTCCCCTTATCCCCTCAAATTTTCTCACAAATATCTCCTCATTTTGGCAAATGCTGGAAATCAAATTGTGGAAATTCCAATCTGTATTGTGTTTGGACGATTTGGACAAGTTTCATCCAGATTCAAATGTATAATTGAATTCATTGCAAATTTAAGTCCATTTGGAAAATGGATAGCAAATATATTCCAAAATTCATGAGATTTTGCCTACCCCTTAATTTGGACCTAAGGAATTCAAATATGAAACTTGATTTTTGGTTTGGCTGCTGCAAATGAGGTTTTGATCACAACAGTTTGTATTCCTATTGTTGCCCTCATTTGAAATTTGAGTTTGAACACTTTGAGTTTAAAAATCTGAATTTTCATTTCCCCTTGCACACGAGAGCTTACACATGGGTTTTAAAATAACTTTGTCCCCCAATAATTAATTGATCCTAGGCTAGAGTGGTGGGGCACTCATGTGTGTCATCACATGTGGTAAAATTTAAACAAGTCCAAATTTTCAAAACGTGAAACCCAGTGGTGTTCAAACTTCAGGGCCTTTTATATTCCAAACTTTGGGACCTTTACATTTCTCCCCCCTTAAAAGAATCTCGTCCCGAGATTATGAGGTAAAACGAGGGGGAGGATGGTGGAAATATTATAGGATGTGTGACATCAAAACTCGGAATAATTGGCGCGAAGAAATCCTTCGCTCTCCCATGTCGCTTCATCCTTGGAATGATTATTCCATGAAACTTTATCGAACCACAATGTGCGGTAGTGTGCGGTTCGGTCCTTTATGTCGATGACCTGAATCGATCCCTCCTGATCCATGAGATCCGACTTCAGTTCCTCGATATTTCCCAGCTGAATGATGGTTGGACACTTGAGGCACTTCCTCAGCTGAGAAATGTGGAAGATGTCGTACACACCGGTGAATATCGCTGGTAATTCCAGCCGGTGTGCAACTGACCCACATCTTTCTGAAACCTGGAATGGACCGACGAATTGGGGTGAATAGAAACTTTGACAAGTGAGCCTCATCAAAAATATTTCTTCCTCGACTCCGGTTATGGGATACGACGATTCTGTCCTTAAACCACAAGACGCCGTCTCCGTCTTTCTGGAAATATTTCAGTTCCCCACTGTCTATACATCTCCGCAAATGTGACATGCCCTGATCATGTTTCTGGGCTGCCACCCCTTTTCACGGATGGTGGGGATAAAAGCTAAATTGTAGAGAGCTCTAGGGGGAACCATATGTAATGGTGGCTCGCTCTCTTCCAACGGGGTGATGGTTAGATTATAAACGTGTGACTTGCGACTCAGCGCATTCGCCACCACGTTAGCCTCGCCGGGGTGATAATGGACCTCTATTTCGCAATCCTTTATCAACTCCAACCATCTTTGCTGCCTGATGTTCCACTCCTTCTGAGTGAATATGTACTTGAGGCTCTTGTGGTCGATATATAAATGCAAGAGGTTACCGAGTAGGTAGTGCCTCCATATTTTGAGTGCGAGAACCACGGCAGTGAGTTCTAAGTCATGAGTCGGATAGTGTTGCTCATGATTCCTGAGTTGCCGTGATCCATACACGACCACACTTCGGTCTTGCATCAGCACACATCCTAGCCCAAAGCTGGATGCATCGCAGTACACAACGACCGGTCTTGTTGTGTCTGGCTGCACCAAAACCGGTGCTGATGTTAAGTGTTTTATTAATGCCTTGAACGCTGCTTTACATGCTGGACTCCAAACCTATTTGGTAGCCTTGTTCAGCAGCTATGTCATAGGCTTGGCAATCTTCGGTAAGTTGGGAATGAAACTCCGATAATATCCTGCGAGTCCGAGGAAACTCCGTACCTCGTGAGCAGTTCTCGGGGACTTCCAATGCAGCCCTTGTGCGATATTACTCGGGCTTACAGCGATGCCCTTCGCTGAAATGATATGCCCGAGACAAAGTACTTGTGATATCTAGAATTCGCACTTGCTGAATTTCACGTATAGCTTGTGATCCCGCAGCCATTGCAAGACTATACGCAGGTGCTTCTCGTGTTCTTCCTCCAACTTAGAATAAACCAGTAGGTCGTCGATGAACACCACAACAAACATGTCCAGCTCCGGCATGAATACCGAGTTCCTTAAGTACATGAACTGAGCTGGAGTGTTGGTAAGGCCAAGCAATATGACAGGTACTCATAAACTCCGTACCTCGTCGAAAAACTGTCTTCAGAATAGCCTCAGCCCTTATCTCAATCTGATGGTACCCTGATCCTAAGTCCATCTTGGAAAAGATCCTTGCTTTGACCAACTGATCAAACAATATGTCGATCTGTGGTAACGGGTACTTGTCCTTGTTTGTCACAATGTTAAGCGGATGAAAATTAACACTAAGCCATAGTTTTTCGTCCTTCTTTCTACTACACAGCGCAGAGCAACCCCAAGGTCATGAGCTTGGTTGTATAACACATTTGCTCATGGTTTCCCTTAGTTGCTCCTTCAACCGTTCTCTTTGCTGTGCAGAACAGACTCTTCTGTCCTAACCCAGATTTTGATCCGTTTAGAAGCATTTTCATAACTCAAGTTGAATACAAAAGTTAAAGTTAACTTCAATATCTTTCCAACAAGTGCCTCCAGATAATTTCTGGATCAGAAGTTATGATTGCTCAAAGTTGATAGAATTCCTGGACAAAATTTGCCAGCATCTCCTTTGTATGTGGCTGATTTTTATCACAGTTATATACACAGATACAATATGAATCTGAACCAACTTTGAACTTCAACAATGTTTCTCATAACCTTTACAACGGTGTATCACAGGCTCCTTAAGGACTTTTCTACAGGAAGTTATGGCTTAAAAACAGAAAGGTCCAGAGAGGTTTTTCTGCTGTCCTGGTTCTGGACAGTTTGCGTTCAACTGGACTTTTCACCCATTTAATATGTGATTTTGCTCTGGAGGTCTACAAAGAAGATGTAGAGCACTTGAATATCTTTCCAGAACTGTATCATACACCTTAATTGGTTAAAGCTACTCAGAGTTATGCTCTGTCAAAATCCAGAAAGAATTCCTGCCGAAAACAAAGCACTCTGTTTTTGAAATCTTTGAAGCCTAGTCTTCCTCTCATTTGAATCTTAGCTAAAAATAAGAGTTCAATAACTAATATTTGTTTCAAACTTCCATTTTTAGTTGAAAGTTAGTTCATGAGTTATTTCTTCAAAGGAAAGGGGTTATTAAGTTTAGTACGGCGTCGATGCACCGTAAGAAGCATCTTGGTACTACGTAGCCTCACCAAAGAAAATCCTAACCGGACTATACCGGCATATTCGTTTTATCAGTGGCACTAAACGGTCTCTCGCACATGTGTACTACACGGGATACGTATGTGGTTAGTACCTGCAGGAAAACACTCAATGATGATGCACACATAGGTTTTCTCATTTCAGGCAGTTCCATATTATACTAAAAACATACGCCCCGTATCATTTCCATACGGGCCATCCTTGAGTCAAGTCACATCTCAAGGTACATGGTCACGTTTTCACACCACACGACGGGGAACCTGAGTAGAGCGCAAACGGGTCGTCACGGTTGGGAATTGTATCAACCCAACAGATACCACCTACTGCCCTGCAGGGGACGCCGATGGCAAGCGCTGCGTATGTCCTTCTAGGCTATTTCCAGAAGAATGCACTATCGTGTTACTGACCACACGATGGGGTCCCCACTCACTTGCCTAATGCATGCTAGGGATCATCGTTTCATATGAACTCAGGAACATGAAGAGTCCAAGAGTTTCATATTGACGTCTCACACCAAGCTGTGAGACCTATCCCTGAACCACTTTCCTCGTCAGAGGAGCTAACCAAAATTGAACCGCTTTCGGTGGCGTTTCTTACCATGGTTACCTGAGCGTAGGTGCGTCATTACATAATCAAAATTCAGAATTGTAACAAGTATGTTAGTCCTGCCACTTTAAGTAACTATACTACTATAGTCCTTATGTGAGCCTAATACCGTTTCCTCACCGTATCCTAAGTTTTTGTCGTAATACGATCCTTATTCCGTGCGCAATTACCAATGCGGCTCTAATACCACGCTGTGAGGACCCGGACCCGATCACGGGGCCGTGCCACTTGCCCGGGAATCGCATTGGGTGGTGCCGTGCGATGCGGCACCAAACAGCACACATAATAAAGCATCATATTACATAAATCAAGCGGAAGCTTACAAAGTGTAAATTTTACAAATATTTCTCAAAATAATATACAGCGGAAGACTAATACAACTCACGTCTCATACCTATGCTAAGCAACAGAGAAGATGTCCAGCCCGCGGACCCTTCTCACTAGCCACACGACCACAACAGCAGCGGCGGGTTCTCCATGAGATCACCACTCGGAGAGTTCCGAGTCTCATCGGACAACCATACTTATCAGCGTAGGGTTATTACCTGCAAAACAACTCATGCAGTATCCGTGAGCACGAAGCTCAGCAAGACTTAACCGTCACCCTAGTCATGAAACTCTACATGCTAAAATAGAGGACTGAATATAGAAATTTGCATAAAAGACGATCTTGAGCTAAAGGAGGGTCCTTACTTCAAGTTTTTAGCAACTTTTATAGCTCTTGCTCAATTTATATCGAGACTCCACAATCAAACAAGAAACGCTTCATCTCGATGTCACTTGTCCGAGGCGAAAGCAACTTTAGTGAACTACCTAGACCCATACAGACCTTGCGCCGTCAACGTCGAGACTCCACAATCAAACAAGAAACGCTTTGCCTCGACTCTACTAGCCCAAGGTGGAAAATAAATTTAGTGAAGGTGTTGATCATTCCTCATCTCCATTATGAGGATTACTCACGATGCATATTAATTTTTTCCCAGTTTATTACTACGTCACGACGCAGAGAACAAGTATGCTCGGTCCATTCCGCGAGCGACGGTGATTGCAATCAAAAACACCTGGCTGACACGACACGTACGCCCATACTCGACGTTGCACATAGCAACCATCACTGACGTCGTACGTGGCAACCTTTCACACGACACTCAAATGTCGAACCGGTCCCACCGACTAGGAATAAGTCTCACTACGGCAAACCCTCGTAGAGCCGACTTCTCTATCCTTTCAGCATCTGCATCAGACGATGAGGTATGGCTCGACACCAAGGTTAACATGTTACATCGGTTTCCTGGGTCCCATATAGCAAGTATGCATCCGGTACACAACTCAAACTTGTCCCACAGGGCCGCACACGAGAACGGGCCTTAATCGACTCAGACAAAGACTAGGTTCATAGGACCACGTCCTTGAGCCTTCCATCCACTGCCCGGTCTCCATTCCCAACTATGAGGATCAATTCCCAACTCTTCCGATTGATCCCCCTTAATCCCGGTTCACGAGTAGGAAACTGCCTACTCGAGTTATGCCTCTTTTAATCCACTTTTGTTAACTCGAGATCAGCAGTTATAATCAATTGATAACCTACTCTACATTTTACTCCAGGGTTTTCTGGGTCATGCATTTGGAGTGTCATACCACCTAGACTTAATGCAATAAACAAAATGCTAGACATTATAAAGTGAATACAAATAAAAACTTGTAAGTTTTTATGCAAACCGGGGCTTGCCTTTATTTTGCAGGGGACATATATATGAAGTTCAGTTAGTGAAGACCACTTGGCTTGATCAATTTCTTTCCTCCTTCCTTGATCTCCACTCCGATGACTTCAAATTCTCCACGTAGATACTACACGTAATGAATATGCATATGGATTTAACTGTAAAGATTTTGCTAACAAGTTTAAAAACTGGAACTATGTTTAAGAATTAAAAATGACACTGAGTAGTTTGAGTTTGTGTCTAAGCAACATGATTAAGTGCTAAGTGTTTTCCCCCTCTTCTATGTTGATCACCTTAAAAGGTTAAACAGAACAGGGGCGATCCAGAGCTCCAATGGAGCTGAAACTTTTCATGCGAGTTCCTTGTCACAAGAAAGTCCTCTAGACCAAAAATTAGCACTTTCCCTTGAGTGTTTTGTTTAGAACAATTCTTTAAGCAACCAAGGTAAAAAGGAATTAATTCTAAAGCAACTCCCATGTTCATGCCAAACTTAGTGAACTATAATTTCAATTATAGTGCATAAGACTTGAATGAATTTTCCTAAGATTTTTGGAGCTAAGAATTACCCAGAACTGAATTTCCATGTTTTGGAAATTCTCTGAAAATGTTTCTGTATTCAATTGAACACAGCCACTTCAAATCTGAATTTCCCTAAGCAAATCAACTACAAATGAGCTTCAACTTTTACAGGACTTCACTAACATCATAAAGTATATTCTGGAAAAGTTTGAGAATTTCTGGATAAACCAAACTCCCTCTAAAATTCTTTTGCTGAAAAGCTTTAAAGAATTCTCCAGAACTAAATAATGAGTATCTTAAAAATTGGGTTGCATATTTGGATAGAGTCTTCCAACCTGAATCCAACCCAATTTGAATCACTAAATTTGGAGGTTCCTACACCAAGATATGACCTTAACAAGGATTGGTGAGAAATTGAAAATGTTTCTTTTATTTTTTTCCCAATTTTCAGAGACATAAGGAATTAATACCACATTTGGCCAAGCAAATAAGGTCCAATGCCTCCGAAATTTTTACTGGAGTTCAAGTACTTTTTGAAGAATCTCATGTCGAAATTTGGGAATTTTCCAATACACAGAACTCCTGGAAAAATTCCTACAAGACTTTATTTATATGAATTAATGAGACAAATCCAGAGATTTTCATAATTATTGGGATGCACCCATGGATACTACTCTTTGATAGGAATCCAACAAAATTTATTTTACAATTGTTGGACACTCCTACACAAAGTTGTGGCTCTCCAAAGTTTAAACTGAAAACTGAAATTCCTAAAATGTTTAAACGCCTGCTAGTGGGTCCCACCCAACAGGTCGTCTTCTTCCTCGCGCCAAACAGAGGCAGCGGCGGCGCCCTCCGGCGAGCGTCTCTGGAACGGCCTTTCCAGCCATCTCCCGACCTCAAACTCACCGCCCCACTCTAACTCGGACCGCAGAACATGTTGGGATGGTCGCCGGCGGCTCGGAATCGCCAGAAAATGGTGCGCGGCGGCGGCAGTGGCCGCTAGGGTTCCGGCGTGGTCGGAAACCGTCTACACCGCATCAAAACGGTCGGAAATTGATCGGAGAGCACCGTGGGATCTTGAGGATGCTGAAAATGGACGCCAAACCCCGTGAAAAGGCCGGCAACATCGAGCTCCATGGTGACCCGAGGCGATTTCTCCATGGCAGCACGAAAAATCGCTATAACTCGGTCGATCCTAGATGTTTTCGCTCGGTTTTTTGTCGAGGAGGGCCGCTAGGAGGTGTATAAGTTGTGTGCAACCTCACCCGAGCTTTGGTGGACTGTGCCACTAGAATTTCGGGGTAGACCGACCCCTACCCTTAAGCACCCGGTTTCGGGAACATTGGAAATTCTCCATGCTCGGTCGATCATTTGCTAAAAGGGTTGCTGCTACACGATCTAGGGAGTATGCCGAACCTTTTTCGTGTAGAGGAGGAACGGTGAAGGGAGCCGTAGCTCGCTGTCCACGGTGACCGACTTCGGTTTCCGTTGGTGAGCTTCTGTTCTTTGCGCCATTCGTTGATTTGTGCGCGCCACGGGCTAGGAGCTTCGGTGTTGTGGGGCTAGCATGGTAGAGAACCCGTGGGCGCTGCTTTTCTGTGCTGCCGGCGCGAGCAACCGAGGCTCGGTTGGAGCCGGCGATCGGGAAACGCAGAGCGTGGCAGTGAGCTGCGGGTTCTGTTCTTGCGTGAGGAAACACCGAGAGTGCGATCGAGTGAGGGAGGCAGTGTGCTTCGGTTTGCTCTGTGTGTAAGGATCAGGCCAAGCACAAGTTTGAGCAGGAGGTGGAACCGGGAGGTGGCGCGAAGCAGCTGGTGTCGCTCGGGAGAAATTCCTCGGTTGAGTGAGGAACAAAGGGGAAAAACTTAGGGTGGAAGTCTAAATAGCCCCATGACATGTGGGCCCCACTGTCCGCCTTATCCCCTCAAATTTTCTCACAAATATCTCCTCATTTTGGCATTCCCTAATTTTCCTGATTTTCCCCAAATTCCATAAAATTCCCCTAGGCAATTTTTTCCCACATTTGGGGGGGGGGGGGGGGGGGGGGATTTTCCCCCAATTTTGGCCGCACCACTTGGGGGGGGGTGGCAAAACCCTAATGGCCCCACCCCCTTGGCCGCAGCCCATTAGTGGGGGAAACACTAGCCGCCTCCCTTTTGCTTTTTTGTGGGCTTTTATTTTCTCAATTAATCTCAGCCATTGCTGGAAAATAAATAATAAAATCCCAGCCCCTAGCTCCCACCTCTTTTAAAATTAAATCTCAGACCTTAGATAATTGGGTTGCTAAAACCCTAGCCTCCCGAGCTCTTTTCCCCTCTTATAAATAAAACCCTCCCCCTAGCCGCCACCCCCAGCCCTATTTTTGGCCGCCGCCCCCTCTCCCCTGTTGCCAAGGCTAGGTCGCCGCCCTCTAGCAGGAGTTTGGCCGTCGTTGGAGCTCCGTCACGCCTCGCCGTCGCTGGAAAAGAAGCCCCCGACGTTCTGCCCTAGCCACAGCCTCATAATTCTCCTTAGAAAATCTTCCGCTGCTGCCATTGCAAGGGAGGAGGTTCTTCCGCAAGGAAGAGAGGAGGAAGAAGTGAGGTAGGTCTTCGCACCCGTTTTCTTCACCTCCTGTGAGCAGAAAATTCTGCGTGTGGACAGACCATGTTTTGGTCGATTTTTGACGGTGAAATTGATCTACAAAGTGTGTCAAGATCATAACCACGTCCACACTTGATCCCAGCAGCCTTGTTCATCATAAAACACCGTGGAAGCCTACTAAAATATGTAATAACACGTATAAACTGATTTTTATAAACTGCACCATCGGAATTGCATTCATCCATCTCATTATATCTTGAGTAAAGTTGGTGCATGATAATTGATTGCTGTAAATTTTGTATGTGCGTGGTCGTTAGTAGAAGGACACGCTCAAGAGGCCGTCTACGAGGAACTACAGCACCAAGACTTCGAGACGCTTGAGCAACACGAACCACGAGAGCAAGGCAAGTGCTCCTTGACCATATTGAACCTATGCTTTGTTATCCACCCTTGTTGCCGAGAAAATTGCTCAGTCGGGTATGGTCATTTTCCTTTTTGCTTTGCTTAAATTACGAGATACGGGAAAACTGAAATAAAACATGGTTAGCTACTGCACTCATAAGATTAAAGATGATGAAAACTTGATGATGTTAATGAGCATGGAACCGGGGAGATATAGGCAAGCTTGGTTCGTGGATTTTGCTGAATGAGATGGTGGTTTGCTTGCCGTAGATCTAAGTACCGGTTCATGCGAGAATATGCCAGGAAAACAGTGCCACCATAAAGCCAAATATGGGTGCGGCTTAGCTGACTAATTAGGTGTGTTGCTACCTTGTTATGGACCATTGGATGGCACGAGGAATGAGAGTCGAGGAGGACTGCCCTAGGAACTGCATGGCACAAGAGGGGGCCCGTGGATGGGAGAGTGGAGATTCGAGCCTGCCGGCAAAACCTCAGTGGGTCCATACATTCTAATAGCCCAAGGCTATTTTGTGATCTCTTTTCCATACACCGACGGTTGTGTAGTGGCATAATGGAGGTTTCTCTAGTCGTCGACGGGTGACGAAATCACGAACTTGTGGGTAAAGTGGTGCCACCTCTGCATAGTGTAAACTATCATGATAGCCGTGATTCCGGTTACAAGCACCTGGCCAACTTCCATGATTAGTGGCAAAACTTGGGATGGTTATTCGGGTATGTTCATTGGGATTGGTTTTGGAACTGTTTTGGGTCATGACAATGAGGTTGGTTTTGGTTCTATAAAAATGAGATGGTTATGAATATTTATGAGTATGAGATGAACTTGAGAATGAGTAATGGCTGGTTGAGTCTTGATAAATGGTAAATTACGATGAAGGAATGTTGATGAATTACTTGGTTATGATGGGATTTAACTCACCTATAGATAGTTGCTGTTTTACCATGTTTGTGAAATAAAATTTGCTTGTTGCAATGAACCTATTTATTCCCTGCCTTGTTGTAAGCTACGTGTCATACTTTTCCCGCACTTGCTGAGTATGACATGTACTCACCCTTGCATTTCCACATATATATTAGCTACAGGAGAAGAATAATTCGAGGAACATGTGGAGTACTAGGCATGCGCACTACCGTCAACATGCCTGTGGAGTCGAAGTTGGAGCCTGCTGTCTAGCTTAGCCATTTTCCGCTGTCGTTTAGAGTCTTCCGCTGCAAGAATAAGTTAGATATTCATGAGTGAGACAATGAGTCAATGTAATAAAGTACTTAAACATTATTTGTACGTGGTTATATTCTGAATTTCAGTTTGTGAAGTACGTGTGTACGTGTGATGAACATCCTGGGCACACATATGCATTCACTTGGTTCATTTTCAGAACCGGGTGTCATGGTCAAGCCCCTCCAATCAACCTCCACGGGCTGCTTCCATAGCAAACCAGAGGAAGTGTCGCAGCGTCACCTCAACATTTGGCACACCAGGTAGGGGGCTTTTCACGCTCTCTAGGCGACCATGGTGAACATCACCTCTCTTGATGAGACATCTTGCCCAACTCGTCGTCGTCCCCAGAAGGGAGACGACGAGACCACCTCCCGTTCCAAGGCAAGCAGGTCTTGCTGGGCCGGTGACTAAACAGCCGGCACACTCTGCGTGATGTATGGGGGCTCTTCCGACGTCTCATTCCGGTGAGCCGTCAAGACCCCGCGCCGAGCAGTGGCAGCAGCTGCTCCAACCCCTGGGCCGGCGCCACACCGCGAGTGGATGGAAACACCGATCAGCTTCGACGCCTCCGACTGCCCCCAAGAACATGGCAGGCGCTGGGCAGCAGCCACTCCTCGTCATCCCGACCATCTTCAACGTGAAGCTCTACCACGTGCTGGTCGATGGCGGGGCGTCCCTTAGCATCATCATCCCTGCAGCTTTCAAGAAGCTGTGCATCCCTATGTCTCATCTTACCCCCTCAGAGACCATTCTCTGGGGTAGGCCGAGACCCTATCTTCCCGTGCGGCAGCATCTCCCTCCCGGTGACATTCGGGGCCCCTGAGAACTACCACAAAGAGAGCGTCGTCTTCGACATTGCGAAGGTCAGCCTCCCCTTCAACGCCATAATCGGCAAGCCTACCCTGTGTGGGGGCACGGTCGCCCAGGCACTCCAGGAATCGCATTGGGTGGTGCCGCGTTAGGCGACACCAACTAGCACACACAGAAATGAATCCGAGACATAGACAAGTGTGTATTAAACAACAAATCTGTTTTACAAATAGTAATGTACACTCTAATGTACAGCAGCGGAATATAAAATCAGAGTTGCAGCGGAATTACAACTGTGATTACCCTCACGAACCTAGCTAAGCAGCAAAGGAGATATCCTGCCCGAGGATACCACTTTCTAGCAGCAGGAAATGTATTCGGCGGTGAGCAGGGTTTCTTGTGACCATGCCGCCAAATATGGCGCTTTCATGCTTAACTCTTCACGGTATACGGGTGATTACCTGCAAAACAACAACTCTGCAAGAGTGAGCACGAAGGCTCAGCAAGACTTAACCATCTCACCTAACGCATGCAACTCTACATGAAGGTAATTTAAGACATAAACATAAAAGTTACATAAAGTCTAGCCTACACGTTCATCCTTAATTTTTAGATTTTAGCCATCACAGTAATGACCTTGCACCGAGCAACATTGGAACTCCACAATCAAACAAGAAACGCTTCATTCCAGTGTTACTTGTCCCAAGGTGGAAAAATAACTTTAATTCACTCTATCTCTACTTCATACATGGTTTTCATGCAATTCAAATTATCATAACAGCATATAAAACTTGCAAACTGTTATCACACAACTTTGGTTACTACATCACAACACAGTGAGCAAGCGATACTCATATCTGCGAGGGATGGTGATTCAAATCAAACACTGCCCGGCTTACTCGACACATACGCCCGTCTCTGAAGATCCAAATCTGGCGTCCTTCATTACGTCGTATGTGGCAACCTTTCACGGGACACCCGACTGTAGAACCGGTCGCGCCGTCTCAGGCTCATAGGTCGAACGAGACGATGTGGTATGTCTCTACAATCCAGTTAACCTGGTACAATCCAGTATGTGGCAACCTTTCACAGGACACCTGACTGTAGAACCGGTCGCGCCGTCTCAGGCTCATAGGTTGAACGAGACGATGTGGTATGCCTATACAATCCAGTTAACCTTGTACATCGGTTTCCTAGGTCCCATATACCAGTAAGCATACGGTACACAACTCAATACTTGCTCAGCAGGGCCGCACACGAGAACGGTCCTTAACTGACACAGGCAGAGCTACTCAACCAAGACCTCCTCTTGTCGCTTCCTACACTCTCTGCCCAGTCTCATCTTTGGAAAAATAAACTTTAATTTGCTTATTCAACCATACCCATGTGATCCCGAACTATAGCTCGTGAGTAGATTCCAACTGCTCGACTTCTACCGGATGTCATAACCTATTTAGCATGGCAACAGTCTACAGCGAGGACTCTTCTTCTACCCTTGAATCCAGGGTTTATTTGCTCATGCAGTTGGAGTATAAATCATTCCTGGCCTAATGCACAAACAAACTCTAAACCATAGTAATAAACAAAGTAAAAACTTTATAAACAACTTAAATGCAAACCGTAGCTTGCCTTTGTTTTGCAGGTGACTAAAGTCAGATAATTATGCAGTTAGTTGCTGATGACTTGAAGCTTAATCACGGCTTCTTCGTGCTCTTTCTTCCACGCTTCGCTTTCTTCCCACTTCTCCACGTTAATCACTACATGTTATGAACATGCATATGTATTAAATTATAAATTATTTTCCATCAAGGCCTAATGCCAAGTGAAACATAGGATTTTGTTTCTAGGCTGGAATAGAGATGATCCTAGTGGGTGAAGCTAAATTTAGCAAAGGGAGATCAAGTGCTAAAGGTCCCTCTTAATTGTTGCATTTTCCCTTTAAGAAAGGTATATAGAAACATACTGATCCAGAGCTCAAATTAATCTGAGAGTTTTCCTGTGAGTTCCTTGTCACAAGAAAACATTCTAGACAAAAATTCAGAATTGTTCAATGAGTAGTTCATCCAGAACAATTCCATAAGCATTTGGGCAAAAAGGAATTAATTCTGAATAAATTTGCACTCAAATTCAAGTGAACCACAATTTCAAACATAGCTCAGTGAGCATGCATGAATATTCCTAGGAATTTTGGAGCTAGGATTTGCCCAGCACTGATTTTTCAAAGTATGAATTATCTCTGAAAACGTTTCTGGACTTTTTGAACACTGCAACTTCTACTCTAAATTTTCATACCCAAATCAATTCCAAATGAGCTGAAAATTTAGCAGGAGTTCAATAATATCCTTAGGAATATTCTGGCAAAATGTGGGGATTTTCCGATGAACCAAACTCCCTCAATAATTCTTTTTCTGAAAAAATTCAAAGCATTTTCCAGAATTTATTTTTGACTTTCATAAAAATTGGGTTTCATATTTGGATAGATATTTGCAAAATGAATCCAACCCAATTTGAGTCACTCAATTTGGAGGTTCCTACACAAAGATATGATTTTCCAAAGTTGTGGCACAATCTGAATTTGTTTTGCTATTGAAAATGAATTTGGGCCCACTGTTTTAAACCTCAGCCACTGAGATTCGAGGACACACGGGGTCACACGGTTTAAGCGTGCAGACACTGTGGATCCCGAGCCACAGCCGATCAAATGTTTAAAATCAGGTCGCTGACGGGTGGGCCCGGCCCGGGTCTTCTTCCTCCTCGGTTGAGTTCCCGCGCCCGCGCCGCTAGCTCGCCGGACCGAAGCCAGAGCTTGCCGGCCTCACGTTTTCGGCCGCATCTCGGCCGGAGGACCACCACCAAGGGGTTTGGGAGGTTGGGGAACACGCCGGTGGGGTCTGCTCGGGCTGCCAAGGGTCGGAAACCGGTGGGCGGCGTGTGGCGGCTTCGGAACTACTCTGGCACCGTCGGCCGGCCAACCTAGCCTGCCAAACAATCGACCAAACTTCTCTAAAGCACCAGTGAGTGATAGGCTAGCTCGGCAAGGATGAACCGGAGCTCGAAAATGCCTCCAAATAGGTTCTCACCGTGCGCCCGAAGGTGTCCATCGTGTTTGAGCTCGGGGAGGCTTGAAATAGCCCGCTCACAGTAGGATTAAAGCTAAGGTTGTGAAGGAAATCGGATGGACAACAAGTCTAGCTCTTTTGTGCACGATTTGGTGATCCCTAAGCGAGAATTAAGCATGAATTTTAGAGATCCTTACCGGAAGGTCCGTGGTTGTGCACCGGTAGATAAACGTTGAATTCATGCACGATGATTCATGGCTTGAGCGAGGGTTTGGGGAGGAGAAACTTGGAGTTCTGGCGCGTCTCGGCGTGTGCTTTCTTGGTCGTGAAAAGCTTCGGTGCGAGCTGTCCACGGGAGCCCGGGTTCCGGTTGCTTTAGGTCGCCGCCCGAAGAAGCTGTTCTGATGTGGGGAACACCGGGAGCTGCTGGTTTTTGTGGTGAAGGACGAATCCATGGTGCGGTTTTGCAGCTCAGCCGGCCTCTGCACGCACGAGCTTACCGGCTCCCGATCCAACCGAGGCTTGCGGCGGTGCTCTGTTCAGTTTTTGCTCGAGGAGGAGGCAGGATACCGGGGTGTTGGTTTGTGGCCAAAATGAACACGTTGAGGGGTGATGAAACAGCCGAGCTGCTCTCCAGCGCTGCTCAAGCAGCTGGGAGGTGGCGGCAGTGTTGCCTCGGTGGCGCTCCTCTTGTTGTTCAGCGGCTACGAGTGGAAATAGAGAGCAGAGAAACAATACTTCATGTGTAAGTCTTCCCTTCCAGTGACAAGTGGGTCCCTCTGCTTTTCTCCCCCAAAATATCTCCAATTTGGCACATTGCAAACTTCAGTCCTGAGGAGTTCAAAGTTGACCCCCATTTGGGAAATTGACAAGGTTTACTTCAGTTTCGAATTTGAATTCAAATTCCAATTAAATTCAAAGCCTCTTTGACATACATATCAAAGTAACTCCAAATTTTCTCAAACTTTGCCATCCCACTATTTTGGACCTGAGGAATTTGAATGTGCAACCTGATTTTTGAGTTGGCCACTTCATATATGAATTTTGAACGAACAGTTTGAACTCTCTTTTTGAAATGGCCACCTTTGCATTTAAGTGAACAATTTCGTTCAAAAAGCTGAAGTTAAAATCCTCTTGCACATGGAAACTTTACACATTGGGTTTAATCCAACCTTGGTTTAACACCTCTCAATTGAGTATTAGAGCTCGGTTGGTTAGATATCCATGTGTATCATCATGTGTTAAAAAGTTTTAGTAAGTCCCATTTTCTTGAATCTGAACCCAACTTTATTCACAACTCAAGTTTTTCATTTACAAGTTTTTGGGACTCTTACATTCCTCCCCCGTTAAAAAGAATCTCGTCCCGAGATTCACATTTAAGAACAAGGTGGGGAGGACGACTATCGGACATACGCCTCTAATAGCTCTGGATGATTGGACCGTAAATACTCCTCGCTTTCCCATGTAGCTTCGTCGGATGTGTGATTCTCCCATAGCACTTTGAAGAACTGCAATGTCCGGTTTCTTGTCTCGCGAGTCTTTTCATCAATTATCTGGGTTGGATGCTCAACATAAGTGAGGTCCAGCTTTAAATCTGCTATGCCTTCCATGAAAATCTCCATTGTAACTTTCAAACACTTCCCAACTGAGATATGTGAAAGACGTTATGAACTCCGGCTAAGGCTGATGGTAATCTAAACGGTACGCCACGGATCCAGAACTATCGATGATGGCAAAGGGACCAATAAAACACGGAGCTAATTTTACTTTCACTCCGAATCGGTGAATTCCTTTCATAGGAGATACACGGAGATATACTTGGTCTCTCACTTGAAAGTTCAGAGGACGACGTCTCTTATCTGCATAACTCTTTTGTCTGGACTGAGCGTCTTTAAGATTCTCTTGAATAAGCCTTACCCGCTCTTCAGTTTCATTTACGAGATCAATCCCATAAATAACTCTCTTGCCAGATTCACACTAGTTCAAGGGTGTGCGGCACTTCCGGCCGTAGAGACTCATACGGGCCATCTTGATGCTCGCTTGATAACCATTGTTATAAGCGAATTCCGCTAACGCTATATGATTGTCCCAGCCTTTACCGTGGTGAATGGCACATGCTCGAAGCATATCTTCGAGAACTTGGTTCACCCTCTCCGTTTGCCCATCAGTTTGAGGATGATATGCAAAGCTTCTAATCAATTTGGTTCCCAGTGAGGCATGTAGCTGCTCCAAGAAACGAACAACGAACAACGCTCCTCGATCAGAGATGATCATACGGGGAACTCCATGTAAGCACAATATTCTTACAATATACAACTCTGCATACTTCTTGGCATGGAATCTTGTATGTACCGGGATGAAATGTGCTGATTTGGTTAACCGATCAACGATCACATCGAGTCATGCTTATTAGCCGTGAGAGATAATCCAACAATGAAGTCCGTACTAATATCCTCCCACTTCCATGCCGGAACGCTTAGCGGTTGCAATGTTCCCGCTTTCTTCATGTGGTCGGCTTTAACTCGCCAACACGTATCACATTCTGATACGTATTTAGCAATCTCACGTTTCATTCGGGTCCACCAAAATTTAGTTTTCAATTCTTGATACATCTTGTTGCTGCCCGGATGAATGGAAAATCTGGATAAGTGAGCCTCATCCAAAATTTTCTTCCACAGCCTCATATCACGGGGTACAACTATCTGGTCCTTGAACTATAACGTACCTTCATCATCTAACCAGAAACATTTTACTTCCCCGTTCTTCAACCTTCTTTTAATATGAGACATACCCTTGTCTTGCTTTTGAGCTTTCATAACCTCCTCTTTTAATGTGGGTATGAGAGCTAGATTATGTAGAGCTCCATATGGAACCAAGTAGAGATTCGGTTCTTCCTCTTCTATCGGCGTAATGGTCAGATTATGAATATAAGATTTCCGGCTGAATGCATCGGCAACCATATTTGCCTTGCCCAGATGATAATGAATTTCAATCTCATAGTCCTTGATCAGCTCTAACCGTCGTCATTATCGCATATTCAACTCTTTTTGAGTGAATATGTACTTCAAGCTTTTGTGGTCGGTGTAGAGATGAACTAGATTTCCCGATAAGTAGTGGCTCCACATCTTCAAAGCTAGTACCACAACAACAAGCTCGAGATCATGAGTTGGATAATGTTGTTCATGATTCCATAATTGCCGTGACCCATATACGACCACGCGTCCTCCTTGCATTAGTACGCAACCATGTCCGATGCCGGACACATCACAATAAACATCAAAGGGCTTGGTTGTATCCGGTTGAGCTAAAACCGGGGCTGTTGTGAGGTGTTTCACCAATGCTTGAAAAGCTTCCTCACATGGCTTGCTCCAATCATATTTGATGCCCTTTTTCAGTAGCTCCGTCTTAGGTTTAGAGATTTGAGAAGCTCGGGATGAACCTCCGATAATATCCCGCCAAAACTAAGAAGCTACGAACTTCATGGACTGATGTTGGAGACTTCCATTTCAGCACTTGATCAATCTTACTTGGATCAACAGCGATGCCTTCCTCTGAAATAATATGTCCAAGAAATGGCACTTGGTTGATCCATAATTCACATTTACTAATTTTGCATGGAGCTTGTGATCTCTCAATCGTTGGAGCACAATATGCAAGTGTTTAACATGTTCCTCCTCTGATTTGGAATAGACCAAGATATCGTCGATGAATACTACGATGAACTGATCCAACTCTGGCATGAACACTGAGTTCATAAGATAAATAAAGTGACCCGGAGCATTGGTCAACCCAAATGACATGACAAGATACTCATAGAGTCCATATCTTGTCAAGAATGCTGTTTTCGGAATATCCTCCGCTCGAATCTTGATTTGATGATATCCCGACCTTAAGTCGATCTTGGAGAAGACTTTAGCACCCACTAATTGATTGAAGAGAATATCAATTATTGGTAGTGGATACTTGTTCTTTATCGTCACAACATTTAACGGACGATAGTAGACGCATAGCCTCAACGTCTCATTCTTCTTCTTTACAAATAAAGCCGAGCAACCCCATGGTGATGAACTTGGACGAATAAACCCCTTGACCATCAGATCTTTTAGTTGCTCCTTCAATTCAGCTAATTCATTAGGAGCCATTTTGTATGGTCTCCGAGATATCGGCGTGGTTCCCGGTATCAACTCTATTTTGAATTCCACCTCGCGCTCAGGTGATAAGCCTGGAAGATCTTCGAGAAATACGTCCGGATATTCACGGATTACTGGAATGTCTTCTAACTTGCAAGCTTCGGCATTACATACTTCTAGGACCTTGGAAACAGCTTTGCCGAGAAATAAAGTGTGATGCCCATGAGGTGGAGAGTCCAAATGAACACTCCGGTTCTCGATGTCGAGAACAGCTCTGTGAAAATTTAACCATGATATTTCCAATATGGCATCGATTCCTTGATCTTCGAGAATAATGAGGGTGGTAGGATAAAATTTTCCACCCAAACAAAGTGGTGCTCTAGAAACGACTTCATTAGCTGATATATCTCCCCCTGGCGAATGAATAAGGTAAGAACCCTTTGTGGTAGTGGTAGAAATCTGATTTCGGATTACCATCGCCTTGCTAATGAAATTATGTGTTGCACCAGAGTCGAATAGAATGACAATCAGCTTGTCATTTAATGTGAACCTGCCAGCGAGAATTGGTCCTCCCTCGGGCAAATCGTCGACTGACACATAGTTAACAATTCCCACTTTGGACATGACTTTTCGTTGCTGTCCAAGAACATTCTTTAGAACTGGACCAACAGATCTCATTTTGCTGCTCGGTTCAGTTGCTTCATTGACGTTGTGTTCATTTTCAATTTGAAGTGGGATACCACTCGGTTCAGCTGAGAAATCACCTTGATCATCTTCAATATCTTGAGGGGAATAATATTATAGTGCACATTGTTGATACTAGGGTGCACGAGAAATAATTTGTTGCTGCGGTGGAGGTAAATAAAACCTCTGTGGAGTATAAGAGTTGTCATCTCCAAGAATGACTGCTCCTTTTGTGGAACCTCTCGACCGGAAGGTGAACGGATTAACAACCGATACTTTTGAGGTATATGCATTCATCCTGTGATGAGTCCCTCTCCCTCTTTTCTTTAAGGAAGAGATTGTAATAATATTCCAGAGTGATAGCACAGCTAACTAACTCATCAAAATTCTTTTGGCTAACTTGAGCCAACTCACATCACAGCCTAACATTCAGCCCTCGGTAAAAATGATAACTCTTCATGGCCGGTGATTTCACATAATCAGGTACATATTGAGCTAAGCGATTAAATTCCTTCGCATACTCAATAACACTAATGTCCCATTGTTTTAGATTCCAGAATTCGTCAAGACTTGTTTGCATTACGCCAGCAGGAACGAAGCGAGCACGAAATGCATCCTGGAACTCCGTCCACGTGACACGATGCCCTTCTGGTTGGATAGCAAGGTATTCTGCCCACCAGGCTCCAGCAAAGCCGTGAAGCTGCCTAGCGGCAAATAGAGTCTTCTGGAAGTCGTCACATCGAATCAACCCAAACTTGGACTCAATGACACGTAACCAGTGATTTGTTTCACAAAGGTCAGCCGCTTCGGAAAATACCAACGGTTGTGTCGCCAAGAAATCTAGATAAGTACTTTGGGTTGACATGTGATGTTGAGATTCTCTATTCATCCCCTGCTGAACTAGTGTTTGGAGAGTTTCATTCATCTTTGCCATAATTTCCACCAATCTGGTTGACGATGGCTCTTGTGATGTAGTCGAGTCATTCCCACCTCAACTCGAACCTCCAAGCTCCATTTGAGAATGTGCGCGTACCATACTGCATGAAATAAATTTTGAGTCAATCAAAATTCTATCCCAGCAGTAAGTAAAGATAAGTAAAACATGAACATTTCATGAACTTTATGAAAGCCTAACCACATTCATGTTTAAACAAATCTTATGTACGCTAAACTAATCAGCTTGACTACCCTAACCGGTTCACACAAACTCCAAAATTTACTCAAGTTAACTACAGATTCTTGACTTGAGGTCAATATCAAAATTTTAGTAAACTTCAATATCTTTCCAACACTTATTTGTGGTCCCTCATAGATGTTCTGGTTCAACACATATGAAGTTTTCAAATCAACAGAAATTCTGGAAAATTTCTGCAGCACCTCCTTTACAAGTGTCTGATTTGAACCCACAATAAAATTTATTTCCTGACATAATATGGAAAAACACTTAACAACAAAGTTGTAGGATATTTCCCATATTTTACAACAAGGAATGACCCTAGGAAAATTTTGTGTAAAAAATTATGGCCAAATTACAGAAAAGTACAGAACATTTTTGCCCTGTCCTGGTTCTGACCAGTTTTGAAATCTGCGAATTTCACTAAGTTGCAATCTGATTCTGCCTTGGGTTTGTAAATAACATATCTAGAGGACTTCCTACCCGTTCCATCAATGTCAAGAACACTTTATTTGGTTACTCAGAACTAAAGTTATGCTCTGGCAAAGTCCAGCGACACTGCTGCCCAAAAACAGAGGATACTCTGTTTTGGTAACTCGGTTCCGGTTAACGATCCTTCACTTCGACATGGGCATGAGTGCTAAAATTTGAAGTTGGTTTCAAACTAAGTTCAAACATGTTTACTTCAACTCAAGGTTGCGTCTTTTATTCAGTCCTACCTCCTTACCTTATCATATATGCAAATTTTCATCACATGTCGGTACTACGTTTCCTCGCCAAAGAAAAACCTATACCGGTATAACCGGAAGTCGTTTAAGCAGTGGCACTACTCGATCACTCACAAGCGTGTGCTACACGAGATACGTAAACGTGGTTAGTACCTGTAGAAGAACACCCAATAGTGATGCACACACGGTTTTGTCATTTCAGGCAGAACCATATCATAGTAAAAACGTACGCCCCGTATCATTACCATACGTGCCGTCCTTCAGTTAAGTCACGTCTCAAGGTACATGGTCACATTTTCACACCACACGACGGGGAACCCTAGTAGAGCGTGAACGGGTCGTAACGGTTGGGAATTTTTATCAACCCAACGGATACCACCTACTGCCCTGCAGGGCACGCTGATGGCAAGCGCTGCGTATGTCCTCCTAGGCTATTTCTAGAAGAACCCACTATCGCGTTACCGACCACACGATGGGGTTTCCACTTTCTTGCCTAATGCACGCCAGGGTCCAGCGTTTCATATGAACTCAGGAACATGAAGAGTTCAAGAGTTTTCATATTGACGTCTCACACCAAGCTGAGAGACCTATACCCTAAACCACTTTCCTCGTCAGGGGAGCTAACCAAAATTGATCTGCTTTCGGTGGCGTTCCTTACCGTTCTTACCTCCATGTAGGTGCGTCGTTCCAGAATTGAAATGCAAAATAGTAACACATAAGTTAGCATTGCCACCTTACTTAGCTATGCTAATAATGCTCCTTATGTGGGCAACCTTTCACAGGACACCCGACTGTAGAACCGGTCGCGCCGTCTCAGGCTCATAGGTCGAACGAGACGATGTGGTATGCCTCTACAATCCAGTTAACCTGGTACATCGGTTTCCTGGGTCCCATATACCAGTAAGCATCCGGTACACAACTCAATACTTGCTCAGCAGGGCCGCACACGAGAACGGTCCT
Source organism: Neostapfia colusana (assembly GCA_030760725.1). Taxonomy (NCBI): domain Eukaryota; kingdom Viridiplantae; phylum Streptophyta; class Magnoliopsida; order Poales; family Poaceae; genus Neostapfia; species Neostapfia colusana. Next base: position 80,888,337 of record JASWHV010000008.1, on the reverse strand, counting down.
TAACCAACACAGGCAGAGCTACTCAACCAAGACCTCCTCTTGTCACTTCCTGCACTCTCTGCCCAGTCTCATCTTTGGAAACATAAACTTTAGTTTGATTATTCAACCATACCCGTGTGATCCCGAACTATAGCTCACGAGTAGATTCCAACTACTCGACTTCTACCGGATTTCATAACCTATTTAGCATGGCAATAGTCTACTGCGGGGACTCTTCTTCTACCCTTGAGTCCAGGGTTTACTTGCTCATGCAGTTGGAGTATGAATCATTCCTGACCTAATGCACAAACAAATTCTAAACCATAGTAACGAACAAAGTAAAAACTTTATAAACAACTTAAATGCAAACCGGAGCTTGGCTTTGTTTTGCAGGTGACTAAAGTCAGATAATTATGCAGTTAGTTGCTGATGACTTGAAGCTTAATCACGGCTTCTTCGTGCTCTTTGTTCCACGCTTCGCTTTCTTCCCACTTCTCCACGTTAATCACTACACGTTATGAACATGCATATGTATTAAATTATAAATTATTTTCCATCAAGGCCTAATGACAAGTGAAACTTAGGATTCTGTTTCTATGCTGGAATAGAGATGATTCTAGTGGATGAAGCTAGATTTAGCAAAGGGAGATCAAGTGCTAAAGGTTCCCCTTAATTGTTGCATTTTCCCTCTTAGAAAGGTATATAGAAACATACTGATACAGAGCTCAAATTAATCTGAGAATTTTCCTGTGAGTTCCTTGTCACAAGAAAACATTCTGGACCAAAATTCAGAATTGTTCAATGAGTAGTTTATCCAGAACAATTCTTTAAGCATTTGGGCAAAAAGGAATTAATTCTGAATAAATTTGCACTTTCATGCAAATTCAAGTGAACCACAATTTCAAACATAGCTTAGGGAGAATGCATGAATTATCCTAGTAATTTTGGAGCTAGTATTTGCCCAGCACTGATTTTTCAAAGTATGAATTATCTCAGAAAAAAGTTTCTGGACATTTTGAACACAGCAACTTCTACTGTAAATTTGGATACACAAATCAATTCTAAATGAGCTGAAAGTTTAGCAGGAGTTCAATAATATCCTTAGGAATATTCTGGGGAAATTTGGGGATACTTGGATGAACCAAACTCCCTCAATAATTCTTTTTCAGAAAAAATTGAAAGAATTTTCCAGAATTTATTTTTGGCTTTCATACAAATTGGGGTTAATATTTGGATAGATATTTGCAAAATGAATCCAACCCAATTTGAATCACTCAATTCCTACACAAACATATGATTTTCCAAAGTTGTGGCACAATCTGGATTTGTTTTGCTATTGAAAATGAATTTGGCCCCACTGTTTTAAACCTCAGCCACTGAGATTCGAGGACACACGGGGCCACATGGTATCAGCGTGCAGCCACTGTGGATCCCGAGCCACAGCCGATCAAATGTTTAAAATCAGGTCGCTGACGGGTGGGCCTGGCCTGGGTCTTCTTCCTCCTCGGTCGATTTCCCGCGCCCGCGCCGTTAGCTCGCCGGACCGAGGCCGAAGCTCGCTGGCCTCGCGTGTTCGGCCGCCTCTCGGCCGGAGGACCGCCGCCAAGGGGTTTGGGAGATCGGGGAACACGTCGGTGGGGTCTTCTCGGGCTGCCAAGGGTCGGAAACCGGTCGACAGCGTGTGGTGGCTTCGTGAACCACTCCGGCACCGTCGACCGGCCAACCTAGCCCGCCAAACAATCGACCAAACTGTTCTAAAGCACCAGTGAGTGATAGGCTAGCTCGGCAAGGAGGAACCGTAGCTCGAAAACGCCTCCAAATAGGTTCTCACCGTGCGCCCGAAGGTATCCGCCGTGTTTGAGCTCGGGAAGGCTTGAAATAGCCCGCTTACAGTAGGATTCAAGCTAAGGTTGCGAAGGAAATTGATCGCCAACGAGTCTAGCTCATTTGTGCATGATTTGGTGATCCCTAAGCGAGAATTAAGCATGAATTTTGGAGATCCTTACCGGAAGGTCCGTGGTTGTGCACCGGGAGAAAAACGTCGAATTTGTGCACGATGATTCATGGCTTGAGCTGGGGTTTGGGGAGGAGCAACCTGGAGTTCCGGCGCATCTCGGAGTGTGCTCGCTCGGCAGTGAAAAGCTTCGGCGCGAGCTGTCCATGGGAGCCCGGGTTCCAGTTGATTTAGGTTGCCGCCCGAAGAAGCTGTTCTAGTGTGGGGAACACCGGGAGCTGCTGGTTTTGCGCTGAGGAGGTGAAGGACGAATCCATGGTGCGGTTTTGCAGCTCATCCGGCCTCTGCACGCACGAGCTCACCGGCTCCCGATCTAACCGAGGCTTGCGGCGGTGCTCTGTTCAGTTTTTGCTCGAGGAGGAGGCAGGATACCGGGGTGTTGGTTTGTGGCCAAAATGAACACGTTGAGGGGTGATGAAACAGCGGAGCTTCTCTCCAGCACTGCTCAAGCAGCTGGGAGGTGGCGGCAGTGTTGCCTCGGTGGCACTCCTCTAGTGTTCAGCGGCTACGAGTGGAAACAGAGAGCAGAGAAACAATACTTCGTGTGTAAATATTCCCTTCCAATGACAAGTGGGTCCCACTGTTTTTATCCCCCAAAATATCTCCAATTTGGCACATTGCAAACTTCAGTCCCTGAGGAGTTCAAAGTTGACCCCTATTTGGGAAATTGACAAGGTTTACTTCAGTTTCGAATTTAAATTCAAATTCCAGTTAAATTCAAAGCCTCTTTGACATACATATCAAAGTAACTCCAAATTTTCTCAAACTTTGCCATCCCACTATTTTGGACCTGAGGAATTTGAATGTGCAACCTCATTTTTGAGTTGACCCCTGCAAATGCGAACTTTGAATGAACAATTTGAACTCTCTTTTTGAAATGGCCACCTTTGCATTTAAGTGAACAATTTCGTTCAAAAAGCTGAAGTTAAAATCCTCTTGCACATGGAAACTTTACACATTGGGTTTAATCCAACCTTGGTTTGACACCTCTCAATTGAGTATTAGAGCTCAGTTGGTTAGACATCCATGTGTATCATCATGTGTTAAAAAGTTTTAGTAAGTCCCATTTTCTTGAATCTGAACCCAACTTTATTCACAACTCAAGTTTTTCATTTACAAGTTTTTGGGACTTTTACACCCTGTACCGATTTATGGCAGTGGCCCACTACGGCTACCTGGTCCTGAAGATGCCAACTCCGAGTGACATCTTCAAGATTCATGGAGACCGTGCTGTGACTGTCTCAGCGCTGGAGAAGCTCCAAACATTGGCAGCTGGGCAGGAGGCTGCTTCTGGACACGCAAAAGCTAGCCGACCACCAACAAGCATGTGTCAGCGAGGGACGACATTTGCACCCCGTGTGCAGCCCTCAGACGGTGAGGATGTTTCAGTCAAGTTCGTCCAAGTCGGTTCCGATGCCGCCCAGACCACCCGAATCGCCAGGAGTATGGGTGACAAATAGGAAGACGCGCTCATCACCTTCCTCCGAGCTAATGTTGACGTGTTTGCATGGAAACCACCTGAAATATCCGGGATCCCCAGGGAGGTGATAGAGCACCAATTGAAGATTTACCCCGACGCTAGACCGTTCCAACAGAAGCATCGGAAGCAATCCATCGAGCGACAAGACTTCATCCATGAAGAAATCAAGAAATTGCTCGATGTTGGCTTCATCCAAGAGGTCCACCATCCTCGATGGTTGGCCAACCTTGTTGTCGTACCGAATGCCGCCGGGAAGCTTCGGAAGTGCATCGACTACACCACTCTCAATAAGGCACGTCCAAAGGATCCGTTTCCTCTTCCCCGCATAGACCAAATAGTGGATTCTACATCCGGCTATGATCTACTGTTTTTCCTAGATGCGTACTCGGGTTTCCACAAAATACCAATGTCTAGGGAAGATGAAGAGCATACCGCCTTCACCATATTAGATGGTCTATACTGCTATGTGTCCATGCCTTATGGTCTTAAGAATGCCCTTCCCACTTTGTGTGTGCGATGCATAAACATTTGGGAATCTCATTCGTGACCTAGTAGAGGTGTATGTCAATGACATCGTAGTAAAGGTTAAGTCGCATGCATCTTTGTTCGACAACCTAGCCCTAGTCTTTGATAGACTGCGTTCGACATGCACAAAGTTGAACCTAGACAAGTGTGTCTTCGGGGTCTCTGCCGAGAAGCAACTCGGTTTCTTGATCTCACACCGAGGAATTGAAGCTAACCCAGAGAAGATTAAGGCGATAGAGTTGATGCGGCCCCCTGCCCGCATCAAGGACGTGCAGAAGCTTATCGGATGCTTAGCCGCGCTCAGTCGGTTTATCTCTAGATTGGCTGAGTGGGATCTTCCGTTCTTCAAGATCTTGTTCTTGTCCATTCGTATGGACCGAGGAGACGAATGAGGCGTTCTAGGAGCTGAAAAAGTTCCTCACAACGCTGCTGATCATGGTGGCTCCAGAACAAGGCGAGCCTCTACTCCTCTACATCGCTACAACAACAGAGGTCATGAGCACGGTTCTGGTTGCAGAGCGGCCAGAACTCCATCGACCTCAAGTCCCAAACGAGGCTTCTTCTGCCATTGGTCTAGAGTCCCAGGACTCAGACTCCGCAGGAGACCCAAGGGACGGGTAAATAGTCTGGTCCCAACCAGCCAGACCTGATGATCAATGCATATCTGGGTCCGAGCTCCCGAAATGCAGTCCAAGACCCGAAGTCCCGGCGGCCCCGAGTCCCGGATCTCTCCAAGAAGATCTAGCCAGGTCTCAGCCAGCTAGACCTAACGACCAGTGCACATTTGGGTCCGAGCTCCCGAGTCCCGGATCCCTACAAGAGGACGCATGGGACCCCTTCGGGAGGGTCCGGACCATTCAGAATCCGGTCTACATCATCAGCGAGGTCTTCCACGATACCAAGACAAGATATCTGGAGGTGCACAAATTGCTCTATGCAGTCCTCGTTGCATCAAGGAAGCTGTACCACTACTTCCAAGCTCACAAGATATCAGTGGTCACCTCGTATCCACTAAGAACTGTTCTCCACAGCCCCAACCCAACTCGGAACATAGCCAAATGGGCTGCAGAGCTGGCGGAGTTCGAGCTAGACTTCATACCACGCCATGTGGTGAAGAGTCAGGCGCTAGCTGACTTCATGGCAGAGTGGACGCTACCACTGTGCCACCCAGAGGGTCAAGACATCGATGGACCAGAGCCCAGAGCTTCGGTCTTCATTGGGCCTCACTGGACTCTCTTCTTCAACGACTCCTCGTGCAAGCAAGGTGCCGGAGTGGGGGTTCTGCTTCTCACATCAACCCGTAAGCAGTTCAAGTACATGGTGCGACTTGACTTCAAGGCAACCAACAACATGGCGGAGTATGAAGTTCTCATATTTGGGTTAAAGACCGCGCTGTCCCTCGGTGTACAACAATGGTTGGTCAAGGGTGATTCTCAACTAATCATCAAGAAAGTCAAGGGAGAGTGCTGCTGCAACGACCCACAGCTTGCAGCCTATCTCCTCCAAGTACAGAAGTTGGAGAAGAACTTCTTATCCTTGGATGTGTGCCATTTTTCTTGGTCCAACAACACAGTAGCCGACTACGTGTCAACGGAGGCTTCCACCTGGGATCCGGCGCCTGAGGGGGTCTTTGAAAGGAAGTTACTGCAACCTACCACCTGGCTGGCCGAACCAGGCGAAGGGGGCGAGATCAGCACCTTGAAGCTGGCGGTCACAGCGGCCCTTCTACCATGGTGCCCGCCAAGGATCATAGGTGTCACTAGGGACTCCGTTCAACCCGGCGCTTAAGATCCAAGTGCTCAAGTAGGTCCTGACGCATGGATCACGGAGATCAGGACTACTTGAAAGACAATATCCTTCCCAATGAACGTGTATCCGCTCAACAAATCGCTCGGTTGGCTAAGAGATACGCGCTGGTCGAAGGGGATCTCTACCGGCGTGGCGCTAATGGCGTCCTATTGCGGTGCATAACTCAGGAGGAGGGTTGCGACTTGCTCACAGAGATCCATGGAGGTAAGTGTGGGAACAATGCATCTTTTCGCACGCTGGTCGGTAAAGCCTTCCAGCATGGCTTTTACTGGCTGACAGCTCTCTAGGACACAGTCGACCAGGTCAAGAGATGCAAGGCGTGCCAGTTCCATGCCAAGCGGATCCACACACCGGTGCGGACGTTGCAGATGATCCCGCCCTCATGCCCCTTCACTGTGTGGGGGTTGGTCATCCTGGGACCATTCTCTAGATCCGTCGGATGGTACCGGTACCTCTATGTCGCTGTAGAAAAGTTCACTAAGTGGTCGGAAGCCGCCCCTGTATTAACAATCAACAAGAAGTCAACAGTCAAGTTCATCAAGTCAATCATTTGCTAGTTCAGGGTCCCAAACAGAATCATCACCGACAACGGGACCCAGTTCACCAGTGTAGTGTTCCAGGATACTGCGAAGACCTCGGCATCCAAGTTTGCTATGCATTTGTTGCTCACCCAGAGAGCAATGGTCAAGTCAAAAGAGCAAACTCCGAGATACTCAGGGGACTTAAGATGCGCACCTACGACAACTTGAAGAAGCATGGTGCCAATTCGGTTGAGGAGCTTCCGTGTGCACTATGGGCTAGCCGGACGTCCCTCGGTCGTGCGACAGAGGAAACACCCTTCTTCCTGGTGTATGGGGCTGACGCTGTCCTCCCCCCCAGAAATCACCATGGGCTCATCCCGTGTCCAAGCGTACGACGAAGCCACGCAGGATCAGCTCCAGTGTGAATATATCGACCTTGTCAATGAGAGAAGGTGGCAAGCAGCTGCTCGAAATGCGCGATACCGTCAAGCGCTTCGTAGATATCAGCAGCGATTCATGTGGAGTAGGCAGCTCGAGGTGGGCGACCTGGTGCTTCGGCGAATACTTTCTCAAGAAGGAGGGAACAAAATCTCTCTCAGCTGGGAGGGTCCCTTCTGAGTAACACAAGTATGCGGCCCTGGGTGCGTCTGCCTAGCCACGGAGGATGGGGTACCTCTAACCAATCTATGGAACATAGAACACCTCCATAAATTCTATCCTTAGCGCAGCGGTAGGGTTCTTTTTTTCTCCGTAAGGGTGTCATAAGTGTCTAGGAACAACGCTTAGAATAGCTAAGCTCCGGAGGAGTCGTGCTACTCTTGTCATCCGGAGCGGGTTGCTGCCTTCTTGTACGGCCTGTTTCCTCCTATGAAGGAAGCTTGAAATGTGAAAAAATATCTTACCCTGCGTACTCTTTTTACATTTTGTGCTCACTCATGCATATCAACTGTAAATGGCATGTCTTGAGCCTGTCCTACATACTTGTCCTAGGTCCCGTGGCACTAAGAGGTCTCCTCGCTGAAAGGTTAACGCCCGTGGGAGGTCCAGGGCGCGCAGCCTTGTTCCGTACCCTAAGCCTGCCGCAATGCATCCCCTGTGCTACAACTGAGTACTTGGGGGCCGGGAGGTACACGCCTCCGGACAAAAATGTAACCGGACCCCGGGCATTGTCCCTTTTTTTGTGTTTTCTTTCCATACTGCTCCAGCCGTGGGCCAATCGCTTTTTTCCTGTGCTCACCCATAGTAGGAGCTGTGGTATCCCTCTAAAGGCATATCTGCTTGAGGTACCTGTGATGTTCCCGGGTTCCTGTGGTTGTCTCATTGCTCAGGGGCCCTATCTGAATGGTTCCCTCCGAAAGGCTTATGCTAGCAGGAGGTCCAGAGTGTGTAGCCTGCTTAGCCTGGTTTCGTACCCTAAGTGTGCACACACTGTCTCTCTAGTGCTACAGCTCAGTACCGGGGAACCGGACGGCTCATAGCCCTAAGCAAAGCTTTAACCACAACTTGGGATCCTTTGGTTGTCTCATTTTGAATTTATTTTTTTTCTTATGGAACGCAGCATGGAATTAAAAATAAGGTTTGTATTATGTCAATCTTTTAGGCATCGCTTACAACATTGTTGAACCAGATATTCTTAACTTTTAAGAGGTGGTTTATCCTTTTAGTTGATATTTGTAATAAGTAAATTCATCCAAACAATATGATGTCTGAACCATTTTTGAACAATGCCACTATTGGCAAATGCTAGCTGCTCGAAGAAATGTTGATGCAGGTGCTGCTGGTAAAGATGTGAGGTTGTTGAGTGAATATATAGTGACCATGCTCCATATTTTTTTAGATAATGTGTGTAGTCCCGACCTTCCTCTCAAACGAGGTTATAACCTACTTATTACATTTCACTTAAACATCCGACAATCGATCTGTTTAGATAACTCTGAACAAAGGGAAGGGGAAACACACTATGTAGTAAGCTATTACTAAAGCTCCATCCATATCGAGCAAAGACCCTCATGACAATGTATCGGTGTTTTCTACCCCCGACTAGTAATCGAATGCTTCACGTCTTATATGTGGATGGCTATCTAATAAAGACAGGGATTTATCCTGGTTCGGACAACATGTCCTACGTCCAGTCAGGGGTGTTTGTCGGCCTAGTATTAGCTCAGGCAGTCAAAGGAACCTCAATTACAAGCAAGACTTCCTCGCGTGCGAGAACGAGAAGAAAGTCTAAGTGTCGCGTGTGTGTGAGTCGTTTCGCCGTGTGAGGGGAGGTTCCGGGCCTCCTCTTTTATAGCCCGGTTGCTTGTACTTGCCCATCGGCTCCTCATAAATGGGGCAAGGGTTTACATGGTGTGTCAACACCTTAGGCACCCCAAAGTGATATAGGAGCGATGAGTACACCTTCTCCCGTCTAGTCTACGGTCTACGTCTACTTTCCGTCTCTGCACTCCTGCGCCGAGCGGGACGGGACGAATGATGATGATGGACCAGCGTCGTTCTTGTTCCGTCGCACATGGCCTCTCACTCTTTCTTAAATCCCTTCTGCCATTCCGTCACGTTGGCATTCAAGTCTCCCGCCTGCTTCGGGTCTAGGCTTTGAGCCCAGACTGCCTCCCTCTTCTACTCTCGTCGTCCGGTCTTGGAGGTCAGTTACCATTCCCGCCTTCAGAGGGTTGGACTTCATGGTGACGTCATCCCGCATCCGCACCTTGACCTGTGCCTCCCGCGTCTTGACCTAGTGAGTTGGTTGGCTGTCCTTTGGTTTCCTAGGATACGTTACCCCGTCAGTAGCCCCCGGGCCTTCGATTGAGCTTCTTTAGGATCGGTCGGAGGCACCTTTCTTCATAAGGCGGAGGACCTGAAAGGGTAGGAAAAGAAAACGGAAGTTGTGTGAGATCGCTGTTTTGTCACGATTCGTGGTAAGTCCGAGCTCAAAGCCTCAAGCGCCGAGCCTTTCGTGACTTTGAGTCATCAAATAGCCCCCGAGGCTCCCCTCCGCGGGTCTAGCTCGGTTTAATCAGCGAATCCACGTCCGCAAACCGTTCACGGGTTTAGAGAGGTGAAGCAGGTCTAAAAGTTGCCGAGATGGCCAAATTCCTGGGCTCGGTGAGCTGCCTAACGGGTAAACCCAAGTGGAACCCCACTACCTTTCCGCAAGGACTGGGGAATCAAGATGACCTGATCGAGGCTATGTGCCCGTGTTCCATGAAATTATCTTGGTACACTCGCGCGGATCTTGGGCCGTTCATGGGCCCGGTCAGCTCGATGTCGGCCCCTCAGGGTGGGGGGGTACCGGAGAGTCACCAAGCAGGACTCGGATATCAGACTTAGAGATGTTGGAAGCTTCGGGGCTCCCGAGTTCGCTATTGATGACCATCTCATATCGCATGTCCCTCACTCTGGTTTATTCTAGGTGGTCCTTTCGACCTACATGGTAGGTATACCTTAGAACCCAAAACTTTGACCGAGCCCCAAAACTAGGCCGTAAAGGACTTACCTACTTACCTGGGCCTTCGATTCGTACGGCCCTTTGGTGTCGCGTCATGGGTAGACGAAGAGGTGCAGTGGAGAGATGGTTGGGAGAGAAATGAAATGGCGTGCGGCGTCTTAAATTGTCACATATATCAAAGAGGCGGGTCAGTCTGGCCGAAATTATAGCGGGCGTCATGTCCCTGAATTTTTTGGAGGACGTGTGCGTTCCCTACGAATGGGTGACATCTTTCATCTCCATGGACTAGGGCTTCTAGCGCAGAAGTTCCTCCGTGCTGCTCTTTTCTACTACAGCTTGGAGCTTCACCACCTAATGCCTAACGGGGTCCTCCACGCTGCCGTCTTCTACAAGCTTTGTGAGGGCTTCCTTGGGGATCAAATCCCACTTCGAGTTGTGGAGACGCTTTTTTGGGTGCGGCTGTCTTCTGCGGACTCTCCGATTCCGGCGGTAGGTAGCGCCTGCATCCAGCTTTGGCGGGCCCAGCCGCGATACTTCGATCTCCCACTTCCCAAATCCGTGAAGAACTGGTGCCAGGATTGGTTCTACATCTGCAATGATGGCCCGACGCTTCCGTCCTTTATGGGCCAGCCGCTCGCCGCCCTGGAGCAGTGGCATTAGGGTCACGGAGAAGGACAAGCGGAGGGTCGCCGTCATCCAAGAGCAGGTTGAGGCGCTGCAGGCTGAGGGGTTGACCAGAGAAGTTGTTCTGCGGACCTTCCTCAGGCGGAGGATTCAGTTCCTTTGTGCCCGTTCCCACCCAATGTGGCAGTATTACCAGGCTCGACGACCCTACGCGCGGGTCGGGGGTAGGAGATCTTTGACTCCGAGGTCCAGCCAGGGTTTCACGACCTCACCGGAAAAGAGGAGGAGGATGGTGGGCACCACTCACGTCCTCTTTTGGTGGATTGTTCTTCCACTCGGGTAAGTATTCCACCGTTTTCCGCAACCCTATAGCAACTCTCTCCGTTGTTTCCAATTGATCTCATGCTATGTCGTCTCGTTCAGGGGCTCAGGGGCATCGTCAGCCTACTGAAGCTGCTCGAGAACAAGATATGGCGGAGAGGGGCGCGCATGATGCAACCTTAAGAAAGAAAAAGAATGACCGTAAGGCCAGCCACATTCGCTGCTAGAAGAGGATGAAGGAGCATCAGGTCGGATGACGGCGGAGAGGCGGAAAAGGAGGCTGACGAGGAGGCAAAGAGGACCCGGACGGGTGAAGGGAGCGACCTCCCCTTGCCTCCCTCTCAAGCTTCGAGGTGATTAGCCGGAGCCGCTCCCTCAGCGACCCCGACCGCCTAGGCTCGGACGGAAGGAATGAAACCCGCCGCCCATCCTTCCCCAGGTCGTGTCTGGGTCAAAGGCTTTTCTGATGCCCCGGCTCCTGTTGCTTGGGCTGAGGTGGGCTGCTCAGCCGCGGAGGGAGCTGCAGGTCGGGGCGAGGGTCGGGAACTCGCTTCCCGTACTGTGTTCCCGGCCGCCCCCTCGAGTTCTGGGCCTCGGGCAATCGTGCCTTCAATCTGTCCTCAGTCGGGCCTTTCATTGCTCAGGGCCTTTCTATTCTGCCCTTTTGACTTCTTTTTCTTCCTCTTGCCGCAGAGAGTACCAGTCGGGCGTTTCGGCGCCACCAGGTACTTCACCGCCTCTGTCCTACATTGCCCCATCCCTGAGCTGGCCATATCGCTGTCAGGGGGCCACGCGCCGACGGTGAGAGTGGTACCCTCTCCTCCAGTTGTCGTGTGGCCTCAACCGTTGCTGCTTGTCATGTCCGGCCCTGAGCCGGCTCTGACCGTGGTGGCTCCGACCGGGGGAGACGAGCCTCCGGCCATTGTTGTGGAGGCTCCGTCCGAGGAAGGCAAGGCAGTTCCCCCCGAGGCAGGTCCGGTGGCCGCTGAGGTGGAGGTCACCCTGGTGGAGTCGTCGCCCAAGGCACCACCGCTCCAGGGGGGACTACGGAGGTTGGCGACGGGAGGCAAGTCCATGGTGACGACCGCTCCGTCCCTGCCCACGGCCGACCCCCAAGCCTCGGAGCCTGGGGCATCGAGAATGATGGCCCTAGTCGTGGCTTCAAGTCACGCTCCAGAGGGGTCGGGGCCTCTGGCGGATCGGTGGTGCTGCGACCCACGCGCCACGGTGGAAGAGGCGGAGGACTTGCTTCGTCGTGGCCCTTGGCTTGCCGAATCCGTAGGGCAATTGACCTCCGGCCTGGATCGCCTCTGGGACGCAGTTCAGAGGCTCAATCACGGCCTGCTCCGATCAGCGTAAGTCCCGCTGTTATTGTTTTTCTTTTCGGGTTGGCACGGGGCTTTTTGTGACCATATTTTTTGGCTTATTTTCGGGCAGAGGCTTGCCGAGCAGGAGGCTGAGTGCGGGCAACTTCTCGTGGAACCCCTTGGTCGTCAGGGACTTGCGGAGGCCGAGGCAGCACGATGGAAGGAGGAGGCCGTGAAGGCTCATGACGAGGCTGCGGCCGCTCGAGAGTAGGCGGACCGCGTGGCCGCCACGGGCCGGGTGGAGGCTTCCCGGTTGCTTCGAGAGGAGGAAGCCGTGGCTTCCATCAAGGTGAATCTCGCTGGGGAGATCACCAAGGCGGGTAATGCGGAGAGGGCGTATCAGAGATGCTGACAAGGCTAGAACTTCCCTTGCCCGGGATATGCGGGAGTTTGAGCGTGAGTCTTTTTTGCATCGTGCTTTTGCCATGTCCTGCTCTCCCTTTGCGTCTGAGCTTTACTTTGCTTTCTGATTGTAGAGGCGCAGCGGTCCCTTGTTATAATGAGAAACCTGAGTCAAGACCCAGGAGGGGACTCAAATTCTCTGCAGTACTGCACATGTAGTAGCAGTCACTGACATGTGGGCCCAGACCACGGGCCCACATGTCAGTGACGGCTACTGCATGTGCAGTACTGCAGAGGATATGCACCCCCCAGGAGGCCAGGAGGCGGAGCTCGACCGCCTTGAAAAGACCGTACTTGGGCCCCCGAGAAGGGCGCGCGGGCTGGTCTCCTGACTTGGTGAGGCAGCAACCCAGGTTTCCACCGAGGACGAGGAGCAAAGGCTCCTCCCAAGGGTGGGCGCGGAGGTCTGCGAAGCTGTGTTGGGCCTCAGAGTCTGTTGCTTAGATCGCGCCCAGAGCGGTGGTCTCCCGACTTGGGACGCGGCCAAGATCCTGGGAACCTCTGAAGGAAACTTGAAGATCTCCGTGCCGCGGACCAAGTTACCAGCGAGGCGGCACGTGAGAGCTCGGCTGCTTCGGTGGTCGTGTAGCTGACGAGGTGGCCGTGCAGCTGACGAGGTGAAGGCGCGTCTTGACGAGGTGGCGACCGCCAGGGCTCAGCTCAGGGTGCATTTGGCCTTGTTTGTGATTGTCTCCCATTACGACGGGGTTGACCTTCCGGCCCTCGTGGAAGGATTCGCAGCAGGCTGCTCCGAAGAGGAACTCCAGGCCATCGATGCCCTCGTCAAGTCTGCCGCCCTCTCCTTAGCCGCTGCGATCACGCCGGACTCCTCTTTTTTATAAGGAGGAAACGAGCTTCTGTTGTGCATGTGTTTGTTTTTTCCTTGCGCCATGACTTGATCTAGAGTCGATTCTCATATGGCAAGCAACGCGTCTTAGCTCGGAATCGTGGGGAGGCCTTTTGGGAGAAGGGTCTTGCTGAATGCTTTGAAGGCCTCAGCCGTCCTGCTTATGGCGGGTGGATAGCTCTCGAGTGCCATGTGGCATCCAAGTCAGTTGGCACACTACAGGGCGCTTGAGTCGCACGGGTTTGTCCGATGCTTAAGGTAGCGCACTTCTCTTAGACGGGTTCCCGACCCTCTTCCCCTTGTTTGTTGGTGCCTTCTAGCAGGCGAGCATCAACCCGTCGTTGATGGTGAGGCATTCGTTAAGCTATGGGAACGCGCAAGCCTACTCGAGCTCGGCGGCCTCCTGCGTCGGCCTCTCTTGCCTGTCGTTTTGGGCACCCTGCTCCTTTCCCAAAAAACGATTGAGGAGGGCTCAGTCTTTGAGGGCGTGTCTCACCGAGTAGTTATGATTGGTGCACGACTTTTCCAGCAACTTCTAAAGTGATCCGTTTGTGCCTGGGCCAGCCTCTTGCCTTTCCAACACTAAGCTGCCGCGACCAGGTCCGATTCCACCTCGACCAGATGTCGTCGTCTGTCAGCTCCGAACTTCTTTCTCCTTTCGTCCTTCCATCGTGGCATGGGGTCCTTCCTTGCATCGACCGTCCTGGGCGCCGCTTGGTCAAATATTTCTCCGACCGCCTCTTCTCCTGAGGCGTGGTTGGTGGCGGCGTCGAGTAATTCCTTGGTGGTCCTCAGTTTGATGCAGCCGACTTTTGCACTAGGGATTTGCAGGTGGTTCCGGAGAGGAAAGCTTCGATGACATCTTCATCGACGACGTCGGGTAGCTCATTGCACTTCTTGGAAATTCGCCTGATGTATTTCCTCAGGGTCTCTCCGGGCTTTTGTCGCCACGCCTTGAGGTCCCATGAGTTCCCGGGGCGCATATAGGTGCCTTGAAAGTTGCTCACGAAGGTGTCCTTCAACTCCGCCCAACTTCGGATGCTGCCAGCCGGGAGGTACTCGAGCCAGGATCGGGCAGAGTCCGTCAAGTAAATGGGTGTAAAGGTCCCAAAAATATGAATACAAAGAAACTCTTGTTTGCAAAAGTTGGTTTCATATGAATGAAATTTGGGACTTGTTAAAACTTTTTCAAATGTGATAACCCACATGAGGGCTTTCTTCGCACAAGTTCAAATGTTTGTTTGAAAACTTGGAACCCAAGGGGGGTTTAAAATAAAGAGGGGAAGTTTCCATATGTGTGGGAAGGCTAAAGTCAGATTTGGAACAAATTTGTTCAACTCAAAATTCAAATGAGAGCAACATTATGAATTCAAAACTGTTGTGCTACAAATACCATTTGCAGCAGCCAAATTAAAAATCAGATTTCATATTTGAATTCCTTGGGTCTAAATTAGAGGGTGTGCAAAGTTTCATAATTTATTGAAATGATTTGCAACCCATTTTCCAAAATGGACTTTAAATGACAAAGAATTCAAATACCTATTTGAATTTGGATGAAATTTGCCCAATTGTCCAAATGCACCTCAAATTTAAACTCCCACAATTTGATTTCACAATTTTGAAATCTTGGGAGATATTTTGGAGAGGGATAAGGAGGGACTGAGCTGTGGGACCCACATGTCAATGAAACAGTTTAAATTGCAAAAGATCTCAGTTGTTAGGTCTCTGTTTGTTCACCTCCCACGCGAAGCAACCGGACAGGCCGACTCCTCACCGGGCGACACCGCACAGCACCGGAGCCTCCACCTCCTGTTGAATCTCAGCGCATTGGAGAGCTGCCTCGGCGTCCTTACCCCACTGCCGTGCTCCTTTTATCCAACGGGACCGAAGACTCAGCGCTGTTCTGTCTTCCCTCGTGCGAGAAACAGACGGAGCGCTGCCGCTGCCTTCCGATCGATCAGCCACACCGAAAGCTCACGTGAGAGCCTCAGCTGAGCGACCAAACAGCACCACGGACCCTCCCACAAACCCCTCGCACCATCCCTACGTTAGTTCAGCCATCACAACACGAGAGAACCGAGTTTCAGCGGCGGCCGGGAGAAACCGCCACCGCCGGCTCTCTTGGACAGCCTCAACCGTGCCTTGTCACGGCCAAGCTAGGCCACCAATGGACACGCAAGAGCTCCCTGCAGCTTCCATCTGAAGCTCAGTGCTTGTCTTCGCTTCTTGCCGACGAATTTCGGGATTCCTCTCCAACCGGTGTAAACGGAACCACGGGTATGAATTCTTAAAATTCTCGCGCTATAATTGTTTAGAGCACTGCAAATTGCACTCACATGAAGTAGCCTTGCTTAGAAACAACTCCCCTTTTGAAACCTAGCAAGAAACATACCCTGCACGGTGTAATTTCGATCTTTCCGACGACTGTTTTAGCGGGACGGTTCGGGCGCATGATGAACCCCAGTTTGGAGCCGTTCCCGAGCCCATGTGCAGCCATGCCAAGCATCTCCAGCCTTCACTAGTGTTGTAGGACCTTTCCAGGGGGCGTTTGGCAGGCTAGCTCATCGGGGTAACGCCGCCGAACTTCCACCGAGCCATCGCGCCGTCGCGGGCTACTTTGGGGGCTCTGCCAGCTCGGGAAAATCACACCAGTGTGTTCCTTGAGTTGAATTAGACACTGGCGGCGAGTTTGAGCATCGAGGTGGCCGGACGACCGAGTTCGGGGTAGCTCCGGTGAGCCCGGCTGCGATATTGCGCGGGGGCGGGAGGTAGACAAAGGTGCTGTCGGCCCCACGCGTCAATCGCACGGAAACAGTGACCAGATCCTGTGGCGCCGGATAAATTGTGGCAACGCGGGAAAAGTTTGTGGCCCTGTGTGGCGTGTTCCAGTGCATGACACGTGTGCTTCCCGGACCCACAGTTAGTTTTAAACTTTTCCACGGATTTATTCAAATTCCAGATTTTCCCCAAATTTTAGAAGAGCATAACTTTTGCTAGGAACCTCCAAATTTAGTAACTCAAATTGGGTTAGATTCAGATTGACAAACTCTATCCAAATATGCAACTCAATTTGTACGAAAGTCTTTATTTAATTCTGGAAATTTTTTTAAAGCTTTTCAGCCAAAGAATTTTAGAGGGAGTTTGGTTTATCCAAAAATGCTCAAATTTTGCCAGAGTATTCTTTAGGGTGTTCTTAGACTCTCAGCTCATTTGGAGTTGATTTGATGAGGAGAATTCAGATTTTAAGTTACTGTATTCAAATATATACAGAAATGTTTTCAGAGAATTTCTAAAATTTGGAAATTCAGTTCTGAGCAATTCTTAGCTCTAAAAATCCTAGAAAAATTCATGCAATCTCTATGAACTATAATTGAGATTGTATTCACTAATTTTGACATGAACATGGGTATTATCTCAGAATTAATTCTTCTTTGCTTAAATACTTAGAGAATTGTTCTGAATAAACCATTCAATGAAAAGTGCTGATTTTGGGTCCAGATGACCTTCTTGTGACAAGTAACTCACATGAAAAATTTCAGCTCCATTGGAGCTCTGGATCACCATTGTCTTGTGTAACATCCTTAGGTGATCAATACACAAGTGAGGAGTAGCACTCAAACACTTGATCATAGTGCTTTAACCCAACCTAAACCACTAGCACCAGTGTTATTTTAAATTCTTAAATAGAGTTCCAGTTTTTAAACTGTCATTAGACCTTATTAGCAAAAGCTTTTCAATTAAATACATATGCATGACCATATCGTGTAGCATCTACATGAGCACGTGAGAAGGACTTGAAGTGAAGATCAAGGAGGGAGGAAAGGTGAGTTACCAAGCTCCAAGTGATCGTCACTAACTGATTGTATCTTAGTCACCTGCAAAACAGGCAAGCCCCGGTTTGCATTAGAACAGTTTTATAAAGCATTTCCATTTTTAGAGATCATAGCTTTGCATCGTTGATTGCATTAAGTCTAGTTGATATTGAATACCCCAATTGCATGACCAGAAATACCTAAGAGAGAAAGGGTAGAATAGCTCCTCCTCGAATGAATATGGCTATGCTAATTTTTGTAGGAGAGGTCCGGTAGAAGTCAAGTAGTTAGAATCTACTCGCGAGTTTAGAACTGGTTTATTCGGGGCGGGTCAAGAATAAAAATGGCGAGGAAAGTTCACCCGAAAGAAATAGAGACCGGGCAGGGAGGTTTAGATGCAGCAGGTTGCGGACCGTGCGTGCATAGCCCTACCTGTGTCGGTTAAGGCCCGTCTGTGCTTGGCCCTGTTGGACAAGTTTGAGTTGTGTACTGGGCACATACTTGCTATATGGGACCCAGAAAACTGATGTACCTTGGGAGATTCATAGTGGAACTTTTCCAACTGCCTTAGGCTTTCAGCGTCAGGGTAGCAGGAGGTAACTCGCTTAAGAACATACCACTGCGGGTATGTACCTTGAGGGAGCTTACGGACTCGGGGCAGTTGGACTGCGTCCAATGTGGAAGATATTAGGAAAGGTGGCCGCGTACAACGTCAGTCAAGGTTGCTGCCGGCAACTCGGAGTACGGGTGTATGTGTCGTGTAGTACGGGTGTGTACTGATTTGAATCACCGTCGCTCACGGTCATATGAGCATACTTGCCCACTTCGTCTTGATGTAGTAACAACTGGAACTGGTTATCTTTTGAACATGATAAGACTGTGATGTAACTTGTATTGCAACCATGACTTATTTAGAGATAGGATCATTAAAATTTACTTTCACTTTGTGCAAGGAGCATCACAACAAAGCGTTTCTTGTTTGATTGTGGAGTTGCGATGCTTTTCGGCTCAAGGTCTGCACAATGAGGCCTAAAATTTGAAAGTTAAGGATCAACTTTAGGCAAGTCCTTTATGCAAATCTAGCTAACCCAATTGCAACCGTCGTGCATGTAGAGTTTCTTATTTAGGAGAGAAGGATCAGTCTTGCTGAGCCTATCTGCTCACGCTTGCTATATAAGTGGTTTTGTAGGTTAACATCGATGCTAAGAAGAAGGTTGTCCGGTGAGACTCGGAGACTTCCGAGTCATGTAACACATGGAGAAGCCAGCCGTTGTTGTTGTCTTCGTGTTGCTAGCGAGAGGAGTCCGCGGGCTGGACTTCATCTTGAGTGCTCTTAGTTATCGACGTGAGTTGTTATAGACTTTCGCTGTAGCTATTTGATGTAAATTATTTACAAAGAAAAACTTGTAAGCTTCCGCTATTGTTTTATGTAATACATTGTTCCTTGTATGTGTGCTGTTGGGTGCCGCACAACACGGCACCACCCAATGCGATTCCCGGGCGAGTGCCCCGTCCCCGTGACTAAAAGGGCGGCGTCGGGCCATCACAGCATGGTATCAGAATCCTGTTTCAATGGGGAGATACTAGATGATGAATAGTTCATTCCTTGCTCCTTTGGCCCTGCACGCCAAGCGGTAGTCCTCTAGCAAACCGATGGGGTTTCACTCTCCGTTATTCTTTGTGACGTTGGTCAGGGCGTGAAATCGTGGCGGGAAAGGCGCATTGCATATCCTCCCTCGGAAAGCCTGGGGTCCAGGAGCGTCGGGGCTCAGGCTTCACCCTTCGTCATTGTCATGGCGCCGGCCCCAACATGGCTGTCATTGGCGCTCGGGCCGCCGCATGACTTTGACCCGGGTTTCCTCGTGCGTCCCGAGGGCCTTATGCGGTTCGGACAACCCTACATGTTTGTGCATTGAGCAACTAGAAGGGTTGGATGAACCGGCCTTCTCCGCTTTGCTTGGCACGGGCACGAGGTGTCCCTGCTGTGCTCCAAACATGCCCGTGGGAGCCGGTTTGGAAGGACGTCACTCGCCTGTGAGCGATCAAGCTTTCGGCGTGCTGTGCCGTGACCCTTTCCAGCAGTGAGCAGAGGTTTTGGTACATGCACCTTGCCTCTGGCTCTTCGGGCTCCGGGATGTTGTGTACCATGGCTGCAGCAGCTGCCACGTTCTGGCTTTGACGCTCGAAGCATGGCGGATCGCGTGGACTAGCGATAATGCTTTCCCATACGCGATAATGCTTTCCCATACCTGGCGGCTGCATGCTCGTGCTTCACGATGGCTCAAACACGGCTCTGTCCCTATCCAACTGTGCCTTCTCTGCCTCGAGCGCCGCTTGTCGCTCTTCGAGTTGCTCGGCCACTTCCTGGGCGGCCGCTTGCTCCTCGCCGTGGTTTTGATGCAGTGCCTCTTTCCGTATGAGCATTGGCGAGAGCGGGTTTCGATAGGAAGGGTAGTTGGGGAGGCGTTATCAATTTTCGCGACTAGCATTCGCGAGACAAAGAAAGACCTTACTGGGTCTGGTGCCGGAAACGTGTCCACATGCGTTCTTGGGGGGGGGGCGTTGATAAGGCGTGCACGACGTTGATGATTATGTCGCCCGTTAGACGTAGAATACCATCGCCATCAGCGATGAAGTCTAGGCTTTCAAAACGGGAAGCCTGACGGGGCGTGAAGGTGACGTCGACGTGAAGCTTGTTGTTGGGGCGACGACAAACTAGAGCCTGCCAAAACGGAACTTCTCGCCAACGTGGAAGATCAAACTCACAAAAGCCATAACAGCAAAAGCGAAGAAACACACACCCAAGTTTTCTCGTAATACTGTCCTTATTTAGTGTGCTATCCCCTAAGTAGCTCTGATGCCAGCCTGTGACGGACCGAAATCCGTACATTCCAGGATCACAGAGGATGGTGCCACACGATGCGACACCCGACAGCACACACGATTAGAGAAACATAGTATTACATTGAAAACATGCTGAATATGTACGAAAGTAGTACACTCTTCAGTTACAACTCCTCTACAATGTCTACTACAGCGGAAGGTTTTTATACAACTCACGCCAACACCTAACTAGCAAAAGTTGGTTGTCCGGTCCTATGGACAACCCACACTAGCTCCACTCAGCCTCAGCGTGGCGTGTACGGCTCCCACTCAGCCGTAGTCCCTGACGGAGGGTAGCCCTCGCCGATGGAATCATACTCCGAGTCCGTGGGGTACTCCTCACCTGCAAACACTTATAGAAGCAACCGTGAGCACGATGGCTCAGCAAGTCTTAACCGACTCTCCTACATATGAAACTCTACATGTAGGTCATACGTGAATATAGGATGATAATTTGTAGCAAATGGACACGCCTACAAGTTCATCCTTAGTTCATTTTAGCCACAAGTTAACGGTTCATGAATCTGAAATTTAGTAAGAAATATTTGGTGGCACACATGTAACAATACAAGTTACTCATATCAGCAATATTGAATCATAACACTCCATATGTTAACCTACATCACAACTCAGTGACCAAGTGGTACTCATACCGTGAGGGACGGCGAATCGACTCGATATACGCCTGCAGGGATACCCAAAGAGCACGTCACATACCCCCATCCGTGGAGCTGCACAGCACGCTCACTCGATGTTGTACGGAACAACGTTTCACCAAACAGGCCAAACGTCGAACCGGTCGCACCCAAATGGACAGGAGGTTCCCTACACGGAGCATCTCTCTATGCCCATTAGCGGATTTCCACCTTTCTGCCCTCAACCTACACTTATAAATCGGTGCGTTAAGCCTCGACGCAGGAGGTATAGGTTACATCAGTTTATCGGACCCCATATATCTGATATGCCTTCGATACATTGAAACTTGATCAGCGTGGGCCACACACGGATTGATCCTCAATCGACACGGACAGTGTTACGCACACAAGACTTCCTATTGTTGTGTCCTAGCCCCCTGCCTAGTCTAATTTTTCCTTGCTAAAGTTGTCTCACATCTCAAACCAATCCCGTGTGTGACGGACCCTATACTCGCGAGTAGATTCCAACTACTCGACTTGTACCAAAGCATATTAACATTAAGCAAAGCATGATCTACTCGATGACTTAGACACTACCCTCACTCCTTTTGGAATAATCTGGTTATGCATTTGGGGTTTCATCCATCCTACACCTAATGCACACACATACTTCAAGCTAAGTGAATATAAAGCAAAACTTTATAAAACTTATTAAATGCAAACTGGGGCTTACCTTGTTGCTGCTGGTCAGGGGTTAGTGTCTCCTCCAGAAGTATGAAGTCCAAAACCTCCGGGGTCTCCTCGCGTTCAGCGACTACATGTAAGCAATTTAACGATATGTCAATTTAAATGTAAATGTGTTGAATTTAGTACATAAATATTATAACTCTAGCTAGACATTCCCTTTGGCTCTGAAATTTTTACTGTGGCTTGGTAGGAACCTAATCAGAGACTTGACCAAGTTTTATCTGAAACAAAGCTCATTTCAGCTCTGCACTAATAAAAGTCTAAATGGTCATTACTAGAGCTCCTATGGATTTCCAGGGATTTTCATGGATCAAAACATTACTTCCTGGAAACTAGAATTTGAGATGGTTCTAATGGAGTTGGTTTCATGTAATTTGAAGAATCCTAGAGGAAGATATGCACAAATCAAGATTTCAGAAATTCTGAAAAATGTTTCTATACATTTTACTATTTTCTCAGGGCAGTTCACTTAATCACACTATTAGGGCAACAAAATGAACTTGGATAAATCTGAAATTTCTCCTGTGACTCAAGGATTTTCAAATGAACATCCTTGACAAATTTCAGAATTTTCCATAAAGGAATTCTCCAGACAAAATTCCCAACAGTTTAAATTTTAGGGAATTAATTCTGGAAAAAATAATATGTTTCATGAACTGAAACTTGTTTTGCTGGATGGTACTTGGAGAGCTGAATTCAACAACATTTGGCTCACTCAATTTCGACCATCCTAGCAAAAGTTATGGGCATTTGAAGTTTGAACTGAAATCTGAAAATTCAAAGAAAAGTTTAAACCCTGCTCTCGGGCCCCACCACGCGCTTTCTTCTTCCTCATGCGCGTCCGAGCTCGGGTGGCGGCACTCTCCGGTGAGGTCCGCCGGAAGTGACTTCCTGGCCTCTTCTAGGGCTAAATCTCGCCGCCCCTCACTTTAGGAACACGAGGAATTCATCCCTGGGGTCGGCCGAGGCCACCGGTGACCGGAACCCTAGCCGCGACGGGTCGCGGCTATGGAGCAGCTCCGGCGAAGTCGCCCGGCTCCTACACAGACTTATTCTGATCAACCCTTGGCCCTACAGCTCCGTGGTGACATGCTAAGCACGGATAGGGAGTCGGTTCGCCGTGAAAACGGCCGGAGATGGGAGCTCACCGTCGACCTAGGTCCAACATCAGCGGCAACTCAAAAAACTCGAAGAGCAGAGCCTATACTCGACGGTTTTTGATGATTTTTGATCCTAGATGGCTGTGGGAAAGTGTAGAACGTGTGTGTAGCTCAGCATACGCTGTGGGGGACGAATCACCACGAATTTTGGATTTTTGAGCGGCTCGGTTCTATGAACACAGAAACAATAAATGGAGAAATTCTCCCTTGGTGATGCACGAAAAGATGAGCGTTTTGCACCGGCATGTAAAGCACCTTAGGGCGGTCGGTTTTTGTGTTGATCGTCGGCCACGAGATGGCTTGTAGCACTCGGGCGCCAGAGAGCCGAAACAACCGAGCAGCGGTGAAGTTTCTTCGATGCTGCGGGAGGACGTCGTGGATCAGGGAGGGCCAGTTCACGTGGGCAAGAAACGTGTTGATCCCTTGACACGCCGCTTCCACGGTCTTAACACGAGATGACTCGGTGGCTTTCTCGGGACGCGGTGAGCAGGAGGTGGCGCCTTCGGAAGAAGCTCGCAGAACAGAGCCCGTGTGTTGTGGCGGTTCCCTCAGCTTGTGGGGCTGACATGTGGGCCCTCTTTCCCTCTTTTCTCTTTTCTTTTGTTTTCACTGCAAAGATATCAGCTACTCACAATTAAAGTGTAGCCTTCATCACCAAGTCATTAGTTGAATTTGAAATCCTCAATTTTGAGCTGGGTTGACTAAATTTGAATCACACTTGAAGTTGAATTTCAAATTCAGTTGTGAATTAATCCAAATATAACTCCCGACAAGATGAACTCCAATGAGGATGTAAATTGGTGGACTAACTCAGAAAAATGTCCTGAGTTTGAATATGAAGTCAAATTGTAAATTCAATGACGAAAGTGGATAAAATTTGAATTTGCATTCAAATTAGCCCTTTTTACAATTGTATCCAAAAGTGCCTCAAAATGGTTTCAATTTGCATGAAACTTGGCATGAGCACTCCTAAGAATATTTAGGGCCTAATGGGGACACAGTCTTTCATGTTTATATGTGTGAGATCCTACTTTTGGATTTGTGAGTTTTTCCTCTAATCACCTCTTGATGGTGTTTACTTGCTCTTCACAAATATTCATAAGACTTCCACAAAATGAGCTGTGGTGTGGTGATGAACACTCTAGCAAGTGAAATCTTGGACTTTTACAGCGGCCCCCCTACCTTGCGCTCCAACTATTGGTGTTTTTACCTCCGACTAGTAATCGAACGCTTCACGTCTTATATATAGATGGCTAGCTAATAAAGACAGGGATTTATCCTGGTTCGGACAACGTGTCCTATGTCCAGTCGGGGGTGTTCGTCAGCCTTGTATTAGCTCAGGCGGTTCAAGGAACCGCAGTTACAAGCGAGATTTCCTCACGTGTGAGAACGAGAAGAAAGTCTAAGTGTCGCATGTGTGTGAGTCGTTTCACCGTGTGAGGGAAGGTTCCGGGCCTCCCCTTTTATAGCCCGGTCGTTTGTAATCACCCACTGGATCCTCATAAAGGTTCCGTTTTGAAAGTCTAGAGTTCGTCACCAACGATGGCGGCGTCCTCAGCCTGATCGACAACCTGGCCATCAACGTCGTCAATGACGCCCCCGAAGAGAACTTCATGGGCTTGGTCGACCAGACGTCACCGTACCTTTTCCCCCTATTGGACGACATGACCGGTTGCTACTACAACTCCGACACCGAGTCTGACGAGGGGCGCCACCCTCCCATGAGTGCTATGTCATAGAAACCGGTAGCGACTCTCTAGATGCTCCAATCGTTAACACCCCACCTTCGCTAGCGCACGTGCAACAATAAGCATGGTGTTGTGTCCGTGGCAAGGAGCCGGCGGCCGCGCAAGAGCTGGCGGAACAGCTTGAGGCATGCCGCATCACGCTCGAGGTGGAGAAGGCGCAGCTAGACCCAGACAGGGCCGCGTTCGAAGCGTCACTCGACCGCCGTCCTAGCTCTAGCGGTGCGCGTGCACGCGGTCACCAGGTCTGGATGAACATCTTCACCGATGCGCACGGCCCGCTTCGCTTCGAGCAGCCGAGCCAAAATGAGGTAGCCAGTCATGATGTGCAGCCTCCCGAAGCCTGATGAACCGGAGGCGCGACGTACCTACCAGAACCTCCGCTCATTGGTGGAAAGAGCTATGGCCCAGCATGGTGAAAGCTCACTCACTCGACGGCGAGAGACATCTACCTGTGGTGGCTCCTGCGGACTCGCCAAGAGCACCGTGGGGATGCCGTGAGTCTGTGCTCCAAGCCAGGCCAAGAGAGTCGGCTCATGTACCCCCTCACGCAGCTCAATACGTGAGCGAACAAGAAGTCGTGGAACTATGTCCCGAGCATCGACGCCAATCACACCAAGGCGGGCGCTAGGATGATGATGTGGACCGGAGCCCAAGCCCCAATGGTTGGCCACGGGCCTTCGGGAGGAGGATACACAATGCCTCCTTCCCGCCATGCTTCCTCGCCCCGACCAACATTGCCATGTACCTCCCAGCGAACAGCATACAAAGCTGGGCCGAGTTGAAAGACACCTTCACGGGCAACTTCCAAGGCACTTACATTCACCCTGGAAACTCATGGGACCTCAAGGGATGTCGGCAGAAGCTTGGCAAGACCTTGAGAGAATATATCAGACGCTTCTCCAAGAAGTGCAACAAGCTCCCCGACATCGTCGACGTCAATGTCATCGGGGCAGTCCTCTCTGAGATGACTTGCGAGTCCCTGGTGCACAAACTCGGCTGCGTCAAGCTGAGGACCACCAAGGAGCTGCTCGACGTTGCCACCGACCGCACCTCGAGGGAAGAGGCGGTCAGGGCAATCTTCAACAAAATGACGTCGAAGACTCTCGACACGAGGAAGGGCACGATGCCTCATCGAAAAGACAAGACGAAGAAGAGGATCAGTGTCGATAAGCGTTGACATTGACCCAAGGCGGACTCGGACTTGGTTGCGACGGCCGAATGCTGCGAAGGCAAGAGGCCAGCCCAAGCACACCGACCACTTCGAGAGGCTGTTGGAGAAGCTGTGTACCAATCACGCCTTCACGGTTAAGCACGCCATCAGCAATTGCGCCCTCCTAAAGCACTTCTTAGGGAAGGAGACGGGCTCCCCATGCAGCAAGGGCAAGAAGCCCATGCAAGTCGCCACGGAGCAAGAGGTGGAGCCCACCTTCCCTGAGCCGAATGGCTGCCTCATGATCTTCGGCGGCACCCACGCCCAAGAAAGCTGTCGAAGGCAGATGTTGACGACTCGAGAGGTCAACACCGTCGAGCCCACCATCCCAACCTACCTACAGTGGTCCGAGGCTGCCGTCACGTTCGACAGGTTGGATCACCCCAACCACGTTCTGCAACCTGGGCGTTTGCCCCTAGTTGTGGACCCAATCATCGGGCCTAAGCGCCTGACGAAGGTGCTCATGGACTGCAACAGCGGCCTTAACATCCTCTGCGTTGGAACACTCGACGCCACGGGGATTTCCCAATCCCAGCTACGCCCGACCCGAGCGCTCTTCCATGGGGTTGTCCCGTGGAAACAAGTAATACCTCTAGGGCAGGTCGACCTCCCCATCACGTTCATAGAAGCGTCCAAATTCTGTACTGAGACACTCACGGTCGAGGTGGCGGACCTCAACGGCGCCTAACACACCATATTGGGACGATAATGCTACGCAAAATTCATGGTTGTCCTCCATTTCAACTACCTCAAGCTGAAGATGCCGGACCCGCGCGGCATCATCACAGTAGGCACCAAGTTCAAACTGGCTCTCCTGTGCGAACAATGCAGCTGCGAGCAGGCAACCGCGGCTGTAGCGGCAGCCGAGTTCTCTGAGTTGTCCCAAGCCATTGAGAGCAGCCGACCCGAGTCCAACCAAGCCTCAGCGTCAGAGGCCTTCATGCCTCCAGAAGACACGAAGGCCGCCCAGATCGACTCGAAGCACCCATCCAAGATTATCTGGGTTGGCGCGGCCCTCGGTGCCAAATAGGAAAGCACACTCGTCGACTTCCTGCGCATGGATCTGGATGTCTTCGCCTGGCAACAGACTGACATGCCGGGCACTCCAAGGGAATTCACCGAGCACACGCTCAACATCAAGCCGTGATCCAAGCCCTTGAAGCAAAAGCTCTGACATTTCAACGAGGAGAAGCGTCGAGCCATCGGCGAAGAAATCGCTAAGTGCCTGGTGGCTGGCTTCATCAAGGAAGTTCAACATCCCGAGCGGCTGGCCAACCCTGTCCTTGTCAGGAAGAAGACCAGGAAGTGGAGCATGTGTGTGGACTATACCGGTATCAACAAAGCGTGTTCCATGGACCCCTTCCCGTTGCCGAGGATCGATCAAGTAATCAACCTGACCTCAGGGAGCGAATCCCTAAGCTTCTTGGACGTGTACTCGGGCTACCACCATATCGCTCTCAGCGAGGAAGAGCAGCTAGCGACCACGTTCTTCACTCCTTTTGGCTCTTAATGCTGCGTAAGGATGTCGTTCGGGCTAAAAAACGCTGGAGCCACGTATCAGCGCTGAATTCAAAATGCATGTGGTCGCAGATTCGGTGAAACCTCGAGGTCTACGTGGATGACATCATGGTGAAGTCCAAGTGAGGGACCAGCCTCGTCACCGACCTAGAAGAGACATTCACAAACTGTGATACCCGGGGGTCCACAATCCAGGAATCGCATTGGGTGGTGTAGTACGATGCGACACCCAACAGCATACACGAAAAGATAACTCAAAATATATACACAAGTCTTTTATTTCACAAGATGGTTCTCTTTTACAAGTAATGTACAACATGTGTACACACAACGGAATTTACATAACTTACACTCTCGAGCCTAACTATGTAGAAGAGAAGTCGTCTAGTTTGCGGACGAATCTCATTAGCAACTCGAAGATATGTGGCAGCGGCAAGGTTTTCCGGAGATCTATACAAACCGAAGGTTTGGATGACTCACCGATCAACCATCATCATAAGCATGTTGATTAGACCTGCAAAACGACTATATATGCAACCGTGAGCACAAGGCTCAGCAAGACTGACCAATCTCACCTAAACTTGAAACTCTATATGCAAGGATGTGATAAGAGCGGAAGCTGAATTTGCAATAAAGAACTCGCTTAAAGTAAATCCTTATTTTTTAGATTTTAAGCAGCAAATTAATAGTCCTTGTGCAGCACAACATCGGAAGTCCACAATCAAACAAGAAACGCTTATTCCAATGTTGCTTGCTTAAAGTGGAAGATAAACTTTAATTGTACTATCTAAAATACATTCAAGGTTGCAAAACAATAGTTATTCATATGAGCACAATTCATTTGATTACCACTACTCTTGAGTACTACGTCACGATTCAGTGAACAAGCAGTACCCAAATAACCGTGAGGGACGGCGATTGCAATTAGAAGAAACCTGGATTGCACGACACCTACTCCAGCATGGAAGACACATCAATGTTCTTCTCCCTACGTCATAGGTGGCTACTTTTCACCCGTCATCCCAATGTCGAACCAGTTCTACCCACCTCACAGAAGGTTCACTACATGAAACACGTTGGAGTTGCTTCGCTAGCAGATTTACACCTCTGCCACCAACCCTCAAAGGAATGTGGTATAAGTTTCGACACGAGGGTGCCCGAGTTACATTAGTTTACTGGGGCCCATATAGCAAGTATACAAACCGGTACAGTTCAAACTTGCTCAACAGGGCCGCACACGGCATGGTCCTTGATCGACACGAACTGGGCTACGACCCACCATCCAACATCTGCCATGCCCTACCTGCCCAGACACGATGTGGTCACAAGCGTTGACTCACCATCAGGTCGAGAACAACCTTGTGCTATCCAACCTACACAAATCCCCGTCCAGTCTCAGTTTAAAGAGTGAGCATTTAGTAATAAGTCATGAGAAGACTTCTCTACTAGACCCCTTCTCACAAGTATAACTACCTCACTTAACTTGTTGGTCGATAAAGTACGACCAATCTCGCAAGTAGATTTCAACTACTCGACTTCGACTGAAACCTTACTACAACATTAGCCTAGCATGAATCTATATGACGGATACTTATTCTACCCATCTATACCAAGGATAATTTGGTCATGCATGTGGATTATCAACAAAACTTGACTTAATGCACATTACATAACCTCAGACATATAGTATTTAACCCAGTTTGATGTGTGATTCTGTTCTGAAAGTCTACAACAAAGTTGCAGAGCACTTTCTCATCTCCAGAACTATATCCCACACCTCCATTGGCTAAATAATTTGTGAGTTATGCTCTGTCAGAATCCAGCAAACTTGCTGCCGGAAACAGAGCACTCTGTGAAACGTCCCTTGGGCTGAACTATTCAACTTTTGAATTTATCTTAACAACCAGAGTCCTAAGAACTAAGATTGGTTATATTAGTTCCTTTTCAAAGTTGTTTTAATGCAATAATGATTCTTACATGTCGGTCCTACGTTCCTCACAAAAAAAATCCTAACCAGATTATACCGGCATATTCGACTCAACTGTGGCACTAAAAACGGCCTCTCGTAAACGTGTGCTACACGAGATACGTACGTTGTTAGCCCTACAGAAGAACACTCAATAGTGATTCACTCAAATGTTTTATCATTGCGGGCAGGTCCATATTTGAAATTAAATACATGTGCCCGTATCATTGCCATACGGCCGTCCTTGAGTGAAGACACGTCTCAAAGTACATGGCCAGGTTATTCACTACCCGACGGAGGGCTCCACACCTTTGCAATTAAGCACACCGGTGGACCAGCATTTTTGTATGAGCCATAGAACATAACAAGTCCTAGAGCACATACTTCGTATTACAAACCAAATGATGGGGTCTCCTCCTCTTGCCCCTGGATTTGTGCACTAGAGGCTAGTGCCGTTCATATGTCTCTAAGACATGAAGAGTCTTAGAAAACATATTCACTTTCTGTCCATTGCTGAACGTAACATCTCATGCTACGTTCCTCGCATGAGGGAGCTAACCAAAATTAACCGCTTTCGGTGGCGTACCTTACCTCTTACCTGAGAGTAGGTGCGAAGTTACGTAATCCAAATACAGAATTATAACAAGTAAGTTAGTCATGCCACTTTAAGTAACTATACTAATATAGTCCTTATTTGGGCATACTAGCGATTCCTCACCGTATCCTGTTTTCCCGTAATACTGTCATTTAGCGTGCTATCCCCTAAGCAGCTCTGATGCCAGCCTGTGATGGACCGAAATCCGTACACTCCAGGATCACAGAGGGTGATGCCGCATGATGCGACACCTGACAGCACACATGGTAAGGAAACATAGTATCACATTCAAACTTACTGAATTTGTACAAAAGTAGTACAACCCTTCAATTTACAACTATTGTACAGAGTTTACTGCAGCGGAAATTATTTATACAACTCACGCCTACTCCTATCTAGCAAAAGTTGGTTGTCCAGCCCTACGGATAACCCACACTAGCTCCACTCAGCTTCACTGCGGAGTGTACGGCTCCCACATAGTCGTAGTCCCAAGTGGAGTATAGCCCTCGCCGGTGAACCCGTACTCCAAGTCCGTGGGATACTCCTCACCTGCAAACACTCATAGCAGCAACCGTGAGCACGATGGCTCAGCAAGTCTTAACCGACTATCCTACACAAGAAACTCTACATGCAGGTCCTACACAAAAATAGCATGTCAATTTACAGCAGACACGCCTACAAGTTCATCCTTACTTTATCTTTTAGCCACAAGTTAATGGTTCACAAATCTGAAATTTAGTGAGCAATATTTGATGGCACACATGTAGCAATACAAGTTATTCATAACAGCAGTAATGCATCACAACCATTCCATATATTTACCTACATCACGTCTCAGTGAACAAGCGGTACTCATTACCATGAGGGACAGCGAGTCGACTCGATATAGACCTGCAGGGATACCCGAATAGCACGTCACGTACGCCCATACTCGGAGCTGTACGGCACGCTCCACCAATGTCGTACGAGACAATCTTTCACCAAACAGCCCAAACATCGAACCGGTCGCACCAAAACGAGCAGGAGGTTCCCTACACGGAGCATCTCTCTATGCCAGTTAGCGGATTTCCACCTTGATGCCCTCAACCTACTCCTATAAATCGGTGTGCTATGCCTCGACGCCCAGAGGTATAGGTTACATCAGTTTATCGGACCCCATATATCCAATATGCATTCGGTACATTTAAACTTGTTCAGCATGGACCGCACATGGATTGGTCCTCAATCGACATGAGCAGCCTACGCACACAAGACTTCCTCTTGCTGCGTCCTACGCCCCTGCCTAGTCTCAATTTTCTTACTAAAGTTATCTCACATCTCGAACCAATCTCGTATGTGGCAAATTCTATACTCGCGAGTAGATTCGAACTACTCGACTTGTACCGAAGGCTATTTTACATTAACTAAGGCATATTCTACGCGAGGACTTAGACACTACCCTCACCCTGTTTAGGAGAATCTGGTTATGCAATTAGAGTTTCAATCATCCTACACCTAATGCACATACATACTTCAAACTAAGTTAATATAACGCAAAACTTGATAAAATTTGTTAAATGCAAACCGGGGCTTGCCTTGTTGCTTTTGGTCAGGGGTTATATTTTCCTCCGGAGTTATGAAGTTTAAGATCTCCGGGGCTTCCTCGCCTTCAATGACTACACGTAATCAGATTAACGATATGTGTCAAATTTAATGCAAATTTGTGGAATTGTCAAATATGAAAACCATAACTCTAGCTAGACCTTCCTTTTGGCTCTGAAATTTTTACTGTGGCTTGGTGCGAACCTAACCAGAGACTTGGCCAAATATTATTTGAAACAAGCTCATATGAGCCCTGCATAAATAAATGTCTAAATGGCCATAACTGGAGCTTCTAAGTAGTTGCAGGGATTTTCATGGAGCAAGCCATTACTTTCTGAAAACTAGAGCTTGATATGGTTCTAATGTAGTTGGGTTCATGTAATTTGAAGAATCCTAGGGAAAGTTATGCCCTAATCAAGTTTGAGAAAATTCTGAAAAATGTTTCTGTACATTTTTTAATTTTCTCTAGGCAGTTCCCTTAATCACACTATTAGGGGGACTAAAATAACTCTGATGGATCTGAATTTTTCATGTTACTTAAGGATATCCAAATGAATATCCTGGCCAAATCTAAGAATTTTCCATAAAGGAAATCTCCAGATAAAATTCCCAACATTTTACAACTTGGATAATTAATTCTGGAAAAAGAATGGGTTTCATGGACCGAAACTTGTTTTGCTGGAAAGTACTTGGAGAGATAAATCCACCAAAATTTGTTTCACTAAATTTAGACCATCCTAGCAAAAGTTATGGGCATTTGAAGTTTGAATAAAATCTGAAAATATTGGAAATGTTTAAAACCCAGACCGTAGGCCCCACCCCCTCAGCCGTCTTCCACCTCGTGCCAGAGCGCTCGGGCGGCGGCGCACGCCGGCGAGGTCCGCCAGAACAGCGTTCCCGGTCGTCTCCGGGGCTGGTACTCGTCGCCCCTAGGTTTTAGACCTCGGGGAACTCATTG
Source organism: Neostapfia colusana (assembly GCA_030760725.1). Lineage (NCBI taxonomy): Eukaryota > Viridiplantae > Streptophyta > Magnoliopsida > Poales > Poaceae > Neostapfia > Neostapfia colusana. The sequence continues at coordinate 80,856,187 of JASWHV010000008.1, read as the reverse complement.
GTGGGGGTGGCTAGGGCTCTCGGCGGCCGGAACCTAGTCAGCAAGGGCGACAGCAGTGGCATGAACTCCGGCGAGGTCTCCCGAGCTCTACAAATCCTTATTTTGAAAACGGTTTCCTCCTACAGCTCCGTGGTGACATGCTAAGCATGAATATGGAGCCGGTTTGCTGTGAAAACGGCCGGAGGTATGAGCTCACCGTTGACCTAGGTTAAAAATGGGCGGCGACCCAAAAAACTCAAAGAACAGAGCCTATACTCGATGTTTTTTTGGTGCTTGTTGATCCTAGATGACCGTAGGGACGTCTAGAACATGTGGTGCACTAAAGAGAAGCTATGACCAACTAAACGTCAAGAATTTTGGCAGTTCGTCCACGTCGGTTCTATGAACACCCGTGGTGTAAAAAGGAAAATTGTTCCTCGACAGTGGACGGAAGGAGGAGAGGTTTTCACCGGAGGTTTGAGCAGCCTAGGGCGCGTCTCTTTGCCAGTCACTATAGTGGGTCCCTCCTTCCCCTCTAATTCTTCTCTTTTGTTTTTACTGATAATATCTCAGCTACTCACAATTCAATTGTAGACCTAACCATAAAGTCATGAGCTGAATTTGATTTCCCCAAATTTGAGCTGGTTTAGCTAAATTTGATTCACACTTGAATTTTAATTTCAAATTCAGTTTTGAATTAATTCAAATCTAGCTCCTGACAAGATCAACTCCAATGGGGATAAAAATTGGTGGACTAACTCAGAAAAATGTGCTGAGTTTGAATCTGAAGTCACCTTTTTAATGCAAGTGATGAAAGTAGCTGAAATTTGAATTTTCATTCAAATTAGCCATTTTTACAATTGTATACAAAAGTACCTCAAAATGGTTTGGATTTGCATGAAACTTGGCATGAGCATTCCTAATAATGTTTTGGGCCTAACTGTGAGCTCAACCCCTCATGTTTACATGTGGTAAACCCTACTTTTGGAATTTGTGAGTTTTTCCTCTAATCAACCTATTGATGGTAGTTACTTGCTCTTAACATGTGTTCATGAGATCTCCACAAGATGAGCTATGGTGTGGTGATGTGATGAACACTCTAGCAAGTAAAATCTTGGGCATTTTAATGTGTAATATATTTATTAGGCAAAAATGATAATAAACACATAAAAATTAGTAATAAATACATAAAATGACATATATGTGTTAATCATGGGCGGAGATTATTAATATTGAGTTATGATACGAGAAACATTTCAGTGAATATAAAAATTAGTACTATTAATATTATTTATTTATATGGGTTATAGGAATTTTGGACCATAATTCAGGAGTTTTCACTTAGTTCTCTCAGATTAATTCACTAAGCTGTTATGCTTAAATGAATTAATTCTGAAGCAATTTGCATTTTCATGCAAAAAAATTTGAATTACAATTCCAAGCATTGCTCATAAAGTATGCATGAATTTCTATGGTATTTTAGAGCTAGGGATTGAGCAGAATGGGATTTCTAAGTTTCAGCCAATTATGGATAAACAGTGCAAATGTGTTCTGTACCTTTTGCCCTGTTTGCCTAAATCCTTAAATTTCCTACTGAAACCAACTCCATTTGAGCTGAAATTTATACAGGAGTTCAATAATATGCTAAACAGTATTCTAACAAATTTTGGGAATTTTTAGATGAACCAAACTTCCTCAATAATTCTTTTACTGAACAAAATCAAAGAATTATCCAGACTATATTGTTGACTCCCATACTAATTAAATTGTATATTTGGATAGATATTTCCAAGCTGAATCCATCCCAACTGGAATCACTAAATTTGGAGGTTCCTAGCAAAAGTTACCGATTCCCAATGTTTGAATAGAAACTGGAATTTCTTTTCAACTGAAAATTCCCTACACAGTGACCGAGCCCACTTGATTTAAATCGGCCAATCAGAAGCGAGACACATGGGGCCACAGGGTTTAATTGTGTAGCCACACCAAATCCCTGGGAAACAGAAGGTCTGACCCAGGTTTACTCTCTCACTGACATGTGGGACCCACTGGGTCGTCTTTGGTATATCTTCCGCCCGGATTTTGATTTGGTGAGAACGGGAGCGAAGATCTATCTTCGAGAATACCTTGGCACCCACTAATTGATCGAACAAAATGTCGATATGAGGTAGTGTATATTTGTCCTTGATAGTCACGACATTAAGAGGATGATAATCAATACATAATCTTAGCGTGTCGTCCTTCTTCTTCACGAGCAGCGCCGAGCATCCCCACGGTGATAAACTCGGTCGAATGAAACCCTTACTCATAAGGTCATTTATCTGTTCCTTCAATGGTGCAAGTTCACTTGGGGCCATTTTATACGGGCTCCGCGAAATCGGATTGGTTCCCAGTAGGGGTGGGCATTTGTTTAATTCGGTTCGGTTAAGAGAAAAATCGGTTAGGAAAATTTGATAACCGCATTTGATCCAAAAAAGTCATAACCACACAATTTGGTTACGGTTAATTTGGTTCGGTTTTGCGGTTAACTGCATTTTAATTTGTAATATAATTTATTGGGCAAAATGGTAATAAACACATAAAAATTAGTCATAAATATACAAAAATAACATATATGTGCTAATGATGGGTGGAGATTCTTAAGCTTGGGTTATGGTATGAGAATTTTTAGTGAGGATAAAAATTAGTACTATTTAGCTTTATTCATATGGGTTATATGATAGTGCGAGCTAAAATTTCGGTTAAATCGGTTATTCGGTTTATACGATGTGATAACTAAATTTTATTCGGTTAACCAAAATACATAAAATGATAACCGCATTTAACAAAAAAATTGGGTTAACCACGTATTTTGGTTCATTTCGGTGCGGTTCGGTTCGGTTTTGCGGTTATCGGTTAAATGTGCCTACCCCTAGTTCCCGGCGCAAGTTCAATCTTGAACTCGATGTCTCTTTCCGGTGGCAATGCCCAGAAGGTCATCAGGAAACATGTCCGGGTATTCGCATTCCACGGGAATGTCGCTCAATTTAGTGGCTTCGGTGTTATGTACAGCTGTAGGTAATGGTGTGATATTTTCCAAGACAAATGTATGTTAGTCGTGATGTTTGGAGTTCAGCTGCACAGTACGAGAGCTAATATCAAAGATAGCTCAATGATATGTCAACCATGACATTCCAAGAATGATGTTAAGCTGTTGATCTTCCAATAGGATGAAGGTAGTGCGGTAAATTCTTCCATCCAAGCATAGAGGTGATCGGGCAACAATCTTATTGTTGGTCATACTACCACCAGGTGAGCTAATCCGATAAGATGAGGATATGGTAGTGGCTGGTATTTTGATGCTTGACCACATATGCGTTGCTGATAAATCAAATAGCACAAATGTTGGCTGATCATGCAAGCTGAACATACCAACCAAAAATGGGTTCCCCTACTAGAACATCCTCAACGGATACGTAATTAACGTTGCCCACTCTGATGTCTTCTTTTGCTGACCTCGGGATTTCTTTGCAACATGCTGAGATGTTGGTTTGTTGTGCCGTGTGGTCACGTGACAATCTGGTACGAAAGGATCCACATCACAGCTAGTATCGGAAGATGTGAAAATTGGCACTCCATTAGCTGAAGATGGAGGGGATACTTGTGCATTTTGCTCAGGTGGAAGCACACAAGTAATTAATTACCATTGTGATTGCAGCGGCTGAATATCTTCCAACGAATAGGTGTGACATTCAAACTGTTGGGGTCGCACAATCAACTGACTTTCCTGATCGGATGGTAAACAATGCACCACCTGATATTTCTAAGGAATGTCACTAGTGTTAACCGACGGTATGCTCCTTTTTTTCTTTTCCGCTTGATAACGGAGGTAAGTACCCTCCTAGATAATCACAGAACTGACCAATTTGTTGAAATTTCTGCTATTGCATAACGCCACTTTGTCCTGAAGCTTGGCATTCAAGCCTCAGAAAAAGTACCTCACATTTCATAATCTCCTTGTCTACCAAATTAGGGACATACTGCATCAAGCGATTGAATTCTTTGGAATATTCATGAACATTCATTTCTCCTTGCTTTAATTCCAAGAATCCATCATACTTTGTGCTTATAATCCCCGTAGATATATGGCATGCTCGAAAAGCATCACAGAATTCCATCCATGTTAGCCTATGTCCTTCAGGAAGGTGGGCGAGGTATTCAGCCCACCAAGCTCCCGCGGTTCATGGAGTTGTTGAGCAGCAATTAACGTCCTCTAGTATTCCTCATAGTGACATAGTTCAAATTTGGATTCTATAACCCGGAGCCAATGAGCTGACTCCAACGGTTCTATCACCTCCATGAAAACCGGTGGTTGTGTTGACAGAAACTCCAAATAGGAACTTCGAGATGGATTATACGGTGGGGTCTCTGAAAACCGACCCTGTTGCACCAACTCCCGAAGTAGCTGGTTGTTCTCTTGATGAGACTACCATGACTTCCGCAAACATGGTGGGAAATGGAGATGGCGGTGGTGTCGGTGGTGGAGTCGATTTTCATTCCCACCTTGACTAGAACTTCCAATCTCCATCTGAGATCGACTACGCACCAATCTACAAAATATAAAATTTTGGAAGGGAATCAGAATTCAATCTCAGCAGTAAAATGCAGATATGGAAACATGAACATGTTAAATACTTATAAAAGCATAACCACATTCATGTTTACAAAAATCTGAAATTATGCCTAACTAACCAACTTTGTCTGACTAAACTGACTGGTTGGCACCAATACCAGATTTTTGATCATGTGAACAGAAATTTCATAACTCAAGTCAAACACCAAATTACAGCTAACTTTGATATCTTTCTAACGAATACTCATTTGTACCAAGACCAATTCTGAATCAAAAGTTATGACAGCTCAAAGTTAATAGAAATCTGGGAAAACGTTGACACCACCTCCTGTGAAAGTGGCTGTTTTGAACAAATATCCCAAATATTTCTGGTCCAATTTTGGAGAAAATTTGGATTACAAAGTTGTAAAGCATATCATAATCTTTCCAACGGTATATGACATGACCCTTATAAATGTTTATGCAAGCAGTTCTTGTCGAAATACAGAAATTTCCAGAGAAGTATTTAGTCTGCCCTGTTTCTGGACAGTTTACACTCACCTGGGATTTTCATCCATTTGGAGGGGGATTCTGTTCTGGAGCTCTACAGAAACATTGTATAGAACTTCAAATCCTTTCCAGAAATGTATCACACACTTCCATAGGTTCAAGCCAACAAAAGTTATACCCTGTCAAATTGCAGCAAAAATTTCTCCTGGAAACAGGGATGCAATTCCTACATGTTTTGAAATGAACTTATACTCCCAATTGAACCTTAGTTCAAATTAGGAGCTTAATAGCTCAGATTTGAACCCTTAACCCAATTTCTTAAATCCTTTAATCAATTTGATTTATGCAACCAAAACACATGTCGGTACTACGTTTCCTCACCGAAACTAAAAATCCTAACTGGATTATACCGGCATATATGTATCATATGGTGGCACTAAAAACGGTCACTCGCAACATTTTTTAGACGCATTACGATATCGTGGTCAGCATACATGCATAAAACCACTCAATAATTATGCACACAAATCTTTTTCGTTACAGGCAGGTCCATATTTGAAAGTAAATGCATACGCCCCGTATCATTGCCATACAGGGCGTCCTTTAGTCAAGTCATGTCTCAAGGTACATGAAGAGTCTTATAAAACATATTCACTTCCCGTCCATTTCTGAACGGAAAATCCCATACTACTTTCCTCGTATGGGGGAGCTAACCGAAATTGATCCGCTTTCGGTGTCGTTCCTTACCATTGTTACCTCTATGTAGGTGTGTCATTACACAATTGAAATGCAAGATAATTAACACAAAGTTAGCTTGCCACCTTAAGTAACTATACAATTAATAGTATTATGTGATCATACTATCGACTCTTCACTCGTATACTTCTAAGTTTTTGAAAATAGGCTCTTTTCATGCATGCTATTCCCAATGCGGCTCCGATACCATGCCTGTGGGGACCCGAGGGTCCACACTCTAGGAATCGTATTGGATGGTGTCGTACGATGTGACACCCAACAGCATACATGAAAAGATAACTCAAAATATATACACAAGTCTTTTATTTCACAAGATGGTTCCCTTTTACAAATAATGTACAACATGTGTCCGCACAACGGAATTTACATAACTTACACTCTCGAGCCTAACTATGCAGAAGAGAAGTCGTCTAGCCCGCAGACGAATCTCATTAGCAACTTGATGATATGTGGCAGCGGCAAGGTTTTCCGGTAAGCCATACAACCCGAAGGTTTGGACGAGTCACCTCAACCGTCATCATAAGCATGTTGATAAGACCTGCAAAACAACTATAGATGCAACCATGAGAACAAGGCTCAACAAGACTGACCCGTCTCACCTAAACTTGAAACTCTATATGCAAGGATGTGATAAGAGCGGAAGCTGAATTTGCAATAAATAAATATCTTAAAGTAAATACTTATTTTTCATATTTTAAGCAGTAAATTAATAGTCCTTGTGCAACACAACACCAGAAGTCCACAATCAAACAAGAAACACTTATTCCGATATTGCTTGCCTAAAGTGGAAGATAGACTTTAATTATACTATCTCTAATACATTCAAGGTTACAAAACAATAGTTTTTCATATGAGCACAATTCATTCGATTATAACTACTCTTGAGTACTACGTCACGACTCAGTGAACAAGCAGTACTCAAATAACCGTGAGGGACGGTGACTGCAATCAGGAGACACCCGGATTGCACGACGCCTACGCCCGCATGGAAGACACATCAATGTTCATCTCCCCACGTCATAGGTGGCCACTTTTCACCCGTCATACCAATATCGAACCAGTTCTACCCACCTTACAGAAGGTCCACTACACGGAACACGTTGGAGTTGCTTCGCTAGCAGATTTACACCTCTGCCCACCAACCCTCGAATGAAGGTGGTAAAAGTTTCGACACGAGGATGCCTGAGTTACATTAGTTTACTGGGGCCCATATAGTCAGTATGCAACATCTGTCTTGCCCTATCGGCCCATACACGATGTGGTCACAAGCGTTGACTCACCATCAGGTCGAGAACTACCTTATGCTATCCAACCTACACAAATCCCCGTCCAGTCTCAGTTTAAAGAGTGAGCATATGGTAATGTGTCATGAGAAGACTTCTCTACTCGACTCCTTCTCCACAAGTATAACTACCCTACTTAACTTGTTTTTCGATAAAGTATGACCAATCTCGCGAGTAGATTCCCACTACTCATCTTCTACCAAAACCTTTCTACAACATTAGCCTAGCATGAATCTATAGGATGGATTCTTATTCTACCCATCTATACCAAAGATAATTTGGTCATGCATGTGGAGTATGAACAAAACTTGATCTAATGCACATTACATAACCTCATACATATAGTGTGATAAATACAAAAGTTTAGCAAAGCTATTAATATGCAAACCGTGGCTTGCCTTTGTTTTACAGGTGACTAGAGTTAGATCAACAGTTAAATCTTCTGAAAACCTACAGTTGATCACTTGCTCCACTTGTTTCTGATCCACACTCCAAGGTTTAGTGAAGATCCACGTCGGTACTAAACGTTATGAAAATGCATACATAAATAATTATGAATAATTTATTATCGAGGCATGGATATAAAGATAACACTTAGAACTCAGATTAGAAGCTGGATTTGTATGATCTAAGGTTGATGAAGATAGATTGAGCAAAGTTGCATCAAGTACTAAGTGTCTTCCTAATTGTTTTTATTCATAAAGGAAGGTGCACACAAAAAGAATGGTCCAGACCTCTAATTGAGATGAAAATTTTCATTTGAGTTCCTTGTCAAAAGAAGGAATTTTGGACCAAAATTCAAGAGTTTTGACTGAGTATTTCTCTCAGATTAATTCACTAAGCAGTTATGCTTAAAAGAATTAATTCTGAAGCAATTTGCATTTCCTTGCAAAATAATTTGAACTACAATTCCAAGCATAGATCATAAAGTATGCATGAATTTGTTTGATATTTTTAGAGCTAGGGATTGAGCAAAATGGGATTTCTAAGTTTCAGCCAATTATGGATAAACATTACAAATGTGTTCTGTACCTTTTTGCCCTCTTTGCCTAAATCCTTAATTTCCTACTGAGACCAACTCCAATTGAGCTGAAATTTCTACAAGAGTTCAACAATATGCTAAACAGTATTCTGATAAATGTTGAGAATTTTTGGATGAACCAAACTCCCTCAATTCTTTTACTGAAGAACTTTAAAGAATTATCCAGAATATATTATTGATTCTCATACAAATTAAATTGGATATTTGGATAGATCTTTCCAAACTGAATCGAACCCAACTGGAACCACTAAATTTGGAGGTTCCTAGCAAAATTTATGAATTTCCAGAGTTTGAATAGAAACTGGAATTTCTTTTCAACTGAATTCCCTACACAGTGACCGGGCCCACTTGATTTGAGATCGGCCAATCAGACGCGAGACACACGGGGCCACAGGGTTTAATTGTGTAGCTATACCGAATCCCCGAGACACAAAAGATCCGTCCCAGGTTTACTCTCTCACTGACGTTTGGGACCCACTTAGTCTTCTTCCTTCTCGCGCCACCCGCGCGTCCCATGGCGGTGCGCGCCGGCGAGCCTCGCCGCCGGGCGTTCCACTGCTCCAAGCTTGCTGATACTTGCCGCCTCTACGTAATCTGCCATGGGGAATATGCTTCCGGCCTCAACTCAACTCGACAATGGCCGGAGACCATCACGTGACGGCGGATGCGGACCGGTTAAATCCGTCCAACTTAAACTCTCCTGGTGATAGCTTAAAACCTTCACGGATTAGTCCTACAGCACCGCCATGACCTAAGGAGCATGGAACAGAACCCTGATCTCGATGAAATTGGCAGCAACTAGGAGCTCACTGTGGACCCGACGGTTTGTAGCTTACCGCATGGACATTTAGGATTTTCTCCCTGTTTACTTGCTGGTTTCTTGAGCTTATTGCTTCGAGGGTTGCGCAAAGGTATCAAGAGGATATCATCGACGTACTAGAAGCTAAGGATCAGCGTGCACAAAGAATTTAACGTGAAACATAGCTTCGGTCCGAACGAACACCTTGAAGAAAAACTGAAATTCCCGACGGCACACTGCGGCATACTAGAATCGTCCAAAACAAGAAGCAAGGATGTTTGTTGGCGAACCTTTTTGCTATTGAAGTCGTCACGAGAGGACGACGACGGTATTGGCTCGTCGGGGAGATCAGAGGGGCTTCGGCGCTCGGTTTTTGTGGGAGGAACGGCAACGAGAATGAGCTCGGGATCCGCTCAATCGGGAGGAGAAGTAGAGCACGGGGTTGCGGTGGACATCATTTACTCCCTAGGCCACGGAGCTGCTCGATTGGCGGCTGGGGGAGCTCCACCAATGGTGACGTCGGCTGCCGCTCGGGAGAGGACATGTGGACCCCACAGGACCTCCATCTTATCCTCAAAATTCCATAAAAATAACATTTGTGCTCCAAAAATGGTAAAACTTGGTAGAGGAGATAAAAAGAATATGGGAAATCTAGCGGTGCAATCCAATTCGGATTTGGATGAAATTAAATTTTGAAACTGATGTTTGAATTTAAATTTTGACTCCTACTTTCCTTAATCCAAATAAATAGTGAACCTCATCCAAACTTAAAGAAATTTGGCAGGGATACTATTCCGATATATGGAGAACCTAATTATGGATTCAATTCTCCATGATTGGAATTTTTGCAAGAAGAATTCAGAACTGAATATGGAACCCTACTTAAGCAATACTTCACCTTTTATACAAATAAATTAGCTCCAAATTTTTATGAAATTTGGTAGCCTCCTAGTTCGATTCTAATGAATTGAAATGTGAGATCAGATGGTGATTTTTAACTGCTTTACTCATGTTTTCAGTTTAAAACTTCGATCTCACCCCTTTGCATTCAAAAATTTTAATTCCCTCCAATTTTTCTAAGTGTTGTTGAGCTGATTTAACTTGCTAGGATTTTGGGGATTTCACACAAACCTCTGAAGCTACAACATCTAGTTGAACCCGGAGAAGTGTGTGTTCAGCGTACCCAGAGGCAAGCTGCACGGGTTCATCATCTCGGAGTGCGGCATCGAAGCCAACAAAGAGAAGACAATTGCCATCACCAGCATGGAGGCCATCCACAATGTAAAGGGAGTATAGAGGCTAATGGGCTGCCTCGCGGCTCTGAGCCGATTCATTTCCCGTTTCATGACATGGAGAGCAAGGACTGCCCCTCTACTGACTCCTGCAGAAGTCTGAGCCCTTCCGCTGGACGGAGGAAGCGCAAGCAGCCCTCGACAGGCTGAAGGTCTTCCTCACCAGCCCTCCCATGTTGGGCTCGCCCGAACAAGGAACCCCTCCTCCTCTACATAGCGGCAACTAGTCAGGTAGTCAGCACTGCCATAATAGTAGAGAGAGAGGAGCATGGGCACTCCCAGTCAGTCCATAGACCGGTTTACTTAGTAAGTGAAGCTCTGACCGACTGTGAGGCCCGTTACCCCCATGTGCAAAAGCTTGTGTATGCCATCTTAATAACAAAGCACAAGTTACTTCACTACTTTGAGTGTCACCCGATAAAAGTAGTGACGGCGCATGGGCTCGGGACAATCATCAACAACCGCGACGCTATGGGGAGGATTGCCAAATGGGCTCTCGAGCTCATGGGGCTCGACATAACGTATGTACCTCGCACGGCGATCAAGTCGCAGGTCCTGGCAGACATTGTTTCCGAATGGGTGGAGACCCAAACCGCCACAAAGCCGACCGTCGTGAAATACTAGACGATGTAATTCGACGGGTCGCTCACCCTCAATGGGGTCGGGGCTGGCGCGGTGCTCTTGTCCCCCAAATGACATCGGTTGAAATACGCATGGCGACTCCATTTCAAAGTGACCAACAACGTCGCCGAATATGAGGCGCTCTTCAACGGCCACAAGATGGCCATCGAGCTCGGCGCCTGGCAGCTCTACGTATGAGGTGGCATCGAACTCGTCGTCAACCAGGTGATGAACGAACTAAGCCGCCATGACCCACGCATGGCCGCATATTGCTGTAAGGTCCAAAATCTGGGAGATCACTTTGAAGGGCTCGAGCTCAGCCACATTCCCACACGGGACAACGAGGCGGCTGACTTCCTAGAGAAGCTGGCCTTAAGCTGGGAGACCCCTCCCCCCGGAGTCTTCGATGGAGACATCCACGAGCCATGAGCTCAAGCCGAAGGCGGCCCAAGTTCCTAAGCAGAGGAGCCCAAAATCAAGGAGTATACGGGTCAGACCGCCTCTCTACTCGACCCCTCCATCCTCACAACTGAGCAGGGCTGGGAGGCTACCTTCATCAAATATTTGAAGCACTGCGAGCTCCCAACCGACGAGGCTGAAGCTCGGCGCCTCGCCCAAAGAGCCAAGTCATTCCTCATCATCGACGATGAGCTCTTCTGGTGCAGCATCAGGGGAATCCTCCAGCGATGCATCCTGAACGCTCAAGGAAGGACCCTCCTCCTCGACATCCATGAAGGCGTATGCAGCCACCACACTGCACCTCGTTCCTTTGTTGAGAAGGCGTACCGCCAGGGTTTTTTCTGGCCGACCGGGTTAGTGACGCCCAATAGAACATGCACAACTACAAGGGCCACCAATATTTTGCCCGACAGACGCACATACCAGCACAAGACCTCTAGACCATCCCCTTCACGTGGCCTTTTGCCGTGTGGGGACTTGACCTCCTCGGACCGTTCAAGAAGGTGCCCGGGGGCTTCACCGTCCTTCTCGTGTCCGTCGACAAATTCATGAAGTGGATAGAAGCAAAGTTGTTTGTCTTGTCGAAATCTGACCAGGCGGCTAGTTTCTTCCGGGAAATTGTCTACTGCTTCGGGGTGTCCAATTCCGTCATCACTGACTACAATACACAGGTCACCGGGAAGATATTCTGGAGTTCTGCGATGAATTCAACATCCGGGTTGACTGGGCCTTGATGGCACACCCCTGGACTAATGGGCAAGTCAAACGAGCCAATGGCATGATCCTACAACGGCTCAAGACCCGCATCTTCGACCAACTCCATAAATCTGCTGGGCGATGGGTCGCCGAGCTACCCTCCGTCCTCTGGAGCCTGCGCACCATGCCCAACCGGTCAACCGACTTCACGCCATTCTTCATGGTGTATGGGTCGGAGGTGGTCCTTCTGACCAAACTCAAGTACGGCTCTCACCGAATGAGGGCCTAAAAGCGAAGACCGGTCCAAAGAAGCCTGGTAGGAGTCCATCAACCAACTGGATGAAGCCCGTGATGTCGCCCTCTTGAGGACGGCCAAATACCAGAAGGTTCTTCGCCGCTACCCCTCACGACGCCATGACGGTTCCAGCCCCGAGCCTTTCAAGTTGGCGGCCTTGTCCTCCAAAGGATCCAGACCAACAAAGATAAACACAGGTTGTCCTCCCGTAGGGCCCGTACGTGGTAGCAGACGTCTTGCGCCTCGGGGCCTACCGACTAAAGCATGCCGATGGAAACATCTTCCCCAATGTTTGGAACATCGAGCACCTCAGACGGTTCTATCCGTAAAGACCCCGACCTCTGAATAAAAGAATGTGTGTCGAGAAGTGCAACCCCAACAAAATAAACAAAAGATAAGTGCTCCCGCCCTCTTCGACTTTTTTACTTTCGTGCAAAGTAGAAGTCTCTCCTCACGGGTCCGAGCCCGGGTATGTCATCCCGTCACAAGGACGGGACCTTCGACCTTAAACAGTCAGAGCCCCAAGCAAATCCACGTGGCTCAAGTGCCGCGTGGTGTACCAACAGGCTTGTCCACCACGTGCCACTCGGGAGCTACGTACCCGCTGAGAGCGGGACGGCCAAAACCATTAAGGCATTCACAAAAATTTCGCTAAGTACTTCCTTCACGCTTCACAACCTACAGCTAAGAACTACGAAAAGTTCAAACCTACGGATCGAGCGAAGCGAAGAAACGAAAGAAACGTGTTATTTCTTCTGACCTAGTGTTTCGCAACCCATGGCTAAGGACCGCGAAGGTTCTCAAAGCTACGGACTAAAACACAACACAGGAAAAATAATACGTACATGAGAAAAAACTTGTCCTTTTTCATTAAAAAGCCACGAAGGGTTAGTACACTTACATTACAAAATAAAAAAAAATACATGGAGCTTATCATCTATCAACATACTCCAGGACGAAGTCAGCATGACCAGCTCTGCCAAGGAGAGAGCGGCGGGCTTGACTCGGGTGTCGATGGCTTGAAGGTCTTGCTCTGAGCGGCCGAAAGAGAAGCCCTCTTTGACAGCCTAAGGGTCGACCTCATCATAATGGGAAACGACCATGGCTAGGACCACCTGCGCTCCAAGTTGGTCTCTGGCGGCCGACACTGAGTCTAGACGCGCCTTCAACCGAGCCGGAAGTTCAACCAACTGTGCGTCAAGAGGGGCAGCCGAGCCTCCGGGCACCGCGTCGTTGGTGACCTGCCCCGCTGTGCAAAGATCCCGAGCTCCTTCCAAGGGTCCCCAGGGCTCGCGCTGCACCACTATGCCGGGACACCACCGCCTTAGGCATCAGTAAGGACGCAGACTGACACGACCCCATCGGCCTTGTCGAGCTAGGATCACGCTGAGGGTACTGCGTTGCACAGCACCGGATAACGCACATCAAACATACAAAGCGGAAGCAAAGTTTTATTACATAAACAGGTTTATGAACACTTGTACAACAAAATATGTTCCGTCTACACTCACAGGCGTAGACTAAGCATCGAGTTCACGTTCAGCCCGTGAATGTGTCCCCGCTAGCACGCACACACACTAACACCGCGGCGTGCACGACTCCCGCTCGACGGGGTTCCCCTCCTGGGGTTCTGTCTCCTCCTCTGGAGTCCCTTCCTCATAGACCCCTGCAAAAGCTTTAAACACAAGCAGTGAGCACGATGGCTCAACAAGACTAACTCGTCTCTCCTATACATGAAACTTCTACATGAATGGTTTGAGGGTACATGAGGTAAAATAAGTTGCAAATGACTCGCCCAATTATTTGAACCTTACTTTCAAGTTTTAGCAGCAGGTTGTGGAGAACCTTACGCTAAGGCACATGAGAGAGCCGCAATCAAACAAGAAACGCATTTCTCTTATGTACTTTGCCCAAAGTTGAAAAGAACTTTAATTAGCTCTAAACTAAAACAAGACATTAACAAGCAAAGTATATCTTTCAAATCAGCAAACTTTTAACATGTATCTAGCATGTTCTTTCTACGTCACGGTACAGTGAACAAGTGGTACTCACTGACCGTGATTGACGGTGATTATAATCGATTTACACCTGCAGGGTTACCCGAATAACCCGTCACGTACGCCCGTACTCGATGTTGCCTACAGCAACCATCACGAACGTCATACGCAACCACCTTTAACCCGGCAGCCAAATATTGAACCGGTCCTATCGTCCCGAGCAAGAGGTCCCTGCGTGCGCATCAGCAGTGCCGCCAGCCGATTTACACCTCGAGCTCTCAACCTACCCTCTGAATGACAGACAATGCCTCAATACCTAGCTACCCGAGTTACATCGGTTTCCCGGTTCCCACATAGCCGGTAGGTCTTCGGTACTGTTCTAGCTTGTTCAACAGGCCCGCACACGGCTCGATCCTCAATCGACACAAGCGGAGCTATAGCACCCAGGCCCCAAAGTCCTGCTGCCCTTACTCTCCGCTCGGTCTCATTTTTCTTGCCATGTGTCTCATTTGCTATCTTTACCCGAGTCGAGTGCCTCTAACCTATTCTCGCGAGTAGTTCCATTTACTCGACCTGTACCGAATCCTACACTATCTTAGCATTGCAGTAGCTAACGAGGTTCTCAAACTAATCCCAACCCAGGGTTTTCTTGGCTATGCAATTGGGTTTCAAACAAAACCCTAATGCAAGAATTAAGTGAGTGCTCAAAGTAAGTTCTCAAAACAGTAAAAAAATTTAAAAAGGTTAATGCAAACCGGAGCTTGCCTTGCTGCTATTGGTCGTAGGCTAGCTGCTCTTCCGGAGTGACGAAGTCTAAGACTTCGGGTTCCTCCTTAACCTTGGCGACTACATATGATAAATATAAACATGTGTCAATTTAGATGCATTTGAATTGAAATTAAGCTTGTGAGGACTATAAGTTTTACTAGGCAGACCCAATGACTATGAAATTTTTAGTGTGGTTTGGATATAACCTAAATAGAGACTTGGCCAAGTTTTATCTGCAGTAAACCTCATTTGAGCTCTCCACAAATAATTATATACTTGACCTTAATTGGAGCTCCTAGGGTGTTCTAGGGACTTTCATGGAGCAAGCCATGACTTTGTGAAAACTAGATTTTCAGACGGTTCTAATGGTGTTGGTCTCACTTAATTTGAAGTCTCCTAGCTAAATATATGAGATAAACAATTTCAGAGAAATTCTGAAAATGTTTCTGGACATTTTCTATTTTCTCTGGAACAGTTTTATTAATCACACCATTAGGTGGATCAAATGAGATCAAATGGATCTGAAATTTTTATGGTAGCTCAGGGATATCTTGGTGAACATCCTAGCAAAATTTCAGAATTTTCCTCCAAAGGGTTCTCCAGTTAAAATTCTAAACAGTTTAAACTTTGAAGAATTAATTATGGAGAACTAAGGATTTTCATGAAGTGAAACTTGATTTGTTGGAAAGTACTCAGAGAGCCGAAACCAACAAAATTTAGTTCACTCGATTTAGAGTTTCCTAGCCAAAGTTATGTGGGTTTGAAATTTGAACTAAAACTAAAAATCAGGGAAATGTTTAAAACACTGCACGTGGGTCCCATGCACAGTGTTGTCGTCTACCTCCCGCCAGCGCCCGAGCGCGCGAAGCACAGCGACGGTGGCGTGGTTCATTCTCGGCCGCTACTGCCTAATTTTTGACACGGTTTCTTCCTACGTGATCCTTGGAGCACGGCGCACACGCCGGACAACTTCCCGGACCTCGACATCGCTGGAAACCTAGTCGGCGACGGTGGAGGCGGAAGATGAGCTCAGGTCCGACGGTGCTCGCTCGTCTCGGTGGTGAACACGATCAACCAATGGATCGCAAAGCACCACTGGGGCACGGGGAAGCTAACCCTGCCCTCCTCTTGGCCGGAGATCACCGGGAAAGTAGACTTCACCGGAGACCCAAGCCGTTTTCACCGGCGGTGGCCAAACTCAGGTGCTCTGCTCGCTGGGTTGATCATCACCGCTAGGATTTGGCTGAGGTGACGGTGAGGTGCTACTCTAGCTTCAGCTCAACCAGGATTACCAGTGATCAAGTGATCGAGATGAATTTTGAGTTTTGGTTCTCGATGTTCTATACGGTGATCATCGGGAAAATTGAAATTCCGGCTAACCGGCACTAAGAGGGACCTAGGGAGTTCGAGGAGAGCTACTAGACTTCGATGCTAACCTCAGAGACACGTTTGTCGCGCTGGAGAAGCTTAGAGCTGCTCGGGCGACGGCGTTGAGTCGGAGGAGCTCTCGGGTTGACGGAGCGATGGAAGATTAGCTCGGTCAAGCTCAACCGAAGCTGATCACGAACAGCTGAGGGCTGTAACACATTGAGCAAGGACCGGTGGTGCCGTTTGTGACCTTAGTTCATGGTGGAAGTTACTGTTTTGGCCGGTCGACGGCGAGGTGGTGAGGTGGAGCTGTGCGGCGATCAGCTCGGGTTTCTCGACGGCGAGGTGGTGAGGCAGCGGGAAAATGAGCTGCTGCCGGCGGCAGCTCGCAGCTAAATAGCTGAACGTCGGTTCATGGCCCTGATCGGCGACCAGGAGGTGGCAGCGGTCGGAAAGCGCCGTGGCGATCTCGTGGGCGCGCGCAAGAACCGAGCTGCGCTGATTTGAGTCGGTCAAACACTAGTGAGGCTGACATGTGGGTCCCACTCCGGTTTTAACCTCTGAAATTGAATTTTCCCCACTGCTCTTAACAGTAGAGACCCAAATAACCTTGGTCATTTGAATTATCTACCCTCTGGCCATTTAAATTGGCTAGAATTCAAATTGGGGAGTGTTTGAATATAATTTCATCACATATGCAGTTTGAAATTTAAATTGAGTTTGAATTTACTAAACTTAGCTCATGTCAAGATCAGCTCCAAATGGAGTGAAAATTGGTGTGTGAGCTCACAAAAATGTGCTGAGTAAGAATATGCCTCCCACTTTTGAACTTATGGGATGAAAGTAGTTTGAATTTGAATTTGAGTTCAAACTACCCATTTTCTAGTTATACCCAAAAAGACCTCAAAAAGATTTTGGATTTGGGTGAGATTTGACATGAGCACTCCTAGCAAGGTGTAGGAGTTTTACATATGCCCAGCCCCTATATGATGCATGTAGGAAATCTCACTTTTGCATTTTGTGAGTTTATTCCCTAATGACCATGTTCATGGTGTTTACTTGCTCTTCAAATGTGTTCATAAAGTTTTCTCAAATGAGGGTTGTGTGGGGTGATGAACACCTTGAATATGTGCCAAAAACATAGGCCCTTACACAGACTCCAGGTCTCAAAACGGCTTCATAGACCTCTGCGCCCGCCCTGAAAAGAATCTTTTGCTCCTCTTCACCGGTGGAAATCCAGGTCGCGACCTCCTTGAACCAGGAGACCAGCCCCTGCAGCTTATTCCAGGGCTGGTCACGGCGCAGAGCTCGGCTGCAGCTTTCTCAAACTTTGCGAGCTCTGTCTCCTGAGCCCAGACCTGATCCCTCGCCACAACGAGGGAACTTTGCACCTGCAAGTAGAAAGCAATATAATACGAAGCCTAGCCATGAAGGGGAAGAAAAAAAAGTATGGCAGGAGCCCGACGAGGAAAAACCTATGCTGAAGTTCCCAGGAAGCATGGGCGGAAGAATCTTTAGCAGCCCGAACTGCCTCTTCAGCTTGAGCCTTGGCCTTTTCGGCCTCATCCTGGGAGACCCTCGCCGCTATGCCCGCCTTGGTGATCTCCTCAGCCGACTTCGCTTTGATGGTCGCCACGGCGTTGTCCTACGCTCGAACCGCCCGGAGGGTCTCCTCTCGGGCGGTGGCGGCCGCGGCACGAAGACGGCCCGCTTTTTCCCGAGTGGCAGAAGCTTCGCCCTGAGCCCTCTCGGCCTCCTCCCTCCACTTCACCTCCTCAGCTTCTCCAAGCTTTTGGCGGTCGAGAGCTTCCTCGAGAAGCTGCTCCTGCTCGGCCACCTGCTCAGCAAGTCTCTGCCCAAAAGAAAATAAATCAAAGGCACAGTTACAACCAATGCTAAGACAACTCACAAAAGAAAAGGGGTAAAGGAAGTGGAACTTAGCCGCCTTCCCGAAAGCACGCCCTAACTCAGCCTCTAGAGTGCATCCAAAAGCCTGTCCTGACCAAAATCAAGCAGGTCCCTGGCCTCGACAAGACGGGAACAGGAGAAGAAGAAATCATCCTCCTGACCCACCGCGCCGCTCGAGCCAGGTGACCTCTGACCCATTGGGGGAGGCTCTGACCTCCCTGGAACTGGGCATGGGGCCGCGACGGCCACCACCTCCGAAGGCCCGGGCTCCGAAGATTGGGGGTCAGCAACAGCCGGGGTCGAAGCGACCGCCATGGCAGATGCCTCTTCCATCACCAGATCCTGGGACCCCTCCTGGGCCGGAGATGCTTCTAGAATCAAACCCACGACTCTGATCTCTATCTAGGCCGTGGCTGGATCCACTTCTTGCACGGGAGCCTCGCCCTCCCCGAACAGAGACAACACGTCCTGGGCCCGATCCGAGCCATACGGAATCGCGAAGACAGCCGAGGTTCCACCATGACGGCCAGGAGAGGAGGTGCGGTCACCACGACCGGCGCCGCATCCTCCGCCAAAACGAAGCCGGCTCAACGGCCAGAGTGACGGGAACCAGAGGCGGTGAAGTCTCCGATGGGGCCATAACGCTCAGCTGGTACACCCTATGGCAAAGAAAGAGAGGTCAGAACAAGAAAATGCCTGAACAAGAAGAGAAAGACGAAGCTGACTGAGGGGTGAACCTCTTCGACTGGCGGCGAAGCAGAGGTGCGATCACCCGAGTCCTGGCGCTCAGAGGCACAACCAGGACCACGGACCGAGCAGCAGGCGCTCGGCTCTCCATCCTAGCCTCCGAGCCTTCCATGGCTGCGGAAGACCCAGCCTCAGCCTGGGCTGCGGTGTGAAAGCACAAGAATTTACTTGCTTTAGTGTTTATCATATCCCCACATCACAGCTTATTTTATGGATAACTTGTGAACACATGTGAATAGCAAGTAAGCACCATCAAAAGATCATTAGAGGAAAAACCCCTAACTCCAAAAAGTGGGAGCTCTTGCACATAAACATAAGAGGCTGAGCTCACCCTTAGGTCCTAAATATTCTTAGGAGTGCTCATGCCAAGTTGCATGCAAATCCAAATCATTTTGAGCCACTTTGAGAGACATTTGTAAAAAGGGCTAATTCAAATGCAAATTTAAATTTCAGCTACTTTCATCACTTGGATTCAAAAGTTGACTTCATATTCAAACTCAGCACATTTTCTCTGAGTTAGTCCACCAATTTTCATCCTCATTGGAGTTCATCTTGTCGGTAGCTAAATTTGCATTAATTCAAAACTGAATTTGAATTTCAAATTCAAATAGGAATCAAATTTGGCCAAACAAACTCCAGTTTAAGAATTTCAAATTCAAATCATTACTTGGTTGTGAAGTATACACTTAAATTGTGAGTAGCTTAGATTTTTACAGTGAAAACAAAAAGAGATGAGATAAGAGGGAAAGAGGGCCCACAGGTCAGTCTCCCAAACTGAGGGAACCGCCTCTGTTTCTTCGGGTCGTTGCCGAGAGCTCGCCAGCACGCTGCCACCTCACCCGTCGAACCCACGCGCGTGCCAGCGTTGCTCCGGATCAGTTCGCACTCACGCTTATCGCCCCCGTACGCTGCACAAGTCGTAGCCTCTTTCTCTCCCAGCTCATGCCACCCCCGTCCACTCCCGCGCGCGAAGAAACCATCTCCGGCCGCCCTCTCGGTTCCCCGGCACGCCGCTGTTCTACGCATTTTCGTGGCCGACGCCCTACAGCAAAGTCGACCGTCTTAAGGTGCTTAACACACCTGTGCCAACCTCTCCTCCTCTCATGCCTCGCCGAGGGAGAATTTCCCCAGTTACCTTTTCGGTGTTCAAAGAACCAAACCGGCCGAAACTCCAAAATTATTAGTGATTAATCCCCCATGGTATATGCCGAGCTACACATGTGTTTTAGACCTCCTCACGTCCACCTAGGATTGAAAATCACTAAGAACCGTCGAGTATAGACTCGACTCTTCGAGTTTTTCGAGTTGCCGGTAATTTAGACCTAGGTCGCATGGTGAAGTCCTATTTTCCGCCTCCTTTACCAAGATCAGGATCTGGTCAGTTGCTCCTTAGGTCATGGTGGTGCTATAGGAGCTAACAGATGAGGTTTTGAGGCACTACAGCGCCATCCCGACCTTGCCGAACTTGCCACGTTGACTGTCGCCGTCGCAGGACCATTTCCGGTGATCGCTGGCCGGCGACGAGGTCAGCAACGGGTTCCCCGAGCAGTTTTAGGTGGAGGCGGCGAGTTTGGTTGAGTTCCGGGCACAGGAACCCTCTTCTGGCGAGTGCTCCGGGAAGGGGGGGGCGGCGGCTGGCCGCGAGGCGAGGAAGACGAAGACTCACGGGCCCCACGTGTCGGTCTCTATTAAAACCGCACCGGATCTTCTGTAGCTCCGGATAAAGTGCGGCTACGCGATAAAATCCCTGTGGCCCCGTGTGTCCGGCTCTCGGGTGGCGCCACGTCACCCCGGGACCCAGCTGTCAGAATTTAAACATTTCCAACAATTTCAGATTTCAGTTCAACTTCAAATGCCTATTACTTTTGCTAGGAAGCTCCAAATTTAGTAAACCAAAATTTGTTGGATTCAGATTTTCATGCACTATCCAGCAAAGCAAGTTTCAGCTCATGAAACTTATTCTTTTTCCAGAATTAATTCCCTAAAATTTAAACTCTGGGGAATTTTATCTGGAGAATTCTTTGATAGAAAATTCTGAAATTTGTCCAGGAGGTTAATTTGAAAATCCTTGAGTCACAGGAAAAATGTCAGATCCATACAAGTTCATTTAGTCCCCCTAATGGTGTGATTAATTGAACTGCCCTGAGAAAATGAAAAAATGTACAAAAACTTTTTTCAGATATTCTCAAATCTTGATTAGGGCATAACTTTCTCTAGGATTCTTCAAATGACATGAAACCAACTTCATTAGAACCATCTCAAACTCTAGTTTCCATAAAGTAATGGTTTGATCCATGAAAATCCCTGGAAATCCATAGAAGCTCTAGTAATGACTATTTAGACTTTTATTTGTGCAAAGCTCAAATGAACTTTGTTTCATATGAAACTTGGTCAAGTCTCTGGTTAGGACCTTGCCAAGCCACCATAAAATTTTAAGAACCAAAGGGGAGGTCTAGCTAGATTTATGGTCTTTACATACTAAATTTAACACATTGCATTTAAATTGACATATCGGTTAATTTGCTTACGTGTAGTCGCTGAAGTCAAGGAGACCCCGGAAGTGTTGGACTTCCTACTTCCGGACGAGATGGTAACATCTGACCAGCAGCAACAAGGCAAGTCCATTTAACAAGTTTTATAAAGTTTTTTCTTTATATACACTTAGCGTGATGTATGTATGTGCATTAGGTGTAGGATGGATGAAACCCCAAATGCATAACCTGATTGTTCCAAAAAGAGTGAGGGTAGTGTCTAAGTCCTCGAGTAGTTCATGTTGTGCTCCATGTTAATAGGCTTTGGTACAAGTTGAGTAGTTGGAATCTACTCGCGAGTATAGGGTCGGGACACACAGGATTGGTTTGAGATGTGAGACAACTTTAGTAAGAACAAAATGAGACTAGGCAGGGGCTAGGATGCAGCAAGAGGAAATCTTGTGGGCGTAGCCCTGTCCATGTCGATTGAGGACCGATCCATGTGCGGCCCACGTTGATCAAGATTGAATGTACCAAAGGCATATCGGATATATGGGCCCCGATAAACTGATGTAACCTATACCTCCGAGCGGCTAGGCATAACACACCGATTTATAGGTGTAGGTTGAGGGCAGCAAGGTGGAATCCGCTAATGGGCATAGAGAGATGCTCTGTGTAGGGAACCTCCTGTCCGTTTGGGTGTGACCGGTTCGACGTTTGGGCTGTTTAGTGAAAGGTTGTCCCGTACGACATCAAGTGAGCGTGATGTGCAGCTCCACGGGTGGGCGTGCGTGACGTGCTCTTCGGGTATCCCGTAGGTGTATATCAAGTCGATTCGCCATCCCTCGTGATGATGAGTACCACTTGGTCACTGAGTCGTGACGTAGGTTAACATATGGAATGAGGTGATTCAATATTGCTGTTATGAATAACTTGTATTTCTACATGTGTGCCACTAAATATTGCTCACTAAATTTCAGATTCCTGAACCGTTAATTTGTGGCTAAAAGATGAACTAAGGATGAACTTGTAGGCGTGTCCATTTACTGCAATTTACCATCCTATCGTCGTATGACCTGCATGTAGAGTTTCCTATGTAGGGGCGTCGGTTAAGACTTGCTGAGCCATCGTGCTCACGGTTGCTGCTATTGAGTGTTTGCAGGTGAGGAGTACCCCACAGACTCGGGGTACGAGTCCACCAGCGAGGGCTACCCTCCATCGGGGACCACGGCTGAGTGGGAGCCATACACGCCACGCTGAAGATGAGTGCTGCTAGTGTGGGTTGTCCGTAGGGCTGGACAACCGACTTTTGCTAGTTAGGTGGGTGTGAGTTGTATAAATTATCTTCCGTTGTAGTAACTCTGTAATTAGCTGTAAACTGAAGGTTTGTACTACTTTGTGTACATATACAATTTGTTTTCAATGTAATACAATGGTTTCCTTATGGTGTGTGCTGTCGGGTGTCGCATCGAGCGGCACCACCCTCTGAGATCCTGGATGTATGGATTTCAGTCCTTCGCATGCGGAAGCCTAGGCGGACGACAAAGGACCGCTCTCTTTGTCCATCCTGGCCCTCTTCGCGGCCGGAGTGGCGTCGTCGGCATTTTTCTTCCACCGCTCCGCCAGCATCGAGGAGTCCGACCCGGAGGAGGGGGACCCCGACTCGGAAGGCGGGGAAGGAGGAATTTCCTCGGCGGCCCTTGTGGCCTGCACCGCCTTCCGGTGCTCCTCCAGCCTCTTCTGGAGGAGGATGTGGCGAGCCTTGCGGTCATTTTTCTTCTTCTTCAGGGCTGCATCAAAGGCAGCCCTCCCCGACCTCTCCACCTTGTCCTCGGGCATCTTCGGCAGGCTGACCATGCCCCAGAGCCCATGGCCGAAATCCTACAGCATCAGAATGCCAAATGGAAACTACAATAAAATTACGACTACAAAGGTCAAATTCTCACCCGATTCGATGGACGACCTGCAAGAAGAGGGCGAGGAAAACGACCACCTTCCTCCACGTCCTTTCCGGTGAGGTCGCGGAACCTCCGCTGGACCTCAGAGTCAGAGATGTCTTCCGCCAACACACATGTTGGGTCGCCGAGCCCGGTGTATTGCCACATGCCATAGGCCCGGGCCCGGAAGGGGCTATATCCTCCGCTCGATGAAGGTCACAGGATCACCGCCTACAGCACCTCTACTTGCACCTGGATCATTGCAACCCGCTTCTTGTTCGCCTCCTCGATGCCTCAGTGCCACTGATCCCAGACGGTGGGCGGCTGGCCTGTAAAGGATGGGAGAACCGGGCCCTCGTTGCGGATATAGAAACAGTCCTGGAGCCAGTTCTTCATGGACTTCGGCAGTGGCAGCTTGAAGTACCGCGGCTGCGCCCTTCGGAGCTGGATGCAGGCGCCACCGACCGCCGGAATAGGAGAGTCGATGGAGGACGGCCGCACCCATAAGAAGCGCCTCCATAACTCGAAGTGGGGCTCGATCCCTACGAAAACCTCGAACAGAGTGCAAAACACCATGGCATGGAGGATTCCGTTCGGCGTCACATGATGCAGCTCCAAGCCGTAGAGTGGTAAAGCATGGCGCAGAGGAATTATATGCCAGAAGTCCTAGTCCACTGTAGTGAAAGTCAACGAAGCTAACAACCTCGTCGTCGCGGGGCGCCGGAACCATTTCCCCAGTCGGGATGCGGATCCGCTGGAACTCCGACGCCGAGATGACTCCCTAATCGACCAGGGGGAGTAGGTCAGCGGTGACGCGGGACTTCGTCCAATCCGACATTGTGCGGAGATAAAAGGAAGAGAAAAGGGGACTACTCGTAATCTTCCTCTCTGATTTTTCTAACTTGTGCTGCTAAAACTCGCAGGAAAGCAGGAGCGCGAGAAGACCGGGGTGGAAGAGGAAAGCACGAGGGTAAAAGTGATGTGATCATGCACATCATCATTGCACATACAAATATGGCACTGTATGTATTTGTTTGAGATCCTGGCTCAAGTGAACATGCACGCTCATTTGATGGAGAACATAGAGATGGTGCACAATATCGTCCACCACCTTGGCCTTCTCCTTTCATGCATACAAGAGGATTTCATGGAATTGCACATTCGGACCCACACATGAGAGAAGATGAATTTGAGTCGAGGATGACTCTAATTCAAGAGGGAGAGGATGATGAGGACATCACTCTTATAGATACACACAATAGTCTATTAACATACAAGATACAATCATTAGAGTTCACATACAACAATTGAATTTAGAGGTGAGCTCGTTCTTATATGTTTTGTTATATGTTTTTGAGAATAGATTGCGACCTAATGACTCTATTGTGATTAGGATCCATGGAGAGGTTAAAGTAGTACATGGAGGAAGGTTTAGGGGCGTGGAGGACTAGATAATACGTCCAAAGAAGATAGAGTTCGAACCCAACTCGAAATCGAGTCCAACTCGGAACCCAGGAGCACTTTGCACTAAAACAAACGCCCAGGATGCATACGGACTCCATTTTGGACGTTCTACATATGCACAGAAAGAGGAGAGGACAACCTTTCCAATGCTGCAGGTCTCATGTCAAAATCCTTCCAGTCGAGGGAAATCGTCAAAAAAAATGAAGTTTAGAATCTTTCAGGGTGCTGCACCACTATATTGGGTCACTAGATTTTGTATCAAATACAAGTTCATTATTTTCGTGTCTTAGGGTTAGGTCACGACCCCAACCCCCTTAGACATCCTCCTACCTATTTATACTCCATAGTAGCCACCACAAATAATTGGGTTTTTCTTAGATTGATAATTTCACTGTTCTACGGTTTGCGAGACCCCAACCTTGTGATTTCAGATCACATCTTCTACGTTCTTGTTTGTGTTCTCGATTGCACTTGCAGAGATTAGCCTTCTTGGCAAGGTCAAGCGTGTGAAGCATGATTGATAACTAACGTAGTAGTGGTGTAGTGATTGCAGGGGTATTCGAGCTGTTCGAGTGCCGCGGATCATCAACATCGAGTTCTCCACCTCAAGCGACTTACCTTTCGGAAGATCGAACCTAAACCTCTCATCAACTGGTATCAAAGCAGCTCGAATACCCCTGCAATCACTACACCACTGCTCCGTTGGTTATCAATCGTGCTTCACACATTTGACCTCGCCAGGAAGGCTAATCCCTGCAAGTGCATCCGAGAACACAAGCAAGAACAAAGAAGATGTGATCTGAAATCACAAGGTTGGGGTCTCGCAAATCATAGAACGGCGAATCTATCAATCTAAGAAAAACCCAAATATTTGTAGCGACTACTATGGAGTATAAATAGGTAGGAGGATGTCTAAAGAGTGTTGGGGTAGTGACCTAACCCTAAGACACGAAAATAATGGACTTGTACTTGATACAAGGCCCAATGGCCCAATATAGTGGCGCAGCACCCTGACAGATTATGAACTCGATTTTGTTTTGACAATTACGGTTATCTCCTGAGGGATTTTGACATAGGACCAGTGGTATTGGAAAGGATATCATCTCCTCTTTCTGTGCATATGTAGAACGTACAAAACGGAGTCCAAATACGTCTTGGGCGTTCATTTTAGTGCAAAGTGCTCCTAGGTTCCGAGTTGGGCTCGGTCTCTATCTTCTTTGGACGTATTATGTGGTCCTCCACGCCCCTAAGACTTCCTCCAAGTACCCCTTGAACCTCTCCATGGATCCTAATCACAATTGAGCCATTAGGTATCAATCTATTCACAAAAACATATAAGAACAAGTTCACCTCTAAATTCAATTATTGTATGTGAACTCTAATGATTGCATCTTGTATGTTAAATAGAGTATTGTGTGTATCTATAGAAGTGATGTCCTCATCATACTCTCCCTCTTGAATTAGAGTCGTCCTCGACTCAAACTCATCTTCTCTCATGTGTGGGTCCGAATGTGCAATGCCATCAAATCCTCTTGTGTGCATGAAAGGAGGAGGTCAAGGTGGTGGACGACATAGTGTGCCATCTCGATGTTCTCCATCAAATGAGCGTGCATGTTCAGTTGAGCCAGGATCCCAAACAAATACACACAGTGCCATGTTTGTATGTGCAATGATGATATGCATGATCACATCAAAAAGTGAGGACTTGCTCCATAAAGGCTCCATATATAGCCTGCACACGACGGCCACGAGGAAAGGCGTCGGGGCCCACGGATGTGTGCTTCCCGGAGCAATGACCCCCACTTGCAGAGTGGGTAAATGTGGGCGCATGTCCCCCGAAATCTCAGGGACACAACGCTCGCCATAATTTTGGTCCGGCGAATCCGCCTCTTTTAAATCCGCGGCGATTCGAAGAGTCGCACCGTTCTCCTTCTCCCAACCGCCCCTCCACGACATCTTCTCACCTACCCCTGACACGACGCCTGCGGGCCATCCAAATTAAAGCTCCAACACCTTTGTCAAGTGCAAGATGTGCCCCCAACATGTTCAGAAGTAACCCGGCCGAGGGCCAAGGGGCTACTAACGGAGTGACGTACCCCGGGTACCTGAGGGACGACCAATCGACCCATCGCACGGAGCCACGTGGCTCCGCAGGTCCCAATCAAGCTACAAGGGAGGAGCCAACACAGGATCCCAACTCAGGATCCGGACTCAGAATGGCGTCACTACGAGTCCCGACCTCGAGGTGGGGACTAGGGATGGCAACGGGTGCCCATTACCCGTTTACCCGCAGATATCTGACCCGATGGGTACGGGTTCGGGTATAAAATTAGACCCACGGGTACGGGTTCGGGTAACGAGTACAATGGATATTTCTTTTCGGGTAAAAAAAATTCAAACCCATATCCGTTGTGACACCCGGTTCCGAAAATAGAACCAAGCGAATGCATATATGTGCCCAGGATGTTCATCACACATGCACATGTATTCCACAAACTGAATTCAGAATATAACCATGAATAAATAGGGTTTAAGTATTTTATTACATCGACTCATTGTCTCACTCATGAATGTTTATCTTATTCTTGCAGCGGAAGGCTCTAAACGACAGCGAAATATCAATAAAGGCAGCAGGCTCCATCTTCGACTCCACAGGCATGTTGGCGGTAGTTCACACGCCTAGTACTCCACATGGTCCTCAAAGTACTCTCCTCCTGTTGCTGATGTTTATGTGATAATGCAAGGGTGAGTACATGTTGTACTCAGCAAGTGCGGGAAAAGTATGACATGTAGCTTATAACAAGGTAGGAAATAAAAAGGCTCATTACAGCAAGTAAATTTTATTTCACAAATATGATAAAAACAACAACTAAGTCTAGATGAATTAAATCCCAATATAACCAAGTAATCAGCAACATTCTTTCATCATAATTCACCATTTATCAAGTCTCAACCAGCCATAAATCTTTCTCAAGTTCACCTCATGCTCATAAATATTCATATTCATATAACTGAAGCCAAACTTATTTTCATGACTCCAAACAGTCCCAAAACCAATCCCAGTGACCATACCATAACCACACTGAATATCCATCCCAAGTTTTCTCTCTAATCATGTGAGTTGGCCAGGTGCTTGTGACCGTAAGCACGGCTATCATGATAGTTTTACACTCTGCAGAGGTGGCACCATTTTACCCACAAGTTCGTGATTTTGTCACCCGTTGGCGACTGGAGAACCTCCATTATACCAGTACACAACCGTCGGTGTATGGCCAAGAGATCACAAAATAGCCTTTACAAAGGGGCTACTAGATGTATGGACTCACTGAGGCTTCACCGGCAGGCTCGAATCACCATTCTCACACCCACGGGCCCCCTATTGTGCCATGCAGTTCCCAGGGCAGTCCTCCTCGACTCCCACTCCCTGTGCCATCCACGGTCCATAACAAGCTAGCAACACACCTAATTAGTCAGCTAAGCCGCACCCATATTTGGCCTTGTGGTGGCACTGTTTTCCTGGCATGTGCTGGCATGAACCGGTCCTTAGATCTACGGCAAGTAAACCACCATCTCATTCAGCAACATCCACAAACCAAGCTTGCCTAGATCTCCCCCGATTCCATGCTCATTATCATCATCAAGTTCTCATTATCATTATTCATATGAGTGCAGTAGCTAACCATGTTTTAATTCAGCTTCCCGTATCTCGTAGATTAAGCAAAGCAAAAAGGAAAAACGACCATACCCGACTCATCAACTTTCCCGGTGACAAGGATGGTTAACAAAACTAGTAAACTCCTATAACAGGGTGTCCCATCAAGTTGACTCAAGCATACGAGTTTTCGCAAATAAAACAGTTTTAAAACATGGGATCAATATGGTCAAGGGGCACTTGCCTTGCTCCCGTGGTTCTTGTTGTTCGAGCGTCTCGAAGTCTTGGTGCTGTAGTTCCTCGTAAATGGCTTCCTGAGTTTGTCCTTCTACTCACGACCACGCACATACAAAATTTACAGCAATCAAACATCATGCACAATCTTTACTCAAGATGCAATGGGGTAGATGAATGCAAATCCTATGGTGTTGTTTTATTAAACCAGTTTGTATGTGTTTTTGCATGTTTTAATGGGCTTTCATGGGGTTTTATGATGAACAAGGGTGTAGGGATCAAGTGCAGACGTGGTGATGATCTTGACTCAAGATCTAGATCAATTCCACCGTCAAAAAACGATCAAAACGCGATCTGTCCACACGTAAAAGTTTCTGCTTGAAGGGGGTGAAGAAAACGGATGCATAGAAACAGCGGCGACGTCGTAAGATGGGTAATGAAGACCTACCTCACTTCCTTTTGGTGGCAGGTCCTTCCTCCTAGCAATGGTAGCAGGGAGGAAATTTTCTATGGAATATTAGGGCAGGACAGATCGTCGGTTCTTTTCCGGCGACGGCGAGGCGTGACGGGGCTCGTCAGCGGGGCTCGACGGCGGGCCTCGACAGCGGGGCTCGATGACGGGGCTCGACGGTGGGGCTTGTCGGCGGGGCTCGTCGGTGGGGCTCACCGGCGACCAAACTCCGGTGAGGGGGGTGGCAACTCGGCGAGTCGGGGGGGGCCAAGTCGCCAACTTGGGGGGGAGAGGAGGGAGGCTGCGGCCAAAAGGGGGTTTGGGTTCTATTTATAAGGGGGGAGAGGGAGGAATCCTACTCAAATTGGAACTCAATCTTAACAAACTTATCCCCTTTTGATTTGGTGCGGCAGCAATGGGGATTAAATTCCCCAAATGTGGGGAAAATTCCCCCTTTTAGGAATTGGGGAATTGGGAGATTTTGGGTGAAAATTTGGGGAAATTGGAAATGACTCATTTCAGCTATATTTTTCCCATTCCTCACCATTTCTATGTCACTTGCTCCATTTCTACATTCCCCTCTCCATTCCTATGTCCCATTCTCCATTTCTACATTCCCCTCTCCGTTTCTATGTCCCATTCTCCATTTCTACATTCCCCTCTCCATTTCTATGTCCCATTCTCCATTTCTACATTGCCGTTCTCCATTTCTATGCCCCATTCTCCATTTCTATATTCCCTTCTCCATTTCTGTGGTTTTTTCTCCATTTCTATGGTTCCTTCTTCCATTTCTATGGTTCTTTCTCCATTTCTATGGTCCTTCCTCCATTTCTATGGTCCTTTCTTCATTTCTATGGTTCTTTTCTCCATTTATATGGTTCTTTCTCCATTTCTATGGTTCTTTCTCCATTTATATAGTTCTTTCTCCATTTCTACTTCTTTTATAATGTTGCCCTACATGAAAAATGTATGCAATGTATGGAAATGAATTTGAGGGTGTTACATCCGTATAACCGAACACGTTCTCTGACATGTGGGTCCAATACACCATCATATAAATACATCTAGTTCTAGGGTTTTCTCCTCTTCTTTCCAGCTCCCTGGCTCCCGGTGCAGCGCCGCGTCCCGAGACCTTCCGATGGTTTGTATTTGATTTAAGATGCAATATTCTGTTTGTTAGGAGTTTGTCAGTTGTGCTAATTTATGCTTGTGTTATGTGTTGAACATGTTATTTTATGTGCCTATGTTTGTATTATGGGTTGAACATGTTTTGTTATGTGTAAGTGTTGCACAAATCTATATGCAATTTGTATTTTTATTAAAGTCTTTAGGGTAATACCCGCGGATAAAAAATATACGCGGGTAACGGATACGGATAATCTTTTTTACCCGCTTCGGGTAACGGGTACGGGTTCGGGTAGGGGTAACTCAGAGTAATATCCACAGGTCTTTTACCCATTGCCATCCCTAGTCGGGACATAGATGATTGCTCCTTGACTGCCAAGGTCAAGGCGCAGCAGCCAACCCCTAAGGTCGGGAAGCGACGTCCGACCTCTAAGGTCAGGAAGCAATCTCCGGCCCCCGACCTCGGCCATCGAGGCCGGAGGAAAGAGCGACCCGGGCTGAGAGCCCGAGCCGAAGGCAGGTGGAAGAGTTCAATGTTGGCGTGAAGGAGGAGCAGAGGGACTTCAAGATGGAGTGTGAGGCTATGTGCGACAAGAAAAGCACGAAGAGGGCCATCATCAACTTCTGTACCGTCCCGTTCAGCGTAGGTGTACAGGCGCCAAAAGTAGACGTAGACCGTAGATGAGACCGAAGCAGGTGTACTTATCGCTCTTGTGCCTTATTGGGCTGCCTTACGCGTCGACACAACATGTAAACCCCCGCCCTATTTATGATGAGTTGGCGGGTAGGTGGAGGCGTCCGGGCTATAAAAGGGGAGGCCCGAACCACGTTGATGGATCAAGGAGCTTTTCATAATATGTGGTTATATATTTTTTAAGTTCCTCATCTCCACCTATCTCTTAATCTCCCTCTTGAAGTTGGTAAATTTTATTCTTCCTATGTTTCCCATTTGCAACTAAATGAATCTATTTGGTGCTTGAATTACCTTCCAAAAAATATTTGGTTTTGGCCTTTTGGTACCATTTTATTTCCTCCTCTCGTAATAAGGACGCTAACCTATCTTGCAATCCTTGTTTTAATGATATTTCCTCATAGTCTAGACTACTGACTCTGCATTTTTATCAAAGGATTTTAGCTTATCTAGTAATTACTTCTTCTCATTTTTGTACACCCAACTTACATTTTTTGCCCACCCTTGAGATATTGGTGTAATGTTTGAATTTTTGTTTGTCATCTATCCATAGTGACGGAGTGACGTACCCCGGGTACCCGAGAGACAACCGATCAACCAATCATATAGACAAACATGGCTCCATGGGCCCCAGTCGGGCCACACGGGAAGTGCCAGCGCAGGGCCCCGACTTAGGGCTCGGGCTCAGGACGACACCACCACAAATCTTGACCCCAAGGTCAGAACACGAGCGATCGACCCCCGACCGCTAGAGTCGGGAAACATCCGATCCCCAAGATCAGAAGCGACGTACAACCTCCGTCCTCCGACTGTGGCCAACAAGGCCGGGAGAACGAGAGATCCGGGCAATAACCCAAACCAGAGGTAGTAGAAGTCTTCAACACTGACATGACATAATGACAGAAGGACTTCAAGACGGGGTGGAAAGCCACACGTGACAAGACAAGCACGACGCCGGGCCATCATCACCATCTGTCCCATCCCACTCGATATGGATGTACAGGAACAGGAAGTAGACGTAGACCGTAGACAAGACGGGAGAAGGTGTACTCATGGCTCCTGTATCACAATGGGCCGCCTTAGGCGCTAACACACCATGTAAACCCCCACCCCATTTAAGAGGAGTCGGCGGGTAGATAGAGGCGTTTGGGCTATATAAGGGGAGGCTTAGAACCTGCCCTCGGGATGGCTTCACGCTCACACGCGCACAACACTTAGGCTTTTTCATGCTCTCACGCTTGAGGAAGCCTCGCATGTAACACCGGTTCTCTAAACCACTGAGCTAATACAAGACCGAGAACATCCCAAACTAGACGTAGGATAGGTTGTCCAAATCAGTATAAATCATTGTCTTTATTAATTAGTCATCCAGATATAAAACGTGAAGCATACGATTACTAGCCGGTGGAAAAAGCACCGACAGTTGGCGTGCTGAGTAGGGAGCCGCTTTATGTTTTTCGTTTTCTTCTTGACGGTTTTCACGAGCTCGATCTTCTGCGTCGGCGAGAAGCTCCGTTTTGGTAGGCTTGAGTTTGTTATCACCACCAACGATGGGCTCAGGGCTGACGTCACACCGCGCCAGGCTCTTCGTTTTGGAAGCTTGTAGTTCATCGCCGAAGACAGCAGCATTCTACGCCTGGTGGATGACGCGGCCACCCACGTCACGAAAAACGCCCTCGAGGGAAACTTCGTGGGCAGGATTGACGAGGCGTCGCCATCTCTTCTCCCTCTCTTGGAGGACCTGATCGGCTGCGACTACAGCACCGACACCAGGTCCGACGATGAGCGTCGTTCCTCCCACGAGCGTTGCATCACGGAAACCGGTATTGACTCTCCAGTTGCTCCTCCCGTAAATACTCCACCTTTGCCAGAATCGATGAAGTGGGAAGCTTTTCACCGAAGCCACGACAAGGATCCGATGGTCAAGCAAGAGCTGGCTGAACAGCTTGAAGCGTGCCACGTCCCACTCGAGGTGGAGCAGGTGCAGCTAGACGTGAACAGTGCCACGTTTGAAACATCGCACGACCGCTGTCCTAGCTTTGGCAGCACGTGTGTGCATGGCCACCAGGTCTGGATGAACACTGTATCCAACGCGCTCAACTTGTCCTGTTTCGAGCAGCTGAGACAGAGCATGGCGACTGCAGCGGCCATGACACGTGATGAGTAAGGTTAGGCCTGATCTTCCGAAAGCTAGGTCGATTGAGGTGGAGAACTCGACGTTGATGATCCGCGGCATTCGAGCAGTTAGAACACCCCTGCAATCACTACATCACTGCTCCGTTAGTTATCAACCGTGCAGCACATGCTTGACCCCGCCAAGAAGGCTAATCCCTGCAAGTGCAAAAGAGAATACGAGCAAGAACGTAGAAGACGCGATCTGAAAATCACGAAGTTTGGGTTGCACAAAAACCGTAGAATGACGGCTGTTTATCTAAGAAAAACCCATCGATTAGGGGCGGAGGATACAGTATTTAATGGCTAGGGTTCTTTCAAGAGATCCTGAGATGCGTCCCTAATGAACTCATATGGGATACAAGCCCCAAAAGCCCGATACGGTGGCGCAGCACCGGAAAGAAATCTGGGTTCGACTTGTTTCGACGATTCCCGATGGCTCTAGAGGAATTTTGATATAGGACCAGAACCATTGGAAAGTTTATCTCTTTCTCTTTCCGTGCATATGTTGAACGTAGAAAATAGAGTCCGTATGCATCCTGGGCGTCCGTTTTAAGGTGAATTGTTCCTGGATTCTGAGTTGAACTCGAGTCCGAGTTGTAAACTATCTCTATCAACTTGTGGACGTCCCATCTAGTTCTCCACGTTCAGAAGTCCTCTACCCTTCACTTGATGATCTTCTTCAATGTTCCTGATAACAATTAAATCATCACATAGCAATGTATTCTCAAACTTATATGCAAAGGAAGTTAGGAACAAGTTTACCTGCTAATTTAGTAATCGTGCCCGTGCTCTTATCATTGGTCCTTGTAGTTCAATGTGTGTATTCGCTGTTGTGATGTCCTCATCATCCTCCCGCTCTTGAATTGGAGTCGTCCTCGACTCAAGTTCATCGTCTTCTCCCAAATATGGCCGCAACTCTGAAATGTTAAATGTGGGACTAACCGCGAAATCGAGAGGCAAATCAAGCTTATATGCATTATCATTAATCTTTTCAACAATCTTTAAAGGACCAGCAACACATGACATAAGTTTAGATTTTATCAAGTCAGGAAATTGCTCTTTTCTCAATGTAACCACACCAAATCCCCCGGTTCAAAATTTACCTCTACTACCTGCAATCATATACTTCTCATTCATCATTTCCATATTTTTCTTTGTATTTCGATGTATCTTAAGAATGAATTCGGATTGTTGTGTAGCATCCAAATTTATAGTTTCAGAAGGAGGCAAATATAGTAAATCAATAGGAGCATGGGGATTGAAACCATACACCACATGGAATGGACTTACCTTCGTCGTGAGTGAATGGATCTGTTGTAAGCAAATTCTATATGTGGTAAACACTCCTCCCACAACTTAAAATTTGTTTTCAAGACAACCCGCAACATAGTGGATAAAGTACGATTAACTACCTTGGTTTGTCCATCCGTTTGTGGGTGACATGTTGTTAAAAACAGCAACTTGGTGCCTAATTATACCACAAGGTTCTCCAAAAATGACTTAAAAATTTTGCATCACGATCAGAAACGATGGTATTTGGCACACCATGTAAACGAACAATTTCAGTCATAAACAAATCAGCAATGTGTGAAGCATTAATCGTTCTTATGACATTGCATAAAGTGCGCCATTTTAGAGAAACGATCAACAACCATAAAAATACTATACCTCCCCCTCTTAGTCCTAGGCAAACCCAAAACAAATTCCATAGAAATCTCCTCCCAAGGTGCACTAGAAACAGGAAGAGGCATATAAAGACCATGTGGGTTAAGCCGAGAATTAGCTCTTTATTGCAAGTAGTGCATCGTGACACGTAGCGCTCGACATCACGCCTCATTTTCGACTAAAAGAAGTGTGTGGACAGCACGTCCTCGGTTTTCTTCACTTCAAAATGTCCCATCAGACCTCCTCCATGTGCTTCCTGCAAAAGCAATAGACGAACGGAGCTAGCTGGAACGCATAGCTTGTTAGCACGATAGAGGAGACCATCTCGCAGCACATATTTATTCCATGTTCTTCCTTCTCTACAATTTTCAAAAGCATATTTTAAGTCCAAATCAGTAGGGTATAATGCTTTTATTGTTTCCAAACCAAAGATTTTGTGATCAAGTTGGGACAGCATGGTATATCGTCTAGATAATGCATCGGGAAAGACATTTTCCTTCCCGTTCTTATGCTTAATGATGTATGGAAACGACTCTATAAACTCAATCCATTTAGCATGTCGTTTATTCAGATTGGTTTGACACTTAAGATACTTCAAAGATTCATGATCGGAATGTATAACAAACTCCTTAGACCAAAGATAATGTTGCCAAGTTTGTAAAACTCGCACTAATGCATACAATTCCTTATCATAAGTAGAATAATTCAGAGAAGGACCATGCAGTTTTTCGCTAAAGAAAGCAACGGGTTTACCTCCTTGTATGAGTATGCCTCCAATACCAATGCCGCTTGCATTGCATTCGAGCTCAAAGGTCTTATCAAAATCAGGAAGTTGCAGCAATGGTGCTTGTGTAAGCTTTGATTTGAGAGTATCAAAAGTTTGTTGTTGCTGTTCACCCCATTGAAACGGCACTCCTTTCTTTGTTAGCTCGTGGAGAGGTGCTGTAATGGTGCTGAAACCCGCATAAAGTGACAATAAAAACCTGCAAGACCAAGAAAACTATGCACTTGTGTGACGGTTTGTTGGAGTTGGCCAGCTAGTGACTGCAACAATTTTTGCCTCATCCATCTCAATTCCCAACGATGAAACGACATAGCCAAGAAATGATACTCGATTTGTGCAAAAGACGCACTTTTCGAGGTTACCAAACAAGCGTGCATCTCTCAAAATAGATTAAATAGCACGTAAATGTGAGAGATGTCCGTCATATGATTTGTTGTAAATGAGGATATCATTGAAGTAAACCCCCATAAATTTTCTAATAAAAGCACGTAAAACCTCGTTCATTAATCGCGTGAAAGTGCTAGGTGCATTAGTTAAACCAAAAGTCATGACTAACCATTCATAAAGGCCAAACTTGGTTTTAAATGCAGTTTTCCATTCATCTCCTAATGCCATTCTTATTTTGTGGTAACCACTACGCAAATTAATTTTTGTAAAAATGATAGTACCACTCAGTTCATCAAGCATGTCATCTAAGCGAGGAATAGGATAATGATATTGAATGGTGATGCTATTAATCGCTCGACAATCAACACACATGCACCAACTACCATCTTTCTTAGGAACCAAAAGAACAGGAACGGAACAAGGGCTAAGGCTTTCACGAATGTACCCGCGGTCCAAGAGATATTGAACTTATCGCTGAATTTCCGTAGTATCCTCCAGATTCGCCCTGTACGCCGCATGATTTGGCAAACTTGCTCCCGGAATCAAGTCGATCTTATGTTCAATTCCCCTCACAGGTGGCAGCCCAGGTGGTATCTCGGAGGGAAACACACCCTCAAACTCCTGCAAAAGGTTAGCAACAGCAGGGAGCAATGCAATAGGTAATTCATGAAGTGAAAATATGACTTCTTTGCATACTAAAGCATAGCACATCCCCTTAGCATCAAATAAATCAGCAAGATCAGATTTACTTGTGAGCAATGAAGGTGATTTTAACTTAATGACTTGCTGTTTTTCATATTTTAGTTTTGTTGCTTTATCACCATTAATTTTACTCTTCTCAAAACGTACAATTTCAGCAGGGGTCATTGGAAGCAAAGTGATTTTCTTTCCTTTATTCATGAGAGTATATTTATTAGTTCTACCATGATGATTAGCATCCATATCAAATTCCCAAGGACGACCCAATAAAAGAGAACAAGCATCCATAGGCACGACATCAAAATCAGCAAAATCATTGTAAGAACCAATCAAAAAATATACTCTTGTTGTTTTAGTTACCCGAACCTTACCTCTGTTGTTGAACCATTGAATGTGCTATGGATGAGGGTGTGCTCTTGTTGTCAATCCTAGTTTGTTGACGACATCCATGTTCACCAAGTTATTGCAGCTGCCTCCATCAATTATAGTGGGTACACGATAATCCTTGACGACGAGGAACATGTGAAAGAGATTGTGTCGTTGTAGCTTGTCGTCAGCCTCCACTTGGAGCTCAAAACATGCTGCACAATGATGCTCCTATACTTCTCTGTCGCTTCTGTACCAAGTACCTCTTCGTCGGAGCTATATTGGTCATCATTTGTGCCTGCAATGTTAGTAGCAAGAGAATATTCATCTTCAACATCCGAGTACTATCATACCCGCCATCGTTGCGTTCTATGTATGCTCAATTGCTTGGGCAATCTTTGATCACGTGACCAAGTCCCTGACAGCGATGACACTTGATATCGGAAGTGCGACTCGTAGAAGGTGTTGAAGACGTAGGCTTGAATGGTGTCATCTTGTCACCATCC
This sequence comes from Neostapfia colusana, assembly GCA_030760725.1. NCBI lineage: Eukaryota > Viridiplantae > Streptophyta > Magnoliopsida > Poales > Poaceae > Neostapfia > Neostapfia colusana. The sequence continues at coordinate 80,818,469 of JASWHV010000008.1, read as the reverse complement.
TGCACGCGAGGAGGCACAGCAGCAGGTGTTGATCGCTAGGCACCATTGGACGGCGTAGTGGCTGCACGAAAAACTCGAAGATGGTGCTTTTTTGGGTGGTGTAGACATTGAACACAGCGTGAAGGTGCTCCTTGTGTGATGTTGCTGTTGTTGGCGTCCCTGCAATTCTTTTTCTGATAATATAGCAAGCTGAAATAATCTGTTAACAGTATCATATTCCTTGTAATCAACAATGTCCTGAATTTCACATCTCAACCCCCCATAAAGATGAGCTATTTTATCATCCATGTCCTCTAATACCCCACAGCGCAACATACCTTTTTTTAACTCTTGATAATACTCCTCTACGGACATGTTACCTTGCTCCAAGCGTTGCAATTTTTTTCGATGGTCGCGCAGAAAAGGAGGGACAAATCGAACACGCATAGCATCTTTTAATCTCTCCCATCTTGGAGGATCAGTCCTAGTTTTAACAAGTTTAATCCACCATATGATAGCAAAATCCTTAAACTCACTAGTGGCTTGACGAACCCTATGTTGTTCAGGAACGAGATGGGCATTAAATTTTTGCTCTACTATCATCTTCCAATCAAGATAAGCCTCAGCATCATAAGCACCAGAAAAAGAGGGTATAGTAAATTTCACTTTAGCAAAAGGGTCATTAGGATGGCGATTATAATTGTTATAACGATCATTATAATTGTAACAATTATTACCTCCCATACCTCGACGCTGCAATGGACGTCGTGGATGGTCATCAAAGTCTTCCACGTCGATAGCATCATCGTCACGTGCTTCAACGGGAGGTAGTCGTGTCTCCATATTATCCATACGAACAGCAAGGTCGGCGACTCGGCGAGTCAAGTTCGCTAGTGTATTCTCTGTTGTCCGCATCATGTGACGAAGCTCTGCATGTAAAACACAATCACTCTCCTTGTTGCCGTTCTCCTCGTCATTGTTCCCATGGTTAGTGGTGAAACAAACAACAACAACAACAACAAAAAGTGTTATCCCTATCAGCTAGAAAGGGCAGTGGCAATGTGGAAAAAGTGGGCTCTAACTCAAATGTCTTACTACACTCTTACAAGTATTCTTACCAATACAGCAGATGGTGTCGACGGTGATATAACCCAATGAAAAGTGGTGTGATTGCAAAGGTATATGTTATGTTCAAGAGAAAAGGTGGAGTTTGGATGGCAAAGTATGGTGGGTAATGAGCAGAAATCGTTAACAGCTAAACAAAGTTAAATAAATATTCAATGTAGGAAATTGTTGCTGGTTAACCAAGTATTCTAGGCCAAGCACAACACAAGGAAGTAGTAAGGCAAAAGAAAGAAGAATGATATGACCAACAATCATAATAACACAAGTGTATAGACTAGGCCAATTCCTTTAATATGCGTGCTCTTCACAATCTTTTTTGTGATATTTTTTCTGATATTTTTTCTATACTCAGGAGCACAAATATAGGAACCACACAAATTTTCAGCTCAATTGGACGTATTATGTGGCCTATATAAAATCAAGAAGATTCTGTAAAATTCGTGCTAGAACTTTGGAGGCCGAAAAAGCTATCTTCCGAGGGGATTTTGGCCAATCTAATTTTGTCGAGCTTGGCAATGCATGAAGAATTGAATGTGAAATTTTGCGTAGACAATCTAATGAAAAATTTGTCCGATTTCGAGTTCGTATGTGAAAGTTATGGCCATTTTAAGGTAGTGTGTCCGAATTACAGTTTCTGAATGTTTATTCCAACTCAGTTTTAGAACAGATCTCGCAATCGGATACGAAAATGATCAGAATTTTGCACAGCGACTTATAGGGTGGTGTGTGATGAATCAAGGATGATTGGCACAAAGGTTTGTCACCTAATATAGGGCTGGCGATGCAGGAGTTCACGCAAGGTGGCTAGCTAGGGCAAACCGATGAACATGGCAGATTGGCTTGATGAGGAGGATGGTTCAAACTCCCAAGTTGAAGAGGAGACCCAAATCATGGAGGATGGGGGTAAGGCCGACTCCCTTCCCGATCCCTCCGTCCTCACAACTGAGCAAGGCTGGGAGGCACCCTTCATCAAGTATTTAAAGCATGGCGAGCTCCCCATCGAAGAAACCAAAGCTCACCGCCTCACTCATAGAGCCAAGTTGTTTGTCATCATTAGCGACGAGCATTTTCGGCGCAACATCACAGAAATCCTCTAGAGATGCATCTCGACCGACCATGGGTGAGCCCTTCTCCTCGACATCCATGAAGGCATCTACGGCCACCACGCCACGCCGCGCTCCTTGGTCGTTAAGGTGTACGCAGGGCTTTTTCTGGCCGACCGCAGTCAGTGATGCCCAATAGAATGTGTGCACTTACAAGGGCTGTCAATACTTCGCCCGGTTGGCACACGTGTTAGCGCAAGACCTCCAGACCATCTCCATCACGCAGCCTTTTGCCATCTGCGGACTCAACCTCCTCGAACATTTCAAGAAGGCGCCCGAGGGATTCACCGTCCTCCTCGTGGCCATCGACAACTTCACGAAGTGGATAGAAGCAAAGCCTTTCATCTCGGTGAAATCCGAGCAAGCGGCGAGTTTCTTCTAGAAAATTGTCTATGTTTCGGGGTGCCCAACTCCATCATCATCGACAAAAGGACACGGTTTGCTGGGAAGAAATTTCTGGAGCTCTGCGACAAATTTAACATCCGGGTCGACTGGGCCTTGGTGGCATACCCTCGAACCAACGGGCAAGTCGAACGAGCTAACGCCATGATCCTGCAAGGGCTCAAACCTAACATCTTTGACCGTCTCAACAAGTCCTACGGGCGATGGGTCACCAAGTTTCCCTCCGTCCTTTGGAGCCCGCGCACTACGCCCAACCAAACGACCGGCTTCATGCCCTTCTTCATGACATATGGGTCGGAGGCAGTCCTTTCGACCGAGATCGAATACGGCTCTTCTCGAACGAGGGCCTACGACGAAGCCTGGTTCGAAGAAGCCAGGAAGGACTCTATCGACCAAATAGATGAAGCTCGCAACGTCGCCCTCCTAAGAACGACAAAGAACGAACAAGCATTTCACGGCTACCACTCGCGACGGGTCCAACCTCGAGCCTTCTAGGTTGGCAATTTGGTCCTCCGAAGGATCCAAACCAAAAGGGATAAACACGAGTTGTCCTCCCAGTGGGAAGGCTCATATGTGGTGGTGAACGTCATGTGGCTCGGTGCACACCGACTAATGATGCTGATTGCAACATCTTCTCCAACGCTTAGAACACAAAGCACCTCAGACGGTTTTATCCGTAGCGACCCCGACCTACGAGCGGAAGGAAGATGGCCAGGAAACCAAGAGATAAGTGCCCACGCCCTCCCTCCCAGGCTTAATCCTAGGTGCGTTATCTCGTTGAAGAGATCGGTACTCCCGACCTCGAATGGTCAGAGCACGGACGAATCCGCGTGGATCAAGTGCCACATGGCGCACCGACCAGCTCGGCCGCCATATGCCACTCGGGGGCTACTACCCTTAAGGCATTTATGATAATTTTCTAAGTACTTCCTCTGCGCTTCGCAACCTACGGCTAAGGACTATGAAAATATCTAAGAGCTTAACGGAGTTCTGGACTCCAGCCCTCAGGGAAGGAGTGGCAAGAAATCCAACGAAGGACGACACAGTAGGCCCAAGCCCGAGCTTGGGAGGAGGCGGGATGAGGAGGCCGAGGCTGACCCCTAGGTAGGACGCAAGACCCACCGTCAAGGCAACCTAGAAGGAAGTAAGAGCTTCAAAGAGAGGACCCGAGTCAGACCTCGGGTAGGAGAAAAGCATGTGGCCTTCAATGCGGATCATGCGTCGCCTCAGCCAACTGGGAGGGCACTAGAGTACCCCCCTGACCTCGGCATTGAATGTCGTCACCTAAAATAGAACCAAAGAGGTGTGGAACGCAGGGCGCGCGTGTGCCTCGGTATGGACTACTCCCTAACGACGGGACGAGAGGAGGTGTAGCAGCGGTCTGCGAATACGGCGGCTCCATCGAGTACCCTGCCTTGCGTACGATAGGACAAGACACCCCTGCATCCACGACTCATCTCCCAACTACGGTATGAAGGGAGATGAGAGAGAGAGAGAGAGAGAGAGAGAGAGAGAGAGAGAGAGAGAGAGAGTATAAATAGAGGGACCTGTCGACCCCGAAGAGGCAGGCTCTCGCACTTGTAAGAACCACCCCCATTCTTGAGTAAGAACAAGAGAGACACCTCGGCTGGATGTAGGGCATTTTGCCCGAACGAGGATAAACTTTTTGTGAGCTTTTAGCTAGGCCATCTCGAGGTGGAACGCGCGGTACAATCGATTGCTAGTCGGATATCCGAACGCCAACAGAGCTACAGATCGAGTGAAGAGTAGGAATGAAAGCGATGTATCATTTTTTCGACCTAGTGTTCGTGAGCCATGGCTAGAACTATGGAAGTTCTCAAAGCTATGGACCAAGAACACAACGCAAAGGAAAAATCTCACGTGCATAGAAAAAATTTCTTCTTTTCTTCATTAGAAGAGCTATGAAGGACAAATACATTTACATTACAAGGCAAAAGGGCAGCCAACTGAACAAAGGCTTACAAGAGGAGGGTTGATTCCTGTAAGAAAATTGATGACTATAGGCAACATCCACAATTCAGCGTTCTTGCAATTTCACTTGCCGGTTAGCGTTCTTGCAAGTTCACTTCCTTCGGTCAGCCTTTTTGCTTGCAACACCTCAACTCGCATCTGGACCACGACGACTCACTGCATGTGCGCCTCCATGACGTCCCAGCGCTGCCAGTCGGCAGACAGCCAACCCATGAGGAACGGAAGCGGCGGACCCTCGTAACGGATGTAGAGCCAGTCTTGACGCCAGTTCTTCACAGACTTCAGCAGCGACAGGACGAAGTGTCTTGACTACGCCTTCCGAGGATGGATGCAGGCGCCTCTGACTATCTAGATCAAGGAGTCGATGGTCGATGGCCGCACTTAGAAGAAACATCGTCATAGCTCGAATCGGGGCTCGATAGAAAGGGGAACCACTCATATTCTCCCTCAATCTTTTCCTTTCCTAACTCGCACTGCCGAGACTTGCAAGGAAGCGAGAGCGCAAGAAGGCTAGAGCAGAAGAGGACGGCACATGGTTAAAGACTTGCACCCCAAAGGATGTTTATATAGCCTGCGCGCAATGGCAACAAGTAAAGGGGTCGGGGCCTATAGACGTGTGCGCCCTGCAGTAACTTCTCTTGTCCGCGGAGTGGGCGCATGTCCCCCGAGACCCCGAGACATGACGCCTACCACAATTTTGGTCAGACGAACCCGCCTCTTTGATAATTTTGTTCTCTCTTATCGTTTCAGGACCTCTGTCGCGCGTAGAATATGCCCCCGGTCGGTTCAGAAGTAACTCGTCTGAGGGCCCGGGGGCTACTATCGGGGTGACGTACTCCGGGTACCTAAGAGACAACCAATCATATGGAGGCACATGGCTCCGTGGGCCCCAGTTGGTCCACACGAGAAGTGCCAACGTAGGTCCCTGACTTAGGGCCCGGGCTCAGAACAACGCCACCACAAATCCCGACCCTGAGGTCGGAGCGACAGACCCCCAACCACTAGAGTTGGGAAACAGCCGAACCCCAAGGTCGGAAGTGATGTCCGACCTCTGTCCTCCAACCGTGGTCAATAAGGCTAGGAGAAGGAGTGATCCAGGCTAGAGCCCAGACTAGAGGTAGGTAGAAGACTTCAATAATGACATGAAAGAACGACATAAGGACATCAAGGTGGAGTGGAAAGCCACACGCGACAAGACAAGTACGACGCCGGACCATCATCATCATTTGTCCCATCCCACTCGGCGTGGATCTACAGGGATGAAAATTAGATGTGGACAGTAGACGAGACGAGAGCAGGTGTACTCACCGTTGTTGTATCACATTGGGTTGCCTTAGGCGTTGACACACCATGTAAACCTCCACCCCATTTATGAGGAGTAGGCGGGTAGTTAGAGGCGTACGGGCTATAAAAGGGGAGCCTGAAACCTTCCCTCGGGACAGCTTCAAGCCCACAAGCGCACAACACTTAGGCTTTTTCAGTCTCTCACGCTTGAGGAAGCCTCGTTTGTAACCCCGGTTCTCTGAACCACTGAGCTAATACAAGACCAACGAACATCCCAAACTGGACGTAGGACACGTTGTCTGAACCAGTATAAATCAATGTCTTTATTAGTTAGCCATCCTGTTATAAAACGTGAAGCATAAGATTACTAGCCCGTGGAAAAAAACACCGACACGTAGGGTTCTTGATATTATTTTCATCTTTCCAGATTCTCTTAACCATTTCCCTGAATCCATCCCTAAGCAGCCATCCTAACTCAAATTTAAATGTAGGTGCAAAACGTGTGGATGTATCCCAAGAATCCAATAATAAAAGATAAAGATCAGATATTTGCCTGGTCAATGCCACTATCGTCGATAAAGAATACTTGTGTTCCCATTCGGTAGAAACTAGAACTCTACTAGCTTTTCATACGTAGTATTTTGTAAAGCATTTGCCCACGTATATTGGCGACCAAACATTTCATTCTCTCAATTTGATCCATCTATTACAACATTAAAAAGGAACAACCATCTAATGTTAAAATTATTATTATTTTTCTCATGCGGACATCTCAGTATATTGAAATCACCACCAATAAGAAATGGCAGACTTTTTTTTGAACACACATTGACTATCTTTAAATTGAGTCTGTGTTGATCCATAGACTAATATGAATGCACATTTAAAACAATTTGTTTTATTGCACAAATGAAATTTCACCTAAAAATCTCCTTCATCAGTTGCACCAATATGAAATTCATTTAAATCTATTCCTAATAGCATGCCAACCTCGTGATTCTTCAAAATAACATATAAACTCCCGACGAGCACATAGGTTTTCTAGAAAAGATGGAGTGAAATTATTTGCACCGGTCTCCGAAATACCAATGAAGTTTAAATTATATTCCTTCGTGAGGTCTGAAATGAATCTATGCTTTTTTGGACCCCTAAATCCATCACAAATTCAAAAAAAATACTTTTCATTTTATTTTATTGTATGAGTCCGGACCCCTTCTTCTTTTTTCCTGAAGAACTGGACATGTTTACCCCTCTAGCAGTACAATCATCCTGATCGCTGCTTAGGTCCATCACCTCATCCATAATATCAACACAACTATGATTAAGTATAAATCTGTCCAGTTCGTCTTCTTCGGCAACTTGTTTCTCTTTTTTTTCTAAAACATCTTGTTTTACATCTATTACTACATTGTTTTTCAACCTATCATGTTCCATATGTTTCAATACATCTACAGCTGAAATAATGCTATTTTCATTCTCCCCTCCCAGTATCCTTATACTATTTAATTTTTCATTGATAATAACATCCAAAAAGGGTGTAAAGGAATGTATGGTGTTACTCGATTCTAATTGTTTGATTCAAAAGTTCTCAGTTCAGTTTGTATTGGTCTTTTTTTCACGTGGTTACTTGTTGAATTTTTATTGTCACTTGTTGCAACATAAGACTGTCTCCAAGTAACTCTTAACCAGACCATATAATACATGGAGCATTATTCACTTTGTCAATTCGACATCCTTAATATATTCTTATTTCAATAATCTTATTAGTACCTCCAACTATTCAAACCAGATTAATTAAATGATCATGACGAATGTTGTATGAATACAATTGCTGATCTCAATGCCATCATACCGTCCGATCAATCCGCGCAGCACTTGGTCATCAAATCCTCCCCTTCGAGGCGGAGAAGGGGCAGGGAGCATGAGGAGAAGAGGCAAACAAGATGCGGGATTAGATGGTTGGGAAGTTTTTTGATGCCTGCTGGTGAGGTTACGACATGACACTAGCTAGTGTGGAATTCGGGGCAACTCTTGGGGTACTAAAATGAGAGTAGAATTTTTTTGAGTGTCAGATGCAGTGGTGTACCCAGTGTCATATTTTGTATGGCGAAGCCACAAATCAAGCTTAAACCAACCAAAAACTTAATCACTAAAACACATCAAAACACATATTAGATAAAGACATACTACCTCTCATATAAAGAGTAAACAATGTTTCTAAACCATATAATCTGCAGACATCAAAGATAAATGACAAACCAGCCAATTTAAGATGCAATATGAATTTGGGAGATTTCGTTTGGCAACCGACACTGAGATCTCTTTAGTTCATTTTTGTAAAATAGATTCATTGTCAAGAAATTGAAATCTCAACTAAAAAGGTTTTTCTATGAAGTAAAATCTTGAAAAGATGTAGATTTTTCTATTATAAATTAAAATCTCCTTTCACCTTAGATTTCTTATTCAACTAATACAAAAAATTACTCACCTATAACTGGTTACACATCCGAATCATTTTTTTCTTCCTTGGAACTCATATCAGCAGCTTAGCTAAAATCAGATTTTTAGAAATTCATTAGGAAAGCTAGTGAAAGAGAGGGTAGGGGCATTCGACAAGAAAGGTAGGTATGGCGACCATCATTAGTCTAAGACGGATAAAATAAGTAGGCAAAGTAAAAAGTTTGAAGAGATAAAAGATTTTTCTTCTGACTTTTGAGCTTGCTACTAGTTTGGTAAAAACAAAAAAATCCGTCAAGATTCTGGTTTGAGGTGGTACTAATTCACATGATTAGAAATTGAAAATCAATCACACTGTTGTGTTCATTGAGATGAATGTTTCAAAAATAGATCCTACTTGCTTATATTTTAATGTTGTTTCTTGAAATCATAAAATCAAAGAAATAATTAATATTGGCTCACTAAAATTAAATATTAGATCAATAAGGTAATATATTGACCTATTAACCTAAAATATTTCATAAACAAATAGAAATAAGTTGTGTCTAGTCCTGGAAATTGGGTCGGGCTATTTTCGGGCGGGCCAAAGCACGGTTCGAAGGCACGACCCGTGTCCTGGTCCGGCACGAAAAGGATTCGGGCTAGACCGGCCTGGCACGAAACTTCGGGTCGTGTCGGGCCTGAGAACGGAGCACGACGGGCGGCACGACATGACATGAAGTTTTAGGCCGTGATCGGGCCGGACCGGCCCAGATCAGCCCAAATTTTTTAAAACGGCTCGAAAAAGCCCATCGGCCCGATTCTAGCCCGGAAAATTTTCCAATAACCCCACCTGCGGCCTGCTCAGTTCACACACGCGTTTAGGGTCTACTCCCGTCTCCCAATTCCCAAATCACGCGTGTCATCCCCGCCTGGCCGCCTCCGCGCCGCGCCGCGCCACCGCCGATCCGCCCGGCCTCCACGTCGTGCGCCCCGGCCCACCCCGCGCCACGTGGCCCCGCCCCACCTCCGCGTCGTCGCCTTGCCCCGCCATCCCGCGTCGTCGCATTCGCACTTCACCCCGAGCAAGATGCTTCCATCTAGGGGTAGCGGTAATAGGAAAAAGATTGTGACATCGTTGCGTCGTATTCGTGATCGTGACCAGTGCATGTCGTCCATGTCCGAGGCCGAGCAACCTGATCAATGTCAGTTGTCTCCAAGCACGGGAGACTATGGTATGGATGATATTCATATGGAAGGTGAGGATGTCTACGAGAAAGAGGAAGGTCAAGATGATGCATTTAATTTGAATGATGCAGGTACATATAGCTTCTCCATTGATACGCCCGCGGCCGCGTCTGCGTCATTCGGCCCTAGCCCTAGCAATGAAGGTGGTCAAACATCTTCCACAACTACGGGTTGGAGAAGTCGAGCGACATGAGAACAAGGAATTCATCAATGTTAAGAGTGTTGTTGTTTCTTCTACATGCAAATACTATAAAAAGCTTCTTTCTACAGCATCGAGTAGTGACACGGGTCATGTGAATCAGCATTATGCTATATAAAGAAGCTTGCTTTACGAGAAGGTGGAGCAACACAAACTCAATTGAATTTCATGCACGACGACTCTATAAGTACTTGGGTTTATAATGCCGATGTAGCTCGTTCTGAAATTGCTAGATATATTGCAACTGGGGATCAACCTATTTATATGGGCGAAAGTGTTAATTTTGAAAGAATGATTCAGAAAGTTTTTTGTCCATAATATAGTAATGTTTGTAGGAAAACTACTAGACATGATATAATTAAAAGATACAATGATAAAATGGATATGTCGAAACAAACTTTTAAGAGCATACCATTTTCTGTTACATTAACATCAAATATTTGGTTATCTTCACACCAGAGGACAAACTATGTTAGTGTTGTTGCTCATTACGTAGACCATGAGTATAAGCTAAACAAAAAGATTTTAGGATTTCGGGTCATTGATGAGAACCATACTGGTGAGGCAATTTCCTCACATGTGCTAGTGGCTATTAGAGAATTGGTATTAAAAATAGGATTATTTCTGTTACTCTTGATAATGCATCGACTAATACTAGCACTGTGGATATACTTGAGCCACATATTGAAAGCTACATCGGTGGGCATGTTCTATATTAAAGATGTGTGTTCCATATCATTAATCTTATTTTGCAAGCTGGCTTGCCAAAGGCAAGTGGATGCATTGATAATATACGTAGTGTCATTCATTCTCTTTTGAATTCTCCACGGGTTTATCGAAATTTCAGGGAATATTGTCGTATAAAAGGGTTGAAACCAAAGAAGTTTTCACTGGATATGAAAGTGCGATGGAACTCTACATAAACCATGTTGAAGCAATTAAAAGGGTATGAGAAACATTTTCACCACTTTTATGAATGCTCAAGATGCAGGTATAGTGCTTCATGAAATAGATTGGACTACGGCATCACGTCTTCGACACTTATTTAAAATGTTCTATAGTGCAACAACTTTGTTGTCTGGTGTTTATTATCCTACATTCCCCTTTTATTTGAATGGCTCATGACTTTTGTAGAAATATTTTATGAATATGAGAATGATGAAATACTTGCTATTATTGTTGCAGAAATGAAAGCAAAATACCTTAAATATTTTGATGCTACCCCACATCTCTATTGTTTTGCTCTCAATTTTTGATCCATGTAAAAAAACCCAGAGCAATTAGAGGTTGCTTTACAATTTATTGGTGATAAACTTGATCTTGATTACTCATCTGTGTACTCACATGTTAAGTCTAAGATATTTTAAGTATTTGGTATGTATCAACAGAAATATGGTCAACCGCGTCCTAGAGTCGAAGGACAACAAAGTGAAAAGAGGATAAATATGGTAGCTAACATGTGAAAAAATTTAAAGTCCAAGGAAACTTCTACTACATCCTCACAGTCCTCTAGGTCAAATTGGAATCCAAGCGTGGAGTTGTCCCACTATCTCGATATAAATCATGTGGCTCATAATCCAATGCTTTAGGTATATATTTTGCTTTTATGAACCCCTAAATCTGAAAATATATTTACCATTTCATTTATGTTGGTTTTCAGGATGATGTTGAGGTGGACCTCTTAGCGTGGTGGAAAGACAATGAACGTAAATTTTCGGTGCTCTCTCAATTTGTACGTGATGTTCTACTTATTCCAGTTTCAAGTGTGTCTTCTGAAACTATATTTAGCTCAGTTGGAAGAATGATAGAAGAAAGAAGGTGAGTAGATCGTAGATCATTTTCTTTCAGCATACATTATTATAGGAGTGTGGCTACGGCACTCCTCCCGACCTGCTACGGAAGCAACCCGCGGAGGTTCTTTGATTGGAGGGGCTTGGTGCTGCTAGAGCGATCCAACTCGAGAGAGCGGGTGAGCACCGAGATTTACGTGGTTCGGGCCGCCGGAGCATAATACCCTACGTCCACGGGAGTGTTTGTTGTATTGCTTGCGCGTATGAGTGTGTGAGTTGCAGGGTTGCGAACCCTCTGTCGGGTGGACACCCCGGTCCTTTTATAGTCCAAGGCCGGGGTGGTACAATGAGTCTTGGGGCCTGACAGGTGGCCCGAAGCCGTATAAACCCTATACATGATCTAGGGTTTTACAATCTAAGTAGAGTATTCGATGGGGGAGTTAAGTCTCGCCGCTTAGCGCTCTGAGCGCCCCTGTCCGTGTGGCAGGTGATGATGAAGACGTCGTATTGTCGCCGCGTCTTCTCGCTCTGCTGAGCGGCTCTGTGCCGTTGGGCGGCACTGTATCGTTGTCATGCCTCGCGCGCCCTATCTTGTCACCAATGGTGAACAGGTGAAGGACGGAGGCGTGCGCCGTGCGCCATGCTTCTAGGGAAGGCGCGAGATTTGAATGCATGGCGTGACAGCACACTTCCTCCTTTACTTCGTCGACCCACGACCCACGACGGATCATGGGGCACGTGGCGGCTCCAGAACTCTCCTCGGCGGGTTCAGAGCTGAGATACACGTGGCAGCTCCGGACCTCGCCTCAACGGGGAGGCTTGGTCCGGGGCCAAGGGCACGTGTCGGCTCTGGAGCCCTCCTCTGGGAGGGGGTTCGGAGCTGGGATACACGTGGCAGCTCCGGACCTCACCTTGGCGAGGAGGCTCGGCTCGGAGCCAAGGGCACGTGTCGCTCTAGAGCCCTCCTCAGCAGGGAGGAGGTTCAGAGCCTATCGACACGTGGCAGCTCCGGACCTCACCTCAGCTTGGAGGCTCGGACCGGAGCCAAGGGCACATGTCGGCTCCGGAGCCCTCCTCAGTAGGGAGGAGGTTCAGAGCCCACCGACACGTGGCAGCTCTGGACCTCACCTCAACGGGGAGGCTTGGACCGAAGCCAAGGGCACGTGTGGGCTCCAGAGCACAAGCGCACGTGGCAGCCCCGGAGCTGACCTCGGGGCCAGGGACACGTAGTTATACTGGCGCCCTCCTCAGCAGGGAAGCGAGGCCTGGGCTGTCTTTTACCCTCCACGCGGGTACCCGGTTTGCAGGCTACCGACAATTATATTGATTCAATGTTCATTTTTTCGACACTCTTGCAGGTCCTCTCTTACACCCAAGATGGTTGAGTGCCTCATATGGCTTAAAGATTGGGAGGCGGCGGAATCTAGAGATCAACACCGTCTTGAGGATCCATAAATTATGAAAGTGATGGAGGATCTTGAGCTATATGAGTGTGAAGGATGTTAGTTTGAATGTATTGTTGATTGTATGAATAAAAACTCAAACAAACTGTACTCTTTTCCTTACGGGTGAAGCTCACAATGAGTGTAAGGTTTTTAACGAGACAGTTTGTAATGAACTTATCAATAAAAAATTATTCCTCCCAAAAAAATTGGCTTGTGTTTGGTTTTTTGTGCGTGTGAATGAACTTCTCAATAGATCTTGTTAGCTATCCTTATCTACACAGTTTTTTGTTTTTTCTCCATTTTATATATTATGATTTTTCTGTATATTTTTGTATATTTTGTTTTTTCTATTTGAACATAATTTTCGGACCAGGCACGGCCCAAAACGGGCCCGACGTGTCACGGGCCATGCCTAGATCAGAATTCTTGCACTTCGGGCCGTCCGGCCTGACTGGAATAGGCCCACCGTGCTTTTAGACCACGGGCTAGAACGGCCCGATGCACGACCGGTTCGGGCCAGGCCGTCCCGGCCCAATACTTGTGTCATCTATATCCAACTCTCTGAACGTGTCGTCGGACAAGCAGCTGCTAAGCCCGTGTCGTCGAACACATGGCACCAGCAGCGTCCACCCAAGGCCGTCCCGGCCCAATACTTGTGTCATCTATATCCATATCCAACTCTCTGAACGTGTCGTCGGACAAGCAGCTGCTAAGCCCGTGCCGTCGAACACATGGCACCAGCAGCGTCCACCCAAACCTGTCCCTCTCCCACTTTTCTCGAGTCTAGACCCCACCACTCCCACTCCGCAGATCCCACCACCAAATCTATAAAAAATCCCCTCATTAAACAATACCGAGTCCACACAATCCCGCCGCCCGCGCGGCTTTTACAAGGTGGAGATGCTCGCCACGCCCGCCCACGTCAGCGCCGCACCACTTCAACTCCCCTCCTGCTCCTGGTTCCCTCCCTACCACCACCACCACCGCCTTCGCTCTCACCGGTGCGATCCGCGACCGCCCGACTTTCTCCCTCGTCTCAGGTACACATCGATAACCCTCGATCAACCCGATCAGCGACGGGGAGGATGATGCCCGTCTCGTCTCGCTGACCCCTCGCACTTCGCCTGCAGGTGCCGTGGCGGAGGACCGTCGCCTGCCACGTCAGCGGCCGCGGAGGGGAGGATGGACGCCGCAGCGGGGTTGGGGCAGATGTTGTGGACGCGGGTGCTGGAGGACGGGGTGTTCCGGTTCGACGCGTCGGAGTCCGCGCGCGCCGCGGCGGGGCCTAGCCTTTCGTTCGCGGATCCGCGCCGGCGGGAGGCGCCGCGGGAGGGGGCGGACGTGCCGGCGGTGGTCCCGGCGTTTGAGGTCGCCGGTGGCGTCCAGAAAGTCGTCGTTAAGGTACGCGACGCTGTGACACGTTGGCCGTTGGGAACATGGGATGGGAGTGCGCTTGTGCGAGGCGTGGCTGATGCTTGGCCCTCGTCGCGTTGTGGTGCCCGGTTCCGGTTGTATAGTCTCCTTGCTGATTGATGGGAAGAGCGGCGTGAAATGCTGATCTCCGGATTTGTTGCTGTTTTTTGGAACTGTTCGTGACCGCAACACTGTCAGTCTGCCACGATCGGTCTACCACGACATTGGTACACATACAAAGGGTAGGCTGTAAGTGGTAAATGCATCCATCGTATGATTGTGTGCTCTTGCATCGAGAGTACATTATGCACACTAATTGTGCAGCATTACCCATACTAATGGTACAGAGACGGTTGGGATGATTTGTTGCCACCACACCTGGAATCACATATTAACACATCGTGCCCCAACAGCTAAGTAGTAAGTCAGAAGGTAATCTAAGTTGAACTGTTTGAATGTTTAGAGCCTTTTTTTAATAAGTCTCTGAGCTACAATATTTGTTCATGTGCGTATTCATCCATTCACTCCACAAGACCACAAACACACCTACACACACCCACACGCATGTCCAGCCCTACAACTATACATAGGATCACACTATCAAAGATTGCTCCCTTTGAGAGATCACTGAAATCCATAGGTCCGGTGCGAGACGGATAGGTTACACTCACATCATGGCACCACTTGAACATTTGGAGTTTGGGGTCCTTAATTGATGTAACATAAAATGGAATGTTCTTGTCAAAAAAATAGAAGAAAACATAGATCTATGCACTGTATTTTATCATTACCACGTTGCAGCATCTCAATTTATGCACTTTATCAAGTTTTCTCATGATGGTTGGAACATCTTCTAAACCAATGTGGTTAGTGTTGCTTCTAGTATCTTTTGCAAATTTTACATCGTCAAAATTTTCAGTTCAGTAATTCATAAACCAAACTGAACTGACTTATGCCCCCCAACATTAGGAGTTAACCTAATGCAGGTCGTCTATTATTATGCCCCTGAAAACTAAGCATTGTCTTTTTCCATATGTACATAGGCTTTACTTGTTTCCTTCTAATCGAGCAGCTTCCTTCCGGGACATCTTTCTATGGCACTGGAGAAGCAAGTGGTCCACTTGAACGAACTGGGAAACGAGTATAGCTTTGCTTGAATAAATTATCTATTATTTTTTACTGCTCCTATATTTGGGTTTTGACCTGCCATGACATCTTTTCCATCAGGTTTTCACGTGGAACACAGATGCATGGGGTTTTGGCCCAGGAACTACTTCATTGTACCAGTCACACCCTTGGGTCTTGGCTCTCTTTCCTGATGGGAAGGCATTGGGTGTCCTTGCTGACACCACTCAGCGATGTGAGGTATGCTTCCATGCATGTCCCGTACAGCGTATATTTGTTGTGAAGTTAACTGATGCTTATCCCTTTACCTCTTAAACCCAACAATTGTTATTGTGCAGATTGACTTGAGACAGGAGTCTACTATCAAATTTTCTGCTTCATCTGCCTACCCTATCATTACATTCGGGCCACTTAATACCCCGGCTGAAGTTATGACATCGTTGTCACATGCAATTGGTATTCCTCCCAAGTTTTGACCTTCTCTTCCTGTAGAAATGTAGTAGTATATTTTTTCAGGGGATTTTTTTCCACGGGAAAGAAATGTACTAATGTTGATATACCTGAAATTATATCTGTTCTATGTTTCTCAGTAGTCACATGTACATTAAGTGCAACACGTTATGCAACTAAAATAATATTTTGTGCATAAGGAACAGGGCTATCTGCTCTAGTATGCATCCAGCCTAATATGAGAAAAATGTTATTCTTTTGTAACTCTTGATTGATGCGGCATTGATTAGTTGATCATTCAGTTCTTAGTTGATTGATATGACAACATTTGCATCATTCTATTCGTTTGAGACTGACAGCATTATTGATGTCTTTTCCTGTCTCATGAAAATTGTCGAGCACACCGACACTGTTTAGATGTTCTATGTTATTTTATTTGCTGCCTCATCAAATGAAATGGAAAGAATTTCCGTTGTAGGAACTGTGTCCATGCCCCCAAAATGGTCACTTGGGTACCATCAGTGTCGTTGGAGCTATGATTCTTCTGAGAAAGTAATCAAGGTATTTCTTGCCATAGTGGATTTTCTGTTTGTATTTTTTATCTGGAGGAATTATTAATGCATTCTTTCAGTGGAAGCAGCCTCTACTCTTATAAACTATAATGTATTCATTGTTTAGGTAATCCTGTTTAATAATGTTCACTTCAGTATCTTCCTTTACTTTAGATGAAGGTGCAAATGTTGTATCCCTATTCCTTAAGTTCACTTTTGTGGACTAGAATAGATGAGTGCTGCACCTGGTATGAGAATCTGTTGAGGGCTCCATTATATGAAGTATCTTCCTATGGCCCTCTTCCAATTATAGTATTATACGCATATTTAGGATTCAGGAAAAAGTCCCGAGGTTCCATGAGGGCCTTAGGATGCTATTAGGAATAGAGCCCATATAGGACCTGTTTGTTTGAGCCTCAGCTTTGTGAACCTGGAAAAGCTGTCTTTGTAGAATGACTTGAATGATACATGTGATTTAACTGATAACAATATTCACAACAGTGTCTGCTCTGTCTTTGTAGAATGACTTCTGAATGATACATGTAACATCACTCATAACAATATCCGCAGAACTGTCTGCTTCTGGCTTTTAATACAAGCACATCTTCCGACTCTTTGTTTCAGCTTCTCGCTTCTGCAGAAGCAAAGCCTCAGGAGGCTGAATGATATGGCATAGAGGCATAGAGCTGAGAACGGGCGAGCAGCGACTAGATCAACTCACCCGCTTTCTGATGAGGCTCTGAGTAGTAGTTAGAATATAATCTTTCTTAGGCTTTATTCCAAACGGCCAGACTCCTCAATGTTAGACTGTGGGTATTTTGGTCTTTTGAGTTGGGCTTCATAGCCTATATATGTAACCCCCTTGCATTATCCATAGAAGAGACTTCATTTTCTTCCAATTTGGTATCAGATTAGGGTTTTTGGGCCTCTCCCTCTCTCTCCCCAACAGCCGCCGCCTCTCTCCCACAGCCGCCACCTCCTCCCGCACCACAGCCGCAGGCGCCGCCTCCTTCACGTAGCAGGCGCCACCTCCTTGCCCGCGTGCTGCCGGCGGCGGCGGGCCCACGCCTCCACCAGGCTCGTACGGTGCCGTGGACTGCGCCTTGCCGCTCTGCCGCCGTCTCGACTCCGGCGGCTGCGACCTCCGCCGCCGGTCGTGCCTTTACTAGGTGGCCTACGGCGACGGGTCCGTGATGGCGGGCGACTTCGCGACGGAGACGCTGACCTTCACGGGCGGCGCCCACATGGCGCGGGTGGTTGTTGGGTGCGGCCACGACAATGAGGGTCTGTTCATGGCGGTGGCGGGGCTACTTGGCGTCGGTCGTGGCAGCCTGTCGTTCCCCACCCTGATCTCGGGCTGCTACGGCCGGAGCTTCTCTTACTGCCTCGTGGACCGCACCTCCTCCTCGGCGGCCAGCCCCAGCAGCCGCTCCTCCACCATCACCTTCGGCACGGGCACCATCGGGCCCTCCGGCGCCGCGTCGTTCACTGCAATGGTGAGGAACCCACGCATGGAGACCTTCTACTATGTCTAGGTGGTCGGCCTTAGCGTGGGCGGCGCACGCGTCTGCGTCCTCGAGTCTGGCCTCCGCCTAAACCCCTCCACCTGCCGCGGCGGCGTCATCGTGCACTCGGGCACCTACGTGACCCGCCTTGCCCGCCCTACACCGCGCTCCGCGACGCCTTCCGCCACGGCGGGGCTCCCGCTGTCCCCCGGTGGGTTCTCCCTGTTTGACACGTGCTTCGACCTCGACACGCAGAAGGTGGTGAAGGTCCCCAACGTGTCGCTGCACTTCGCCGGCGGGGCCGAGGTGGCGCTGCTGCCGGCCAGCGAGCCGCCGTCTCGGGCTCCCTCCTTTGATTTCGCCTCTGCACCCGCCGCAGCCGCTATCAACAGATCCGGTCTCTGCGCATTGTGGTGGGTCGTCGCTGGCTTGGGCCCCGCCCCAGTCGCTGACCTTGATGCTGCTGAAGCCGAGCCTCTGGCGCTGTCGGGCTTCCTGTTTTTGCTGCGCATCCCTTCTCACCCCGCATTGCCGGCCTTCCGCGCGCGTCCCTACCCTCTCATCCTGCCCCGCCGGCCTTCCGCGCGCGTCCTTGCCCTCCTACCCCGCGTCGTCGGTCTCCGCCGCGCGCATCCTTGCCCTCGTACTCCGCGCTGTCGGCCTTCCGCGCGCGTCCCTTCTCACCCCGCGCCGCCAATCTCTGACGCGCGCGTCCCTCCTCCTACCCGCGCTGCCGGCCTTTCGCGCGCGTCCCTCCTCCTACCCTGCGCCGCTGGCCTTCCGCGCGCGTCCCTGCCCCTTCTATCCCGCGCTACGGTCTTCCGCGCGCGTCCTTGCCCTCCTACCCCGCGTCGTCGGCCTCCACCGCGCGCGTCCCTCCTATCCCGCGCTGCCGGCCTTCCGCACGTGTCCCTTCTCCTACCCCATGCTACCGGCCTTCCGCGCGCGTCCTTGCCCTCCTACCCCGCGTCGTCGGCCTCTGCCGCGCGCGTCCCTCCTACCCTACGCTGCCAGCCTTCCGCGCGCGTCCCTCCTACCCCGCGCTGTTGGCCTTCTATGCGCGTCCTTACCCTTCTACCCCGCGCCGTTGGCCTTCGCCGCACACGTCCCTCCTACCCCGCGCCGCCGGCCTTCCGTGCGCGTCACTGCCCTCCTACCCCGTGCTGCCGGCCTTTCGCATGCATCGCCGCCCTCCGCCACGCGCACTTGGGTCATCTCTACCGGCCGTGCCCCTCATTGGGAGTTGTTTGCGGCCCACTCCGTCCCCGCTACCGCTTGGGAGCGTGAGTAGGCTCTTCTACGGTGTTCTCCGCGGGAAACTGTTAGAGTGTGTGTTTTTACTCATGTATGTAGGATCTTTTGGTTCAGTCTTAACATCTACCACGGCTAGATGTTGTGACTGCGAGGGGGTCTTATTAGAGTGTTTTTGTGTTTACTCATGTACGAAGTGTGTTGTTGTCCAGTCGTAACATCTGTCGCAACTAGAGTTTCGACTGCGGGGGATGTTAAACTGTGGGTATTTTGGTCTTTTGAGTTGGGCTTCATAGCCTATATATGTAATCCCCTTTGCATTATCATTTATCAATAGAAGAGACTTCATTTTCTTCCAATTCTCATATAGAGTCGGCTCCTTACAACAAACTTGATGCAATTCCAGCGCTGATCTTGCTGAAATTGCCTCTGTTCTTGCTGAAGAAACCGATCTGCACTAGCAGATCAATTGTCTCGTGAGATAAAAACAGACCAGGATACTTCAGCTGAGAACAGGGGCATGCTTCAGGGCTGATCACGTCCTCGAACAGGGGCGTTAAAAGTGGCGACGTCCTGATGCAGATGGGTCAAGTCACGTCCAGCAGCAAGCTGACGCACAGAGCATGAAACGAACAAGGGAGTTTCTGGGCATAAGTAGATTATGGGGAAGGTCTAATTTATTCCCTGGTATAGCTGGCTATTTATAGCCCAAATACAGATACAGTCTGTCTAGACTCCTAACTAATCTGAACTGAATCAGATTTTATTCTATCTAAAATGGTCGGTCTGTTCTGATCCTAACTGAACTGAACGGACCCGATTTCCCAGGCCTGTGTTCCCCTCTGGTCCAGTTTGGGCTTGACTGTGCCAGCCTGGGTATGCAATTGACAACAGAAGCAACTAGCTCGATACAATCTAACCTGAATATGCTCAAGCAACTAACTTCCTCCAGACTAGGGGTGAAAATGGATTGGATATTTCCCAGATCATCCATTACCTTTTTTGAAAATATCCGATTCAAATCCATTTTTGTCGGATATTTTTTGGATTCGGATATTGGATCGAAAACGGTATGGATCAATATCCGACCGAATATTGGATATCCATATTTATTCGGATATATCTGAATTTGATCCGGTTAGTATCTGAATAGAAAGCATCCCAATGGGCCTCAACCCATATACTCAGAAAATTGTACACAAGATATTATAAAATACATTTCTTTAATACATAAAATTATAGAAAAATCTATAAAAATAATATTTGATCTCTAAAGCATAATTCAAGTGATAATTGCCCAAATTAAATTCTGAATACTAGTAAATTAAATATAAGCATTCAATAATCATTTAAATACTAGGAAAATAAAAAATTCACATGCAACCTCAAATTAAATAATCGAATATATAAAATTATAGAAAAAATTGTAAAAATAATATTCAATCTCTAGAGCATAATGCAAGTGATAATTTTCTAAAGTAAATTGTGGATAATAGTAAAAATAACTATAATCATTTAAATAACAAGAAATTAAAAAATCTCATACAACCTCAAATAAATTATCTCTTCATCTATAATTTTCTATTGTGAACTTGAGAGACTGGAATGAACTATATGTCCATGAAGTCTATTCACCATCCTACTATTTGTTATTTGTTTGTAAAGTCTATTTTATAGTGCATACCATACGAAAAGTCTAATATGACAAATTATGTAAAAAGTTGTTTTCGAAATAAATTTTGGAGTCCATCCGATATCGAAATGTTTCCGATCTGATTGATCCGTTTTCGGTATGTCCCACATATTTGATACTGAATACGTTTTTGACGATACCGTTTCCGACTCCGATTCCGAAATTGATATATGAATATGAAAACGGTTCGTTGGTGTTGCCACACTTTCCTTGCCATGATGCTTGCACTGATAATTGTGGCCTACAAAGGCATCCGCAACACCGAAACAAAGGACCATAGTATTGAGCCCTACACTATTCTTTTGCAATTACATCTATTATACTATAGAGTTATGTGATTAGACCCGTGATGCTCTATGGGATGGAATGTTGGCCAACTAAACGACAACATGTCCAACAAATGAGTGTCGCAGAGATGCGCATGCTACGGTGGATGTGCGGGCACACGAGAAGAGACCGAATAAGAAATGAGGCGATTCGTGATAGGGTAGGGGTGGCGCCGATTGAAGAGAAGTTAGTCCAACATCAACTTAGGTGGTTTGGACATATCCAACGGAGACCTCCAGAAGCACCAGTTAACACTAGGATTTTAAGAGGTAGAGAAAATATTAGGAGGGGTAGAGGACGACCAAGGTTGACCTGGGAGGAGGCGGTAAAACAAGATTTGAGAGATTGGAATGTATCCAGAGACTTAGCTCATGATAGGATCGCATGGAAAGTAGCAATTCATGTGCCAGAATCCTAGTCTTGTTCTTTTTCTTTTCTCGTTTTTTCCCTTTTTTTCCCTTTTTTCTTTTTTTTTTCTTTTTTTCTTTTTTCCTTGTTCTTATATCTCTTCCTCTCTTTTATTTCATTGATATTGGGTTTCATGTCTAGCCGACCCCAACATGCTTGGGATAAAGGCTTGGTTGTTGTTGTTGTATACTATAGAGTTATGTGCAGTCCCACTGATCTTAAAATGATTTTAAACAAATGTCGAACATTTTGCCTTGAGCATATTGCTACTGGTCTCTCCTCTCTCATGTGTGGGCACAAATGTCATCTTTTAGTCCCATCATTGCTGAAGAGGGTTCTACACGATTTAAGATTTGAAACTTTGTTAACCACTAATTCACTTATATATGTAAAAGTGTATTAGTTATAACCATGTATGTAACTAAACTCTTGAAAACGGTTCCATGGTATATGTATTTAGAAATTCGATTACAAAAGCATGCCCAATGTTTTCACATTTGAGACTTTGAGAAGTGAAAATAGCTTAATAATAGTGACAAAAAACTACATAGAAGCATGTCACAGTTTTCAAACATGGTGATCAGTTTCATAAGCTGAAAAAAGAAAGGAACAGTGTTTTCAAATCGGACGACTAATCGCGATTAGTCGCGATTAGTCGTCCTTATCGCTCGGTGGCGTCCGATCAAGTCATTCGACTCGATTTGCTCGACTAGAAAACTAGTCGTCCGATCAGGGCGACTAATCGGGCGACTAGTCTTTTTGGGCGATCAGGACGATTTGCAATTTTTTTGAGCCAACTGGTCAACCCATTAGGGTTCCTTCTCTTATTCACTTTTGCACACTTAACCCCTAGCACCTCTGTTTCCTCAGCCGCCGCCGACCTCCACAGCGCGTCGCCCGCTCCCTTCTGGCGCCAGCGCGCCGCCCGCGCCATTCCCCTGCCCGGACGAGCCCCTCTCCTGCTCCTGCCGGTGCCGCCGCCCTCGCCCCTCCCCTGCGCCGCTTGAGTCCCTCCCTGTGGCGCCTGAGCACCTCCTTGCGCCGGCCGCCGGGTCGCACCCTTCTCTCCTGATGCTGCCCTTCTGCGCCCTTCTCTCCTGACGTCGCCCTCCCTGCGCCGCCACCCAGCTCTCTGACTGAGCTGCTGCCTGCCGCTTGTGAGTTGTGAGCTGCCGCCCACCCTGTGTTCTGAGCCTCTGACTGTGCTCTGTGACCGAGATGACGCCGGCAAGATGACCTCCTCCTCAGATGAAGGTATAGCTGTGGCAGTCCTTCCTCCTCCGATGACCTCTAAGCTTATTCTGCACTTAAACTGCTGCTGATATGATCTTCTAAACGTTTGGTTGCTAATTACAATGCTCAATCTGTGCTACTGAACTGTTATATATATGTGTGTATATATATGTTGATATATATAAGCATCGACTAGAAACTGTTATAAAAAAATGCTGGACGAATAGGACCTCGACTAGAGGTCGACTAGGGGCGACTAGTCGCCCTAGTCGACGACTAGTCGCCCTAGTCGACCCTAAGGCGACTAGGGTCGACTAGGCGACTTAAAAACATTGGAAAGGAAAGAAAGGACAGTCCGGTGCATGTAGCTCCCGCTTGCGCAGGGTCCGGAGAAGGGTCCGACCCACTTGGGTCTTTTGTACGCAGCCTTTCCCTGCATTTCTACAAGAGGCTATTTCCAGAACTCGAACCCGTGACCTCATGGTCACAAGACAACAACTTTATCGCTATGTCAGGGCACCCCTTCTTTCATAAGCTGAAATGGAAAAATTATAATTGACAAAAGAAGTCATATATTAGGGGGAAACACAATATTCTAATTGGAAACAGAGTTATTCTTATTCATACCCGGTGCTTCAAAATCGACTAAGGTGGTTTGGCATATCTAGCGGAGACCTCCAGAAGCACAGGTTAACAGTGTGACTTTAAGAGTGCGTACCCAGTGCTGAAGGCTCCCACACATTGTGGGGTTTGGGGAAGGGTTATTTCTAGACAACCTTACCCCTGCTTTTGTAAAGAGGCTGGCTCGAACCAAAACCTCAAAACACAAGTGGAGACACACTATCACTGCGCCAGTGTGACTTTAACAGTGTGACTTTAAGAGGTACGGAAAATATTAGGAGGGGCAGAGGATGACCAAGGTTGACTTGGGAGGAGGCGGTAAAACGAGACTTGAGAGATTGGAATGTATCTAAGGACTTAGCTCATGATATGATTGAATGAAAAGTAGCAATCATGTGCCAGAATTTTAGTTTTTTTGTTACTTTTATATCTCCCCCTCTCTTTTACTTCTTTGTTTTAAAAAAATAAAAAATAAAATAAAATTATTGGGTTTCATGTCTAGCCTACCCCAACGTGCTTGGGACAAAGACTTTGTTGTTGTTATACCCAGTGCTTCAACTCTGGATCTTACTATTTGGATCATCAATCCATTCACTAGCTTTATATAATTGTCACATGATCCTTTTGAGACATGAATATGATATTTTATCCTGATGCTTGCTTATTTGTTGCTTCCACAGATTGTTAGAACGTTTAGGGAGAATGGCATTCCATGTGATGTTGTCTGGATGGATATTGACTATATGTATGGCTTTAGATGCTTCACCTTTGACAGTGTAAGTAGTCTGTTCAATTATAGTTGGTACACATAAGTACTTCATGAACAACTGCATCGCAGTTCTCCCCTGAATGTTTTAAAAATATACTACTTCAAAATGTTGGAGAGATCCTGTAGGCTGTAGCTTTTTGTCCTTGTCCAACCATTGGACCTCAAATTTTGTTTATTTCTTCTAGGCCTGATAGTTTTCGTCTGAGTGCATTTTGACAGATTCCCATCATTGATTTCATTTGACTGTTTGTGCTCTTTATTGTTGATATGTTACAGAACCATTTCCCTGATCCAAAATCAATGGTGGAGGATCTCCATTCCATGGGCTGCAAAGCAATCTGGATGCTTGATCCAGGAATCAAGAAGGAAGAGGGTTACTCTGTTTATGAAAGTGGTTCAAAAAATGATGTTTGGATTCAGAAGGAGGATGGCAGCCCCTTTGTCGGTATGTATCATTGACTTAAGGTTTTTCTTCATTATCTTGAACATACTTGGAGGATATGCTTCATATATATTAGAAATTCAGGGGAGGTATGGCCTGGTGATTGTGTTTTCCCTGATTTTACGTCTCAAAGAACACGTGCCTGGTGGTCTAGTTTGGTGAAGGACTTCATCTCCAATGGTGTTGATGGAATATGGAATGATATGAATGAGCCAGCTATTTTCAAAGTAATCTATCATGAAGCATTTATTTTATATCATCATGTCTAAATTTTTCTATGTAATTAAAAGATATGGCCTCAATCTGCAGACTACCACGAAGACAATGCCCAAAAGCAATATTCACAAGGGAGATGCTGATCTTGGTGGTGCTCAGAATCATTCATACTATCACAATGTATATTTGCGTTCCTCTGCTGGCTAGTGGCCAATGGCTATGAAGTCATTCTTTTCTGCTTTATATGTATTTTTATTCGGTGAAACTTTCAGGTCTATGGGATGCTAATGGCAAGATCCACATTTGAGGGGATGGCAATGGGAAATACTGCTAAGCGACCATTTGTTCTTACTAGAGCCGGTTTTATAGGAAGTCAGCGCTATGCTGCGACATGGACTGGTGATAATCTGTCAAATTGGGAGCATTTGCACATGAGTATACCAATGGTTCTTCAGTTGGTAAGTGAAACAGTTTTTCCAAGCATCATAGTTTATAACAGTCTAGTTTTCCCATTTTTTGCAACGTGTTCCCAGTTTACCCAATAAAAAATGTTTTCAGTCACAATCACTCGAACAAAAGTGCATAACCTGAAAAAGCAATATGCATATATTAATGCATAAGTATCTGTTTGGTCAGTTATTTTAGCATTTAATTAATTGTGTGCAATCTTTTAATGTGAAAGGAACCCAATCTGTCAATGCTCAGTAGCACCACTGCTGAGAACCATGACCTTTTGTATTTGGTACAAATTTCATTTCCATAACTAATTCTGCTTTCATTACAGTTATGTTGCTCATTTTTCTTCTTTTCTTTTTTGGGGCAATTTCTGGGTGGTATTTCTGAAAACCCAAAATATCTAACCTGAAATATTGGGTAAACAGTTTCAATGGCACCCATTCTCTTAGTCTGACCCCCTCGCCTCTGTAGCCATTGCCGCCGCCTCCTGTGCAGAATCCACCACACCTCTAATCCTTGACTCTCACTAAGTCTCAAGACGATCGATATAGAGGGAGAGCGGCATTCTGCTATGCCCGCAGACCTGGATTTGGTGCCGTGAAGAAGGTTTCAGCGTGAGGTTTTCCACTGTTTCTACTCGTCGGTCCTTCTTCCTCTATTGTCGGCTCTTTTTTTCTTGCTTTCCGTGTTTTGTGGCTACACTTTCAGAATCTGTGGGCTTGGCTCTTCACTTGGTTCTTGGAGGAGAGGGCTGGCTGGTTTCCATGTCAAAGAGGAATCAGAGCGTCACTTCTGCTTCTTATGGCTTCTAAAGCTGTGGATTTGCACATTGTCTCGTTGAAGTGGATCATTGCTAAACAATTTGATGTCTATTTTTTTCCTGCGGCATGATAGTGGTTGTTCCAATTGGGAAACAAAGATGAAAAACTCTGGAAGCTTGAGGAACAACAATGGTCCACTGTCACATACAAGAAGAACAAGAAAAGAAAGCTTCACGACTTGAAATCCGTTTCTTTTCTAGCCCAACTTGTGCTTCCTTCGCTGGTTCAAAAATCTAAGCCTTCACTTAGATCCTCCGCTTTCGTCGAACCAGCAACTCAGCTGTCGGTTAAAGCCACTAAGATTGGAAACTTCTTTTGCCCCATCAAAGATCCTAGTGTTCATCCTTTAGTTCTTCCCGGTTTTTCAAAATCTTTCCCGGATGCTCCATTGTGACATCATTTTTCAAGTTTTTGCCCAGCTGAAGAACAGTTTGGGGCTAAAGACTGACACCTGTCAGCCTAAGAGCAAGCGTCATTGGTCATTTGACCAGGCAAATAAAGGTAGCTCTGAAAACTCTGTGTTAACCAACCAGAGTGCAGAGGCTTCTGTCATCAATGGAGCTATAAACCCTCCTTGCACGCCTAATTCAAATGGAGCAGGGCAACCAACGCCTAACCTATGCCTATGCTCTTCCTCTGTCCCTTCTTCCCTCCTCGCGCACCCACCTAGAAAACAGGAACAACATCAAGGCAAATAGAGTGGAAGGAAATAATGGTCATTGGTTGAGTATCTTTGATAAGGATCCCCCTATCCACTGAAATTGGGATACCGGTCAACATAGGTCTAATGAGCCAGTCTGCTATAGGTGCCTTGCTCTAGGGCACTTCTTTCGAAATTGCAAAATCCAGTGTAGATTTTGCTTTAACTATGGCCATGTCGAGAAAATCGTTGGCTTAAAAGGCCAAGATAAGATCAAAATGGCAGCCCAAATTGAAGCCCACTGGCCAACGACACCCAACAACGCCCTCCCCACCACTCTGCTTCGCTCTTTCATATAAAAAAACTGTTAGTAATAATCCTGTTTTTCTAAGATTATTGAGTTAGAGATAGAACCATGTCTATCTCAAGTTAGAGTAGGAGTCTAGGTAGTATTAGACTAGAATTCTTTGTAATTTGGGGCTAAAATACAGCCACTCGTATTGAGAATAATGAGAGAAGAAATTAAGGGCTATAATTCAGGGATCAATTCCTCTTAGATTTACAACAATTGGTATCAGAGCTAGAATTTTTTATCCTGCCCCTGGGAGGACGTACTCCTGGGGGTGGCCAACAACGGCAGCGAGAGCAGGGTCGAGATCAGTGGATCCCATTGTGTTGAGAGTAGATCTTGCAAATTGAAGGAAGAACATGTGGATCTGTGCCGGCAGCCAAGGTGGCGGTGTAGAAGCCGGGGAAAAAATCAAGATGCTGCTGCGCAATGCCACAACGGTGGTCGGTACCGTCGCCGCCAGGTTGGTGTCCATTCAGCTCACCGCCGTTGCCACTTTGTTGTCCTCACCTTCATTGGGCGGAAGGAGGAGGACTGACGCCTCGCGTGCGTCTTCGAGCCGTAGCAAGAGCAGGGTGGAGATCGGTGGATCCCATGCGGTCGAGCAGACCGTGGTGCTGGGCCTGTGCGCGCCGCCACACCTGGCTCACAAGAACGATAGGGCGCCGTTGGGCCCGACCGGTGAGCGCCAACCAACGAAGAAGAGCTCGGGGGTGGGGGGGCAGCGTAAGCGTGGTGGATTGAGCAGACGGTATCTGCGCGCTCGAGAGCAGGGCGGCGGACTCGGCGTCTGGGCTGCTGGCTTGTGCACTGCTTGATCGAGGGAGCCTGCGCGTGGGCTCTGTGTGCACGTGGGCGTGGCCTGCACGAGTGCGGATCCGGAGGAAGGCGGCGGCTGTGAGGTGAAAGATGCTGCTAGGGTTTGGAGGAGGATGGGCTGGCCTGCTGAGGCAGTTGTTAGTATCTGAAGTATTACTCTCATGGAGAGCATGACACTAGGAGTTAGGAAATTTTTCTTGGTTCACAATGCCATGCCCAACCTAGGGGTTGGGGTTACATATTTATAGCTGAGGCAGCCAAGCATATACCTAGATGCTAGTCTAAGATGCCAAGATGGTCTCCTACCAAAAGACTAATATGCTGTCCTAACAAAGGACTAATATGCTGTCCTAACAAGGACTAAGATGCTGTCCTAACTAGGGGCCACAGAGACCAAGAGTACAAGACTTATTCCATCACGGTCCCATCTAGCACAAAAGCGGCAGCGACCATGAGGACGACGGCTGCGGGCCTGCCGGTGGCAACGCAAGAGGTCCGCCGGCGGCCGGACTGGTCACAGGAGACGGGGCGCCGACGGATCTTGTGCTGGCCGGTGCGCCATGGGCTGCAGAGACGGCGGCGCCTGCGGCCGACCAATTGGTGGCAGCGGATGGCTGTCCTGGTCCGGCGGTAGCCCGCCCTGGGCTGGCGGCGGCCTGCCCGGGAGTGGTGCCGGCCAACCAGGAGGCAGGGGCCGCTGGCCAGGAGGGAGGGACGCCAGCCGATTCGGCGGCGGCCCACCCAGGGACAACGCCAGCTGGATCAGCGGCAGCCGGCCTAGGGGCGGCGCCAGCAGGCCTTGCGGCTGCCTGCCAGTCCGCGCCGGCTGGGGGGGGGGGGGCGCCAGCCAGAGGCTGCGATGGCGGCAGCGGCGCGCCAGCCAAGAGATGGGGCGGCGGCGGCGCAGCCATCAGAGGAGGAGGATTAGGGTTAAGCCCTAATCCTTAATTACCTAGCTGATACCAAACATGCACCCTCCTTCGGGCCGCAAACGTGGATTAGGAGTTGGCTGCGATTTATTTAATAAATCGTGCCCGCAATCGAACTCGAGACCTCTGGCCCTGATACCATGTTAAGCTACTATACACCGACCACTTACCTCAAAAGCTAGAGTTTGAATCCTTAACATGGTATCAGGGCCAGAGGTCTCGAGTTCGAATCCTGACGGACGCGATTTATTATATAAATTGCAGCCAACTCCTATTCCACGTTTGCGGCCCGAGAGAGCATGCACGTGAGGGGGAGTGTTGAAATATAAGTGAATAGCCCACCGTTCACCATCAGCTTAAACTTTTGGGGTCCACTGGTCGGTGCATAGTAGCTTAACATAGACTACATGGATCTGCCTTATATTGATCAAGCCTGTGCATCATTTGGTAAGCTGGTTCACTGGCATAATAACCCAGCTATCAAAGCCTATGTACTTGTCTAAATGCATGTATAACTCTGCAGAGGAAGTCTTGAGGAGCTTGTTGCAGGCAAAGTGAGGTCCCGAATGGCCAAGGATGGTCATGAACTGTCCCTACTTATATTCTGAACCTGGATCAAGGCTGGTCTCAGTGGGACATACTGAATTAATTTGTTCAACCAGAAGATGATACCCCTCATAATGGCAACCCTCACCCCTTCAACGAGGCTGCTCTGCAGGGGGAAGGAGATCAGGTAGAAACCTTAGTCAACCAGAACATCGATGTATTCCAGGATGATCCTGCCTGGGATGCAGCTGTTCAGCAGGCAAACCTGGACCAAGGTTGGCCTAAGTGGCAAAGCAGAATGACCAGTAGGGAGAAAACCAACAGCAGAAAAATGGAATAGAAGACATTAACCAGGATCAAGATAGATGGATCAGGACAACAATTCTATACAGGACACTGATGGATCACCATCCAGCTCTTCAGTCAATCAGCTTTTTCAACAGAAACAAGCATCAGAATTCCAGTTGCTGGTTCAGCAGGCCAGGTGTCAAGAACAGTATGACCTTCCCATGATCAATGAAGAGCAGCCAAACCTAAAGCTGAATTGGATGCAACCTTTCATCACAGAAGCTCATGGAAGGCTCCTTAGCACTGCATTCCCTGGAGCTATTTTCATGCATGGTGGAATGCAATTGATAGCAGGATAGGCATTTCAGTAGCCATGCAATTCAGCATCAATCAGCCAGGATCATGCCACATAACATCATAGCTCCCTCTGCAGTACAGCTTCAAGAACTGGGACAGAGAAATGGGGCAGGAAATTCCAAGACTTTTCATACTTTAAATGCCAGAACATATCGCTAGCTCAATATCTGATTAACCAAGATATCCAAACAAAATTTCATGTTCCGCTCTCAGTCCAAGCAATGAGAAAATTCGAACAATTCCAGCACAAAATCCAACAAGCAGTCATGACAAATCAAGGGAAGGATATTTGGTGCTATTGCTAGGGGAACAGTACATACATTAATAGGGCTGACAAAGGGCCCAAGAAAATGAACTAAAAATATGAAGTGCCGGATCGGGTTAGGGCCGGGCTAAATTTATATTCATTTTGGTAGAGTCTCTCCACTTGTGTCCTGAAGGTCCTGGGTTCGAATCAGCCTCCTTGCAAAATAAGCAAGGGGAAGGCTGCCTAGAAATTCCCTTTCCCAGACCCCACAACGTGTGGGAGCTTTCAGCGCTGGGTATGCCTTTTTTTTGAACTAATATTTAATCAGGGCCGAAATAAATTGTGAAAGGGCTCATGGGCTGAGCCCGTTTACCACCCCTACATTCACATCAAAGAGGTATTATTTACTAAATTACGAATCAATTACACCTCCACCTGTCTTCAGGTGGATTTTGGAAGTAAGGTTTGCAAAAAAATAAAGGTTTTCATCTGGCTGATCTTCAAAGATAGACTAAATCTAGAAACCTTTTGAGAAGGAAAAAAAAAGAAAGGGCAGCCCGGTGCATGTAGCTCCCGCTTGCGCAGGGTCCGGGGAAGGGTCCGACTCACTTTTTTGAGAAGGAAGAAATAAAAAATTGAAAATGATGATTGCAGTTGTGTACTGTGTGAACTAGCCACTGAGGAAATTATTTCATTTATTCTTCAATGTCGGTTCAGCAAAAGGTGCTGGGATATCTTGGGAATCCATTTCAGGTGGATTTTGGAAGTAAGGTTTGCAAAAAAAATAAAGGTTTTCATCTGGCTGATCTTCAAAGATAGACTAAATCTAGAAACCTTTTGAGAAGGAAGAAATAAAAAATTGAAAATGATGATTGCAGTTGTGTA
Organism: Neostapfia colusana; assembly: GCA_030760725.1. Lineage (NCBI taxonomy): Eukaryota > Viridiplantae > Streptophyta > Magnoliopsida > Poales > Poaceae > Neostapfia > Neostapfia colusana. The sequence continues at coordinate 80,787,125 of JASWHV010000008.1, read as the reverse complement.
CTGTGTGAACTAGCCACTGAGGAAATTATTTCATTTATTCTTCAATGTCGGTTCAGCAAAAGGTGCTGGGATATCTTGGGAATCCATGGGATCACTCAAGCCAAAGTAAAGGATCAAACTGGACACCATTTCTTCATGGAAGTATTCTCCAATGCGGCCTGGAAGATATGGAAGCAGAGAAACGAGAAAATCTTCAGACAAGCTGCTCCATGTTTGAAAGCTGGAATCAATGCTTTGTAAATACTGTAAAACTGCGAAATGGGGCTTAGGCAAGCGGTCAAGCACCCTGAGTAGCACTCATTAGATCCTGGGGTCGACTCCCCGTGGGAGGGAACTTCAGACGGAGGTTAAAAAAATCTCGTCTGTACCGTAACCAAAGTACAGTAAGACCAGCCTAGGTTGTTGGTCGTTCTCACATAGGCTACAGACTGCTGTGTAAGGGTGGGTCAGGGATTAGGGGGTTTTTGGGCCTGTGTTACAAGGTCTTCTTAAAAAAAATGTCCGGGGGCTGTCTTCCCCTCGGTAGGTCCAGTAAATACTGTAAAACTACACCTGTAAAGGTTGAGTCCAGATCTTAGCAACGTAATCTCCTCTAGTCCTCTTGGCTCCAAAACCTGTAAATCCTCACTCCCTGGCTCTTAAAACCTTACTCCCCTCTTTTTATCAGCTTGTAAAGGTGGGTTCTTCTTTTCCTTTTTATAGTTTTGTACTTAGAATTTTTGATATAGGTACACACCACATAGGGGTTTCCCCTACTGTATTCCTGTCAATAAAAAAATTGAGTAAACCAGAACGGCCAGAGCGAGCGGCCACGTCCTTCTGTGTGTTATCTATAAAGACTGGAGCATACAGTTATAGAAAAAAATACTGAAGAATAGTAGAATACATTTCTAGGATCTGACAATGTGGTTGTCCAATCAGGGTCTCAGTGGTCAGCCATTGTCGGGTCCTGATATTGGTGGTTTTGCTGGAAATGCAACTCCAAAACTCTTTGGAAGATGGATGGGTGTTGGTGCATTGTTTCCATTTTGTCGTGGCCATACTGAAACTGGAAGCATTGACCATGAGCCATGGTCCTTTGGCACAGAGGTATTTCTTCTTCCCCAAGACATTGCATTTTTGGCCACTAGTTCCATAAATTACAGTGAATATATAATAGAGTGCAAAGCATATTTTACGGCAAAATTAGGTATATAGTTCTAAACTTGCTAACATAAATAATTTGAAGCTAGTGGTTATCAGATTTCAAAAGTTATATGATATGTATTATAGGATGTTAGGTGTCAAATAAAAAAGAACAGGTGAATAATATTTTAAGGCTATTTGATTTCCTCACCAAAGAGTAAAGCATATTTCAATATTTTCTTGATAAAACTAATAAAAAACACATACTCTTTCTTATGTATTAATTGCGTTCCAGTTCCCATGTTTTTATTTCCTAGATCACCACCTCATTTATCCCAATTTACCCTATTTGGTCTTCCCAGGATGACAATATTACTGCTAATACTGTTTTTATCTTGCCATTTGTAATGAGCTCCTGATTAGTTGGCATTCAACTGAACTCTATCCAATTATGAATAGTTTAGATTTGTCTACTGGCTCGCCGAATTGAGTTATTGTGATATGCTGTTTTTACATAACTTGCCTGTAAATCAGACCCCTTTCATGTTGTTGACCATTTTACTTTTTTAATGGATAAAACATTGGCTAATTGGAACAGTTCATAAATCTTTCAGTGTGAGGAAGTTTGTCGCCTTGCACTACTAAGACGGTATCGGCTATTGCCACATATCTATACTCTTTTTTACCATTCACATATGAAGGGTACTCCAGTTGCGGCTCCAGTTTTCTTTGCTGGTAATGAATTTCCTCTTCTGTTACTCTAGTTTTCTTTGCTGGTAATGTTCTCGTACATTTCACCTATGTGTCAGCCAATTCTAAGCTATCTCAGATGTTTGCAGCATGTAGGATTTGGAAGAACAAAAATGAAAATTATTGCTTCCATTCTTTTGTGATTCAAACTTTGTACCGCGATACTTTACATCCTTTCTTCACTGAGAATGTTTCATCATTAAAAAACCATGATATCTCATTCCTTGCTCTCTTTATAGACCCACAAGATCCAGAGTTGAGAAAAGTTGAGACTTCTTTTCTTCTGGGACCACTTTTAATCTGTGCAAGGTAATGGCTTCACATCAATGAACCCACAATATACCTCTTTTTTGTTATCTTGGGACACATGATCTGCTCGTGAAATTCTTTTGTGTATGTACATCCATCTAGATGTCTGTCAGCACCTTAGTAGCTTTGTATGTGTAAGCTGTGTTAGAGATGAGTTGCCTTCATTTGCTCTATTCGCTGCATTTATTACATGTAGATATGTATATAAGTTGTCAAATAGTGAGAGTCTTTGTTTATGCATGTCTTCACTTCTGTGTATCTCTTATCTTTTCTATCTTTTGGCAGCACTTCACCTACTGAAGGGGCTCATGAATGTACACATAAGATACCAAAGGGCATTTGGTTGCCTTTTGATTTTGGGGATTCACACCCTGTAAGCTGGCCTTTAAACGAGTATTTTGCTGAGTATATCATATCCTGAAACTTAATTTGGAATGGTTAATAATGTAGGATCTGCCGATGCTGTATTTACGTGGTGGAACAATACTTCCTGTAGGCCTTCCTATTATGCATGTAGGTGAAGCAAATTTGAATGATGATTTGTCACTGATTATTGCATTGGATGAAAATGGTACGAACCTTCTTATCTTCATTTTTTTCAAAAAAATTCTCTATACAACTGGAACATTATTGAGAAGATTAGCATGACACCTAATTTCCTGAATATTATATGATGGTATTACAAAGACACTTGTTTGCATGGATAAAATAGCAGTTATTTTTTGGGGGAAATATAGCAGGGGAAACCCCAATTGTGATAATATTAATAATAAGAAAGGGTGGTTGAGATAGCCAGATACAACAATCAACATGAGTTTACACGATCACACCAACACACAGTTGATAAGGAATGACCAACTCTACCTCACAAGATAACAAAAGGACTAAGACCGACCTGTGACCTAATGAGGCACCACACGGCCTGTGCCACCACAAAGTCATGATCCTTAGTGACCAAGACTCTAGAAAGCACAACTAAAGGCGAGAGAAGTGACAGGGAAGCTTAAAGGATCATGGGATCCCACCTATCGACTAGATGGTTAGCAACCATAGGAAACATCATCTGTGACGGAAGATCTAAACGAGACCGTTGATCCTTTTCGCTCGTTCCCGAAGACCCTATGGGTGACTTGAGGCTAGGGTCCCTATCAAAGTGGATGATTACCTGACACACTTGAACGGGCAACGACGAGAGGTGGGAAGTAGTAAACAAGGTAGTATGCACATGCCGCGGGCACAACCCCCTCTTGGCCGCAAGCATCTGCTAGGGGCGCAACCCCCTCCTGGCCACACACACCTTTCGTCGGCGTAGTTGCCGCCGACGATGGCCGATGCCCAAGCCTGGTGGCCACCGACGCCGCGGCTGGCTTTGGCCCGCGCACGCCTAGCCCGGCTGCTGCCACCATGGTGGCTGACCTCTGCCCGCCCGTGCTTGGCCTTGTAGGTTTCAATGATCGCTAGCCACTAGATCTACGGGATAATCATGGAATAAATAGATCCTAAACTAACATGAACAAAGAAAAGAACGTGAATGGATTTCGCATACCTTCGGGTGCGGACGAGGAAGCCGCCATGTCGATGATGAACGTGGATGAGTCGTGATGGCGGCATGAACGGCGGCGTGAGCTTTTCCCCGTGCTCCCGCGTGCTTAGAGATCAGATCGAAAACTTTGTTGGAGTCGGTTTTGAGTTACGAAAACGTTGGCTTTCTAAGCCCCCGGCGTTTCCCTCCTTTTATATTGCGCGGTGCACGAGGGGGCCCACAACTATAGGTTGGTTGGCGCCCCGATCAAGGCGTGTGGTGGAGGAATACTCGGAACGTCCGTTGGGGACGTTCGTGAGTTGGAGATCAAAAGATGATCCCAACATTCTCCCGCTTGATCTCCACATATCATTCTTATCAAAACTTACTGAATTTCTTAATTGTTTATTTCTTCATGTTTGACATACTGAGCACATCGCGTTAAAATAGAATTACGTACTATCTGACTCGACGACCACAATACATCTTACACTTACAAACAATCTTATTTTTAGTTTGGCCCCTAAGTATCCAGGTGATCATAGGTTTTCCATTAATCCCATGCTGGCTACGTGTTCTCTGAACACATTGAGAGGAAGACCTTTAGTAAGCGGATCCGCAAACATATGCTTGGTTCTAATATGCTTAAAACTAATAGTATGATCTTGGATTTTGTCTTTCACAACATAGAATTTAATGTCGATGTGTTTGGCAGCACCACTCGACTTGTTGTTATGAACGTACAATATTGTGGGTTCATTGCCGCAGTATAACTTAAGTGGTTTTTCAATGTTGTCGACCACTTTAAGACCGGGTAGAAATTTTTTAAGCCAGAATGCATGCCCCGTGGCCTCATAACAAGCAACAAACTCGGAATGCATTGTGGACGATGCAGTGACGGTTTGTTTGGAGCTTTTCCACGATATAGCTCCATTTGCGAGGGTGAATATGTAACCTGACGTGGATTTCTTAGTATCCACACAACCCGCAAAATTTGAGTCTGAGTATCCCACTACCTTGAGTGGGTCTGACTTACTGTACGTTAATATGAGGCCTTTTGTGCCTTGCACATACCTTAATGCTTTCTTAACTGCCTTCCAGTGATCAATCCCTGGATTGACCTGATATCTGCCATGCATACCGATTACGAACGCTAAGTCAGGGCGAGTACATACTTGAGCATACATAAGGCTTCCGACAGCAGAAGCATATGAAACCGATTTCATTTGATTGATCTCGTATTGGTTTTTGGGACACTGAAAGTTCTCAAACTTATCGCCCTTGACTATCGGAGCATGCGAAGGTTTACTCGCATACATGCCGTACTTCTTGAGTACGCCTTCTAAATATGCTTTCTGAGACAAACCTAAAACCCTCTTAACACGATCTCGGTGAATCTCGATCCCCAGCACATAGGATGCTTCACCTAGATCCTTCATATAGAAGTTAGAAGATAAGAACCTCTTAGTCTCTAATAGTACATTGACATCGTTACTCGAAAGTAGTATGTCATCCACATAGAAAACAAGGAAAATGAATTTCCTATTCTTAAATTTAGCATAGATGCAATTATCTTTCTCATTCTCCTTAAACCTAAATTTTCTAATTGTCTCATCGAACTTGAGATACCATTGCCGTGAGGCTTGTTTGAGCCCATAGATGGACTTTCTTAAGAGGCATCACATGTGTTCCTTACCCTTAATGACAAACCTTTCGGTGTTATCATATAGACGTCCTCATATAGATCCCCATTGAGAAACGTCGTTTTTACATCCATCTGATGCAACTCTAAATCATAATGCGCTACTAATGCCATAATGATTCTAAAAGAATCCTTTGTAGAGACGGGTGAGAACGTCTCATTATAATCTATGCCTTCTCTTTGAGTGAATCCTTTCGCCACAAGTCTGACCTTATATTTTTTGATTTTCCCTTTGGAGTCACGTTTGATCTTGTAGACCCACTTACAACCTACTGTCTTGGCTCCTCGAGTTATCTCGACTAAATATCAGACCTTGTTGGCGTCCATAGACCTCATCTCATCCTCCATGGCTTTACGTCACTCAGATGGTTGTGGTCCTCTTATAACATCTTCAAATGAGGTGGGATCATCCTCCATTTGAATTTCTTCACTCAAATAGATCTCATAATCGCCCGGAATGACCGATTTTCTTACTCGTTGAGATCTTCTAATTGACGCATCATTTTCTGGTTGAGGCTGTTGTTGCACTTCATCATTTTCAGCAACTGGCTCAATAGGCTCGGAAGGTTGAGCCTCTCTTACTTCTTTCTTTGCTGATGAAGGATTAACAACAAGTGCTGAATCATTTGTGACTGGCACAGATGATTCACCAACAGTAGGTATTGAGAAAAAAGGTTCTTGAATCATAGGAGTGGGCGCATAGACCCGCTTCTCCTCAAGATCTATCTCTCGTCTTACCATACCCCCCTTATTATGACATCCTCTAAAAAGACGGCATGCCTTGTTTCTATGAACTTAGTGTATCTATCTGAACAATAGAATCAATATCCCTTACTCTTATCTAGATAGCCAATAAAATGACAACTAATAGTTATAGAGTCCATCTTACCGATATTTGGGTTGAACATTTTGGTCTCAGCTGGACAGCCCCATACATGCAAATAGCCTAATGAGGGTTTACGTCCTGTCCACATTTCATACGGTGTCTTAGACACTGATTTACTCGGCACCCGATTAAGCACATGAATGACTATTTTTAACGCCTCCATCTATAGACTAACTGGAAGTGTCGAGTAATTTAGCATACTTCTTGCCATATTCATAAGCATACGGTTTCTCCGTTCCGCTACACCGTTTTGCTGAGTCTCGCCTGGCGTGGAATATTGGGCTACTGTGCCATTTCCTGTAGAAACCTTGCAAAAGATCCAGGAATTTGGCCATACGGGGTATGTCGACCGTAGTACTCCCCTCCACGGTCGGATCTTACTACTTTAATCTTAACGTTTTGCTGGTTTCTACTTCGGCCTTAAATATCTTAAGTTTATCTAACTCTTTGGATCGCTCTTTGATTGGATAAATGCAGCCTCTGCCACCGCCTCCCCTGCCGCCGTCGCAGCGCCGCCGACGCTCGCGCCTGGCCGGATTTCTAGGCGCCTAGGCACCCGACAAACGCCTAGGCGTCCGGGCGCTCTTTCAAACGCCTGCCTCCAATCATCGCATTTAAGTCAACAAATTGCTCAATGGTGGATGCAATATGAAGAAACTTCGGAATGACACAACAATTTCTTCACGATGTAACTTTCTTCAACTTTTGCCCTAAGACCAAAAATCCTTGTGACGATGATCATCACTCTTGTGGCAAAGTCGTCGATGGAGTTTCCTTCGTTCATGCGCGTCATATCAAACTCATTCTAAAGAGTTTGGATTTTTACTTTCGTCACGTGCTTTTTGTCACTCTTGTTCCTCACCCAAGAATTTGATCTTAATCAGCTCATATGCTTCTTTTGTCGTCTTCTTCTCGGAAATTCACATGAGAATGTATTCATCAATAATATGATAGATGGCTGCAAGAGTCATTTGATCTAGTTTTGGATCAACATTGTTTTTTGTCACCTCAACATCCTATCATACTCCCCGTGCCTTCAAAAAAACCTTCATCTTGATACCCATGTTATATAGTTGGTCTTCATTACCAGGGGATATTGCAGCACCATTGATTGACCCTTGATATTACGTATACCTCATGTGTGTTCAGTAAATCAACAGCTTTTTGGTATATTTCAGGTGGATTTAGCAAAAACACCAGCAACCAACTCACTGGGCTGAACCCGGCCCAAGTCAATTCAGCCAAGTGACCAACTTTTGAAAGGCCCACCAGCCCAGCGTCACCTCCAGCCCTAGTAGTTTTTGCCTGGAGCGCGGCCTCGGTGGCCCTGCCCACATCTCAGCTGATTGAGCGCTTCACCACGCGCCGCGTGCCCTTAGCAGCACGTTCGCCTCGGGCGCCTTTGGCTCGTCCTCTCACAAGCCTGCTGCGCTCGACGTGCTTGCCGCCCGCCCCGCCCCATGAGTGCGACTTAGTCACGGATCTCGTGAGCGCACGCCTGCCGTAGAGCCCACCCAAGCTTCCATGTTGCGCGCCTGCCGTCGTGCCAGCCAAAGCTTCCACACCGCCGCCTCAGCTGCTCGGTGTTGGTGGGTTTTGACGGTGATTATCGAAACTTGAATGTATCTCAAGGTTTCTGAGATAGAGACGTGATAGGTTTTTACTTTCGGGGAGGATAGAAACGTGATAGGTTTTCACTTTCGGAGAGGATGACCAAATACTTTACTCGACAAAGTATCAATGGGCTACAAACTACATAAGAACTACGAAAAACTAAGTAAAGGTATGAAAGATTGATAGAAATTCTGGATGTTCAGATCTTATTCATCTCGGCATATGACTACCCTTATATATACCTGTAGGGGTGAAAACGGATCGGGTATTTTCTGGACCATCCGTTATCGTTTTCAAAAAAGATCCATATCCGTTTTTGTCGGATATTTTTTATATTCGGATTCAGATTCAGATATTCAATTTCAGATATCGGATCGGAAACGGTATGGATCAATATTCGACCAAATAGTCGGATATCCATATTTATTCAGATATATCTGAATTTGATCCGTTTAATATCCGAACAGAAAGTAGCCTAGTAGGCCTCAGCCCATATACTCAGAAAATTGCTAAGTCCACATAAAAATTGCGTACAAGATATTATAAATACATTTCTTTAATACATAAAGTATAGAAAAATCTATAAAAATAATATTTGATCTCTAAAGCATAATGCAAGTGATAATTGTTCAAAATAAATTCTGAATACTGAAAGAGGGCTAATGCTGATTGTATTGAGATGATAGAAAAGCTGGAGTACAGGTGTGATTATATAGAGGGATTAGGAGGGGAGAAAAGACTAAATTACCCCTAACCCTAATCCCTCTCTAATGACTAATATACCCCTGTGTCACACCCCTAATTACAGTGTCTAACACCCCCCGCAGTCACAACATCTAGCCGCTGCAGATGTTGAGACTGGACCGAAACTCAGAGAACAGCGACGACGGGAGGCCCTTCGTGAAGATGTCGGCGAACTGCGTCGTCGTCGGGACATGGTGTACCCGAACCTCGCCCCGTGCTACCCGCTCACGAACAAAATGAAGGTCAATCTCCACATGCTTCGTGCGCTGATGCTGGACCGGGTTGGTGGAGAGGTACATGGCGCTGACGTTGTCGCAGTAGATGAGTGTGCTTTTGATGACGGGAGTGTGGAGCTCCTGAAGTAGCTGCTGAAGCCAAGAGGCCTCAGCTACGCCGTTAGCCACGGCGCGATACTCCACCTCTGCACTCGAGCGCGACACTACGGGTTATCGCTTCGAGGACCAGGAGACAAGGTTGCCGCCCAGGAAGACGGCGTATCCAGAAGTGGAGCGTCGTGTGTCCGGGCAGCCTGCCCAGTCAGCGTCTGTGTACACGACCAACTCGGAGGCCGTGTCACGCCGAAGGAGGCCGTAGTCGAGGGTGCCTCGTAGGTATCAAAGAATCCGCTTGACAGCGGTGAGATGCGGTTCCCTCGGGTCATGCATGTGGAGGCATACCTGTTGGACCGCATATGAGATATCCGGCCTGGTGAAGGTTAGGTACTGGAGAGCACCTGCAAGACTCCTGTAAGAAGTGGGGTTAGAGACGGGTGTCCCGTCGGTGGCGGAGAGCTTCGCCTGAGTATCCACTGGAGTGGAGCACGGCTTGCAATCAGCCATGCTCGCCCGCTGGAGGATATCCAAACAGTACTGTCGCTGGTGAAGGAATAGGCCGCCTGGTCGGTCCTCGACCGTAATACCCAGGAAGTGGTGGAGACGGCCCAGGTCCTTCATAGCGAACTCCTGCTGTAAGGAAGAAATGGTTCGCTGAAGCAGAGTCGGACTAGATACTGTTAGTACAATGTCATCGACGTACAGTAAGAGGTAAGCTGTGTCACTGCCCCGTCGATAGACAAGCAGCGAAGTGTTCGACTTAGCTTCAACAAACCCTAGTGAGACCAAGAAAGAGGCGAACCGGCTGTACCAGGCTCGTGGTGCCTGCTTCAGTCCGTACAGGGATTTGTTCAGCTTACAAACCATGTCTGAGTGAGCTGAATCTACAAATCCTGCCGGCTGACTGCAGTACACCGTCTCGGTCAGTGTACCGTGGAGGAAGGCGTTCTTGACGTCCAACTGGTGGACAGGCCAAGAACGCGAGAGAGCTAGCGACAGTACGGTACGAACTGTCGCCGGCTGCACCACCGGGCTGAAAGTCTCGTCATAGTCAACTCCAGGGCGCTGAGTGAAGCCCCAGAGTACCCAACGAGCCTGGTATCTCTCCGAGGTGCCATCCGCCTTCTTCTTATGTGTGAATATCCACTTGCCTGTGACAACATTGCCACGACCAGGACAGGTCCCAGGTCCGATTGGCAAGCAAGGCCTCATACTCTTCCTCCATAGCGCGGCACCAGTTAGGGTCGGCGAGGGCGCTACGCACAGAAGTAGGTATGGGCGAGATCGAAGAAGGCTCGATCGGTAGAGTTGTCGTCGACGAGAAAGCAACACTATCAAACCGCTCTACTGGTCGAAGACTCCCGGACGCACGTCGAGTCACCATCGGGTGGACATGACCAGGATCCCTGTGAAGTAGAGGTGGGTTGTACACCGGCCGGTCGGGTACAACCATCTTCTCTCGTCGTGGATAGACGAGAGTGGGTCTCGATGTCGCGCGTGGCGTCGTCGGAGCAGGAGCCTCTCCCCGCGCTCGTCGCTGGTAGACAAGGGCGGGGTCAGCAAAACGAGAAGACGTCGTCGGTGCCGCGCGTGGCGCGGCTGGTGGCGTCGTGCTCGCTGTAGGTGACGTCGGGGGAGGTAGATGGTGATGCCGCTGGTACCGTACGTGGTACAGCTGGAGACGTCGAGGGCACCTGGGGTACAGTAGATGGTGTCGGGGAAGTCGAGGCCGCGCGTGGCGCAGCAGGTGACGTCGGAGGCGTCGATGCCACACGGGGTGCAGCGGGTGACGCCTGAGACATCGATGCCACACGAGGTGCAACAATCGGTGTCGAGGGCGTCTGGGACGTAGCTCGTGTCGATCCTGCAGAAGAAATAGGCCAAGGCAACTGGGAGGCAGCCTCGGGGTCAGTAGGAAAAAGGGAGTCCAGCTCTGTGGTGGAATCAGAAGTGGTGGTGGAAAAAGGAAAAGATGACTCGTCGAAGACGACGTGCTGAGAGATCAAAAGACGGTGGGTAGTGAGATCTAAGCATCGGTAACCCTTATGATCAAGGGAATACCCGAGAAAAACACACCGTGTCGAGCGGGGCGCAAGCTTATGTGGGGCGGTGGCGGAAAGATTAGGGTAGCAAGCGCATCCGAAAACTCGAAGGTGATCATAAAGAGGATTAGTGCCATATAGAGCAAAGTAGGGGGTGGAGGCACGAATCGCTTTGGTGGGACGACGATTGATCAGAAGTGTGGCGGTATGAAGAGCCTCCACCCAGTATCGGGCTGGAATAGATGCCTGGAACATCAGGGAGCGTATGACATTATTAATGGTGCGAATCATGCGCTCTGCATTGCCGTTTTGAGGAGAGGTATATGGACAAGACATGCGTAGCTGTACCCCATGTGCGGAGAGAAAATTACAAAACGCAGAGTTATCAAACTCTCGTCCGTTATCGCACTGGACAGCTCGAATGGTACGCCCGAATTGAGTAGAAATCCAAACGAAGAAGTGAGAAAGAGTGACAAAAATTTCAGACTTCAATCGTAATGGAAAAGTCCAGGAGAAGTGAGAAAAATCATCAATTATCACCAAATAGTAATTAAAGCCCGATATACTGGAAATAGGAGATGTCCACAAATCACAATGTATAAGATCGAATGAGTGCTCAACATGAGTCACAGATGTGGGAAAAGGGAGGCGAATACGGCGACCAAGTTGACATGCATGACATAGGGAGTCATGTGTACCCCTAGAACACGAGATAACTGAGCTACTGGACAGCTTTGACATAGCATCTGCACCAGGGTGGCCAAGCCGACGATGCCAGATGGTAGATGAAGCTGTCGTAGTCAAAGAAAATGGTGGTGATGCAGCGGAAGTAGGAAGCTGAAGTGTGTATAGGGGCCCCGAGCTATCACATCGAAAAAGAGGTCGCCGGGTGGAAAGATCCTTCACAGACAAACCAAAAGGATCAAATTCAATGGAAACATTGTTGTCAGTGGTAAAACGGCGAACAGAAAGTAAGTTCTGAATGATATCCGGAGCAACAAGAATGTTTTTAAGCTGGAAAGTACCCGGAAGACCGGAATCACCTACTGAGGTGACCGGAAGAACGGACCCATTTCCAACAACGATAGATGAAGGAAAAGAGGGATTGGGAGGATGGGTGGAAGAGAGTATACCGGAATTATGAGTGGTATGGTATGATGCTCCGGAATCAACTACCCAGTCGACACCAGGTGGTGTAAGGTGCGTGGTGCTGAAGGAGGAAGCAAGCGACTGTCGATCCCACGTCGACGGTGGCTCCTGAAGGGGTGCCGATGGCTCCGAGTTCCCAACAGGGTAGTCAGTGCCTCCGTAGGTCGGGGTTGACTGCCCGCCTGAAGAGTATCCAGGCCCACTATAGGCCTGAGCTGTCGGCCTACTAGCACTGTGGGTTGGTCCACTGTAGCCGGGGGTAGCCGTGAACGCCGGTTGAGGACGCGGTGGTCGTGGAGGTTGAGAACCTGGGGACGGTCCAGGCCACATGTAGATCTGGCCAGCCCACGGGTTGTAGGGTGTGGGCCAGGGTGCACCTCCCTGGCCGGTACCACCACTACTCCCACCACCACTACTCCCAGTAGTCGAAGCCGTGGGGGTGCCCCCCCTGCGTGCGCAGCCCAGATCCGACGGCTGGCGGCGCCCTGGCGGCGGCGGGCGGCGCACCAGGGGCGGCGGCGGGCGGCTGCTGGCGGCGGTGGTTCTGGCCCAGGGTGGGGTGGCGGCGGCGTGCGCCCAGGGCTGCGGCGGCGGCTGGCCCATTAGGATTAGGGTTAGCCCTAATCCTGATTATTCCTAGCTAATGATACCATGAAAGAGGGCTAATGCTGATTGTATTGAGATGATAGAAAAGCTGGAGTACAGGTGTGATTATATAGAGGGATTAGGAGGGGAGAAAAGACTAAACTACCCCTAACCCTAATCCCTCTCTAATGACTAATATACCCCTGTGTCACACCCCTAATTACAGTGTCTAACAAATACTAGTAAATTAAATATAACCATTCGATAATCATTTAAATAATAGGAAAATAAAAAAATTCACATGCAACCTCAAAATTAAATAAACGAATACATAAAAATTATAGAAAAAATCTGCAAAAATATTATTTAATCTCTAGAGCATAATGCAAGTGATAATTGTCCAAAATAAATTGTGGATAATAGTAAAATTAACTATTATCATTTAATAATCATTTAAATAACAAGAAATTATAAATTTCACATGAAACCTCAAAATTAAATAATCTTTTCATCAATATTTTTTATCGTGAACTTGAGAGACTGGAATGAATTATATGTTCATGAAGTCTATTCACCATCCTACTATTTGCTATTTGTTTGTAAAGTCTATTTTATGGGTCATAACATAGGGAAAGTCTGATATGACAAGGTATGTAAAAAGTTGTTTCCGAAATAAATTTCCGAGTACGTCCAATATCAAAATGTTTTCGATCCGATCAATCAGTTTCTGATATATCCGACATATCTGGTACCGAATTCGTTTTTGACGATACCGTTTGTGACTCCGATTCCGAAATTGGTATATGAATATGAAAACGGTTTAGCCTTTTATCCGACCGTATCTGACCATTTTCAACCCTATATACCCGGTACAACTTGAAGATTCTGAGCTATATCGACCATTCTATTTTAAATTCTAAGCTATATTGTCTCTAATCTATCTCTAAGGCACGTACAAGCGAATGTGCCTTGCTGGCATCTTATAGAAGCTATCTTTACAATGACACGTACAAATACTTAATGATACATTATTTGAGTCAGCCCGAAATTTGCTAAGTCTTGCCTCGGCCTCAGTATCTTGCGGTCACGAGATAAATCTTGCTCTCACTCGAACGCCTGTATCTTAGATTTCCGAGGTAAAACGGCTTCCCACAAGGTGAACTTCGGGTTTCGATTGAATCCTCTGCTCAGGTTTCCGCACCTAGGATTTCCAAGATAAAATGGCATTCCAAACCTCGTTTTTCGGCGTTTTCACCTGCAAAACAGATAACCAATTTGCATATCCAACACCCGGCAAGCCCGACGTCTTGCCACGAATCTCGGCGAGGAAGCCCTGGCGAGGAGGCCTGCTGACCAGATGGTCGCTGCGACTACTCGATCCACCTCAAATCCATGTCGTGCATGCAGGGATTCTTTGCGATCACGCCGCATGGAGTGAGCCTGCCACCTGGGTCGTGATTCGTCCCTCAATTTTCCTACCTCTGATTCCAATTGCTGTGATTATGGGAGAATTGATTCCAATTGTTGTGGTTCTGTGATAATAATCTCTATTTTTCCCTTGTTTTATTTCTCAAATATGGTTGGTTATATATAGCCCCAATTAGAAACAGAATCCTAGTCTAATACTACTCACTAAGACTGCTACTATAAATTGAGATAGACTTGTAATCTATCTCTAACTTTATTTTATTTTAGAAAAACTATATTATCTCTAACACCCTCTCCACATGGAGAAGGGACGTGAGGAGGCAACAAGAGGGGAAGAGGAGTGGGAGACCAAGAGTGGTGATGAATGGGAGGAGGCCAAAGGAGGGGTTGTTGGAGGAGGGTGATTGCTCAGCAGCAGAAGGGGAAACAACCTGAGGGGAAAATGATGACGGGACGATTGGCTGAACAACTGTAGGGATCACCCCGTGGTTCACCCACTCTTGGATCACAGAGGGTGATGCCGTGCAATGCGGCACCCAACAGCACATAAGAAAAGAATATTAATAACATACAAACTTTTATTTTTACATAAAACAACAGAAGTTTTTTATAAAATTTAATTATACAGTGGAAGTATTATTCTTCAGTATACTCTCCAGGACCTCCAGGACACAAGTCCTGGAGGTCTTGGGTTCGAATCAGCCTTCTTGCAAAATAAGCAAGGGGAAGGCTGCCTAGAAATTCCCTTCCCCAGACCCCACAACGTGTGGGAGCTTTCAGCACTGGGTATGCCCTTTATACTCTCCTACTACCTACGCAAAAGTGCAGTCGTCCAGCTCGGGGACGCTACACACTAGCATCACTCACACAACCATCACGACGGGGGGCATCGCCTCGTCCTCGGACCCTTCCTCATAACTCTCACTTGCACACAGCTCAAATATTGCAACCGTGAGCACGATGACTCAGCAAGGCTTAACCGTCACTCTTAAACATGAAACTCTACATGCAGCGATTAGTAATATAGGAAAAAGACATTTGCGATCAAGACACACCTACATGTTAATCCTTACTTTCAGTTTTATAGCAGCAGATTAATGAGCCTTAGGCAGCCCACACATTAGAAGTCCACAATCAAACAAGAAACGCTTTCCTCCGATGTGGTAATGCCCAAAGTGGAAGATAAACTTAATGAGCGCTACATCTATAGCATACATGGTTTCAAGACATTAATAGTTCAATGCAGTATATGCATCTGGCTTCTTTCACTTCTTACTACGTCACAGAACAGTGAACAAGCGGTACTCAAATAACCGTGAGGGACGGTGATTGCAATCAGGAGACACCCGAACGACACGTCGCATGCACCCACTTTCAGAAGTGTGGTGCTTCACACCTTTCTATTCTATTGTATGCAACAACCTTTTAAAGGAAACCCAAATACCAAACCGGTTCATCCGTAACGGGCAGGAGGTCCCCGCGTGGAGCGTGTCTGTGCCCACCGGCAGATTTACACCTTGCTACACTCAACCCACTGCTATAAAACGGTTGGGTAAGCCTCGGCACCCGGGTTAACCAATTACATCGTTTACTGCTTATGTCAGTATGCCATCTGGTACTGTTTGAAATTTTGTCCATCAGGCCCGCACACGACTCGGTTCTCAATCGACACCAACAGGGCTACACACGTGAGACCTTCGTTCACTGCATCCTATCCCCTGCTGAGTCTCAGTTTCACATTCTTAAGCCATTCTCTACTCTTTTCCATCCTGTGTGATAAAATCTGACCTCGCGAGTAGATTCCAACTACTCGACTTCTACCGAGATTCTAAGAATATTAGCATGGCATTCTCTACTCATCGAGTTTGTAAACTACCCAAAAGTCATGCAAGTGGGGTTTCAAACACCTTAACTCTAATGCAACCATTCAAACTAGACATAGGTGATACAAATGAAACTTTGTAAAAGGTAATTAAATGCAAACTGAGTCTTGCCTGGTCGCGAGTCAAAAGGAAAGTTAGCGTCGGGTGGGAGGACGTCCAACTGCTATGGTGTGTCCTCAACTTCGGTCACTATATGAATGTAGCAAAATATATGTATATGTGTGAATTATAAGAAGTAAACTTCTATTCATAGTTACTGCTATTTAAGTTCCTTAATTGGCTTTGGGATTTTTCCAACGGATACTAGACTCTATAAAGATGATTTGAGAAAAATTTGGAGAAATTTCATTGAAGCTTGTGGTCTCCAAAATTCCCACAAGTACAAGGCTTCTCTGAATTTTGAGCCCAAATCTGAAGGTTTGACATGTCTAACAGTGGAAGATCTAATTAGAGGAGGTTGCCCTGGTTCTAACAAAATTTGTTTCACCATTTTTGGAGCTACCAATAGGGAGAAATGAATGTTTGAAGTTGGACAGGATTGCTGAAAAGTTTCTGTTTAGAATTTAAATTTTTAAATAAAGGCTGAACTTTGGAAGACAATTTAGCCTATCAAATAAACTCAAATGAAGCTCAAATTTTTACAGGAGATCACTAATATTATGAAGGATTTTCTGGCCAAATCTGAGGAAATTCCATAACAGGGATCTTCTGGAATTAATTCCCAAAGATTTAATTTTGATGAATTTTGGAGAAAATTCCAGAGATCTTCATATCACATTCTTTGCATTTCTGCAAAGTACTGACTGAGAGGAATCCAACAAAATTTATTTCACAAATTTTGGACATTACTACTAAAAGTTATGGTCATTTGAAGTTTGCATAAATCTGGAAAATGAGAAAATGTTTAAACTCTGGTTGTGGGTCCCACCCGCGGCGCTATCCAATCAGATAGCGGCAACACCGAGGCCACAGGGTTATTTCCCGCGTAGCCGCACCCGATCCGGTGCCACACGCCGATCTCCGCGCGGAGACAGAGGTTGACCGGTGGGACCCGACCCTCCTTCGTCTACCTCGCGCTGCCCGCGCTTCCAGCAGCGGCGCACTCCGGCAGGGCTCGCCGGGATGGGGTTCCCCTGGTCCAAACTTCACCAAACTTGTCGCCTGTGAGTTTTACACCGTGCTGAAGACGATGGTGGGGTCGGGGAAGGATGACAACGGCCGGAACAGTGCTTGCACTGGCGGCCATGTCGAACTCCACTTCGGCGACCTCATTCTCACTCGACAATGGGTTATTTGGGCTAAGATTTGCTCCAAAAGCACCAGTGAGACATGGACAACCTCGACCTACAACCCGCTCTCCATGAAAACCACCGGAGATGGGACCTCACAGGCGACCCGAGCTCGCAAAACAACAGCGGCAACAAAAACTCGAAGAACTCCTCCGGTCCTTGATGGTTTCGAGTGTCGTTTGAGCGAGAAGGACCGTAGCGATCTAGCATAGCTTCTCCTAGACCAGAATGAGCTGTAGTTACTCCTACGCGACGAATTTGGTCGTAGACCGAGGGTCGTCGCTATAAACTAGGGTTTGGTAAAACCCAAAGTTCTAGCTATCCACAGAACCAAATGAAGAAAGGTTTTCGGCTACACCATCTAGGATGTCACGCGCACCTTTTTCGTACAGGGAACCGGAGATGACGAAGGCCGTAGCGTGTTGGCGACGGTGAGGCCGAACGGTGCTCCGCCGGTTCACTTCGGCACTCGGCAGCGATCGTCCGTTTACGGCTACTACGAGTAAGAAACCGTGGTGTGGATGTGTTAGGCCGATAGAGCACGTCGTGGCGCTGCTTTCTTGCGTTGGGAGCTCGAGCAACCGGAGTTCGGCCGGTTGTGGGCAAACCGAACAGAGAGCGCGGCGCCAATGACAGTTCTTCGCGGAAGAGAGCGGAAAGAGTTGTGATCGAGAGAGAGGGAGAGGCAAAAGAGAACTTCAGTGCAGCAACTGCGGCGTGTGGAGATGATCAAGCGGCCGAGCAAACAGGAGGTGGCGTGGTGGAGTCCTCGGGAGCGGGTTGCAGCCGGCGCTGGCGCTCACTCGCTGCTCGACCGAAGGCAAAACATAGTCGGTTGGCTATTTGTGTGGCTGACCAGTGGGCTCCAGCGTCTCATTTTTTACTCCATTTTCTACTCACAATTAAAAGCCATACTTCCACACCAAGTCATGTTTTGAATTTTTAAAATTCAAATGGACTTAATTCTGGTGTAGAATTTGAAATGTATTTGGCTCTTTGAGTTTGAATTGGAATTTGAACCTTCCCTTTTACATTGTTCCAAAAGCATAGCAAACCAACTCAAATAATTATGAATTTTGACATGGATGCTAATTCAAATGTGGAGAACACATTTGTGGAACCAACTTTGCAAATTGAGGAAGTTGAGATTTGAAACTGGAATTTAAATTTAGATTCGAGGAATTCCTCTTTTAATCCCAAACAAATAGTAGAACCCATTCAAATGAGCTGTTTTGAGAGGCCTAATATTTAGATTATGGAGACTCAAGTTATGAATTTAGATATCCATGTTTGAAAGTTTTCGGGACATTTGAATCACCACTTTGAACTCACACCGTTATAATTCAAAGTTTTAATTCCCCTCATTTTTTCTAAGTATAAATGTGCTGAATTTCTTGCTACCATTTTTGGAGATTTTACAACAACCTACTTGGCAGCAACCAGAGAGGGAGGCTCCAGAGGGGTGGCGACCACCGACGACGACCCTTCTCTCTTTGCCTTTGGCCGTGCGACCAACCAACCTCTCATCCAGGCTGGACCAAAGAAAATAGCATAGTTATATCTGAACAAATTAGTGTGTCTCATCCAGCCTCTCTGCAAAAGCAAGGGTAAGCCTGTCTAGAAATAACCCTTCTCCAGACCCCACATGTGTGGGAGTCTTTGGCACTAGGTACGCCCTTTCATTATATCTCATGTTTTCATGACATGAATACGTGAGCCTATTTAGTGTTTATCGGTGTTGAAAAGGCGTCGCTGTCGCCACCTAGGCTCTTCGGCCTGGATGCCATGGCTTGTCGACTTGCCTGGCCGGCGCCTGGCCACTGCCGCCTTCCTGGCTGCTGCCTTGGCGCCATGGCCGGTCGCCTAGGCGCCAGGCGCTGTTTAAAATACTGGTGTTCATAATATATTGCTCTGCTGACCCCAACATGCTTGGGATAATGCTGAGAAACAGGGAGGGGGGAGACCCCTTGGCTGCGCTTAGGGCTGCGCAGGGGAGAAACCAGCAGCGAGGAGGCGTGGGGGCAGCTGCGCAGTACGTAACGTGGGGGACAAAGTAGCTGGTCACGGCGGCTAGGGTTAGGGTTCGAAGCCACCGTGATCCAAGGAGAAGAACATCCCTCAACGGGGATTCTTATTTTTTCCTGGATGCTCAAAACATGAGGGAGGGGGCTGCTTATAAAGGGGGGACAGGACCCCCCCCCTTGGCCACACCCTACTCCTAGTCGGTTTGGGGATAATCCCCCAAACTGACTAGGATTCTTTTCTTCCCTTTTTTAGTCTATTTCTTTCTATCTAAACTGACTCAATCTATAACTCCCTTTTATTCCTAAACATTATCTAATTAATTCTTCTAAATATCCTCCTGGTGCGGCTGCAGGGCCTGACCGGCCTAGTTGCGGGCTTTGTGGGCCCCACGCTGACTATATTGGCAGCCCACAAACGCATCCACAACATTTCCCCCCTTCCTGACAAAGAGATTGTCCTCGAGCTTAAAAGGAGGGGTGCTTCATCCTGAAATCTTCTAGTTGCTCCCATGATGAATCAACTTCAGAATGTCCTGCCCATTTGACGAGTAGCTCCCAGACATCTCTGTTCAAACGCGCCCTTTGTACTTTTTTAGGCGTAGGTACAACACGTCCATGTAGAAGTGGTGGTAAAGGCACCACCTGTATGGGAGCAGCCATCTCATCGGGTGTAAAGCGTTTGAAGCGCGGGCGAGAAGATGCCGTTGTCGATGATGTCGAGGCGGGTGCTGTAGAACTGCCACTTGAGGCCGTAGTAGAGGCGCGGGACACAACAGAAGAGCGCGTGGAGCGTTGAGAGGCGGCGCCCTTCTGTATTCCGCTATCTGTTATTGCCGCAAGTCGACGTTCAAAAGCTCTGGCCAGACTCATGGCGGTTTGTAGATTAGTGGGAAACTGCAGCTCCACATCCGTTCTAAGTGGCTCGCCGAGGCCAGCTGTGAAGAGGTTGATCTGCTGGCGCTGGCTGAGATCCTCGCAACGACAAAGAAGGACCAGGAATTGACGCTGATATTCCTCAACCGTGCCAGTACGACGGAGATCTTTAATTTCCGCCAGGTCGTTGGAGCGGAGCGGAGGCCTGAAGCGCATGTTGACGAAGCCCGCGAACCGCTCCCAGGACACGATGCCACAGTCACGTTCTAGAGCAGTGTACCACTCGGCCGCGACACCCTCCAGGTGGAGAGACGCGAGCCACACCTTTTCTTCTGGCATCGTACGTGTCCCTCGGAAGTATGTCTCACACTTGGTGAGCCAGGGCAGAGGATCTGTTTCCCCGTCGAACTTGGGGAAATTGACCTTGTGACGACGCAGCCCGCTGTCGTCGAAGGTCGGGCGTCCCGGTGGGGGCCTGGTACTATAGTGGTCGTCGTTGCCGCCATGGCCGCCGCTGCCACCGCCGCCGCCCTTGCCGCTGCCGCAGCTGCGAGGAAGGTTGCTGCCCTGCGGCGAGTTTTGTTGTAGGTCCTCGTCACCGGAGAGCTCCCGCTCCGGTGCCTTCTCAACGCGCGCAAGGCGCATATCGTGGCGGTCCAAGCGCTTGTTGATGGTGTCTATCTGCCCCATCATCTTGCTCATCATGTTGCCGAGATCTTGGAGGGTGAAAGTCCCAGAATCGTCCACGGGGCCGGACATGGTCGCTGCCCCGGAGTCTCTTGATACCAAATGCTGAGAAACAGGGAGGGGGGAGATCCCTTGGCTGCGCTTAGGGCTGCGCAGGGGAGAAACCAGCAACGAGGAGGCGTGGGGGCAGCTGCGCAGTACGTAACGTGGGGGACAAAGTAGTTGGTCACGGCGGCTAGGGTTAGGGTTCGAAGCCACCGTGATCCAAGGAGAAGAACAGCCCTCAACGGGGATTCTTATTTTTTCCTGGATGCTCAAAACATGAGGGAGGGGGGCTGCTTATAAAGGGGGGACAGGACCCCCCCCCCCCTTGGCCGCACCCTACTCCTAGTCGGTTTGGGGGATAATCCCCCAAACTGACTAGGATTCTTTTCTTCCCTTTTTTAGTCTATTTCTTTCTATCTAAACTGACTCAATCTATAACTCCCTTTTATTCCTAAACATTATCTAATTAATTCTTCTAAATATCCTCCTGGTGCGGCTGCAGGGCCTGGCCGGCCTAGTTGTGGGCTTTGTGGGCCCCACGCCGACCATATTGGCAGCCCACAAACGCATCCACAACAGATAAAGGCTTGGTTGTTGTCATAATATATTGCTCTAAATACTGTATTAAAATGTGTGCATAATGTCTGCTCAATGGCTTGACTTGTTTACAGGTAAAGCTGAGGGTATCCTCTTTGAAGATGCTGGAGACGGATACACATTCACACAGGGAGACTATCTTCTGACATATTATGTTGCTGAACTCCGCTCATCGGTGGTTACTGTCAGAGTCTTAAAATCTGAGGGTTCATGGAAGAGACCAAATCGTAACTTGAAAATAAATATATTACTTGGTGGAGGTGCTATGGTAAGCCTATCAGTTCCCTCCTTTTACTTTTAGGTCCATCCAGACACACAGATCTTTGTTATAATTTTTCAATCTTTCTTTTGTCACCTAGATAAGTTCAAATGGTGTTGATGGGGAAGAAGTACATCTTACAATGCCTCCAGAACTTGAAATATCAAGCTTAGTTGCAACTAGTGAACTTGAGCACAAGAAACTATTGGGTATTTGTCCTTTCGGTTTCATGGTAGATCTAGGAAAAGTGATCACTGTTACAACAGTTCTGAATTCTGATCACCTGAGCCTGGCTCATAATAAGGGTATCTTGTGATGGTTGTACAGAGATGATTAGGCCTATACCTGATATAGATGAGCTATCAGGACAGGAAGGTGCTGAGCTATCAAAAATACCTGTTGACTTAAAGAGTGGAGACTGGTTGCTGAAGGTTGTTCCATGGATTGGCGGTCGCATTATATCGATGACTCATCTTCCTTCTGGTATGCTTCATCTGTGTTATTTCACTCGTAAACTCCCATGAACTTTGTTAGTATATCGACAGGATGTACTTTCTTAGAAATAGAAATTTCCTTATCTGTTTACTTGCTGGAACGTTGACGCTTTGTGTTTTGGAAGGAAATGCTTGCATACTCTTGGAACGAACTCTAAATAGATCCATAACTATCCTTGGTAATTGATATGTACAGATTCTCAGTGGCTTCACAGCAGGATTGAGATCAATGGTTATGAAGAATACAGTGGGACTGAATATAGGTCTGCTGGCTGCACTGAAGAGTATAAAGTCATTAGGTACGCAAACTATTAACGCAGGCTAATTTCAAGTTTTTGCTTGATGTTCTTTGTTACCTTTTATCAAATAATTTCTTGTCTAGTTCCAGTTCTGAACACAAAGTAACTTTCACTAAAAAAGTACAGGAGGTACCTCGAGCAATCTGGAGAGGAGGAATCTATTTGTATGGAGGGAGACATTGGTGGTGGTCTGGTTCTCCACCGCCAGATATCCTTTTTGAAAGACAACCCAAAAGTTTTTCAAATTGACTCTACCATTCAGGCAAGAAGTGTTGGAGCCGGTTCTGGTGGCTTTTCAAGGTGAGTGCCCATTAAATTGTTCTGGTAAATCCTTATGGACGTAATGTGCAGCTTTGCCACTTATTTGAATTCTTAAAAGCACACCCTCAGCATGTTCCCATGCATATAGGTGGATGGAAAATTCTGCTAATAATTAATTAAAAGGATAAAAGTCACTTTTAGTCCTTCAGATAGTGATGGAGTCCAATATTTTGTCAATTCCAATAGTTATTTCTTTAGGTCGTTCAATTGTTAAAACCGATGCAAAGCATATTGTAGACTGGTCTCATGGTGTAGTTTGAATGTATCACTTAATGGGATTCTCACTAGACCTTCATTGAATGCAGTGAGTCCCATATGCCTAGTGATGGGAAACTAGGAAATATTATCTTATTTTTGTCGCTTTCCTCTTCACTTACTCAAACCTTGTTTTGATCCCCTGACTGTGGTACAAGCAATTTTGACCCTCAATTTTATCTTTTCCCTCTGAAGGTTGGTGTGCTTACGAGTTCATCCTACTTTCACTCTTCTGCACCCAACTGAGGTGGTTGTTGCTTTTACGTCCATCAACGGTTTGAAACAAGAGATCTCCCCAGAATCAGGAGAAACAATGTTCGAGGGAGACCTCAGGCCCAATGGTAAGTTACTCCATGAGCACCATTTTAATACTTGTTTCTAACTCCACCGTTGGCCATTCCTAACAACCCATCTACTTTCATTCCCCATCTTTTGGCAAACATTCAGGTGAATGGATGCTGATGGACAAGTGTGCTGGGCTGAGTTTGGTAAACCGTTTTGATCCTAGCCAGGTGAGCAAATGTTTGGTGCACTGGGGAACCGGTAATTTGAACATGGAGCTTTGGTCGGAGGAAAGGCCTGTTTCCAAGGACTCCCCGTTGAGAATTTGCCACCGGTATGAAGTGGGGCAAGCAGCCTAAATCCTGCCAAGAGAGCAGAGCTAAATTCTCCAGGTGCAGAAAGAAATGTCATTGTGGCAGATGATTCAATTTGTCTTGTATATATCCGTGCACTAAAACCCTTTAATTTCTAGATACTTGGCGATCATGTACCCCTTCGCTTTATTTAGATACAGCTAAATACTCTTCATTTGAAGTGGATTGAGCTAAATACTCTTCATTTGAAGTGGATTGAGGGGTTGAAGTAAAAATTAGTTTATTTTTCATTTCAGTCCATGCCATTTATTATTACCGCCCAAAACTTGTTTAAGGTCCGTTTGGTTTAGCTGCACCAACTAGATTCTCTATTAAAAATTAAAAATCTAAACAAAAAGGTTATGATAGAATCAGATTATTTAGAATCTACATATTTTTCTAGTGTAAACGAAAATCTAACAAGACCTTAGATTTACTAGATTTCTCTTCCAACTTTTTTTAGAAATTATCTAACATGTCATTGATTACACAACCTAAAACGTTATTTTCCTTACAACACATATTTATTAAAAAGTCTGCAGTTGACAGTTATTTTTAGCCAAATAGATTTTAGCTTCCTCGTTTTCTCAGCTTACAGCAGATTTCTCACGGCTCATAGCTAGAATCAGATTTTCAGCAATCCACAGCTCAACCAAACGCACTCTAAATCTCGTTGCTATGATCCGTTGTTCCCGCTTCTGTTGTAACTGATGTCATTAACAAAGCTGGTTTGTTTATCCTGTTATTATTACCATGAAAGGGAGGATTATTTGCGGTAAGTGCACTCCAAACCCAAGCATCACGTGCACTTTTTGCGGTTTTGGAACTGAATGAAATATGAGCGAGCCTCCGGTACCATGTGCGCTATGATGCAATACCCGTGGTGCACACTGTTCTCGTCGTTTGTAGCATTGCTTCTAGAGTTTTTTTCTGAAAAGCTGCATATCTCAAAGCTATCCAGTTATTAAAAGTTAAGCAAATTTCTAATCCGTGGGCCTGGCCCTGCCCTGCTCGGTTCAACTTCGACGTGGAGATTAGATTGAATTTTGTATGGCGTTCATATGGTGCTCCGTGGTGCAGCTACTCTTTTACTATGTTTTCTTGTCTTATGATCTTATCAGGTCTGTAACCTGTCGCTAAATTTGTTACTTTTTAATAAAACTGCACAATTTTTTTGTATTTGAAACTTGATGGTGGTACCGTCCATTCATATTAAGGCAAGTAAATCGGTGTTGTGTAATAGGCATCTCATGCACTGACACGTGGTTAACAGACAACGCTTACAATAGATTATTTTTAGTTATCTCATAGTAATTTCACTTCCGTAAATCTATACAGTGAATATGAGAAATAGTATATGTTGCATGGCAACAATACCCTTAATTATACAATGAAACAAAGGAACACCATAATTTGCATTAACTCATACAATGGTACGAGAGTTCATAGTACTAACTTTTATCTAATTATTAGTTTTGTCAATATTTTTTAAAGTAATAGAATGTTGATCGACATTTTATAAATTAAAAATGTTCAAGAAATGTTGGTCAACATTTATATGAAATGTTCAATAATTTGTGCAGAGTGTTAAAATCAACCTTTGGCATTTGAACAACACATATTCATTAGAAGCTTTTTTTAGATAACAGCAAGTTTGCATTAATCTTAGTATATTGGCTTTCAAGAAGATACAAACTGTACTAGAAATAAGTAGGGGTGAAAACAGATCAGATACTTTTCGGATCATCCATTATTATTTTTAAAAATATCCGATCCATATCCGTTTTTATCGGATATTTTTCAGATTCAGATATTTAATTTCAAATATCAGATCAAAAACGGTTTGTATCAATATTTGACCGAATAGTCGGATGTATCTATATTTGCTCCGATTAAAATCCGAATAGAAAGCGGCCCAATTAAACTCATTGGGCCTCGGCCATACACTCAAGAAATTGCTAAGTCTACACAAAATTGCACCTAAAGTATTATAAAATACATTTCTTGAATACATATAAATATAGAAAAATCTCTAAAAATAATATTTGATCTCTAATGCAAATGATAATTGTCCAAAATAAATTGTGTAGAGTAGTAAATTAAATATAAACATTCAAAAATCATTTAAATAACAAAAATTAAGAAAATCCATATGCAAGATCAAAATTAAATAATATCTTCACCAATAATTTTCTTTTATGAACTTAAAGGACTGAAATGAATTGTATGTTCATGCAGCCTACTCACCATTCTATTCGCCACCCTTTATTTAATATGGTGAATTTCGATATTATATTCTAATATGACGTGCTATGTAAAAAGTTATTTCAAGTAAATTTCTGAGTCCGTACGATATCAACATGTTTCAGATCCGATTTGGTTTGTTTCCGATATCTGACATATCCGCTACCGAATCTGTTTCTGACGATACCATTTCTGAATTCGATCCAAAATTCAGTATATGAATATAAAAACGGTTTAGCCTTTTATCCGACCGTATCCAACCGTTTTCATTCCTATCATTAGAAATGCTCAAAAGCTACGCTGATTAACAAGGATAACAAAGGAAAAAAAAAAAGAGAATGACCTCTCTCTACAGCTCTTAGTCTTCCAAAGCAGTTTGTTGCGTAAGGTTGAGTCCATATGTCGATTTTCCCACCTCGTAGGGGACAGGACAACACTTAACCATGTGCTAAATCTCTTGATTCTGCTAAATTAAGATCAATCGAACCATATCCACCAGAGGAATTCGCAAGAACCACCAATGAAGATCTAAGAACATCCGCAATGGCACTACGGCCCTGTTTGTCACAACTTATGAATCAGCTTTTGCATAAAAGTAAGTTGGAGGTGTGACAAACAGCCAACTTCTCCAGTACCTTATTAGTTCAGCTGTTTCTCAAAATAAACTAAAAGCAACATATAAGCTTAAGCTATTATTGACTACCTTTTCAGACAAACTGTTTTTTAACAAGTTTAAGTTGTGCCAAATAGGGCCTAATGTTACCAATAACTGTTGAAGAGCATGAATAAAGAATGATAAAACTATGACACATAACTCGGATGCAGAGAGAGAGAGAGAGAGAGAGAGAGATCTAAGGGTCTGTTTAGTTAAACTTCTTAGGCCATATTCCTTGTAAAAAATCTGAAAAATCAACCAAATGGGTTTACTATGAAGCGGATTCTCCAGAAGATGTAAATTTTTCTAGTACAAATTGAAATCACCCACCAACTTAGAGTTTTCAAATTCTTCATTCAATTATTGGGAAAACTTACCCATCTGCCACTGGTTATACATACAAATCATTTTATTTGTTTTTCTTTCCCTCAGCTCATAACAGCTTTCTCACAGCTCACAATTAAACTCGGATTTTAAGAAATCCATAGCTAAGGAGCATGCAACATCATAGATGTCTGTGACACACATCTAAAGTGACTGGATTCAGATTTTCACCCATATGGTCGTAAGGGCAGAATGAGATCCATGACAACATCACTAGGGAGGTGTTCCATTGCCGCCCTCTAGTACTAAGTACAAATGTTACTCGTTATTCCATTTACAACCTCCCTAGCAATGTTGTCATTTTCCTGTGTGTTCACATTTGTATATACTATATGCTTTATATCTCTAACTATTTAGCTTTTAACGGGGTAACGGAACCCGGGTACCCGAAGAACAGCGGAATAGCTAAACCAATGCAGCCACGTGACCCCGGCACAACGACCGGGCCACTCGAAGGACAACCTGCGCCGGGTCCTGGCTCAGGATCCAGGCGCGGCATCGGCAACGACGATACCCGACCTTGAGGTCGGGACAAGACGGCCGACTCCCCAAGGGTCGGGGCGAGATGATCAGTCCCTGAGGACGGTCAACGACATGGGCCCATAAAAGATGGAAGACCTTAAATGGTGACGTGAGAAGGCCAAGGAGGGACTTCAAGGCGAAGCTGGAGGCCATACGCAAAGAGACAGGCACGAAGCCTGTCCTTATCGTCTCCCGCCCCGTCCTAGCCGAAGAAGGGGTACAGAGGCGAAAAGCAGATGTCGACCGCAGACAAGACGAGAGCAGAAGTACTCATTACCCCGCGTGCCATAACTAGGCATACTAGGCCTCAAGCACACATTGTAAACCCCCGCCCCATTTATGAGGAAGCGGCGGGTAGGCAGAGAGAATAGGGTATAAGAAGGAGAGGGAACACGAAGAGAACCCCGGGTTGTACGAGCCGCATGAGCTAATACAAGGCCGACGAACCCCCCATGCTGGACGTAGGACACATTGTCACCAAACCAGGATAAACCCCTATCTTTGTTAGCTAGCCATTGTGAGAAAGAGTGTGAGGCATATGATTACTAGTTACTAGTCAGAAATCCGAACGCCGACAGACTTCCCTTAGGACATCGACAAAAAAATTCCCTTAGTACCTCCCCTGCGCTACGCAACTCATGACCAAGAACCGCAAAAAGTTCTCAAGGCCACGGATCAGGCGAAGCACAAAAGTGAAAATGGCATATCTACTTTCCTTCCTCAACCTAGTGCTCGCATCCAGCAAACGAGAGTTGTGGAAGTTCTCGGAATCACAAACTAAAAACACAGCGCAAGAGTATCACACATATCGAACAAATTTCTTTGCTTTTTTCTTCATGGAAAGAGCCACGAAGGACTAGTACAGTTTACATTACAAGGGGAAAAGGTAGACTACTGAACAAAGGCTTACACGTGGATGTTGCCAACAAGAAAATTGATGATTATAGGCAATATCCACAATTTAGCGTCCTACAAGTTCGTCGACCCATGGTAAGCGTTTTTTTAAGTTCACTTGCCTTCGATCGGCTTTCCTGCCTACCTTCGATTGGTCTCCTCACTCACGGCACCTTGACTCACGTCTAGACTGTGAAGGCCCGCCATCCGCACGCCTCCACGACGCTTCGACACCACCAATCGACGGGTGGCCAGCCCATGAGGAGCAAAAGTCCCGGCCCCCTACGAACCTAGAGTCACCGTTGACGAAGGCCCTTCACAGACTTCGGCAACGGTAGAACGAAACACCGAGAGCACACGCGGGAATAAATGTGGACGTCACCGGCCATCAGAGTCAAGAAGCTGGCAGTCGACCGCCACACCTAGAGGAGGCACACCCATAGCTCGAAACAACACTGGATACTAGAAGGAAGCTCTCATGCTCACCCTCAATCTTTCTATTCCTCAAACTCACGCTGCTATGGTAAAAATGAAGACGAAAGAAAGGTATATTAGTAGGAGGCGCCGATGAAGACTCACTCCCCAGAGGTGGTTTATATAGCCGCTGGCGGTAATAGTAAAGGCGCCGAGGCCCACGGACACGTGTGCCCCAACGCCTCCCTGGCGCAAAAGGGAAGCACTTCCCCCGAGACCTCGAGACTGGAAACCCGCCATAATGACGGTCAGACAAACCAACCGTTTCAAAATCCGCGGCGGGATTCAGAGGGACAAGCACTTTCCCTCTTCTCAAACGTCGCATCATGTCACAAAACCTTCTCGCCTACCACCTACATTGTACCCTCAAGCTCGTGAATAGAGCCCTAGGTGTTTTAAAAAGTCTTTCTTCTGTTCACCCCCAGAATACAGTCGAAGTTGCAGGTTCGAAGGCCCGCCTGATCTATACATATATAAAGGTCGAAAGGACTGCCCTAAGCGACCCAGAGCGAGAGACAGGCGACCTGAGATGGTCAAACAAACGGCAGACTCTAGAGCGCCTGAATGCTTCTGACATCTCCAATGCTCTATTATACAAGTCCTACCTTGCCGACTCCACAGTTGCCGTCCTCGCAGGGTCAGCACCGAGCCG
The DNA here is from genome assembly GCA_030760725.1 of Neostapfia colusana. Taxonomy (NCBI): domain Eukaryota; kingdom Viridiplantae; phylum Streptophyta; class Magnoliopsida; order Poales; family Poaceae; genus Neostapfia; species Neostapfia colusana. The sequence continues at coordinate 80,757,451 of JASWHV010000008.1, read as the reverse complement.
CTCAGGTCTCCGAAAGGCTCGGGTTCTGCGCGAGTATCTCCAGGCAGGATCTCATGGAACGCCAGGAACCATGCCCCGATCAGGTCTAAACCTGATTCCCCAGCCCTTGCGAAAAGGCAGCGGGTTTTCACTCGGATTAGCCTGTTAGGCAGCTCCTCGAGCCCAAGGAATTTGGCCATCGAGGTAAATTCCTAGTCGTCTCAACCCCTCTAAACCTCGAGAAGTTTGCAGATGGGTTACGGCAAAAACTAAGCCCAACGTTAGGACCAGTGAACTCACCCCTTCGAAACTCGTAAAAACAAAATAAATCGCCTCTTTTCTCGCCTTCCACGGGCCCGATGATCTAAGGTACTGAAAGTGCATCTAGGCTAAATCCCTGTAGGTTTTGATGATAATGACAATACTTAAGGGATTAATGAGCATTACAAGTGTAAGTATAGGTGATCAAGGAATCAACGAAGATGGACGCACACAAAAAGGGAAAAGAGAAGAAAAGGCAAACTTACAAGAAGAGTAGAATTTAGGGATTTAAATTCTCTTGTGTTGACTTTAGCTTTTAAGTATGAGTGTGTTCATAGAGTCAAAGTGAAGTGAAGATTTAAGACAACCCTGGGAATAGGGCCAGACTTGTCCGGGCAGAAAGGCCGGACTAATCCGATGTGGGACGGACCAAGAGGTTCTGTGTGACTTCGGACTTATCCATTTTGGGGACGTACTAGTCCATGGATAGTGTGTATAAGCTCTTCACGAGCTAAGTCCTGAAGGACCGGACTAGTCCGCACACTCATACTAGTCCATTTCCAACCAGAACAAGAGGTTTTGTGTGAGATCGGACTAGTCCCCTGTGAGTCGGACTAGTACGTTCGAAACTTGGAAATAGCTGCAGGTACTAAGTCCTGGATGGCCGGACTTGTCCGCCCCTTGAGGCCGGACTAGTCCGGTGGACCAGACTTGTCCGTTCTCAACCAGAACAATTGTTTCTGTGTGAGATCAGACTAGTCCGTTGTGGATCGGACTAGTCCATAGTGTTGTGATCATTTGAATTCAAAAGGAGGCGGGGGACCATTTATTTGTAGGATATGACCGTTTAGTAGGTGAAGAGTGATGTCACTGATCCCCGCAGGCCGGACTAGTCCGGACCTTTTCTGGTGGCAACGACTAGCTCCCGGGACCTCTATAAAAAGGGGATGCCCGGGCCTCAAAGCAAGTAACAAGAACCCTAACGCCGGAATCGTCTTCCTAGAGCTTTTCTAGCCCCTTCTATTCAATTCTTGGAGCCCTAAGAGTGATTCTTGAGGGTTTGGGAGTTTTGGAAAGAGTAGAAAAAGGGGAGTGAGCGGCATTGAACTCTTGGTTGATTCTCTCGCACTAAGTGGGCAATGTGCTGTTGAGGGTGCTTATTTGTAAGTGCTTTGAGCTGAAATCTTGTGGGAGCCTCAAGTTGTGAGTCGCCCCATGAATTGTTGTGAAGACTTTGTGATCTAGTGGAAGAACAAGCCAACCTTTGTGGTGGCTCGGTGAGGATAGGGTTGAGAGCAACCTAGTCCTTTGTGGACTCCTCAACGTGGACGTAGGCTTCTTAGTGAAGCTGAACCACGGGATAAATTGTGTGCTCTGCCTCTTTCGGTTTGCCTCTCGTTTCTTACTAGGTCATTTTAAAGTTCTTTACATTTATTATTTAAAGTCTTGCGATCCACCGAACTCTAGTCAGTTAATTCCCCGATCAACCTCACCACTAATTGTCGGACTAAAGTACTTCACTAGTCCGCCCTAGAACCGGACTAGTCCGCACTCTGTGAACTAATCAGTTTTATTAAGCCGAATTTCAAATTTTCCGCCTATTCAACCCCCCCCCCCTCTAGGCAACTTTCATGTACCTTGAACTAAAAACCTACACAAATAGATAATTTTTTATGGCCAGCTTTTGAAACCGCGATTAGAGTTCCGGGTTCGAAGGTCTACCTCACAAACAGGATGAAAGGACCACTCGGAACGACCCAGAGTAAGGGATAGACGGCCTGAGATGGGCAAATGAACGACGGACTCAGGGAGCGTTCGAATGCTCCTGACATCTCCAACGCTATGTTATCTGAGTCATGCCTTGCCGACTCCACGGTTGCCCTCGCCAGATGGTCGACACCGAGCCGCCCGGGCCTCCGAAAGGCCCGGGTTCTATATGAGTGTCTCCGGGTAGGGTCTCAAGGAACGTGGGCACCGAGCCCCGACCAGGTCTAAACCTGGTTCCCCAGCCCTTGCAAAATAGGTAGCGGGTTTCCACTCGGATTAACCCGTTAGGTAACTCATTGAGCCCGGGCGGCCATTGAGATAAATTCATGAACGGCTCGACCCCCTCCAAATCGCGGGCGGTTTGCGAATGGGGAACGAGTTGAAACCACAGCTGGAATCGAACCCGACCAATGAAGAAAGGGCCCAGGGGCTACCGAAGCAACCCCCGGCTATGAAGGGATCAGCACCTAAAATCCTGAGCCCAAGCGTGGCTCTGAATCAAATGAAACAATGTATTAATTCCCTTATGCTTTGTCTTCTGGGTGACACCGAAGGTCCCCATCGAATGAAGAAAGTGCCCCTGACCGATACAACTCAGCCGAGAGCCGGGGGGGGGGGGGGGGGGGGGCTATTGACGGGGTAACGGACCTCGGGTACATGAAGAACAGCGAAATAGCTAAACCAATGAGGCCACGTGATCCAGCACAATGACTGAGCCACTTGAAAGATGACCCGTGCCAGGTCCCAGCTTGGGGTCTAGGCGAGGGATCGACAACGACGATACCCGACCCCAAGGTCGGAACAAGACGACTGACTCCCCAGGGGTCGAGGTATGATGATCAGTCCAGAGGACGGTCAGTGACGTCGGCCCATGAAAGTGGAGGCTTTTAAATGGAAACGTGAGAAGATGAAGGAGGGACTTCAAGGCGAAGCTGGAGGCCATGCGTGAATACATAGACATAAAGCCTGTCCTTATCGTCTCCCGTCCCATCCGAAGCTGGGGTACAGTGGCGGAAAGCAGACGTTGACCGCGGACAAGATGAGAGCAGAAGTACTCATTACCGCGTGCCATAACTAGGCATACTAGGCCACTAGCGTACATTGTAAACCCCCACCCAATGTATGAGGAAGTGGCAGGTAGGCAAAGAAATAGGGTATAAGAAGGAGAGGGGACACGAAGAGAACCCCGGGTTGTACAAGTCGCATGAGATAATACAAGGCCGACGAACCCCCCGTGATGGACGTAGGACACATTGTCCAAACTAGGATAAGCCCTTGTCTTTGTTAGCTAGCCATCCTAAGAAAGAGCGTGAGGCATACGATTACTAGTGAGAAATCCCAATGCTGACATGTTTCTTCGGTCGGAATGCACAAGATTAAGTTATGGCTATTTACGTTGTCTTGATTTATATATTTATTGAACTATAACTATAATTGTTTCAATACATAAAATTTTTTATCTACGAGAAATCATTCTAAGGGAATATCAGATGTTTATGTGAGGACCAGAGTCCTGACATTTCAGGAATCATATTGGGTGGTGTCGTGCAATATGACATCCAACAACACACACAAAAATGAAACCATATTACATAATATAAGTGCTATTTTTTTACATGAGAGACCAATGTGCAAAAATAATTTACACCAAAATATACTACAGCTAAAGTTCATTTATAGCTCACGTTCTCAAGTCTAAGTTATGTAAAAAAATGAGCCGCTCAACCCATGAACGATTCACACTAGCAGCACGGACATGTTCACGGTGTCGTGCAGGGCTCCCACTCAGCCATATATCCCGAAGGTGGTGAAGCCTGAACCCTTCCTCATATGCAACTTCATTTTAAACATTACCTGCAACAACAACTTATATAGCAACCATGAGCTCAACGGCTGAGCAAGACTTAACCATCTCAGATAAACATGGAACTCTACATGCAGGACATTTGTAACATAGGGCAACAGTTTGCATAAAAGGACGCGCCTACATGTGAGACCTTAATTTTTAGTTTTTATCCACAAGTTAATGGTTCATTAATCATAAATTTAGTGAGCAATATTTTTGTGACATACAGGTTGCAATACAAATAATATTCATAATAGCATGATTCAAATGATTTTCAACTACAACTCTTTACTACATCACAACTCGGTGAACAAGCGGTACTCAATAACCGCGAGGGACGGCAACTCAAATCAATATACACCTACAGGGATACCCAAATAACACGACACACACGCTCATATTCGAAGATGCAACGACACACTTCACAGATTGTCGTACATGGCAACCTTTCATTAGCCAACCAAACATCGAACCATTCCTACCGTTACGAGAAGGAAGTCCCTACACGGAGCACCCGTTCGAGACGTTACCTGTTAGCAGATTTATATCTTGCTACCCTCAACCAACGCCTATAAGATGATAGGTTATGCCTCGACGCTGAGGTGAACAAATTACATCGATTTATTGGATCTTATATATCCAGTACGCTTTCGGTACATTCAAACTTACTCAACAGGGCCGCACACGACTCGTTCCTTAACCAACATAGGTAGGGATACAACTCACAGGACTCTATGTCCTGCTGCTCCTAACCCCTTCCCGGTCTCAAATTTCTATTTAGTGAATTCCGCTGTCCAACCTGAACCCATGTGATCCCAATTATGTATCTCGCGAATAGATTTCAACTACTCGACTTCTATTGATTCCTCTACAACAATATGCATAGCATAAGCAACACGATGAATTAACAACTAACCAAACACTCCATGAGATTTGCTGGTTATGCAAGTGGAGTGTCAATACCAACTAGATCAAATGCACATTCATCTACTACTCAATAAGGTGATATAAAGCAAGATTTTATAAGCAGCTCTTAAATGCAAACCGGAGCTTGTCTTATTGCTGCTTGATAGTAAAGTTGGTGTCCGTCGCGATGCTGCCAATAGGTTCCTTGCTCTCCTTGAGCTCGGTGACTACTTGAATGAATAAAATGCAAATGATATTATTATATAGCATATGAGTGAAAAGTTATATGAATAAAAATATTCTATAGTAGATGAACTCCAACGCCCCTCAGAATTTTATAGTAGCTAACATAGGTCATAAATAAACTGCATGTAAAATTTCAGAAATTTTAGAGGAAAGATGTGGCCTTAATAATGTACTAAAGCTTTTCGCTTCTCTGCAATTTCAGATAAATTTTGGGGTTTTGACATACAGGGAAGTAGGTTTGTCATACAGTGCTGGTCTTAAGGAGTCAAACAAAATTGGTTTTACATTTTTCTAAACTTCATACAGGCCACAATCGATTTTACAAGTTCTTCTTAATTTCTGGAAATATTTCTGTTGTTTGTGGACATTTTATGGACATAGGACAAGGTCACACCGTTAGACCTACTTAGACATATCCTATGAAGCTGAAATTCTTAATGGAAGTCCTAAGGAACTAAAGAAATACTTTGGTCAAGTTTGGTATTTTTCTACATAGTAAATCTCCTGGAATAAATACTTTAAGGTTTAGATTAAAGGAATTATTGACAAAACTTTGCATGGACTTTAATACCAAATAAATTATACCATTGGACAGTACTGGTCAAGAGGTTTCTAACAAAATTTGTTTGAGAATTTTTGGACATTCCTATAGGAAGTTACGATTTTTCCAAAGTTCAGCCCAAATCTATAATTAAATTCCTATTGGAAAACTCTTCAAACACAGACAGGTGGGCCTCCTCTTAATCTGAACGCTGGGCCCTGAATAACTCTCTCTCCCTCTTTGTCTAACTGACGCCCGGGCCCACACCTTATTCTCTCTCCCTCTCGCTTTGGCTGACATATGGGACCTCCCCTTCGTCTGCCTCCTAACAGACGGCGGCGCTCGTGGTGACGCTCGGTGGCGATCTCACCACCACTGCCTTTCTGGCCTTTCGGGTATTCCAAACTAGCTGTCAGGGCCTAGTCTAACATGCTGAACACATCGACAACGTCAGCCGAGCTCGGTGATGGCCGGAGCCACGTGCGTGACGATGGTGGCACAATTTAACTCGACGGTCTAGATAGTTATTGTGTCGTTTTCCTCTCTGTTTGGTCCAGTAGCTCCGCCATGACACCAGGATCACGAATATGAATCATGATTCGATGAAAATTGCTGCAACCTAAGGTTCATCGGTGACCCAACTGGTTTTTTGAATGGTTGAGGGGAAAAGTTGGATAACATCGTGGTTTATGGGTTTTCGGCGCTTCTTCTTTGAGGAGGTGCACACGGTCATCCTGAGAAACATATCTAAGAGCCAAAGAACCATGTAGAAGGAATTCGAGTGAAACCTAGCACTACAGGAATCCTGGCGATTTGCGACGGCCGGGGCCGTTGGAAATAAGTGTAAAACCGTCGCAAATAATCAAATTGCGACGACTTTACTTATTTGCGACGGTTTCCGACTGTCGCTTGTTTTCATCGCAATTAAATTTATTTGCGACGGCCGCCGTCGCAAATAAACTTGTTTGCGATGGCTTAGACCCGCCGTCGCAAACAAGAGCCCGGGCCTAGCTGATGGGCCCGACCCGACAATTCGCGACGGCCAGCCGTGGCCGTCACAAGTAAGTACTTAATTTGCGACGGCCGCAGCCGGCTGTCGCAAATTATGTAGGTTAATTTGCGACACGCTGGACACTTATTTGCGACGGTACTGTATAAAAAACGTCGCAAAAAAGATTTTTTATTTTTTTTAAAAAAACTGAATATTTTGCCCGGCTCGATGGCCAGAAACATAATAGACATAATAATAGATAAATAAGGAATAGAAAAATACAACATTCTCGCCGCTCCATCGATCACAACACAAAAGCCTCACATCTCATCACAAGAATACAAAAATAAGGAAGAGACTCTCCGCTAGCGTCCACTTCCTCGAGAGCCGCCAACATCCTTGCCGCGCGTCAGTCTAGACGCCGGTATAGACGGCGACGGAGTTTAAGCCTCCGTCGCCGATCTCTGTAACACATAGAAGTTGTTGGACATATTAATTTGTTTAGAACTTCATTTTGACTATAATTGATTAAACAAACTAGAATTGATCATATTGAACTTAGTTTATTTAATTTGAGTTAGATTTGCTATATGTTTGATTATATAAGACTAAGTAAGGCTATAATACCTAAATAAAACTACAATTTGTTTGGGATGAAAGTCAGACTAAATTTTATGAATTAAAACTAAGTAAGCACGTTTTTGATTACCTGAACACCCAAAGAAATGTGTACCGACGGCGGTAGCTCCAGTTCCGACGGTGGAATCGACGGTGGTAGTGGAGGAAGCTGGAGGTGTAACCCCTGGACATCGCAGTCTTGAAAGAAACTTTGTGGTTGTAAAAGTTGCAGGTTATTACATATTATTAAGAATGTGCTAAATTTAAATTACTTTATCTTACCATCATCGTCTGTCGCTGCATCTCCATCTTCTGTCGCATCTGCTCCATGCAGGCTCGCTGGTAGGAGATGGTGGCCTCCATCGCCGCCCTCTGCGCCGCCATCGCCGCCCTCTGCGCCTCCATGTCTGACTAACTACTCGCGACTCTCCTGGACCTGACGGGCGAGAGTCTCCACCTGCGAGACACGGCGACTCGGGCCCACCGACGAAGACTGTGTGGAGCTGCCTCTCGCAGGTCTCGCCGTCCTTGAGTCGACAACTCCGTCAAATAAGGCGAGACTATAAAAACAGAATCAGTAATATGGAATTGAAATATCTTTAATATTTTGAATTGAAAACGATAAAATGACTTATGAACTCACCTTCTGTGGGCTTTTCCACCTCGGTTGCATACGCGGCTTGAGAATCGATTGGTTCATGTTCCCAATCAAAATTTACGCCATGTATCCTCCTAGCCTCCTCCCCGTACCTAGCCTAAAAAACAAGAAAACCGTGTAAGTTCATCAATTCATATAGTTATATTAACTATGAATAATTTCTATACTTACCAACCGCTCGGCTGCGGCCTAACTGCACCCCTGGGGCTGAGAAGGGTCCCTGTGACCTCTCTTCCAGATCTCAGCAGGAGTCGGCGGCACCCCCGTCTCGCGCTCCTGTCAATACGTGTTAGTATGAACAATATATTATGAATACATAAACATAAGTTAGATACACTTACCATGCGTTTCGCTAAACGCAAGTGGTTATCTTGACCGTGTTTGTGCTTCCCCTCGACCCCTCTGCACCCTCGAGCCCTATGGGACTTAGCCTTGAACTCATCGCTAGTCCAATACCGACAAAGGGCCCGGTATGCATCGGACCGACCCTGCAACCAGCTCACGTGGCCGTGCACATAGTTGTAGGTCGTTAAAAATATCATTGATGTATTTGCTCCATGCTCAGAAAAAAATATTTACTACACCCCACGTACCTGCGCGTACTCTTCCTCCGTCAGGTGCCTCCCGCTCTCCTGCCGGAAGCGTAGCACGTGGTGCTGGTTTGCCTTCAAGTGCTCGTTGATAACTTGAATACGAGCGTTTGACAAAGCTTGCCGAATCGTCTTCATAGCGTTGACGTGAAACACTTTCCTCGCATCCTCCAACATGCGAGGGTCGTCCAGGTCCTCTAAAATATACCTTTCCTGTGATAAATATTGAAAGATATGTACATTAAAAGAGTTTCGGAGTTAAAACTTAGAAACTTTATTTAACATATTTACCATAAAATCAGCCCATATAGCCTCCTGAACGTTGTCGTGCTCCTGGTGATGGGCGCGTGCGTAATCCTCCCAGAAAGTAGCAGGCACCCCATCGATGGTCCCACGATAGTGCAAACGCACTAAGGACGCGAGGACACCGTTCACCGGTCTGTGGTGTCTCTCATCGGTGAAAGATGCGTCGTACCAAGCGCTGCAAGACATTTAATTTATTTGCGACGGCTACTATATTTGCCACGGCCTAGGGTTAGCCATCGCAATTTAATTTATTTACGACGTGACGCTGTCGCAAATAATTCTAGCCGTCGTAAATGATCGATTTCCGTTAGTGTAGCTATAGTGCAAATGAACACGCTGATACTAAAACAAAAATTACGACATACACAATATAGCAATTGATAAACGGTTTGTACCGTGAGTAAGAACAGGTGTTAGTGTCTTTCATGGTGTTGGGAACAGATCGAGACAACAGTTGTATCGGTCGTGCGAAGGTTATCAGAGCGGCGGCGGTGGTCTGTTCTTGCGGGTGAGGAAGAGCAGAGAGAGTTGATCAAATTTGTCTTCCACGACGAGAGGCAGGTGAGGCAGCTAATGATTATCTCATGGTTATGGCAGCTCTCTACCGGGGCAGGTGGGGCAGCTATAGGGAATCAAGCGGCGGTACCAGGGCGCGGGAGAGAAGATCAGAGGCGGTTCGGTATGTTGTGCTGCTGACTGGTGGGTCCCACTTCTCTCTCTTATCCTATTTGAAATTTCCATTAAAAATAGTAAACCAATTTCAAAATTAGTAAAAATTAGCAGGCAGGCTAAACTGAATATGAGAAATCCATTTTTGCAATCAAATTTGAGATTTGACAAAGTTGGATGTAGAATTCAGAATTTGAATTTAAACTCTTTTTATGTTGCTCTGAATTTAAATAGTACATTTTCTTTAACCTTTGTGAAACTTGGTTGCTTGACTAATCTGAACATGAGGAATGCAAAGATGAGATCAGATTTAGAATTTTATAATGCTAGGCAGAAAATTCAGATTTGAATTTGAACTAATCCCTTTATGGTTCAAATTTAAATTATTTCTCTAATTACTTCTTGAGTTGAACTAATCATGTTTAATTTTTGTGGGATTTTACAGTTTACAAGACAATCCATGCATCTATATGGAGATGGCTTAGAGATGTATCAGTTGTACTTACTACTCCCTCCGTTCTAAAATAAATGATGTTTAAGACAACAAAATTAGTTCAATTTGAACTAAATTAGCTGTCCTAAACGTCATTTATTTTAGAACAGAGGGAGTACTATAAAAACAGTCACTCGAAGCGTCTAATAAGAACCGATATAACTGCAATCGTTACAAAAAGAGTATCCAGCCGGTCGGTAGCCTCGGTGGCCATATAAATTATTAAGACTTGAAGAACCAATGTGGAAAACAATTACCAATGTCGATTCTAATTATGAACTGGTATAAATACTTATTCTATATACCAATTTCAATTATGAAGCAATACAAACACCTGTAAATACGCGGAGGAATAAATGATCGGAGAATGACCTAAACATTACACGGACGAGCCCGGTGGCCTCGCGGCTTCCACTCCACTGCGATTGCACGCAAAAAATGCACTTGTGCACGCGCGGCCTCCCGTGCCCGGCTGCGTCGCGCCGCGCCGCGCCATGGCGCCCGCCTCGCTCTCGCCCCCGCTGCTCGCGAGCCCCTGGCTCAACGCCTCCATCTCACCCTCCACCTCCTGCTACCTCCCCGTGTCGCCGTCGAGCCTTGGCGGCGGCAGAAGAGGTAGGGATGAAAACGGGACAGGAAAATCCGATCCTGCCTCGTACTGTATATCGATTTACACCCATTCGTTTTTTTCGGGAATTATTCAGATTCAGTACGAAAACGGATCGGAGACAATCGGTAGCGAAAACGATTGAGTAATTTTCCCGATAGGTTTTGCGGTTCCCGTTTTAAATTCGGGATATCCCGTTTTTTATCAAATCGGTATGCAGCCCAAAGCAACCACAAACAAGTATCAAAGGCCCATATTGGCAGGTTAAATGTTTGCTGCTCATATACTTGTTTGTTGCTTATAAATAAAATACTTGTTTGAATTCTGAACTTAGTTTTTTTCTTAACTAATATAATTTTTTTATTATCTATGTAGCTGAAGAAAAATGTGTAAAGTGAATGCTGTTTTTATTAAACTTATTTTGTTGGATGATCTATCCATTCTATATTTTGTTGGCTAAGTATGATGTATTATGGATATTATGTATGATGTATTGCTAAGTACGATGTATGATTATGTATGATGTATGACTACATATGAAAATGTCATGTATAACTATGTATAGTTATATTAAGTCTAAGTAGTTTGTTTTTATCATTATCCCGAATTGAATTCTTGTTCCAATCGTTTTCGATACAGTTTCGTTTCGACTTGTTCGCTTTGGAATAACAGACAATCCCGGTTTAGCATCCCACCGTGTTCTTTTTCGTTTTTGTTTTCATACCGATAAAAAATATGAAAACAAAACAAATATGGATGTATCTCCGCCCCTACAGGCTATGCCGGACCCAGTAAAAGTGGATAGGATGTCAGGGATTGGTCGTTTCCAGGGTCTAGACAGGGCAACGTACAAGAAGGTTATATCTAGCTGGGACGCGGGCACTCGTACGCACGGTGAACCAAAGCTTACGCGGGATGCGGCGTACACATGACTATTCCACCCAAAACAAACTCACGCAGCAGGCAAGCATGCATGCATGTGCTGCCCTCGTTGCAAGAACTAATAAAACGAGCCACTCCCTCTATTTTTTGTATTATGCGTTAGGATTTGAACAAGTTATGCTAAGAGTAATTGATACCCTGAGAGTAATTTGTTTCTCAAAGACCTACTTAGTGTCGAGAGTATTCTCTATAATAGTATTAGCAAAAATAAAGTTAAGTAATAAGATGAATGATAATATTCTAAATCAATGTTTGTTAATATTTATTAAGTGGGATATTTTCTTCAAAGTGGATGAAGATGGTATAATCAAGATATTCATGTCATTTAGAAAGTAACATCTAATAAATTCAGCCAAGTAGTATTATGAGGGCCTCTTTGATAGAGCTGCACAACCTGATTCTTTTGGATTCACTTCTAATTCTACTGATTCTTCTGATTCTCCTAGTGAATTAAAATCCGTTTATAAAAATCGTTTGGCAAGATAACTAAATTCGTATTTAGATGAAATGACTTGGTGTTTCATGGCATTTGCGAGTAATTAGATAGCAAGTATAAGGGTATGTATGTATTTGGTTGGTTGGGAAGCTGTTTTGAGATTGGAGAAGCGGTTTTTTATTCACAGTTCCTTCACAAAAACTAAGAATCGATTCACCTGATTCCACAATGAATTAGATATGCAAATCAACCGTTTGGTAGAGCTCCTCTCAGCTGGAGTCTGGAGGCACTCCTAAAGGGGGTGCTTATATTTCTAAACTATCAATATTGCATTGGAACTATTCATAATTTTAGTTATTAAATTTAAGATTTACCATGTTATTTAAGATTTATATAATAAATTATGTTATAAATTTTATAATTGTTGATTACATTAATAAATAACTTTATCAAATTATATATAGTTTTTTACACGGCATACCCTATAATAAAATAATAAAATCCTAGGTACGCAAGCCTCGCGCTGGCCGCGGCACCCGCGCCGGACAGGCGGCAGGACAGCAGGTGGAGGGCCGGTCGTGTCGTCCTTCTCCTTTCTGCCGCCGTTCCTCACTAGGAAAGGGGAAGGAGCGCTTTGAGCAGGTCAGAATGAAGACGCAGCAATGCTTCTTTTCTTTAGCCGACCTTTTTCCGCGTACCAATCCATCGAGACTTCCTTTTGCTTCAGGTCGTTCGGCAACTGGAGGCGGTGAACAAGGTGAAGGAGCCGCTCAAGTCCGATCTCCTCAACGGGAAGTGGGAGCTCTTGTACACCACCTCCACATCCATACTGCAAGCACATGTTTCTTTCCCTGGTCCTGTCTCTTGCATCGAAATCCAAGAAAATGCTTAGTGCTCAAGAGCTTGTTTCTCCAGGCAGTAAACCAATAACCATCGCCTCTGCGCATTAATGCCATTCAATTTTTTTCCGTGATCAAGTTCGTTCCTATCAGTAGTTATCTTCCTTTGCAGGCTCATGAAAAATTGCTGCTGAACTACAAATTATGCTCGCCTGCTACTGCTAATGCAGAAGCCGAAGTTCCTGAGGCCATTTGGGAAGATCTACCAAGCAATCAATGCCGACACTCTAAAAGCGCAAAACATGGAAACATGGCCCTACTTTTAATGTTAAACGATACATGATGTACGCAGTCTACAACTGCTTTCTTAGATTTAGCATCAGCTTTCTTAGATTTAGCATCGTGCACCGAGTCCTCCGGGCACGTTCTCTGTAACGATCACACGACTCTGTATCGTGGCCTACGGACTCCCTCTTGTAACTCAGCCTATATAAGGCAAGCCTGATCAATGCAATCGCATGGTTGAGTCATTCTTCTCATGGTAATCAGAGCCCCGATCTACCCTTTTTTTCTCCCCATCCACCATCCCAAACATGGCACACACTTTTTCCTCTCCTACTTTCCACACGATGGGTTCAACCACGTCGCCGGCACTGAACTCAACCTCCTCTGCCTCCAGCACCCATTCCACCGGTGGTAGCGCCATGTCTTCCCTGGCCAGCGCTGCACAGTCGGTCAACATCACGAGCTTGGTGACCGTCCGCTTGGACATGTACTCCACGGCATATCGCCGCTGGAAATGGCTCTTTCTGGTCGTTCTTGGCCGATTCAATCTACGTCACCATGTGGATGACACTCCGTCTCGCCTCGACGACGCTGTGTGGATTCAGGAGGACCTCACCGTTCTCATGTGGATCCATGCCACCCTGGCTGACGACCTCCTCAACTTCGTTATGGACGACGACATCACCGCCCACGATGTTTGGCTCAAGATTGCTAATTATTTCAACGGCAACAAGTCCAGCCACGCCGTCCAACTCGAGCAGGAACTTCATGGTCTCATTCAAGGTGACATGTCCGCTACGACTTACTGTCATAAACTGAAAACACTTGCAGATTCATTGGCGGATTGCGACCAACCGGTCTCTGATCGGGCGCTTGTTCATCAACTGATACGCGGGCTCAACCCCAAGTATCATGTTCTGCGTCAACTACTCCCAGCCATGCCTTCATTTCCGACCTTTATGGAGGCTCAAGATCATCTGATTGTTGCTGAAAATATGTTGGCATCATCTACAATGCCAAACCGAGATACTGCTCTTCAGACTACTGAAGCACCCACTGACGTGAATAGCAACACCAACAACGTCCCACGTTCGTCACATGAACGTGCACCACAACCTCCTCCGACACGTGGACGTGGAAGAGGTGGTCCTCGTGGTCGTGGGCGCGGCCGTGCCGGTCGTGGCCAACACGCGCCCTGGCAAAAGAACATCCCACCGTGGTTTGCATCCTGGCTCGGGTCCAACGCGTCTTGGCGTGCACCTTGGACCGGCGCCACTGGTCCCGGTGTTCTGGGCACACGACCTCCTTCAGGACAGGCATACACTGCGAACTTTGGTCCGCCATCGACTCAGTTTGCTCCTACAACGGCCAACACGTTCGATGCCTCTGGCCTACTGCAAGCTTTACACCCTGCTGCTCAACAATCCGGGTCAAACCAGCAGGAATGGTTTATGGACACTGGAGCTAGTGGACACATGACTGCAAACTCAGGTATGTTGCCAAATTATTGTCCTTCATCATCGCATAATTCCTCTAATATTATTGTCGGGAACGGATCTACCTTGCCTGTTAAAGGTTCTGGTTCACTTACCCTCCCAACTTCTCATGCGAACTTTCATCTCTCTCGGGTTTTACACATCCCTCATCTCATAAAAATCATATTTTTGTACGAAAGTTTACCACTGACAACTGTTGTTCCGTTTTCTTTGATCCTTTTGGTTTTACTATAAAGGATCTTCTCAGCAATCAGAAAATCATGAGGTCCCATAGTCTCGGTGATTTGTATCCTTTCTTCGAACAACAGTCTTCATCAACTTCATCAGCTTTTTCGGCTACACTCAGCACTCTCTGGCACCGGAGGCTGGGGCACCCTGGTCTACGAAACCTTGGCACAGTTCTTTCCGAGTTCTGCATTCCAGTGAATAAACATCACTTATGTGATGCCTGTCAGAGAGGGCGTCATGTTAGGCTCCCCTTCTCTAATTCTATTTCTGTAACTTACTTTCCCTTTCAGTTAGTGCATTGTGATCTTTGGACCTCACCAATTGAAAGTGTCACAGGATTTAAATACTACCTTGTTCTTGTGGATGATTTCACTCATTATATTTTGACCATGCCTGCGCGTTTCAAGTCTGATGTTACTTCCACGATACAAAACTTTCATGCACTAATTCTTAATCAGATTCATTTGGGCATTCAATGTTTTCAATGTGATAATGGCACTGAGTTTCTTAATTCTGACCAACGATCTTTCTTTACCACTCGTGGCATTACTTATCGAATTTCCTGCCCTTACACTTCTGCCCAAAACGGGAAGGCAGAGCGCTCTCTTAGAATGATCAACAATGTGCTTCGCTGTCTTTTATTCCAAGCCGACCTCCCTGCTCGTTTTTGGGTTGAAGCCCTCAACACTGCAACCTATATCATCAACTGTCGCCCATGTCAACCACTTGGTTTTCGCACGCCATATCACGCGCTGTTTGGTCAGCCTCCAGATTATTCCCACATGAGAGTTTCTGGATGTCTTTGTTATCCGAACCTCAGCTCCACATCGAAACACAAGCTGGACACTCGTTCAACAGCTTGTATTTTCCTTGGCTATCCCACTGAGCACAAGGGCTATCGGTGCATGGATATCAAAACCGGAAAAATTATTATCTTCAGGCATGTAGTCTTCGATGAAGATACCTTTCCATATTCTTCACGCCCACAAATGCCTACCATCATTGTTAAACCATCTGAGCCTGTCCATGTTCCAGGACCACCAGCACACCCGGCAGCATGCACTCCTTTAGTTAACACTGGCTGTTCAGTCAGTCCTCTGCTTCACAAACAACATAACTGCAGCCCAGCAGTATCCTCTAATTTTTCCTCACACGATCACACACTCTTCCCCAGTTCAGGTTCTGCGAACTCTCCATCACCTACTCCCATACCACCTCCACAACCTCCTCAGCATCACATGCTCACCAGGGCCAAACATGGTATTTTCAAACTCAAGTCCATACCGAACCTAAGCACTACAGAGTCTGTTTCTTCCATTCCCACAAATTACAAATCAGCTCTGAACGACCCACTCTGGTTCCAGGCAATGAAAGAGGAATTTAATGCTTTGATGAATAACAATACTTGGCTTCTTGTACCAAAACCTGCAGGTGTCAACTTGGTTTCAGGTAAATGGATATTTCGCCATAAACTAAACACTGATGGTTCAGTTGCTCGTCACAAGGCCCGGTGGGTGGTCAGAGGTTTCACTCAAGAATACGGTGTGGATTATTATGAAACCTTCAGTCCAGTGATTAAGCGGGCCACAATTCGTTTTGTCTTGAGCATCGCTACTTCTTCTTCATGGCCAATTCATCAACTGGATGTGAAAAATGCATTCTTGAATGGGGAGCTCTCTGAGACTGTCTATTGTGTTCAGCCGGCTGGATTTGTCGATCAGTCTCACCCTGACTATGTCTGCAAGCTACAAAAATCCTTATATGGGTTGAAGAAAGCACCTCGGACATTGTTTATGCGGTTCAAATCATTCATCACGACGATCGGTTTTCAGGTGTCCAAGGCTGATCCTTCTCTGTTTGTCCTGCATGACTCATCAAGAACAACATATCTGTTGCTGTACATAGATGACATTATTCTTACTGCCAACACTGCATCCTTCCTGCAAGACATCATCGCCAGGCTGTGCAAGGAATTCGCTATGACAGATTTGGGCGTCCTCAACCACTTCCTGGGTATTCATGTGCAGCATACAAAACAGGGATTATTTCTCTGCCAAGAGCAATACACACTTGATCTCTTGCAACGTTCAAACATGTTACAGTGCAACCCTGTCAAGACTCCTATTGATACTAAGTCTAAGATGTCTGCTTCAGAAGGCTCCCTCTTGACTCATCCATCTGAATATCGGAGTTTAGCCGGAGCTTTACAGTACCTCACAATTACACGCCCGGATTTAACTTATGCTGTGCAGCAAGTATGCTTATTCATGCACTCTCCAAGGGAACCTCACATGCAGCTTATTAAAAGAATTCTACGCTATCTGAAAGGTACAACCACATATGGCCTTCACATCTCTAAGTCCCTCTTCAGATCTTCTTGCTTATTCCGGTGCTGATTGGGCTGGATGCCCGGATACTAGAAGATCAACGTCCGGGTTCTGCATCTTTTATGGGGACAACTTGATCACGTGGTCATCCAAGCGCCAAACAACTATCACTAGATCGAGTGCAGAAGCTGAATACCGTGGCATTGCAAATGCAGTTTCAGAAGCAAATTGGCTCCGACAACTCCTATCCGAGCTGCGACGTCCACTCCACAAGCCTTGAATCGAGGATTCCTTCGAGGGATTTGAGGGAGAGCTCCAAAATCGCCAATGGGGGCGAGTTTTGGAGGATAGGAGAAGTGTATAAGTGAATGAGAGAGGGAGGGGGTTTGGCCCCGACCCTTGGAGATTAAGTCTCCAGGAGTCGGACTAGTCCGGCTTACTGTCCGGACTAGTCCGGTATGTCGGACTAGGTCCGGACTTGTCCGGAGGTAGTTCAGACTAGTCTGTTGTGGACTTGTCTACTGCATCCTGGATTATTCAAGATATCCGGACTTGTCCAGCCTGTTGGGCGAACTAGTCCGGTTCTTGAAGGCTGAAAAATTCTTATATATTAGAATTTCGCCAAGAGTGATTACAGTGGATTTACTTGCACATTCTATTAGATAACTATGGTCAATATATATCAAAGCACACAATTAGATGATGACCATAATATATTCAAAAATAATATGAGAGAAAATTAGAGGGGGAACAAGTTTTTTACAATCGTGCATATTTTTGAAGTTTGTGAAAATTTTTGAAGATTCCTAATTACTAGCATTCAGATGCACAATATTTCAAGTAACATTCCTAGAGTCTAGGATATTTAGCTCATTTTGAAGTTCACAAAATCGTTTTTCATCTAGTGGCTTGGTGAAAATACCGGCTAGTTGTTTTTCGGTTCTTACATGTGAGATAGCTATGTCCCCCTTTATAGAATGGTCTCTCAAAAAGTGATGCAGGATATCTATGTGTTTGGTCCTAGAGTGTTCAACGGGGTTATGGGCTATCTTAATGACACTCTCATTGTCGCATAGGAGTGGAATGTGGTTCATATTGTAACCATAATCTTTTAGAGTTTGTCGCATCCAAAGAAGTTGAGCACAACAACTTTCGGCTGCAACATACTCCGCTTCGGCTGTGAAAAGGGCAATGAAATTTTGTTTCTTGGATGACCATGATACTAGGGACATACCCAGGAATTGACAAGTCTCTGAGGTGCTTTTTCTATCTACTTTACATCCGGCGTAATCCACATCGGAATATCTGATGAGATTAAACTTAGACACCTTTGGATACCACAGTCCTAGGTTGGGTGTGTGAATCAAATATCTTAAGATTGTTTTAACGGCAGTTAAATGATATTCTTTAGGTAATGCTTGAAATCTTGCACACAAATATACACTAAGCATGATATCGGGCCTAGATGCACAAAGATAAAGCAATGAACCAATCATAGAGCGATATACCTTTTGATCCACGCTTGGTCCATCTTCATTGAGATCGAGGTGCCCGTTCGTTGCCATTGGTGTCTTGATGGGTTTGGCCTTGTCCATGTCAAACTTCTTGATTATGTCTTGTGTGTACTTCGTTTGACTAATGAACATGTCTTCCTTGAGTTGCTTGACTTGAAATCCTAGAAAGAACTTCAACGCTACCATCATAGACATCTCAAACCTATCCATCATTATCTTACTAAACTCATTACAAAAAGATTTGTTAGTTGAACCAAATATAATGTCATCGACATATATTTGGCACACAAAGAGATCATCATCTACATTCTTTGTGAAAAGAGTGTAATCTATCTTGCCTATCTTAAAACCATTATCAATAAGAAAGTCTCTAAGACACTCATACCAAGTTCTAGGGGCTTGTTTGAGGCCATAGAGAGCTTTATAGAATTTAAACACATAATTAGGGTATTCTTGATCTTCAAACCCAGGTGGTTGCTCCATGTACAACTCCTCCTTGATTGGACCGCTTAGGAAGGCGCTTTTCACATCATTTGATAAAGCTTAAAATCATGGTGAGTATCATATGCCAATAGAATACGAATTGACTCAAGCCTAGCTACAGGAGCAAAGGTTTCATTGAAGTCCAAACCTTCGACTTGAGCATATCCCTTTGCCACAAGTCGGGCCTTGTTTCTTGTCACCACTCCGTGTTTGTCTTGCTTGTTGCAGAACACCCTCTTGGTGCCTACCATATTTGCATTTGGTCTTTTTCACCAGCTCCCACACTTGGTTTCTTGTGAAGTTGTTCAACTCTTCTTGCATGGCCACTACCCAATCCGTATCCTTGAGTGCTTCTTCCACCCTAAATGGTTCCAAGGAAGACACAAAAGAGTAATGTGCACAAAAGTTAGCCATTCGAGAACGTATTGTTGCCCTTTTTGTGATATCTCCAAGGATGTTGTCAACGGGGTGATCCCGTTGAATGCTTTAATGAACCCTTGGGTGAGGCACTTGAGTTCTTGAGTGGTCTTCTTCTGCTTCATCTCCACCTTAATCAACATCATGGTCTCGATTTTCTCCTTCTTGAACTTGACCGTCTTGATCTTGGAGTTCTTGAGTTTGATCTTGTGTGAGAGACACCAATTGTGATGAACTTGGAGCATCTTGTCCTACATCTTCTTGAGGACGGACATCTCCAAGCCCCAATCTTCTTAGTGCTACACATGGTGCTTCTTCTTCATCTAGCACACATTGATCAACTTGCTCCACTTAGGAGCCATTACTTTCATCAAACACCACGTCACGTGCAATCTCAACACAACCGGAGGTTTTGTTGAAAAACCGATAAGCGTAGGTGTTTGAGTCATAACCAAGTAAGAAACCTTCATTGGATTTTGAAGCGAACTTCAAAGTCCTAGGCTTCTTGTTGAGAATGTAGCATTTACTTCCGAAAACACGAAAGTAAGAGATGTTGGGTTTGTTACCGGTTAGAAGCTCGTATGGAGTTTTCTTCAAAAGTCGATGGAGATAGAGGCGGTTTGTGGCGTGGCAAGCGGTGTTGACCGCTTCCGCCAAAACCGATCCGAAGTCTTGTACTCATCAAGCATGGTTCTTTCCATCTCTATTAGTGTGTGGTTCTTCCTTTCGGCCACCCCATTTTGTTCGGGGGAGTACGGGGCCGAAAATTCATGCTTGATGCCTTCTTCATCCAAGTGTTCTTCTACTTGAGTGTTCTTGAATTCGGAGCCGTTGTCACTCCTTATCTTATTAATTCTTAAGGAAAACTCGTTTTGAGCTCTCCTTAAGAACTTCTTGAGGACACTTTGAGTTTCTCCCTTATCATGCAAGAAAAACACCCAAGTGAAACGAGAATAGTCATCAACAATTACTAAACCATATTTGTTACTGCCAATGCTTATGTAGGTGACTGGGCCGAAGAGGTTCATGTGAAGCATCTCCAATGGTCTTGTTGTCGTCATCACATTCTTGGCAGAATGAGCTGCTCCAATTTGTTTTCCGGCTTGACACGCGCTACATGGCCTATCTTTCTCAAAAATAACATCTTTTGGTCCACGGATGTGATCCCCCTTTAAAAGTTTTTGTAAGTTCCTTATGCCAACATGGGCTAGTCTCCTATGCCACAACCATCCCATGTTGGTTTTTTCTATTAATCATGTGTCAAGTTGAGCTTTATCTATGGAGAAATCCACTAAGTAAAGTTTTCCATTCAACACACCCTTAAAGGCAATCGAGTTGTCACTTCTTCTAGAGATGGTCACACCCTCATTAGTAAACAAGCAATATAACCTTTCTCACATAGTTGAGATATGAACAATAGGTTATAATCTAGTGATTCAACATGTAAAACATGAGAAAGAGAGTGTTGAGAGGAGATTGCAATTTTACCAATACCAAGCATTTTTCCTTGGCTATTGTCGCCAAAGTAGATGCCTTTACTTGGATCATTATTTTCTTCATACTCAACGAACATCTTTCTCTCTCCGGTCATATGATTAGTGCACCCACTATCTAGTACCCATTTAGTGCCACCGGAGGAGTAGGCCTACAAAATAATTTAAGTTTTGGTCTTAGGTACCCAAGCTTGGTTGAGTCCTTTGAGGTTAGTAACAAGACATTTGGGCACCCACACACAGGTTTTGGACTCTTGTGGAGTGGCCCAACATATTTAGCATATACTCGACCATACTTGCTCTTCATAAGAACATAAGATGCATCAAAGTTATAAAATACGGTAGAGTTTGTATTTTTGGCAATTTCATGTGAGGTAGATGCAAGGTTATTATTCTTGACTTGAGTTGGGTTTTCTTTGGCAAAAGCTACACATTCGTTATTATTTTTAAGGATTCTAGCGTTTTGCTTTCCTCCCCTAGTATAACCATGTCCATCTTTGATAATAGGAGATCTTGTGATTGAGTATGCACTACGTGCATATTTGATCTTCTCCTTATCAAAGATCCCACTTTTGTGTGTATTCTTGCTTTGTGCCTCTTTGAGCTCATTTTTCAAGTTTAGAACAAGATTAGCACATTTGCAAGTTTTAGTGTTGGATTCCATATTTGTTGAAGAGTTCTTGGAGGATGAAGTAGTTGAGACACTTAACTTAAGTGAGTTGAGTTGTGCTTCAATATTCTTGTGAGTCTTGGTTAAACTCACAAGTTCATCTTAAAGTACCACATGTTTACTCTTAAGTTCAACACAAGTTTCCTTGCTCATGGCAAGTTCGCTTTCAAGTGCTCTACTCTTCTCTCTCTCAAGTTCAAGGAGCTTCTCAATCTCCAGGTTTGTTTCCTTTTCAAGGATAAGAAATTCTTCTTGTTGATGAGAAGCTCTTCTTATTCAAATATTTCATCCGATAGCATTTTCATTTTATCTATAGCATTTTTGTTTAAGCCCTTAAACATGAATTCATTTTCGCTACTGCTATCAAATTCATCATCATCTACAGTATGTAACTTGGAAGGTTTAGATATTACCTTACGCTTTCCTTCCTTTGTCATGAGGCATGTGTGGCTTGGGCTCTTCCAATCACCCTTGTTTGGCAAGAGTGATTTCTTCACGATTGGCCTCTTGATGGCGACGGTCGCCACTTTTTCTTCATATTCAGAAGAGGATTCTTTGTTTGAGCCCCACTCTTCTCCAATGTGAGCTTGTCCATAATCTTTCTTCTTTTTGAAGATCTTCTTGTCTTGAGGCTTCCATCCTTCTTCTTTCTCTTGTCATCTTCCTTTCTATGGGGGCAATTCACAATGAAATGCCCATATTCGCCACAGTTGTAGCAAGTCTTCTTTGTTCTTAACTTACCCTTGTCTTTGCTATTGTTCTCATAGTGATGGCTTCTTATTCTCCTCATCAACCTTTTGAATATTTTGATGAAGAAGGCCATTCCTTCATCATCCATGTTCGTGCTCTCATCATCACTATTTTCATCATCGCTTGTGAGTTGCATCTCTTTTCCCTTGGACTTGGATGTGGCCTTGAGAGCAATGCCCTTCTTCTTGGATGAGGTGATATTTGCTAGGTCGTTGATGTGTTGGGCTTCCTTCTCCATCATCTCGTGGTTGATGATCTTCCCTAACACTTCATCCGGAATCATCATGTGAAAGTTTGGACCTTTTCGGATTAGAGTGCATAGGGTCACATTGCGAGGCATGGAGGCTCTTATCATTCTCTTGACCACCTCATGATCATTCCATTTCTTGCATTCGTATGCCCGACTCTTGTTGATGAGAGTTTTGAGCCGGTTGTACATTTCTTGAGGTGTTTCGCCTTCTTCCATGGCGAACCTTCCAAGCTATCCTTCGATCATCTCGATCTTGGCTTCCCTCACGGATCGGTTTTCTTCATGTGCGATCTTGAGGGTGTCCCAAATATCTTTGGCGAGCTCTAACCCATCCACCTTGTTGAAATCTTCAAGGCTTAGGGATGAGTTAAGCACGGCCGCCGCTTGTGCATTGCGGTGGATTTGTTGTTCTTGCTCTTGGGTGAGTTCATCCTCGTCTTCGGGGATATCTATACCTGTACAAACAACATGCCAAAGACTTGGGTTTAAGTAAATTAGATGCAACTTCATGTTGTGCTTTCACATGGTATAGTCAGTTCTATCAAAGTGAGGTGGTTTGCCTAAGAGAATTGACAAATAACTAGAATGAGAATTTAGACGTTCATAATTAAAAGGATATCGCGAGTAGTCTTGTTGACTACTCTTGAGCTTCTTCTGCAATTTCTCCTTCTTTTTCTTCTTAGCTTCCTGTAAGTTGGGTAAACGCGTTAGAAGTGTCAAATCCATAGTGGAGAGTGGTAGAGAGGTAAAGTTGGGCAGGCCGGACTTGTCCGTGCTAGAGGCTGGAATAGTCCGGAAGCCTCACGGCTTAGTCCGTTTTGGGGCGGACTAAGAGTTCCTGACTGAGTTCGGACTTGTCCGTTTTGGGACGGATTAGTCCATTTCTCTGTTGAAAAGAGTGTTTTGGGACTAAGTCCTGGTAGACCGGACTTGTCCGCCTCAGTGGCCGGACTAGTCCGGGCCAGCCAGACTAGTCCGTTTTCACCCGGACAAAGAGTCCCTGTGTGAGTTCGGTCTAGTCCGTTCTGAGGCGGACTAGTCCGGATGGTTTTGAGATGAGAGCTCCCAGAGCTAAGTGTTGGTGGACCAGACTTGTCCGCCTGAGTGGTCGGACTAGTCCAGGTCCTCCAGACTTGTCCGTTCTCACCTGGACAAAGAGTTCCTGCGTGAGATCGGACTAGTCCGGTTTGAGGCGTACTAGTACGGACTTTTGGTAGGTGGCAACGGTTGGCTTCGGGACTTCTATAAAAGGAGATGCCCCGACTTCATTTAAAACCCCCTGGAACCCTAGTGCTGCCACAGCCTTCCTAGAGCCTCTCCAAGCCTTCTCCATTGCCTACTCACCCTCTTGAAACAAATTTTGAGTGAATTTGGGTGTGTGAGAAGAGGAAAAGGAAGAACTTCTCACTTAGACTCTTGGAGTGATCTCGTGCACTTGGTGTGATCTGTGGTTTGTGAGATCTGTGGAGTTTGTGGAAGTGATCAAGTGGGAGCCTCGGATTGTGAGCAGCACCAAAACTTTGTAAGTTCACCCCTGAGATAGTGAAGAACCGGGTTGGCCTTAGTGGCGACTTGGTGAGGAAAGGGTTGTTAGACTCGGTCCTTTGTGGACTCCTCAACGGGAACGTAGATTCCTGAGTGGAATCGAACCTCGGGAAAAAATATCTTGGCCTCTCTCTTGCATTTACATTTCTTGAACAATCAAGATTGCTTTGGGTTTACTTTGATTATTTCGCTATTAGAGTATACATCATTACAATATTGCAATCTATCTCAATATTCTATCGCACTTGTCGTGTAGGATTGCTAGTTGGTTTATCCACACTTAGTTAAACTAAAATCTGAAGAAAAACCCATAAAAATCAAGTTTTAGGTCTTTCCAACAGTTTGATCAGACTAGTCCGCCTCTGAGCTAGACTAGTCCGGCCCCTTTTAGTTTTTTCAACAAGCTGACCGGACTAGTCCGCCCCTGAGCTAGACTAGTCCGACCCTTGTGGTCTAATCTTGTTTAATTAAGTCATTTCAGGTATTTTATCCTATTCACCCCCCTCTAGGCAATTTCAATTGGTATCAAAGCAGGTCTCTCCATCAAGAGTGTAACCACTCAGAGAGAAGATGGCCGGAGCTGAGGGATATGAGATTCCCCCAACGTCGCAAGACGAACACATATGACAAGAAAAAGGATGCTGATGTGTTGAAAAACCACTCAAGTGATGATGAAGAAGTTCGCCAGCTCAAGGCACGACTTCGCGAGAAGCTAGGTCACTCAAGTAAAGAGAAGATGAAGCCGAAGGATCAAGAAAGGAGTGGTCAACCGGACTACTCCCAATATCCTTTCAACTATGAACAATTAACTTCTAGTAATCATTACTTATCTATTCCTCTTGGCAAACCTTCTCAATCAATGGAAATGATTACTCAATGTGGAAGCATAATATGAAGATGCATCTAATATCCTTAAACCCTATCTTGTGGCAAATTGTCTTAACAGGTGTCCATCTTCCAAGAAATGAAGAAGATGTTACCCCAGAGCAAGCCATCCTACTTCATCGCAATGCTCAAGCAGTAGGGGTCATCACCTCATCCTTGACTTGAGAAGAGTTCAACCGAGTTGATGGATTGGAGGTGGCCAAAGACATATGGGACACACTCAAGACGGCGCATGAAGGCAACCGGGTCATTAGGGAAGCCAAGATCGAGATGATTGAAGGAGAGCTTGGGAGGTTCACCATCATGGATGGTGAGTCCCCTCAAGACATGTACAACCGTCTCAAGGTCCTCGTCAACAAGATCCGATCTTATGGATGCACTCGGTGGACGGATCATGAGGTGGTGAAGAGGATGCTTCGGGCATTCATGCTTCGAAACATTGCTCTTTGCTCCTTGATCTGTGAGAGCCCATGATATGCTCAAATGACCCCGGAGGAAGTGCTTGGAAGAATCATCAACAACAAGATGATGGAGAAGGAAGCCATGTTCTACAGCGACCTCCAAAGGCTCGCTTCCTCAAAGAAGAAATATGTTGCTTTCAAAGCAACATTCTCATCACAAGACTTCGAAGCAAGTGATGACGAGGGTCTCGACACCGATGAAGAAGAGGCACTCTTCATCAACAAATTCAAGAGGATGATGAGAAGAAGGAAGGGGAGCAACCATTATGAGAACAACAACAAGGAAAGATCCAAGCCCAAAACAAAAAGAGCATGCTACAACTGTGGTGAATATGGACACTTCATTGTGGATTGCCCATATGAAGAGATTAAGAAGAAGAGAGATGGCAAGTCCCAAGAGAAGAATTCTTCAAGAAGAAGAAGCCATTAGGACATGCTCACCTTGGGAAGGAATGGGACTCAAACGAAGACTCATCCTCCAAAGATGAAGAGAAAGTGGCAACACTTGCCATTGGAAGGAGCAAGCTCTTCCCAAACCTTGAAGACTTCAAGTCTACATGTCTCATGGCTAAGGAGGGGGGAAGAAAGGTTAAATCTAAACCATCCTCTTCTACTTCTTCACTTGATAGCTTTGATAGTAGTGGTGAAAATGAATCCATGCTTAAGGATCTAAGTAGGAGCACCTTGAAAAAGATGAGATTGTTGTCGAAAGAAATCTTTGAGAAGGATGAACTCATCAACCGCCAAGAAGAAATACTCATCCTTGAAAAGCGGAGATGTCATGAGCTTGAAGAGCTCCTTGAGGTTGAAACGGAAAGAAGCAAGGCACTTGAGCGTGAACTCGCTTTGAGCAAGGAAACTTGCTCAAATCTTGAGGACACAACTATTGTGCTCAAGAATGAAATTGTTAACTTGACAAAAGTCAACAAGATCCTTGAAACACAAGTTGAGTCTCTCAAGATCAATGCACCTTCTTCCTCTATGATTCCACCCTCCTCAAAGAAATCTCTCGAAGCAACTCAAACTTGCAAGTGCTCAAACATAATCCTAAAACTCAAAGATGAACTCAAGTTGGCACAAAACAAGCAATCACCGAAAGGTGGGATCTTTGACAAGGAAAAATTGGCATATGCACGAAGTGAATATACCAATGTAAGACCTCCACATGTCAAAGATGGTCTTTGCTACTCTCGAGAGTGGAAGCAACATGCTAAAACTCCTAAGAATGGGAAAGACTTGAATGTATTTGTCAAGGAGGGTTCATCCAACAAAGAAAATATAAAGAACGTTGCAAACTCATCTAACATGTCTAAAAATGAACCTCATCCTTTGTTCCATGACTTTGATGCTTCATATGTTTTATTGAGAAATAAATTTGGAAAGATCTATGCTAGGTATGTTGGGCCACTCTGCAAGAGTAAAAAACCTTGTGTGTGGGTGCCCAAGTGCCTCTTGACTAACATGAAAGGACCCAACTCCGTTTGGGTA
This sequence comes from Neostapfia colusana, assembly GCA_030760725.1. Taxonomy (NCBI): domain Eukaryota; kingdom Viridiplantae; phylum Streptophyta; class Magnoliopsida; order Poales; family Poaceae; genus Neostapfia; species Neostapfia colusana. Next base: position 80,730,464 of record JASWHV010000008.1, on the reverse strand, counting down.
CCAATGTAAAATCCCCAAAAAATGGTAGCAAGAATTTTCAGGTCATGTACACTTAGGAAAAATGAGAGGAATTAAAACTTTGAATTATAACGGTGTAAGTTCAAAGTTAGGATTCAAACTTCCCGGAACTTCCAAACATCGAGATCTAAATTCATAACTAGGATCTTCATAGTCCAAATATTCACCCTTCCAAATTTCAACTCATTTGGTGGAGTTTCAATATTTATTTGGGATTAAAAGGAGAAGCCCTCTAATCCGAATTTGAATTTCAGTTTCAAACTCCAACTCCCTCAATTTGCAAATTTGGTTCCACAAATGGGTTCTCCACATTTGAATTAGCAGCCATGCCAAAATATAGAAACTTTGGACTGGGTTTGCTATGTTTTTGGAGCAAGGCAAAGGGGAGAATTCAAATTCCATTCAAACTCAATTGATCAAACTCCATTCAAAATTCACACCAGAATTAAAACCATTAGAATTCAGCAAATTCAAACCTTAACTTTGGAGAGAAGTAAAGCATTTAAGTCTGAGTAGCTGGATGAAAAATATCAGAGAAAAGTTTGACTAAAAGAGGGGGAGGTGGGACCCAACAGTCAGCCTCACAAATCTGTTTTTCCCTCCCTACCTCTGTTCCCGGGTGATTACAGGGCGCCAGCTCTCGGTTAAACCCGTCGCCCGACGTTTCCACCGAGCTGCTTCGCTCCCGACGTCGGTTCACGCGAGTGCTGATCGAGCGGCGGCCGAGTGCTTGTTAAAGCCTATCCCCGTTGCCCCGAGGACTCCACCGTTTCTGCTCGAGCAAGCCACCAGGAAAAACACCGACCTCACGTAGCTCACTCGGTTTCCCCTCGCCGATCGACCTCCGGCCACTTTAGCGCCTAGCTGAGCTGACCAGAGAGTGCCCTGACCTCCACTGGACGTCGTACGCACCTCCACGGCTCGTGCCCGGCCTTCTCCGATCGGTTGCAACCAGTTTTCCTTCGGCGAAGCAGAGCCGACGCCGCACCTTGCGGTTTCACGTCGTCCGACCACCTCCGACCTCCCCAGCGCGAGGAAAACCACCCAGAGGTGCGTCACGAAGTCTAGTTTCTCATACCGATGTCCTTTGGTACCTTACCACCGCCGGCTAGCCGGAATTTGAAGATTTCCAACGCTGCACGTGGAAGACCGACTGAGACGACTTCGGGAAATTCTTCACACACATTGGATCATCGGATCTCCGGCCCTAGACACAGCTACTATATCCCCTAGCGCCCTCCCACGCTGAAGCATAACGCAAACCATCCTTTCTGCAACCCTAGCGACAAAAATCCGTAGTCATACTTTTTGACTCCAGTGTCATCCATAATTTCATAAGTAAGTCTTATGTTATTAAATATCAACTGCCTATCATTCCCACAAATAGTTCATACTTGATATGCTCTCCTGGTGGGAAGATAACAGTTGATAGGATGGTCTATAGAGCACCATTACAATTGGGTGGGAATCTATACCCGACTTCTCTAATCATGTTAGAGAGTCAGAAACCTGTTGTCATCTTAGGAATGTCTTGGCTGCATCGCCATGGTGCTGTTCTTGACATCATTCCACGTGTGGTTCGTCTAAACTCTCCACTTCATGAACCACATGTTCTTATTATTGACCGTTCGGTTCAAGCAGTTCCAGCCACATATAACACGGAAGCCATAAAACTTGAGGATATTCGTGTGGTCCGTGAATACCCGGATGTCTTTCCGGATGATCTCCCGGGCATGCCACCCGAAAGGGATGTCGAGTTCAAGATTGAACTTGTACCTGGGACAACACCGATCTCACGGAGACCGTACAAGATGGCTCCGAATGAGCTGGCTGAACTGAAGGAGCAGCTCAACGATTTAATGAAGAAGGGTTTCATTCGACCGAGTTCCTCGCCATAGGGATGCTCGGCACTGTTTGTGAAAAAGAAGGATGAAACCTTGAGGTTGTGTGTGGACTACCAACCTATCAACGCCGTCACCATCAAGAATAAATATCCACTGCCCCACATCGATATTCTATTCGATCAACTTGTGGGTGCGAGTGTATTTTCAAAGATGGATCTTCGCTCCGGATATCACCAAATCAAGATCCGAGCGGAGGATATTCTGAAGACGGCTTTCTCGACAAGATATGGGCTATATGAATACCTCGTCATGTCCTTTGGTCTCACCAACGCCCTGGCACACTTCATGTATCTCATGAACTCAGTGTTCATGCCGGAGTTAGACAAATTTGTGGTGGTGTTCATAGACGACATCTTAGTTTACTCCAAGTCAGAAGTAGAACACACCAAACACTTGCATATCGTGCTTCAACGATTACGAGATCATAAGCTTTACGCCAAGTTCAGCAAGTGTGAGTTTTGGATTAGCCAAGTGCCATTTCTTGGTCACATTATTTCTGCAGAAGGCATTGCAGTTGATCCAAGCAAAATCGAACAAGTGCTGAAATGGAAGTCCCCCACATCAGTCCATGAAGTTAGAAGTTTCCTCGGGTTAGCAGGATATTATCGGAGATTCATATCGAACTTCTCCAAGCTTGCTAAGCCGGTGACTGAACTATTGAAGAAGGGGATCAAATATGTTTGGAGCTCAGCTTGTGAAGAAGCTTTCCAAGCATTAGTGAAGCACCTTACAACAGCCCCGGTGTTAGCTCAACCGGATACAACCAAGCCCTTTGACGTATATTGTGATGCGTCCGGCATCGGGCTTGGCTGTGTATTGATGCAAGGAGGAAGAGTGGTTGCCTATGGCTCACGTCAACTTCGTAACCATGAGCAGCACTATCTGACTCATGATCTTGAGCTCGCTGCTGTGGTGTTGGCATTGAAAATGTGGAGGCACTATTTGCTTGGGAACTTAGTGCACCTCTACACCGACCACAAAAGTCTGAAATATATATTCACTTAAAAGGAGTAGAATATGCGGCAACGTAGATGGTTAGAGTTGATCAAAGACTATGAGATAGGGATTCACTACCATCCCGGAAAGGCAAACGTGGTTGCTGACGCCTTAAGCCGCAAATCTCATGTCAACAATCTGTCCATCACCCCACTTGAAGAGGAGGAGCCGAGCCTGTACTTGGTTCCACATGGGGCATTATATAATCTTGCTCTCGTCCCTATAATACGAGAGGAGATTATGGAAGCGTAGAAGAAAGACATGGGAATGTCGCACATTCGGAGGAGGATGAAGAATGGCGAAATGAAATGCTTTCGGAGAGATGAACACGACACTCTATGGTTTAAAGACCATATAGTGGTACCCCGTGACATTAAGCTTTGGAAGAAAATCTTGGATGAAGCTCATTTGTCAAAGTATTATATTCATCCAGGCAGCAACAATATGTACCAGGATCTGAAAACCAGGTTTTGGTGGACACGGATGAAAAGAGAAATCGCAAAGTACATATCCGAATGTGACACGTGTCGGCGTGTGAAAGTCGATTAAAGCCAGACAGCTGCAACCATTGAACATTCTGGTGTGGAAGTGGCTGGATATCAGCATGGACTTCATTGTTGGTTTACCTCTCACGTCTCACAAGCATGACTCGATTTGGGTAATAGTCGATCGACTAACCAAGTTGGCTCATTTTATCCCCGTACGTACAAAGTACGTGGCCAAGCAATATGCGGAGCTGTATATCGCAAGGATCTTGTGCTTGCACGGTGTTCCCTGCTCCATTATTTCAGATCACGGTGCGCTTTTCGTCGCTCGGTTTTGGGAACAGCTGCACGCGTCATTGGGGACCAAACTGATCCGAAGCTCCGCGTATCACCCGCAGACGGATGGACAAACTGAACGGGTGAATCAAGTGCTTGAATACATGCTACGCGCTTGTGCCATCCAGCACGACAAGAATTGGGACGATCACTTGCCGTTGGCGGAATTTTCTTACAATAATGGCTATGAAGCTAGCATCAAGATGGCACCGTATGAAGCTCTCTATGGCCGGAAATGTCGCACACCCCTCAACTGGTACGAGTCTGGCGAGCAAGTCATCTACGACATTGAACTTGTGAATGTAGCTGAAGAACGAGTGTGAGTAAAACAATACAATCTCAAGGCCGCTCAATCTCGTCAGAAGAGCTATGCGGACAAAAGACGCCGCCCTCTCCACTTCGACATCGGGGACCATGTTTATGTCCGTGTGTCTCCGATGAAGGGAGTTCACCATTTCAGAGTGAAGGGTAAACTTGTGCCACGGTTCATTGGTCCGTTTGCCGTCATTGAAAGATGCGGACCCTTGGCCTATCGCTTGGATTTACCGGCGTCACTCGCAGGAATTCACAATGTCTTCCACATCTCTCAGCTGAGGAAGTGCCTCAAACCCTCCGCTGAAATCCGCACTGAAGACATAGAAGTTCTTTAACCGGACCTCACGTACACGGAGTATCCAATCCGGATTATCGATGAAAAGACTCGCGCCACAAGAAATCGGACCTTATGGTTCTACAAGGTCTTGTGGAGCAACCATACCGCTGATGAGGCGACATGGGAAAGCGATAACTATCTACGAACATATTATCCGGACTTGCTATCATCGTATACCCGGTAAAGTCTCCCCACTTTGCATTTCTTTTGGAATCTCGGGACGAGATTCTTTTTAAGGGGGGGATGTAAAATCCCCAAAAAGTGGTAGCAAGAATTTTCAGCTCATGTACACTTAGGAAAAATGAGGGGAATTAAAACTTTGAATTATAACGGTGTAAGTTCAAAGTTAGGATTCAAACTTCCCAGAACTTCCAAACATGGAGATCTAAATTCATAACTAGGATCTTCATAGTCCAAATATTCACCCTTCAAAATTTCAGCTCATTTGGAGGAGTTTCAATATTTATTTGGGATTAAAAGGAGAAGCCCTCTAATCCGAATTTGAATTTCAGTTTCAAACTCCAACTCCCTCAATTTGCAAATTTGGTTCCACAAATGTGTTCTCCAAATTTGAATTAGCAGCCATGCCAAAATATAGAAACTTTGGACTGGGTTTGCTATGTTTTTGGAGCAAGGCAAAGGGGAGAATTCAAATTTCATTCAAACTCAATTGATCAAACAACATTCAAAATTCACACCAGAATTAAAACCATTAGAATTCAGCAAATTCAAACCTTAACTTTGGAGAGAAGTAAAGCATTTAAGTCTGAGTAGCTGGATGAAAAATATCAGAGAAAAGTTTGACTAAAAGAGGGGGAGGTGGGACCCAACAGTCAGCCTCACAAATCTGTTTTTCACTCCCTACCTCTGTTTCCGGGTGATCACAGGGCCCCAGCTCTCGGTTAAACCCGTCGCCCGACGTTTCCACCGAGCTGCTTCGCTCCCGACGTCCTTTGGTACTTTACCACCTCCGGCTAGCCGGAATTTGAAAATTTCCGACGGTGCACGTGGAAGACCGACCGAGACAACTTTGGGAAATTCTGCACACACGTTGGATCATCGGATCTCCGGCCCTAGACACAGCTACTAGATCCCCTAGCGCCGTCCCATGCTGAATCATGACGCAAACCATCCTTTCTACAACCCTAGCGACGAAAATACGTTGCCGCCAGCTGAACCGGCTCGGTTCACCGTCGAGCTCCTACTTGCGGGCGTTTTCAGCTCCGGCTAGGGGTAGCATCATGTTCTACGTGCTCCAGGGATGGTGTACGACCCCTTAGATCACCGGTTGAGGCTTGGGACATGCGGGTCATCGCCGGCGCCGCGCCACCGAGCCGCCTCACCGTTGCCGATGAGTTTCCCGCCGTTCCCATGCGTCAAAACCTTGCCCAGTTGCTTGGCTATGATCCGAGGGTGGTGTAGCACGAAACCGTAGAGAAAATGGTGGAGAAAAGAGCGAGAACATGGTGCGCCACGGTCGGGTACGGCGTGCGCACGCGGGGGACTGTCGGGAGGTTGAAGAAATGTATGACAGTGGGCCCCCCTCTGAGTCTTTGTGTAGATTTTAAACAGAGAATTATTCGAGTTTGAAAAACCCATAACTTTGTGTAGAAAACTCCAAAAAGGGTGGGACCAATTTTATTGGAATCCTTAGGAGGAGTAACTCACAGAGGAACAAATTGCATGCTATGAAAATGCCCATGAATTTCTATAGAATTGTTTTTAGTAAACCCTTTAGGGATTTGTTACAGGAGCAATTCTTTATGAAATATTCTCAAATTTGGGCAGCTGATCCTTTTCATAGTAACTGATCTCAAGTAAAAATTTGAGCCTCATCGGAGTTCAATTGCTAGGCTAAACTGCCTTCCAAAGTTCAGCCTTTATTGGAAATTCAAATTTAAACAGAAACTTTTCAGAATTCCTATTCAACTTGAAAAATTCAAATCTCTCTGTTGGTAGCTCCAAAAATGGTGAAACAAATTTTGTTAGAACCATGGAGACTTACCCTAATCAGATCTTCCACTTTTAGCTATGTCAAAACTCCTGATTTGGGCTAAAAAATTCAGAGAATACTTGTACTTGTAGGAATTTTGGAGACTACATTGTGCATAGACAATTCTCTAAATTTTGCTCAGATCATTCTTAGAGAGTCTAGTATTCACTGTAAAAACCCCAAAGCCAATTAAGGATCCTAAATAGCAGTAGCTATGAATAGAAGTTCAATTCTTATAAGTTCTTAATACTTAAACATATATTTTGTTACATTTCATAATAGTGACCGAAATTGAGGACGCACCGGAGCCCTTGGATGTCCTCCCACCAGAAGCTGACTTCCCCTTTAACTCGCAACCAGGAAAGCCCCGGTTTGCACTTAAGTACCTTTTATAAAGTTTTTCATTTGTATCACTTATGTCTAGGTTGAAATGTATGCATTAGAGTTAGGGTGATTGAAACCCCACTTGCATAGCCTTTTTAACTCCTATAAAGGGTTGGGTAGTTTACAAACTCGACGAGTAGACAATGCCATGCTAATGTTTAGGATCTCGGTAGAAGTCGAGTGGTTGGAAGCTACTCGCGAGATAGTACTTATCACACGGAATGGAAGATGTAGAAAATGGCTTGAGTTGTGGAAATGAGACCCAGCAGGGGGGATAGTATGCAGTGAGCAGAGGTCTCACGTGAGTAGCCCTGTTGGCGTCGGTTGAGGACCGTCCGTGTGCGGCCCTGCTGGACAAGTACCGAACAGTACCGGATGCATACTGGCATATGGGAACCAGGAAACCGATGTAATTGGTTAACCTGGGTGCCGAGGCTTACCCAACCATAAATAGGAGTGAGTTGAGGGTAGCAAGATGTAAATCTGCTGGTGGGCACAGTCACGCTCCACGCGGGGACCTCCTGCCCGTTACAGATGGAACGTTCGGCATTTGGGTTGCCTTGTAAAGGTTGTTGCATACAACAGAGTAGGAAGGGGTGTGGAATCACGCTTCTGAAAGTGGGTGTATGTAACGTGTTATCCGGGTGTGTCTTGGATGCAATCACCGTCCCTCGCGGTTATTTGAGTACCCTCTTGTTCACTGCGCTGTGACGTAGTAAGAAGTGAAATAAGCCAACTGAAAATGCTGCATTGAATTATTAATGTCTTGAAACCTTGTATGCTGTAGTTATAGAGATAACTAAGTTTATATTCCACTTTGGGCATCACCACATCGGGGGAAAGTGTTTCTTATTTGATTGTGGACTTCCGATGTGAGGGCTGCCTAAGGCTCAATAAAATGTTGCTATAAAAATTGAAATTAAGGATCAACATGTAGGCGTGTCTTTATTGCAAAGTCCTTTTCCTATCTTACACATTCTTACATGTAGAGTTTCATGCCTAGGGTTGTCGGTTAAGCCTTGCTGAGCCATCGTGCTCACGGTTGCAATATTTTGAGCTGTGTGCAGGTGAGAGTTATGAGGAAAGTTCCGAGGATGAGGCGATGCCCCCGTTGGGGTACACGGCCGAACTGGAGCCCTGCACGCCGCCGTGATCTCTGGTTACTTGCTGCTAGTGTGTAGCGTCCCCGGGCTGGACGGCTGCACTTTTGCATAGTTAGGATGAGAGGCCATCTATGTATAATACTTCCGCTGTTAATTAAGTTTTGTAAAAGACTTCTGCTGTTTTATATCAAATAAAATTTTGTATGTTGTTCTTAATTCTTTTCGTGTGCGTTGTTGGGCGCCGCATCGCACGGCACCATCCTCTGCGATCCTGGAGTGGGTGAACCATGGGGTGGTCCCCACAATGAAAAGGTAAGGCATAACTCTATTTTGTAGGCTTACTCCTCCGGTGGATCAAAATGGGTACTCGACAGTGGATGCACAAACCATATGACCGGAGAGAGAAGGATGTTTGTGGAATATGAAGAAAACGCAGATCCAAGTGAAGGAATATACTTTGGAGACATGAGCCAAGGAAAAATCCTTGGCACCGGTAAAATTGCTATCGATCCCCATCATACTCTTTTAAATGTTTTGCATGTTGACTCCCTTGATTATAATCTTCTATCCATATCCCAACTATGTGATAAAGGTTATAATTGTATTTTCACTAACGAGGGTGTGACTGTCTTGAGAAGAAACAATGACTCAATCGCCTTTAGGGGCGTGCTCAAGGGAAAGCTTTATCTTTTTGATTTCACCACGAACAAAGCTCAACTTGACACGTGCTTAATGGCGAAGACCAACATGGGATGGCTTTGGCACAGACGGCTAGCCCATGTTGGGATGAGAAACTTGCAAAAACTTCTCAAGAGAGAACACATTCGAGGCTTGAAAAATGTTATTTTTGATAAGGACATGCCATGTAGTGCTTGTCAAGCCGGAAAGCAAGTTGGAGCTCAACATCCATCCAAAATGCCGTTACAACTACAAGACCTTTGGAGCTACTTCACATGGACCTCTTTGGTCCAATCGCCTACATAAGCATCGGCGGTAACAAATATGGTCTTGTTGTTGTAGATGATTATTCTCATTTCACTTGGGTGTTCTTTTTGCATGACAAAGGCAAAACTCAAAGTGTGCTCAAGAAATTCTTGAGAAGAGCTCAAAACAAGTTCTCCTTAAGAATCAAGAACATAAGGAGCGATAACAACACCGAGTTCAAGAACACTCAAGTGGAAGAATACCTGGATGAAGAAGGCATCAAGCATGAGTTTTCAGCTCCCTACTCCCCTCAACAAAACGGGGTGGCTGAAAGGAAGAATAGAACTCTTATTGAGATGGCAAGAACCATGCTTGATGAGTATAAGACGTCGGACCCGTTTTGGGCGGAAGCGGTTAACACCGCTTGCCATGCCATAAACCGGTTGTATCTTCATCGACTTTTGAAAGAAGACGTCTTACGAACTTCTAACCAGTAACAAACCCCATATCTCTTATTTTCGTATCCTTGGGAGCAAGTGTTATATTCTAAACAAGAAGCCTAGGACTTCGAAGTTTGCTTCAAAGTCCGATCAAGGTTTCTCGCTTGGTTATGACTCAAACACCTACGCCTATCGTGTCTTCAACAAATCCTCTGGAATTGTTGAAATAGCGAGAGACATAGTGTTTGATGAGATTAATGGCTCCCAAGTGGAGCAAGTTGATCAAAGTGTGCTAGATAGAGAAGAGGCCCTACAAGAAGCACTTAAAAGGATGGCACTTGGAGACATTTTTCCTCAAAAACAACCTCAAGACTCAAATGATCATCCAACAAACGAAGATATGTCTCCCTCCCATGATCAAGCTCAAGATGAGCAAGGCCAACCTCCACAAGATCAAAATGATCAAAGTCAAGATGGAGGATTGGATCAAGGGGGAGATGAAGAAAAGAGCAACAATGAAAATGAAGATCAAAGAGCTCAACCACCTCATCCAAGAGTGCACCAAAGTGTTCAATAGGATCATCCTGTCGACAACATACTAGGAGATATCTCCAAAGGGGTGACCACTCGCTCTCGAATGGCTAATTTTTGTGAAAATTTACTCTTTTGCTTCCTCTTTGGAGCCCCGCAAGGTAGAAGAAGCACTACAAGATCAGGATTGGGTGGTGGCCATGCAAGAGGAACTCAACAATTTTGAAAGAAATCAAGTATGAGAACTTGTGAAGCGACCCAATGCAAATGTTGTGGGAACCAAGTGGGTATTCCTCAACAAGCAAGATGAGTATGGGGTTGTAACAAGAAACAAGGCAAGACTTGTTGCAAAAAGATATGCACAAGTAGAAGCTATACCAAATGGATGTGAAAAGCGCTTTCCTCAACGGTCCGATCAAGGAGGAAGTGTACATGGAGCAGCCACCCGGATTTGAGGACGATAAGTATCCTAACCATGTATTCAAACTTCGGAAAAGCCCTCTATGGTCTCAAACAAGCTCCTAGAGCTTGGTATGAGTATCTTAGAGACTTTCTTATTAAAAATGGTTTTAGAATAGGAAAGGCCGACTATACACTCTTCACTAAGCACTTCAACGATGATTTATTCGTGTGCCAAATATATGTCGATGACATTATATTTGGTTCTACTAACAAAGCTTTTTATGATGAGCTTTCAAAGATAATGACCGAAAGGTTCGAGATGTCAATGATGGGGGAATTGAAGTTTTTCCTAGGATTCCAAGTCAAACAACTCAAGAAAGGAACGTTCATAAGTCAAACCAAATATACTCAAGACATACTTAAAAGGTTCGACATGAACAAAGCCAAACCCATCAAAATTTCCATGGGAACCAACGGACATCTTGACCTTAATGAAGATGGTCCAAGTGTGGACCAAAAGGTATTTCGTTCCATGATAGACTCTTTGCTTTACCTTTGTGCATATAGGCTCGACATAATGCTTAGTGTGTGTATGTGTGCACGGTTTCAAGCCGCTCCTAAGGAGTGTCACTTGATGGCCGTTAAGCGTATTCTTAGATATTTGGTTCACACTTCTAACCTAGGACTTTGTTATCACAAGGGATCCAAGTTCAATCTCATTGGATACTCCGATGCCGATTATGCCGGTTGTAAGGTAGATAGGAAGAGCACGTCAGGGACTTGCCAATTCCTTGGTAGGTCATTGGTTTCATGGTCTTCAAAGAAACAAAACTCCATTGCCTTATCCACACCCGAAGCGGAGTACGTCGCAGCCGGGAGTTGTTGTGCTCAACTCCTATGGATGCGACAAACTCTTAGGGACTATGGTTACACTTTGAGCCATAGTCCACTCCTATGTGACAATGATAGTGCCATCAAGATTGTTCACAATCCCGTGGAGCATTCTAGAACCAAACACATTGATATCTGTCACCATTTCCTGCGAGATCACTCTATCAAGGGAGATATCGTTATCTCTCATATTAGGAGTGAGAAGCAATTGGCGGACATCTTCACAAAACCCCTTGATGAGAAACGCTTTTATGACCTAAGTTGTGAACTGAAATCCTAGATTCTCGAAACATAGCTTGAAGTGTGCACATCTGTTTGTTGCTTGTTTATAAACTTCAAAAATCCGCATGTTTTCAACATACTACCCTAATTCCCTTTACTCCATGAAAACTATGTTCGAAAGAATTCTTTGTCAAATATGGTCATTGTTTGTTTGATGTATGCTTACTGACCATATTTGCCAAATATATTTGCAAAACTTGTCCAAAAAGGATCATATTCTTGAGCTAAAATTCAAATTATAAGAATTTCAGCATACAGGTGGACTAGTCCGCCCATGAGACGGAAAAGTCCGGGCTGTCAACGTCAGACTTCTCAGCGGACAAGTCCAAACTAGACTAGTCCGCCTGGGAGGCCGGACAAGTCCGACCCAGAGAAGTCCGGCTCTGGTACGCCAACCGGACTTGTCCGTGCACCAGACCGGACTAGTCCGGCCCCTGGGGACTTAACCTCCCAGGGGCGGCCAGACCTCTCTCTTCACAGACTAGTCCGCCTCACACCCTCTCTCAAGCCGAAAGCGCCCCAAATTGGCAATTTTCGATCTCCTCCACCAAAAATCTCATCCAATCCTCGGATTGGAGCCCTAAGGAGTGCGGAAATCTTTCCCTGTGCTTCGTTGTTCAAGCTTCGACTTCGATTGCATCACATTTGAAGCTTTGAAGAGGTATTCTTGACCTAACCAAAAATCCTTCCTTTTCTTCATTCTTAGGTCTTTTGCTAGAAACCTCTTCACTAATGTTGTTCCTAGTGTCAATGCGATCGTAGCCTAGGAGTATTGCAACTTAATTCGAAGTTTTTGCGAAAAAAATTATTGGGATTAGGGTTCCTCCTGTATATCCCGGACTAGTCCGGTTATGGACGGACAAGTCTATTCTCGGGTGGACTAGTCCAGCCCTTTAACGGACAAGTCCGGTTTACACAGGACAAACTCCAACTATAGCCATTTTTAGTGAATTCTTTTGCAATATTCCACTTCCTTGACCTCTCATCTCTTGTTTCCCAGGAAATATGTCGGACTCCGACCAAAGCTCTCCCCTTCCAAGTCCCACGGTCGAGGAGGCTCGACAAGCTCTTCATCGGCGCATTGCCGAAGAGAGGGCGGCAAAGGAGGCCCAAGCGGCTAAAGAAGTCGTTCGTCAAGAGGTAAAAACAAAGAAGAAGCATGATCTCGATGAGGAGGCATAAATTGCCCAAGCTGTTGAAGAATCCTTGAAGGATAACGGAGGAAGAAAAGGGACGAACGTGAAGCCCAAATCTCCCAAGCTGCTAGTGCCTCAGAGCCCAAGAGGAAGAGGCTGGTCACCTTGGGAGATAAAGAGCGGGAAAAGGAGAAGGAGAAGGAATCCGAGGGTAGGGTTCCTCGTGATCCGAAGAAGGGAAAGGCTCCACTTTCTGAGGAGCCCAAGAATAAAAAGACAACTGTCAAAGCACCGACAAACAGGGCAGGAGGGATAGTAATTAGAGAGAAAGGGCAACCGAAGCTTATCGGCCCCTTGAAGATGGCTGCCCCTGCTAGAGATCCAAACCGGCATCCCAACAATCTGGCATTTGTATTCAAAGGAAAGGGGGCTGAAAAGGCGAGGAGGTTGAGGATGGATAAAGTCTATGACTATGAGAAGCACACAGCCGACCCTAGGATTTGGTGTGACTTCCACTGCGATTACTACCGCTTAGTGTAGCTAAAGATGAAGACCCCAGTCGCTCAAGCTCAATGGGTAGATTAGGACTACATGGCCAAAAGGGAGCACAAAGCCTTTGATGCAGTGATTGAAGCCGCAGTGCACCATGGAATCAAGGAAATCATGAGCTTCAAGTATGACTGGAACATTGAGGTAATTGTGCAGTTCTATACCACTGTGCACTTCTCCACCTGCGGTGATCGGAAAATCACCTGGATGACTCATGCAGAGTAGTACTCAGTCACCTATGAGAGGTTTGCACAGATACTTGGCCTTGAGGAGCACTTGGATCTTGAGATTATCGTTTCCAATCTCAAGGCAGTGGACATGGATCAGCTTGATTACATGTACCCTAGTCATGTTCCCTATGAGGCTGGGCTTGCTAGGAACATCAAGCCATTCTATAGCCTCCTCAACCGGATTATGAGGAGGACCATTGCCCCTAAGGATGGAGATGCAGGGGTAATTCAAGGAAACTTAAGGCATCTCCTCCTCCTGATAGATGGTGAAGAGAAGTTCAACCTTGTTGAGCACATTTATGATGACATCTTCAACATCTCTCACACTCCCAACCGCTCATGTGGTTATGCACCGTACATCATGTGCTTAATTGAAAAAGTGTCGGGAATTGTCTTTGTCAAGGATGTCACTCATCGACCTCTCCGTCCTCAGCTACCCCCCCCCCCATTGTGCCAGAATCCTCAAGGAGGAAAAATGCTCAACCTCCTTCCAGCTCAGCGGCCCCTTCTCTCTCAGCGGCTCCCCTATCATCTCCTCCTCCGTAGTCCATGAGCGGATTCTTCAAGTGCTTCAACGCACTTTTCGCCTCTTGTCGGCATGTGGAGGTCCGGACTCGACGCATGAAGAGGCGTCAGGAGAAGTACCTCAAGGTTGTGTGTGACAAGCTTGAGGTACCCATGTCTCCTCCCGAGGAGAGTGATGGGGAACTCACTCCATATCCAGAGTTCACCGCTGATGAGCTCGCCCAGTTTAGGGAAGATGGAAGATCCTCCAAGTTCGTGCCTCCATCCACCACCGCCGACGACGAGGAAGAGGATACAGAGGCTACAGAGAGCGATGAAAATGGCGATGAAGAAGAAGACGAAGAAGATGACGAGTAGACTTAGTCGTATCTTCTTCCCTCTTTTCCTTTATGGTGCCTTGATGCCAAAGGGGGAGAGATGGGAAAAGTATGTCCTTTTTTATCATCTTCTAGTCTTGTAGTAGATCTTTTGGACATCTATGTTTTGGACATGACTATCTTGTAATAGATCTTTAAATATGGCTATCTATGTTTTATGCATGACTATCTTTTGTGTAACACTACGTGTTGGATTTTATGGCTGTTTTATGCTTATTGTCTTATCACATTTCTTTGAGCACAACACGTAGGCACCCCACCATAACATGTGAATGTATGCCAACTCCCCTCTTTTACTCTTGCATACATTCAGGGGGAGTTTTGCATACGTACACTTGTTATGAAAATCAAATTTTTTCCTCTTATGTTGTAACTTAATGTGTTGTCATCAATCACTAAAAAGGGGGAGATTGTAAGTGCATCTAGGTATCCCCATGGGTTTTGGATGATTGATGACGACAAATTAAGAGACTAATGAGCTGAGATAATCATAAGCACATGACATTTCCAAGGCGGACACCTAAACTCTCAAAAAGAAAAAAGATGAAGAACGGCATCGAAGACTCGAAGAGTAGAAATTAGGGTTTCACTTGAGTCTTTAGTAGGCTAGTCGTGTAACAGTGAGAGTGTGTGTGTCAAGTGCATTGAGATCATAGAAGAGAGCTCAAAGCGTTAGAAGTGTCAAATCCTTAGTGGAGAGTGGTAGAGAGGTAAAGTTGGGAAGGCCGGACTTGTCCGGGCTAGTCCGGAAGCCTCACGGCTTAGTCCATTTTGGGGTGGACTAAGAGTTCCTCACTGAGTTCGGACTTGTCCGTTTTGGGACGGATTAGTCCGTTTCTCTGTTGAAAAGAGTGTTTTGGGACTAAGTCCTGGTAGACCGGACTTGTCCGCCTTAGTGGTCGGACTAGTCCGGGCCAGCCAGACTAGTCCGTTTTCACCCGGACAAAGAGTCCCTGTGTGAGTTCGGTCTAGTCCGTTCTAAGGCGGACTAGTCCAGATGGTTGTGAGATGAGAGCTCCCACGGCTAAGTGTTGGTGGATTGGACTTGTCTGCCTGAGTGGCCGGACTAGTACGGGTCCTCCAGATTTGTCCGTTCTCACCCGGACAAAGAGTTCCTGTGTGAGATCGGACTAGTCCGGTTTGAGGCGGACTAGTCCGTACTTTTGGTAGCTGGCAACGGTTGGCTTTGGGACTTCTATAAAAGGAGATGCCCCGACTTTATTTAAAACCCCCTGGAACCCTAGCGCTGCCACAACCTTCCTAGAGACTCTCCAAGCCTTCTCCATTTCCTACTCACCCTCTTGAATCAAACCTTGAATGAATTTGGGTGTGTGAGAAGAGGAGAAGGAATAACTTCGCGCTTAGACTCTTGGAGTGACCTCGTGCACTTGGTGTGATAGGTGGCTTGTGAGATCTGTGAAGTTTGTGTAAGTGATCAAGTGGGAGCCTCGGATTGTAAGCAGCCCCAAAACTTTGTAAGTTCACCCCTGAGATAGTGAAGAATCGGGTTGGCCTTAGTGGCGACTTGGTGAGGAAAGGGTTGTTAGACCCGGTCCTTTGTGGACTCCTCAATGGGGACGTAGATTCCTGAGTGGAATCGAACATCACGAAAAAATATCTTGGCGTCTCTCTTGCATTTACATTTCTTGAACGTCAAAATTGCTTAGGGTTTACTTTGATTATTTTGCTATTAGAGTATACATCATTACAATCTTCCAATCTATCTCAATATTCTATCACACTTGTCGTATAGGATTGCTAGTTGGTTTATCCACACTTAGTTAAACTAGAATCTGAAGAAAAACCCATAAAATCAAGTTTTAGGTCTTTGCAACAGTTTGACCAGACTAGTCTGCCCCTGAGTCAGACTAGTCTGCCCCTTTTAGGTTTTTCAACAAGCTGACGGGACTAGTCCGCCCCTGAGCCAGACTAGTCCGGCCCTTGTGAAAGTGCATCTAGGAAATCCCTTGTGGGTTTTGGCTAATTGATGACAAGCATATGAGATCCTAACGAAATGATTGCAGGACAAACTAAGTGAACTAGCTAGGTGCGCACAAAAAGATGAAAAATAGAGTGGTGCCCGAAAAGGAAGACTTTAGTGGAATTTAGAAGAGCAAAGTAGATATAAATGTATAGGGTGTGTGTGAGAGACACATCCCAAGAGCTCATGACTTTGCGTAAGGGTAAGGGCTAATAATCAACTAAAATCCACTGAACACCGGACTAGTCCGTCCACGTATCGGACTAGTCCGGTCAGCTTACTGGAACTCAACCGGACAAGTCCGATTTAGGACCGGACTAGTCCGGTCATGTCTCTGTTGTCCTCTTTAGAGGACTGCGGACTAGTCCATCCAAGCGACAGGACTAGTCCGCTGAACTTTCTGGAACCACATTTCACATAGCACCGGACAAGTCCGGTTTGTGGACCGTACTAGTCCGGTTAACCCACTAGAAGTAGACTGGACAAGTCCGATCATATACCGGACTAGTCCGGTAGTAGGTTTAACAACGGTAACTTTTTGGGAAACTTTATAAAAAGAGGTCCTTCGTCTTTTCCCTAAAGAAACACGACACATTGTGACGCCCTCAATTCTGTGGAAAACCACGGAACCGAGAACTAATGCATATGTGTGCCCAGGATGTTCATCACACATACACATACGTTCCACAAACTGAATTCAGATTATATATTACCACGAATAACAGAGTTTATTACAACACTTCATGAGTCTTGGACTCATGCTTATAGCGGAAATCTTAATTCTATACAGCGGAAGTCCTTATTTAAATGCGGAAGCAAAAACTAATGCGGAAGCAAAACTAAGCAGAAGTGGCTCCATCTCTACTTCCTCCACAGGCAAGGTTGAGAACAGATCACACACCATAATGCTCTACTCGGTCTTCATAGTAGTCTTCTCTTGCTGTTGATGAAGAAATAATAATGCAAGTTTGAGTACAATGATGTACTCAGCAAGTGCGGGAAAACACATGATATGCAGCTCATAAACAAGGTAGGCATAAAAGGTTTATTTGCAGAAAAGCAGTTCTGTAAAAACCATGATAAAACAACAACTTAAGTTTAAATGTAATCCCAACATGTATTAAATTACCAACATACCTCCATCACTTCCCGTGTTCCATCCGAACATTAACCAATCTTTTATTCATACTCACGAATACCTCCTCGTATTCGCTACCATCTCACCTCATAAAACAACCTCGTCTCGCACCGAGACCAATCTCATGTCATGATCCATCAGTCATGCAACCATCTCATATTCCACAGTCCCAAACCAAACCATAACCAATAACCATAACCAAGAACCTTCCCAATAACCATTCCAATAACCATCCCAGTAATCATCTCATCTAATCATGGCAGTTTAGCCAGGTGCTCGTGACCGTAAGCTCGGCTATCATGATAGTTTTAATAACTCTGCAGAGTTTGTACCTCTTTACCCACAAATTTGTGATTTCGTCACCCGTCGGCGACTGCAGAACCTCCATTTTACCAGTACACAACCGTCGGTGTATGGCCAAGAGATCACAAAATAGCCTTTACAAAGGGGTTACTAGATGTATGGACTCACTAAGGTTTCACCGGCAGGTTAGAATCTCCAATTCTCCCACCCACGGGCCCCCTCTTGTGCCATGCAGTTCCCAGGCAGTCCTCACTCGACTCCCATTGCCCGCGCCTTCCACAGTCCATAACACTCTAGCAACTTACCTAATTACTCAGCTAAGCCGCACCCATATTTGGCCTTGTGGTGGCACTGTTATCCTGGCATGTGCATGCATGAACCGGTCCTTAGATCTATGGCAAGTAAAACCACCATCTCATGCTACCTCATTCACAAACCCAGGCTTGCCTAGATCTCCCTCCAATCCATGTTCATTAACCTCATCAGTTACTTATTATCAGTACGAGTGCATTTAGCTAGACACATCTATCTCGCTTCCCGATCCCAGAGACTCAGCGAAGCATAAAGCAAAAACCATACCCGACTCATAAACTTCTCAGGCGACAAGGGTGGTCTAACCAAAACTAGTAAACTCCTATAAAAAGGTTTCCCATCATGTTTGACTCAGCACACACACCTTTTCGCAAAACAAAATAGTTTTACCCAAAACATAGGATCAACATGGTCAAGGAGCACTTGCCTTGTTCTTGCGGTTCCGGTTGTTCTTGATTCTCAAAACCTTGTTGCTGCAGCTCCTCGTAGACAACTTCCTGAGTTTGTCCTGCTATGTAGGATTCACGTGCATACAAATTCACAGCAATCAATATCATGCACAAACCCTAAACTAGATGCGATGATGCACATGCATGCTATCCTACGATTAGTTCTATTAGATTGATCTGTTGTTCTTGCACGGCTTGCATGGTCAGAGGTGTTCAGATCAAAGATGAACGTGGCGATGATCTTGTCTTTAGATCAAACTGATCATCGAGTGTTCTGCCCATGAAAAGGCTTCTGTTCGAAAGGAATCGAAGAACAGATGCAAAGAGATGAACAACATGATGTCGTAGGGTGGTATTGAAGTCCTACCTCACGTTCTTCTTGTCTTCGGGGTCCTCCTCAGACCGCTTGGTTCTCCTCTAATGATCTCCCTTGTTGTGCTTCGGCGATGTCTTGCTCGGCGAGTTAGGGCTAGGGCTCTAAGTCGTCGGCTCAGGAGTTGAAAGAGAAGTTCGTGGTTTCGGCCAGAGGTTTTGGGTTCTATTTATAATTGGGGAGAGAAGAGTCCTAATCTGATTGGATCCCAAATAAGAGTCTTACTCAGATCTTTGTTGGATCCTAACGTCTCATCTTTGGTAATCATCGTGGATTTTAGATCGGTTTCTGTTGCGTACCGGTGTCCTTACGCGTAACAGCTGCTCCAGAACTCGTTACCTCCGTGATGATGAGCTCCGGAAGCTCCACATGTCCTCCGGGCCTGGTATCTCCTCATACGCAGATACGAGCTCCGGTTGTGCCGTGTGTCAATCGATCGAGACCTCCCTCTTCTTCGGAGACGAGCTCCGCGCATGCTACGTGTGGGTGCCGGTCTTTCCGCTCTCCTTTCCTCAAGGACATGCCCCGAGGTCGACACGTGTTTAGCTTCGATGGACCTTCCGGTGATAAGCTCCGGTGGCGACACGTGTTCGATAGATCCGGACTTCTCTGAGATGAGCTCCGAGATTGACACGTATCCCGCGCGACTGGTCCTCTTATTTCCACGAGGATTAGCTCCGGGGATGACACGTGTCCTATGAAAAATGCCTTTGCTTCTTCCGCAGAGGCTAGCTCTGCGGGCAGCACGTGTCCCACAGGGTCGGACCTCTTTTCAATTGCGGAGGTGACCCCCGAGCCTGCCACGTACCTAGTTTAACGGCGGACCTCTCCCAAATTTCTTGGGGATGAGCTCTGAACACGCCACGTGGTCTGCTGGTCGTGGAAGTTTCCTTCGGCGCTCTCGAAGAGCTTTATTGGCTATCCTTTTGATACTTGTCTCTGTTCCTTCTTTTCTTAAAATGTTTTTCTTCTTCATAGAACATGAACATATGCTGATACCCGAGATGAGGGTGTCACACACATATTGTCAAAAACTCGAACCCTAGCGCCGCCACCTTTCCCAAGAGCCCAAAAACACATCTCCCCATACATCTAAGGTGCAAAAAGGCCAAGATCAATCAAATACTTGGATTTGGGATTGAGAGATCGTCGTTCTTTCGTTGTGAGCTCTTGGGGTTTGATTTCTCTACACTCATATTCTACATTGTAATCTTTTTTAGTGTATTTGATCACCTTCTCTGTAATTCTTGTGGGAGCCCTCAACGTGTGAGGTTGCCCCACAAACTCGGTGATTACCCGTGATAGTGGAGTCAAGTCGGCCTTTGTGGTGACTTGAAGAGGGAAAGGGTTGGGAACCCGGCTCTGTGTGAGCTTCCTCAACGAGGACGTAGATCTCTTGGTGAGATCGAACCTCGGTAAAAATTCGTGTCTCTTGTCTCTCATTTGTTTTACATTTTGATACATTAGATCACTAGTTTGCTAGTCGTCGTTTGAGTTCCTTATAAGTTTGCACGTGCATCCATACAATAAATTTGATTTATAAAAACTGTTGTTCTCATTCCGCTGCCAAAAGATTAAATTTATGAGACACACTTAATTAACTCAAATAATTCAGCACACCGGACTAGTCCGCCCACACCAACCGGACTAGTCCGGTCAGTCAAGTTTCTGATAACTTTATTAAGTGTGCAGGAATCCTTTAAAGGCCTATTCACCCCCCCCCCCTCTAGGCCACATTCAATTGGTATCAGAGCCAAGTTCTCCACCAACGAGACTCACATCTCGGAGAGATCAATGGCCTCTGAGAAGAACAACGATATCCCGAAGACGAACAACAACGATGAGGAGCAAGAAGCCAAAGCCTTCAATGTGCTGAAAGAAAATCCACATGACGATGATGAAGTGAGACAACTAAAGACATTACTGAGAAAGAAGTTAATGGCACAAAAGGGAAAAGAGGAAGAAAAGACGATGGGGAGTGGTCATCACGACTACTCCCGGTATCCTTACAACTACAACCGTCTCAATTCAAATAATCATTATCTCTCTATTCCTATGGGAAGGCCCCCACAGTTTGACGGAAGTGACTACACCATGTGGAAGTACAACATGAAGATGCATCTGATATCCCTGAACCCTAGTCTGTGGCACATTGTTTGCACAGGCATCGATATTCCGGACACGGATGATGAACTCACTCCAGAACAAGAACAAGAGATTCACAGAAACGCACAAGCCGTCGCCGTGATCACATCATCACTAAGCAGAGAGGAATTCACCAAGATCGATGGGTTAGAAAGTGCAAAAGAAATCTGGGATACCCTCAAGACAGCTCATGAAGGAAATAGGTCTGTACGTGAAGCCAAAATTGAGATGCTAGAAGGAGAGTTGGGGAGATTTGCTATTGAAGAAGGCGAATCACCTCAAGACATGTACAATCGGATGAAGGCACTCATCAACAAAATCCGTGCCTATGGAAGTAAGAAATGGACAGATCACGAAGTGGTCAGAAGAATGATTAGAGCCTTTATGCCAAGAAATGTCACACTTTGCTCAATGATCAGAGAGAGCCCCGGTTTTCACAAAATGACTCCCGATGAATTACTAGGGAAGATCATAAATCATGAAATGATGGAGAAAGAAGCCCAATACGTCAAAGACTTAGCCGAATTCACCTCATCCAAAAAGAAAGAAGTTGCTCTCAAAGCAACGTGTAGACCCAAACTCAAAGAAACTCATGAAGACCAAGACGATGGAGATACAAGCGACGAGAGCACCGATCTTGATGACGAAGAAATGGTACTCTTCATCAAAAAGTTCAAACGCATGATGAAGAGAAGACACGGCAACAATTCACATGAAGGCAAAAGCAAGGATAAAGGAAAATCCAAGGCTTGACGCACTTGCTACAACTGCGGAGAGTATGGTCACTTCATGGTGGACTGTACTTATGAAGAAAACAAAAAGAAGAAGGAAACAAGATCTCAAGAAAAGAAAAATTTCAGAAAAAGAAGACAAGCCCATCAAGCTCACATTGGGAAGGAGTGGCACTCAATCGACGAGTCCTCCTCCGATGAAGAAGAAGAGATGGCCACTTTCGCAGTCAAGAAACCAACTATGAGAGCCACACTCTTTCCGAACATGGGAGGACGGGACATGAACAACCACACTTGTCTTATGGCTAAGGAAGGCAAGAAAAAAGGTTCGACTTACTCCTCCTGTACTAAATTCCTCCATTGATGACTTTGATAGCTCTAGTGATAATGAAGAATTGTTTAGAGGGCTAAGTAAAATTGCTTTAAAGAAAATGGAAATGTTGTCAAACGAAATCTTTGAAAAGGAGGAACTTGTCAACCGACAAGAAGATATGCTCATCCGTGAGATGAAGAGATATCAAGAAGTTGAAAAGCTTCTTGAGCTTGAGAGAGAGAAGAATGAGTCACTTGAGTTAGAGCTAGCCTTGAGTAAGGAAATTTACTCAAAGTTAGAGGACTCGCACATTGCAATCAAGGAAGAACTTGCTAACTTGTCAAAAGTTAACAAAATCCTTGAGGTGCAAGTTGAGTCGCTCAAACAAAGTGACTCCTCTTCCTCCAAAGACATGAGCTCGACAACAATAAGAACCTGCACTTGCTCTAGTAAGAAGAATGTAATTTCTAATGCTTCAACCCCACATGACATGCATTCTTCTCAAAACGGCATCTTTGATAAGGAGAAGATCAAATATGCACGAAGTGCATATATGATCACTAGACCTCCCAATGTCAAAGATGGTCTTGGCTTTGACAGGAACAAACACATGTCTACTTCTAATCATGCTAAGAATAGGATCATTTTTGTTAAAGAAAAATCCCATGAATCTAAGCTACAAACATTGTTCCATACATTTGATGCTTCTTATGTTCTCATGAAAAACAAGTATGGAAAAGTCATTGCTAAATATACAGGGCCACGCCACAAGAACTTGAAAACTTGTGTGTGGGTGCCCAAGACTCTTGTGACTAACCTCAGAGGACCCAAGCAAGCTTGGGTACCTAAAACCCAGAAATAATTCTATTTTGCAGGCTTACTCCTCTGGTGGATCTAAGTGGGTGCTAGATAGCGGATGCACAAATCATATGACCGGAGAGAGAGGTATGTTTGTGGAATACGAGTGCAACAAGGATCCAAGTGAAGGTATATACTTTGGAGACAACAGCCAAGGAAAGATCCTTGGTAGTGGTAACATTGAAATATCCTCTCAACACACCTTATCTAATGTTTTACATGTAGACTCTCTAGATTATAATCTTTTATCAATATCTCAACTATGCGACAAAGGTTACAACTGTTTATTCACTGATGAGGGTGTGACCGTCTTTAGAAGAAGCGATGGCTCGATTCCATTCAAGGGATTGTTGAAGGGAAAGCTTTATCTTGTTGACTTCAACAAAGATAAAGCCGAACTCAACACTTGCTTAGTTGCTAAGACCAACATGGGATGGCTATGGCATAGACGGCTAGCCCATGTTGGAATGAAAAACCTGCAGAAACTTCTAAAAGGTGGTCACATCCGTGGTCTTAAGGATGTGGTTTTTGAAAAAGACAGGCCGTGCAGCACTTGTCAAGCAGGAAAACAGGTTGGAGCACCACACCCCGCCAAGAATGTGACAACCACCGCTAGACCGCTGGAACTTCTCCACATGGATCTCTTGGTCCAATTGCGTACATCAGCATCGGCGGTAACAAATATGGTTTAGTAATTGTTGATAATTTTTCAAGATTTAACTGAGTATTTTTCTTGTATGATAAATCAGAAACTCAGGGAATCCTCAAGAAGTTCTTGAAAAGAGCTCAAAATGAATTCTCATCAACCGTAAAGAATATCAGAAGTGACAATGGGACAAAATTCAAGAACACCCAAGTTGAAGAATATCTCAATGAAGAAGGTATAAAGCATGAATTCTCGGCACCCTACTCTCCTCAACAGAACGGGGTGGCCGAAAGGAAGAACAGAACATTGATCGAAATGGCGAGAACAATGTTGGATGAATACAAGACGTCAGACCGATTTTGGGCAGAAGCGGTGAACACCGCTTGTCATGCCACAAATCGGTTGTACCTTCATCGACTACTGAAGAAAACTCCATATGAGCTTCTCACGGGTAAAAAGCCTAACGTTTCCTATTTCAAAGTTTTTGGTTGCAAATGTTTTATTCTGAACAAGAAACCAAGGGCCTCGAAGTTTGCTTCGAAGTCCGATGAAGGATTCTTGCTCGGATATGAATCGAATGCCTACGCCTATCGTGTCTTCAACAAGGTGTCCGGCCTTGTTGAAGTAGCGCGTGACGTAGTGTTCGATGAAACTAACGACTCACAAGTGGAGCAAGTCGATAAGTCTATGCTAGATAAGGAGGAAGCTCCATGTGAAGCGCTGAAGAAAATGGCACTTGGTGATATCCTACCACGAGAGGAGACACAAGATGAATTTTAACAAGGAAGCAATGATCAAGGGGGAGCTCCTACACAAGATCAGGTTGAGGAAGATCAAGAAAATCAAGATGATCATGGAAGCAATGATCTAGGGGGAGACATGACACATGAAGATAATGAAGAACATGCAACTATACAAATTCCACACCCAAGAGTACATCAGTGTGTGCAAAGGGACCATCCTGTCAACAATATCATTGGAGATATTGCTAAGGGAGTAACTACTAGATCTCAAATTGCAAATTTTTGTGAACACTATTCTTTTGTGTCTTTTCTGGAGCCATACAGGGTAGAAGAAGCCTTAAGGGATCCAGACTGGGTGATTGCGATGCAAGAGGAGCTGAACAACTTCAAAAGAAATGAAGTGTGGGAGCTGGTGGAAAGACCAAGGGTGAACATTGTTGGAACCAAATGGGTCTTTCGGAACAAGCAAGATGAACATGGAGTAGTGACAAGAAATAAAGCGAGGTTGGTGGCCAAAGGTTATTCTCAGGTGGAAGGTTTGGACTTCGATGAAACTTTCGCTCCTGTAGCTAGACTTGAGTCAATTCGCATTTTATTGGCATATGCTACTCACCATAATTTTAAGTTGTATCAAATGGACGTCAAGAGTGCCTTCCTCAATGGTCCGATAAAGGAGGAAGTCTATGTGGAGCAGCCACCGGGGTTCGAAGATCAAGAATACCCCAACCATGTCTATAAACTGCGTAAGGCTCTCTATGGCTTCAAACAGGCTCCTCGAGCCTGGTATGAGTGCCTTAGAGATTTTCTGACTCAAAATGGATTCAAAATTGGTAAAGCTGACTATACACTCTTTACTAAATATTTTGATGATCATTTATTCGTATGTCAAATTTATGTTGATGACATTATCTTTGGATCCACTAACAAGTCCTTCTGTGAAGAATTTAGCAAAATAATGACAGACAGGTTCGAGATGTCAATGATGGGTGAATTGAAGTTCTTCTTGGGATTTCAAGTGAAGCAACTGAGAGAAGGTACATTTATAAACCAAACTAAATATACACAAGACATTCTCAAGAAATTCAATATGGACAAAGCCAAGCCCATCAAGACACCCATGGCCATCAACGGACATCTCGACCTCAATGAAGACGGTCCAAATGTGGACCAAAAGGTATATCGGTCCATGATTGGCTTCTTACATTATTTATGTGCATCTAGACCAGATATTATGCTTAGTGTTTGCATGTGTGCAAGGTTTCAAGGCGCACCTAAAGAGTGTCATTTAATTGCTGTAAAAAGAATCCTAAGGTATCTTGTGCACACACCCAACTTGGGCCTTTGGTATCCCAAAGGATCCAAGTTTAACTTGATAGGGTATTCCGACGCCGACTATGCAGGATGCAAAGTCGATAGAAAGAGCACGTCAGGGACTTGTCAATTTCTTGGTAGGTCCCTAGTTTCTTGGTCATCTAAAAAGCAGAACTCCATTGCTCTTTCCACAGCGGAAGCGGAGTATGTTGCAGCCGGTAGTTGTTGTGCGCAACTACTTTGGATGCGACAGACTCTTAGGGACTACGACTACAATCTAAGTCATATCCCGCTTCTATGCGATAATGAAAGTGCTATAAAAATTGCACACAACCCTGTAGAGCACTCAAGAACTAAGCACATAGATATCCGTCATCACTTTCTTAGAGATCATTCATTAAAAGGTGACATTGCTATTTCACATGTTAGGACTGAAAAACAACTTGCGGATATTTTTACCAAACCATTAGATGAGAAAAGGTTCTGTGAACTAAGAAATGAGCTAAACATTCTTGACTCTCAAAATGTGGCTTGAAACATTGCATACCTGGTTGCAACTTAAAATGTTCCTCTGTATTGTTAAAAATGCTCCTCCTCTCCTTTTCTACTCAGAAAACTATTTTTATGAAGAAATCTTGAGGATTATGACCATTGTTTGATTGCTGATTGCCTACTGGTCGTAATCACCAAGAGTATTTGCAAAATTAGTGTCCTTGGATCACCTCTAAACTCAATTATCTGCATCAAGTCTGCTGGAACCGGACTTGTCCGGTTGTCGACCGGACTAGTCCGGATAGACCACAGTTAGGTTAATTCAGGGGCACCGGACTAGTCCGCTGCCATGACCGGACTAGTCCGGTCAGTCGCATATAGAAGCACTTGGCCGGCCCAGACCTCTCCCTCACCCCTCATTAGACTTGCTCTCCCTCTCCTCTTCCAAACCCTAGCCCCCAAAGTGATTTTCTGGTTGAACCCTCAAAATCGAGTTTTTCTTCGCGAAAAAGACTCCCCTTGACGAGTGGTCTCCCTCCTCCGGACTCATCCGGACTGATTTCCACTTCTTCTACGCGAATCTTCAAATCTTGGTAAATTTCCCCCTTTAAACCAAAATCTCAACTTTTCTAGTTCTAGCTAATTTTCTTTGATTTCAAAAGGATATACATTGCCTCAATAGATGTATTCCTACCATGTTCCTACCCTTGTGCCCTTAGATAGGAGATTTGATTCAAATGAAACATTAGAGTTCTTATACCAGGCCGGACTAGTCCGGCGCATAGAGGCGGACAAGTCCGGTCCACCGGACAAGTCCGCACTCTGAAACCGGACAAGTCTGGTCTCTGACAGTTGAACCCCTACGTTCCCATTTGAAGTCAATAATGAGTCCATTTGCATCTAATCCTTGAACTCCTTATCAGGCATCATGTCTTCAGGCTAAGATGACAGCTCCTTTCACATTGATGAAGACGTTCAACGCGAGAAAGTGTGGAGGACCAAGGAGAGAGTTATGAAGAAGAGACATGATGTCAATGTCCACTCTCCACCCTCCGACGACAATCAACCTAAGAAGAGGAAAGTCATTGGCAAAAGGCCTCTAAGGAAAGATGCTACTGAGGGCTCGTCAGAGCCAAAAAGAATTCTCAATATAGGGAAGGGACTTGCTAGTGGTCCCCTTGGGCCCTTGAAGATGAAAAACCCTATTCACCGCAACAGGCAGCCTTCAAGTGAGGATTTCACTGGAAAAGGGAGTGAGCTAGCTGATAATTTCAGGAAGATTCAAGTGTATGACCGACCTAAGCAATGCTCTGACCCAAGGTTCTGGAGCAACTTTCATGCAGACTACTACGAGCATGTGTACATGAAGATGAAGAACCCTGTAGTAGAGAGTCAATGGCTAAATGTTGAATATCTGAAATCGAAGAGGTATCCTACCTTTCGTGAGATGGTGGAGGCGTTAGAGAGGCACAGTCTGACGGACCTGCTATCCTTTGAGTATGACTGGAACAATGAAGTAATTACCCAGTTTTACTCCACTCTCTACTTTGCTCGGGATGATGGAGACAGTCTTACTTGGATGACTCATGGTTCAAGGT
The DNA here is from genome assembly GCA_030760725.1 of Neostapfia colusana. Taxonomy (NCBI): domain Eukaryota; kingdom Viridiplantae; phylum Streptophyta; class Magnoliopsida; order Poales; family Poaceae; genus Neostapfia; species Neostapfia colusana. The sequence continues at coordinate 80,702,913 of JASWHV010000008.1, read as the reverse complement.
ATAGTGTCACGTATGATGAATTTGCTAGGATTCTTCACCTCCAACACACTTTGGATCATGAACTGATCATTCATAATCTGAAACCCCTGGAGAAGGAGGAACTTGAATTTCTCTATGACACAAGGATGCCATATGTTCCTCCCACCATCAAATATCTAAAGCACTTCTTTGTGGTCCTAAATAGAGTCTTGAGAAAGACTATAGCTCCGAAGGATGGAGATGCAGGAACTATACAAGGAACCTTGAGAACTCTCATGAAGGTCATTAGTGGGAGGAGACCATTCAATGTCTTTGAGTATATCTACAACGACATTGTGAACATCTCAATTACCCCCAATAGGTCCTGTGGATACGCACCGTATATCATGTACATGATTGAGAAAGTGACGAGACTTGAGTTTGTCAAGGATGTCAAGCATACGGGGTTGAAGCCGCAAAAACCCACCAAGTACACTCTCCCTCCGGCTCCAACTGCCCCGTCCTCTCCACAAGTGGAGAGGAGATCAAAGCAAGCTCATGATGACACTAGATCTGCAGCTGCTCCTCCTGGACCTCCACCTGCCCAAGAATCATCCAGCGGCATCCTCAAGATGCTCTCCTCCATCTTTGCCTGTTGCCGCAAGATCGAAGACAGGCAGCGCAAGGAAAAGCTTGCAAGGAAGAAACATCAACAATACGTCAATGCCAATATCAAATCTATCTGTGCAAAGCTTGAGATTGAGCCCGTTGGATCACCGCCCGTCTCCGAGGACTCAGAGGAAAATCTTGCTCCCGTGGATGCCGAAGTCAGTGAAGATGAAAATCAGACTGAGACTGACGGAGGAGGCAGCGATGAGTGATTCCCCTCGATTTTTCCCTTTTTGGTGCCTTGATGCCAAAGGGGGGGAGATTGAGATTAGATTTGGACTATTTCATTCTAGTATTAATATTAAGCTCTTTTGTGGTCAAGGACATGTACCTATTTTAAAATCTTGTAATGCACTATTTCTTTTCTTATGTGTGATGCACTATATGTTCACTATTGTTTGTCTTTAATCTATCACATTTTGTTTATCACACATCTATTAGGCACCCCACCATAAGGTGTGTGCATATGTGAGAAGCTTTTTGTGAATTCTTTATTATTCTCATATGTGCACACCTTATGAAAATCAACCTTTTATTCTCAATTGTGATATCTCAAATGGTTGTCACCAATCACCAAAGAGGGGGAGATTGAAAGTGCATCTAGGAAATCCCTTGTGGGTTTTGGCTAATTGATGACAAGCATATGAGATCCTAACGAAATGATTGCAGGACAAACTAAGTGAACTAGCTAGGTGCGCACAAAAAGATGAAAAATAGAGTGGTGCCCGAAAAGGAAGACTTTAGTGGAATTTAGAAGAGCAAAGTAGATATAAATGTATAAGGTGTGTGTGAGAGACACATCCCAAGAGCTCATGACTTGCGTAAGGGTAAGGGCAAATAATCAATTAAAATCCACTGAACACCGGACTAGTCCGTCCACGTATCGGACTAGTCCGGTCATCTTACTGGAACTCAACCGGACAAGTCCGATTTAGGACCGGACTAGTCCGGTCATGTCTCTGTTGTCCTCTTTAGAGGACTGCGGACTAGTCCATCCAAGCGACAGGACTAGTCCGCTGAAGTTTCTGGAACCACATTTCACATAGCACCGGACAAGTCCGGTTTGTGGACCGGACTAGTCCGGTTAACCCACTGGAAGTAGACCGGACAAGTCCGATCATATACCGGACTAGTCCGGTAGTAGGTTTAACAACGGTAACTTTTTGGGAAACCCTATAAAAAGAGGTCCTTCGTCTTTTCCCTAAAGAAACACGACACATATTGTCAAAAACTCGAACCCTAGCGCCGCCACCTGTCCCAAGAGCCCAAAAACACATCTCCCCATACATCTAAGGTGCAAAAAGGCCAAGATCAATCAAATACTTGGATTTGGGATTGAGAGATCGTCGTTCTTTCGTTGTGAGCTCTTGGGGTTTGATTTCTCTACACTCATATTCTACATTGTAATCTTTTTGAGTGTATTTGATCACCTTCTCTGTAATTCTTGTGGGAGCCCTCAACGTGTGAGGTTGCCCCACAAACTCGGTGATTACCCGTGATAGTGGAGTCAAGTCGACCTTTGTGGTGACTTGAAGAGGGAAAGGGTTGGGAACCCGGCTCTGTGTGAGCTTCCTCAACGAGGACGTAGATCTCTTGGTGAGATCGAACCTCGGTAAAAATTCGTGTCTCTTGTCTCTCATTTGTTTTACATTTTGATACATTAGATCACTAGTTTGCTAGTCATCGTTTGAGTTCCTTATAAGTTCGCACGTGCATCCATACAATAAATTTGATTTATAAAAACTGTTGTTCTCATTCCGCTGCCAAAAGATTAAATTTGTGAGACACACTTAATTAACTCAAATAATTCAGCACACCGGACTAGTCCGCCCACACAACCGGACTAGTCCGGTCAGTCAAGTTTCTGATAACTTTATTAAGTGTGCAGAAATCCTTTAAAGGCCTATTCACCCTCCCTCTAGGCCACATTCACCTTGTGGTCTAATCTTGTTTAATTAAGTCATTTCAGGTGTTTTAGCCTATTCACCCCCCCTCTAGGCAATTTCACTTCCTCCTTCTTCTTGTTGAGGAGAGCCATGAGACGAAGAACTTCTTCATCTTCTTCCGAGCTTGATATGTATTGTGGAGGAGTAACAACTGGAGGTGGGTTAGAACCTTGCTCTTCGAAGTTGCTCGGACTTGCTCCTTTTCCCTTGATAAGATCAATTTGGCTACCGGTCTTGTCCACCATCTCCTCTCCAAGCGGTTAACCTTTTGTGGAGAGTTAGGCTCTGATACCAATTGAATGTTGCCTAGAAGGGGGTGAATAGACTAATAAAACCTGAAACTACTGAAAACAACGGATTAAACCTGAAGGGGCTGAACTAGTCCGGTCTGGGGGCGGACTTTTCCGGTCTAGGTATAGAAATTGCGTTTTTAAGGATTTCTATTCAAGTTTGTTTAAGCGGAAGGTATGTGATTAGTCTGACAATCTAACCAACTAATTTGTGAATGAAAAACTAATCAGATTGCAAGACTCACAACCATAAAGCAATTTACAAGTTTTGAGCGAGACAAAACCTAACAAGTAACTTTGGTGAATGAGCAAGAAAGTAAAGGAATCAAGAGACACAATTTATCCTGAGGTTCGATTCCACACAGGAATCTATGTCCCTGTTGAGGAGTCCACAAAGGACCGGGTCTTTTCCAACCCTTCCCTCACCGAGCGATCACCAAGATCCAACCGGGCTCTTTCACTATCAATCAAGTGTGAATATAATATTATTAGGGGCTACTCACAACTTGAGGCTCCCTACAGCAACCTAGCAGTTCTAGGAATAAAAAAACCACCCAAGAACTCAAATTAATAATTAGAGTGCAAGAGATTCAAACCGAGAGCTCAAACGTCGATCACCGTGTCTCTCCTCTCACAAATCCACAAACCCCTTAAGATCCAATCTTAGGGGTCAAGAAGGTGAGGAAAGAGGCTTAGAGTAGCTCAAGGAAAGAGTTTTCGGCGCTAGGATTTCAGTTACTCTCATTAGAAGCCAGAGAGTCCCTTTTTATAGAGATACCGACATCTAGCCGTTACACATACTAAACTCCGGACTAGTTCGGTGAGAACCCCGGACTAGTCCGTCCTTGGGGGACCACTTACGTCACAAAGGCTACCAACTAAGGTCCTGTGAACTTTGAATTCAAACGGTCATAAAATCCCGGACTAGTCCGCTGAGGAGCGGACTAGTCCGATCTCACACAGGAACCTTTGTTCCGGATGAGAACGGACTAGTCTGGCAGAGAGCGGACTAGTCCGGCCACAGGGGCGGACTAGTCCGGTCTTACTAGACTTTGTCGCAATAACTCTCTAATCTCCAATTGCGGACTAGTCTGGCCATATCTGGACTAGTCCGAGCTCACACATGAATCATTGTTCCGTCCTAAACCGGACTAGTCTGGCTAGAGGGGCAGACTAGTCCGAGACACTCAGAGACTCTTTCTCCGGACCTAAGCGGCTTAGTCCACTTGGCGGACTAGTCCAGCCCACATGGGCGGACTAGTCCGACCTTCTGGGACGGTCTCAGAAAGGCTCAGACTCACAAAAAAACGAACTAGTCCGGCCTGAAACGGACAAGTCTGAACTCACTTAGAGACTTCTAGTCCGGTCAGAAACGGAGTAGTCCGGGTTGGACGGACTAGTCCGGCCTTGAGTCTGGACAAGTCCGGTCTACATTCTCAGCCATACCTATGACTATTTCCTTCCAAGGTTCTAGCTAAGATCTTACCTCTCTAATGATTCTCAAGCACTCTAAAAGAGAAGACCATGTACACAACTAGAAAATATAAAACTCAATAGAGAAATTCTATTTTCTACTCTTGCAAGTCTTCTTCTTTTCCTTTTTGCTTCTTGAGAGACTCCACATTCATTCTTATCTCAAGGACCTGTGCTCATACTTAGCAAAACTCATTAGTATCTTAATTATCGTCATCAATCATCCAAAACCCACGGGATTACCTAGATGCACTTTCACTGGTGGATGACCCCCCCTTCATGCTCGACTTATAAGTAAGGCAAGACCGATCACAAATAGGCTCACCTTTCCTCGGCACACCCCTACTGCACCCATAGCCTCTTCTGTCCGCCTAGGACTCTCATACGCCGCTGTCGTTGCCTCCACGCCTCGCAAAGAAACCATGCCTAGGACTAGGCGGACTACGGGTGCCCCTGAACACCGTCCATCCTTTGGGCAGACGACCGTCTTATCTGGAAATGTAATGATCTCCGAACTCCAGCGCCTTCGTCGCCAAGCATTGTTCATTGTGCCTCTACAGAGGCGTGTTAGGGCATCCTTGTCTCAGATATCCACAACCATCCACAATCAGCTTGTCATTCTGCACTGGGCATGCAAAGTCGCCACCCATCACCCAGGATTTGTTGCATTCTTCCAAAGCCCTCAATTGTGAGACCAAGCTCTTCTTGCTGGCTCTCTGGCTTTACCTCGATCTAGCCTCATCTTTCGGCCATGGGGGTTCCCTGCTTAGGCCTCTATTGAAGGTTGGTTTTTCCATGTCAAGATATGCATCGAAAATCTACCCTTGCATGCATGGAATGCGGAAGTTGTGCGCCATATCTTGGGTGACACGGTGCTTTTTGACTACTTTGATACCTCTACCTTTCACCAGGATGATACAAATATTTGTGGGGTTGTTGGATGGATGCAAGACCCGAATCTCCTTCCTCTGGCCAAGGATATTATTCTGTTTCCTAGAGGATCCAGGCGCACTGGGAACAGCAATGGGCCTCCTCAAGATGACATCGACCATTCTAATGCTCAGATTCCTGGAGGCCACCGGATTAGCCTTATCCTCCATCTTGATCATTACCATGACTACACCCTAGTCGATCCATATTTCTCATCGTCGTCCTCATCAAGCGATCATCATGGAGGAGAAGGCCGATCCTCCGACTCTTCCAACTCATCTGGAGGTTCCTTACCTCGCACCAAAAAGTTCATGTGGTCTCGTGGAGTGTTGGATGACGTATCTCATAGTGGACCACCTGGATTTGATCCTGTACCCCACTTCCGTTGCCAAGACACAATACCTAATTCGGAAGTGGGACAGGAAAGGGTCAGTACCAGTCCTCCGAGGTGTCATGCCCGAGAGCGCGCAGGGGGCGCCATACACGGCTCGCCGATCTCAGACGCCGACTGTTACTAGACACTATTCAGTGTCCCCGGACATTCTTTCGGCACGTCGCTCTCCTCCATCCAGTCGCCAGGACCCAATGGTGATGGAGAAAGTGAATAGCGCGTGCCCTGCATTGGTGATTACTGCACGTGCGACTCAAGAGGGCCGGACTGTGCAGACTCCACCACAGCTACCTGGGGTTTCCTCGCCTCCACCACAACCTGTCGCCTCTGCATGCTTCGAGGATACGGTCTTCGGTCCTCCACAGACCGGACTGTTGCCTCTACCGACCAGGCGTCGACCTACTACAAGGGGCCAATCGGTCCCGGTTATGGCAGGGAGGCGCAATGCGCGCCAGACTTCGAAAGGCACTCAAATTCTGGTATCTCTTCGTGCTACTTTCCGGCTAATTAGGAAACTAGACTTGGCAGGTCCAGAGGAGCCCATCGATAATGCGGTCTTGCAGCGCTACTCCGCTCCTTACAAGAAGCCTCTTCCAGCACCAATTATAAGCAAGATGAAGGAGATCACGGGCCTCATGCGGGCATACATCTCCGCGGCCTCCTCGATATTTGTGGCCACTAAGCTGGCGGCTCAGGTGGCGTCTGCTTAATTTGGTATGATGGAGTCCGGGACGCTATGTCGCGAATGCTGTCAAACTGCTGTTGTTGTTTGTGTTTGTTGGTTCTCTTGTTCAATGGACGATGTATGCATGAAGACTTTTTTGGGAGCTTGGACGTGTCTTTGTGGCTTATGGTGGGTGTTGTGTTATGTCTGGGACTAGTCTGGGAGGTTCCTTCTCTTTGTATCAATGGGAAGCGACTTGTACGTGGTGTAGCTCATGGATGATAATCTATATATATTAAGTTGGAATGTTCGGGATCTTAATATGCCAACGCGTCGTGAGATACTAAAATCTTTGATCTCTTCAACGCGTTCCTCAATTGTTTGCATCCAAGAGAAAAAGTTGCAACATGTGGATGATCGGCTAATCATAGATTGTATTGGCCTAACCTTCAGTCCCTTCATCTACCTGCGGCAAGCACAAGAGGTGGTATCTTGGTAGCGTGGCATCCCTCCAGCGTCTTTGTGACGACGCATGTTCTTGGTACCTTCTCTATAACCATGACATTCAATCATATCCCATCACATATGACTGCGTTGTTGACTGCCGTATATGGGCCCTCCACGGATGAGGACAAGCTAGATTTCTTGTCGGAATTAAGAGCTACAAATCCAGTGCATGGTATGCCATGGGTCTGTTTAGGTGATTTCAACCTCATATATGAAGCTCGAGATAAGAATAATGGGAATGTGAATAGAAGATGGATGGGAGCATTCCGAACCACACTCAATACGTCTGAACTGCTGGAGTACTGGCTTCTTAATAGGAGCTTTACTTGGGGCAATGAACGTGTCGATCCTACATTGGTCTAGACAGAGTCTTCTACAACCAGGAATGGGATGCAGCCTTTGAGGACCTTGGATTTGTGGCCTTGTCATCATCAATATCGGACCATTGCCCTATTCTTCTTGCGCATCAAGAAAAGCCCCTGAGACCACCTATGTTCCGATTTGAACAGTTCTGGCAGAAAATACCCGGTTTCTTACAAGTGGTGCAAACGGCTTGGTCCCAACCGGTACAGGTACATAACGCGTCTCCTCTCACGGTCTTACACTGCAAGCTCTCAAACACGGCTTGGGCCTTACGTCGGTGGAGTGCTGATCTATTTGGTAAAGCAAGGATGCAACTACATATGATAATGGACATTATCCAGAATCTGGAGTCTGCACAAGAAATCAGGGCTCTTTCTACCTTGGAAATTGAATTTCGGAAGGAATTAAAGTTGCGCCTACTTGGTTTAGCAGCTATTGAGCGATCCAGACGTCGTCAGGCCTCGAGATTGACCTAGCTACGATCGGGAGACGCGTGCTCCAGATTTTTCCATGCCAAACATAATACACAGGCTAAGAAAAACTTCATCTCTCATCTGTCGACCAGTGATGGCTCCCTGGTTTGGACACATAGTGAAAAAGAACAGCTTCTCCATCAGTTTTCTCCTCAAATATTGGGTCTCGAACAGATCGGTTAGCCTGTGTTCATTGGGATCACTTGGACTTATCGATTGTTCTGGACCCAGCCTCCTTGATTCATCCTTTTTCCGAGCAGGAGGTTCACAAGGTTGTCGAGTTGATGCCGTCAGAAAAAGCGCCGGGACCTGATGGTTTCACAATGGAATTCTACAAGTGTTGTTGGATAATCATCAAGGATGATGTGATTAGGGCATTTCATTGCTTCTTTGACATGCGTTGTGGCTCCCTCCATAGGCTTAATGGTGCTAACATCACTTTGCTACCTAAGAAGATGGAAGCACAGAGCCGGCTGATTTTAGGCCGATAAGTATGATCCACTCTGTGGCAAAACTTATCTCCAAGGTGCTAACGAGGCGCTTATCAACCAAGATGGACAAATTAATTTCAGCTGCGCAAAGCGCTTTCATCCCTAAGCGATCCATCCAAGATAACTATCTATATGTTCGGAATATCGTACGTCATTTTCACAGAATGGGGAGACCAATATTGATGTTGAAACTTGATATCTCCAGGGCGTTTGATTCGGTGGCTTGGGAGTACATGTTTGAACTACTTCAGATTAGGGGCTTCCCAAGCCGTTGGAGAAACTGGTTGGCTCTTCTGTGGTCCACGGCAAGTTCTCAAGTGCTACTAAATGGCGCCAGGGGTCCTCCAGTTTGCCATGAAAGGGGTCTTCGGTAAGGTGATCCAATATCCCCCATATGTTTATTCTGGCAATTGACACAGTACAGGCTATCTTTCACAAAGCAACATTGGAAGGTGCCTTATCTCCTCTTCGTAGCGATTATGCTGCCCTGCGGGTCTCAATGTATGCCGATGATGTTGTGATCTTTTTAAATCCTGTGCAAACCGAAGTGAAGCTCACATTGGAGATTCTACGCCGCTTTGGGCAGACATCCGGTGGTGGTCAACATGTCAAAAAGCACCATTGCAGCAGTCTGATGTGAAGAAAATGAGCTAGCTACTATTCTGCAAGACTTCAAGGGTCAGTTGGCATCCTTTCCCATCAGTTATCTCGGCTTGCCGATCCCCCTAGGGCGTCTACGTTTCGAACAGTTGCAGCCGGTCCTGGAGAAGATCCAAGCAAAGCTAGCAGGATGGTAGGCTAATTTGTTAACACTAGCAGAGAGGAAAGAGTTAGTGAAGACGGTTTTCACTTTGCTACCGGTGTATCTTCTGAGTTCGGTGCGGCCTCCGCTGAAATTCATCCAGGTAGTGGACAAAGCACGACGTTGGTTTCTATGGGCTTGGTCTCATCAATTGAGTGGGGGGGGGGAATGTAAAGTTGCCTGGGGACGGGTTTGCTCTCCGACAGAGAGAGGGGGTCTCAGTATTATTGGCTTGCAGCGGTTCAGTTGGGCGCTGCGGCTTTGGTGGCTTTGGCACGCTTGGTCTAGCTCGCAACTGCCGTGGCATTTCATGGAACTTCCTGTTGATGATACTGATCGTGTCTTATTTTCTACTGTCACCGTAGTAACAATTGGGAACGAAGAAAAAGCGTCCTTTTGGTGGTCGAGTTGGCTGCACGGCTTGGCGCCTGCAGCGTTATTTCCGGAGCTATTCTGCAATTGTAGAAAAAAGAAGATGACTGTGGCGCAGGCTGTTAGAGAAGAAGTGCGGACTACCACATTTCGGTCGCTCCTTCCTATTGAACTACAGATTCAGTTTTGTACGTTACTGGCCTTGATTCGGGAGGAGGGAGTTAATCTCTGAGATGAGGTTCAAGACACCATCATATGAAAGTCGGCGTCCGGAATATATTCAGCTCGCTCGGCAATACCGGATGCAGTTTGAAGGGACTCAGCTTTCAATGAACTCTTTGCTTATCTGGCGAGTTTGGGCTTCGCCGAAGTGCAAAATATTTGCATGGCTGCTCTCACAAGACAGGGTGTGGATGGCTGACCGGCTGCAACGTCGTGGCTGGCCAAACACATACTTCTGTGTTTTCTGCTTTTGAAGTCTTGAGACTTCCTTGCACTTAGTGCTTGAGTGTCCGGTCACCCGGTTATTTTGGCGGTAGGTCAGTCTAGATCTGCGGCTGAGGGAGCTACATCTGGAGAATTGGGAGAACGCCCGCTCGTTCGGTGACTGGTTTCAGGTGACTACAATTCTTCGGCCTAAAGCACGTGCTCAAGGTTTACGATCAGTGGTTATGGCGGTGGTGTGAAATTTGTGGAAAGAAAGAAATGAGCAGGTGTTCCGAGGAAGGGAGCGAACGATGATTGCTTGGTGTGGAGAATTACGAGAACTACGACATTGATGCACTGGTGGGGCTTCCAAGCTAGCCCTATTGTGTAATATGAGTATCGGTGCTCAGCTGTAACTCCTTCTCCTCCTCTACTTCCGCTACTTTCTTCAATTTTCCATCTCTTGTCTCTACTCTAGGTTATTTTGTGCACATCTTGTGTATGTAAACAACAAACGATCTTCTCTTCTGCTATTAATATAAGCCGGATAACCGTTATTTTGAAAAAAAACAGCCAGGTCAGGTCATTCATGGACTTTGTTATTCAGTAGTTTGTTCATCATTCGTTAGGGACTATGCAATTAATACCAAGATCAAAGAAAGGTCAGAGTGCGCTTTTGTTAATATCTGGGGGCGTAAATGGAATACGTGACCGGACGACCCGTTTATAAAGTTTACCAGAGGCAGAGCAGCATGCTTCTGAAGAAGAAGCACCTACCGTCCAACAGCAGTAGAAGCGCACTCGTTCAATCCATCATCCGTCCCTACATCCAGCAAGAGAATGCTCAGTCATCAGTCCTGATCGGTCGTCGTCCCTAAACTTGCTGACAGGGTGAAGAGAGCGAGGGATCGCGAGGAGAGATCTCGGAGCTCCCAATCCCATCACTGAGACGAGGAAGAGCTGCAGCTGGACGCACCGTTCGTCCACGGAACGAAGCAGAAGAGGAACCGAAGAAGCGGAGCGGAGGAGGAGGTTTTGGACGGGTGGGCTCCGTCTTCTCGTCCCCTCTTGTTGTTTGTGGACGTTTGTTACTCTGGGGTCCGGCCCGGGAAGGTGTGCATCAGAAGCGGCCAATGAGGACCCTATCTCAAATCTCCACCATTCCACCCTTATCAACCCCTCCCTCCCTCCTTCCCATTTCGGTCTGCCGCCTCCCCCAACTCCTCCTGTTCTATCCGTTCGCTCTCTTCCTTCCTCTGCTGTCTCTCTTATCCCGATAATGGCAGCCTAGCTCCAGAGCACTGCCTCTGCCGCCAAGCCGCGCTCGCCGCCGTCGCTAGCAGAATTACGCTTTGCTTCATCTTGAGGCCGTCCTAACAATAGAGTAACAGGGCCGTCCGCGCGCTCGGCAGCTTGGGCGCCAGCCCTGCCCATCGGTAAATTCTTGAAGCTTCTTTCGTTCCGAATGCATCTGCATGTTGTTTCGCCCTCTGTGCCGTGCTGCTCTGAGCGCCGTGATGTCGGTTGTCTCTAACTCTATGTGCGCGCGCGTACGCTCAGCTCCCTGTTCTGCAGAACCGAAACTAGCTTGACGTTCTTATTAGTTTGGTACCAGAAACTTTTAACCACGAGGTATATGTCGATCTCATGGTCTCCTCCGTAATCCTTATCCCTTTGCAGTTGGCCAGACCACAGGCTGAATTCCTTGCTTCGCGCACGCGCCTTTAATTTGTATTACTCGTCATGCATGTAGTAATGCAACATATTGCGTGTTTTTAAGATAATTCATCTTGTTTTGGGGTGTCAACAAACAGTGTTGCTTGCACTCCTTTCGTACACCACCACCAGCAGCAGCAGCAGCACTTGGTTTCTCCAGCCGTTCGCGCTGCGCAGATACATATGGCGACACGACGAGCAGCTCACTTTCACGTTTTAGGTGTTATGCACACATGTGAAGTGAAGAAGGTCGACGGCTCCTTGTGGTTGGTCTCTTCTCACCGACCTGTCCTGCAGGGACGGCCGGTCTGTGTAACCACCGTTTCTTCACATGCTAAACTCACGTATTTCGTCTAAGCAGCTGTGTGGAAAACACCTCGTTTTGTTGCGGCCATAGGCTCATAGCTATCGTGCAGTCCTTTGTTAACAACCATATTGTCCTAATAACGTAATAATGCCGCCGTACTAAGAAAGGAGGGAGAAAAGCAAGTGTCTTCGGCCTGTTGAGTCAAACAGGATGAAATCTCTTCACTTTTTCACCTTTATGGTATGGAAAATGATAATAACGAACCAGTTCTCAAGGAACTTAATAATCTGCCATGCATGACGATACTCGTTAAGCATATTGGAACTGAAAGATTGGAAGATTGTGCATTTAATCCGTTCAGAAATACTGAAGATAGAAAGGTTGTGAGCTAGCCGTTTTATTTACTCCCTCTGATCCTTTTTATTTGCCCTGGTTAGTTTGAACTAACTAGCGCAAATAAAAAGGAATGGAGGGAGTAGGAGCAAAGAAATCAAATCTGGCTACACACTCGATGAAAGAGGAGCGGCAGCTATTATCCTAGTGCTTAACAACCCTTGCATTTCGACTAAAATACCTTTCCATGACTGTATCAAAATTAAATTCAGTTCAGAGCGATTTACATTTTTTTGTCCTGCAGTTGGGCTGTTTGTGCTGAGCCTGGTCGCCGTTAGGCGCTTGCATGGCACCCAAGAGCAAGCGTGGGAAGGGCAAGGGCGAGAAGAAGAAGAAAGATGAGAAAGGTGACCGCTTTGATCTTCACTAGTTCTTGTTTGAAAAACAGCATGGTAGATATGACTGTTCTGAAGTTACTGATTTCGTGTTCTCCGTGATTCTTAGTTCTCCCTGTGGCCACTGACATCACTGTGAACCTGCCGGACCAATCTCACGTCATTCTCAAGGTTTGCTTTCTCAGTTCTCTCCATGGCAATTTTCTTTCTCTACATTCTTCATTTCCCTACTTTCTCAATGTAGGGGATCTCAACGGACAGGATCATCGACGTGAGGCGGCTGCTCTGTGTCAACACGGCCACATGCACCATCACAAACTACTCCCTAACACATGAGGTATTACTCATTATTTTCTGCTAATTAGTCATAGAGTCAGAAATAAAAAAGCCTACAGAATGCAAAAATAACCAATGATGATTTTCCTTACCATGAAGTAATCTGTTGACTTATAATTGGCCAAAGTGACCAACAGAGACGCGCATATTCGTAACAACCATGCAAATGAAACTCTGTTTTGTTTTTCTGCTTCAGACCTATTCAAATTGTAATTCAATCATTTTGTTTTGTTTTGGTAATCATAAAAGTAATATCGTTTGGTTTTGTTCAGACGCGAGATGGCCCATTGAAGGATGCTGCCGGCATTGCGACATTGAAACCATGCACGCTCACTCTGGTTGAAGGTAAACATCGGAGAATCTCTGTCATAGTATGACGAGGAATCAAAACATTATTTGTGAATTAGCTAAATACCAAGGTTGATATCTATGAGCTTCATATGAGTTCTTCACTATCCTATACCTGTATTTACTTTGAAAAAGGAAGGAAATAATTCCTGTAGTTTTCTTTGTAGGCATAGGCACTAAGGAGTGTTTTAACTAGTTCTTGATAGCACGCCTTCTTAAAACGGCAAATACCATTAAATTGTACAGTGAGAAATTTATCAACGAAGTGCAAACAAAATTATCACCTTTTCTACTGGACTACTGATTTGTCTGTATCTTTCTAGGGAACAACAAAAGTGTATATTTTTCCTTATGCAAAATGCATTTGTAAAACTAAAAACTTGAAAGCTCATTCCCCGTCTAAACACCCAAAAGAACCCTCAGTTCAAAGAAAGTAAATAAATTCATATAAATCCTTCAGCGATTTTCGAAACCAAGTTCAAACTGCTGTCTTAAATACTTTCTTTTTTTCATATAACAAACCTGCTGTCTGAAAAAAAAAATCAAAAATGCAGAGGAGTACGACGAAGAGCGCGCGGTGGAGCACGTGCGGCGGCTGCTGGACATCGTCGCCTGCACCACCTCCTTCGGCCCCGCGCCTCCGCCCCTGTCGTCTCCCAAGGACGGCGATGCTGCCAAGGACCCCACCGTTTCCAGCGCCACCCCGAAGACCTCCGCCTACTCGGGCGCGCGCCGCACGGCCTCGCCATCCGGGGCGGCCGCGAAGGAATCGCCTGCCGCAAAGGAGGCAGCGGCCAAGGAGTACGCAGCCTCGGCTGCGCTGGAGGCCGAGATGAGCGGCGCGTGCCCCCGTCTCGGAGCCTTCTACGAATTCTTCTCCCTTGCCAACCTTACGCCGCCCCTCCACTGTATGGCACAACCCATTTCTTTACGCGGAATCCAGGCGCTCATTGAATTCTTGTCCAAGCTTCAAACCAACATTTGCTTTCATTTATCCAAAATCTTGCTTAATTTCAGTTATAAAGAGAGTGTCCCAACCTCGACAGGAGGAGCAGTCTTCGGATGACCATCTTTTCTTTGTCGAGGTAAAATTGTTCAGGAATAGCATTTCAATTGTTTCATTCGAATACAAGCCCCACGATTTTGCCATTTATGTGCTGGATATAATTAGAGAATCATTGGTTGGATAACAGGCAAAGCTTTGTGGCGGGAAATTTGTTCTTGTTGGAGCTCGAAGAAAGGGATTCTTCAGTTTGGGGAGACACCGAGTCTTGTGCCATAACCTTGTTGACCTTCTGAGGCACCTTAGTAGAGCATTCGATAACGTTCGTTTCTCTCACTCAACATCCTGAGGTCCTTATTATGATTTCTATCATAGGGCATTAGTTGTAGACTATGCATTAATCTCGACGCCAGTGGTATTTTTGAGGGTTGAGGCTCTGCTTACTGCTACTTCCGGAGCCAACAAGCACCTTTAAACTTTAGGATGGTTTAATCATAATTCAAGTAGAATTTTGGGATCTCCTCCACTTTGTATCAGCATGACTCTTCACACCATCGTAGGAAGGGTACATGCACCTCTTTTTACAATACAGAAAAAGCAAATCTAGACCTTTCCATGATAAAAACCTTCAAAGGACTACCAATTAAAAAAATCTTCATATGTCAAATGTAATTTTAGAGGTAGCAAGACATAATGCTGCTAAAGTAAATTTCCAAATCTGCTCATCTTTTCTGAATTTAATGACGACGAGCATTGGACAAAATCCGTAAGAGTTTGTTTAGGTCAAAAGCTACAATGCCACCTTCAGTACCCAACTGCTGCTAAGTCACAAGACTTTCCATCACCCTTCATATTCCTTACAGCTACTAACATGTACCATGTTGGTACATGTTTTCATTCCTTCTAACTGTAAACCTAATACTTTCGTCATTTTCATATGTTTTAGGCTTATGAAGATCTTATGAAGGCATTTTCTGAACGAAACAAGGTTCACTGCCATCTCAGCCTGTTCTTTTCTCCATACATAGTTTTTGTTTGCCGTGATGGCAACCATTTCATGTTTGTTGTATCAGGACTGTGTTATGCTTGGGAATCCAGTGGAATGTCTATTTATTGATCTGAAAACAGCTTAATTCCTTAAGTTTTAGTTTATTTCATGTACAAAATGTCAACTTTGATTTTTTTCCACCTTCTGGAAATACTTTTCTATTTGTACCTGCTTCTTTGATATGGGATCCACTCTAATGCCACACTGGTTTCAGATTAGCATCTTAGTTCAGTGCTAAAATCCTGCAAAATTGTTGCATTTATGTGACTGATCATTTGTTCTGTTACCTACTATTTTATGTTTTTCGTCTTTGTATTTTTTATGGAACTGCTTTTTGTCTTCGTTGGATAAGCTTTTCTCCTATTCTGCTAAGATGTATTTTCTCATACGTTGCAGTTTGGAAATTTTCCTTATGGGTTTCGGGCGAACACATGGCTTGTTCCTCCAGTTGCTGCCCAGTCACCATCAATGTTTCCTCCTCTTCCTGCTGAGGATGAAACATGGAGAGGTAGTGGAGGTGGTTGGGGAAGGGATGGCAAAAGTGACATGTTACCGTGGGCAGATGAATTCCTGTATCTCACAACTATGCCTTGCAAAACTGCGGAGGAGAGGGAACTACGTGACAGGAGAGCATTCCTACTTCACAGTCTCTTTGTAGATGTTGCCATCTTTAGAGCCATTGCAGCTGTAAGGCATGTAATTGAGAGCACAGAGGTATCCAGATCAACCAAGATAGATGAAATTTTGCATACTGAGACAGTGGGAAATTTTAGCATCACTGTCACAAGAGATTCTTCAGATGCAAGCTGCAAGTTGGACACTAAGATAGATGGAGGCCGAGCCACAGGAATGGACTCTAAGCATCTTGCTGAGATGAACCTTTTGAAAGGAATAACTGCTGATGAAAACACTGCTGCCCATGTATGCTCCCTATGTTAAGATGATCCTTGTCACAATAAAAAAGATCTTGTTCATATTCCACATGAAAATTTGTCTTTATAATTCTTTTTGTATGCAGGATGTTGACAGTTTGGGCATTATCAACCTTAGATACTGTGGGTATATTGCAGTGGCAAAGATAAACAATATCAACAAAACCAAAGTGCATTCTTCTATCAAGCCAATAAATATCGAAGATCAACCTGAAGGGGGTGCAAACGCGTTGAACATTAACAGGTTAAAATAATGTTTTAAGTTATTCTTCTAGATCTTATGGATATGAAACGCGTTGAACATTAATAGGGTTGTGATAGGCTTCGCGAGCCAACATCAAAACCAGTCATTTCTATGGATATGAAACCCGTTTGGGTTTTATATCTAGCCAACCTCGACGTGCTTGAGACAAAGGCTTTGTTGTTGTTGTTGTTCTAGATCTTATTTATTTAGCTTCACTGTATATTTATCTTTTGGCAATAAACTTATATGCATTCTTTTAGTTTGCGGATGCTCCTTAATGAAGCCAACTCAGTAGGAGAGAAAAAGGTATCAAATCTTTTACAAAATCATAGGCAGGAGGAACTTATTGTGGCTCAAACTTCTGTTGAGGAACTATTGAAGGAAAGTCTCCAAAAGCTCGAGGAAGAGAAAACCAAGAAACAATCATTTATGAGATGGGAACTTGGTGCCTGCTGGGTTCAGCATTTGCAGGATCAGAAAAACTCTGACAAGGATAAAAAACAAGGTGGTGATAGGGAGAAGAAGAAAGCAGCAGTTAAATCTCTAAAAGAGACAAAGGTTGAAGGGCTAGGGAAGCCTCTCAAGGCTCTTAAGAACTTGAAAAATGCTGTCGATACTGCGGACAAGGTATCATTGGGTGCCAACGGTTCGTCTGAAGGAACAAGCTCCACAGAGAGCCGGAAAGACAGGCCATCAGATGTTGAATCACCTCATGGTGAATCAAGTGCTTCTGAAAATGAAAGCCTGCTGAAGAATTTATTACCAGACGCTGCCTTTACAAGGTTGAAAGAATCAGAAACTGGGCTTCACCAGAAGGTAGAGATGTATCACTTTTCATGACAATATATTTTGTAGATCCTATCTCTATGCTACTACTTCTTTGGTCGGGAAATGAAAAGATTCTTAAGATAAAGTTGCCTACATTTTTTGCGTACCATTGGTACTTATACATGTTACATATAACACTCATAACCTTATGTTGCACTTTTTTACATGATACGGTGCTGGCAGATAGGATGCATATCACGCTGAACTGTTTAGTGGTTAAGAGAGTGGTTCTTTTCTGACCCATAGTATAAAATTTATGGAGTCAGCGCACTAGCTATAGACAACCACATTACACAAAAATATGTTTCCATTTTTGGTTTCTGTTAGCACAGTATTAAACTACAGAAAGTTATCTGACATTGACACTAGATAAGATCCCTCCTGATAAGTATTTCCTTTTTATCCTAGAAAATAGTACTATCCTTTTTATTGCAATTCATTTTCTTTGTGCTTCAATATTTTGACTGATATTTTTTATTTTGAAAAATACAACTAATTTTTCCTTATATGTGAGATAAGTTAGCTTTCATTTGTGCACACCGTCTCCTGATTTGGCAGTTGGTGTATTTTTTTAATGCTCATAGTTACTGACATGGTATGGCACTGGGGGCCTCAACCCTCGGCACAAGAAGAGGACCTCTAGCCTTCTTATTTCTTTTTTTTTTCCTCTCCAAGGACTCACGGTTTCCCTTTATAGATAAGGCGCCTAACAAACAAAAGCAATAAACTAACAACCCTTCTGATCTAAACAACCTATTAATCTAATCTAGACTAGATGACTTATGCTTATCTCCTTGTGTTGTGGCCTAAACGCCAGAACAGTTTTTATCTCCATTTGTACCATGATCCTGCATGAATATTGCAGACTAACCTCTTCTCTTCCACAGTCACCACCAGAGTTGATTGAGATGGCTCTGGAGTACTACGATGAAGTTGCGCTTCCTAAACTGGTACATGTCAATATATAAGATTAATAGATGAATTGACTTCCATCCTAAGTAAAGCGTAACAACTAACCAAAATAATCATTCAGGTTGCTGATTTTGGTTCTCTGGAACTTTCACCTGTTGATGGTAGGACCTTGACAGATTTCATGCACACCAGAGGTCTACAGATGCGTTCCCTAGGACGAGTTGTAAGTTTCTGATAGTGTTTCTGCTTGAACAGAATGGATGTCATTTCTTTCCAGTTACTTGGTATATGCTGATTGTAAATATTTGCTCAGGTCAAGCTCTCGGAGAAGCTTTCACATGTTCAGTCCCTTTGTGTCCATGAGATGATAGTGAGAGCATTCAAGCATTTCGTCCGCTCTGTGATTGCTGCAATTTCTGACATACGGCAGTTAGCATTATTAATAGCAGCAGCACTGAATTTACTTTTTGGTGTCCCTGAATCTGAGGCTTCTAGAAGTTCTCTTAATGTGCATCCCCTAGTCTGGAGATGGCTACTGGCCTTCCTAAAAAAGAGATATGAATTTGAGCTCACAGAGAAACATTACTATGATGTGAGGAAATACGCTATCTTGAGAGGACTCTGCCATAAGGTAACTTTATCTTTATATTTATGTTTGTAGAAAAATAATGGAGGAGGGGTTGTGATAGGCTTGGCGAGCCAACAATTACACTTCGCCATTCTCATGGAAATGAAACCCAATAGAAATTCATTGGGGCGTAACTCTCTTAGCGATACGTCACATCGGAACCCGGGTATGGTGTTAAGTGAACAAGGGCCGGGTCGCCACCGCCTTAGTGGCGTGCCATATCGGAACCCGGATATGGTGTTAAATGGGCAAGGGCCAGATCGCCACCACCTTAGTGGCATTGCTACATCATCGTCCGGATGTAGTGATAAGTGAGCAAGGGTCTTTGCATCTTACTCGACGGGTGCAAAGCGTAAGGAAGCTAGTAGAGAACATACATAGATTTCGGGTGGGTAGTTGTAATGTAGGATCCTTGACAAGGAAGCTATGTGAGTTAGTAGATGTTGCTATTAGGAGACGAGTAAATATCCTTTGTGTATACGAGACTAGATAGGTGGGTCAAAAGGCGAGAGAAGTCGAGAATACCGGTTTCAAGCTTTGATATTCTGGATCGGCTGAGACTAGGAATGACGTAGATGTTCTAATAGATAAGAGTCTTAAGGATGGAGTAGTGGATGCTCGAAGACGAGGAGATAGGATCATCTGAATCAAGATAGCAATTGGGGACATTGTCTTGAACGTCATTAGTGCTTATGCCCCATAAGTTGGTCTCAACATGAGTGCTAAGAGATAATTTTGGGAGGACTTGGAGGATATGGTTAGTAGTGTACCGATAACCGAGAAACTCCTCATAGGAGGAGATCTTAATGGTCATGTGTGTGACTAACGTAGGATTTGAGGGAGTATATGGAGGCTTTTGATGCGGCGATAGAAATCAAGAGGGTAAGGACATCCTAGACTTTGCCGTAGCCTATGATCTGTTGGTAGCTAACATCCTCTTTAGGAAGAGGCAATCTCACCTAGTGACCTTTAGTAGTGCCCAACACTCTAGCCAGATTGAATTTGTCCTCACTAGTCTCTCCACTTGTGTCCTGGAGGTCTTGGGTTCGAATCAGCCTCCTTGCAAAATAAGCAAGGGGAAGGCTGCCTAGAAATCCCCTTCCCCAGACCCCACAAAGTGTGGGAGCTTTCAGCACTAGGTATGCCCTTTTTAGGAGAAGGGATAGACAGAGTGTCTAGATTATAAGGTGATCCCCGTGGAGTGTGTTGTGACACAACATAAGCTTGTGGTAGTTGACTTTCGCTTCCATACATGTTCTTTGCGGGACAAAGGTGTTAAAATCACAAGAACAAAGTGGTGGAAGACTGGAAGTTGAAAGGAGAATCACAAGAATCCTTTAAAAATAGTGTGATCACAGAAGGACACTGGGTAGAAAATGGAGATGCAGATAGTATATGGGTGAAGATGACAACTTGCATTAGGAAGGTTAGTGAGGTGTTCGGTGTGACAAAAGGAAAGAAACTTGGTGATGGAATGAGAATGTACAAAAGGCCATTAACGAGAAGAAAGAGTGTTACAAGAGTTGGCATCATGATAGAAGCGCAAGCAACATGCTTAAGTACAAAGAGGCCAAGAAAAATACAAGGCGGACTGTGAATAAAGCAAGAGGACAGGACTATGATGAGTTATATGAAAGACTAGAGACAAAAGAAGGTGAAAATGACATATACAAGATAGCAAAAATTTGCGAGAGAAAGACGAGGGATTTCAATCAAGTTAAATGCATCAAAGATAAGACTGACCGCATTCTAGTGAAGGATGAAGAGATTAAGAATAGATGGCGGGATTACCTTAATGGGCTATTCAATGATGGGAATGAGAGCACTATGGTTGAGTTGGATGACTCCTTTGATGACTCCAACAGGCGGTTCGTGCGGAGGATACAAGAGTTTGAGGTTAAGGAGGCATTAAAAAGGATGAAAGGCCCTTGGCCCTGATGATGTCCCTATTGAGGTGTGAAGATGCCTTGGGGACGTGGCAATAGTATGGCTCACAAAGCTATTCAACCACATTTTTCAGTCAAACAGGATGGCTAAAGAATAGAGGAAAAGTATATTAGTACCTATCTTCAAAAATAAAGGAGATATTCAAAGTTGTACTAATTATTGAGGGATTAATCTTATGAGTCATACTATGAAGCTTTGGGAGAGAGTGATTGAACACCGCCTGAGGAAAGTGACCAATGTCACTAAAAAACAGTTTGGTTTTATGCCTGGGAGGTCTACTATGGAGGCGATTTTTTTGTTGCGTCAGCTTATGAAGATATAGGGAGCAGAAGGACCTACATATGGTGTTCATTGACTTGGAGAAGGCGTACAACAAGATACCAAGGTCAGTCATGTGGTGGGCACTAGAGAACATAAAGTTCCGACAAAGTATATTGCCCTTATCAAGGATATGTACAATAATATTAGGACAAGTGTGCGCGTAAGTGATAGTGAGACTGATGCATTTCCTATCACGGTAGGACTATATCAAGGATCAACTTTGAGCCCATACATCTTTTCCTTAGTGATGGATGAGGCGTCGAAGGATATACAAGGGGATACCCCTTGGTGCATGCTCTTTGCCGATGATGTAGTGCTGGTAGATGAAATTAGGGATGGTGTTGATAAGAAATTAGAGTTATGGAGACAAACCTTATAGTCCAATGGATTTAGACTTAGTAGGACCAAGAGCGAGTATATGAGGTGTGACTTTAGTGGTTTTGGTCGTGAAGAGGGAAATGTTAGTCTACAAGGACAAATAGTACCTAGAAGGGACACTTTCCGATACTTACACCAATGTTACAAAGCAATGGCGATATTGATGAGCATGTTTGCCACATGATCAAGCTAGGGTGGATGAAATGACGACAAGCCTCTGGAATCCTATGTGATAAGAAGGTCACACAAAAGGTAAAATGAAAGTTCTTAGGACGGTGATCAGACCCGCGATGCTATATGGGGCGGAACGTTGGCCAATTAAACGACAACATGTCCAACAAATGAGTGTCACAGAGATGCGCATGCTACGGTGGATGTGCGGGCACACGAGAAGAGATCGAATAAGGAATGAGGCGATTCATGATAGGGTAGGGGTGACGCCGATTGAAGAGAAGTTAGTCCGACATCGACTAAGGTGGTTTGGACATATCCAACGGTGACCTCCAGAAGCACCTGTTACAGTGAGATTTTAAGAGGTATAGAAAATATTAGGAGGGGTAGAGGACGACCAAGGTTGACTTGGGAGGAGGCGGTAAAACGAGGTTTGAGAGATTGGAATGTATCCAGAGACTTAGCCCATGATAGGACCGCATGGAAAGCAGCAATTCATGTGCCAGAATCTTAGTCTTTTTTTCTTTTTTTCTTGTTACTCTTACATCTCTTCCTCTCTTTTACTTCATTGAAATATATATATAATTATTGGGTTTCATGTCTAGCCGACCCCAACATGCTTGGGATAAAGGCTTGGTTGTTGTTGTTGATATAATCTGGATTGTGGAGAAAAAAGATCTTCTAATTCGGTGTAACTTATATTGAATATAAACATTGCTTTTAGGTGGGCATTGAATTGGCACCCCGAGATTTCATTATGGATTCCGCTTTCCCATTCCATAAGCTGGACATTATTAGCCTGGTACCTGTTCATAAGGTAATGCTTACAAACTAAAATTTTTTCTGATATCAATTGGGCCTAACGAACTTATATATATATATATATATATATATATATTTCTGTTATGGCATCGACAATAGTTATGACCATCAGTGGCTCTTAACTTTTTATATGTATTGATTATTATGGATAACATAATCTATATATTATTTGAAACTCTTATCCATAAAAGGAAGTGACATGTAAACACAACTAACATGGTTTTCTGTAATATGCAGCAAGTTGCATGCTCATCTGCAGATGGAAGGCAACTTCTGGAATCCTCTAAAACTGCTCTTGACAAAGGAAAACTAGAGGATGCTGTAAGTTATGGGACCAAGGTATCTATCTAATCTCATGCAGTCATGCTTACTTGCACAATGTCTTTTATATTCTTAACTTTTGTAACTATGTATGAGTGCAGGCTCTTTCGAAACTCATAACCGTATGTGGCCCGTACCACCGAATGACAGCTGGAGCTTATAGTCTGCTTGCTGTTGTTTTGTACCATACTGGTGATTTTAATCAGGTATACACTTGAATAAAGACTATGGCTATGCATTTTCAGATTATTTTAAATATGCCAACTAAACATGGTCTCAGTTACACTATGATTATGGTACGCATATGCAATAAAAGGTTTACAGTAATAATGTCACAAATGGAATATAATCAGCAAATATACAGGCATTTTCCAGAAGTCAGGGAAATATCATATCTTATAAGGATAACCTATGTTAAAATGAGAACTGATGCTTTGAAAACAGATATGTTTGTGGATAAAAGGTTATATGATATACCAAACAGGCCCATGTTTTTTTATTCTAGCTTTTAATATGTATAGAAACAACTGCAGGCTACTATTTATCAGCAAAAGGCCCTAGACATCAATGAGAGGGAACTTGGACTTGACCACCCTGATACAATGAAGAGTTATGGAGACCTTGCAGTATTCTACTACCGCCTTCAACATACAGAATTGGCTCTAAAGTAAGTTGAATTCTCTAAAATTCTTTCGTTTTCTGTTTCATGCAGCCTGGAACAGTGAAGAGCTTTGGAGACCTTATTCTACTAGCATTCTATGTTTTATGACTTATGAGGAAAACCACAAGTCTTAGGCTTCTACGTATCCATATTTAGAGATGTTGATTGCTCTTAAGTCCATCATCCTTTATGATCTTGTTGTCCATTTCTTATGATCAGCTTAGTATTGAATTGATTTGAAAACTGAAGGATCTTACAGCAGTGGTTTTTTATATCCATTGTTTTTATGAGTCCTTGTGAAACATATAGTACTGATGATTTAAGTTAGCCGCAACTGTATCTGCGAAATATTGACTAATGGTTTCAATTAGGTATGTCAAGCGTGCGCTATATCTTCTGCATCTTACATGCGGGCCATCTCATCCGAATACAGCTGCTACATATATCAATGTAGCCATGATGGAAGAAGGCTTGGGCAATGTGCATGTAGCTCTCAGATACTTGCACAAAGCTTTAAAATGCAATCAGAAATTACTTGGACCTGATCATATCCAGGTATTTTTTTCTTTAATATTTTATTAGAGTAAGAATTTCCCTTTATTGCTAGGTACTTTGTGTCCTGGTGAATTTGAGTATTATTCTTCTGAAAGTATCCTTTTCTTTATATATAAAGAAGTTCTCCTTTTTGTTTGGATACGCTTCAGACGATTTTAATTTTTATACCTTGAGAAATTAAGTTCAATGCTAGAGATTTTACATGCTTTTGATTACTCGTGGTAGGCTAGTTCACTTCCAAATGAGAACATATAGATTGGTTTAGGGAACCACTTGATAAAGCTTTTTATTCACAACAATTTTTGACTTTTTGTTGGTTTGACAAAAATGAGAGAGTATATTTGTTTAGGGAAATCACATAATGATCGGTAGCCTCGTAATAACCAAGTACATATAGGTGATGCTCCGCTGTACGAAGCCAGCTTATGGAAGTATGGCTGGCAAAGATACGGGAGGGAGGCCATGGTTGGTGTGGACATAAACATGCAGACAAAACATGCACGTGCACAGTTTGGTAGCACAATGCAGTTTAAAAACCGAACTTGCAGCCTCATAGTGTTGATTTTATTTATTATCTCATCTTCTTCTTTTACAAAGTTCTTTGTCTCAAGCATGTGTCAGGTAGGCTAGATATGGAACCCAAACTGGTTTTTATATCCATAGTAATGGCTGGTTTTGATGCTGGCTTGCCAAGCCTATCACAAAATACTCAATTCAATTTGCTTTATCAAGTGTTAATTTTTAGTTGACGTTTTGATCTTTTATTGTTTATAGACTGCTGCAAGTTACCACGCCATAGCCATTGCTCTCTCGTTGATGGAAGCATATTCCTTGAGTGTTCAGCATGAACAAACCACCTTGCAAATTCTTCGTGCAAAGCTGGGGCCAGATGATATACGAACTCAGGTAAATTTTTTTCTGAAATAACAATGTTGGCATGCTACTACTTCCAACCAAATGTCTCTTTTGAATGCATTTAGTAAATTAGTTAAATTCAAACTTTTTTGGCTACCATACAAATACTTTATATTTTAAACTCCGCCTATGCCTTTCTAGGTATAGCTGGTCCCAAGCCCGGGTAAATGAGGAGAGTTGTGATAGGCTTGTCGAGACAGCACCAAAACCAGCCATTCCTATGGATATAAAACCCAGTTTGGGTTTCATATCTAGCCTACGTCAACGTGCTTGAGACAAAGGCTTTGTTATTGTTGTTGTATACAAATACTTTATATAAACTCTGCCTATGCCTTTCTAAGTATAGCTGGTCCCAAGCCCGGGCAAAGGAGGAGGGTTGTGATAGGTTTGGCAAGCCAGCATCAAAACCATCCATTCCTATGGATATGAAACCCAGTTCATATCTAGCCTACCTCAACGTGCTTGAGAAAAATGCTTTGTTGTCGTTGTTTTTTACCAATAATGTATTCAAATTTGTCATTTGGGGATAATATTAATATATAAGCCATCAAAGTATTATGTTCATGGTACTACGTCAAATTCGAAGTCATTTGAAATTCTGAGGCTATTTAACTAAATGAGATGACTTGGGTATGCTTCAACCATTCAGTGTTTTGACATAAGAAAAGAAGCTTATTCATTTGAGTGATAGAATTCATTTAGGAAACCAGAAGGAAATAAAATAAGGAAAAGAGCACTGGAAGTTCTATTGATTATATCATGAGACAGATTCTTGGAAAGCAACTGTGTGGAGTTACATATATTACTATATGCATGATAGTCGTTAGCTAATAAGTACATTGAGTGCACAGGCTCATAGCGTAGTGACAAACGCTTTAGTAGTGCCCCTGGGGTCTTCGGTTCTGTGTGGGAGCAAATTTTCAGGATGGGGTAAAAAACGTCACTCGCTAGTTCCTAGTTCTGGTGGTCGTGCACACGAGATGGACCGACCTGTGAAGGGCAGATCCTCGTGTATGGGCGGGCCCAAAGCACGGTTACGGATCTGATCCACAGAGGGTGGATCCTCGTAGGGGGCTAGCTTTTATGAGATTTTTTGGCCAGTCTCCGGTTGAACTCCCTAGCATACAAACATTGTGGACAATCTTCTAGGTTTGGTCTTTCATAGTTCCTTTTATCCTTACATTCTCAACCTTTGGCCTTTTTCATGATGCAGGATGCTGCTGCCTGGCTTGAATATTTTGAGTCGAAAGTAATTGAGCAACAAGAGGCTGTGCGGAATGGGACTCGGAAACCTGATGCATCAATAGCTAGTAAAGGACACCTAAGGTGAAACCATAACTGAGTACTTATTTTTTATTGAATTAATTGAGTCATTTAAAATGTTAAATCACTGGACAAAGTTCTTCTTAAAATTAGTCCACTACTTAATAAACTAGGTTCATCAGTATCTCACTTCCTTTTTTAATGGATATTTCTATGTTGTATTGACTTTTACTTTGTACTTCCAGTGTATCTGATCTTCTTGATTACATAAATCCTAATCAAGAGAACAAGGGGAGAGATTCTGAATCAGGAAAAAGGAGGTACTCAAGCATAAAGGTTTGTTACCTATCCTTCTCCCTGTGACCCCCTTTTCTTTAAAATAGTTGTGCCCTTGCTGATGAAAAAAAGAATGAATAAAAACAGATTGAGGCCACGGCTTAATGATGGCTATCATCATAGTACAGTGATGTTCGGTGTATGGAACTTCATGAGCAAACAAACTGATAGCTTTGGTGGTAGTGCTTCTGGTTGTGAAACCGCCGGTCCTGGGTTCAAACCCATGATTTGCACAAAAGGCCCCTCATCATCTGTTCCAACTTATACATGTAACTATAGTGGTTGCCTACATATATATGCACGAGGCTCTCGTGTCCTGGGCGCCCTGCGTCCGGACAGCCAACCTTCGGGCCTTTTCTCCACTGGGCCAGGAGGAACTTCAATAAGTCGTGGGGGCAGTCTTTTCTCCACCGGTGGAGTTTTTTTAATATCTAAGTTACTTCAGTGTCAGTTTAGCAAGCAGTTGTATTAAATTTCTTGAAAATGGAATTAACATGGAAGACCACACCTCCCAATTTCTGCTTGTCACCTTATTTTCACTTTTCCATGTCAACAGTTTTGCATTGTAGTTCCATTAACATGCTTAACACCTGTTGCTTAAGGATTTATCCACTGTACTCATCCTGTCAGGTTTTATCACATTCAAATGAAAGTTCAAATGGTGCAAGTTCTGAGGTATCTCCAAGAGACCCTAGTGAAATTACAGATGAGGACCAGCAAGAGCCCTCAAAAGATGACGTTACTGATACTATTTCAGAAGCTGAGGTTAAACAGAGTCCAAAATCATCCGAGCACCCAGCACCTTCTGAGCTACAAACAGAGGTAGCTGCGGTGAACATTAATTTACCGAGGGATGTTTGTCAAAAGGAAGCTGTAGAACCTGAAGAGGGTTGGCAGCCTGTTCAAAGACCAAAATCAGCTGGAGCTCCTGGAAAACAAATAAAGCATTATCGCCCCACCACCAGAAAGATGTACCACCTGGATAGTCAAGATCCAACATATTCTTCCCAATACAAGGCAAGGAATTCATATTCAAATAACCGGTATTATTTCATAAGGAAGAGAACTGTCGTACCTACAACATACACAGATCCTCAGCAGCATGTGGAAGTCCAGACATCTGGTGCCAGGTTTAGTCGGAAGATTTACAAGGCTGTGACCTATCGGGTAAAGCCAGGGACAGCATCCACAGAAGTGCAGGATACTTCTAAGAGTACTGAGAAGATGAGCGGTAAGGTAGAATCCCAGATGACATACTCACAAGCACACAATCCACCCTCAGTAGATCAGAAAGAAATTGAGCCACATGGGAATTTGGTAGCAAACATTGGAAATGCTCCATCATACAAAGACGTTGCATTAGCACGTCCAGGGACTATTGCCAAATCTCAAATACAGAAATCTAGAGATGATGTACCACAGAACCAACCGTCACTTGGTCAAATCATTGCACAAGAAATGAAGGATTCTTTGATTGATTCACATCAAGTGGAACAAAGATCTGTATCTACAAATGCTGATGGTCCAAATGATGTAACCAATGTACAAGGAGAAATTATGGGACCAGAAGAGACAAATATCTCTGACAAGCAACTGAAGATCATTGATAGCTTCCAAGATATGTCAATATCAAATGTTGAGGAATCATTAATTGGAAGTGAGCCTGCAAATTGTAAAGTAGATGCCAATGTGTTCAGTAATACAAGTCAAGAACCAGAAGTTCGTGGCGATGATGGTGCAAACATTGAGTTTTTAGAGTCTATTGAATCTGCAAAACCTGAACAGAGTGGGAAGTCTGACACAGAATTTTTTGAAAAAACTCTACCCAGCAGTATAGAACCTATTGCGGCTTCAGCATCTATAACAAATGCGGGGAGTCTTCAAAGTGTTGAAAGTGAGAAGTCAAAGCCTAACTTGCTGCTAAGTAATATTGATTTGAGAGAGATGCCTAATAAGAAGTTATCTGCTGCTGCCCCACCATTTAATCCATCTCCACCAGCTGTACTGAACCCCGTTGCTGGAAATGTAGGCCTCCCACCACCAGGTGGTATTCCAAGTGTCGCACCATGGCCTGTGAATGCATCTCTGCATCCTGGGCATTCAACTATGGTGCCAAGTGGTCCTCCATTGTGCAACTCCCCACATCATATGTACCCTCCTGCTTCTCGGTCTCCTAATATCATGCATCCGGTGCCATTTATTTATCCACCATATAGTCAACCACAGGTGGTACCAAGCACCACCTTTCCCATGAACAATAATATGTTTCGGCCTCACCATTATGGATGGCAACCCTTTATGAGCCCAGCTGCATCAGAATTTGTGCCAGTGTCAGCATGGTCAGGCAACCATTCAGTTGACTTCATTCCCACTCCACATGTTGTTGACCCTATTTCTCAGTCTTTAGCAGATAAACATATTCAATCTGATGCAGCTGTTGTTAGTATAGGACCATCGCTGGACAGTAAGACTGTAGCATCAAAGGAGGAGATGCAGACTACTGCAGTGATTGGAAGTGACAATTTGATCAGCGAAAAACATGATGATCAGGAAAAACAGTTAAAGGATGCAGTTAGAATTGAACTGAATCCTGACATGCAAGGAGACAACATACATTCGCGAAACAACATGAGGAACGAAGATGAAGGTAGTTTCAGGATATACGTAAAGGGAAAAAGCCGGCGTAAACAAACTCTGAGAATTCCAATAAGTTTGCTTAACAAGACATACGGCTCACGCTCTTTCAAGCTTGTCTATAACAGAGTAGTCAAAGAGAATGACATCTTCAGACCTCCGAGTGTGTCCTTTGCTGAAGTTGTTTCATCTAGCAACTAGGCAATGCAAGTTCTGCAAATGCATCTATCTATTGACAATAGTAACTGAAACATATTTTTGATGGACCTCCAACTGAAATGTCCTGAAATGTTAGTGTTCTTAATTGGAAAGGCAGAACAATGCTCATACAATGATCCAGGTAATGAATTCATTTAATAGATATTTCCTTTTCCGCCCATTATATTTCATTCATTGATATGGTAGTTGTCAGTATTTTTCCAGGTCTGAAGTTCAAGCATCTAGACTACATGGACATGGTGAATGCATGATTTTCATCCAAATTAGTAAGTTTCATTTGTCAGTAACTCATTTGATTATTACGTGTTTAAGTTATATGTATCAAATAAGGAATTCTAGCTGTTTAACTATTCTTCCCATCAGTGGGTATAAATGTTTGTGTTATCTCAATGCTTTGGAATATTCTGAACGGCTTAGCCCAGAAATTAGTGAAGGCTAAGCTTCAAACATTTATAATACTAGCACTTGCATTTAGTGTACAAGAATTCAATATAATAGTCTTATATCTGAATAAGCCATGCATGTTATAGTTTCCATATAACTTATCTCGGTCATATTACATATCGATGGTGATGGCTCAGATCCTAAGGCATGCAAAGAAGACGCATCTTGCAATTTAGTTGCATTCTGCTCGATACATATTTTTTCTTATATTATGGTCTGTTCATACCGTGACTCCGTGAATTGTCTGCTTACATGCATTACACAGGTATCAATGTTCCTGTGTAGAGTCCAGAAGACTTTCAGAGTTTTTGTGAGACTAAAACCAATAGAAGATGGCAGTACTAGCAACAATACTAGATCGTTTAGACAGGCTGATTTTTGTTCAATTTTGATAGACTAATTAAGAAAGGAGAGTTTTCTTGGAAATTTTTGGGGAATTTTTTGGGTTAGCACTTAGAGGTTTTCTATTTTGTTTGCCTCACTGCATCAAGTAATTGTCTCACACCTCTTTTGCGAGACATTAACATTATTTTTAAATAGAACAATAATAATCTCTATTATGTAAAACTGCTTATTATGAATGATTGCTCCTCTAAATAAAAAGCATTTTGACACCGGCAATCCAGAAATTTTGAATCTCAAGGTTTACAGCTGTAGTGATGTGCTTGTTATGTTGTAGGTTGATTATTGATTTAGCTCTAGGTCGTACTTTGCAGCCTGAATGCAGGACATACACAAATAATTAAGAACACTAAACTCTACTTTTGTACTTTTCCTATCAAATATGATTTCTTACTAAATTGTCATGCCAATAGTAACAATAACATAAAAGAATGTGGTTGCTAATAAAATTTTAGATACCTAGGGGGAGAAGGTTGCTTAGGATGGTTGCGCAGACCCGGCAGGTGACACGAGGGGCGACCGACAATCCCAACCGACATCACCACTAGTGATAGACGCTCTGGTGACCCCTCCACCACTGGGACCTCCTCTCCCAAGCTCCTCCAGTCCCCTACCTGCTCCCACCAATCCACAGGCATATGGCGAAACCGATGGAAACCATGATGGCAACTTTAGAATGCTGATTTTAAAGAACCAATAGTCAAACAGTAAAGAGAACATCACAAGTGGAAGCTATTCGTGCTTATTTGCCACAAAGCAATAATAAATGAAAGAGCAAGTTATGGAACTATGTTACATGCTTATACGACAATGGTAATTGTCCTATAAGTTGCTCCTTGTATTATTTATCAAGTTGTGAGTGAATCTGTCATACAACAAAAGAAGGGTGCTTGTTCTGATGGAGTATTCAGGTAGAACTGTTCCGGAGCTGATGCTGAGAGACATTACAGGGGCATCCACAATGATCACAAAAACTTAGAAGTCATATATAATAAAGAACACATGGATAACTATCTTTTCTTTAGTGATAATTGTTGTAAATAGCACTTATATTATTCAAGAGGCCACAAGCCTCTATAAATAGATGTACAGGGATAACAATTATGCAGAAAACCTCTTATGCAAAAGGAAAAGTACAGATATACCCCTACATCTCTAACACCCCCCTCAAACTCAAGGTGCATCACGAACACTGAGTTTGGAGAGATAAAAACTATGCTGAGCTCGGGTTTGTGCCTTTGTGAAGAAATCCGCCAATTGAAGCTCTGAAGGCACATATTGAAGATCAACAATACCATCCTGTACCTGTGCTCGTGTGTAAGAAGCATCAACACCAATATGCTTGGTAAGCTCATGCTTAACCGGATCACGAGCAATACTGATAGCACCTGTACTATCAGACAAAAGAGGAGTCGGCATACCAACAGACACACCAAAATCCTCAAGCAACCATCGCAACCAAGTAACCTCTACACTCACAAGAGCCATAGCACGCAACTCAGCCTCCGCACTGGAACGAGGAACTGCTACCTGCTTCTTAGTCTTCCAAGCAATGAGGGAACCACCAAGAAAAACACAATAGGCAGAAAGAGATCGACGATCAGAGGGATCACTAGTCCAAGTAGCATCAGAATATGCTTTGAGCTGTAAAGAGCTAGAGCGTGGAAAGAACAAACGTTTAGAGATAGTCCCACAAAGATAACGCAAGACATGAAGCAAGTGACTATAGTGGACCTGTGTGGGAGCCGAAACAAACTGACTCAGAGTGTGAACAGAGTACGAAATGTCAGGATGAGTGACACCAAGATACACCAGAATCCCTAAAATATGACGGTAACGAGTAGGATTATCAAGAGGCTCACCATCACTAGCTCGAAGATGGACATTGAGTTCCATGGGAGTCTCAACAGTCCGGTGATCAGTAAGAGAAGCCCGATCAAGAAGATCCTGAATGTACTTTTCCTGAGACAGATAAATTCCCTCAGAGGAAGAGGAAACCTCAATCCCAAGAAAATAGCGAAGAGGACCAAGATCGGACATAAGAAACTTCTCACTGAGACGGGCCTTCACGAAGGCTATGTACTCAAAATCATCTCCAGTGATAATCATATCATCAACATAGAGAAGAAGAAGCGTGTGACCACGAGACGAAGTGTGCACAAAGAGTGCCGGATCATGAGTACTGGCAGAAAAACCTGCAGCAGTGACCACAGACGCAAAACGCTGAAACCAAGCACGAGAAGCCTGCTTAAGGCCATAAAGAGAACGTCGAAGACGGCAAACCATACCCTCAGGAACAAAATATCCAGGTGGTGGCTGCATATAAACCTCCTCACGCAGCTCACCATTAAGGAAGGCATTTTTCACATCAAGCTGAGAGATGGACCAGTCACGAACAGAGGCCACAGCAAGTAGAGTGCGAACAGTGGTCATGTGAGCAACAGGAGCAAAGGTCTCATCATAATCACGACCATGTTCCCGCTGGAAGCCACGGGCGACTAAACGAGCCTTATAGCGCTCAAGTGAACCATCAGAGCGGGTCTTAACCTTATAGACCCACTTACAGGTGATAGGACGAACACGCGGGGGACATGACACAAGTTCCCACGTGCCGGTGCGCTCGAGAGCAGCAATCTCCTCGGCCATTGCATGTTGCCATTCCGCATGAGAAACGGCATCACGATACGTAGCCGGCTCATGCAGAGCAGCAACAACAAAGCTAGAAGGAGAATATCGATCAGGAGGCTGTCGAGGACGATGACCACGTCCAAGAGGCTGCTCAGGAGAAGAATCATCGGAAGGAGATGATCTCTCAGGAGAAGAGGACGTACCAGGAGAGGCGGACTGATCTGCAAAAGATGGATCATCAGAAGGTGACCCAACTGGAGTAGACGGCTCATCAGAAGAAGATGGTACGTCTGAAGGAGGGACAACTCGTTGACTATAGACCTGCGTCACAGGAGCCTTCAAAGTATAATCGGGAACCAAAGAAGCAGGCTCCGAAGAAGAAGAAACCGTGGAACGCGACACCGAGTGTGAAGGTGGTACACTAGTGACTGGAGCATCTAGAAAGAACAGAAACGAAATGGGATCGACCATAGATACAGAAGAAGTATCAGAAGAAGGACGAGGATAGAAATGACGCGTCTCATCAAAAACAACATCGCGTGAAATCCTCATCCTTCGATCAATCGGATCCCAACAACGATACCTCTTATGCTCCGAACTGTATCCAAGAAAAATACACTCGACCGACTGAGCAGTCAGCTTAGTGCGCTCACGAGGTGCGAGAAGCACGTAGCAAACACATCCAAAAAGACGAATGCTAGTGTAGTCAGGCGTCTTACCCGTAAGACGCTCAAAAGGAACCCCCCCTCTAAGTGCAGATGATGGCTGAATGTTAATTAAATAAGTGGCAGTCGAGACCGCCTCGGCCCAAAAATGAGGAGGAACAGAGGAAGCAATCAGAAGAGTACGAGTCGTCTCAAGAAGATGACGATGCTTACGCTCAGCAACACCATTTTGAGCATGAGCACCAGGACAAGAAAACTGGGCAAGAGTACCTTGCTCAGAAATAAACTTACGAAGAGCATCAGAAAGGTACTCACCCGCGGAATCGGCTCAAAAAATACGAATAGGAGTGTCAAACTGAGTGCGGACCATAGTCGAGAATGACTTATAGATAGATAACGCCTCACTACGATGTTTCATAAAGTAAACCCATGTGTGCCGCGAAAAATCATTTATAAAAATGATATAGTATTTATGTCCTCCTTTTGAAGCAAAAGGTGCAGGCCCCCATACATCTGAATGAATAAGATCAAAAGGACGCTTAAACACCGACTCACTAGAATGATAAGAAAGTTGAATCTGCTTCCCTAACCGACAACCCTGACAATGAGCTAAAGACTCAGAACTAGAGACTGATCCTAAAAGACCACGCCGAACTAGAACGGACAGACGAGAGCCACAAAGATGACCCAAACGGTGGTGCCACTGAGCAAACGTCGAAGTGGACGAAGCAACAAGACTGGCAGGCGCAGCGGAAGGAAGACGAAGCCAGTCAAGCTCCCAAAGACGCTGTGAATCACGACGACGAGGGCCAGTACCAACCAGGCGACCCATGCGACGATCCTGAACGTAACAAAGATCATGATCAAGAATCACTCGACAACCACTATCAGTGAGTTGACCAGCGGATATAAGCTGCATTGTAAGTCCAGGAACAAAGGAAACATCAGGAACAACAAAAGAGTCAGATAAAAGAGTGCCCTGTCCAACAACCGAAAGAGGAGAACCATCGGCAGTATGAACAGTAGAAGAACGATACGAAGGACTCAAGGAAGATAAACTGGTACGATGAGGAGTCATATGGAAGGAAGCACCAGAATCAAGAATCCATGGACAAGTACCTGAAGCAGAAGTTGGAGGTGGTCCCTCAGTGGAAGACGAAGAAGCAGCAACAGTACTCGAAGGTGCAGAAGACTGAGTCACAGAACCAGCAGCTCCCGATGGTACAGAAGTAGCAAGGCGACGAAGAAGCATGAGTAATTGTGCATCCGTAGTAGCAGAACTCCCTTGAGATCCTCTAGTACTAGCACCACCAACACCCTGTGAAGATCGACGAGCCTGAGCCTTCTTCCTCCTGAAACAATACGCCTCCACATGACCATCTTTATCACAATAATCACAGTGAAGAGCACCACGCCCCCCAGCCGTAGAAGGAGGAGCAACTGAAGACGGAACAGTCGGTGGAGGAGCCGTGTGCGTAGGTGTCGTAGAGCGAGCCGCCAATACCGAAGAAGTAAGCAGTAACCCAGCAGCCTGAAGACGAGTCTCCTCATTACGAACACTCGTCAGAGCGTCCATAAGAGAGACACAGGGGTGACGAGCAAGTAGCTGAGCACGAAGAGGCTCAAATTCGGCACGAAGACGGGTCAGAAAATCATAAGTGCGTCGAAGCTCAAGTGCAGCCTTCTGACTCTGACAAGACTGACAAGTATCTGTTGACAATCGAGGACCAAGAGCATCAAGCTGACGCCAAATAGCAGACATCTGACCGAAGAACTCCTCCACTGTAGCATCTTCCTGCTGTAACAACTGCTCCTGACGAATAGCAGCAAGGTAGGTAGACTGTCCAGTAGGCTCGTAACGAGATCGTAGAAAATCCCACATCTGGTGTGCATACTCAAACTTAACTATATCAGCAGCAAGACGATCCTCCATACTGGCAGCAAGAATAGCAGCAGCTCGAGCATCATCATCCAACCAAGTCCTGTATAAGCTGAAACGAGACTCATACGCAGACAGACGAGTCTCATAATCCGCAAGCAACTTCTTCTTATCATCATCAGTAGCATGATCTGAAATAACAGGCTGAGAAGGAGCCATAGGGCAAGGCGGACATTTGACATCACCTGTGAGATACTCCCAGAGTCGTAGACCACGCATGTGCAGACGCATGCGGGGAACCCAGTCGCGGTAATTGGTGCCATTGAAAAGCACCGGACATCGCACAACTGGAACCCCACCCGAAGAAGAAGTCATCCTGATAGGATAACCGGCGACGGCGAGAGCGCAGAAGAGAAAGCGGCGCAAGCTGCAATATTTTTTTCTTTTTTCTTTTTTTTTTTCTTTTTTTTTCTCTTTTTTTTTATTTTTTTTGAAACCCTAATCCGGTTTATTGAAACCGATTGGCGGCTGCGACAAAGGACAAGCCCGGCGCAACACAGGACGGCCACTCACGATCACCAATTGAACAGGCGCCGGTCCCACGACCCTTGAGCGGTGGCAGCTGATTCCAGGAGTGAGCAAGCGCTTCAGCAGCAGCAGACAGCAGCACGTGAGCGCACTCAACAGGCTAGGAAACAGGTCTGCAGCAGGCTATGCGCGGGTGGAAAGGAACCAGTGCGTGGGGGATGTGTTCCAGCGATGGGGGTGCAGGTTCCAAGGGCAGATTCGAGGCGAGCAGATTGCAGGGCGTAGGTGATGGGCAGGCGATGCCTATCTCGCACAAGAACCGGAGAAAAGCTTTTGCAGGCAGTACAACACCAGAGAAAAGTGGAGAAAAGTGCTCGCAGGCTATGTGGAACAGCGGCGACGGTAGAGGAAGCAAAACTTCCGGCGGCGCTAAAAAAAGGTGTAGGGTAGAACGAAACACTAACCTGGCTCTGTTATCATGTTGTAAATAGCACTTATATTATTCAAGAGGCCACAAGCCTCTATAAATAGATGTACAGGGATAACAATTATGCAGAAAACCTCTTATGCAAAAGGAAAAGTACAAATATACCCCTACATCTCTAACAATAATAACATAAGCATGGATCATCGTCCCCTGGGAACTTTGGCAACTGTAAATACAATCTAGCAAGAAAACATAATCATTCTTCAAATGTAGTTACTTTTAACGTTAACAGATGGATGAACCAACATCTGATTCTATGTTAAAACTGACTCGCTTGTTCGGTTTGAGAAAAAATGGGTTGGCCAATCCTCATCTCGTCTGATCCATGGACTAAACGATTTTATACATATCAATCAGCCAAAATCGTTTGTTAGATTCTAAAAGTACTATGCCAAACAGAGTGAGCAGCTGAGCTCGATAGCTGGCTATAGGATGAACTTATGATGAATGGAAGATCGACGGAGCTGCATGAACTGTAAAGCAAAGAAACTTGACGCACACAGCCCCCAGAGAAAATTGGTCCTGATACCATATATGAGTGATGATTGTTTTGATTAGGAAGCTGCAGATGGAGTAGCGCTAGTACCAGCAATAGTGAATGCTGAAGTAGACACGGTCAGGTAGCTAAAAACATTGCAGATACGAGGTTGGGCTTGGTAGACGGCGAAGAGACAGTTGCTCGTGTCTCCTCTCCCAGACATCGCAGATTCCGCCAGTCTGGCCGCCGCCATCGCCAACAAATCTCAAGAACACCAAGAACCCTAGCCCGCCATCGTTGCAGTTGACGTTGCAGTGGCCGGCGGGGCGAGCGTCACGTCACCGTTGAGTGGCCGCCGCGTCTCGAGTCGCTTCGAGTCGCACGCCCCGCAACGGCACATTTGATTTCGTTCCACGAGTCTGGATGTAGGGTTTGATTTCGAAAATAAATTCTCTTCATCCCTTATTACATCCCAGCCCAATGCATCACCGAGCTCATGCCCAAAGCATCAGATTTTAGGGGTTTGAATTAGGATTAGTGTTAGGATTTAGGAGTTAGTGTTAGAGCTAAGGTTTAGTATTTAGGATTTAGTTTTTATGATTTAGTGTTAGTGTTTAGAGTTTAACAGATGAAGACCGATGCTTTTAAAATTAGAACTAGCCACCTGGCAGGTATACAGACGGAGATGCACAAACCCATCGGTGCATATTGTATGCAGAGAATTCGATTTTGTTTTTAAAATATATTCTTGTACGAGCAAACGGCCATTCGCACGCGAGCCGAGTTTCTTTTCACTCCTGGTCGAACCACATGGATTGAGCCACATTCCCTGCTGAATTTGGACAGCGTACGTATCTCTATATCTAGAATAGAATAAAAGAACTCTAGCAGTTACTCTTATAGTAATACTATTTAACTCTATAAAGCGTAGTTGTATAGTTGACACATGGGTTCATATTCTGTTCTAATAGTAGAAATGAATATTTTTGAAGTATCTATAAAAACAATAAATATTCTTTTAGAGGAAAACCAGTGCGAATAATCTTAACCTTGTTCGGTTGGAGCAGGATTGGAAGGGAATGTAGAGGATTAAATCCTTGTCTAGCTTGTGATGGATTGAATCTCACTCAATTCTTTCCAATTCCCTTGGGCAGGGATTAACAAAGGAGCCTTTAGTGGGTTTATGTATTACATTTTTGAATTGTAGATTTCCTCCCTGTTTTGTAGATACTATTTCACTTTTGAGTTACTCCACAGAGGGAGTACTTTTGGTTTAGGAAAAAAACTTAGTGATAGGAATTTCTTATCTTATTTGGAGTGATATCTCCATAGCTATAGCTCTCAGTCAACAGAGGCAAGCTGCAATACTCTCATTTGAAATCTGCAGCTTAGTTCCGCTGTCTGAATGTCAGAGACAGCTGACTAACGAAGTAGGATGTGTTTGTAGCTATCAGTAGCGTTCTTGATTTCTTGACCCTAGAGTAACCACAAGATAGAATGCGGAGCAGTTAGGAAATATGAAGAAAATTAGTAATAAGCATAACAATACTATTTTTGTATGACATGCCAAGATTGGAAGGTTGTGCGGATTATTGACATCAAAATATGAATGCCAAAGTTTCACGCATCCCTTGCCATATACCAAACCGGGAGATGGTCATGCATGGCGGATAAGTCTTGGAAGCATCTGCCTATGAACGAAGCAGGCAGCGGCGATTGATATGGATGTCCATGTTATTCTTCGCGTTAGGACATTACATCTAAATTATTATTTGTCATGATTGTCTGAGTGATCTCTGACAATATTATTCTACGTTTCAGTATATTTCTTTTTTATTTGTTATGATCACCCGAGTAATTTTTAGACATCATCGAGAAATGTTATACAAACAACTGTTTTTAACCATTACGCATAACTCAACAAATATAAAAACTTTTGTACATGACCGATTAAAACAATGATGTATGTGTTGCCACTGTCCTTTTCCTTTTTATTGTCCTGTTGTTTTGCTCACAGTAATGGTCATGACTTGATCCAAAGAGTATCTAAGACGCTTAATTATCCATGTTGTTCTACTGACCAAGTTTTTTAAGGGTGAGATTAATTTTCAGTCAACTTGAATTTCATCATCTTGTCGGTGTTTTTCCAAAGAATAGTAATCAAGTGCTTCACGTCTTATGTCTGGATGGCTAGCTAACAAAGACAAGGATTTAAACTGATTCAGATAACGTGTCCTACGTCCAGTCTGGGGTGTTTGTCGGTCTTGTATTAGCTCAGGCGGTTCGTAGAACCACGGTTACAAACGAATCTTCCTCGTGTGCGAGGGTGCGTGAAGAAAGCCTAAGTGTTGCGTGCGTGTGGGCGTCGAGCCGTCTGAGGGGAGGTTTTGGGCCTCCTCTTTTATAGCACAGATGCCCTTATCTACTTGCCGACTCCTCATAAATTGGGCGGAGGTTTACATGGTGTGTCAGCGTCTAAGGCATCACTAATGTGACTCGGGAGCGATGAGTACACCTGCTCTCGTCTAGTCTACGGTCTAAGTCTACTTTTCGTCCCTATACACCCGTGCCGAATGGGACGGGATGGGTGATGATGATGGTCGGCGTCGTGCTTGTATTGTCGTGTGTGGCCTCCCACTCCGTCTTGAAGTCCTCCTGATGTTCTTTCACATTAGCATTGAAGTCTTTTACCTGCCTCTGCCCCGGGCTCTAGCCTGGATCCCTCCTTCTCCCGGCCTCGTTGGCCAGGGTAGGAGGTCGGATGTTGCTTCCGACCTTGGGGGTCGGCGGCTCCCCTGACCCTAGCGGTTGGGGGTCGGACGCTTATGTTCAGGCCGTGGAGCCGGGATCTGTGGCAGCGTCATCCCCGGCTCAGGCTGCGAGTCGGGATCCTATGTTGATATTTCATGTGTGGCCTGGATGGGGCTCGCGGAGCCAAGTGTCCCCTTGCAATGGGTTGATCGGTTGTTCCTTAGGTACACGGAGTATGTCACCCGTCACTAGCCCTCGGGCCTCTGGCCGAGTTACTTTTGAACCGGTCGGGGGCACATCCTTTGCGTGACGGAGGTCTTGAAAAAAATAATAGGGGACAAAAGGTTGTGTGAGATCGTTGTTTTGTTTCGATTCGTGACTACCTCAGGATTCAGAGCCTTAGGCGTCGAGCCTATCGTGACTTTGAATCGTTTGATAGCCCTCGAGCCCTTCCTTTATAAGTCGGGCTTGGTTCGTTCAGCGAATTCGCTCCACTCCCCATCCGCAAACCGTTCGCGGATTTGGAGGGGTTAACCGACCGGGAATTTACCTTGATGGCCGAATTTCCGGGCTCGGTGAGATGCCTAACGGGTCAATCTGAGTGGAACCCCGCTGCCTTTTCGCAAGAGCTGGGGAATCAGGTTGACCTGATTGGGGCTTGATGCCCGCGTTCCATAAGATCCCTCTTTGTACACTCTCACGGATCCCAGGCCATTCACGGGCTTGGGCGGCTTGATGCCGACTCTTCGGGGGGTTACCATGGAGTCAACAAGATGGGACTCAGATATCAGAGCGTTAGAGATGTTGGGAGCATTCGCGGCTCCCGAGTTCGCCATTTGCTAGCCATCTCGCGCCGTTTGTCCCTCGCTCGGGTTTGTGTCGGGCGGTACTTTTGACCTGCATGTTAGGTAGACCTTAGACCCCATAACTTTGGTCGGACCCAAAATTGGGTCATAAAAACTTACCTACTTACCTGGCCCCTTGACCCTTACGGCCTGTCGATGTCGTGTAAGGAGTAGGCGAGAAGACGCGGAGGAGAGGAAGCTTGGGAAGAGGAAAAATGGCGCGTGGCTCTTCAAGTCATGTGGATTTTGAAGAGGCGAGTCCGTCTGACCGAAATTATGGTGGGCGTTGTGACCTGAGGTCTCGGGGGGCGTGCGCCCACTCCGTGGATGAGAGGCGTTACTGCAGGGTGCGCATGTCCGTAGGCCCTAGCGCTTTTACTCATTGCTGTCACGCACCGGCTATATAAATGGCCTTCGGGACACAAGTCTTTATCCCTATATTTTCCTCTCTGCTTCGGCCTTTTTGCTCTCCTTCTTCCCTGCAAGTCTCAATAGTGCGTTAGGAAAGAAAAATATCAAGGGAGGATCTGAGTAGTTCACCCTTCAATAGGGCCCCGCTTCGGGCTATGACGGCGCTTCTTCTGAGCACGATTATCGACCACTCACTCCTTGATCCCAATGATTGGCAGTGCCTGCGTCCATCCTTAGAGGGCATAGCTGCGGCATTTCATCCTGTTGCTGCTAAAGTCTATGAAGAACTGGCTTCGAGACTAGCTCTACATCCGTGATGGGGTCTGGTGCTTCTGCTCCTCATGGGTTGGCCGCCTGCTGACTGGCAGCGCTTGGGTGTCGTGGAGGCGCACTGCAGCGAGTCATCGTGGTCCAATGCAAGTCGAGGCGTTGCGAGCGTAGAGGCTGACCGAAGGCAAGTGATCTTGCAAGAACGCTGGCCGAAGGCAAGTGAACTTGCAAGAAGCTGAATTGCGGATGTTGTCCGTAATCATCAATTTTCTTATTGACATTAACGATCCTCATGTATGGTTTTGTTCAATCATCTGCTTTTTTGCCTTGTAATGTAAATGTATTAGCCCTTGTCTGCCCTTTTGCCTTGTAATGTAAATGTATTAGCTAGCCCTTTGTGGCTCTTCTAATGAAGAAAAGCAGAATTTTTTTCTATGCACGTGAGATTTTTCCTCCGTGTTGTGTTTCTGACTCATAGCTTTGAGACTTTCGTAGCTCTGACTGTGGGTTGCAAACACTAGGATGGGAAAAACAATACATTTTTTCGTTCTTGTGCGCTTCGCTCAATTCGTAGCTTCGGGAATTTTTTGTAGTCATTAGACATAGGTTGCGAGGCGCGGAGGTAGTACTTAGAAAATTCCCGTAGATGCCTTCAGGGTGGTTCCTGAAGGGTGTTAGCCCCCGGGTGGCACATGGGGGCCGAGCCATTCGGCATGACATGTGGCACTTGAAGCACGTGGATTCGCTCGGGCTCTGACCATTCGAGGTTCAAGGTACCAATCTTTTCGACGAGATGATGAACCCGAGCTTGAGCCTGGGAGGAGAGTGCTATACTTTGCATGGGAGTAAAAGTTCAAAGAGGGGAGGATGTGGGCACTTATATTTTGGTTTCCCAGCTCGCCTCCTTTTGCTCGGAGGTCGGGGTTGCTATAGATAAAACCGTCCAAGGTGCTCGATGTTCCAAGCATTAGGGAAGATGTTCCCGTCAGCATCCTTTAGTCGGTATGCACGGGCCGTAGGACGTTCGCCACTACATACGGGCCTTCCCACGGGGAAGATAGCTTGTGCTTGTCCTTGTTGG
Organism: Neostapfia colusana; assembly: GCA_030760725.1. Lineage (NCBI taxonomy): Eukaryota > Viridiplantae > Streptophyta > Magnoliopsida > Poales > Poaceae > Neostapfia > Neostapfia colusana. The sequence goes on along the minus strand of JASWHV010000008.1, from coordinate 80,660,716 downwards.
TTTGGATCCTTCATCGCGAGTGGTAGCGGTGAAGGGCTTGTTGGTACTTTGTGGTCCTTAGGAGGGCCACATTGCGAGCTTCATCTAGTTGATCGATGGAGTCCCACCTGGTGTTGGTATTTCTTACGATTACAGGTCATCCTGGCAATGGATGCCAGCAAGGCTTATGATAACTAGGCTAACCTAGGGCTAAAACAAGATGATTTCCACAAGCGCACGGAATATACTGTTGTACCATTTCATCCAAGAGTATTCTCTAGGGTATGGTATAATCCCAAAGGAAGGTGAAGGGTAGAAATATGAAAGATAAGAATAGGGTATTCTAGTAGGAAACTAAGGGCGTGTTTGGCATGGCTCTGCTTCACAGTAGAGCAACTTTGCTCTAAAACTCTGGGGTGGAGCAACTCTTCTGTGGAGTTAGAGGAGTTCATTGTGGTGTTTGGCTGAAATGCGTTTGTCAGCTCCAGAAAAGAGAGTTTGGAGGGTGTAATCCCATTATTACCCCTGCTACGTTGATTGTATGCATTTTATGCATAGTAAGTGTATGAAATTCTAAAATATTTTAAATTATATATTATTTCAGGAAAAATGAGATTTTTTATCCAACAATAATAAAGTGTATGCATAGTACATAATCTTTGTCTTCTTACAAACCACTTAAACTCCTTTATTCTATCAAATGCAAAATGCAAAGTTTACGACATCGATGTTACGAGATATATTGAGACGAAAATTCTGGCTATTGACCTCTGAATTTAGTACCACAACAAATGGTGTATGAAATTGCATATTACATCAGTTTCCTAACAAAAACAGAAGATTTGTATCCTGTTTCATTTGGATCATTGTATCTACCAACAATGCAACAACGACGGGGGAGGACGGAGGAAGGCCGGTAGCCGTTTGGCACTGCACTGGCGGCTGCGGGCTGCAGGCTGCCGGTGCAGTCGAGGGGGCCTGCTCGCGTGCTGCAGGCGGCCGGCGCAAGTCGAGGGGGCCTGGCGCGCGGGCTGCAGGCGGGAGGCTGCCGCTTTCTCTACGAGTCGAGGAGGCGGGGGCCGGACAGCTGCAGGCGGCGCAGGTTGTGGAAGGCGGCGGGGGCTGCTCGAGGGTGGACGGGTCGCGGGCTGTAGGCGGCGCGGCCGGTGGTAGTCGGAGGAATCGGCGGCGCCCCTAGGGTTCAGCCAAGCGTGCGGGAGGAGTCCGGCCGGGTGGAGGAAAAGAAAAAACAACGAATCGTTTTTTAACCAGTGGCAATTGCGGGTAAATATCCCCCAACTCCACGACTTTATTGATATTCACTGGTTTTAGAGCAACAAATGAGGTACTCCAAAAAAATGAACTGCAGCTCCTCCAACTCTGTGGAGTTGGGCTGCTCCACGGAGTTATGGAGTTGTGGTGTTTGAGAGATTCTTTCAGCTCTGAAGTAAATTTGGACTCCGGAGCCATGCCAAACACGTCCGAAGGAGGATAGGTAGAAAGGATAGTGATGGGTAGTGTGACACACACTGAGTAATCTACTCTAAGGGCAAAATAGTCCTAGTGAGAGTTAGACTAAGGTAAGGGGTTGTTCCTAATGTACTTCTAGAATACATATGCATAGTCTATATAGTGTACACATGCATATGCTAGTAGTGATTACTAGGGCTTAGTGGTCCAACATATCGGACATGGGCTTACCCCTGGTAATACCAGGGTGACTCCCTGCCAAGAGCCTGTGGCATAGCCGAACGTGGGGGGTTACAGTGGACGAATAGGGCTGTCACCTCCTGACCGCCTACCCCTTCAATCCGTGGGTCTACGAGACATCCAACACTACTTAAGAATCCAAGCATGAGGCTTGCATGCTAAGTAAACACCTTAAGAGTCGCGATACAAATATCATCCTAAGGCAATGACTACCCTAAACATCGTTGAACTAATCTTGGAACCAAGAACTATGTTATTCATCTAACATATTCATGCAATACCTAATTAGACTATAGTAGAGGCCTATGATGTTTATTATAACATAATAACAAGGTTACTATACTATCATAATAACAACTAAACCTATCACATGCATGGACTCCACAATCAAACAAGAAACGCTTCATCCAAGCATATGAATGAGAGAAGACTAATATAATTAATAAGAGTAAAGTCACTAATAAGAGAAAAAGATACATGAACCATACCCTTTCTCAAAGTAGACTTGGGAACTAGAGGCTCCTTCCTACGGCCTATACTCCACTAAGGACTTGGATAGAGTGTGTATACATGAGAGTATTACTCAAGTGGTGTGTGTATGTGTGTGTGTGTGTGTGTGTGTGTGTGTGTGTGTGAAGTGAGGGGTATGGGGTCCTATTTATACTTGAGTTGGTTCCCGCCAGAATATGCGCGTGAATCAACTAGAACCGAATTCAGGGAGCCATAGGGAGTCGACACGTGGAAGATGACTAAGTTTGGGGGCAAGACCCTGGCTTGGTCCTAGTTGTCCTGGTTTTCCTCTGGGTGACTGTCAGGTGGGCCCTCTGGTGTTTCCCGGGTGGTATGCCGTTGGATTCCCTCGGATACCCCTGTAGGTGGGCAATTGGTGTAAAATCCCACATTTGTTCTCGCTTTGTAAACTGAACTTGTGAGGTTCATATCATGACTATGAGGTATCAAACGTGTTCTATAAATCCAATAAAGTGTTCACTCAAATTCAAATTTGGTCATCACAAAAATAAGACTTCAAAACTGTTGGTTCAAATTTTATATTTGCAGCATCCAAATTTAAAATATGATCCCATCATTGAAATCCTCAGCTCCAAATTTGTGGGAATACCCATTTTGACAAAATTTGGAGGTGTTTGACTAAGTATTTACAAGAGGACATTAAATAGCATTTGAATTCAAATTCAAATTCAATTTTGGATGAAACCTTGCCACATGTCCAAATGAATCCCAAAATTGAGCTCTACATATTTGAATTGATCACCTGCTGAATTTGGGAGATATTTGTGTGGATAAGAAGAGGAGGGGAAGAGGGGACCCACTGTCAGTAAGACAAATAGACTTGCACCCGAAGTTTCACTCTCTGTTCAGTCTCGAACAGCCGAAACTGCAGAGAGCGCCACCGAGGGAGATCGACCAGCCACCTCCTGGCTGCTTGGAGCAGTGCTGGCGACCAGCTCGTGGGTCTTAGGGGCTCCCCGTGTGATCGTTTCACTCACAAAACCGAGCTACCGAGGCTTCACTTCTCCCTCGTGCAAAAACAGAGCCCAACTACCGCCGCCGCCTCGGTTTTGATCGGCAGCCGAAGACTTCTTGCGTCGGCTGAGAATCAAAACCGCACAACAGCTTTGTCCTATGTCTCCTCGGCGCAAAAGCTGGTTGAGCTCGACTTCCATCACCCGAAAACAGTTCTTCTTCACGGCGGCCGAACCTCACTGCCGTTCGGGCTCACGTGGACAGCCCACAGAAGAAGGTTTCACAGCCGAGCAAGCACACCCAGGGACGCGCCAGACCTCCGTGCTGCTCCTCCCCAACCCGCTGATCAAGCCGTGGACGATCGAGCTCCAATTCGGAGTTTTTCCTCCGGTGTGCGCAAACCGACGTTCAGGTACGAAATCTGCAAATTCAACTTCAATTTTTGTTCTTAGGTCACGAAATCTTGCACACGAGAGCTAGACTAGCTGGCGGTTGATTCCCCTTCAAAAACCTAGCTTGAAACTGACGGTGGGCGGACTATTTCATGTTTTCCCAAGCTCAAACACCACGGCACCTCTCGGTTGCACGGTGACAACCCATTTAGATCCATCCCCGCGCTTGTTTGCGTAATCGCCGATCTTCCCTAGGTTTCCCTGGTGCTGTAGAACCGATGAACCAAACTTTTGACGTGCTAGGACGTCGGGCCGACGTTGCCGAAAGTGTTCCGAGGCCACCGCACGCCGCCGACCTAGTTTCGGCCATCGGAAGCTTGCGCCAACCTCACAAACGGGTTCAGCGACCCTGAAAACCCCTGGGCGGTGAGTCTCCGGCCGGCGAGGGGGCAGCGCGCGCGGGAGGAGGCCAGAGGAGGAAGAAGGAGTCGCCGGCCCCACCTGGCAGCAGCAGATTTTTAAAACCAGGACGGCTGGGGCTTCTGATCCGGTGTGGCTACACGCTGGAAAACCCTGTGGCCCTGTGTGTCCTCGCATCCTATTGGCTGCTATTTAAGCAGTGGACCCAATTCAATTTCCAGTATCAAATAAATTCCAGATTTAGCTCCAACTTTAGAAATTCATAACTTTGTGTAGGAAACTCTAAATTGGGTGATTCAAATTTGGTTAGATTCAGTTTGTAAAGATCTTTCCAAAGTTGCAACCCAATTAGTATGAAAGTCAATAATAAATTCTGGATAATTCTTGGAATTTTTCTGTAATAGAATTATGGAGGGAGTTTGGTTCATACAAAATTTCCCAAATTTTTCTAGAATATTCTTTAGGTTATTAATGGACTTGTAGCAAATTTTCAGCTCATTTGGAGTTGATTGTAGTCATAATTTTCAGAGTACAAACTGCTGTGCTCAAAATTGTCTAGAGACTTTTTCAGAAAATTACTCCACTTTGATAAATCAATTCTGGGAAATTCTTAGCTCTAAAAACCCTAGCAAAATTCAGGCATGCTCTATGAGTCATACTTGAAATTGTAGTTCACTTTATTTGGCATGAAAATGCAAATTACTTCAGAATTAATTCCTTTTAGCATAACTGCTTAAGGAATTATTCTGGATGAACTACTCAATGGAAAGTCCTGAATTTTGGACTAAAATACTAGCATGTGACCATGAACGCACATGCAAATTTTCAGCTTAAGTTTAGCCTTAGATCTTCCTGTCCCTGTTCTTCATTCTTATGTTAGGAGAAAAACATAAGAATCTTGTGAGAAGTATTTGGGACACATTTTCATCCACTTTAGCTGCAATTCGGCAAGCTAAGTCCCTGTGTAGCATAGGACTTCCTGTAAAAATTTTAGAGTCCTTGGAGTTCAAGTTCTCCAGTTTTCTTCAAATTAGTTCAGCTCATCTCATATGTCCATTAGGAAACTTAGCTATTTTTATAACTAAACTCCTAAGACAGATTGAGTTAACCCTTGATTTTCTTTGCACAACAGAGGCAACAAAGTCAATCTTAGCACTTCCACACAGTCCTGTGTTCTTAACGAGTTCAAGTCTTTAATTATCTAATTTGCATTATGAAACTTGTGCATATACATGTCAATAGTACTCACGACGAAGGCGATCAACGAAGGAGTTCGACGGAGTTCATCCCTTGCAGTGTGGATCAGTTGATCAAGCCTCAAGGGAGAGAAGATTCTAACTGAATTATATACTATTAGACACTGCAAAACAGGCAAGCTCTGGTTTATATTTAACAACTATTAAGTTTTTTTGTATACACTATGTTAGTTAGGATTTACTTGTGCATTAAGTCTAGATGCTTTGATACTCCTCTTGCATGACCAGAAAAATCCATGGAGTATTGAGTAGATGTCTTTTCATCGTGTAGAAACTGCCATGCTTAAGTAGGACTCAGTAGAAGTCGAGTGATTGGACTCTACTCGCATGAATAGGAATTGGGAGCAAATGGGATTGGTTCAAGAATTTGTTAGCAAGTGAAGTTGTGACCGGGCAGGTTGTAGGAGCAACATGACATAGGGGCCTGGGTGCGTTAGCCTTGTCCGTGTCGGTCAAGGACCGATCCATGTGCGGCCCTGTTGGATAAGTTTGAGTTGTGTACCGGGCGCATGCTGGCTATATGGGACCCAATAAACCGATGTACCTCGGGAAGCTTGTTTTGGGATATTTTTGGTTGCCTCAGGCGGACGACCGCTGTGCAGTATGTGGGTAACTCGCTCATGACATCTCACATCAGAAGGTGCACCATGAGGTGAGGCTACTGTACGGGACGATCGAATTGTTTCGTCGTAGATGAAACTTGGGAAATATGCCACGTACGACGTACGGGATGGTTGTTGTAGGCAACATCAAGTACGGGCGTAAGTGTCGTGTAGTCCGGGCGTCTTTTGGTTCGAATCACCGTCGCTCGCGGATATTTGAGCATACTTGTTCTCACAGTCATGACGTAGTAATGACTTGCGCTGAGATACGAACTAATCATCGTTTTGAAGTTGATACTAGCAATGTATTGATATCTTGTATGGATAGGTTAGTTCAAACTCGATTCATTTCCACCGTGAGTCATTTACATCGAGGGAAAGCGTTTCTTTCTTGAATGTGGACTCCCAATGTGAGCGGCCCAAGGTTATTCTTAATATGTTGCTAATAAGACCTGAAAATAAGGATCCACCTTTAGGCGAGTTATTATACAATTCACTATCCTATATTATGTCCTTACCTTCATGTAGAGTTTCATGATTAGGTTCAACGGTTAAGTCTTGCTGAGCTTTATGGTCACGCATACTATACTAGTTGTTTTGCAGGTAATAACACTACGCTTATGAGTACGGTTGTCCGATGATACTCCGAACTCTCCGAGTGGTAAACTCATGGAAACCCCTGCCGCTGCTGTTTTCATCGTGTTGCTAGTGAGAAGAGTCCGCAGGCTGGACGTCTTCTCTGTTTCTTAGATTAGATATGAGATGTGAGTTGTATTAGTCTTCCGCTGTAGTTTATTTTGAGATAAGTATTTGTAAAGTACACTTTTTAAGCTTCTGCAATTGTTCATGTAATATGATGTGTTTTATACGTGTATTGATGGGTGCAGCATCGCACGACACCACCCAATGCGATTCCCGAGCAGCGTGTGACCCCGAGAAGGGGCGTCCGTGATAGCATGGTATCAGAGCCGCATTGGGAATAGCACACAGAATAAGGATCGTATTACAATAAAAACTTACGATACATTTAGAAAACGGAACTAGCCCCACATAAGGACTACTATATTAGGATAATATGAAGGTGGCAACCTAACTTACTTAATTATGTCGGAAAATCATGCATCTCGAGACTTTCTATGTCTCGGGGGGTGCATGTATGCGCTGTCCACCAGTGCGCACAAGCTGAAGGGTGGAGCCCCACGGGTGGCAGGTAACCCGATCCGCTCATATGTTCTCTATGACTCTTCATGTCGTTTAGAGTATGTGAGCAATGCCAATCCCCGGAGTGCTGCGGGCAAGTAGGTGGATACCACGTCACGTGGTTGGTAACGTGAACACGTACTCAAGGCGTGTTTGGCTTGAGAACGCCCGTGTGAGTGACGACAGACGGGCGTATGCAAATGTTATGGAGCCGGATTCAGTTATGTGACTGAGTCCGATGATTGTGTGTTTTATGCAGGTACACTAACCGCATTAACCAGTAGAATACGTTTGCGAGTGAACTTTTTGGTGCCACCTATGGACACATATATGCCAGTATAATCCGGTTAGAATTTTCTTTTATGAGGCAACGTAGTATCGACATGAGTCTTATAGTGCATCGACACCGTACTAAACTTAAAAATTTCTTTCCTCTAAGAAATGATTCATGAAATAACTTTCAACTAAAAATGGAAGTCTGAAAACACATATTAGATACTGAGATCTTCATTTGAACTAAGATTTAGATAAGAGAATGGATAGGCTTCAAAGTTTCCAAAAACAGAGTGCTCTGTTTCTGGCAGGAATTGTTGCTGGACTTTGACATACCATAACTCTGAGTAGGTTTATCCAATGGAAAGGTGTATGATACAGTTCTGGAAATGTTTTTAAGTGATCTACAACTTCTATGTAGACCTCCAGAGTAAAATCATACTCCAAACTGGTTCAATGTCCGGTTGAATGCAAACTGTTCAGAACCAGGACAGAAGCAAAACCTCTCTGAGCATTTCTGTATATTAGCCATAACTCTCTGTAGAAAAATCCCTAAGAGTCCTATGATACACGGCTGGAAAGGTTATGAGATACGCAACAATGTTGCAGTTTAAAGTTTGCTCAGAATTGTATTGTATTTTTATGTACAACTGTGATAAAAACAGCCACATTCAGAGGAGATGCTGGCAAATTTTATCTAGAAATTCTGTCAACTTTGAGCAATTATAACCTTTGATACAAAAATGATATAGAGGCATATAAATACTAGTTGGAAATATATTGAAGTTATATTTAACTTTGATATTCAACTTGTGTTAGGAAAATGCTGTTAACTGGATCAAAATCTGGATTAAGGACAGAAAGGTTTGTTCTGGACAGAAAAGAGGACTGGTTATGCCTACTTTAGGCATATGTGTAAACATGAATTTTTGTTATGCTTTCATAAAGTTTTAGCATGTTCATGTGTTACATACTATGACAGACTGCTGAGAACAAGTTTTGACTCCCCTCAAAATATATTTTTGCAGTATGGTTCGTACTCACTCTTCGAGTATGGCTGAAGGTTCTCGCCGAGACGGCGATGATTCAACTCCACCGCAGCCACCACCATCAACGGTATGGGTGGATGTCATGGCTCGGATGGTCGAGTTGAATCAGGAGAATGCAAGACTACTCCAAGCCTTGGTACAGCAAGGTGTAATTCATCGAGCACAACAGGTCGTTCCACCTCGGAACGCCTATTGGATTTCTTGGCGACTCAACCGCCAATTTTCATGGAAGCTACCGAACCCGTGGAAGCTGATCAGTGGCTTCGTGTTATGGAGTCCAAGTTTGGAGTGTTTGAGTGCGATGAATATCAGAAGACATTGTTTGCCGCTCAACAGCTCCATGGAGCCGCTGGAAATTGGTGGGTGGAATATCTCGCCACCATTCCGGAGGGCCATCAAGTGGCATGGACTTTCGTGAAGCTTTCCGTGCTCGTCACATTTATATGGGTATTATCAAGACCAAGCGGGAAAACTTCAAGAAAATAAAGCAAGGGGATATGAATGTTCTTGAATATGTCAAGAAATTCAACTTCTTGGCACAATACGCTCCCGAATATGTGACGAATGGAGCTGCAAAGTGTGACTACTTCTTCTATGGCCTGAGCGCCATCTTAAGGGAGAATTTGACTTTGTTCAATCAAGACAATTACACCGAGTTGGTCAGTGCAGCCATTCTGCAAGAACAGACAACACTGAGTGTCAAGCAGAAAAGATGAACCAGAGTGATGTGCAAGACAACACCAGTAATGTTCCTCGTAAATACCGTTTGGCGTATTGCACACCATCTGGTGAAATATGGCGGCCACCAGTAAGATCAACTTATCAAAGATTTCCTATTCAAGAACCAAGTCTTGAAGCACAACCACAGCCGCAGCAACGAGTGATTTCTGGCGCCTCATTGCTGCAGCCAAGTACCTCAACTTCTCATCGCAAGTCAGGAAAGAACCGGAGAAACATCCATGTTTTATTTGTGGTCGTTTTGGGAATTTTACTAAGGAATACTGGGAGAAGTTTTTGAAGAGTGGACAACCATTGTCATCAGGTGGTATACCGCCACGTGCTCAAGTCGATAAGACTGCATTGCAATCCGGGAGTATGTAACATCTAGCCATTGAAGATGTCCCTGAGGGAGCACCGGTGTTAGCGAGCATATTCACTATTAAAAACATACCCGTGCTCATACTTTTTGATTCTGGTGCTACCCATCATTTCATCAGCAAATCATGTGTGGATCAGCATCAACTATCCACGGATACTCCCATGAATAGTTATCTTATACGTTAACCGGGAGGAATTATCTCTGCCAGTCAGGTTGTTCCCCGAGCAGCGTTATGTTTGGGAGGAAAAATATACCCAACATCGCTGATTATGTTGGATGGGCAGAAGATATATGTAATATTGGGCATGCCATGGTTAAACCATCACGGTGCCGTTCTTAATATCTGTAACAGGACTGTTTAGATTGACTCGCCAATTCATGGACAGCGCACGCTGTTTTTAGACAAGAAGATCAAGAAATGGTAGAGGCCTACCACACGGAAGTGATTAAACTCGAAGATATTCCGGTGGTACGTCAATACCCCGATGTGTTTCCCGATGATTTACCGGGCATGCCGCCCGAACGGGACATCGAGTTCAAGATTGAACCGGCGCCGGGAACAACACCTATTTCTCTGAGGCCTTACAAGATGGCACCTAATGAACTAGTGGAGTTGAAAAAGCATCTAAATGAACTCATGAGCAAGGGTTTCATACAACCAAACTCATCACCTTCGGGTTGCTCTGCACTGTTCATTAAGAAGAATGATGAAACACTGAGGCTATGTGTTGATTATCGTCCACTAAATGCCATCACCATAAAGAACAAGTATCCTCTGCCCCGCATCGACATTTTATTCGATCAACTAGTAGGTGAGAAGATATTCTCGAAGATGGATCTTCGATCAGTATATCATCAAATCAAGATCCGACCGGAGGACATACCAAAGACAACATTTTCGATGAGATACGGACTCTATGAGTACCTCATCATGTCATTTGGGTTAACCAATGCTCCGGCACACTTTATGTACTTGATAAATTCAGTATTCATGACGGAGTTAGACAAGCTCGTCGTGGTATTCATCGATGACATCTTGGTTTACTCCAAGTCAGAAGAAGAGCACGTTGAACATTTGCGTATCGTGCTACAATGGTTGAGGGAGCACAAATTATATGCGAAATTCAGCAAGTGCGAGTTTTGGATTGATCAAGTGCCATTTCTAGGGCATATTATTTCGGTAGAGCGCATCACGGTGGACCCGAGAAGAATTGAACAAGTGCTGAAATGGGAGTCTCCCAAATCAGTCCACAAGGTCCGAAGTTTCCTAGGTTTAGCGGGATATTATCGGAGATTCATCCCGAGCTTCTCAAAAATCGCTAAATCGATAACGGAGCTGCTGAAAAAGGGCACTAAATACGTGTGGAATGCAGCATGTGAAGCCACATTTAAGACGTTGGTAAAACATCTCACAACAGCTTCCGTTCTTGCTCAGCTGGACACGACGAAGCCGTTTGATGTTTATTGCGATGCATCCGGCGTCGGTCTCGGCTGCGTGCTTATGCAAGAAGGGCGTGTGGTCGCATATAGGTCTCGTCAAACTATAAAACCACGAGCAGCATTATCCAACTCACGACCTCAAGATTGCTGCTGTGGTGTTGGTGTTAAAAATGTGGAGGCATTATTTAATTGGCAATCTTGTCCACCTCTACACGAAACACAAAAGCTTGAAGTAGATCTTCACGACGCAAAAGGAGCTGAATATGAGACAACGAAGATGGTTGGAGCTCATAAAAGATTATGAAATCAAGATCCACTACCATCCGGGAAAGCGAACATGGTTGCCGACGCGCTTAGTCGGAAAGCCCACGTTCATAACTTAACCATTGCTGAATTGGAGGAGAAGGAACCGAGTCTCCATGTCATTCCGTATAGAGCGCTTTATAATATCACTCCCATTCCAACAATACGAGAGGAGATTGTTGAGGCTCAAAGAAGAGACAAGGGTATGTCTCATATACGAAGAAGATTAAACAACGGAGAGATGAAGTGTTTCCGGAAGGATCTTGACAGTACTCTATGGTTTAAAGACCGTATAGTTGTACCGCGTAATATGAAGCTCTAGAAGAAGATCTTAGATGAAGCACACCTATCAAAATTTTCCATTCTTCCCGGCAGAAACAAAATGTACCAAGATTTGAAACAGAAATTTTGGTGGACGCGGATGAAGCGGGAAATTGCAAAGTACGCATCCGAGTGTGATACGTGTAGACGGGTCAAGGCTGATCATATGCGGAAAGCCGGACCGCTGCAACCACTGAAGATACCGGCATGGAAATGGGAGGATGTGAGTATGGATTTCGTCGTAGGATTACCTCTTACATTCCGGAAGCATGACTCGTTTTGGGTGATCGTCGACCGGTTGAGAAAATCAGCTCATTTTATTCCGGTGAACACTCGAGCCAAGCAATATGCGGAGTTATACATATCAAGAATTTACATGGTGTCCTGAAGACCATCATTTCAGATCGAGGTGCACTGTTCGTTGCTCGTTTTTGGGAGCAGCTGCACGCCTCATTGGGCACTAAGCTGATTAGAAGCTCCGCATATCACTCTCAAACCGACGGACAAACGGAGAGGATGAACCAGATACTTGAAGATAAGTTGAGAGCATGTGCCATCCACCACGGTAAGAATTGGGATGGTCACTTACCATTGGCGTAGTTCTCATACAACAATGGCTATCAAGCGAGTATCAAGATGGCACCATATGAGGCTCTCTATGGCCGGAAATGTCGCATACCGCTGAATTGGTGCGAGTCCGGCGAAAGAGTACTGCTCAGGGTTGATCTTGTCAACAAAGCCGAAGACCGAGTTCGATTGACACTGATCAAAGGCGTAGACCGCTGTATTTTGACGTTGGAGAGCACTTTTATCTTCGTGTATCTCCGATGAAAGGAATTCACCGGTTCGGTGTAAAGGGGAAGCTCGCTCACCAATTTATAGGTCCATTTGCTATCACGGATACTATACTAGTTGTTTTGCTGGTAATAACTCTACGCTTATGATTATGCTTGTACGATGAGACTCGAAACTCTCCGAGTGGTAAACTCATGGAAACCCCTGCCGCTGCTGTTGTTATTGTGTTGCTAGTGAGAAGAGTCCACGGGCTGGACATCTTCTCTGTTGCTTAGCTTAGATATGACGTGAGTTGTATTAATCTTCCGCTGTAGTTTACTTTTAGATAAGTATTTGTAAAGTACACTTTTTAAGCTTACGCAATTGTTTATGTAATATGATGTCCTTTATATGTGTGCTGTTGGGTGCCGCATCGCACGACACCACCCGATGCGATTCCCGGGCAGCATTTGACCCCGAGAAGGGGCGCCCGTAATAATTGGATCCATGGACTGCCACGTGTCGGTCTCTGATTGGCCAAGTATATATTTTAGTATTTCTCCCCTAAATCCTCCTCAATTCTGCATATATTCCCTGCATGCACATTTCTTTCCAGGTACAAGTGAAACTACATTATTTGTGAGGGTAATGCGTGCAAGAAATATTCATTCCTTCACATAATTGAGTTATATTGATGGTCAAAATTGGTACTTAATAACCGTAAACAAACTCCCCCAAGCTTAACCTTTGCTTGTCCCGGTCAGGAGTTGCTACAATGTTCTAGTTTTCAATAGTACCAAGTGCACAACAAAATATTCTACCTTGTATTGAATAAATTGACAATGGTACTCACCCTTTACCTTAGTCAACATGGAGCACGCCTTCTCCTTTTCTTGGGTGGTTGAATGATAGAACAACAAATCAAACATGCATCACATAAATTCTAAGTTCCACTTAAGTTCCAGAGGGTTTCAAATGGTATTCAACTTTAAAGTTCCGCAAATGATAACTCTCAATCACTCGTATTTGTATGCAGAACTTTCATCACAAAGGCAATGCCTCTTTTGATCCTACCTCTAAGTATGGTTTTTTTGTGGAGCTTTGTAGGGAGAAAGAGTAGGCATATTTGCATCACATATTTTGCTAAGTCAAAAGAGCAAGCCTTAGGAGAAAACAAATACTATTCTAGATCAAGATGTGCATGTGTGATGGATAATATGTGGATGTGGAAGATAACTCCTTTTTGTGAACTCTCTTTATTGTAAGGATGAAACATGACTACTTTATTTTTTCTTTCTCTATTTTTTCTCATGCTCATGTATTGAGCATGCCTTTTTCTTCTTGTAGCCATGTCTTCTACTCCTTTTTCAATAAATCCTAAGAGAGTGTTTGGCATGGAAAATATGGAGTATCTTTTGTTGTGGAGTGGTATGAAGGATAAATTACTAATTTTTATTGTATAAGTTTTAGCATTTGCACGTGATATATTGATCATAGAAGTATGAAAAGAATCTCACATAGGTCCATACTAGTTTGACTAGGCTCAATGTGAAACCAAATAGCATATGCATAAGGGTTATCTAATGATAACATCATATGGGTTTGGTAGGAAGTTCCAATCAAGTGAGGAAATTTTCAAATTTGAATCAACTTATGTTTCTCCGGATATTAAGTTTCACTTTGATTAGGATTTAGCATCTCTAATTGCTATATCATATCTCACAATAACCTAGAATTAGATGTAAGCTTATGCTACCCACAAATTCTAAGTTTAAGGCAAAAGCACTTAAAACCAATAAATTCAATAGTTGGAGAATACTAAGTTGTATACTAGGGACTAAAGAAAAATAAAATAGAGCAACTATTCATCATTTCAGCTTATACAAAGGTATAACGTTCTTACCACACATCTTTTATTGAATTCAAATCCTATTTTAAGTTTTTTTCATTTTTTATATGCAAATGATGTGAAAAAGGGAAATTATATGCAAGGTGATATGTTATACAAGTTACCTCAAGTGGGGGTCCTCCCCCAAGCTTGTTCTTGGTCAATGTCCACGGTAGGGGTTGATTCCCTAACAATGGAGGTAGGCCATGAGGTCGGCCTATCCTTGTCACGGCGTGGCTTTGACGATGCAGGGTTGAGTGTCAATGCTATGTTCCTTCCACTGGTGCCATGAATGTGGTCGAAGAGCATGTTTGTTGATGTTGCTTGTCCGCATATCAAGGTCTCCGATTCGTTGAATGCGATCTGTGATTCCTTGGCTAAGGTCATGATAATCTTAAGACACAAAGGAAAAACAAGCACCCAGCGATGGAGGCAACTCCCTTGAGCTTGAATGGGTGCTAGAATAGTTGGGAGCATATTGAACCTACTTCTTCATAACAACCCATTGGTCGCTTGTGGAGGGCTTCCATGACAATCCTTCGGCCTCGTATAGCTATGATTGTCCTTCGTGCTTATTTTTCAATATGTTTCAACCGTGCTCGTTTACTCCTTGGCCAAGAGATGTTGACATAGAACCTCCAGGGCTTCATTCAACGATCAACTTCTTGTATGCCTGCATATAAATGTTACTCCTACAAGCTTCCCCTCTTGGATGGAGAGGAATGGTTAGCTCCTGGTACTTGTACAAATGAATTTCCGGCTTAGGTAACCCAATTTCATTTGTACATCTAGGGAAGAGAAACAACAAAGATCCATTGGACCCAATTTCATATGAATATGAGTGCATCCATACACAATGTACCATTCATTGATATAAAAGTGGAGCTTTATAAATAGATCAATTTGCACATTTTCTAAATCTCCTACTTATAGCAATGCAAATGATGGATGTACAACCTATGGGCCCCCTTCATCTTGAAATTTTCTAACCATCATAGAGTTTATAAGAGAAAATTTTATCTTTTAGGTCATGGCAAAACAAGATTCTCAATGTTATCCTTTCCGAACATAGCTAATGCCCTTCCTAGGAATTTTGGATTTAGTAATTCCATATGTGCATGAGGTTCAAATTAAAGTTATGGACATCACTTATTCCATGGTTCCTACATGCCAGTTTTCCCACTAAGTTATGCCAAAAGTTTTGTTTACTAAACCTAGACAAAAATAACTGAACTAAGTATATTAAACAATGCTTATGGGTTTCTTGGTACTTTTTTTAGCTTCTTCCAAGTAATGTGATATTCCTTATGAAAGCCAAAAGGTTATATCATCACTACTTTCGTGAGCGTACATAGGAATTGAATGAGGATGAGATGGAATCAATGCAGGCAAGTCATTCAGTCCTAATGTAATCCAAACAACGGAAATTTCTAAATTCATACCTCTTTGGAAGCGCAGTTAGGGGTTGAAGGCCCTTGTGTGAGAAACACACGGCCTTGTAGTGTAGCCTTGATGTTCGGTGTCACTTGCCAAGTCGAGATTGGGGTTTGTGATGAATGCTGGTGAAACTTAGTCTTGCTGCTCCATCGGATCGTTATCTTGAGCATTCCTCCACCTCGGACATGAGATGAGCTCGGTGGAGGGATATGCTCTTGAATCCTCCCGATGGTGGCTTGAGCTTGATAAGGCCCCCCTTCTTCTTGCCGAACAACCTCTTCAAACTTTTCATTCTGGCTGCAACTCAATCAAGAACAAACAAAACAACTCAAAACGGGTTACGTTAGCAAAAGCAACCATAACCCCTTGTCAAATTGTTTTGCACAACTTGATGCATTTCACAAATGCAATGAGGAATATGGGAAATCTTTTTGTGTTGAGTTAGGAAAACAAATTCAAGTGGTTATACCGAAAGTTCATATTCAAATTAATTTCTTTCCTAATCCAATTTTTTTTATGTTGGTTGGAAAATTTTAGTTTCCAACATGCAAATGTAAGAATTCAAATATGCTAGATACAAATCCAAGGTTTGGTGGAAATTTCAAATATGCAATTGGAAAACTAAATATGAGATAACTAACAATTAACCTATTGTTAAGGACTCACCAAAATTTTCAAGTCCGATGAGTGGGACTTACCTTTGCCCTGTTTAGCATGATGATGTGTCGTCCGTAGCTGAAGATGAAGGTGTAGATGAATTCTCTTGCCTCAACTGGACAGTGGGGCACGTATGGCCCTAGCCTCTCCGCCGCCTTGATGTAGACTTGATGGTGTTTCAACGGCATTGAAGGCACTCTGTCATGAGCTAGGTGAGGCTTGTCCTTCTTTGGGGTGTCACTTTGACCTTCTTGATGTTCTTTTGAGTCAGCGTGTACTTGATCTTAGATCAAACACTTCATTGGGCATGCCGACATGTGGAATCCACAATCAAACAAGAAACGCTTCATCCACGATGTCGGTTGCCCAAAGTTGCACAGGCTTGGTCGAAGTGTAGGGTCTCAACAGGTGATTGTGGGACACCTTGGATCTTGAATGCTTTCAAGTGTCTTGCCATTAGCCAATAGCTTCTTGAGTGTGTTGTCATTGATTTTTGCTTGGCTATGGACAAGACCCTTCAAGGTTGGCTGGCTTGAGTGGAATCCTTTGGAATTGTTGAAATTCCCATAGCCTCCTTAATGTTAGGGTGGTGTTGATCCCAACCTTGACCTCCTTGTGGATGGTAGCCATTAGAGTTGTTGTTAGGAACAATGGATCCTCATGGGTCTTAGAGAAATGATTCTCTAAGTGTCTCGTGTCGACATGGACTTTCAGATCATGTGAATATCCATGACTTGGATCCTCCCAACACTTCTCTGATTGCTTGATCTTCTTGATACTTCATAAGGAGGTCTCGTTTCATAGTTAGCATGTCCACCTTGTTAATGGTGTGCATGCAAAATTGACGGAACTGGAGTCATTCATAGATCCACCCCATGATTAGTGACCATCTTCTCACACCAAATTTTTAACTTGCTCATGGTCTATGAGAAGAAAGCTCCTCTAACTTCAGCATGAATGTGATCACGGGTCGAGGGAGTCAACCCATTGTAGGAGTGTTGGATGATGAGACAACTATCCACCCCATTGTGAAGGCAAACCAAGAAACTATCTTGGAGCCTCCCCAAAGATTCGGGGATATATGTCTTTGGCCCATGCTGCAAACTGGAATTCTCCTGCAAAAAGGCAATGGTGTTGCCCAGCGGAAAGAATTTGTCGAGGAACACATTGAATCACTTTTGCAGTGGAGCACTTGCGTCCTCGTTGGCTTTCCCACATAAGGGATTCGCCTGCACCATAGTGATAAGGCTTGTCTTGGTTTCAAAGTTTGGGTCTCCCGTGTTGACAATGGGCCCAACAGGCACACTGTCAGCAGAGGAAGCCGAAAATTTACAAAGGGTCTCCTGAGCCATTGCCGTGTAACCTGATGGTGCGGAGATGACGAGTTTTATTGCCAAAAGGATCACTTGAGGGAGAACGACACGAGGTCGAACTCCTCTAAGAAGTGATTCGGGATTTTCAATGAAGTTTGTCGACAAGTGGAAACCGGTCAAACACTACCCTGTTTTCGCATCAAAGGAATGTGAAAACAAGTGGGGTTATCCTACTAGGTCTCTACTAGAATCCTAATCTATCATAAGCAATCTTGCAATACTTTTGAACCTTCCCCGATAACTGCACCAGAAATGCTTGTTGGTATTTATTACGATTACAGGTCATCCTGGCAATGTGATGAGAAAAAGCAGTAATAGTAGTAGGCCCAATCTTCCGATAGGTAATGGATAAGTCGATTGATGGAGATATCGACGTTGATGATCCGAGGCTCTTGAGGAGAACACGAACAACCCCTGCAACCATAACACCACCGCTCCGTTGGTTATCAGCCATGCTTCACACGCTTGACTTCACCAAGAAGGATAATCCCTGCAAGTGCAACCGAGAACACGAGCAAGAACGAAGAAGAAGCAATCTGAATTGCTAAGTTGGGGTCTCACAAACCGATGAACGGCGAAACTGTGTATAACAGATTAATCTAAGCAAAACCCAATTCTTTGTGGTGGCTACTATGGAGTATAAATAGGTGGGAGGACGTCTAAGGGGTGTTGGGGTCGTGACCTAACCCTAAAACATCAAAATAATGGACTTGTACTTGATATTGGCCCAATGGCCCAATAAAGTGGCTCAACACCCTCACAGATTCTAAACTCTATTTTGTTTCGATGATTCCCGTCCCCTCCTTAGGAAATTTGACATGGGACCAGCGGCATTGGAAAGATTTACCCGTTCCGTGCATATATAGAACGTCCAAAACGGAGTCCGTATACGTCTTGGGTGTTCCTTTTAGCGTGAAGTGCTCCTGGGTCCTGAGTTGGACTCTATTTCAAGTTGGGCTCGGCCTCTATCTTGTTTGGATGTGTTCTCTGGTCCTCCACGGCCCTACCAAGTACTTCTTGAACCTCTCCGTAGATCCTAATCACAATTAAGTCATTAGATAGCAATCTATTCTCAAAAACATATACGGAAACATATAAGAACGAGCTCACTTCTAAATTCGATTGTTGTGTGTGAACTCTAATGATTGCATCTTGTATGTTCAAAGGATTGTTGTGTGTCTTTGAGAATGATGTCCTCATCATCCCCCCCCCCTCTTGAATTGGAGTCATCCTCAACTCAAACTCATCTTCTCTTATGTATGGGTGCAAATGTGCAATGCCATCAAATCCTCTTGTGTGCATGAAAGGAGGAGGATATATGAATGTATTTCCTGGAATATATATGAATATGAAAGTGGTAGATAACTTCTCAAGCTTTCTATAAAGCACAAGAACACCAAAATAAGAGTTCATATGAGCGAGATATGATCAAAATATTGAACTGGACAGAGATGAATCTAATTTAGACGTGGTGACGTGATTCAAGGATGAATCAACACAATGATTAACTCAAACTAAAAACAAAAAAACTTTCTAAACCAGCAATATGACTCTACCACAGACACAAACTCAACAAAACCAATCTGAAAAACAAAGTTGCAAAGGCTCAATGGTGGTTTGGACAAAGTGATGAACAGATCAACTAAACTACTAGCTGGTTTTTTGTGGTTTTTTGTAGACTCTAGGTATGAAAACAAAACTAATCTACTAGATAGATGATATTATCTAACGGGCATCCTGGAAGCTGATACCAATTGATGAGTAAGAGAGTAGTAATAGTAGTAGGCCCGATCTTTTGATAGGTAATGGATAAGTCGATTTATGGAGATCTCGACGTTGACGATCCTAGGCTCTCGAGGAGAACACGAACAGCCCCTGCAATCACTATACCACCGCTCTGTTGGTTATCAACCATGTTTCACATGCTTGACCTCTCCAAGAAGGATAATCCTTGCAAGTGCAACTGAGAACACAAGCAAGAACGAAGAAGAAGCAATCTGATGAATTGCTAAGTTGGGGTCTTACAAACTGATGAACGGCGTAACTATGTATAACAAACTAATCTAAGAAAAACCCAGTTGTTTGTGATAGCCACTATGGAGTATAAATAGGTCGGAGGATGTCTAAGTGGTGTTGGGGTCGTGACCTAACCCTAAAACACGAAAATAATGGACTTGTAATTGATACAAGGCCTAATGGCTCAATAAAGTGGCGCAGGACCCTGACAGATTCTAAACTCTATTTTGTTTTGACGATTCCCATAACCTCCTTAGGAATTCTGGACATGGAACCAGCGGAATTTGAAAGGTTACCTCTCCCTTTTCCGTGCGTATGTAAAACATCTATACGGAGTCCGTATGCGTCCTGGGTGTTCTTTTTAGTGCGAAGTGCTCCTAGGTCTTGAGTTGGACTCGATTTTGAGTTGGGATCGGCCTCTATCTTCTTTGGACGTGTTCTCTGGTCCTCCATGGCCCTAAGCCTTCTTCCAAGTACTCCTTGAACCTCTCCATGGATCCTAATCACAATTAAATCATTTGGTAGCAATCTATTCTCAAAAACATATACCGGAACATATAAGAACGAGCTCACCACTAAATTCAATTGTTGTGTGTGAACTCTAATGATTGCATCTTGTATGTTCAACGGAGTGTTGTGTGTATCTATAAGAGTTTTCCTCATCATCCCCCCTCTCGAATTGGATTCGTTCTCAACTCAAACCCATCTTCTCTTATGTGTGGGTCCAAATGTGCAATGCCATCAATCCTCTTGTGTGCATGAAAGGAGGAGGCCAGGGTGGTGGACGACATAGTACACCATCTCGATGTTCTTCATCAAATGAGCATGCATGTTCACTTGAGCCATAATCCCAAACAAATACACACCGTGCCATATTTACATGTGAAATGATGATGTGCATGATCTCATCACAATGGATGCCAGCAAGGCTTATGACAACTAGGCTAACCTAGGGCCAAAGCAAGATGATTTCCACAAGCGCACAGAAGATACTGTTGTAGCATTTCACCCAAGAGTATTCCCTAAGGTATCGTATAATCCCAAAGAAAGCTGAAGGGTAGCAAGATGTAATATATGATAGTGTATTCTAGTAGAAAACCAAGGAGGATGGGTAAAAAGGATAGTGATGGGTAGTGTGACACACACTGAGCAATCTACTATAGAGGTAAGATAGTCCTAGTGAGAGTTAGACTAAGGTAAGAGGCTATTCCTAATGTGCTTCTAGTATACATATGCATAGTCTATATAGTGTACACATGCATGTGCTAGTAGTGAATACTAGGGCTTAGTGGTCCAACATATCGGGTACGGGCTTACCCCTGGTAATACCAGTGCGACTCCTGCCAAGATTCTGTGACATAGCCGAACATGGGGGTTACAGTGTATGAACAGGGCTGTCACCACCTGCCCGCCTACCCCTTCAATCTGTGGGTCTACGAGACATCGAACACTACTTAACTATCCAAGCACAAGGCATGCATGCTAAGTAAATACCTTAATAGTCACGATACAAATATCATCCTAAGGCAATGACTAACGTAAACATCATTGAACTAATGTTGGGAGCAATCACTATGTTATTCATACTAACATATTAATACAATACCTAATTAGACTATAGTGGAGGCCTATGATGTTTATGATAACATAATAACAAGGTTACTATACTATCATAATAGCAACTAAAGCCCATCTTTTTGTCTCAGTAGAGTCTTTCAGTGGCATGTTTCAGTCCTCTTCCCCATTACTTAGAAAAAGTGAGCCACCGGTCGCAAATTGGGGGAATTAATCTCTACCACATGCATGGACTCCACAATCAAACAAGAAACGCTTCATCTAAGCATATAATAAGAGAAGACTGATACAATTAATAAGAGTAAAGTCACTAATAAGAGAAAAGATATATGAGCCATACCTTTTTCCAGAGTAGACTTGGAAACTAGAGGCTCCTTTCGACAGCCTATACTCCACTAAGGACTTGGATAGAGTGTGTATTTGCGAGGACCCGACGGTCCCGACAATCCAGGGTCCTGCTGAGGGGTGCTGCGATGGACAACACCGAATAACACACATAAAAGGTGATAAACGGAAGCTATTTTTTTATTACAAAAACTTGTTTATCAACATAATTACATCAAAATATCGTTAAAGTCTACACTTATGGGCGTAGACTAAGCAAAAGGTCTCATGTTCAGCCCGTGAACATGATCCACTGGCACACACGCACACACTAACATGGCGGCGTGCACGGCTCCTATTCCACGGTGGTTCCCTCTTGGGGGTCCGTCTCCTCCTCGGGAGCCTCCTCCTCATAGAACCCTGCAAACACTTCAACTACAAGCAGTGAGCACGATGGCTCAGCAAGACTGACCCGTCTCACCTAAATATGTAGCTCTATATGTTGGATTTGCAGTGCATATAATACGAAAGTATGTTGCATAAGACACGCCTAATTAGTTGACTCTTACTTTCAAGTTTTAGCCTCAAGTTAGTGGAGAACCTTTTTCTAATACACATAAGAAATCAACAATCAAACAAGAAACACATTTGTCTTATGTGCTTTGCCTAAGGTTGAAAAGGACTTTGATTCGCTGTAAACTAAAGCATTTCACTAACATTCAACGTAAAACTTTCAACCAACAACTTTTATCATGACAACTAGCTTGTTCTTTCTACGTCACTGTACAGTGAACAAGTGGTACTCACTGACCGCGAGGGACGGCGATCATAATCAATTTACACCTGCAGGATTACCCGAATAACCCGTCATGTACGCCCATATTTGATGTTGCCTTCAGCAACTATCACAGATGTCGTACGCAACCACCTTTTATCCGTTAGCCAAGTGTTAGAACCGGTCCTATCATCCCGAGCGGAAGGTCTCTATGCGAAGCATCCTTGGTGCCCGCTAGCCGATTTATACCTCGCTGCTCTCAACCTACCCTCTGGATGACAAGCAATGTCTCAACATATCGCTACCCGAATTACATCGGTTTCCCGGTTCCCAGATAACCGGTTGGTCTTTGGTACTGTTCTAGCTTGTTCAACAGGCCCGCACACAGCTCGGTCCTCAATCGACACAAGCAGAGCAATGGCACCCAGGCCCCAAAGTCCTGCTGCCCTTACTCTCTGCTCGGTCTCATTTTCTTTCCATGTGATTCATTATCTATCTTTCTAAACCGAGTAATGTGCCTCTAGCCTATTCGCGCGAGTAGTTCCAACTACTCGACTTGTACCGAATCCTATACCATTTAAGCATTGCAGTGGCTATTCGAGGTTCAAATCCTAAACCCAAAATCCCTGATTCTCTTGGCTATGCAAATGGGTTTCAAGTCAAGACTCTAATGCACATCATAAGACTTGCATAAAGTAAGTCAAAACAATAAACTTTAAAAGTAGGTTAATGCAAACCGGAGCTTGCCTTGCTGCTGGTCGTTGGCTAATTGTTCTTCCGGAGTAATAAAGTCCAGAACCTCTGGGTCTTCTTCGACCTTAGTGACTACACGGAAAAGAAAATACCGTGCGTGTCAATTTAAATGCATTTGAGTTTATTTGATAATGTGAACACTATAAGCCTAACTAGACAGCCCTTTTGACTCTGAAATTTTTACTATGGTTTTGTGACAACCTGAAAAGGTACTTGGCCAAATTTCATTTGAAGCAAAGCTCATTTGAGACCTGCACAAATAAATGTGTATTTGGCCATAATTAGGGATCTTATGGTTTTCTAGGGATTTTCATGGAGCAAGCCATGACTTTTTGGAAACTAGAGTTTCAGAGGGTTCTAATGGAATCGGTTTATCTAATTTGGAGAATCCTAGCAAAAGATATGAGCTAAAGAAGTTCAGAGAAATTCTGAAAAATGTTTCTGGACATTTTTCTTTTTCTCTGAACCAGTTTACTTAATCACACCATTAGGTGGAATAAATGATCTTGGATGGATCTAAAATTTCTATGGTGCCTCAGGAATATTACAAGGAACATCCTGGAAAAATTTCAGAATTTTCCACCAAAGGAATCCCCAGTTAAAATTCCTAATATTCTAAGATTTGGAGAATTAATTCTGGAAAAATAATGGGTTACATGGAGTGAAACTTGTTTTGCTGGAAAGTACTCAGAGAGCTGAATCCAACAAATTTTGGTTTACTCGATTTGGACATTCCTAGCTAAAGTTATGGACTTCTAAAGTTTTGGAAGGAAAACTGAAAAAGAAAACACAAAATGTTTAAACGGCTGGCACTGGGCCCCACCCAACAGTATCGTCTTCAACCTCTCGTCGGCGCCCGAATGCATGCCGAGCAGAGGTGGTGGCGCGGCCCATTCTCGTCCGATTCTGCCTAATTTTTGACGCGGTTTTCTTCCTACATGATCCTTGAAGCACGCCGCACACGCCGGACAACTCCTCACACCTCGGCATCGCCGGAAAAGTGATCGGCGACGGTGGCGGCGGAGTTGAGCTCGGGTCCGATGGTGCTAACTCAGCTTGTCTGTGAACACGACCAACCAAAGGGTTGCAAAGCACCACTGGGGCACGGGGAAGCTAACCCTGCCCTCCTCTTGGCTAGAGATCGCCGGGAAGGTGGACTTCACCGGGGACCCGAGCCATTTTTCCCGGCGGCGGTGAAAACTGGGTGCTACGCTCACCGGCTGGACTATCCGTGCTAATATTTGCCCTAGATGATCATTAGATCCTACTATAGCTCTAGCCAGACCAGCTGATCGGATGATTAATCATGCACGAGGAATTTCACGTTTTGGTCGACTTCGGTTCTATACGGTGATCATCGGAAATCGTGAAATTCTGGCTATCCGGCGTGACGAACGGGCTAGGGGGTCTGGAAGAGCTACTAGACCCGTGGAGGTGCGGCGGTGTTGACCGTAGGGAGATGGAAACGGCTCGGGGAAGCTCGAGGAACATCGGTCATTGGCTGGAACCGGTGCGAGAACGTAGAGGAATGGTCGGCGATCTCGTTTGCGGTCTCAGTTTGGCGTGACAGTCCCTGGTTCGACCGGTCGATGGTGGAGTAGAGAGCTCGGGGTTGCGGCTATGTGTGGTGCGTTTTCTGTGCGGGAGAGCTTCGGAGCAGTGGTGAAATGGCTTTGTGACGCCCGGGGCTCGGAGATAAGACGTCGGGGAAACGTCAGCCGTCGGTCAGGAGCTGGAAGCAGCTGCTGGCGAGGCCTTAGCACTGTGGCACCCTTGGCACACGCGCAAGAAACCGAGCAATGCTTGGTGGAGTCGGTTTGAGCTCCTGTGTGACTGACAGTGGCCCCAAATTTTGAATTTTGTCCTCATAAATTTAATTTGACACTGTTATATAAAACTTGGAACTTCTCTGCCCTCTGAAATTTGATCAAACTACCAAATCACCATTTGAATTTGAATGAATCAAAGTGTGAAATGGTTTGGATGAATTTGCAGCACATGTGAAGTTTAAATTCAAATTTGGTTTGAATTTGCTCAAATTAGCTCATGTCAAGACCAACTCCAAATGGAGTGAAAATTGGTGTTTGAGCACATAAAAATGTGCTGAATGTGAATATGAATCCCGCTTTTGAATTCATGGGATAAAAGGAGTTTGAATTCGAATTTAATTTCAAACTAGCCTTTTTAATGATTGTACCCAAAAGTACCTGAAAGAGGTTTGGATTTGTGTGAGATTTGGCATGAGCATTCCTAACAAAGTTTAGGAGTTAATAGTGTGCTCAGCCCCTATATGATGCATCTGGAAAATACCACTTTTGCATTTTGTGAGTTTATCTCCTAATAAATCTATTTACGGTGGTTACTTGCTCTTCAAATGTGCTCATGTGTTCACCACAAATGAAGTGAGGTGTGGGTGGGATGAACACCTTTAGCAAGTGAAAAACTTGGGTCCTTACATTCCTCCTCCCTTAAAAGAATCTCATCTCGAGATTATAAGGTAAAAATGATAGAGAGGATGGTGGAAAGTTACCGGATGTGCGACGTTAAAAATTCAGGATAATTGCACGAAGAAACTTTCCCATGTCGCTTCATCCGCGGATTGATTACTCCACAAAATTTTATAGAACCACGACATTCGGTTCCGTGTGGTTTGAGCCTTCTCATTAATGATTTGAACCGGTTCCTCCCGATACGTGAGATCCGGTTTTAGTTCCCCGATATTCCTCAGCTGAACAGTGATTGAAAACTTGAGGCACTTCCTCAGCTGAGAAATGTGGAAGACGGAGGAGTCGGGGAGGATGTCGGTCTTACCCCCGTTCTCCTTGATTTGGGGATCCTCTTCTGCTCGAGAACTTGAACCATCCTTTTTAACTCGGGCAGATGGCTCGTGAATAGGGATGGAAACGGTCGGATACGGTTGGACAAAAGGATAAACCGTTTTCATATTCATCTACCAGTTTTGGAATTGGAGTCAAAATGGTATCATAGAAAACGGATTCGGTATCGGATATGTCGGATATATCGGAAACGAATCAATTGGATCAGAAACATTTCGATATCGGACGGACTCGGAAATTTATTTCGGAAACAACTTTTAATACCTTGTCATATTAGACTTTCCGTATGGTATGACCCATAAAATAGACATTAAAATAAATAGAAAATATTAAAATGGTGAATAAACTTCATGAACATATAGTTCATTCCAGTCTCTCAAGTTCACAATAGAAAATTATTGATGAAACGATTATTTAATTTGGAGGTTGAATCTGATCTTTTTGAATTTCTAGTTATTTGAATGATTATTGAATTATTATATTTAATTTTACTATCATCCAAAATTTATTTGGGACAATAATTACTTGCATTATGCTCTAGAGATTAAATACTACTTTTACAATTTTTTTCTATAATTTTCTGTATTCGATTATTTAATTTTGAGGTTGCATGTGAATTTTTTATTTTCTTATTATTGAAATGATTATTGAATACTTATATTTAATTTATTAGTATTCAGAATTTATTTTGGACAAATATCACTTGCATTATGATTTAGAGATCATATATTATTTTTATAGATTTTTCTACAAAATTAAAGAAATGTATTTTATAATATCTTGTGTGTAATTTTTGTTTGGACTTAGCAGTTTTCTGAGTATATGGGGTGAGGCCCACTCGGCTGCTTTCTGTTCGGATATTAACGGATGAAATTCAGATATATCTGAATAAATATGGATATCTGACTATTCGGTCAAATATTGATCCATACCTTTTCCAATCCGATATCCGAAATTGAATATCCGAATCCAAAAATATCCGATAAAAAGGGATATGGATCGAATGTCTTCGGCGAGCTCGGAGTCTCCTCGCATGTAGAGCCACTGGGCGCCATGCCCAACAACTATCTTGAGGTAGTTATGGAGTGCCTTGTACTCGGCAACATTGTTGGTTGCCTTAAAGTGGATCCGCCACGCGTATCGCAGGTGGTCTCCTTCAGGGGACATGAATACTACGCTGGCCCCGACACCATTGAGGGTTAGCGACCCGTTGAAATACTTGTTGACGGTCGTTAAGTGTCATATTTGACCATCAATTCACCTCATAAATGGATAAAATGAGAACACAACATAGCGGTAGGGGTTAAATACTAGCCATTTCCACAAGTGTTAGTGTCTATTTGTATGCAGGTGAATTATATCCAAAAATACTAAGAATTGCAGGGACCAATCTTAAAAACAAGTTTCCAACCAATCAGGCATTGCCACGTGGCATCACATGGGTTCATAGACCCATCCCGAGGCTTATCTAAAGGAATCCAAGGGTAATTCACATGGGGAAGGAACCTGGGCCCACCTTCCCGTCTCTAGGAGAAAGCTAACGGAGAACTGGACACGTTGGAGGTCGGCCGAACCAGGGGTTCGGCTGACCCATTCTTGCCCCCAAACTCGGTCTCCTTCCACATGTTGCCTCCATGTGGCTCCCTGAAGGTGGTGGTGACTGATATGCGCACATATTTGAGCCGGAACCGACCTAAACGCATGTATAAATAGCCTCCCTCACTCCCACACTCGCACACACCACAAGTTTGATATTAGTACTCCACTCTATAGGATTAGTGTTGCCTTAGAGACTGCCAAGATAGGAGGAGAGTGAGGAGAAGCTAGGAGGAGGAGGAGGCTTGGCTTGTCAAGTTCCCCTCCAACACTTGTACCTCTACGAAAGTTCTCTTCGAATGAGTAAGCTTTCGTGGATTCTATTTAAGTTTTGTTCCTAGATTCAAAGTAGTTTATTTTAGTAGTTGTTTGTGGGTTCATTACTCTATTCAAGTAGGGGCTCTAGTCTTAGCTTTGTATTCGAAAAGATTAGAGTAGTGATTTATAACGTAAGCGAGGTGCTTAGGTTAGAAATCACCATTGGATATATCGTAGACCCAAGGATTGAAGAGGTAGACGGTAGGTGGTGACAGCCCTATTCGTACTTTGTAATCCTCCATGTTCGGCTATGCCATAGACTCTTGGCAGGAGTCGCTCTGGTAAACCAAGGGTAAGCCCATGCCCGAAGCAAACAACCACCATAGATTAGTTTGAATTAAGGATAATCCTTAGGAATTCCTCTCTACCCATTGCCTACCAAACAAACTGTGTGTCCTTGGGTGAGCTGGTTAGAAGATTGACCCACATGTTCCTTAGATTCGATACCCATGGGAATACTCTTAAGGGGAAGTGCTATGATGGTATCCTGTGCACTTGCAGATATCCAATCTATTTCGTAAAAAATACCAACAATACATCGTCCAGTATTTTGGCGCGGTCGGCTCGGTGGTGGTCTGGGTCTCCGTCCACTCGGCAACGAAGTCTACCAGGACCTGCGACTTGATCGCCGTGCGGGGTACGTACGACATGTTGGGAACTATGAGCTCAAGGGCCCACTTGGCGATTCTACCCGTAGCATCGCAATTGTTGATGATCGCCCCGAGCCCATGCGTCGTCACAACTTTTATCGGGTGACAGTCAAAGTAGTGAAGTAGCTTGCTTTTCATTTTCAAAATAGTGTACACTAGCTATTGCACATGAGGGTGACAGTCAAAGTAGTGAAGTAGCTTGCTTTTCATTTTCAAAGTAGACCAGCCTTTGGACTGACTAGGTGTGACACGAGCTCCTCCCTTTCTACTACTAAGCAGTGCTAACTACTTGGCTAGTTGCCGCTATGTAGAGGAGGAGAGGTTCGCTTGGCATGAGCGAGGCCAGCACTGGAGGACTGGTGAGGAAGACCTTTAGTTTGTCGAGAGACGCTTGTGCTTCCCCCGTCCATTGAAAGGGCTCGAACTTCAGTAGGAGTCGGTAGAGTGGTAGACCTCATTCTTCGAGTCGGGAGACGAACCGGCTTAGAGCTGCGAGGCATCCATCAACTTATGCACCCCTTTGATGTTGTGGATGGTTCCAATGCTGGCGATGGCGGTTATCTTCTCGAGGTTAGCTTTGATGCCGCGTTCTGAGATGATGAACCTGAGCAATTTACCTTTGGTTACTCCGAAGACGCACTTCTCTGGGTTCAGCTTGATCCTATACCTTTGGAGGTTCGTGAATGTTTCTTCAAGGTCGGCGACGAGGCTGGTCGCCCTCTTAGATTTCAGCATGATGTCATCCACGTAGACTTCAAGGTTTCGCCCGATCTGCGGCTGCTGGCAATTTTGCATGCAGTGATGGTATGTAGCCCCTGTGTTTTTGAGTATGAATGACATTCCTACGTAGCAATAAGTGCCGAAGGGACTAGTAAACGTGGTCGCCAGTTGCTCCTCCTTGCCGAGAGCGATCTGGTGGTAGCCTAAGTACACATCCAGGAGGCTTAGGTACTCGCTCCCTGAGGTTAGATCGATTCCATGATTGATCCTTGGCAATGGGACACGCCTTATTGAGGCCGGTGTAGTACACACAGATCCTCCATTTCCTGGTTTTCTTCTGAGGAGGACGGGATTGGTCAGCCACTTGGGGTGGTGCACTTCTTTGATAAAGCCGGATACCAGGAGCTTGGCGATCTCTTCGCTGATGGCCCAACGCTTCTCCTCGTCGAAGCGCCGAAGCTTCTGCTTCACGAGCTTGGATCCCGGCGTGATGTTCAGTGTGTGCTCGGCGACTTCCCTTGGGATGCCCGCCATATTGGAGGGTTTCCAGGTGAAATCATCCCGGTTCACGCATAGGATGTCGGCGAGTGCGCTTTCCTATTTAGCGCTGAGGGTGATGCCGACCCGCATGGTCTTGGCTGCGTCCTCTAGGTCGATTTGGATAGCCTTCGTGTCTTCCATTGGGCATGAAGGCACTTGACACTGAGGCTCGGTTGGACCTAGGTCAGCCATCCTAGATTGCTTGAGATAACTCGAAGAGCTCGGCTGCCACTATGTTTGCGGTTGCTAGCTCACAACTGCATTGCTCACACAGGAGAGTCTATCTGAACTTGGCGTCTATGGTGATGACGCCGCGCGGGCCCGACATCTTGAGCTTGAGGTAGGTATGGTTGGGACATCCATGGACATCGCGTAACATGGTTGCCCCATGATGGCATGATAAGCGCCATTGAGGTCTGCAACCTCAAACGTGAGCGTCTTGGTGCAGAATTTTGTTGTGTCCTCCTAATGTGACGGGAAGTTCAATCTGTCCCAGGGGCACCACTTGTTTTCCCAGAACAACCCCATGGAAAGGTGCCCGGGTCAGTCGCAGCTGGGATCGGGCAATCCCCATGGCATCGAGCTTTCCAGCATAAAGGATGCTGAGGCCGCTCTCTCCATACATGAGCACCTTTTTCAGGCGCTTAGGCCCGATGATCGGGTCCACAACCAAGGGAAGATGCCATGGTAGTGAGACATGGTCGGGGTGTCCCACCTGTCAAATGTGACGATGGTCTCGGACCATAGGTCAGGATGGTGGGCTCGGCGGTGTTGACCTCCCGAGCCGTCGACTTCTGTCTTCGGCGGCTTTCCTGAGCGCGGGTCCTGCCGAAAATCATGAGGCAGCTGATTGTCTCGGGCTGAATGGGCCCTTCCTCTCGCTTCCCGGCCGCTTGCATGGGCCTGTTTCCTTTGTCATGTGGGAAACCCGACTCTTTTCCCGAAAAATGTTTCAGGAGGATGCACTCCTTGTGGGCGTGCTTGACTGAGAAGGTGTGATTGGTGCATGACTTCTCGAGCAGTCTTTATGAGTGGTCGATCCACGTCTGGGCTGGCCTCTGGCCTTTGCATCGTTTGGCCATCACGACCCAGTCCGAGTCTGACGCGGCTTGATGTCGTCGCTTGCCGGCGTTGGCCCTCTTCTTCCATTCCCCCTTTCGTTGAGGCGTCGCATCCTTTCGTCTGTAGGGGACCCTCAGCATCGCCTGATCAGGAGACGCCCCAGCCGCCTCTTCTCCTGAGACGTGGTCTACGACGACGTCGAGCAGGTCCTTAGTGGTTCCCAGCTTGATGCAGCTGAGCTCGCGTATCAGGGACCTGCGTACCCTCTTTCTGAAAGCTTGGGACCCTGGAGCGTCGGGGCTCTGGCTATGATCCTCGATGTCGTCGTAGCGTCTTACTCGGCGTGGTTGGCGCTGATGTTAATTAATAAGCTGCTGATGTCTACATAATGTTGCATGTAATAACCCGAGTGAGGACTCGGTTGAGTCGGTTAGGAGTCTGCGTGCGTGTGTGCAACGGTACAGCGAGTTTCGTGGGTGATCGTACGTGAAACCCGGTCAGGGCACGACCTGGACGTGGTCACCGCTGTACCCGGATTGATTTGCGGGTTTTCAGTTTGATATAGCAGTCGAGTGCAGGCATTGGTTGTTGCTGTGCACCGGAGAAACTCCCCTCCTCTTCCATCTCTCTCTGAGTCCCGATCTCGCGTTACACACTCGATCCACGACCAACAAGTGGCATCAGAGCTCGGCGTTGAGAAGGATCCTCGATGGCGAGTGGAAGTCAGAGAAGGAGAGGAGACGGCGACGATGAAGGCGGCAATGGCACGCCGCGATCCGCAGCTGGCTTCGGGCACGAGCTGGCGGTAGCGCGCCAATTTGCGCCGGTCATGTCGGGAGTATCTTCTGTACCGGTGCTGACACGATCCAACTATGGAGAGTGGAGTTTGCTCATGGAGATCGGGCTGCAGGCAAGGGGTCTGTGGCGCGCCGTTGAAGGAACGGAAGATCTCAGCGATGAGTTCGGATACCGAAACGACCGGGGGGCCTTGGAGATGATCTTCCGGTCAGTTCCGTCGGAGATGCTGCCGGTGTTGAGAAGACACAAGACCGCGAAGGATGTTTGGGAGGCAATTCGAGCCATGCGCGCCGGGTCGGAGCGGGTCCGAGAGGCGAGGGCGCAGACACTGCGCGCCGAATATGATCAATTTCGGCACAAGCCAGGGGAGACGATCGACGACCTGGCTATGCGCCTGACCGGGTTGGCATCGAAGCTCGGCGAGGTGGGAGATCCCATCAGTGAAAAAAGGGTGATCCAGAAATGGCTGAGGATCGTCCCCAAAAGGTACTCTCAACTCGCGGTCTCCATCGACAATTTGGTTGATCTGGATAACACGACGATCGAAGAGATTATCGGACGTTTCAAGGCGGCCGAAGAGAGGTACGAGCTCGACGTAGAAGAAGAAGGGGGCACCAAACTGCTTCTCACCGAGGATGAGTGGCGGGCACGTCTGGGTCGACGTGGTCAGGGAGGTTCATCAAGTGGGGGACACAGCACCAGTAAGAAGTGGCACAACAAAGGTCATGGTGACCGTGGCAAGGATGCAGCTCGACCAGGCAAAACCGGGCCTAAGCGCTCTGGTAATTGCCGTTACTGTGGGATGAGCGGACACTGGGTTCGCGAGTGTCGCAAGAAGAGGCGAGATGAGGCAGCCGGAGAAGCTCACGTTGCGGAAGTTCAGGATGAAGACCCAACGCTTCTCATGGCTCAAGCATTGGTGCAACAGAAGGAGTCTCCACAGTACCTAGAAGACCAGACACATGAGGATAATGTTGAAGTATGTCTCGGTATAGCACAAAGAGCTGATGAACCAAAGTGGCATTTGGATACGGGAGCATCTAACCACATGACTGGTGATGTCACGGTATTCTCAGAACTGGACCGTAACATCTCCGGCACCGTCAAGTTCGGCGATGGATCAGTTGTTGACATAAAGGGCCGGGGAACAATTGTCTTCACTGCACATGGCCGACATCGTGTGCTCTCGGGAGTATACTACATTCCCCGCCTTCGCACATCGATTATCTCTGTCGGACAGTTAGACGAGATGGGTTGTACCATCCTGGTCAAGAATGGAGGCATGGAGGTACGTGACAACCAGGGAAATATTGTAGCCAAGGTGAGAAGGACTGGAACACGACTTTACACAGTCGAGCTGGAGATCACACGTCCTGTCTGTCTGGCAGCGTCTGTTGGAGATGAAGCGTGGAAGTGGCACGCACGGTATGGTCATCTAAATTTTGATTCCCTTCGTAAACTAGCCCAGAGCAGTATGGTGCATGGCATGCCACTCATCAATCATGCAGAACATGTGTGTGATGGATGCCTCGTTGGAAAGCAACGTCGCACACCATTCCCATCAGTGTCAAACTATCGTGCTGAGGATAGACTGGACTTAGTCCATGGGGACATTTGTGGCCCGATTACACCTCCAACTCACGGGGGAAAGAGGTACTTTCTGCTGTTGGTAGATGACAAATCACGGTACATGTGGTTGCTGCTCCTGAAAAGCAAAGATGAAGCCTCAGACGCGATCAAGAAATGGAAAGCAGGCGTGGAAGTAGAGACCTCCAGCAAGCTCCGAAGTCTCCGAACTGACAGGGGAGGTGAGTTCACGGCATCTGAATTCGCAGAATACTGTGCGGATCATGGAATACATCGACAGCTCACGGCACCGTATTCACCTCAACAAAACGGCGTCGTGGAACGTAGGAACCAATCTGTTGTTGGCATGGCCCGATGCCTTCTGAAGACAAAGGGTATGCCGAATGAATTTTGGGGGGAGGCAGTAACAATGGCAGCTCATCTGCTAAATTGCGCTCCTACGAAGTCAGTTCAGGGCATGACTCCATTTGAAGCATGGCACGGAAGAAAGCCAGTGGTGAGTTACTTTCGTACATTCGGATGCATTGCTCACGTTAAGTTCACACGACCAGGACTCAAAAAGCTTGATGATCGCAGCCTCCGAACTGTGTTTATCGGGTATGAACATGGACGCTCCAAGGCATGGCGCGTCTATGACCCGGTAGCAAAACGTGTGCATGTGACACGGGACGCCGTGTTCGATGAAGCAGCAAGCTGGAACTGGGAATTGCCAGCACAAGACAAAGGGTCTTTTGTCATCGACTACCCGCCTTTGGTGTTCCACCGAGTGCAGGAACCCAACGGTGATCGTGAGAGTACACCGATCACTCCGGTAGAATGTCCAGACCCGACACAGGTTGCTTCAACACCTGCAACTGAGGTAGGTGAGGGACAAGGCACAGCTAGAGGCTACGTGTCACCACCTCCAGGAGCTACACCTGATGAAGAACTGCACGGAGAGGAAGCACCGAGACGCTATCGGACCCTTGACACTATTCTCAGGGACGACACGACAGGTCGGGGGGGCTCTTTGCTGCTTGCTGCTGATGAAGAGCCCAACACGTTTGAAGAAGCTGAATCTCATGAAGCATGGCGCTTGGCAATGATGGATGAACTTCAGTCCATTGAAGACAATGGAACGTGGACACTGACCACGCTTCCCGCCGGTAAGCACCCCATCGGTCTTAAGTGGGTCTTTAAGCTCAAGAAGAACTCTGCAGGAGAGGTCGTGAAGCACAAAGCAAGATTAGTCGCGAAAGGGTACGTGCAAAAACCTGGGATAGACTTTGATGAGGTCTTCGCCCCGGTGGCACGTTTGGACTCAGTTCGGTTGATGCTCGCTGTGGCAGCTCAAGCCGGATGGGAAGTGCACCACTTGGACGTAAAATCTGCATTCCTCAATGGAACTTTGCAGGAGGAGGTATATGTCTTGCAACCCCCTGGTTTTGAGCGTGCAGGTGAAGAAGGAAAGGTGTTCCGACTCACTAAAGCTTTATACGGGCTTCGACAAGCACCACGTGCTTGGAATGCGAAGCTGGATGAAACACTGATGTCTCTTGGTTTTCACAAGAGTCCCTCGGAGCATGCCGTGTATACACGCTGCACCAACAACGAGCGGCTACTATTGGGAGTCTATGTTGATGACCTTATTGTGACAGGCTCAAACAAGGAAGTCATCCTGCAGTTCAAGGAACAGATGAGGTCAGCATTCTCCATGAGTGATCTTGGCTTGTTAAGCTATTATTTGGGTATCGAGGTGCATCAAGGACCTCATGCGATAACTATCCAACAGATGAGATATGCAGCAAGAATTGTTGAAAGGGCTGGATTAACAGGTTGCAATCCGGTGCATGTCCCTGTTGAACCGAGACTAAAAATGAGCAAGCAAAGCGTAAACCCCCCAGTGGATGCAAAGCTTTATCGGAGTATTATTGGAAGTCTCCGTTACCTGGTTCAAACAAGGCCTGATCTCACCTATGGAGTTGGTTTTCTCAGCAGGTTCATGGAAGCACCTACAACTGAACATTGGGGAGCAGCTAAACAATTACTCCGGTATGTGGCAGGGACCTTGAACTATGGGTGCAAGTTTGAGAAGGGTGCAGCTGAAGCACAATTGGTCGGCTATAGTGATGCTGATTTTGCCGGTGACGTGGACGATCGGAAGAGTACTTCAGGGACAATTTTCCTGTACGGGGGAAGTGCTATCAGCTGGCAATCCCAGAAGCAAAAGGTGATCGCGCTTTCATCATGCGAAGCTGAGTATATAGCGGCAACAACAGCTGCATGTACAGCTGTTTGGCTCCAGAGGCTGCTGGGTGATCTGCTAGGTAATGCAAATCGCTGCACAACAATATATGTCGACAACAAATCAGCGATACAACTCTGCAAGAACCCGGTGTTTCATGATAGATCGAAACACATTGAGACCAGGTTCCACTTCATTCGAGAGTGTGTACAAGATGGAAGGATTGCTGTTGATTATGTACACACAGGTGACCAGCTGGCTGATTTACTGACCAAAGGACTGGCACGAGTGAAGTTTCAAGAGTTACGGAAGAAGCTGGGTGTTGTCAAGATCAGCAGCTGATTAAGGGGGAGCATGTTAATTAATAAGCTGCTGATGTCTACATAATGTTGCATGTAATAACCCGAGTGAGGACTCGGTTGAGTCGGTTAGGAGTCTGCGTGCGTGTGTGCAACGGTACAGCGAGTTTCGTGGGTGATCGTACGTGAAACCCGGTCAGGGCACGACCTGGACGTGGTCACCGCTGTACCCGGATTGATTTGCGGGTTTTCAGTTTGATATAGCAGTCGAGTGCAGGCATTGGTTGTTGCTGTGCACCGGAGAAACTCCCCTCCTCTTCCATCTCTCTCTGAGTCCCGATCTCGCGTTACACACTCGATCCACGACCAACAGCTGACACTTCCTTTACGGCTCCCCCGCGGGCCTCGAGGACCCTTCGCAAGTCTGGGGACTGCGCATGCTCGTGTATCAAGCTACGCAAAGGGGTAGAGCAGCTGGGCTTGTCAGCGTTGCTTAAATGGCAGGCTCGCGGTGTCCCCGTGACTCTCCCCAGCGGGGAAGAGAGGCTTTGGTACGTCCGTCACACTTCTGGCTCGTTGGGTTCTGGAAGGCTGCCCACCATAGCCACTGTAGTCGCCATGTTCCGACTAAGCCGTTCGAAGTGGGACGGGTTGTGCGCGTCAGCGACGCTGTTGATCCAGACCTGGCGGCGGCGCGCATGTACTGCCAAAGCTTGGATGGTGGCTATATCACATTTTGAACGTGGCCCTGTCCACGCCTAGGTGCGCCTTCTCCACTTCTAGGACGATGCGGGAAGCTTCGAGCTGTTCGGCTGGTTTTGTCACGACCATCAGCTCCTTGCCATGGCTTCGGTACAAAGCTTCCCACTGCATAGGTGCTGGCGAAGGCGTGGTATGAGCGGGAGGAGCGGCTGGAGAGTCGTTACCTGTTTCCGTGATGCAGCACCCACAGGGGAGGTGACAGTCCTTTTCGGACCCAGTGTCAGTGCTGTAGTCGCAACGGGTCAGGTCCTCAAAAAGGGGGAGGAGGGATGGTGACGCTTCGTGGATCATGCCCACGAAGTTTCCCTCAGGGACGGTATCAACGACGCGTATGGCCGCGTCATCCATCGAACGTAGGATGTCGCCATCATCGGCGACGAACTCTTTCAAAATGGAAAGCCTAGCATGATGTAATGTCGGCTTTGAGCCCGTCGTTGGGGGCGACAACAAACTCAAGGCTACTGAAACGAAGCTTCTCACTGATGCAGAAGCTCGAGCCTGTGAAAGACATTACAGAGAATATGAAAAACATGAAGCGGCCCCCTACTTGGCGCGCCAACTGTCGCTGTTTGTTCCACCAGCTAGTAATCAAGTTTTTCACGTCTTATGTCTTTATGGCTAGCTAACAAAGACAAGAAATTATACCAGTTCAGACAACGTATCCTATGTCCAGTCTGAGGTGTTCGTCGGTCTTGTATTAGCTAAGGCGATTCGTGGAACCGCAGTTACAAATGAGGCTTCCTCGTGTGCTAGGGTGCGAGAAGAAAGCCTAAGTGTTGTGTGCGTGTGGGCGTCGAGCCGCCCGAGGGGAGGTTCCTGACCTCGCATTTTATAGCCCGGATACCTTATCTACCCGCCGACTCCACATAAATGAGGCGGGGTTTTACGTTGTGTGGCAGCGCCTAAGGCGGCCCAATGTGATTCGGGAGCGATGAGTACACCTGCTCTCATCTAGTCTACAGTCTATGCCTACTTTTCATCCAAATACACGCGCGCCGAACGAGATGAGATGACTGGTGATGATGGTCGGTGTCGTGCTTATCTTGTCGCGTGTGACCTCCCACTCCGTCTTGAAGTCCTCCTACCGTTCTTTCACGTCATTGGAGTATTCTACCTGCCTCTGGCAAGGGCTCTAGCTCGGATCCCTCCTTCTCCCGACCTTGTTGGCAGGGGTTGGAGGTTGGACATGGGTTCTGAACATGGGGGTCGGCGGCTCCCCCGACCCTGGCGGTTGGGGCTCGGACGCTTATGTTCAGGCCTTGGAGCCGGGGTCCGTTGCGGCGTCATCCTTGGTTCAGGCTCTGAGTCGGGGTCCTATGTTGGTATTTCCTGTGTGACCTGACTGGGGCCCGTGGAGCCGTGTATCCCCGTGCGATTGGTTGTACGGTTGTTCGTTAGGTACCCAGATTACATCACCCCGTCACATCTCTCTATTTATTTCTCTCGTGTTAGTGGTGGACGTTGTTAAATTTGGTTTTTAGTTTCACGTATTTAAGTTAACTAGATTTTATTTGTTTTTCATGTTGTATTAATTGAATTATCGATTTAATTGAAATTTTAGTCCATACTACCCATAACTCATAAAAAAAACTCAATAATATTTATCTTTATCCTCAACAGAATTTTCTCACAGCTTGGCCCAATCTTGATAATCTCCGTCCATTATTTGCTCATACATGCCATTTTATGTGTTTTATTATTTTTTACATAATAAATTATATTATACACTAATATGTGTTTAATCGTAACACTGGATCGAATTAATTATAATTGAATTATACTGTTCTGATGTTTTTAAATCATGTTTGGTTATCAATTCTTTAAACTTAATTTTTGTAATCAAACCGACCAAATTGAATTAACTGGATGCCCAATCCAACTTTGAGGCGCATGCGCCAACCATAAATTTGGTTTCGTTCCACAAGTCTGGATGTAGGGTTTGGTTTTTGGGCCGAGAAAGGGACAAAATCTCGGTTTAGACCGGGATCCAGTCCACAACGGGCACAAACGAAGGGTTATTCTCGTGCGTTCTGGGTTTCGTTTTGCGCCTGGCAGATGGACCGCATTCCCTGCCGAACCCAGAGTATTGAGCCATTAGGCCTTGTTTGATTGAAGCAAGATTAGAAGGGAATGGAGAAGATTAAGGCTCCATTTGGTATAGTTTCAGATTCTCCGAGAATCAGAAACGTTTAGTTTCAACGTAGAAATATTTCTCAACTAAAACAGAATTACTTTAGAAACCGTTGGTCTAGTTTTCTGATTTCAGTTTTAGTATATAGAGGAGCGGGATTAAAATGACCTATTTATCCTTGGATAAACTATATTATTTTTGTCATAATATAACATATAATAAATTCTTATAATATACGTTATTTATATATGTCATTGCAAAATAAATATCATCATTCACATGCATGGATAAATCGTTTGCGCCATAACAGCGGCAACGAGTTGAGAATAAGGGTAGACGGTGGCAAATCACTGTAAATAATTATAAAACTGGAGGAGAGTTAAAATAATATGAAGTGATTCAGGTGTTCGTAGACAAAAAATATGAATCGTTTCTCATGGATTCACTGCTGAAACGTTTCACTTTTTTGCTGTTTGGTACCGTTTCAACTAATTCAACCTAGAATCTGAAACGTTTCTTCTTGCCAAATGCACCCTAAATCGTTATCTAGCTTATGATGGATTGAATCTCACTCAACTCTTTCCTATCCATTTGGGGAATGAATCGAACGAAGGAGCTTTTAGCGAGTTCTATGTATTACATTTTTGAACTGTAGTTTTTTTTCCTGTTTTGTAGATACTATTGTGCTTTCTAGTTACTTTTAGTTTGGGAAAAAAGAGTGGTGGTAGGAATATCTTATCTTATTTGGAACGATATCCCCATAGCTATAGCTTTCAGTCAATAGAGGCAAGTTGCAATACTCTCTCGTAGTCTGGTTTGGAATCTCTTACTGAACTGCAGGTAGCTTAGTTCAGCTGTATGAATGTCAGAGATAGCTGACAAGCAAAGTAGGATGTGTTTGTAGCTATCAGTAATGTTAAAAAACTCGATAGAGAAAAGTGAGCGGAGTAGTATAGGCGTTTCTAGCCGTTTTGTAAAAAGCGATTCAACTCTATATAATATTTTGTCATATACTATATATTTTTGTAGTCGAGTGCTAGCTCAATAGTAAAGTTGTTGCTACTCAGGTTCCAGCCTTCAAAACATTTTGCAGAAATTTATAAAAACCTACGTACAAAAAAGATAGAGTGGGTCAGACTCTTCTCTATACCCTGCCAAAACGGGACTACGTGCATCAGGTTACTATAAACTTCTAAATTTGACAATTATGAATACTTGTATCAATGAGATAAGCGGTCAAAAGCACAAAAAGTGTAAGAAAAGCGGCAAAAAACGTGCTTTCTAACGCTTAAACGGCAACCTCTTAATAACGTTCGTTATCACGAAAGCGAAGCATTGAGGACACCGCTCAGCATCTAGCACTACTACAGAAAGCATTTTTTCAGTGGTCTCCTATTTTTTTAGAGGCGGTCTATTAAGACAAACGCCGTGATGTCCAATGCAAGTCACCTGTGATAATACCCGCCTATGATAATACAATATCACAGGCGGCCAGTAACAAAAACCTATGGGAACCCGGGTCTCGACATTCTGGGAATCGCATTGGGTGGTGTCGTGCGATGCGACACCCAACAACACATTTTAAAAAAACTTCATATTACATAAAGTAACCTTATATTTACATAGTCAAGTGAGGGAATATATTACAACAAAAATATCTACAGCGGAAGTAATTGTTCATAGCTCACGACCCTAAGCCTAAGCTAAGCAAAATAGAATCATCCCACCTAGGATGATTCCCGCTAGCATCACACCTAGCCTTCACGACGGCGTGCATGGTTTCCACTCAGCTGTATAACCCCGAAGGGGGTAGCTTCTCGTCCGGGAACCCGTCCTCACTACAGGAAACATGACCATTTACGACAGCCAACTTAATTTATGACAGTCCTAGGATTAGCCGTCGTAAATTAAGTTAATTACGACAGCCAAGTCTGGCCGTCGTAAATAAAAAGTTGTTTACGACGGTTTGACCTAGGCCGTCATAAGTAACAACTTACTTACGACGGCCAAGATGGTTTAACCTAGGCCGTCGTAAGTAACAACTTATTTACGACGGCCAAGGCTTGGCTGTCATAAGTAACCTTATTTACGACGGTCAGACAACAAGCCGTTGTAAATAAGTGTTATATACCCCACGGGTCCCGGTCAGTGCGGGCATTCACGCCCGCGCCGACCCGAGCCAACGGCGCCCCTGCCGCCGCGCCCAAGCCTCTTCCCGCCGCCACCCCCCCCCCCCCCCCCCCCCCCGCGCCCCCGGCCGCTGCACGCCGCCCCCACCGCCGGAGCCGCCTCCCCCGAGCTCCCCCGCGCCTCCCCCGACTTCCCGTGCATCGCGTCCCCTCCGAACAAGTAAATGTGTTTTTGTGTTGAATTTTATGCAAATTATTGGTATGAAGTGTTTAACTGAATTGAATTGAATTGTTGAATTAAATAGAATTTAGCTGTTTTAATTTATGTAAATTGCTTTTATCAGTGTATAATTACATTATTTTAGTATATGTAAATTGCTTTTATTAGTGTTGAATTGAATTGTTTTAGTTTAAGTAAATTGCCATGGTGGGGTGACTCGCCCTGGTTGGGCCGCCGTCGCAGCCCTGCACTGCCTTCGCCGCAGCCCAGCGCTGCCGCCGCCTTGCACCGCTGCCGCTGTCGGTGACCTGTCTCTGTTGCCGGGTCGCCGTTGACTCGGTCGTCGGCAGTGCATGGAGGCAGTGGCGAGGAGAATAGGAGGACACGGAAGCGAATGGTACCGATGCGGAAGGCAAGCGCTCATTGGAACAAGGACACGGAGGTGAATGGAACCAATAGTGTGCGAACATGGCCATTTCTTAAACCTTTTCCCGCTCTTTCTATTTCTTTTCCCATCTCTCTCTCATTGGAACACATGAAAAACTTCTTAATGTAACCAATGTTTCACCCGTTTCGAACCTACACGTGACATGTGTAGGTTCAGAATTGTCCCTTTTTTGGACAGCCTCGGAGTGACTGAGAGAGCTTGCTTATGGCGAGAGGCGAGAGGTCTGGTGTAAAGGTCCCAAAAATATGAATGCAATAAACAAAGTTTGAATGCCATTTGGTTTCAAGTTCTGAAAATTGGGACTTGTTTAAACTTTCCACATGTGATGATACGCATGAGTGTACCACCACACTAACAATGGATCATTTGAGTGCTTGGGGACAAAGTTAATTTAAAACCCATGTGTAAGTTCTCATGTGCACAAGAAAGTGTAAATTCAGATTTTGAACTCCATCTGTTCAACTCAAATTTCAAATGGGGTAGCACAATAGAAATGTAAACTGTTGTGGTGAAAATCCCATTTGCAGCAGCTAAATTGAAAATCAGATTTCATATTTGAATTCCTCAGGTCCAAATTAGTGGGGATGCAAAGTTTCAAGAATTTTGGAGATACTTTGCTATCTAATTAAAAGAGGACTTTAAATTGCATAGGAATTCAAATTCAAATTTGAATTTGGATTAAACTTGCTCGATTATCAAAATGAATTTCAGATTGTAAGCCCAAACAATTGAATTTAGCCATTTGTTAAAATTGGAGATCTTTTGGGGGATAAGGAGGAGGAGAAAGAGTGGGAACCACCTGTCATAGAGACACTTAGCCTTACACACAAAGTCTTCAGTCTCTGTTTTTCCACTCAAACAGCCGAGCCAGCAGCGGATGCCACCGAGCTTCCACGCAGCAGCCACTCCCCCGATTGTTTCATCGTACTGGCGAGCTGCTCGTGTGGTTCCTTAGCCCCGGCGTAATCCTCTCCTTCAAAATCCGAGCCCCCACTGTTTTTGCTTCGTGATAACGCAAAAGAACAGAGCCGCTCTCTGCCGCTACGGTGATCGATTGGGAGACGGCGTTCCCGTGCGTACGAAGTCCCAACCAGTAGCAAAACAGCACTGAGGGTTCTCCCTCTACCTCCTCAACCCACAACCGAGAGGTGATCGGCTTCGTACCCCGAGAACCCCGTGTTCACAAGGCTGCCAAAAGAAACCGCGACGAGGTGCTCTTGTGGACAGCTTCACCCGGAGCCTTTCACGGACAAGCAAAGGCACCTTTGGATGTGCCAAGACCTTGTGCTGCTCACCTCCAAAGATCACGTCGAACC
The DNA here is from genome assembly GCA_030760725.1 of Neostapfia colusana. Lineage (NCBI taxonomy): Eukaryota > Viridiplantae > Streptophyta > Magnoliopsida > Poales > Poaceae > Neostapfia > Neostapfia colusana. The sequence goes on along the minus strand of JASWHV010000008.1, from coordinate 80,617,978 downwards.
GTCGATCATCACCGGCGGATTTTCCATTTTTCTTCCAATCGGTGCAAACCGACCCACGGGTAAGGAATTGCCAAATTCACACTGGACTTTCGGTTTTGATTCACCAAACTGGACACGCATGAGCTAGACTAGGTAGCCAACCTTTCTTCTTCATAACCCTAGCCTGAAATCACGTGTAGCCGCCCTATTTGGAGGTTTTCCGACGGCGCACCATCGTGTTCACCTAGGGCGCACGGTGATAACTACTTTAGAGCCATCCCCGGTCCTTTTTTCGTCCATGTCGTGCTCCTCCATGCTCCACTGGTGCTGTAGGGCCGAAGTTCATTGGATTTGAGGGGCTAGGACATGGGGGCGACGTCGCTGGAGTCGGGTTCTAGCCGCCACGAGCTAGGTTGGAGGCCTCACCGGCTCAGGGAAACTGCACCAGAGTGTTCCTTGGGTTCAGGCCTTGGAAAAGAGTGGGATCTCGGGAGATGGCCGGAGGACCCAAGTCCGGCGAGCTTCAGGCGCGGGCGCGCGCAGGACGGCTAGAGGTTGAAGAAGGGGCCGGGCCCGCTGTTAGTGAGAGAAAGAAGTCAATTGGGATTTTCCGTGGCTCCGAACCCATTTGTGGCTGCACGGGTTAAATCAGTAACCCCGTGTGTCTTTGGCTGACAACGCGCCACGTGGCCCCGGACCCACCGTCAGACTTTAAACTTTTCCCCGAATTAAATTGAATTGCAGAATTCATTCAAACTTTGGAATAGCATAACTTTTGCTAGAAAATTCCAAATTAGGTGATTCAAATTGGGTTAGGTTCAGATTGAAAAACTCTATCCAGATGTGCAACCCAATTGGTAAGAAAGTCAATAATAAATTCTGGAAAATTCTTTGAAGCTTTTAAGTTAAAGAATTTTAGAGAGAGTTTGGTTCATCCAATAATTCTCAAATTTTGACAGAATATTCCTATGAATATTATTTAACTCACATAAAATTTTCATATCATTTAGAGACTATTTGGGTAGTAGAATTCAGATTTCAATTTGCTGTATTCAAATGAATACAGAAACTTTTCAGAAAAGTCCCGAAACTTGAAAAATCAGTCCTGGGCAACCCTTAGCTCCAAAAATCATAGGAAAATTCATGCACACTCTATGAACTATATTTGAAATTGTAGTTCACTTGGTTTTGTATGAACATGTAAGTTACTTCAGAATTAATTCATTTTTTCTTAATTTCTTAGGGAATTGTTCTGGAAAAATCCTTAGTGAAAAGTGCTAATTTTTGGTCCAGAAGCCTTCCTTGTGACAAGGAACTCACAGGAACAAATTCAGCTCCATTGGTGCTCTGGATCATTACTTTTCTGTTTATCCTCGTTAGGTGAATAAACCACAAGTGAGGGAGACACTTAGCACTTGATCACCTTTGCTAAACCCAACTCCACCCACTGAACCCAGTTCAATTATAAATTATTAAACAGAGTTTCAGTTTTTAACTTATCATTAGACTTTATTAGCAAAATCTTTACAATTAAATGCATATGCATGTTTATATCGTATAGTCATCGACGAGAAGACTTGTGAAGAAAGTGAAGTGGGATTCAAGGAACAAGGTGATCAAGTGATGAAGCCTCAAGTGATCATCAACTAACTGATTATAGAATCTTAGTCACCTGCAAAAAAGGCAAGCCCCAGTTTGCATTCAAGCAGTTTTATAAAGTTTTTCATTTGTAAAGATCATAGTTATGATGTGAGATTATGATTCCATTAGGTCTAGATGATATTGAAACCCAATTGCATGACCAGATTTAACCCAAGGGGGAAAGGGTAGATTAGCACCTCGTCGAGTGGAATTAGGCTACGCTAAATGTTACTTTGGAAGGATCGGTAGAAGTCGAGTAGTTAGAATTTACTCGCGAGTTTAGGGCTTGGTTTCAACAGAACGGGTTATGAAATTGAGACCGGGCAGATGTAGCAGGCTGCGGACCGTGCATGCATAGCCCTGGCCTGTGTCGGTTAAGTCCCATTCGTACTTGATCCTGTTAGACAAGTTTTAGTTGTGTACCGGGCGCATACTGGCTATATGGGACCCAGGAAACCAATGTACCTCATGAGATCCACATGGGAACTTTTCCGATCGGCTTAGACTTTCGGTGTCAGTACAGAAGGAGCTAACTCACTCAAGAACATATCACTGCGGGTATGTACCTTGAGGGAGCTTATTGTTCGGGTCGATGGGACCGCGTCCGGTGTGGATGAACTTGGGAAAGGTGGCTGCGTATGACATCGGTCGAATTCGCTGCCGACAACTCGGAGATGGGTGTACGTGTCGTGCAGTTCGGGCGTGTCCTGTTTCGAATCACCTTCGCTCGCGGTTATATGAGCATACTTGGACACTGAGTCTTGACGTAGTAAGAACTGAAGTGAATTACTATGAAATATAAGGCTTGTGCTCTCAATTGTATTACAACCATACTTGGATTAGAGATAGTGCTAATTAAGTTTATTTCACCTTGTGCAAGAAGCATCGTAACAAAGCATTTCTTGTTTGATTGTGGAGTTGTGATTCTGCTCGACTCAAGGTATTTAAAATGAGGCTGTAAACCTGAAGGTTAAGGATCAACTGTAGGCGAGTCCTTTATGCAAATGTCAGCTACCTCATTTAATTCATCGTGCATGTATAGTTTCTTGTTTAGAGGAGACAGATCAGTCTTGCTGAGCCTATGTGCTCATGCTTGCTATATGAGTTGTTTTACAGGTTAACATCAATGCTTATGACGAGGTTGTCTGGTGAGACTCGGAGACTTCCGAGTCGTTTAACACATGGAGAACCCGACCGCTGCCGTATGAGTTCGTGTTGCTAGCGCGAAGAGTCCGTGGGCTGAACATCTTCTCGACTGCTTAGTAGATATTAAACGTGAGATAATTAGTCTTCCGCTGTAGTTATTTGATGTAGATTATTTACAAAGAATACTTGTAAGCTTCCGCATTTGATTTATGTGATATGTGTTCCTTATATGTGTCCTGTTGGGTGCGGCATCGCACGACACCACCCAATGTGATTCCCGGGCGAGCGGCATGACCTCGTGATCGGGTCCGGCCCTCACATCTGGATCCTGATGAAGTTTCGGTTGTATAACCCTGATGTTCTCTGCCGCACCATTTCAGACATGCAGTTGGAGAACTGCGGGGTTGTGCTGCCAAAATTTTGTCGAGATCCGGATCCCGTGTCTCGTTGTAAGGAAGCTCTCTCGGTCACTCTTTGGTGGGATTAGGAGACATCCTTCCTAATAGAGATGTAGATGTGTGATATCTAACGCTGAATTTGGTTTGTAGGCTCTAATATGGGTGAAGAACGTAGTTGGATGTATACTGTTTGGAAAAAAAATAGAAGTCACTCAGATAAGTGGGTGACCAAGACTACAACTTTTATGGACCGTGCTTTTTCGTTAGCCAAGATAAATAAGGTGCGGTGTCCATGTAGCAGATGTCAGAATATGAGGTGTTTGGACAAGAGAACACTTCCACTAGACCTGTGCCGATACGGTTTTGTGGCACATTATGAGGTGTGGGCCTTTTAAGGCGAATCAGCGCCTAAACCCATAGAAGAAAAGGAAGAGGATGCTTATAGCATTGGGGTTTTGTATCACAGAGGAAAGGAAGGCTGCTTTGCTGTATATGTATGCTAATATAGATGGGATGGACAAATATTTCGAGTAAGTATTTGTTCTACTTCTATCTACATAGCATTCTTTACTATACCTTAATGCTAATATTCATGTTTTCTGGACAGCGCGTTTCATAAGCAAAAGTAGACACTTAGACATCAACCGACAAGCAAGCAGGTAGAAATGATGCGACGAGATGACATTAATGGAGGGCCTTATTTTCTATCTTGGTTTCGAGATCAAGTAACATTTTCTTGTCACTTCTCTATCCTGAATTATATAGTACTATGTAAAAAAAATATTATTATAAGTTCATATTATGGACAATGTGTGAAAGATGTCGATGTCCATCAAGACTTGCGACAAATATCTTATGAAATATTCAAAGTTAGAATGTACGGTTGGCACTACGTCAACGGGTTCTAATTCTGTTCGACTCAATTTGAAACTCTTTGTCCTGTTGCGACGACAACTAACACCGGAGTTGTGACGAGAGCAATCGATGTTGAAGGACGGAAAACCAATTATTATGGGATCATTAACAAAATCCTTAAAATAAACTTTTCCGGCAATAAAGAACTTAAAGTAGTTTTATTTTGACTGGTTTGATAACCACAATGGAACCTGTGAAAACTAATTTGGAATGGTTGAAGTGAAACACAACGAAAGGCTGCAAGAGTACGACTCTTTTGTCCTTGCAGACCAAGTTGAGCAAGCGTATTATCTACCTTATCCATGTCAGAAGATAAGTGCTTGGTGAGTCATACACAAGGTCATTCCTCGTGAACGGTTATTTACCCCAAGCGACGTCGGGTACCATAATACTTCGACGTTTGTTGGTGAGTTCGATAACGTTTACCAAGAAGAATATCTCCCACCCTCATTTTTCGTTGAGCTTGGTCAAGAGCTCGATGATTTAGTTGGAGATGCCGATGATGTATAGACTCGCGAGAAGCGCAAACAGAAATCAGTCACTAAAACAATTCGATGGTCTTGTTTAAGGAGTAGAGTAAATGAGCGAGATTCTGATGACTTTTAAAATTAATACAAGTAACATTTTCTTCATTTAATATTTATGTTGTATATTTTATAATAACTATACTTATCAAAGCATCATTTAAATAGGAAGTCGTCAGACAAGGGTAAGGGGATAAAGAGAACCATGAAGAGCTTTGTCAGCAGTGCGAGCATAATGGCTCACACACGAGATGTGGTGGACACCCTTTTCACGGTATTAACTCTGGAGAGAGCAGATGATCTCAGTTGTTGAGACACGTGCCCTCAAAGTTGTGAGCCAAACCTGTTGCCTTTCAGCGGACCGAGATAATTTCACTTAAAAATTTTATTCCATTACATTATTAATTAATCTATTTATATTTCTTAAAACTATTATAATATTGCAGGATGACTCGTAGTCAGGGTCAGAGGTCGAGGTCGAGGCTCCTCCTACGCCACAGTTGGCTGACCATCCGTCCGGGTCAGCAGACCACCCTTCCGGGTTGGCATACCACCCTTCCGGGTCGTTCGAGGACACGGAGGCGCAGAGAAAGTGACGGACGAGGAGGAGCCATTACGTGGCTCCTCCTCCAGTTCCTAGAGAACAAGCAACATTGCCGCCTATTCGCCTTATTGGTGATAGGTAAGAAGCCCTTATGTTGTACCTTTAAAAAATTACGTAGTGCTAAAACTCTTTGATGCATAATTGTTCTTGCAGCAGATGGGAGGACACTACCTTCGAGGGTAGAGGACGTCAGAGACATGTCAACGCTGTCTTAGGGAACCTCATGCATTTGCACTACCCTGGTGAGGTCCCTAGCAGCGGTGACGATCGTATCCCTGCAAAGTCATGGATGATTATGCTCGTGCTACTAACCTGACGTATGGAACTGCTCATGGTGCAGTGTGGGCCAACTTCTCTGTAAGTATGTTTAATATATGTTTTAAATTTAGTTCTTAAATACTACAATGTTTAACACTTAGGTTTCTGTCTTCCAGTAGAGACGGAGCCGTCTTCAACAAGAACGTCAGGAAGCTTGTTACACAGGCAATCTCTTATGCCCATATTCAAGCAGCAAACGATTATTTGAAGAGACATCAAGGGCAGGAGCTTGCGGTATTCAGAGATGGCTCCGACTCATACTTGATGGAGGAGCAATACACCGAGGTAAACTAGTAGTGTTTTACTTAGGAGTATGATTTTGTAATGTCAATGTTATTTCAATCAATTACTAAATAATGCAGGTAGGGGTTTCTTGGTTAGAGGACCATTCAGAGGCTTACCGGGCCCTCTGTTGTCTATGGTCCAGTGAGGACTTCGTCACCAAGTCCAAGAGGACCCGACAGTGCAGAGGCTCTACCGGAGGCCATACGTATGGTCTGGATGACCATCTAGTCTTGCTAGACGAATGGTAAGTAAAATACGTTTAAAACTTGATGTAGTATATTTATGCCACTAACTCGTATTTATAGGAAAACGAGCTCGGTGAACGACCGAGCAATGTTCAGGTGTATAAAAGATGTCACAGGGCAAGTGACCCATCACAGACCGACCAACTGTGCACTCCGGTGGCCACAGCAAGACTGGTGAGTCCTCTAACTAACATGTTACCTTACTTGTAACTAACATTGCTACTGACACGTTATTATGTATTGCTTGTATTCATACGAGAAGTATGGAAAGGAGGCGGTGAAGAATCACGGAAAAGATTTTGATTGGCAGAACGCACCAATCGATGCGAACGCCGTGTATGCGAGCGGTGGCAGTAAATCCCATGGACAGTGAGATGCTACTTGTTTATTTTTTTGTCAATTCGACTTACATTATCTAACTCTTAATATTTTTTTGTTTAGTTTTGCTATTTTCGATGGAGTGACTGACTAGAGAGAGACAAGGCCTTTGAGGGGATTCTCCTCGCAGTCTTCGTCCGCTGGACCCAGCTGGCGGATATCAGCGAGGGAGCTGGAGCTTCTAAGTGTCTAGGAGAAGCTACGCCAGACACAAAAGAGGCTCCACGAGCAAGCAGCCTTATTGAAGGCCACTCAATACTCTCAATCCACCTACAACCAACAAATACAAGCGGCGATACAGGTAATAGATTCAATACAAAGCAATTATATAATTTTATTACTATTCATGTTCTAATGTTTTTCTATCACGGACTTTAGCACAGCAGCACAGACAACAAATTACCATTCCCACATGGCCGCCGCCAATGCCGAAGCCACAGGTGCCTTCTTCTACGGCACAGGTAAGCACTATTTCTTAAAAACTTCGTACATTAGATTACTATTGCAAACTAGAATAAATTTAGTCGACCATACCAAAACTTAGCCTAATATAGCTATAATTGTCCAAACTTAGCCAAATAAAGCTATAATTGCTCAAACATATCAAAATTCAGACATAAATGCTCAAACATAAAAGAACTTAGCTATAAATGCTCAAACATAGCCGAACTTAGTCAAACTTAGCTATATTTTCTCAAACATAGCCATAGTTGCTCGTACATCTTACAGGGAGCGGCGGCGGAGGCTTAGACTCCATCGCCTGTGCTACCGGGTCCTGGAACACGATGCGAGGACGATATTCCGGGCTCCGGAGGTAGAGGACGTGGGTGTGTGTAGTGTCGTGGGTTATGTTTGATAGCATTGTATTATGAACTGCCTATGTGTTTGATATATTAATTTTTGTGTCTTCCTGTAAGCTGGCCATCGTGCGAGGTTAGCATTTTTCTGGTTTTTTAGAATTACATAATTATTTACGATGGTCTGGAGAGGGCCGTCGTATATAAGCATTTGTTATTTACGGCGGCCTGCAGCTGGCCATCGTAAATAAGCCTCTGTTGCAGGCCGTCGTAAACAACCTTCAAGGGGGTGCCAGCTGGCACCCTCTGAGTTAATTATGATGGCCAGACTTGGCCATCGTAAATAAGTTATTTACGACAGTGGTGGTCGTATATAAGCTTATTTACGATCAAATAGTTGTGACGGTCTTTTGCCGTCGTAAATAAGTGAAAACTGTCGTAAATAGGTTAATTATGACGTTTAGGGCTTAATTACGACGGTTCTGACCGTCGTAAATGTGGAACATTGCTGTAGTGCCTCTTCCCCATACTCCTTATCATGGGGACTTGCAATCAACACTTAATTTACATCCGTGAGCACGAATGCTCAACAAGTCTTAACCGTCACACTAGCATTAACTCTATATGCAAGATAAACCCTAAACTAGGATAGTTGTCTTGCATACATAGACATGCTTACAAGTTTTAGCCATAGGTTAAGGTTTCATAAAGCATAACTTTACTGAGCATTAATTCTATATCACACAAGTTTCCAAGCAATATTTATCTTGATCATACTCATATCAACTTTGCAATTTATGAAATACCAAGAATTCAAACCCATGTAGGGTAGCTTATGAACACTTAGTAAAAATGGGAGGAATTAAAAAAAAATTTACATACAATAGTGTGAGATCAAAGGTGGGACTAAAAACAGCAACATAGCACCTAAAAATCTTCATATAATCTCAACATTCAAATCCTTAGGTTCAAACTAGGCAGGCTGCCAAATGTTTCTAAATTTGGAGCTAAGTGATGAGATCAAAATAGCGTATGGTTGAGTAGAGTTCCTCACTAAGCTTCTGAATTGTACTCACATCATTGCTAAACATGGAGATCAGATTTCACCATTAGGATCTCCATAGTCTAAATAGTGTCCTGTCAAATTTCATTGAATTTGGACAAGGTTTGCTATTTGTTTGGATGAGGTAAAGTGAGAATCCAAATTTAAATTCAAAATATCAGATTCTGAATTAAACTTCATCCAAATTTAAATTGAATTGCACCATTGGATTCCCCATATTCAGTTTAGCCGACATGTAAATTTTTACCATTTTTGAAGTAGGTTTACTATTTTAAACTGAATTTACAAAGTGGATAAGAGGTAGATGGGACCCACATGTCAGTGCAGAGTGTGCTGCATTTTCTTCTCTCTCGCGTGAGCACGCCACCGAGCGCCGATTCATTGCCGATTTTCCACCGCGTAACAGGAGCTGGCGAGCCACTGTAAATGCGTTCGACCACCTCACCCCCGGTACAAATCCCCTCGTGCGGCGTGGGTGAAAATCACTCGAGTTCTCTTCTCTCCATTTTTGCCGCACCCGAGCTCAACTCGCTGCCGTTTCGGACCTCCGACGCCCCGGCGATCCAGCCACTTTCGTGCCTCGATCCCAAAAGCAAAAAGGTGCGCCGGGGATTCTTCTTGTTCACGGTGAAAGCCGTTCTTCTTCATTCCTTGGGTGCAAAGTAATTCCCGTTTTTCCCTCGGTGTGCTCATTTGAACCGAGTAGGTTTCGAGGTAAAATTCACCTCACATGATCATCTAGCGATTGTGTGCGTTTAAGGACATGCCCTAGACAACCATACGGAGCTGTAGGAGAATGTAGAACAAGTTTTGCCCAAGAAACCGAGGAGTTCACCGAGTTTTTGCCTCCGGCGGTGAAAACCTGTCGGTTCACAGGTGAACTCTAAGTTCCGGCCGTTTTCATCGGCTTCTTGGTTCATTTTCGTGCTCCACGTGATCCAGCGATCCTGTAGGAGCAAAACCCAATCGAAAAGAGGCCTTCCTGAGCTAGAACACCGTCGCCGGTGAGCTTCGAGCCGCTGTTGCCATGGTGAGCCATGTTTCGGCCATCGTCGGTGTGGGCTGAGGTCACCAGCATGCTCAGCGTGCAAAGTTAGGCACTGGCGGTGAGTTTGGAGGATCCGAATGGCCGAGAACAGATCAGCGGTGAGCTTGCTCTCGTGTGCTGCCACGGAGAGGTCAGGCGTCGGGACGTTGAAGACGACCCGGCTGGTCCCACGTGTCAGCGACTTTTTGATCAGTTGTGGCTGGGATCCGGTGTGGCAGCGCGGGTATTACTCTGTTGCCCCGTGCTGCTTCGCTCTAAGTGGTCCAATTTAAATGGGTGGGCCCGGGTGCGACGGAACGAAATCCGTACATTCCAGGATCACAGAGGGTGGTCTGCACGATGCGTCACCCGAAAGCACACACGATAAGGAAACATAGTATTACATTGAAAACATGCTGAATTTGTACATAAGTAGTACAATCTTCAGTTACAACTCCTGTACAGAGTCTACTGCAGCGGAAAGTATTTGTACAACTCACATCAACACCAAACTAGCAAAAGTTGGTTGTCCGGCTCTACGGACAACCCACACTAGCTACACTCAGCATCACCGCAGTGTGTACGGCTCCCACACAGCCGTAGTCCCTGACGGACGGTATCCCTCGCCGGTGGACTCGTACTCCGAGCCCATGCTATACTCCTCACCTGCATACACTCATAGCAACAACCTGAGCACGATGGCTCAGCAAGTCTTAACCGACTCTCCTACACAGGAAAACTATACATGCAGGTCATAACAAAAGTATGATGGCAAATTGCAGCAAAGGACACGCCCACAAGTTCATCCTTAATTCATCTTTTAGCCACAAGTTAACGGTTCATGAATCTGAAATTTAGTGAGCAATATTTGGTGGCACACATGTAACAATACAAGTTATTCATATCAGCAGTATTGAATCACAACATTCCATATTTTAACCTACGTCACGACTCAGTGACCAAGTGGTACTCATTACCTCGAGGGACGGTGAATCGACTCGATATAGACCTGCAGGGATACCCGAATAGCACATCATGTACGCCCATCCTCGGAGCTGCAGTAGCATAATCAACCGATGTCGTACGGGACAACCTTTCACCCGACAGCCCAAACGTCGAACCGGTCGCACTGAAACGAGCAGGAGGTTCCCTACACGGAGCATCTCTCTATGCCCACTAATAGATTTCCACCTTACTGCCCTCAACCTACACCTATAAATTGGTGTGCTATGCCTCGACGCCCGAAGGTTTAGATTACATCAGTTTATCAGACTCAATATATTCGATATGCCTTCGATACATTCAAACTTGATCAGCGTGGGCCACACACGGATCGGTCCTCAATCGACACGGACAGGGATACGCACACAAGACTTACTCTTGCTGCATCCTAGCCCCTGCCTAGTCTCATTTTTCTTACTAAAGTTGTCTCACATCTCTAACCAATCCCTTGTGTGACGAACCCTATACTCGCGAGTAGATTCCAACTACTCAACTTGTACCAAAGTCTACAAACATTAAGCAAGGCATGATCTACTCGAGGACGTAGACACTACCCTCACTCCCTTTGGAATAATCTGGTTATGCATGTGGAGTGTCAATCATCCTACACCTAATGCACATACATACTTCAAACTAAGTGAATATAAAGCAAAACTTGATAAAACTTGTTAAATGCAAACCGGGGCTTGCCTTGTTGCTGCTGGTCAAGGGTTACTGTCTCCTCCGGAGATTTGAAGTCCAGTATCTCCGGAGTTTCCTCGCGTTCAGCGACTACACGTAATCAAACTAACGATATGTGTCAAATTAAATGCAAACGTGTTGAATTTAGCATATAAAGACTATAACTCTAGATATGCATCCCATTTGGCTCTGAAATTTTTACTGTGGCTTGGTAAGAACCTAACCAGAGACTTGACCAAATTCCATTTAAAACAAAGCTCATTTGAGCCCTGCACAAATAAAAGTCTAAATGGTCATTACTAGATCTTCTAAGGATTTTTAGGGACTTCCATGGATCAAACCATTACTTTCTGGAAACTAGAGTTTGATATGGTTCTAATGGAGTTGGTTTCATGTGATTTCAAGAATCCTAGAGAAAGTTATGTCCTAATCAAGATTTGAGAAAATTCTGAAAAATGTTTCTGTACATTTTTCTATTTTCTCAGGGCAGTTCACTTAATTACACCATTAAGGGGACTAAATGAACTTGGATGGATATGAATTTTTCCTATGGTTCAAGGATTTTCAAATGAACCTCCTGGCCAAATTTCAGAATTTTCCCTAAAGGAAATCTCCAGATAAAATTTCTAACAGTTTAAATTTAGGAAATTAATTCTGGAAAAACAATAAGTTTCATGAACTGCAACTTGTTTTTCTGGATAGTACTCGGAGGGCTGAATCCAACAAAATTTGATTCACTCAATTTGGACCATCCTAGCAAAAGTTATGGACATTTGAAGTTTGAACTGAAATCTGAAAATATTGGAAATGTTTAAAACTTTGACCGCGGGCCCCACCACGCGGCTGTCTTCTTCCTCACGCGCGGACAGACCGAGCGGCGGCGCACTCCGGTGATGTTCGCCGGAAGTGACTTTCCGGCCTCCTCTAGGGCTAAATCTCGCCCCCTCTCACTTTAGGACCACGGGAACTCATCCATGGGGTCGGCCGAGGCCACCGGCCACCGGAAACCCATCGTCGACGGGCGGCGGCGGCGGCATCACTTCGGCAACGTTGAACTCACGCTACAATGGCTCAAAAGCTTCGGTTCTTCTTCCTAGAGCACCGTGGTGGAACCCTAATCATCGTCATGCGCTCAAATCAGCTCCAAATGGGCTGCAAACATGAGCTCATCAGCGACCTAGGGCAAAAACCCGTGGCGGCTTGGAATTCTCAAAGAACAGCGCCAAAAGTCGATGGTTTTCAATGATTTTTGATCCTAGATGGGTGTTGGAAGGTCTAGAACATGTGTGTAGCTCGGCCTAAGCTTCGGTGGATTGATTACTACGAAATTTGGATTTTTGGGCGGCTCGGTTCTATGGACGCTAAAATGGTAAACCACAAATTTTTTTACCGGTCGTGCATGAGAGGAGGGGAGATTTGCACCATCATGTCAAGCACCTTAGGACGGTTGTTTTTGGTGTAGGGTGTCGGCCACGAGAATGCTTGGAGCGTCCGGGCGCCGGAGAGCCGAAGTTGCAACCGAGCGGCGGTGAGGTTCCTCGGAGCTGAGCGAGGAAGAGTGTGAACGGTCGAGGGAAAAATGTTCACGTTGAAGAGTGCGTCGCTTCTAGCCTTTGGCCACTGGAACACCCGAGCAGGAGGTGGCGCTCTCACAGTTCCTCGGGGTTGTGCTGCAGCCCACGCTGGCGCGCTCCCGGTGAAAACAGAGGCGGTTCCCGGGCTGTGCAGCTGACAAGGTGGGTCCTCTTCTCCCCTCTAACACTTTTCATTGTTTCATTAATATTTTCTGAGCTACTCACACTTGAATAGTAGACTTCATCTCCAAGTCATTAGTTGAATTTGAAATCCTCAAATTTGAGCTGGGTTAGCTAAATTCAAATCACACTTGAATTTGAAATTCAAATTCAGTTTTGAATTAATCCTAATATAGCTCCCGACAAGATGAACTCCAATGAGGATGAAAATTGGTGGACTAACTCAGAAAAATGTTCTGAGTTTGAATATGAAGTCAACTTTTGAATCCAAGTGATGAAAGTAGCTGAAATTTGAATTTGGATTCAAATTAGCCCTTTTTGCAATTGTATCCAAAAGTGCCTCAAAAGAAATTAAACTTGCATGAAACTTGGCATGAGCACTCCTAAGAATGTTTAGGGTCTAATGGTGAGCTCAGACTCTCAAGTTTATATGTGTGAGATCCTACTTTTGGATTTGTGAGTTCTTCCTCTAATCAACCTCTTGATGGTGGTTACATTCTCTTCACATGTGTTCATGAGTTATCCACAAAATGAACTGGTTTGTGGTGATGTGATGAACACTCTAGCAAGTAAAATCTTGGGATTTTACACCGGGCGACCATTTAAGGGATTTTCAGTAGGAAAATAGTTCAAGTTTGACCAGTACTTTCTGGCAATACCTTGTGACCAATACTTTCTGGCAATACCTTTTAATTGGTATGACAGTCTCTAGATTTTGCTTATTAATTCCTTTAAGTTAAATCTTTAGGAATTAACTACAGAAGATCCCCTATTAGGAAAAATCCCAAATTTGCTATAACCTCCTTTATAAGACCATTGATCATCAGGACAAATTTCAGCTTCAGTGGATATTGCTAACTAGGGTAAATAATAGCATTTTGCCCTAGGTTCCTGAAAATTCCCAAAAATGATTTCAGAAATTGTTAGCAACTTGTAAAAGCCATATCTTGCTGTAGATAGCTTAGAAAATGGTGAAACTAATTTTTTAGACTCCTCATGACTTGTACTGTATGAATAACATACTTTTCTGCATGTTAAAGCCCCCAAAATTTCTCTGAAAATTTAGAGAAGATTAAAGCTCTAAGGAATTATGATGAACACATACTTAAGAAATAAATCGTGGCACTTGGCTAGCGCATCAGTGATGATCTATGTTAGCTACACATAAATCTAAGGGGCTTTGGAGTCATTTATCAATACATTTTATATCACATAAATTTCATTCATATAAGTAATACAAATTATTGCATTTGTTCATATCGTTTAGTTTCCGAACTCGAGGAGACTCCGGAGCCACTCGCAAGTCTTCCTCTGGAGACTGACTGGGAACCCGAGCAGCAACAAGGCAAGCCCCGGTTTACATATTACAAGCTTTTATAACACTTTCTTTTATATCATATGCGTAATAGTTATAGGATGTGCATTAGATTAAGGTGATTGAAACCTCAATGGCATGATCAAATAGTATTTTATCTACAAGGGTACATTAGTATCCTGTATAGACTCTTGCTAGGCTTAAGTCATAGAAAGGATTCAGTAGAAGTCGACTAGTTGGAATCTACTCGCGAGAGAAAGAATAGGGCACATGGAGGATCTCAGAACATGTCCCACTCAATTGATAATAAGATAGGGCATAGATGTAGGATGCAGCAATACGTGGAGGTCTTGTGTGCGTAGCTCTGCTTATGTTGATCAAGGACCGTCCGTGTGCAGCCCTGCTGGGCAAGTTGAAACTATACCGGTAGCATACTGGATATATGGGCCCTAGGAAAATGATGTAATTTGGTTAACTTGGTCGTTGAGGCATTTCTTGCCATCTTAAGGGTGTTGGTTGAGGGCAGCGAAGTGTAAATCCGCTAACGGGCTCCAACTAGGACACTTGCTCCATGTAGGGACCTCCTGCTCGGGACGGTAGGACCAGTTGAACGATTGAGTGTTCTCGTGAAAGGTCGCCGTGTACGGCAGAAAGAGAGCGTGCCTCGGGCATACCGGGTGTCTTTTGATTGCAATCACCATCCCTCACGGTTATTTGAGTACCGCTTGTTCACTGTGTTGTGACGTAGTAAGAAAGAGTAGTTGGAGTAGGAAAACTTTGATAGTATGAGTTGATATTGAATTTCCACCTTGCATGAAGTAAGAATAGTGCAAATTAAACTTAAATTCAGTTCCCCTAAGGTAAGCAAGATCGGGATGAAGCGTTTCTTGTTTGATTGTGGATTCTTGATGTTGTGTAGCACTAGGGGCTTAATCTGTGCTAAAATATGAAGTTAAAAACCTAAGATATAGGTGAGTATTTTATACAAACATTCCTTGCCTATGTTAGAACCTTGTACTCATATAGAGTTTCATGGTTAGGATGAGACGGTTAAGACTTGTTGAGCCTTCGTGCTCATGGTTGCTATATATGGTAAGGAAACATAATATCACATTCAAACTTACTGAATTTGTACAAAAGTAGTACAACCCTTCAATTTACAACTACTGTACAGAGTTTACTGCAGCGGAAATTATTTATACAACTCACGCCTACTCCTATCTAGCAAAAGTTGGTTGTCCAGCCCTACGGACAACCCACACTAGCTCCACCCAGCTTCACCGTGGAGTGTACGGCTTCGACACAGTCGTAGTCCCTGGTGGAGTATAGCCCTTGCCGGTGAACCTGTACTCCAAGTCCATGGGATACTCCTCACCTGCAAACACTCATAGCAGCAACAGTGAGTACGATGGCTCAGCAAGTCTTAACCGACTATCCTACACAAGAAACTCTACATGCAGGTCCTACACAAAAATAGGATGTCAATTTGCAGCAAAGGACACACCTACAGGTTCATACTTACTTCATCTTTTAGCCACAAGTTAATGGTTCACAAATCTGAAATTTAGTGAGCAATATTTGATGGCACACATGTAGCAATACAAGTTATTCGTAACAGCAGTAATGCATCACAACCATTCCATATATTTACCTACATCACGACTCAGTGAACAAGCGGTACTCATTACCATGAGGGACAGCGAGTCGACTCGATATAGACCTGCAGGGATACCCGAATAGCATGTCACGTACGCCCATACTCGGAGCTGTATGGCACGCTCAACCAATGTCGTACGAGACAACCTTTCACCAAACAGCACAAACATCGAACCGGTCACACCGAAACGAGCAGGAGGTTCCCTACACGGAGCATCTCTCTATGCCAGTTAGCGGATTTCCACCTTGCTGCCCTCAACCTACTCCTATAAATCTGTGTGCTATGCCTCGACGCCCAGAGGTATAGGTTACATCAGTTTATCGGACCCCATATATCCAATATGCATTCGGTACATTTAAACTTGTTCAGCGTGGACCGCACACGGATTGGTCCTCAATCGACATGGGCAGCCTACGCACACAAGAATTCCTCTTGCTGCGTCCTACCCCCTGCCTAGTCTCATTTTTCTTACTAAAGTTATCTCACATCTTGAACCAATCTCGTATGTGGCGAATCCTATACTCGTGAGTAGATTCGAACTACTCGACTTGTACCGAAGCCTATTTTACATTAATTAAGGCATATTCTACGCGAGGACTTAGACACTACCCTCACCCTCTTTAGGAGAATCTGGTTATGCAATCAGAGTTTCAATCATCCTACACCTAATGCACATACATACTTCAAGCTAAGTTAATATAACGCAAAACTTGATAAAATTTGTTAAATGCAAACCGGGGCTTGCCTTGTTGCTTTTGGTCAGGGGTTAGATTTTCCTCCGGAGTTATGAAGTTTAAGATCTCCAGGGCTTCCTCGCCTTCAATGACTACACGTAATCAGATTAACGATATGTGTCAAATTTAATGCAAATTTGTGGAATTGACAAATATGAAAACCATAACTCTAGCTAGACCTTCCTTACTATGTCACGACGTAGTGAATAAGAGGTACTCAATAAAAGCGAGAGACGGTGATTTGAATTGGTATGCACATGCAGGGATACCTGGATAGCACGTCATGTACACCCGCACTCGAAGCTGTACGCACACTCCACCCATGTTGTATAGGACAACCTTTCACAAAACAGCTCAAACATCAAACATGTCCCACCGACTCAAGCAGAGGCCCCTACATGGAGCACCCGTCCTTGACGTTGCCTGTTAGTAGATTTACACCTATCTGTCCTTAACCAACACTTTAAAATGGTGGGTTATGCCTCGATGCCCAGAGGTACATGTTACATCGGTTTATTAGAGCCCATATATCCAGCATCCCTTCGGTACATTCAAACTTGTTCAACGGGGCCGCACACGGCACGGTCCATGTTGACATAAGTAGAGCTACGCAACCAAGACCATGTCTTGCTGCACCCTAGACTTCTGCCTCGTCTCGGTTTCATTTAGAAGTATCATGTTGGGAGACCGTTTCCATATGTACCTAATTCCTATACTTGCGAGTAGATTTCAACTACTCGACTTGTATCGAATCATATATCCTATTAAGCATAACATGAGCTACTCGATGACTTAGTACTACCCAACCCTTTCATGGGATTTTCTGGTTATGCAGGAGGATTTTTAATCACCTTAGACCTAATGCACAATCCTACTTAACACATAAGGTGATACAAAGGAAAACGTTATAAAACATTGTTAAATGTAAACTGCGGCTTGCCTGGTTGTGGTGGAGGACTAAAGTCAGTGTCCTTAGTGATGACGTCGATGGGCTCCGGAGTCTCCTCCCGTGTAGTGACTAAACGAGATGAACAAGAATAGACGCACAAGATTAATAACTATATGGACATAGTTCTTATGGTGAATAGAATTATATAACAAATGAACTCCAATGCCCCTTAGATTATTACAGTGGCTAACATAAGTCACGTATGACTTACTAGCCAAGTTTCATGATTTTTTACTTAAGTATGTGTTTACATTAATTCCTTAAGGGTTTAATCTTCTCTGAGATTCCAGAGATAATTTGGGGCTCTAACATGCAACAAAGTATCTTTTTCAGAATACGATATTCGCTTAACGTTTGCTCCTAAAGCATTGCCGAGTCACTTGGAACATGAAAATGAACCACAGATACGATGAAAATGGATGGAAACTAGAGTTCAGCGGTGAACCAAGAGCTTCTCACCGCCGAGGGCAAAAACTCGGTGAACTCCACGGTTTCTCGGTCAAAATTTACTCTATTTCTTTCTACAGCTCCGTAAGTATGTCTAGATCATGTCCTTAAACGCAAACGATTGTTAACGGACCGTGTGAGGTGAATTTGACCCTAAAACCTACTCAGCTCAAATGAACATACCGAGAGGAAACTAAGAAATACTCCGGCACGATGATGCAAATGAGAAACGGATTTCACCGTGAGGACCAATAAACTATGGCACACCTTTTTGCTTTTTGGATCGCAGTGTGACAGAGGCTAGATCGCCTGGGCGACGGAGGTCCGAGGTGGTGGCAGAGGAGTGAGCTCGGTGGCCAATCGTGGAGAGGCGGAATGGAAGTAGTTTTTTGCCCTGCGCGTGGGGGAATAAATAGCTGACGAAGTGAGGATCACATAGGCTTTACTGCTGCTCGTCAGCAGCTGCTTCCCCCGTGAAAAATGCGGCCGGTGATCGGCTCAGTGGTGCACGTGTGAGAGAGAAGGAAAAATAGTTCACTCTCAAACTGACATGTGGGTCCCACCTCCTCTTTTATCCATTTTCTAAATTCAGTTTAATATTAAAGCAATTCCAAAAATGGTAAAAATTGGCATCTAGAATAAAATGAATATGAGGAATCTATGGTGCAATGAAATTTGGATTTGGATGAAGCTGAATTTTTACTATGATGTTTTGAATTTAAATTTGGATTCCTATTTTACCTCATCCAAATAAATAGCAAACCTAGTCCAAACTTAATGAATTTTGGCAGGGATACGATTTGGAATATGGAGAACCTAATTGTGAAATTAGATCTCCATGTTTAGAACTTCTACAAGTATAATTCATAATTTAATTATGGAACTCTACTAAGCAATACTTCCTCTTTCAGAAAAGTACTTTAGCGCCAAATTTAGTGAAATTTGGTAATCTGCCCAGTTTGATCCTAATAATTTGAATGTGAGATCATTGGGTGATTTTTACTTACTATACCCAAATTTTCAGTTTGACTTTGATCTCACACCATTGCATTCAAAATATTTAATTCCTCAGATTTTTCCTAAGTGTTGATGAGCTGAATTATACTTGTGAAATTTTTGGGATTTCACAAAACCACCTGTGAAAAGATATGGATTTTCATAGGCGGTTGGCGTAAAAAACCGCCTATGATATTGACCCTTATCACAGACGGTTTTTAATAATGACCGTCTGTGAAAATCCATATCTTTTTACAGAAAAAACTGCCTATGATAATTGTCAATATAACATGTGGTTTTTTACGTCGATCGGCTGTGAGGATGTCATCATATAATGGTTGCCGGCGCACCCCGCAAATCCTAACTCACTGGTGTTTGAAACTACGCTGTTAGGCTGCCAAAATTTCTGAGCGCCACTACGCTGCCTCCCGACGTTCTCTGCCACTTCTCACCCTCTCCCCCTCCGGCGATGACCTCTGCGACACCCTTCACCCTTCTCCGGTGCCGCGCCCCCCTCCCCCCTACCCGACCCTCTACCCCTCAGGGAAACCCCTCTGCCCCCACCCGCAACCCCCGACCCCTTGTCCAACCCTGACATTTTTTGCAACAATATTAGCTTTGTCTTCATGTGTGTGGAACAACCATGTATTCAAGTTTTAAGTATTGTTATAACCATACTATAATATGTGATGAGCATTTAAACGTGTTAGGTTAAACTGCTATTTTTTGGCTTAATATATCCTGTGACATGTTGAAAAGTAACTGTTAAATATAGTAGTTACCTGATATTAAGATTTTAAAGTTAGATTTTGCAAAAATGGATAGCAACTCAACGAAACTATGCCATTAGACTACCGAAATTTATCACTCTTTTATATTTTTACAGTGTCACGTAGAAGATAGATCGAGCGTGGATGTACAATATGCCAACTAATCCTACGTACATTTAAAATGTTACAAGATTTGTTGAAACGTTTAAGAAACATGCGAAGATGTAAAAGATAGATGAGATATTATGTCCTTGTATCGACTACGAAAATAATATTGTTTGTACAAATACTATAGTAATCTAATCACGCTTAGTGAAGAGAGGTTTTTAAAAAATTACACAATGTGGACAGAGCATTGTGAGTTAGATACACGTGAAGTGGATAATGTTGATGAGAGAGATGTCATATATTCTGATGGCGATAAAACTCATATCAATGGTCGTGACAATTAGGATGATGACAACGATGATGAGTTTGATTATGAGGATATTTTGCGCCACATGGAACCACATGTGTTAATTTTTATGGGAACAAATAATGGTCTAAGTAAAATGTTGATATTACAGAGTGTGTCAAATGAGCTTTTATATGATGAATCAATGGGTTGTGATAAAGGGTTTACTATATTGTATGCAGTTCTAGAACTACTAAAGTTAAGCCACCTATGGATAGTCCGATTGTAGTTTCACTGATCTTTTGAATCCTCTCGCAAAAATTCTTTCAAATCCCAATAAACTGCCCAGAAGCACTTATAAAGTGAAAATGCTTTTATGTACGATGTCGCTAGGTGTAACAAAAATACACGCTTGTCTGAACATATTCTATATCGTAAAGAGCATGAGCTAGCAATGAGATGCCCGACTTGATACTTTTATATACACATGCATATAGGTTGGCAGTTCTTATATAGAATTTCTTATATGACAGCCCTTGGGTGTTCTACTGGAAAGAACTAGGCTGTGTGCGGCCTGATAACAGGACCGTATTGGAAATAGAAACAAAATTTCATTGTGCCAAGCAGCCTCCTGGTAGTGCCTTCTGCGGATATTATGTTTGCGAGCAGCTTCGAGTCGCCAGTTCATATAGAGCGAATTGTGAGGATGTAAGTAATCCGTAGTGTTGATACTGCATTTTCTTACTTTTGAGTTATATTTTCATTGTCACTAGCGTGTTTTAATATTTATATTATATTTTCATTGTCACCAACACATTCTAATACTTATATTATATTTTTATTGCAGTACATGGATGTGATCGAATAATGGTCGATTGCTAGGAATATGCCTCACGACAGAGTCGATAAGGTTGTGAATGAAATGTGTGTTTTCATGCGTCACGAATTTATTCATCAAATAGGGTTGTTCTTCGACAACACAAGTCCACACACCGATGTGCCAGAACTTAACAACGTTGATGCAAGAAGTTTTTAATGATTAGTGTGTGAATGTTGCTTGTGAAAATATAGTGTTTGTGTTGTGTGTAAATGTGTATTTGAATTTGAGCTGTAAACTAGAAATAACAGTACCTGGTGCTGTATAGGGGGCATATATCTTCACTGGTGATCGGCAGTAAAGAACTGCATGTGATAATACAGTACCACTGACGGTCTGTGTTCAATAACCGCGTGTGATAAGAAATTATCACAGGCGGTCGGTGGTAAAGAAGTGTCTGTGGTAATACACTTTTACAGACAGTCAGTTGTAAAGAACCGTTGTTGATAATGTTCTTTTTACATGCAGTCAACTGTGAAGAACCGTCTATGATAATACATTTTCAAATGCGGTTTTGACGCCGCTTGTAATAATCGGTCATTTTCACAGATGCTTTGTCACATGCGGTTTTTAAAACCGTCTGTGAAAATGCTTTTGTTGGTAGCGTAGGTGCGCTTAAATGGTGCCTAGGTGCCAATTTTTTAAATGAAGTGGTACCATTTTTTATTTTTCTACCACATGATACAATGCGGAGCAGTTTGGAGATACGAAGGACTCAGGCTGGGCAACCCGTTAACCAAAACTCATCGGTAAAAATCAAACTTCAATATATACATTCAATAGAGGACAGTTTCATTCAGAAAAGTTTCACCTATTAGTTTTTTCTGCTACAAATTTCAACTAAAGGATGTACTTAACATCAGAAGCTTCTTCAAATTTCAGAAGCAAACTCCATTAGCTAAAAACCAGTTTTAAAAGGGATGAATCACATAAGAAATAATTCAGTTAGGGTTGGCATATGTTGGATTGGGTTTGGGCTGAATTAAATAGGTTTGTTGGGCCTAATCGGTCAACCCGGTTAACCAGAAGTTAAAACCGAAACCGAAAAAAATTGGTTTTCATAGTTTGTCAATCAGCACCGGTTTCGGTTTGTTCGGTTTCGGTTATTTTTGCCTACCCTAACGCCCTAACGAAGCACACTAGTAATAAGTATAACAGCATTATTTTCGTATGACTTAATCCATAATTGGAAAGTTGTGCGGATTATTGGCATAAAAATATAAATGTCAAAGTTACATGCATCCCTTGCCATATACCAAACCGGAAGATGCCTACGAACGAGCAGGAAGAGGTGATTGATCTGGAAGTCTATGTTATTCTCCGCTTTCGGACTATAATCCAAATTATTATTTTAATGGTTGTTTGAGTAATCTCTGACGATATTATTCTCCGTTTTAGTATATCTCATATCATGGTCATCCGAGTAATTTCTGGACATCGTCGAGAACATTATACAAACAACTGTTGTTAACCATTACGAAGAACTCAACAAATGCAAAACCTTTTGTACACGACCGATTAAACAAAGTCGTATGTGAACAGTCGTCACTGTCCTTTTCATATTTATTGGCCTGCTGTGATGTTTCTTGCAGTAATGGTCATGACTTGATCCTGAGAGACTCTTGATGATCGATGATCGATGTTGTTCTAATGACCAAGTCTTTTTAAGGGTGAGATAATTTTCAGCCAACTTGAATTGCATCATCTCTCTGTTGATTTATCTTTCGTGTTACAGTAGCTATGCATTTTATGATGCTAGTCGTGTAAAATAGGATGATTTGATAGCGTGTCTTTTTCTTAAAATCAAATATTTTTTTTGCATTCGAGTAACACAAAACTATTTAAATTTATTGTACCTAGTGTTACTTAACTTAGTCTCAGTTTTATAGTTTTATGTTACAAAAGCATAAATACTCCTGCCAGCTAGTACTAAATCGTACGGTACTAAAACACACGTTCACGAGAGTAGAATAGTGCATGTCCAGAAACCGGTGGGGGCTCTGGAAGCATCCACCCCGGCGGATTCGGCAGCGCGAGCGGTGGCCGGCCTCGGGAACACCCTCGCCCTCCCGTGCTCGCTCGCCTCGCCTCGCAGGTTACGTGTCCCACGACCACCGCGTTGCGCTGGCGCTCCGCCTCCACGCGTCGCCGCCTCACCCCTCCGCCGCGCATGCAGAAACCGCGAGAGGCCTCGCCCTTGCCCTTCAGCTTCTCGTCTCAGCAGCGCCGCTTCGCCCACGGATAGATCCGCACAACACCTTTAAAAACAATGCTTCCGGTTCGCTGCTGTGCACATCGCTTGTCCATTAGCCCTCGCTCGCTCGCTCGCTCGTCCTAGCTAGCTAGCTGCGTTTTAGTACCAGAGCTAGCTCGAGTAGTGCACCTCTTTGCTCGGCAGATAGCTCACCCTAGCTTTCCTCTTCGCTATCCTGAAGCAGTGCATAGGGAGGTTTAGATTTTCTTCTGTCAAAAACGTGAAGAGGAGGGAGAAGAGGAAGAAGAAGTAGGCTCCGGTGCAACAATGGCGATGGTCGGGAGGAACATGGTGGCGCCGCTGCTGGTGCTCAACCTCATAATGTACCTCATCGTCATCGGCTTCGCGAGCTGGAACCTCAACCACTTCATCAACGGCCAGACGAACTACCCGGGTGAGTAACTCACTACTCAGGCAATAAAAGGCATGGTTTCGTTGCCGTTTCGATCTGACAAATAAACAAGCGGCCGTCCTTGCATATGCAGGCGTCGGCGGCAACGGCGCGACGTTCTACTTCCTGGTGTTCGCGATCCTGGCAGGCGTGGTGGGCGCCGCGTCCAAGCTCGCGGGCGTGCACCACGTCCGGTCCTGGCGACACGACACGGGCGCCACCAACGCGGCGTCGTCGCTCATCGCCTGGGCCATCACCGCGCTCGCCTTCGGCCTGGCGTGCAAGGAGATCCACATCGGGGGCCACCGCGGCTGGCGCCTGCGCGTGCTGGAGGCCTTCGTCATCATCCTCGCCTTAACGCAGTTGCTGTACGTGCTCATGCTCCACGCCGGCATCTTCGGCGGCGGCGCCGGCGGCTACCGGGACAACCACGAGTACGGCGCCGGCGCGGCGGGCGAGCCCAAGGGCCCCAGAGTCTGATCCATCGCGCGCGCAGGTCCGGCCGCGCTTGGATGATGCAGGAGTAACGTAATGGCAGTACAAGATAAAAGGGGGGTGGTTTTATTTTGTTTGTACCTAGTCGTTTCGTCGTCGCATCTCTACCTCCACGGTTAGTGTCAGTCAGCTTGGGTTTGTACTGTGTTTTCTGTATGGCGTCTTGTTTCTTAGTGATATTGATGAGGTGCCGCTGTGGTGTGTAGTTCAATGGTCTTCCGTGTGCATGGACCGTGGTGCATGTCGTTTGCATGGGCGCAGGATTTTGGATGCGCTCCAGCTGCCGCTTGTAGCTTCGGTTGCATCTTCGACGTCTGGCACATTCCTTGACTTTGGCGTCCGAGTTACCCGGGCTACGAGCCACTCGAGCAGAGTCTAATTAAGGCTCATCAAAAGCTCACATTGTTGATGTGCCCGTTTCCTAAGCCATAAGCGGCAGCCTACCTATTTCGTTGTTTCCGGAGAATTCGACCCCATGTTAGAACTACTTTGGAAGTTTCGAGCTACCCGGCGCAGTAGCATGCACCAGAGCACTAAGCAGTGATTTATTTTTCCCTTGCATATGAGTGTATGGTTCAGATCTATAGAAATGAATCTCGACTCTTAAGACCCCTCAAGTGAATTTGTACTACTAAGATCCTATTAATTGTTAAAAAATCCCATTATTAAAATAGCAGCTTGAAAAAAACCTAAAACTGTAGGAGGCTGGACTACATGTAACTTCTAAATATAGTAAGTTCTATCATGTTTCTCATAATGCTTTTTGTTCTCTTTACGTTTGACTATTTATCTAATTTAAAAAATCTAATAAATATCATATATTTTTGTTATAGTTGTTTTATCGCTAGAGGTATTTAAAGCATGATTTGTAATGTCTCATATTCAAACTAATTTTTTCAATAAATTTAATGATTAAAAATGATGCTAAGAGGAATACAATTTTGTTAGGTTGTTAGTGTTGTTTAAACTTGAAAAGGAATAGATACTGTTCTTTTAAACATGCTAAATTGATAGTTTTTATAATAGAAGTTCAGCAAGGCTAAAGTAGATAATTGAAAATTTAGGACAGTGTCCATCGTTTGCTGGCTGGTGTGTTGCTCGACATATGCTGTGTTGGTGTGTTGCTCGACGCTTGTTTATGGCTCACACAGTGCAACATATCATCTCCTCCTGCTCTGGTGGTATTGTGAGTACCTAACCTTACCTAACGTTGTAGGAATAAAAAATTATAGATTGTGGAAGATTAGAATAGACTATAGTTCTTGTTTATCTCACTACACAAAACACAACACGATTATTTACGACGGTTAAAATTATATGTGATGGTCAGCCGTCGTAAATAAAGTAAATTGCGACGGTTCCCACGTCGTCGCAAAAAAATCGTCACAAATAGGCATCTATTTACGACGGTTACGACTTTAACCGTCGCAAACAGATATTAATTTGCGACGACCAGACCTAGGGTAGTCACAAATTAAATAACCGTCGCAAATAAATGCCTATTTGCGACGGCCAAAGAAAAAGTTGTCGTAAATTAAATAAATTACGACGGCCAAAGAAAAAGCCGCACAATTAACGAAGTCGTCACAAATTAACGGTATATACCCGGCCGAGCGCCGTCCCGACTCATAGACCTTTCACTGTCGCCATCGCGGCCGCCTCCCGCTGCGCCTACCGCCTCCCCCCGCCCGCCTCCCGCCGCGCCCCGCCTCCCGACTCCCACGCCCGGCCGCCCCCGCCTCCCGCCTCCCACCGCCCGCTGCCGCGCCCCGCCGCGCCTGCCGCCTCCCGCCGCACCCACCGCCATCGCCGCCACGCTCGCCGCCATCACCGCCTCTCGGTAACCTCCTCCATGTACATGCATTTTTTTCATTTTTTTCTTGTTATTAGTTTGATTTGGTTAGGGTATAGTTAATTGAATGTTGTTTTAGAGTAATTTATAATTAATTTGGCAATTAAGATTGTTTTTTTAGCTAGTTAGGTAATTAGGATGTTTATAGTTTAATTTGGTAATTAGATTGATTTGCAACGACCGCCCCGCTGCGCCCCGCTGCGCGTGCGCCGCCTCCCGCCACCGCGCCCCGCCATGGCCGCCGCGCCCCGCCACGCCTGCCGCCTCCCGCTGCCACGCCGCGCCCGCTGCCTCCCGTCGCCACGCCGCCTCCCGCCATGCCCGCCTCCCGTCGCCGCCGCGCCCGCCGCCTCTCGGTAACCTCCTTCATGTGCATGCATTTGGTAATTAGATTGTTTTTTTAGTTACTTAGGTAATTAGGGTGATTATAGTTTAATTTGGTAGTTAGATTGATTTGCGACGATCTGACCTAGTGTCATCGCAAATTAAATGATCGTCGCAAATAAAGTTCTATTTGCGACGGCCAAAGAAAAAGTCGTCGCAAGTAAAATAAATTGCGATGGCCAACCCTAAACAGAATGTATCCGGCCTCGACTCACACGCCCTGAGGCCGCTCCCGACTACGCGGCGGCGTCCCCGGTGAGCGGCATACGCGGCGGCTTCTAGATGGCACAGAAGCGAACCGTAACGGTAACCGTCACTACAACAATACGATTTATTTTTGTGGGTTCTTGGCCCACAAAAATAACCCGATGAAAATACACTTATTTTCGTGGGTGGCTGACGAAAATATAACCTAATTATTTACTTCCAGCACATATATAACATTATAGTTCAAATCATAATATCAACAGCACATATTACTTTTCAAAATTGAACTCACAACCAATTTCAATTCACATCAAAACATTTATAACATAATCAAAACAAGTTTAGTGCACAAAGCCATTACATAATCACATTACAACTCACAACAAGTTCAATTCAATTTGAAACGTCATTACACGACTCACAATAATTGTAACTGACAACTCATCAGCTCATCCCGCTCGTCGTTCTTCCTGTATCAACCGATTTATACATTACAACTAATTTGATAAGATTTAAATAAAAAGTAACATCATATCATTTTGAAAAACGGAAGCGGAAACAGATATGTGACACAAGGACTCTAAATGCATCTTAGTTTGTTTTAACAACTTACCTAGTTGCTACCACCCAGAGCGAACAACTGATCGACGAAGTCTTCTCCTCCACACCGTTCTCCTGTAGATGATGTGGGGAAATTTGGAACAGGACTCTGAACATTTTACGTCTTGAGGGTGACCCCTAATGAAAAATAACGATACATGTTATAAATATATTAATCGTCTATAAAAGTGAAAAGAATATTACGAGTATATATTAAATACCTGTGTTCCAACAATAGAAAGTTGTGGAAGTACCAGTATCGATGGAGATGTCGGTAGCTGTGGGGGCATCGGTAGCGGTGGCATAGCGGCAGGCAATCCAAGTTAAGAAAAGTATCCCTAAATTCATTTTGAAATGTTTAGCATACTTATTCTTTAAATATTAATATAAATTATTAAACTCTTATA
The DNA here is from genome assembly GCA_030760725.1 of Neostapfia colusana. Classification (NCBI taxonomy): domain Eukaryota; kingdom Viridiplantae; phylum Streptophyta; class Magnoliopsida; order Poales; family Poaceae; genus Neostapfia; species Neostapfia colusana. The sequence goes on along the minus strand of JASWHV010000008.1, from coordinate 80,590,492 downwards.
ATAATTTACCTGCATCGATTGTTGCCATGCTGTCAGGTTCGCAAAGTAGTTATTTTGTGCTTTTATGCACTCTTCCTGTCGTCTCATGCGATCTTCCTGTCGTCTCATATGTTCCCTCAATGCAACTTGCTCCTCCTCCATTTGTTTGAACCTTGACTCATCTCTAGTATGCGTACGTCGAGAAGAATTTGCCCCGCTCTGTGTCGATCGTGACATCGAAAGAACCACATCAGTGTTCATCACACCATTGAACATTGAATACCTACATAAAGAAATATGACATGATTATAAGATAACACTCGAAGCAAGTTTAGTATGTGAATAAAAGAATATGAGGGTAGTAAAAGTTCACCTTCTGTGAGGCTTTCCTCCACCGGATTGGTACAAAGCCACGACATCGACGTCTTCTTTTCTCCAATCATAGTCATCTCCATGACGTCTAGCCATCTCTTCAGCATATTTCTCCAATACACAAGAAAAACTAAGTAAACTAACTATTTGTATTATTTCATAATAAAATTGACTAATATGACATACCAAGTTCTGAGTTGCTGTCGGTGCACAACTCACTGTCATCTGAGCCTCTATGTCCTCTTATATAAGTATGGATGAAAGAAGTCTCCTCGCCACTTTGAGCAGCCTACAAAGACATATTATAAATATATTGCTATAAAATCTAACATTATAATAACAAATTATAAATGAACTAAAACTCACCATTCTTTTCGAAAGATGAATATGACCATCTCTACCATAACGATGGAGAACTTGACCACCAGACTCACGGTTGATTCTTTTGGAGTTAGATCTCTCTCGATACTCACTCGATGCCCAATAAGTACATAAAGCGTAATAAGCATCAGAACACTTTACCATCCAAGAAATTATTACCTGACGGTATTGATCATCGTCTAGGTAAATTTTCGAAGCTCCCATTCTCTTGTTCATCATTTGTCCAACCTTCTCCTTGTAGTATAGACACACACCCGTTATTCACGCATTTGATATCATGTCATTGACTACTTTTCGCGCAGCTTTATGAAAGACTTTGTGTGCTCTAGACTAGAGAGCAGCGTCATGGTCGTCCGGCAAGCGGTATCGTTCCTACAAATAAAATGCTACATGTAGTAATAAAAATTTAAATAAGATAAATATGATGCAATATATAAAAAACATACTCAAAAATCATGTCAGACAGCTCCTGCTACATTTTCATGCACACCATGAGGAGAAATCTTGTAGTGCTCCCAACTTGTTGCGGGTTTCTCAACACCTTTCACAATGACAAGACTTGGATAATGGTGACGACATATAGCACCCAAAACCGCATTAGGCTGCCTGCGGTGTTGTCGTCCATCCCAATCCAAGTCATCCCATTGCCTTCAAATAAATGAAACGAAATTCAATACTAAGTTATATATTTTGTTTCTCCAATTCAATACTAAGTATATTTACTAACCAGTCACCGACAGGAGCGATCCGTAATCTTTGTTGTAAAGGCACATCCAACGGTAGAGTGTTTAAAGACCGGTATCTAAATGATTGTTGCAAGTCTCCCACATCTGTGGCATTCCCGTCATCATCCTCGGCTTCCTCCTCGGCTTACTCATCAATATATGCTCTTACCCCTGACTGTTGTTCCTGCCCCGTAGAAATTCCTCCACCTTGATCTTCTTGACACTCCTCCTGACCCTCCTCTTGAACCTCTTCCTAGACCTCTTCGTCCACCTGAAATTAGAGAAATTAATTTTCACATAATTATATAGTGGTAAATATAATAAAATTATAAATAAATTTACCTTTTCGTGAGCTTCTTCCATGCATCTTCTGAATGCTTCTCGTCTACTATTATTGAGGCGGTACCGTGAAAAAGAGACTCATGGCTATGAGAAGAGCTAGCAGACCTGCTACTACTCTTGCTTGAGGAGCCAAAGAGCCCCTTAGCGATATTCTTCAGACCACGTGGCATCCTGTTGGAAAAAACATTGATTATAAATAAATAAATAGTGATATAACAAAAAGTAATATAAATAAATACAAATAAAATATATACTATTTACATGATTAAAATTCATCATGATCCGATGTTGCTTCGGTAACATGTCGACCAACTTTCTTCTTCTGTCCCACCTTAACTTTTTTAGTGCGAGGTCTCTTTCTTTTAATCACTACTACCTCTTCTGCATCATTGTCTTCATTATCAGCAACTAATGTATCAAGACCTAAACCATCATCTATATTGAAAGAGGGTGGATTATCATCCTCTTGGTACACTTCATCCTGTTCTTCTTGATAACCTGCATCACCGGGGGCATATAACCGTTCTCGTGGATTAACTTTGTACACGACCCACCAAGCACTCAATTTTAGACAAGGATACGCTACGTAGTAAATCAACTCAACTTGATGAGCAAGAACATAATTATCGCATCCACGAAGTCTATTTTCATGTTTTACCTCTACTATACCGAATTCATTCTGTCATGTTCCCCTGTTATTATCAAACCAGTCACAATGGAAGAAAGTAACTCTACGATCTTTGGAACCACTAAATTTAAACTCCATAATATTCTGGATAATCCCGTAGTAGTTAGTTTCATGCCCCTCTGCATCACATGCTCTAGTTACAACTCTACTATTTGTCGTGGCCGCAAGAGGATGTTTTGCTTCAAATTTGTCCGAACGAAATCGGAACCCATTTACATCGTAACGACCAAAACTCCTTGTTGTTATGGTTCCTTGAGAAAGTTGCCGTAGGTCCTCATGAACGTATGCATCGACTATGCACTACGAGTTAAATAAAATATCAGTTATCTTAATTAGATTAACTTGTCAATGATAAAAGTAACATGTAATAGGAAAACATTACATGCTTCCAAAACCAAATGACGAAGTTAGGACCCCCATGAAGGCCATCACGACGCATTTTATTTAATTGTTTACTTGTTGGTTGACACATATACTTCCAAAATTGTTTGTCGAACTCGCTACATAATGCAATAATATTAGTACATTAGAACATCTCTCATATAAAAAATGAGAAATCATGAAGTGTTACTATATCATAGTTAGAAAAGAACACTTACATAAAATATTGAGCCATCTCTTCGATGTTTGTGTACATGTATAACATACATGAATTTCATTCTTCTTATGAAACCACATGCCTAGTGCTACCACCAACCATTTTTCCCTTCCACGAAAAAATACTTAGATTTCTCACAGGAGTTTCTTCATTTATGTGGTACCGTGTTGTGGGAGCATACACATTATGTTCCTCTGCAAAGAATGTACTTGAGAAGTATGCTACCTCTTTCATTGCAAATGATTCTGCAATACACCCTTCTACTCTTGCTTTGTTCAAAACCATTGCTCTAAGTTTCTTTAGTGTCCTTTCAATGTGGTACATCCATCGATATTGCACGGGACCAGAAACTTTAACTTCGTAAGGCAAATGCACAAGTTGATGTTGCATTATATTCATAAATCCTAGCGGGAATACCTTTTCCATTTTGCATATGAGTGACGGTATTTCTTTCTCCAATTTTTCCATCATTTAAACTGTAATTTCTTTAGCACATAATTGTCTATAAAAAAACTAAGTTCCGCAAGTACTCTCCACACATCCTGATGCACATATCCATGGAACATTACTGGTAGTCTTTCCATCATTATATGATAATCGTGGCTTTTAAGATTATTTAAAACCCAATTTTCAAGATTTGTCGTGCGCCTCAATCCAGCACAGTATCCGTCAGGAAACTTCAGTCGTTGCAACCACTTTAGAACTTCTTTCCTTTCACTAACTTTAAGGCAAAATGGAGCACGTGACATTCTCTATTTTCCACTACCATCCTGTCTAAAGATGGACGATTACAAATATCTGCTAAATCTTTTCGGCATTTCAAATTATCTTTTATCTTTTTGAAATTTAGACATGTGCTAATGATGCTTTCTGCTATATTGCGTTCCTGATGCATCACATCAATATTGTGTAGCATTAACAATGACTTAGCATAAGGAAGATTCTATAAGCCACATATATGATTCCAATTGTGTTCGTGACCAAAACCAACAAATCCATCATCCGTAGGGACAAGTTGACTGAGCCATGCAGCAATCTCAGCACTAGCCAAATGTTTCAGCGGACCTTTTGTTACAATAGTATCTTTTTGAAATGTATTAACTTGCTTTCGAAATGGGTGATTTGCTGGTAGAAATCGTCGGTGGCAATAAAAAACACACCTTGCCCCCATGAGTAAGTCTAAAACAATAAGAGCCCGACCCACAAATTGGACAACAAAGTTTTCCATGTGTGCTCCATCCTGAAAAAAACCCATATGCAGGAAAATCATGAATTGACCACAAGTATGCTGCGCGCAAGTTGAATTTCTATTTTTTGTAGCTATCATACGCTTCTACTCCGGTCCACAATTCTTTTAACTCCTCAATCAATGGTTGAAGAAAAACCCCTAAACATTTTCCTAGATGTTTACGTCCGGGAATGATGAGAGACAAGAACATATATTCATATTTCATACACATAGCTAGTGGAAGGTTGTATGGTATAGCAAAAACCAGCCAACATGAGTACGATGCAGAAGATGTGTTGAATGGGGTGAAACCATCGGTGGCAAATCCAATACGAACATTTCTAGCATCTTTTGCAAAATATTGATCAAAAGAGTCCAACGCCTTCCAAGCCTGAGCATCAGATGAGTGTGTCATTACCCCCTTTATTTCGCGCACACCTTCCTTATGCCACCGCATGTGTCTCGCGGTTGATTTTGATAGAAACAACCATTTCAGTCTAGGTGCAAGAGGCATATATCGAAGTTATTTCACTACCACTTTTGTCTTCACCAATTCACCGTCCTCATTTGTGGCCTCAATATATCGAGATTCTTTACAAACCGAGCATTGTGTCAGATTTGCATTTTCCTTCCAGAAAAGCATACAGTTGTTAGGACAACAATCAATCTTTTCGTATTTCATACCAAGGCCTGCCATCAATTTCTTTGACTGGTACATGTCCCTCGACAACTTACGATTCATCGGAAGAATGTCTGATATTAAATCCAAGAGATCATCGTAGCACCTGTTCGACAAATTGTACTTTGATTTTATAGACATGAGACGAGTAACGGTTGAAAGGACGGGCACTTTAGTGTGCTCATGCAATTGTTCATATGACGCGGAGAGAATTCTATAGAACTCTTGAACTTCAGGTCCAGGAATTTTTGCAGATGTACCTTCACCACAATCACGATGTAGTGCTTCAACCATGTCTTTCATTCTGTCCTCGTTATCAGCATCTACTTTATCAACTTCAATATTACTATGGTATAACTTACCATGCTCATACCATGTTTCATAACCTGGCATAAAACCAAATCGACAAAGATCTCGTTCCATGTCAAAATTCTCCTTGCATAAAAAGTTACGACACTTGTTGCACAGACACTTCACAAAATGGTTGGTCGATAAAGAAAAAACCCGACTGATAAATGCCTTAGTATTGATAGCCCATTCATCCGAAAGCGCAGCATTCTTCTGCCAACCATCATACATCCATCATCTATCATCGTCCATTTTCTAGACTATACAATATAAGAACATAAGAATTTTGCAAGAAAAAATTATTATTTAATTACGTTCACTTTACATCTGTTGGAAGGGATAGGTCCTAAACCCACCCAAGAGTGACCCAGAGGAGTGTGCTTATAATGAGACGTGGAGTCCGGATTCAGGTGAAATTTCGGCAGCATAACCCCATTGTTCTCCAACTGCACGCCCGATAATGGTGCAGCAGAGAACATTAGGGTTACGCCATCGAAATTTTGTCCGAATCCATACCCCGCGTGTCGTCATAAGCACGCCCCCTCGGTCACTTCCAGGCTGTCCAGAAAGGGACAATTCCGAACCTACACGCCTCACATGCGTAACGCATGCGAGACGGGCCGGTCCGAAACATGTGACACATATTGTATAGGTTACGTGAATCTTACTTTTTGGAGTGATTTACGAGAGAGGTGAGAACGAGAGATAGGAAGAAAGAACAAGGGAGAGACAGTGAAGTGGGTCACCCACAAAAATATATGTATTTTCGTCAGCCATTTTTGGCTTGCGAAAATACTTATTTTCGTGGGATTTCATGTGGTCGGGGAGGAAACCTAGCCCAAGCAACATAATTATTTCAAAGATTATATATCAAAATAAGCTAACTTCAAATTGGTGGAACAGACATCTAAAGTAATATAATATAATTGCATTACTCGAAAATAACATCAACTTCTATAAGCTCACACACAACAGAATCTAGAGACAAGTGCGCGTTTACATGACTAGGTTGGCATCAAAATGTCGTAGCCGTAGCTCAGCACATGGGCTCAATATATGACCAAATAATTACTTCAATCTAAATGCACACTCTTTTAATGCCAAACGGCGGTCATGGCAACACTATAAACAGATCATAGCTAGGTTTGCATGTTCCCTTCTACCATCTAAGAAGAGTCAATAGTGTTTTTTTTCAACATAAATGATGCATATGCTACTGTTGGATGTCTTGTACTATCAAAGTTAACTTCTTCATGCAAACTTCTATGCTAAAACCAATCCATACTACGATTGCAGAATTCATATAAACAAAGTTGATTAACTCGGGTTGCATTATATTCCACAATCATAAAGTTTTGATTAACTATTACATATCATATGTACCTATTCTCAGGAGCAACAGCCAAGACGGGCTCGGAGTAGCGGTGGCCAGGGCAGGCTCGCAGCAGGGGCGACGGAAACCTTGCGGCGCAGCAGCTTCGGCGACGGTGACAACGAGTGGACACCGACGTGGCGTGGCACGACGGTCAGCGCGGACTCGGTGCTGCAGCCAAGCGGCAGCAGTAGGGCAGCCTTGGTGCTGTTTCCGCGCGGCAGCAGCAGACAGCCTCCACGGATGGCGTGTCGGCGACGCGGTAGCTGGGCGTGAGAGGCAGGCAGCCTCTGGCGTGCGGCGTGGCGGCGAGCTCGGGCCGGGCGACGCTGTGGGCGGGAGGCATGGTTGTCCGGCGTCCTGGCGACGCTGTGGACGGGCTGCACGGTGGTCCGGCGGCCTGGCGGCGCTGTGGGCGGGCGGCACGGTGGTCCGACGGCCTGGCGGCACAGTGATCTGACGGCCTGGCGGCACGGTGGGCAGGCGGCCGGGCGTCGCCGTCGGCTGGTGGCGCGTTCGGGCCCCTGGCGGGCGGCCTGGCGGCGGCCGGGCCCCGGGCGGGCGGCCAGGCGGCGTGGTCGACCGGGCAGCGCAGTGTGGTTGCGGCGTCGCGCTCGGGCAGGGTGGCGGTGGCGGCTTCGCACGTAATTAAGTCGGCCTCGGGGCGCGGCCTAGCTAAATCGGGGATATTTTCGTGTGCTAGGTGGGCAAACCCACGAAAGTACGTGTGCCAAAGACTGAAACTCACGAAAATATCCAGCACGCACGACTGGACCTAATTTTGTGTGTCTTGGAGACAACCCATGAAAATAAACTTGTTTCGTGTGCCGGGACCGGAAACCCACGAAAAAGTACCTAATTTTGTGTGCCTTTGATGGAAACCCACGAAAAAGATCCGCATTTCGTGTGCCGGCTCAACACCCACAAAAATATGTCGGACCGACAGCAGCAACCCTGACAAAAACTTAATTTCGTGTGCCGGGGAGTGAAACTCACGAAAATAACCTTGTTTCATGTGCCCGGCCTGAAAACCCACGAAAAAGTACCTAATTTCGTGTGCCTTTGATGGAAACCCACGAAAAAGTTTCTAATTTCGTGTGCCGGCTCAACACTCACAAAAATATATCGGACTGACAGCAGCCGCCCTGACAGAAACTTAATTTCGTGTGCTGTGCAGGGAAACCCACGAAAATAACCTTGTTTCGTGTGCCTGGCCCGGAAACCCACGCCAATACCTTAATTTCATATGCCTGGGAGGGAAACCCACGACAATAACTTAATTTCGTGAGCTGGCTTAAAAACCCAGGAAAATACATCGGGCCGACAGGGCGTCATTTTATGTTGTTATTTTCGTGAGCTTGTGCTACCCACGACAATATCGTACCTCATTTTCGTGAGCCGTTGAGAAACCCACGAAAATTCTAGCATTTTCGTGTGTTCCAGTCTCAACACACGAAATTAGGCTGTAATTTCATGGGCCTTTGCTGAAACCCACGAAAATAACTTGGAATTTTGTGTGCTAACCTCTGGCTCACGACAATACTTTAAATTTCGTGGGGACCGTCAAAATTAAGTTTGGCCCATGAAAATGTATCATTTTCCTGTAGTGCGTCGCAAATAAAGTCTCCAAGCCATAATTGGCGACGGTAACCGTCGTTCGTCCCCAGGATGTCATTACTTACGACAAGCTCCCGTGCATGGATGGTGGGACTCGATGGGTGGTTTTCTCCCGTTCATTCCTCTTCTTTCATTATTTCCTCGCATCCTCCCTTGTTGTTGGACAGTTGACCCCAAAGCTTGAAGAACCGCACCATTTTTTGGGGGTGCATTGTAAAATAAGTGAGGTTATGATGTCAAAATTTTTTTAGGCTTCAGGTATTGTATCTCGTCAGAAGCAGGATAAATCCTGCATATATTAACGATAATTTCTTTGGCTTTAAACTGCAGAGTCAAACATGGGTGAAGATCGCAGTTGGATGTATACTGGCTGGAAGAGCAGAACTGGTGGTCACTCAGATGAGTGGTACATCAAGTTAGATAAATTCTTGGATCGAGCATTTTCATTGTCAATGGATTATAAGGTGCGGTGCCCATGTACGAAATGCCGGAACACCAAGTTTTTGAGCAGATTGGAACTTTCGTTTCACTTATGTCAAAACGGTTTCACGTCAATTTATTAGGTGTGGTCCTTCCATGGCAAGACTAAATCTCGAGAAATAGTAGAAGTGGATGAGGATGATGATATAACGGGGGTTGATAGGATGGATGAGATGCTAGAAGCTCTGGAAGTGGGGTATCCTCTTACAAAGGAGGCAAACGATTTCATCGAGGAGCTCAAGAAATCACAAGAGCCGTTGCATGAACACACGGATGTGACCGTCCTTGCTTTCTTGACCATATTTATGGCAATTAAGTATAAGTACTTTTTTCCACCAACTGCAACAATGATATCATGAAAATAATATGCGATATGCTTCCACAACCTCACAAAGCACCTAAAGATATGTATCAGTCGAAGATCTGGATATCTGGTCTCGGTATGAACTATGAGAAAATCGATGTGTGCCCATACAACTGCATGCTATTCTGGAAAGAGCACGCCAACGAGAACATGTGCTTGAAATGTGGTAAACCGAGGTATGTTGAAGTTGTTAATGATGATGGCGATAATGTGATGACAGATGTCGCACATAAGCAGCTTCGTTACTTGCCTGTGACACCTCGGTTGAAGCGGTTGTTTCTTTCAAAAAGAACCGCAAGACACATGAGATGGCACAAAGAAGGTAAACGTGAGAACAAAGAATTCTTGACGCATCCGTCCGACGGTGATTCATGAAAGGCGCTAGACCGTTTCGATCCATATTTTTCTCGTGATGCGAGAAATGTTTGCATCGGGTTAGCAACAAAAAAATTCTCACCATTCAGTACAAACACCACGCATACTTCTGTTGGCCCGTCTTTGTCATTCCCTACAACCTGCCACTGGCTTTGTGTATGAAGAATTGAAAGTGTTGTGGACAGGAGTCGAAGCGTACGACAATTACAAGAAGCAGAAATTCAACCTTCGAGCTGCTTATTTATGGTCCGTCCATGATTTGTCGGCATACGACATATTTTCCGGATGGAGCACTCACAGTCGTCTAACGTGTCCGATATGTGCTTCGGACATGGATTGCTTTCGACTAACTCATGGAGGCAAGATATCTTACTTCGATTGTTAGAGACGGTTGTTGCCTTCGAATCACATATTTAGGCAACAGAGGCATGCCTTTAGAAAGAACACCGTTGTCACTAAAGGACCACCAAAACGTCTCAACGGGTCAGAAATTTCTGATATGTTGGACAAACTTGTGCAAGATGAAGGTCGTCCTGGATATTTCGTAGGTTATGGAGAGGAACACAATTGGACTCACATATGTGGACTTTGGAAGCTAACGTATGTGAAGTCATTGATTCTAATGCACAACATTGATGTGATGCATCAGGATCGTAACATGAGCGAAAGTATCATAAGCACATGCATGGATATGTCTGACAAAACGAAAGAAAATATAAAAGTTAGACTAGATTTGGCAGACATTTGTCACCACCCAACTCTTGAAATCTCTGAAAGTGGTGGCAAGCCACGTGCTTCATTCTTTCTTCGATCTAAAGAAAAGAAAGAATTCATGAAATGATTGAAAACTTTGAAATTCCTAGATGGTTACGCAGCTAGCCTGAAATGAGCCATGAATGTGAACACAGGAAACCTCACTAGGTTGAAGAGTCATGATTATCAAATTATCATGGAAAGACTCTTACCTATTATGTTTCCGCTATCTAGATGATGCAGTGTGGAAGGTTTTAGCCGAGCTCAGCTATTTCTATAGACAGCTTTGTGCTACAGAAATCATGATAAGGATGATGGATAAGTTAGAGAAGAAGATACCCGTACTTTTATGTAAGATGGAAAGTTTTTTCCCACCGGGTTTCTTCATTCCAATGCAGCATCTGCTTATCCATCTTCCATTCAAAGCTAAAGTTGACGGTCCTGTGCAATACAGGTGGATGTATCACATTGAAAGAGCGCTACGATATCTGAAACCAATGGTTGGCAACAGGGCAAGGGTGGAAGGGTGCATCGCTAAAGCATATGCTCTTGAGGAAGTAGGATACTTTTCAAGTGTATACTTTGCAGATGAACACAATATCAATACTTCGGCGATGCGGTACAATGTGGACGAAGCACCCCCTTTAAGCGACCTCTCCATTTTTCAAACGAGAGGCACTATCGTTGGTAGCTACACGACCTACGTCCTACCCGAACATGACTGGACTGCTGCTTTACTCTACATGTACGCAAATATAGAAGGCATGCAGGAATACTTCGAGTAAGTGTTTCTCCTACATTTATGCTAATCGACATATTTTGTTACACATGTATTCTAAAAACTGTTTTCTCACGTTCAGCGAGTTCCACAGACAATGTTGGCCATATAGGCATCAACCTACGGCCAAACAAGTAGAAGGGATGCGCCAAGAATGAATAAATGGAGGGTCGAGTTTCCTATCCTGGTTTTGAGATGATGTAATACTTTCTTGTCTTATATATATTATAAGTTACTATTATTAAAGAATTTATTATTTTAACTTACGATCATGTTTGACAGTGACGGACTCACAATGTCCATAAAGATTTGCGGCAGCTATCTTACGGATTGGTGAATGTTAGAAGCTATGGTCGATATGACGTAAATGGCTTTCGATTCTATAAAACTCATTTTGAAGCTCTTCGTCCTCTCGTGCCAACATCAAATTTTGGTGTTGTGACGAGAGCAATTGACACTCAAGGGAATGTAACCGATTATTATGGGATCATTAATAAAATCCTTGAATTACTTTTACCGGAAATAAGACACTTCGAGTTGTCTTCTTTGACTGTGACTGGTTTGATAGCACTCATGGAACTCGAGAAAACGAATTTGGAATGGTGGAAGTCAAACATAAGGACCGACTACAAGGTTACGATACATTTGTTCTTGCACACCAAGTGGAGCAAGTGTATTATCTATCTTATCCATGCACAAAGCTCAGTGCTTGGTGGGTGGTATATAAGGTGAATCCTCATGAGCGGTTATATACTCCTAGGGATGATGGTTACCATGATAGTGAAGATGTTGAAGAAGTGTATTAAGAAAAAGAGTTGCTAGACACTTCTATCGTCGAGCCTGGTGCAGGACTCGATCAATTAGTTGGAGATGTTGAAGATGTAGAGACAGATGATATGTGAAAACAGAAATTTAAACAGGTCACGATGGAAGATCGTTGGGCTGGTTTAAGGAGTAGGGCACATGATAATGATGTTGATGAATTTTGAAAGTGATTACAAATAACGTTTACTTTTAGATAGTAACATGAATTTTGTATATCTTATTTACATATTTACTGATTATCTATTAAAATAGAATTGCGTCAAAGAAGAGTAAGAAGATGGATCCGACGAGGGGGTTCTTCCCCTCTAGAGCTGAGGACGCTTTCGCTGGTGACTCGTCAACCGGGAGCAGACACTCTTAGCTGCTAGAGTACGTTCGGAGCAGCTCTAGGGCTTCGTCACAGCAGTCCACATAGGTAAATTTTACTATTCTTTGACAAATTCTTCAAATTTAATTTCTAACTAAACTTACTTATGAATCATTTGAATGTTGTAGTCCTCACCGACTGACTCAGTGGCTATGACGCTAGTTGAGCTTGGCTACCCTTCGGTGAGCCAGCACTCGGCCAGCCAGCCCTTGGCTGGCGAGCCTTCTGTTCCTGAGCCCTTAAACTGGACTGGTGACGAGCCTTTTGGGTCACCAGACGTGGTGCCCCAGCAGACGCGGAGGACGAGGAGGACTCACTTTGTCAGTCCTCCTGCGGTCCCTTCACAGAGGATCGTGATTCGTCCGGTCGGAGACAGGTAATAAAATCGTAGTGTTCAATTCTGGTTTCTTTTTGTTACTTAAGTAACGAATTAATAAATGTCTTGCAACGCTTGGTACGACGCGTCTTTCACCGGTGAGAGACACCACAGACCGGTGAGCGGTGTCCTCGGGTCCTTAGTGCGTTTGCACTATCCCGAGGTCATCGACGGGGTGCCTGCTACTTCATGGGAGGATTACGCATGCGCCCATCACCAGGAGCACGGCAATGTTCAGGAGGCCGTATGGGCTGATTTTATGGTAAGTATGTTAAATAAAGTTTCTAAGTTTTAACTCTTAAACTCTTTTAATGTACATCTCTTCAATATATTCTTTATCAAAGGAAAGGTATATTTTAGAGGACTCGGACGACCCTCGCATGTTTGAGGATGCGAGGAAAGTGATTCACGTCAATGCTGCGAAGGCGGTTCGGCAAGCTTTGTCGAACGCTCGTATTCAAGTTATCAATGAGCACTTGAAGGTGAACCATCACCACGTGCTACACTTCCGGCAGCAGAGCGAGAGGCACCTGACGGAGGAAGAGTACGCACAGGTACGTGGGGTGTAGTAAATATTTTTCTTGAGCATGGAGCAGATGCGTCAATAGTATTTTTAACGACCTACAACTATGTGCAGGGCCACGTGAGCTGGTTGCAGGGTCGGTCCGATGCATACCGGGCCCTTTGTCGGTACTGAGCTAGCGATGAGTTGAAGGCTAAGTCCTAGAGGGCTCGAGGATGCGAAGGGGTCGAGGGGAAGCACAAGCACGGCCAAGATAACCACTTGTGTTTAGCTAAACGTACGGTAAGTGTATCTAATTTATGTTTATATATTCATAATATACTATTCGTACTAACACGTATTGACAGGAGCGCGATACGGGGGTGCCGCCGACCCCTGCTGAGATCTGGAAGAGAGGTGACAGGGACCCTTCTCAGCCCCAGGGGTGCAGTCAGGCCGCAGCCGAGCGGTTGGTAAGTGTAGAAATTATTCATAGTAAATATACCTATATGGATTGATGAACTTACATGGTTTTTCTTATTTTTCAGGCTAGCTACGGGGAGGAGGCTAGGAGGATACACGACGCAGATTTCAATTGGGAAGATGAACCAATCGATCCTCAAGCCACGTATGCAAGCGGAGGTGGAAAAGCCCACGGAAGGTGAGTTCATAAGTTATTTTATCGTTTCAATTCAAAATATTCAAGATATTTCAATTCCATGTTACTGATTCTTTTTTTATAGGCTCGCCATATTCGACGGAGTTATCGACTCGACGGCGGCGAGACCTGCAAGAGGCAGCTCCACACAGTCTTCGTCGGCGGGCCCGAGTCACCATGTCTCGCAGGTAGAGACTCTCGCCCGTCAGGTCCAGAAGAGTCGGAAGAAGTACCAGTCGAACATGGAGACGCAGAGGGCGGCGATGGAGGCGCAGAGGGCGGCGATGGAGGCCACCATCTCCTACCAATGAGCCTACATTGAGCAGATGCGACAGACGATGGAGATGCAACGGCAGGCGATGACGGTAAGTTAAAGTAATTTAAATTTATCGCATTCTTAATAACATGTAATAACCTGTAACATTTGCAATTACAGAGTTTCTTTCAAGGCTGCGAGTCCAGGGGTTGCACCTCGAGCTACCTCCACTGCCACCGCCAATTTCACCGCCAGAACTGGAGCTACCGCCACCGGTGCACATTTCTCGGGGTTTTCAGGTAATCAAAAATATTCTTACTTAGTCCTAATTCATCAAATGTAGAAAAATCTAATTCAACTTAGCTATTGTAGTCTTACTTGTTATTAAATAATCAAACATAGCAAATCTAACTCAAATTAACTAAAGTAAGTTCAATATGATCAATTCTAGCTTGTTTAATCAATTCTAGTCAAAACGAAGATCTAAACTAATCAATATGTCAAACAACTTCTATGTGTTGCAGGGATCAGTGACGGAGGCTCAAACTCCGTCGCTGTCTATACCGGCGCCTGAACTGACGCGTGGTGAGGACGTTGGCGGCTCTAGAGGTAGTGAACGCTAGCCGATAGCCTCTCTTCTTTCTTTTTCTATTCTTGTGATGAGATGTGAGACACTTTTGTATTGTGATCGATGGAGATGTTATATATTGTCTTTTGGATATGTATTTGTGACTATTGCTGCTGCTGTTATGTGTTGTTGTATATTTTGTCTCTGTCGTGTTTCTGGCCATCGAGCCAGGTAGAATGTTTTGTTTTTAAAAAATAAAGAATCTTAATTGTGACATCTTTTTATACAGTACCGTCGCAAATAAGGTTACTGGCCGTCGCAAATTAACCTATGTTATTTGCGAAGGCCGTGGTAAGGCCGTCGCAAATAGGTTCTTATTTACGACGGCCACCGCCTGCCGTCGCAAATTGTCGTGTCGGGCCCATCCGCTGGGCCCAGGCTCTTATTTGCGATGGTCGGCCGAAGCCGTCGCAAACAACCTTATTTGCAACGGTCACCGTCGCAAATAAACTTAATTGCGACAAAATACGAGCGACAGCCGGAAACCATCGTAAATAAGTAAACAGTCACAATTAGATTATTTGCGACAGTTTTTCACTTATTTGCGACGGCCATGACCATCATAAATCGTCGGGATTCCTGTAGTGTCTCTTAGGCAACATGTGCTAAATGGACTCGATTGCTTTGTAGGAGATTAATTAAATGTGGAAAGTTTTAATTTAATCGACGTCGTCGACTATTTATCTAGTTGTTTTTGATCTTCAAGTCTTTAATGCCTTTCTTCCATATCTCAAAATAATAGGAAAAAATGAAAGAGATTCATAGTGTGTCCAGCGGTAGGGGGGCTCGAACCCCCTCCCCCCCCCCCCCCCCCCCCCCCCGTGGGCCGGTACATCAGCCACTGCATGTATGGACTTTTATAAAGACTATTGAAGCTAAAAATCATGTACAAATCGGGTTGAATGGTTTTCGATACTGATCAGACTAGTTTGCACGAGTTCATATGATAAATAAAAAAGTTGTTTGGGTCTCTATCACGGGAAGCTCGTCTTGACTGTCCTATTGTTAACAAGTTAACTATAATGCTTAATGACTTCAATCTTCGTCAATATAAATTAGGGTTCAACAATAAATAAGATAGGAACCATTTTTTGTTTTTTATAAAATATGTTTTCTATTATCTAAAAAAGGTAACCATTTTTTATTGGGGTTAGCTCAATGGAATCTTATCATATAAAGAGTTAAAAACTCAAACAACTTTTATATTGGTCCTGACAAAAATAGTACTATCTCGTCAATATATGCCCCCTAATTTTTATTGAAAACCTACACACACAAAAAAAATTTGGACAAAAAATAACTCAGGGCAATATTTTATTATATCAATAGTATAGACTCAAGCATCTTGTCATATATTTGGATAATACTTCTTCAAGTATCTACCATTTAATGTTCTACGCAAGTGCTCACCTTATAATTTCTCCAACATATATAAGTTGTCAACAATGACTCACAATACTATACGGTGCCTTCTAACTTAAAGACTATTGGTCAAACTTGTTATCCTTTGATGCAATGGATGAAATTATCTTAATGGGGAATGCTATAACAGATGCAACTGATAGATGGGTCAGATCAAATTAGATGGAGGTGGAGTATACATGGACAATACATAGTGAGATCAGTTTATCCAGTGTACGGAGCGCGCGGAAAGCATAAGTTTTTTGTCTGGCTATTTATTCAACAGGAGATTTTGACAGCAGACAAACTGATCAAACAAAACTGGCCGTGCATCTCAATATGTTTGTTGTGCAACCCCGAACAAGAGACGATGTTGCCCATATGCGGTGCAAGTGTGGGATCACATTGATACTTGGATGAGATATTCTTGGTAGGTTTCAATTGTGTTCTTTAGCGACTCATTCTAAAGGAAAAAACAAAACAAAAACGCAAGCGCAAAAGAAAGAGAAAAAAGGCACACATAATTTTAAAAAAAAAGAGGAAGGACAAAAAATTAGATGTGCTGGAATCCTTTGTGTCCTTTATGCTTTGGTATATTACTTACTAGCTTGAACTAGTTCTAGGAACACATTTAGTCCAACAACTTTAACAAATACTTTGTACACTTATTTAACTTTGTTATCTGATTTCATCATCGCGAATCCTTGCTACAATATAATTTGTCCTCCAAGCTACACGTCTTTTTCCGTCAAGGAGAACAAGTACCTTTGCAATCATCCCACCTCGAATGGTTTTCCATACCGGCTACCGTTTGTCCACCAGTGGTGTTAGTAAGAACACTTGTAAGAACGTGATAAGACGCTTGAAAGTGTCATATTCTACTTCCACTTTACCGTTGTCCTGGGTAGTTGATAGGATAACATATTTTTTCTTATCTTTTGTGTTCTACTAATAACGAAAGGTTACACCACTCAAGCTTATGAGTCGATGACATTACATGAGATCTTGACCAACACTACAACATTTCATTTTTTAAGAAGTAGTTATGTCTTTCCATTACTTCCTTTTTATGATGGTTTTGATTCCGATGAATATATTTCTTGGCAAATAGAGATGGACAATTGTTTTCAACAATGTCGTATGTATGAAAGAAGAAAACTCGAGAATGTTTCTAGTACATTAGTTGATTGTGCATTAACTTAGTTGGAGAATTTAAGTCAATAAAATTCAAACATGGAAATTTTTAAATTTTTATGTGATAAACTTTTGTTACTACATTTGATGTATCCAAATATGGAGCACGTCAATTTGAGGAGCTATTAAAAAGTTGTATCTCCTCCTATGCCTAACCTTTTGGAGGACAATGTACAAAAGAATGCAAACTATGCAAAAGAGAATAAGGTGTTCAATAGCTCCTATGAAATTTAAGATCCATCAACCAAAGGTAAATAATGTTACTCTACATTTAGCAAAGGCAATAAGTTTTTGAATGTGCTCAATTTCCGTCAACTATGCTATTGTAGAGGAGCAACAAGTGGAACCGTTTAGTAATTTACCTTTATCACAAGTTCACTTGTCTATTGGTCCTTGCGATAAAGAGGAGTTGTGTATTGACTTTTCTATTATTCCAATGCTACAACAAGGGAACATACATGATACTTGTATTTTTCATTCACCCACTTGTGCTGAAATTAAACATTTGATTTCCATTACTTGTAAAAAAGAATGACTTAAAATTGTTGTCTTATCTAAATACTTTAGGTTATATTGAATTTGATATTCCTTGTGATCTAAATACTATAGAGAGGTGAATATTTTCCCAAATTGAAATAATTTTGTTGACTAGAAACTATTTTCATGCTATAGGCAAATGTGGAGAAAGTGATATGGTTATGGTATATCAAGATTGCATATGTTCTAATATGAAATCTTTTTTTATGTTGCACTAACATGATGATATCAATGGATGCACTAACGCTAATAGTGTTTTGTCAAGTTTGTCTAGTCCTATTTTCATGCAGCTGGGACAACATGTAAAAGAGGAGCATTGTTCATTGTGGTTGTGCAACACAGTTAGGGCGCATTTCATCCCTAAAGCAAGCATCTTTATTAGACATTGAAAGCCAATGAAGGTTTGTCAAGAATAAGGGGAGGATGATGAGATCATACACATCATCATTACACATACAAAGACAATATGGCAGCACAACTAAGTTGTCGTAAATAACTACCTCAACATTTTTACTGCATCAAAATCTACTTCCTGTACATCATTACGATTGCTTCAAACTTTGGGAAAATACCAAGGCTAGGTGCACCTCTAGCGGTTGATATTTGTGACAAAGGTGCCAACATTCAAGTGCCACCCTGGCCTCCTCATTGCATGCCCACTAGAGAACTTGGTGGCCTTGCGGATTTGGAATCATACTTGAGAGAAGAATATGAGCTTAAGTTGAGGACAACTCCAATTCAAAAAAGAGAAGAATGATGGGGACATCACTCCTTTGAACACACATAATACTACTCCACTGAATATACAAAGTGCGCTCACTAAAGTTCATGCACGACAGTTAAATTAGAGACAAGCTCGTTCTTATATATATATTTATATTATTTTGAGGACGGACTCTACATAATGATTTAATTATGATTAAAAATCATATAGAGGACCAAGAAGTACTTAGAGAAAGGCTTAAAAGTGTGGAGGATATTCAGGACACATACGAACTCTATTTTGAACATTCTACATATGCACTGAAAGATGAGAAGACAAAATTTCCAATGTCATCAGTCACACTTATAAATACCAAACGAGTTAACAAGAATCATTGAAACAAAGTTGAATTCAGAGTCTGTTATGTTTCCACCATCTATTTGGCCTTGGGCCTTGTATCAGAGTCCGAGTCCATTAGGGATGCGTCCAAGAGCCTTGCGGCAAAAAATCCTAGGCTATAAATATAGCAGTCATTGGTCAAATAACGGGAGTTTTGCTGAGATCAATTTGTTATACATAGTTTTACCGTTCATCCAGCAATTTCAGATTGTTTATTTTTTGTTCTTGCTTGTGTTCTAGGATGCAATTGCATGGATTAGCCTTTTTTGACGAGTTCAATCGTGTGGGCGGTTGTAGTCGTGTAGTAATTGCAAGGACTATTTGAGTTCTGCTCGAAGCCTCGGATCATTAATGTCGAGATCTCCACATCAATCGAGTTATCTTTCAAAAGATCGGGCCTAATATACTCATCAACTGCATTGGTGCAATCATGCAAAGAACTTCTCGAGTCCACATGACCTCCATCCTATGGCAACTCACGAAGGCGGTGTCGTCGGTCGGTGTCGGAGCAAATAGTGGTCTGCCGGCGGTGAAGAGATGCACCATGTATGGCGATCAAGAATATCACACGGTGTGAGCCTCTGTGAAGGATCGGCTGGTCATTGTATTTTCTATTTAAGCCTCCATCTGAAAACATAAACTGAAAAAATGAACACTACAAGAAACACGAAAGATTACAACGGCCTAAACTATCATAATTAAGCCACTAACCATCATAATTAAGTTATGTACAACGGTTATTCCACTATGTGAGAAAGGCTCATTCGAGACGCGCCCGCACGAAGAACCGAGACGCGCAGACCGCGCATCTCCGTCGTCACAACTCGCATTACAGTCATCAGAGACGCGCTTTTGGGTGCGTTGCCGATTAGTACACATGGGAGACAAGCTTTAAGATCATGCGTCTCCTTTTTATAACAAATCCAAGACAAGTGTTAAGGCGGTGCGTCTCCTTTTTGTAAGAAATCCGAGACGAGCTTTAAGGCTGCCCGTCTCTTTTATGTAAAAAATCCAAGACGCACATTAAGTCTGCCCGTCTCCTTTTTGTAAGATATCCGAGACGGTCTTTTTGTCAGCTCGTCACGGATTTAACGACTAATCCGAGACGGGCTTTTAGGCTGCTCGTCTCCTTTTTGTACGAAATAGGAGACTAATAGGAGAATAATCCGAGACGCGCTTTAAGTCTGCTCGTCTCCTTTATGTAAGAGATCTAAGACGTTCTTTATGTTAGCTTGTTGTGGATTTAACTACCGGTTGGGTCACTGTGGCACTTATAGGAGACGCAACCTATTAAACGCTCATCTCCTATTAGATGCCCCCCGTGTTTATCCTGGTTGGCAGCTGCATCATGGAGATAGCCAGGATTTGGCAGTCGCATTGCCAGGGTCAGGAACATACACCTACAGAAACATATGTATAGCCAAATGGAGATCACACATTAAATTATACTGACCAATAAAATATTAACAAAGTGTCAATTGTGGTGTTACCAAGTCACTGAAATCCTATAAAAAATTATCAAATTTAAGTCACATTCGCACAAATAGTCAGTCATGTGTGTGTTTATTGGGCTGAGTTGAATATAATTCAATGAGAACCTAGGACTGACCAAGCTCTCTGATAGGTCAGTCATGTGTGTGTTTATTGACCTGAGTTGAATGCAAAAGCATACAAGTTGTATGATCTAGTAAGAAAAAGAGTAATGGTGTCAAGAGATGTGAAGTTTGACGAAAAGAGATGATGAAACTGGAATTCACATTCAAATTTGCACAAACAGCCACAAATAGTCAGGGCTTGATACCGAGGTCGGGGTTGAGGTCGACGGCGGCAGCACGACAATGAAAAAAGAGCTTCAGGAAGAGGGACGGTGGCGGCACGCTCCGAGGGCAGGGTCGAGGCGGCAGCATGCTTCGGGGAAGGGGACGAGGCGGCAGCGTGCTCCGGGGAACGAGGTGGCAGCGGAACCGGCGCGGCAGTTTCTAGGGTGGCAGTAGAGTGAGAGAGCGCGAGGTCAAAACTTTGCCAAAAATCTTGCTAAGTGTTGGGAGGAGCGTGCGAGAGCTAAACTACCTAGGGCACCAATTGGAGACGCGCGTATATAATGCCCATCTCTCATTTACATGTATGAGAGATGAGCCTCATATGGGTGTGTCTCGCATTTTATTCAGATCGGAGACGCACTATATAGTGGCTCCATAATGCGTGTCTCCTTTATGTTGGGATAGACACGCTTACTTAGAGCTCGTCTCCCTTTTGCTTCATTCAAGACAGAACAAGTGCTAGATTCAGTAGTGCTCCATCAGAAACAGAACATAAGGCATCAAGTGGCCATGACCGAGGAGCCACGGAAAAGGGATGTGCAGTTAATTGTGCGTCCGTTGTCATTTGCGCACAGAGTTGCCATCACACGCAGAATTCGAAGCGATCCAACCTCATAGTTTTTGCCACACCATTATATATAGGAGAGGCCTTCCCCTTCTCTGCGCCATCACATTCTTCCTCTTCCCTCTAGTCTTCGTCTTCCTCGCCGCACTGTAGCCCTAGTTTTTCTCAATGGCATCAGCGAAGCGATCCCGACCATCCTCTCCACTCGCCGCACCTCCATCCCTGAATCCAACCGCACCTCCGCCACCTTCCTAGGCAGAAGAGAGAGAGTCCCTACTTGGGAAATCGCTCTCCTTCAGAGGTTAGTTGCCTTCATGTTACAGGACGACGACCTTCAATCGTTGAGCGAGCAGATGGCGACGGATGTATTTAATAGTACATCTGATGTCGTGCGGCTTCTGGGTCTTGGTCCCCTTCTAGAATGTACTGGAATGGGCACCATAGGCCACTACCTCTTTGGGTTAAGCACAGTGGTCAGTCGTCTTGACGAGATGCGGGAGACGGTCGGTGAGGTGCTTGGGGTGGAAGGCCGCAGGGAGTTGGTGGAGGTGATCGCCGACATGTGTGGGGTTCCACCGGAGGACTAGGCAATCTTCTGTTGTTTTCTTTGTGCCATCACAACAATTTTGACTCCTCCTTGTTTGCAAACCAACGCTTCAAACGAGGAATGATAGGAAAGTACCAAAACATCTTTTTAGGCCCGCTTTTTCTTCTGTTTCTGTTGCAGTTCTCATCATCACCGTCGTCTTTCCTACGATTGATCGGTCGAGTCCACAAATAGGGTATTTCTCGTGGTTTTCATACTTAGGTCCACGATATAGAATGCAATCATTCTTGCACTGTGGGTTTTCTCCATCTCCAAATCTAGTGGACAAATTATCTATTTTGCCTCATAAACTATCTTAGGGACTGTGTTGCCTTGGGGTAACATGTCCTTAAGGAGTGTCAACAATTCATTAAAACTACAATTACTCCACCCATCGCTAGACTTCAACTGGAAAAGTTTCACCATCACAAACAGTCTCGTGTACTGAGTCACACAACCATGATACAATGGCTTCTTCGAGTCTTCGGTCATCTTCTTGTACTTTGCAAGTTCACCATTACTGTACTGATCATCATCGTCATGTCTTTTGACATTGCATACCATCTCCTCTATGTTATGCACCTAAAACTCAATGTCGTCATCGGTGAACCCTAATATATCTAGCTCGTTCACATCGTCGTTGTGATCTTTTTTGACACTAGTAGCGACCTCCCTCTTTAGATATGAAACTCTCATCTCTGCTTCATTAAGCCTCTCCTCCTCATATTTGTTCCAACATCGATAATCCCCAATGAATCTATGTGTGATCAAATGTGACCTCAACACATCACTTGTGTGATATCTCTTCCCATTCTTGCAAGTTTGCAAGGACAACAAATATTCTTTCTAATGTTGTCCAACATGTCTTTCTTCGCGAAATTGATAAATGCATCTACCCCTTTGATATACTCATTGCAAAGGCACTTCCCATACATCCATCTTCAGTCCGACGACATCTACGTACAGAAAAGAAGAGGTAAATCAAAGAAATTCAAAGCCACTGATAGTCAAGATCTAAAGGAGTAAAAAAATATTAAGGAGCAGGAGAGCAGGAGAGGACAAACTCTTTGTTTTAAGGGCCACTGATAATAACTGCAAGATTTTTAGAAGGGCACCTCCAAAGAGGGAAAGAAACGTTTAGAACAGGCAAAAACAGAGCAGATCTGGACACCACTATTCTGCCATAGCTGGAAGCTCGTATAAGGGCATACAAAATCGAGACGATCCTTTGTATTGCGTGTCTCTCTATAATGAGATTGGGAGATGCACCCGCTTTCATGATAAAAGGAGACGAGCTCCTAGAAACACTCGTCTCCTTTTCTTTGATAATAGGAGTCGTGGTATAGGAACGCACGTCTCCTTTTGTCACTGAAGCGGGCGCGTCTCGGATATTAACTTAACTGAGACGCACCTTAAAATAGATCGTCTCCTTTTACCCTCAACCGAGCCAGTTCCGATCCTCGCTGATGCGGGCGCATCTCGTTTTTTCAGATCGGAGACGGTCGCCTTTGAGCTCGTCTCCGATCTTTATCTCTGATTTGAGGTTCTTACGTGGTGTTCCTTATTTACATCGACATTTGGCCGTAACAAGTGATTGGTCATAAATAATGTTATTTACGACGGCCACCATCGTAAATAAGTTATTTATGACGTCCTGGACTGACCATCATAACTTATGGAGACATGCCAGTCGGCACCCACTGGAAGGTTATTTACGACGGCCAAGAATAGACCTTCATAAATAATGCAAATTTTTTTACGACGACCACATCTAGGCCATTGTAAATAAGGGATTTAATTTTAAAAAATAGAAAAATACTAACCTGGCACAATGGCCAGCTCACAAGCAGATACGAAAACATGTACAGAACACAAGCAGTTTATAATACAATAATATCAAATACAAGACAAGACACGACACTAGACACTCCCATGTTCACTACCTCCGTAGCCTGAAATGTCATCCTCGCATCGTGCTCCAGGTTCCGGTAGCTGCGGCGATGGAGTCTGAGTCTCCGTCACTGATCCCTGTGATAGTTAGAGCAGTTATGGCTATACTTGAGCAATTATGGCTAAGTTTGACTAAGTTTGGCTATGTTTGAGCAATTATGTCTATGTTTGGCTATGTTTGAGCAATTATCGCTATGTTTGGCTACGCTTGGGCAATTATGGCCAAGTTTGGCTATGTTTGATTAACTTTGTCTCAGTTTTCTATAGTAATATATCTTATGCTGATTTCAAGAAATGTTGCTTACCTATGTCCAGAAAAGGCACCTGTGGGAATGGCAATCTGCTGCCCGTGCTGTTGGGCTAAGGCCTGTGATAGAAAAGTATTAGCACATGAATAGTAATGAAATGATATAAACTGTTTGTATTTTAAGCTATTACCTATATTCCCGCTTTTATCTGTGCGTTGTAGGTGGCTTGATAGTCTTGTGTAGCCTTCAATAAGGCTGCTTACTCCTGGAGCTTGTCCTGTGTTAGACGTAGCTTCTCCTGGACACTTTAAAGCTCCAGCTCCCTCACTGACATCCGTTGGCTGGGTCCAGCGGACGAAGACTGCGAGGAGAAGCCCCTCGAAGGCCTTGCCTCTCTCGAGTCAACCATCCACCGAAAATGGCAAAACTATACAAAAAAATATTAGGAGTTAGATAATGTAAGTCGAATTGATGAAAAAATAAACAAGTAGCATTTCACCGTCCATGGGCTTTAACGCCACCGTTCGCATAGATTGGTGCGTTCTGCCAATCGAAATCTTGGCCATGAATTTTCACCGCCTCCTCCCTATTCTTCTCCTACAAATACAAGCAATACATAAAAACGTGTTAGTAGCAATGTCAGTTACAAGTAAAGCAACTCGAGGACTCACCAATCAAGCTGTCGCCACCGGAGTGCACAACAGGCAGGGCTGTGAAGGGTCGCCAGTCTTGTGACCTCTCTTCCACACCTGTACATCGCTCGATCGTCCACCGATCTTATTTTCCTATAAGTACTAGTCAGTAGCATATAAATATACTATAAATATAGTTTCGTAGGTATTTTCCTTACCATTTGTCTAGCTAGACGTAGATGGCCATCCGAACCATACCTATGGCCTCCAGCAGAGCCTCTGCACTGTCGGGCCCTCTTGGACTTGATGACAAAGTCCTCTCTGGACCACAGCCAATAGAGGGCCCGGTAAGCCTCCGGACGAACCTCCAACCAAGAAATCCCCACCTACATGTGTCGATGTGTTCTCTACGACACTTCCCCCGGTACTGCTACTGGAGCAGTCCGCGGAGGTTCATTGTTTGGAGGGGCTGACGTCGCTAGATTGATCGATCTTGAAGAACACAGGACGAACACTAGGATTTACGTTGTTTAGAATGCCGGAGCGTAAAACCCTACATCCACGATAGTGTGAGTTGTATTGCTTGTGATTGCGCGTGTGTGTGAGTGTGTTGGGTTTCAAACCTTTTTCCGGAGGCTGCCCAGTCCTTTATAGCTAAAGACTGGAGAGTTACACTAAGACGCGGGGCCAGACAGGTGGGCCCATGGTGGCCCGTACCCTATACACGATCTAGGGTGTTAATGCTACTTGTAGTGTCCACTGTTGATGGAGTTAAGGTGCGCCGCCTGACACGCCAGGCGCCTCAGACCGACTAGCGGTTGATGATGGTGGGAGAAAACTCCGTCTAGTCATCGCATCCTACTCAGTCAGTTGTGCAGCACTATGCCGTTACTGTCGTTGTCACACTGTACCATCCTGTCACTGTAATGACTGCCAGGAGTGGGTGGAGGCATGCGCTGCACGCCATGCTTCATGGGAACACGCGAGTCTTGAATGGGTGACTGGACTGGCCACGTCTTTCTTGACTCGTGAGGCCCACGGCCCATGACTGGTCGTGGGAAACATGGCAGCTCCAGAGCCCTCCTCAGCAGGGAGGCCAGGCCAGGAGCAAGAGGACAAGTGGCAGCGCCGGACCTCGCCTCAGCGGGGAGGACAGGTCCGAGGATGGAGGACACGTGGCAGCTCCAAAAGCCCTCCTCAGCGGTCAGGCAAGGCCCGGAGCCAGAGAACTCATGGCAGCACCGGACCTCGCCTCACTGGGGAGGCCAGGTTCGGGCCGGAGGACACGTGGAAGCTCCGGAGCCCTTCTCAGCGAGGAGGCATGGCCCGGAGCCAGAGGGCACGTGGCAGCACCAGACCTCGCCTCAGCGGGGAGGCCAGGTCCGGGCCAGAGGACACGTGGCAGCTCCGGAGCCCTCCTCAGCGGGGAGGCCAGGCCCAGAGCCAGAGAACACGTATCAGCACCGGACTTTGCCTCAGCGGGGAGGCCAGGTCCGAGGCCGGACTGCACGTGGCAGCGCTACAGCCTTCCTCAGCAGGGAGGCGGGGTTTGGAGCCTCTTCAACACTACACGCAGGGGTACCTGGTCTGCAGGGTACCGACAGTGGCCCCCGAGCCCACCTCAGGGAAGGCGAAGATCCCGCAGGTGGGGCCTCCGTCTTTCCTCCCCGCGTGGTTGCTTTGAACTTGTACCTTGGCAGTTGAAGCAGCAGTACACCATTTGCGTAGTGACGAGTGGTCGTACTTCACAGATGAAGCGGCAGCACACCCTTCGTGTAGTGGACGTGCGGCCGTGCTTGATTGAAGGGTCATGGTGACGTGCTCATGGAGCAGCTCAAGGCATTGACTGCGACAGTTTCCAAGACGACCGCTGCAGTTCCGACATGCCGCTTTTCTTGGGAACTGCCCAAGCCTCTCTTCAGAGTCGCTGCCTGCCTGGCCCCTACTATCTGACAGGTGGACCTAGGCCCCACTCGTCATTGGAGATGTGGGTAGCGCAGGACGGTGCTAGCCAAGGCACAGCGCACAAAATTCTGCCAAGCATCGCAGGAGTAGTAAAGGAAACTTTGCAGCTAAAGGCAACTGTTTCCTTACTTGCTTCCTTGCGTATTGTACCCTTCGTCTTCCTCCTTTGCACTCGAAACTTCCGCGCTCAACCAGATCCAGCCACACCTTGCTAAGATGGTGACCGACCTTCGCTCCTCCCACCTTCGTACTGATGAAGATCTCGGGCGCGTAAGGCAGCTGCTCGGCTGGCAGTCGGCTGACTACGACCAAAGGATTTGCCGTGGGATGACCCCGCTCACCGGCCTGCAGCCGGCGAGATCGTCCTCTTCACGTATTACGTGCTGTCTAGGTTCGGTCTCCCAGCATCTTCATTTCTGCTGACTCTGCTAGAGGTGTACGACCTTCAACTCCAGCGTCTGACGCTGCACGCTCTCGCTTTGGTGGTTGTCTTCATCCACTTCTGAGAGATGTTCTTGTGCGTGCGGCGATAGGTGCGGCTGTCGGGTGTTCTTCATCCTGCGGGCCCCAGGGAGAAGCTCAAGTCACCTGGGGGCTTACTACTTCCAGCACCGAGGCAAAAACTCCTCGTCGTACATCGCTCCTTTCTCCCCCGGCAAGTGGGAGCACTGGAGGGAGGACTGGGTGATCACCCAGACAGACGTCCATGATCGCCTGGACCTGCCGAGTGGCCCCCGGGTCAGCGAGAATCCCGTCGGGGATAAGATTCCCGACCTGCAGGAAGCCTACAAGCCCGTGCTAGTGAGTATCAATTTCCTGGCAGAGCAGGGCCTGACTTCGCTGATGGTCCTGGCTGACTTCCTGTCACGCCGCGTCTCTCCCCTCCAACAGTGCACCCACGCGGCCTGGTTGTATACCGGGGAGAAGGACCTCAACCAGCTGGAGCGCGGCTCCAGGACGACCTTGGACAGGGTGACGATGGAGACCATGCTGTCGAAGCTGTCTCCTGACCTAATCTCTGACGAGTTCATCAACCCGCCGGCGCGTTGCTTGCTGGTCTGCCTTAACCAGGCGGCAAGGTCAAGGATGCTGAAGGAGTTGCCAACATTGGACAACATCGACGTCACCGTGCGGTAGGTCGGGACGCTTCCCGGGACGTGGAGATCACCGGGGGAGGCTGCTCCAGCGATCAGGCGGGGCCCCTGCTAGACCCATTCCTCAACAAGGGGAAGGAGTGAGTGCCGGCTAGCGGACCCGCACCCATGGCGCTCCCTCACTGACCGCCCAGGGACACCCCTGAGTCGAGCAAGCAGCCAAAGAGGAGGTTGGTTCGCGGTGACGGGAGCTCCATTTCGAATCCTAGAGCGGAGGGGACTCAGGCCGCGCGTGGCCCTGCGTCAGGCCCGGTGGCCGGTGTCGGCAGCGGGCCCAGCAGTGCTACAGTCAGGGTGGTTCCAGCTTCGGCACCTGATGCGCTTCTGGCTCTGAGGCTGACAGCAAAGAAGACTCCTGATGCGCCTCTGGCTCTGGCTGAAGGGGAAGAGCACTTCTGACGCGCCTCCGACTCCGAAGCGGACAAGGGAGAGTGGCTCCAGCCCCCCATGCAAGAAGCTTCGCGCCTCCTGGAACTGCCAGGCGCCCAAGTATGACGCAGACCTTAGAGTAAGCTGTATTCTTACCACTATTCTGTTTGTGTGATCGATTTTGATTTATTTCTCGTAGAGCGTCACCACAGAACGCGGCACCTCCCGCATAGCAGCCAACAGGCCAGAGCCCCTTTGTTGCTGGGGGTTCCGGAGGTCCAGCGCCAGAGCCAGCGCCTGGACCAACACGGGGCAGCGACTCTCGGGCCCTCGAGACCAGCCCACCGACAGATGCGGACGTCCTTGGCGGTGGTGCGGCCACTCCGGGGCAACCTGATGGGTCATCCCATTCTTCTCCGCAGGCGAGTGTAGTGGCTGCTCCACCGGAAGACAATGAGCCCGTGGAGGTTGTGGGGTGTCCTCGCTTGCAGATGCCAGAAGCGGCCCCCCTCCCCAAGGCCATAAACGTAGGACTCTCTGGCTTGGACCAGGTGCAAGAGGCGCTTGGCCAGGAGTGGGACGAGCTTAAGGCAGAGCGGGGGCGCCTCATGGACTGGGGCGATCTGCTGAAGGAGCAGATTCAGGCCACGAAGGAGCAGGTGAGGGTGAAGATGGGGCGGTTGGAGGTCATGCAGGAGGCGATCGACCTGGAGCGGGCCATGGTCGAGTGGCTCCAAAGCTCTCTCGAAGGCGCGGGAGGGTCGCATCCGTCAGGAGCAGGAGCTGCAGGCTCGACCTCCACGATGCAGCCCATGAGGCATAGCGGGAGCGGTTGGGGATGCAGCTCCAGGACGTCCACGAGCGCAAGCTCGCGACCTCATCCAAGGAGGCCTCTATGGAGTGCCGTGCTATGGATATGGCTGCCAGGGAGAGGGAGCTGGCGAACCAGGACTTGGTCTGGGAGCTAGCCACCACTTGAAAGACGGTGGAGGATCTCCGAGCTCATCGCACTGTCGAGGCGGAGAAGGTCTGGGACTTTCTGGGCCGCGTGGAGACGGCGTTGGATCCCTTTGGCTTTAGCCCCTTGCGCTCAGGAGGTCCGGTGCTGAAGGTGAGCCAAGTGCTCCTTAAGCTGGACTCGCCTGGATCCAAGCTGCTGGCGCTGGAGGGCATCGTTGGGGAAGAGTTGGAGGCCGAGGGCAAGGCCTTGGCTCAGCAAGTGGCGGAGCACATGCTCATGTTCTTCCGCATCTGGGACCCCAACGTCTACCTGGAGCCGGTGCTGCAGGGTCCCGTCGTAGAGGCGATGGAGGCGGCCAGGTCCAGTGTGGAGGACACCAAGAAGCACATAGCTGTGAGAATTCAGCGCCAGTAGGCTCCTAGGGATTCCGCTTGTCCTGTATGTCTGCCATCCCTTGTTATGTCCTTGTGCCTTGTTGTGAGCAAAAACGTACTGTTGAAGTTTTTATCCCCTGTATTGCAGCTACGTCTCTTCGGGTGCTTAGCAGCGCAAGGGCCCAAAACAACTTGGTCAAGGTAGGTAGTCTTCGCCGATGTCGTTAGCTTGTCTCCCCTGGTCCTTAGCAGCGTAAGGACTCAAAGAAGCTCCTGCGGTGTTGTTAGCTTGTTGTAATTGAAGCTCCAGGTCCCTACTTGCTGCTGTGGTGGTCCCGACGTCCTGCCTGCGTAGATCACTGTAATGGCCCCCGGGTAGGTTTGGCCCTTAGGTTGGGGCGCACCTACCAAGTAGAAGGTTGAGGCAGGACATTGATGACGGGCCCTCTGGAGGTCCGGAATGCTAGAATCTGCACAGGCATGATAGAGAAAAGGAGTAGAAGTGCTCACTGATCGCAATTTCCTGCTCCTAGTTTTGTTGTGGCTTACGGTCCTTGGCCGAGCTGCGGGGCATGGGTAATTTAGTGGTTAATACTTTGCTAAGGAGTATGAGCCATCCGGCTCCCTGGTACTCAGCCACAACGCTGGAGAGGCAAAGTGTGCACACTTAGGATGCAGGACCAGGCTAAGCAGGATACACACTCTAGACCTCCGCTAGCATTGGATATTCAGGGGAGGGACCATTCGGCGCCATAGCACCCCCGAGCAAGGAAATAACCCAAGGACCCCTGATACACCACATGTACCTCATGTGGACCCGCCTGCAGCAAGATAGCACAATTCTAACTATGGGTGAGCACAGGGAAAAATGACTGATCATACGGCTGGAGCGATACGAAAAAGCAAGCACTAGAATGAAAACAGCGGTGCTCGGGGTACGATTATTCTCTTGTCAAGGAGCGTGTGCCGTCCAGCCCCCAAGTACTCAGTTGTAGCGCTGGGGAGGCATACTGTATAGGCTTAGGGTGTAGGACCAGGCTAAGGAGGCTGCACACTATGTACCACCTGTGGGCGTTAACCATTCAGCGAGGAGACCTTCCAGCGCCACGGGACTCCGAACAAGTAAATAGGATGAACTCTGGATACACCATGAGACAGTTGATATGCGAATGTATGCATAAACTGCAATGTAATGAAAAGGAAGTAAGAGAACACAAGGTAGGATAAATTTTCCTATATCAGGGTATTTCATTGGAGGAGGCAGGCTTTACAAGAAGGCAGTGACCCGCTCCAGATGAAAACAGTAGCTGGACCCCTCTGGAGCTTGGTTGTTCCAAGCGCTGCTCTTGGGCTAGCAGAGAAAAAAGAGTCCTATCGCTGTGCTAAGGGTAGAACTTATGGAGGTGCTCTATGTTCCAGGGATCGGGTAGAGGTACCCCAGCCTCCGTGGCTAGGCGGACGCACCCGTGGCGGGATACATGTGTTACTCGGAAAGGACCCTCCCAGCAGGGGGAGAGTTTGTTTGCCCCTTTGCGAGAAATTATGCACCGAGCACCAGGTCGCCCATCTCAAGCTGTCTACTATGCACGAACTGCTGATGGTAGCGCCAGAGCGCCTGGCAGTACCGTGCGTTTCGAGCAGCTGCTTGCCACCTTCGCTCATCGACAAGGTCAATATCTTCACGCCAGACCTGGTCCTGTGCAGATTTGTCGTATGCCTGGACACGGGGGGATCTCATGGTGATCTCTGTGGGGAGGACGACTTCAGCCCCGTACACCAGGAAGAAGGGTGTTTCCCCTGTCGCTCGGCTGAGGGATGACCGGTTAGCCCACAGTGCACACAGAAGTTCGTCTACCCAATTGGCACCATGCTTCTTCAAGCAGTCGTAGGTGCGTATCTTTAGTCCCCTGAGTATCTCAGCACTATCCCTCTTGACTTGTGCATTGCTTTCTGGATGCGCAACAGATGCGTAGCAGATATGGATGTCGAGGTCTTCGTGGAACTCTTGAAACACTGCACTGGTAAATTTGGTTCCATTGTCGATGATGATACTGTTTGAGACCCCGAACCGGCAGATGATTAATTTGATGAACTTGACTGTTGACTGCTTGTTGATTGTGACTACCGGGGTTGCTTCCAGCCAGTTGGTGAACTTATCTGCGGCGACATAGAGGTATCGGTACCCTCCGATGGATCTAGGGAAGGGTCCCAGGATGTCCAGCCCCACACAACGAAGGGCCATGAGGGCGGGATCATCTGCAGCGTGTGCATCGGTGTGTGGATCTGCTTGGCGTGGAACTGACACGCCTTGCATCTCTTTACCAGCTCGACGGCATACTGGAGAGCTGTTGGCAAGTAGAAGCCATGCCGGAAGGCTTTACCGACCAGCGTGCAGAAAGATGCATGGTTCCCACACTCGCCTCCATGGATCTCTGCGAGCAAGTCACAGCCGTCCTCCCGGGTTATGTACCACAATAGGACGCCATTGGCGCAATGCCAGGAGAGATCCCCCTCTATCAGCATGTATCTCTTAGCCAACTGAATGATCCATTCAGCGGATGCATGTTCATCGGGAAGGATGTTGTCTTTCAAGTAGTCTCGAATCTCCGTGATCCATGCATTGAGGCCTACTTGAGCTTCTGGATCTTGAGCGTCGGGTTGCAAGGAGTCCCCGGTGACGCTTACGTTCCTTGGCGGGGTCCAAGGTAGCAGGGCCGCCGTAACCGCCAGCTTTGAGGTGCCGGTCTCGCCCCCTTCGCTTGGTTTGGCAGGCCAGGCTGTAGGTCATAGCAACTTCCTTTCAAAGACTCCCTCAGGCACTAGAGCCCAGGTGGAAGCCTTCGTTGACAGGTTGTCGGTGATTGTCTTGTTGGCGTGAGGGACATGGTGCAGGTCCAAGACTTGAAAGTCTTTTTCCAGCTTCTGCACTTGGAGGAGTTAGGTTGCAAGCTGAGGATCATTGCAGCAGCATTCTCCCTTGACTTGCCTGTTTGATCAGCTGGGAATCACCTTTGACCAACAACTGCTGGACACCAAGAGACAACATGGTCTTTAACCCGAAGATGAGAGCCTCATACTCCGCCATGTTATTGGTTGCCTTGATGTCAAGCCTCACCATGTACTTGAACTGGTCCCCAGTCGGGGTGAGGAGCAGAATCCCCGCTCCGGCGCCTTGCTTGCGCGAGGAGCCATCAAAGAAGAGTGTCCAGTGGGTCTCCGTGAAGACTGGAGCTCTGGGCTCAGGCTCATCGTTGTCTTGGCCCCCTGGCTGGCATGGTGGTGGTGTCCACTCAGCCATGAAGTCAGCCAGCGCCTGACTCTTCACCGCATGATGCGGCAAGAAGTCGAGCTTGAACTCCGCCAGCTCACCAGCCCACTTTGCAACGTTCCCCATTATGTTGGGGCTGTGGAGCACGGCTTTCAGTGGGTACAAAGTGACCATTGAAATCTTGTGAGATTGGAAGTAGTGGCGCAGCTTCCTTGATGCAACGAGGAATGCATAAAGCAGCTTGTGCACCTCCAAATATCTTGACTTGGCGTTGTGGAGGACCTTGCTGATGTAGTAGACTAGATGATGGATGGTCCGGACCCTCCCTTGGGGGCCCGGTGCGTCTTCTTGGAGAGGGACTCGAGGGATCCTGGCCACCATGTTCGGGACTGCGCTCCGGGAGCTGGGACCCGGATGTACATTGGTCGTCAGGTCTGGCGGACTGGGACCTGACTAGCTCCTCACCGCCTGGCCCCCTTACAAGGTCCAGGTCCTGGAACTTGGGACCTGCAGCAGGAGCCTCGTCTGGGACTTGTGGTCATTGCGGTTTCGATCGCTCCACGACCAGCATCATGCTCACGATCTCTACCGTGGCGGTGATGTAGAGGAGTAGAGGATCGCCTTGTTCCAGAGCCACCATGATTGGCAGCATTGTGAGGTACTTCTTCAGCTCCTAGAACGCCTCATCTGCCTCCTCTATCCACACAAAGGATCCGAACATGCGCAGAAGCTTGAAGAACGGAGAGCTCGCTCAGCCAGTCTAGAGATAAACCGAGTGAGTGCAGCCAAGCAACCCGTGAGCTTCTGCACGTCCTTGATGCGGGCGGGTGGCCACATCACTTGATTGCCTTTATCTTCTCTAGGTTAGCTTTGATTCCCCAGTGTGAGACCAGGGTTCCGAGTAGCTTTCCGGCAGAGACCCCGAAGATACACTTGTCTGGGTTCAACTTCGTGCATGTTGAATGCAACCTATCAAATACTAAGGCTAGGTTGTCGAGCAAGGATGCATGTGACTTAACCTTAACGACGATGTCACCAACATACACCTCTACTACGTCTCGAATGAGGTCCCCGAATTTTTATGCATGGCACGTACAAAAGTGGGAAGAGTATTCTTAAGACCATAAGGCATAGATACATAGAAAAATAGATCATCTATTGTTATGAAGGCAGTATGCTCCTCATCTTCTTTAGACCAATGTATTTAGTGGAAACCTGAGTAACCATCTAGGAAGCACAGTAGATCGCAGCAGGATGTATAATCCACTATTTGGTCTATGCGAGGGAGAGGAAAAGGATCCTTTGGGCATGCCTTATTGAGAGTGGTGTAGTCGATGCACATCCGAAGCTTCCCGCCAACCTTGGGGATGACAATAGAGTTGGCACGTCATCGTGGATGGTGGACCTCTCTGATGAAGTCGGTGTCGAGCAGCTTCTTGATTTCTTCATGGATGAAGTTCTGCCACTCAACGGACTGTTTTCGAGGCTTCTGTTGTACCAGCCGAGCATTGGGGTAGATCTTCAGATGGTGCTCAATCACCTCCCTGGGGATTTCAGGTATCTGTGACGGTTGCCACACAAACACGTCGACATTAGCCCGGAGGAAGGTGATGAGCGTGAGTTCCTATTTGTCACGTAGACCACCCGCAATGCGGGTGGTTTGGGCGGCGTCCGAGACGATCTAGATGACTTTGACGGGGACGTCCTCTCTGTCGGAGGACTGCACACGGGGTGCAGATGTCGACCCTCGCTGGCGCGTGCTTGGAGGCGGTCGGCTAGCTTCACCGTAGTGGGAAGCATCCACTTGTGCCGCTGCCAGCACTTGGAGTTTCTCCAGCGCTGAGATGGTGGCAGAGTGGTCTCCGTGGATCTTGAGGATGCTGCTTAGCATCGTCATATTCAAGACCATGTAGATTTAGTGGGCTACAACCATGAACCGATACAGGGCTGGTCTGCCAATGATGGCGTTGAAGGGGAGGCTGACCTCCTCAACGTCAAAGACAACGCTCTCCGTGCGGTAGTTCTCAGGTGTCCTGAAAGTCACCAGGGGAGAGATACTACCACATGGACAGATAGGGTCCTGACCCACCCCCGAGTATGGGCGCGAGAGGGTGAGCCTGGACATGGGGATCTGCAGCTTCTTGAAAGCTGCAAGGCTGATTTACTTGAGGGATGCCCCACCATCGATCAGCATGTGGTGGAGCTTAATGGTGGCGATGGTGGGGGCAACTAGGAGTGGAAACTGCCCAGCATCCGCCATATTCTTGAGGCAGTCTGAGGCGTCAAAGTTGATCGGCGTCTCCATCCACTTATGGTGGGGTGCCGGCCCGGGGGTAGGAGCAGACGCAGCCACCGCCCGTTGCAGGATCTTGACAGCATGCCGGGACGTGATGTCCCAGGATCCCCCATACATCACGTGGAGCATCTTGCGGCGCTCGTTTTTGGTGTTGGAGTCGGAGTCCGCGTGGCCGTAGACGGCCTTCAATGCCCGTCTGGCGTCCTGGTACTCCATCTCCTGCTTCGCGCCGGCCTCAGGGTCGGCTTTCTGCATGCCCTCCCACTGGCGGAAGGGCGCGCCGTCTTGGTGCTGCCGCTGCTGCTCGTGGAAGCGCTCCGTGAGCTTCTTGATCTCCCGGCACTCGCTAGCGCCATGGCGGCTGTAGTTGTGCACCGGGCACCACTGGTTGTCGTTACTGACGGACGGCGTTCACGGACGCTTATCGATGGGAAGTGGCCTCCTCCTCCCTCCCCTGGATACATCGACGAGTGGGGCGTGAGGAGCCAGTGATGGACTGGATGTTCACCATGGTGGTGATGCTCGGTCGTCTAGATAGCGTAAAGAGGGTGCACCAAATATTGAAGTGTTCTCTACGAACTTCCCCCGGTACCTATACTGGAGAAGTCTGTGGAGGTTTAATGTTTTTAGAGGCTAACGTCCCTAGATCGATCAGGCTTGAAGAACACAGGATGAACACCAGGATTTACGTGGTTCGGGCCGTCGGAGCGTAAAACCCTACGTCCACGGGAGTGTGAGTTTTATTGATTGTGCTTGCACGTGTGTGAGTGTGTTGGGTTTCGAACCTTTTTCCGTAGGCTGCCCGGTCTTTTATAGCTAAAGGCCGGGCAGTTACACTAAGACTCAGGGTCTGACAGGTAGCCCCAAGGTGGACCGTACCCTATACACGACCTAGGGTGTTAATGCTACTTGTAGTGTCCATTGTCGATTGAGTTAAGGCGCGCCGTCTGACACGCTGGGCGCTTCAGACCGAGTAGCGGTTGATGACGACGGGAGAAAGCTCTGTCTTGTTGTTGCAGCCTACTCGGTCAGTTGTGCAGCACTGTGTTGTTACTGCCGTTGTTCCACCGTACTGTCCTGTCCAGTCACTGTAATGACTGCAACGAGTAGGTGGAGGCGTGCACTACGCGCCATGCCTCTGGAGAACACACAAGTCTTGAATGCGTGATTGGATTGACCACGTCTTACTTGAGTCCTGAGGCCCATGGCCCATGGCCCATGACTGGTCGTGGGACACGTGGCAGCGCCATACCTCGCCTCAGCGAGGAGGCCAGGTCCAGGGCCCGAGGACACGTGGCAGCTCTGGAGCCCTTCTCATCGGGGTGGACAGGCCCCCCGAGCCAGAGGACACGTGGCAGCGCCCGACCTCATCTCAGCGGGGAGGCCAGGTCCGGCGCCGGAGGACACGTCGCATCTCCGGAGCCCTTTTCAGCGAGCAGGCCAGGCCCGGAGCTAGAGGACACGTTGCAGTGCCAGACCTCGCCTTAGCGGGGAGGCCAGGTCCGGGACAGAGGACACGTGGTAGCTACGGAGCCCTCCTTAGCAGGGAGGCCAGGCCTAGAGCCAAAGGGCACGTGGCAGCGCCGGAGCTCGCCTTAACAGGGAGGCCAGGACCGGGCCGTAGGACACGTGGCAGCTACGGGGCCCTCCTCAGTGGGGAGGTCAGGCCCGAAGCTAGAGGGCACGTGTCAGCGATGGACCTCGCCTCAGTGGGGAGGCCAAGTTTTGGGCCGGAGGGCACGTGGCGGCGCCAGAGCCCACCTCAACAGGGAGGCGGGCTCTGGAGCCTCTGCAACCCTGCACGTGGGGGTACCTGATTTGTAGGGTACCGGCAACATTCATTTAGTAAGTGATTGAAATAACGTTGACATTACAAAATAAGAGTCATAATTAAAACACTACTAGTTTATCTCCGCGTAGTGCTCCTCCGTCAAGTACGTGTCAGAGCCGTCTCTGAATGTTGCAAGCTCTTGCCCTTGATGCCTCTTTAAGTAGTCGTTTGTTGCTTGAATCCGGGCATAGGAGATTGCATGCGTAACAAGATTTCTGGTGTTCTTGTTCAATACGGCTCTCGCGTGCTCAAAATCCGCTGGATCCGCCAAACGGTATCGTCTTGACAAGCAGACGGAAACATAAGTGTTATTAAGTATTCTAGTTATGTGAGACCTATGTGTGCTGAATACATTGGCAATTAGAATAAAAGTGAGGATTTGCATTCAAAGTTTTGAATATTGCCAAAACACCCGCTTTGGATTGTCCAAACTTTCTCATTGAATTTCAGGAGTAACTGTGACTGCAGAGCAGCTGTTTTCATAGTGTTTAATTTTCAGCCACTCTGTGTTTTAACTTGCAATGTTTCGAACTTGCTTCTTGGCTTATGGAATGTTTGCTTAGTATTTTCTTACTAAGTTTTTTATGTGTTATGGCTGATTATGGTGGTTAATACATTGCTATGGTTTGCGACATGTTTATGTGAGGTGCTCATGTAAGGTGTTGTGGTTTTCGGACTAACGTGAGTCAAGTCGCGGACTTGTGCTCGGAAAAAAGTGAATGTTTGTTCATGTATAGGTGTTGCTTGAGGTCAATACATGGCTTGTGATGGAGATCTTTGAACTAGTTTTAGAGAGAAGATGAGGTTCAACAACCAAGTTCGGGAGGAATCGTGGTTGAGCTGATCGGGAGGTCACGCAGCATGTTTGGGTCAACAACAATGCATATGAAGGTGTTGTGAACGTTTCGGAAAGTGTTTGCACATATGCAAGGGGTGCATGGACGTGGCTACATCGTTCCAAGGCATGGTGAAGAGATATGGAAGTGAAGATATGGTTGAAAAGGTTCAACCGGCTGGATTTTACGCTGAGGCTGCGGCTGAGGCGGTTATGGTTCGTTTATGGAAAGTTACGAGTTGGTTATAATAGGATTTCATGTTAGGCACGAAGTAGAGTTGTTTTAGGAATGTTTGGGACATTTCTAAGGTGTTTGGAAGTCTTAATATCGCTTCTATCTGCATATAGAAGAGTCTTGAGCAGTTTTGGAAAGTTAGAGTTTGAATCCAAGTAGGAGTAGGAGTCCTAGTTTCAATTGGGTTGGCCTTAGGGTTGGTTATATAAGCAAGGGAGGCCAACACTCGTGCAGAGCACGACTTGTGGCTGCTTGTCCTAAGTTTTGATCAATAAAATTCGTAGTTTATAGGAGCTTTGATGCCTTGTTCGTCCGACTTGTTTAAGACAAGTTTTCCCTTGTCGAGTTTCTGGACAGACCGCCATTGCTTCGGTATTTCAATCATAACTCACGCTTTACTGATCAAATTGAAGTGATTCTTTTTGGGTTGTCTTCACAACTTGATTATCTATCATACTCGAAAATTCACAGTCATTGGATTTGTGGTTTTTGATCTACACGAGTTTCTTTTCATCATTACAGATCTGTTTTTAAAATCGGGTAGAACAGATTGACCTTCGCCTAGTCTTTTGATCATACTCAAGTTCTACTTAGCGTTTTCATGTGATTCTTATTGCAGTAGCTTCCTGACTTGATTTTCTATAATATCCAGTAGTTTAGTCATGTTTGAACATGTCAAAAACAGTCGCACACACTGTTACTTTATCAGATCGATTTTCTGCCGAGGAGTTTTTATAGTTTCCTTATAAAAAGTTTTGATCTAACATTCACCCCCTCTGGTAGCTTTTCACGTGCTCTTCGATCCTACAATTGGTATCAGAGCCACGGTGCTATAATCTCATTGATTTGTACGTGTTTTCGCTAATCAACAAGGACAAATACTGCGCAAAACCTTGTGTGTTCGATGGCGTTGATATTCAGGTTTGGAAGGCTCTTATGGAGGCTTACATACAAGCGCAAGGATTCTGCATATGGGAAAAGATCTACAAGTCATTCGACGTTCCATCAAATGATCAAGTTACGGCTGCAAACATAAGGGATGTCGGCAACAATAACAAGACTTGCAACCTGATCATCCAAGGATTGACTCAAAACGACTTCGATCGTGTTGCACACCTCCGATCTGCATACGATGTGTGGAAAGCACTTTGCGACTACCATGAAGGATCCAATACGATCAAGGAGGTGAGGCAAGATATGTTCAAGAAAGAATATATGCACTTTGAGATGCAACCAGGTGAGTCCATCGACGATTTATTTGCTCACTTTAATAAAATCCTCAACAACTTGCATAGTGTCAATATTAATTTTTCTGATGCTGAAAATGCTAGGCAATTGTTAAGTGCATTAGACATGTCAATTTGGGAGATGAAAGTTACATGTATTCGTGAATCTACTGTCATGAAAATACTTACTTTAGATGTTCTATATTCTAAATTGAAAACTCATGAAAATGACATAATCTCATGTAAGAATCCCAATAAGTCTCATGCTTTTGTTTCACGGTGTGGCATGCCTAGTTCTAGCAATTATCCATCTTGTGGTACACTTTATTTGTTGTCCTCTCTAACCCTTGAACAGATTGAAGAGTTCCCGGAGGAGGAGCCAGTACTTCTCTCTACTCGGTTCTCAAAATCATTGCAAAATATGCGATTGATAAGTCCCTTGCCAAGAGAAGCAATGTCAAGTGCGTTAATTTCCTCAATGAGCACATTTAAACGAGAAAACATTTGGTTAACGTTCTCATAAGGAAACATCTTAAATTCATCATATTTTTATTTAAGCATGTGATATTTGAGTTCTTTAACCCGAGATGAGCCCTCATGTATTTCAATTAGACATGCCCAAATTTCACACGCTTTTTCTTTACTAGCAATCCTAGCAAAGACATCTTGACTAATGCATTCATATATGGCATTTCTAGCCTTAGCATCCCATTTTAGTTGATCACCAACATAGTCAAGATTTCCAAACCCCGCATGGGTCGCTTCCCACACTTCGGGAGCAATTGCCTCAAGGTAAGCGTGCATGCGTGCTTTCCAATAAGCAAAATTCTTGCCCTCGAAGGTAGGAACCGAACCCCCATTCTTGGCCATTTTCGCTCTCTAGCGGTGAAGCTAGAATGATCCAATGAGCAACCTTGCTCTGATACCAATTGTAAGGATCGAAACGCCCAAGAGGGGGGGTGAATTGGGCTTTTTTTTAAAAAAAATTTTAGAGCAATTTAAAACTTTAATGGTTGAAGCCCAATTCCCTATGCAAACTAACTACGCAAGCAAGAGAGTTAAGTGCGGAATAGTAAAAGCGTAACAGTAAGGGGTGAGGAGAAGAATGCAAACTCCCGCGGAGACTTGAAGACACGGCGATTTTTCCCGTGGTTCGGCAAGATCACAAAAATCTTCCTACGTCCACGTTGTGGCACCCACCAAAGGGTATAGCCACTCCCAAGTCACCAAGACGAGGGAATCCACTATCTTCCTCCGTTCGCCTTCTCCGGCAAGGTGGAGCTCAAGCCTTGTACAATGGTGATCCTCCGGGCTTCCACAAACGCCTTGGTAAGCTCCGGGGCGATCTCTTCTTCCTCCAACGTTTACAAGGTGAGAGAAGTCACCAAGACACTCTCTCTCACTAGCCTAGAGATTCCAATCACCAAGAATGGACGCACACAAGCTTCTCTCTAGCTAGACATAACCTATAATTGGAGTACAAGAGGTTTTGAAGTGTGGAAGTGGTAGCTCTTGGTCTTGAATGCTTGAGAATGTGTAGAGAGGCTCTGGTGATCAAGACTTGTCGAAATGGCCGGTTGGAGGGGTATTTATAGCCAGCCCACACGAGATAGCCGTTGGAAAAGTGGGCAGACTTTTGTCAGTTAACATCGGATCCTCCGATGCACCCCTTTATATGATCATCGGTCGAATTCCAAATTAGCTGATGTCACGTGTCAGATGTGACCGTTGGATATAACCGTTGGATCTTTTAATCGACCGATGTTACTTCAATTTATCATCGGATGATCCGGTGAGTTGATCTTCAGAATTGGGTCAGAAATATTGTCTCTGTTGAATTTGACCGATGTACACTTACTTCATCATCGGATGATCCGGTGTGTATATCTTCAGAATAACTCAGATATCATCCTTCGGGTGAAATCAACCGATGTGCCACTTCCTTCACATCGGATGATCCGGTGTGTACTGGGCTCTGAGGTCTTCTTCTTCTGCCAACTCAAACTCGACCGATGTGGTCATTTTGCAAGACATCGGATGATCCGGTGAATGCAACTTGTTTGCTTCGAGTTGTTTTGAGTTGATCTTTTGGAATCTTCTTGAGTGACCTCTTTGACACTTGTTTGAAATGATATTACGGTAAAGTGTAAGCTTCTTGTGTTGCCAATTTTGATAGAATAGATTTGTTTGTATGAGTTCTTCATATCGAATGACCCCTTAGAATAGATCGTTGAGGGGTCTCCATTTGTATTCAATGAGCAGTAGATGGTGTGAATAGATAGTTCATTAACGGTTGATGTGATATATGTGAAACCTCGCATCCACAAACTCATTAGTAATAACGAACGGTTGTCATTAATCACCGAAACCATATCTCACGGGGGCCTAGATGCTTTCAATCTCCCCCTTTTTGGTGATTGATGACAATACAACGAGTAGAGTATAGAATAAATGGAATTAAAACGCAATGCTCAAAAAGAAATATAACAAGTACAAATTGCAGCACAAGTGGCTCGAAGGCTCAAATAATAATCAATAAAGCGTACGAGCACAGAGTAGCACCCGGAGTACAATAATAGCAAATAATAATAACAGACAATCTCAAATAAAGTAACAATCTCTAATAAAGTAGCATCTCCAATAAAGTAGCAAAAGGGATAGACACTCCCCCTAGAGCCAAGTACTCCTCCTAGAACTAAGCTAACCTCCCCCTAACTCTAACTCTTCTCCCCCTTTGGCATCAAGACACCAAAAAGGAAAGTCGAGTGACTACGACTCAGGCGCGCTCCTGGCGATGGTGAAGCGGTCGGCGTCGACGGTGCTGTCGCCGGAGCTGCTGGAGGTAGAGGTCGCTGGCGCTGGAGCTAGAGCGGGGGGAGCTGGAGCTGGAGCTGGACCTGCTGGTGGATCCGCTGAGACTGCTGGCGCCGGTGGAGGAGGTACTGCCGGAAGGGGTGAGGACTGGAACGGCGTCGGCGGCAGTACTGGAGCTGGCGCCAGTGGCGGTGCACCTGGAACCTGACCGAGTCCTGAGTGCTGAGGTGGAAGAGCGACTCCTGTCTGCTGATAGAGGTTGGTGACCAACCCCAGGATGCCCAACAGCATCTGCTGAGTCTGCTGCTGCT
Organism: Neostapfia colusana; assembly: GCA_030760725.1. Taxonomy (NCBI): domain Eukaryota; kingdom Viridiplantae; phylum Streptophyta; class Magnoliopsida; order Poales; family Poaceae; genus Neostapfia; species Neostapfia colusana. The sequence goes on along the minus strand of JASWHV010000008.1, from coordinate 80,548,127 downwards.
GGTCCAGAGTGCATCGCGTCATCTGATCGACAAGGTTGGTGAACCTGTCGGTGTCCTCTCGCCTCTGACGGGCGATCTCCAGCTGCATCTCCTGCTGCTGCCTCTGAAGCTCCTCCTGTCGAGCTGCCTGCTGCTCCTGCTGCTGAGCCATCCGCTGAAGTAAAGCAGTGAGCTCTGACGGTTGAGTCACCTGAGCCTCTGACACTGGAGGAGCTGAAGGTGGTGGAGCAGCTGAGCCTCCTGCCTCTGCGTCGTGCTGCCTCGGTGAGGGAGGAGCAGGAGGGAAGTACTCCTCGACACTGTCGCTGGTGTCGCTGTCCGACCATACGTGCTGTAGGTCTCCTCCCTGAGCCTCTGCCTGTGCCAGCTCTGCGTCCTCCTGAGTCAGCTCTGCCCAGTCCTCCTCGGACAGTCTGGCTCGAACCTCACGCTCGACGGGACGGCCAAGGCGGCGGTCTCCCGGAGTGGGGACTCGGTAGTGGCTGAACCGGGTCACGTGCATCTCCGTCAGCTGAGAGACTCCTGGAGTGTCCTCTGGAACCAGCTGGTGAAGAAGGTGACAGATCCAGTGACCGAAGACCAGCTGTCGTAGCATCCCAACTCCATCGGTGATCACGTCCTCCATCTCGCAGATCAGAATGTCTACTATGTCGAACTCCATCCCGTTCATCACATATAACAGGATGGTCTGCTGAAGGCTCGTGAATCCCTCCAAGTAGTCGGACCTCGGTAGCAGGGTACGCCTGAGGATGTGGTGAACTGTCCGGGCTGCTGGGGTGAGAAGCGTTGGCACCCTCGGCTGGTCAGGTGTGAACGACTGTGTGAACAGACCTCTGATCTCCTCGAAGGGCGGTGCCACTTCTCCAGTCAGTGGCCTCCTCGGCGGGTCTGCGTCTCCATAGACTATCTGGTGCAGGCACGTAGTGGAGAGCTCCACACCAAGCAGTCTGCCCAACAGGTCTCGAGATACGTCGTGGATCCGCCCCATGAACATGAAGTGAATCGAGCGAAGGCCCTCAGAGACGTAGAGTGTCGCGTAGAACACTCTGACCCACTCCTCGACGTAAGCACTCCTCGGGTGTGAGAGCAAGTCCACCAGTCCTCTGTATCTCTCAAAAAGGGGCCTGATCCCGTGTCCTGCTGCCACTGCAAGCTGATCCCAGTCAATGCTGTTATGCTGGAATAGCTTGTGACCCCGACGTCTGTAAGTCTCGTACAGTGACGCCTGTGTCAGGGTCCAGAACCGGGAGTCAACTCGAGCGTCCCTGGGCCGTGGGAACCACTCCTCGATCAATGCTGACCATCTGAGCTTCTTTAGTTGCCTCGCCTTCATCTTCCTGTAGTCAGTGAGTCTGACCTCTTCGGCAACTTGGACTGCAGTGTCCATCAGGTGGATGGCCCTTTCGAACTCTCTGTCCTCGGCGCGGTCAGCCGCAGAGGGGCGCCAACTCGCCGTAGGAGTCTGTCCACCCCCACGAGTCCTCGGGGTGCACCGGCGGATCAGGGGCGGCACCTCGGTCTCTTCCTCGTCGGAGCCCTCGGGAGGCACCGGCTGGATCGGAGGCTGCTCCTGCCTCTGCCGGGACTCGCGGATCCGTAAGGAACCGCGATGGCCGCGCTCACGCTCCTCGGCGGCGCGAGCGGCCAACTCCGCACGACGCACGTCCTTGGACATCTTGCGCCTTTTTGCGGCGGGTTCCTCAATAGCCTTCCCTTTTCCTTTGCGATCGCGACCCATCTCAGCGACGAAGCTTGGCGAGGGAGACGCGGCGGAGGAGGGAACTGTGGCGGCCGGTCGAACGGCGGCGGCGCTTTCGGGAGAGGCGGTGGCGGCGGTGCCTGGGAGGCGTTGGCGACGACTGGAGGTGGCATGCGTAGGAGAGGCGGCGGCGGCAGCTGCTGGGAGGTGGCGGCGGCGGCTGAGAGGCGGCGGTTTGGAGGCGGCGCGGCGACTGGGAGGCGGCGCGCGCGGGGAGAGCTGGTGGCGGCGGCGGCGCCTGAGGGCGCGGCCGGAGCCTGGAGGCGGCGGCGGCGCCTGGAGACGGCGGCGGCGGCTGGGGCGCGACCGGAGGGCGCGAGGACGACGAGGGAAGCAGGGCGGCGGCGAGAGAATCCGAAAAAGGAAAACACGGCGGCCGAACCGCTATTTAAACGGTGCGGGCAAACCCTAGCTGCGCAAAGAACACCGGATCGACCGATGATCATCGGAGGATGCATCGGTCGAGTTCAACAGAGAGCTATTCCAAAAACTCTCTTTGAACACCGGATGATCCGATGTTGAGATGTCGATCATCGGTCTATTTCTGCAGGGCACCAGAAAACTGAACACCGGATGCTCCGATGTCTTCTGAAATGAACTCATCGGTTGATTTGTGACGTCTGACTTGATCTGAGCACCAATTGATCCGATGATCTGCTGGCCCTTGCATCGGATAATCCGATGACTACAGAAAACCTAAGACTGCCCATATGTGTCCTTGGACTTAAAACACACAAAGATAAGGATGGGTCCTCGGACTTTTTGGGCAACTCCTAACCTCTAATATAAGGCCTTAAATATAGTGCCACATATTGGCTAAGCCCTTAAGCAAAGAGAACACACAAGGTTAGGAGTGAAACCATGAAAATGTAAGGCCCATGCTTTGTGAGCTAGAGTATAGAAAACTTCTATCTCTTTAAAGCATGTACCTTTAGAATTTTGCTCTATCCACATCATATGAGTTGAGATATTGCATTTTGAACAAGTCTCCTTCTCATGATGTGGGTTCCCCTTTGTGACAATCTACCGTATGCAATGCCAACCAAAATGATGCAAGATTTTGAATGAGTGCAAGTCTATATGGCAGGAATCATGCAAGGCGTAATGTAAATCTATCTTGCCAAGTTTAAACCTGCCAAAGGCTTCCTCAGGAAAAGCTATTTCTAGCTTGCCCCTATCCTTTGGGAGTTAGACAAGACCTATTTGATATGCAACCTTACATGAACATGGCAACTTACATGACGTTAGATGCATCTAGCACATTTAATTCACTTCTTAGTCTAGAAAAAGTTTTCTCATCAAGTGGTTTAGTGAAGATATCCGCCAATTGTTCTTCAGACCTAACACCTTGCAAAGAGATGTCTCCTTTAGCCTCATGGTCCCGTAAGAAGTGATGGCGAATATCAATGTGCTTAGTGCGGGAGTGTTGAACGGGGTTTCTAGCTATCTTAACCGCACTTTCATTGTCACAAAGGAGAGGCACGCAATCAAACTTAATTCCAAAGTCCAAAAGGGTTTGCTTCATATATAGAATTTGGGCACAACATGCACCGGGCGCTATATATTCTGCCTCCGCGATGGACAAAGCCACGGAGTTTTGCTTTTTGCTCAACCAAGATACTAGGGAACGCCCAAGTAAGTGGCACCCACCGGAGGTACTCTTGCGATCCACACGGCATCTGGCAAAGTCCGAATCCGAGTAACCCAAGAGATAAAAACTAGCGTTCTTGGGGTACCACAAACCTACACTTGGGGTATGCTTGTGATACCTAAGTATCCTAAAGATCGCCTTACGATGCGATTCTTTAGGTGCCGCTTGAAAGCGAGCACACAAGCAAACACTAAACATGATATCGGGCCTAGATGCGGTAAGATATAATAATGAACCAATCATGGAACGGTAATGAGATTGATCAATAGGTTTACCGTCCATGTCCGCGTCAAGATGACAATTTGTTGCCATTGGAGTACTTCTTGAGCTGCAATCTTCCATTTCAAACTTCTTCAAGAGGTCTTTGGTGTACTTTTCTTGGTAGATGAAAGTCCCCTCTTGAAGTTGCTTGATTTGAAATCTCCCCGTGACGGACTTCCGATGATTTGATCCATCGGATGTGCCTTGGAGATGCGCCCTTGCCTCATAAGAGGTTGTGAGGCACTTGGTGGTGGTGAGGCATCTTGCTCGTCTTGTGGTTGGACTTGACCTTGGACTTCTTCTTCTTCTTGGTGTTGTGTGGCATGTGAATCTTGTATTGGCAATGGATCATTTTTCTCTTCTTCTTCATTAATTTGAGGCGCCATGGAGGTGTTGATGTTGGAACTTGAGGCTCCCCCTTGATCATGGCTCTCCTCAACTTCGGGCTTGATGTCTCCTATGGTCATGTTCTTCATAGCTCCTCGTAGAGGCTCATCATCTATATCATCATGACCAAAACTCTCCTCTTGGGAGCCATTAGTCTCATCAAACTCAACATCACAACTTTCTTCAACTAACCCGGAGGTTTGGTTGAATACTCGATATGCTTTTGAGTTTGACGCATAACCTAGAAAGATACCAACATCGCACCTTCTTTCAAACTTACCGAGCCTTTTCTTGCGGTAGATGTAGCACTTGCACCCGAAGACTCGGAAGTAGGAGATGTTGGGCTTTCTCCCAATGAGGAGCTCATATGGGGTCTTTTGAAGTAGTCGATGAAGATAGACCCTATTTGCGGCATGGCACGCCATGTTGATTGCTTCGGCCCAAAACTTTTCCGACGTGCCATAGTCATCAAGCATTGCTCTTGCAAGGGTGATGAGAGTCTTGTTCTTCCTTTCAACGACACCATTTTGTTGAGGGGTGTATGTGGCCGAAAACTCGTGCTTCACGCCTTCACGATCACACCACTCCCCAATGTTGTAGTTCTTGAACTCGGTGCCGTTATCACTCCGGACCTTGATGATAGGAAGTTGAAATTCCCTTTGCGCTCGTTTAGCGAAGGTCTTGAAGATTTCCGGAGTTTCACCCTTGTCACCTAGAAACAGTGTCCAAGCATAGCGAGAGTAGTCATCAACAATAACAAGACAATAGAGATTACCGCCAAGGCTTTGGTATGTGGACGGTCCGAAGAGGTCCATGTGAAGTAGTTCAAGTGGCTTGGAGGTTGACACCATTGTCTTCATCGGATGGTATGAGGCAACTTGCTTCCCGGCTTGACATGCGCTACAAAGCTTGTTCTTTTCGAATGTGACATCCTTCACGCCGGTCACCATCCCAAGCTTGAATGACTTCTTGAGCTTGCTCATCCCAATGTGAGCAATGCGCCGATGCCATAGCCATCCCAAACTTGTCTTGGTGAAAAGACAAGTGGTCAAGCTAGCATCCTTGTTGGAGAAGTCCACCAAGTAGAGATGTCCATGCCGAAAGCCTTTGAATATTAGTTCTTTGCTTGAATCACTAGTCACCACAACACCATTCTTGTCAAATGTGCATGTTAGTCCAAGATCACATAATTGTGCAATAGAAAGTAAATTAAAACTAAGAGACTTAACGTACAACACATTAGAGATAGACAAATCGTGAGAAATAGCAATTTTACCCAAACCAATCACCTTCCCCTTTGAGTTATCACCAAAGGTGACTTGTTCATGATTGCCGGGGTTTTCTATGGAGGTGAACATACCATCATTACCGGTCATATGTTGAGTGCACCCACTATCGAGTACCCAATGCTTTCCTCCGGCTTTGTAGTTCACCTACACACATGAAGTTAGTTTTTGAGTTTAGGAACCCAAGCCAACTTAGGTCCTTGTATGTGTGATACAAGTGTTTTTGGAACCCAAAGTTGCTTGGGGAGCTTCCCCTTCATGCCCTTGATGTCCTTGCCGATGAACCTTGCCTTCACTTTTCCACCTACTTTGCTCAATAGATAGTGATAATCATTGAACGTAGATTTATAGTTGGGAGGCAATTTGGGAGAAGGACGGTTGGGAAGAGGACACTCCCTCGTGTGATGTCCGGTGACCTCACAATGTTGGCAATAGGAACCAACTTCCTTGATGAAGCTTGTCCTAAGCTCCGGTGAAGGCACCTTTCCTTTGTTGGGCACCGGGAAGGATCCAAGTCCCCTCTTGTGGAAGCCTTTAGCTTGTTGGTAGAGGATTTCCTTGTGCTTGTCCTCCCCCTTAGAAAGTCTTGCCACACTAGTGCGAAGACTTTCAATTTCGTCCATTAGCTCCTTCTCCCTAGGGCTTGCTTTCAAAGGCAAAGACTCATCCAAAATATTAGTGGCATGTGAATTAGGTGATATTTTGCCATCAAGGGTTTCTTTCTTTGTTTTTTTAAGTTCAATCGCTTCATAAGCAAGGTTAAGCACTTCATGTTCTTGAACCAACTCATTGTGCTTTGCCAAGAGTGCTAAGTTAGCTAAGTCAAGCTCATGATACTTAAGCTTGATTTGAGCATTCTCCTCCTCGATTTGCTTAACATTTGATTTGAGCGTGTCATGCTCTTTAAGTATGGTTACATACTTATCATGCAAATCGAGGTTGGCACTTTCAAGCTTAGCTCGAGCTAGCTCAAGAGCCTTAACCTTAGCCTTTTCCCTTTTTATAATGGCATGATATTCATTAATCATAGATGCTAATTCATCGGGTGAAAGCTCATCATCATCATCGCTAGAATCTTCACATACCTTTGAGTTACCTTTCGCCATTAGGCACATGGGAGGTGGACGAAGAGGTGAGTCATCCTTGTTGACGACGGCGAGGCCCGCCAAGTTTTCTTCATCTTCACTATCTTCGTTGCTTGACTCTTCATCCGTGATCCACTCATTGGCTTCACACATGAAGACCTTTTGAGGTCCTCTTCTCTTCTTTGGAAAGAGCTTGGTTTTCTTGCCTTTGTCAAATTTCTTCTTTCCAAAAGAACGCTTGGGCTTAACCTCCTCTTCATCATCACTTTCTTCTATCTTGTAATGCTTCCCATTTTCCTTCCTTTTGTCCGGTCTAGGACAATCATATGATATGTGGCCTAGATCACCACAATTGTAGCACGTCTTGTTTTCATCTTTTCTTGGCAAGAAGGCTTTCTTTTTAGGATCAAAAGAGTATCCCTTCTTTGCAATCTTGGAGTTGAGGCGTGAGAATTTCCTCATCATTAAAGCAAGTTCATCATCATCATCTTCGCTTGTTTCTTGCTCTTCTTCACTTGAGCTAGGCTCAACCACTTTCTTCTTCTTGGAAGTTGTCTTCTTGGTTGAAGCCTTGAGAGCAATGGTTTTTGATGATGACTCCTCCATCATTCCAAGTACGCTCATCTCATGAGCATGGATTTCTCCAATGAGCTCCGAAACTTCCATGTTGTCTAGTGACTCCTTTTGGAGCATTGAATTGATAATGTTGTACTTGGGCTTGGGTAGAAGCATGAGGATCTTGCGATTGATAAGTCCCTTGCCAAGAGAAGCAATGTCAAGTGCGTTAATTTCCTCAATGAGCACATTTAAACGAGAAAACATTTGGTTAACGTTCTCATGAGGAAACATCTTAAATTCATCATATTTTGATTTAAGCATGTGATATTTGAGTTCTTTAACCCGAGATGAGCCCTCATGTATTTCAATTAGACATGCCCAAATTTCACACGCTTTTTCTTTACTAGCAATCCTAGCAAAGACATCTTGACTAATGCATTCATATATGGCATTTCTAGCCTTAGCATCCCATTTTAGTTGGTCACCAACATAGTCAAGATTTCCAAACCCCGCATGGGTCGCTTCCCACACTTCGGGAGCAATTGCCTCAAGGTAAGCGCGCATGCGTGCTTTCCAATAAGCAAAATTCTTGCCCTCGAAGGTAGGAACCGAACCCCCATTCTTGGCCATTTTCGCTCTCTAGCGATGAAGCTAGAATGATCCAATGAGCAACCTTGCTCTGATACCAATTGTAAGGATCGAAACGCCCAAGAGGGGGGGTGAATTGGGCTTTTTTTAAAAAAAAAAATTAGAGCAATTTAAAACTTTAATGGTTGAAGCCCAATTCCCTATGCAAACTAACTACGCAAGCAAGAGAGTTAAGTGCGGAATAGTAAAAGCGTAATAGTAAGGGGTGAGGAGAAGAATGCAAACTCCCGCGGAGACTTGAAGACACGGCGATTTTTCCCGTGGTTCAGCAAGATCACAAAAATCTTCCTACGTCCACGTTGTGGCACCCACCAAAGGGTATAGCCACTCCCAAGTCACCAAGACGAGGGAATCCACTATCTTCCTCCGTTCGCCTTCTCCGGCAAGGTGGAGCTCAAGCCTTGTACAATGGTGATCCTCCGGGCTTCCACAAACGCCTTGGTAAGCTCCGGGGCGATCTCTTCTTCCTCCAACGTTTACAAGGTGAGAGAAGTCACCAAGACACTCTCTCTCACTAGCCTAGAGATTCCAATCACCAAGAATGGACGCACACAAGCTTCTCTCTAGCTAGACATAACCTATAATTGGAGTACAAGAGGTTTTGAAGTGTGGAAGTGGTAGCTCTTGGTCTTGAATGCTTGAGAATGTGTAGAGAGGCTCTGGTGATCAAGACTTGTCGAAATGGCCGGTTGGAGGGGTATTTATAGCCAGCCCACACGAGATAGCCGTTGGAAAAGTGGGCAGACTTTTGTCAGTTAACATCGGATCCTCCGATGCACCCCTTTATATGATCATCGGTCGAATTCCAAATTAGCTGATGTCACGTGTCAGATGTGACCGTTGGATATAACCGTTGGATCTTTTAATCGACCGATGTTACTTCAATTTATCATCGGATGATCCGGTGAGTTGATCTTCAGAATTGGGTCAGAAATATTGTCTCTGTTGAATTTGACCGATGTACACTTACTTCATCATCGGATGATCCGGTGTGTATATCTTCAGAATAACTCAGATATCATCCTTCGGGTGAACTCAACCGATGTGCCACTTCCTTCACATCGGATGATCCGGTGTGTACTGGGCTCTGAGGTCTTCTTCTTCTGCCAACTCAAACTCGACCGATGTGGTCATTTTGCAAGACATCGGATGATCCGGTGAATGCAACTTGTTTGCTTCGAGTTGTTTTGAGTTGATCTTTTGGAATCTTCTTGAGTGACCTCTTTGACACTTGTTTGAAATGATATTACGGTAAAGTGTAAGCTTCTTGTGTTGCCAATTTTGATAGAATAGATTTGTTTGTATGAGTTCTTCATATCGAATGACCCCTTAGAATAGATCGTTGAGGGGTCTCCATTTGTATTCAATGAGGAGTAGATGGTGTGAATAGATAGTTCATTAACGGTTGATGTGATATATGTGAAACCTCGCATCCACAAACTCATTAGTAATAACGAACGGTTGTCATTAATCACCGAAACCATATCTCACGGGGGCCTAGATGCTTTCACACATGCACACTAACTCTGCTGCGTGCACGACTCCCACTCGACGGGGTTCCCCTCCTGGGGTTCCGTCTCCTCTTCGGGAGTCCCTTCCTCATAGAACCCTGCAAAAGCTTCAAACACAAGCAGTGAGCACGAAGGCTCAGCAAGTCTGACCCGTCTCACCTAAACATGGAACTTCTACATGAGGGGTAATGGGTTACATGAGGAAAAAATCATTTGCAAGGACTCGCCTAATTAGTAGAACCTTACTTTCAAGTTTTAGCAGCAGGTTGTGGAGAACCTTACGCTAAGGCACATGAGAGAGCCGCAATCAAACAAGAAACGCTTTTCTCTCATGTACTTTGCCCAAAGTTGAAAGGAACTTTAGTTAGCTCTAAACTACAACAAACCATTAACAAGCAAAGTCCATCTTTCAATCAGCAACATTTTAACATGTAACTAGCCTGTTCTTTCTACGTCACGGTACAGTGAACAAGTGGTACTCACTGACCGTGAGGGACAGCGATTATAATCGATTTACACCTGTAGGGTTACCCAAACAACCCGTCACGTACGCCCGTACTCGATGTTGCCTACAACAACCATCACGGACGCCGTACGCAACTACCTTTCACCCATTAGCCAAATGTTGAACCGGCCCAATCGTCCCGAGCAAGAGGTCTCTGCACGCGCATCTCAGTGCCGCCAGCCGATTTACACCTCGAGCTCTCAACCTACCCTCTGAACGACCAGCTATGCCTCAACACCCAGCTACCCGAGTTACATCAGTTTCCCGGTTCCCATATAGCCGGTAGGTCTTCGGTACTGTTCTAGCTTGTTCAACAGGCCCGCACACGGCTTGGTCCTCAATCGACACAAGCGGAGCTACAGCACACAGGCCCCAAAGTCCTGCTGCCCTTACTCTCCGCTCGGTCTCATCTTTCTTACCATGAGTATCATGTGCTGTCTCTACCCGAGCGATGTGCCTCTAGCCTATTCTCGCGAGTAGTTCCAACTACTCGACTTGTACCGAATCCTACACTATTTTAGCATTGCAGTATATAACGGGGTTTGCAGTCCTAAACCCAACCCAAGGTTTTCTTGGCTATGCATTTGGGTTTCCAAATAAGACTCTAATGCAAAGAATGAAGTAATAAAGTATGTGCTCAAAACAATAAAAACTTGTAAAAAGGTTAATGCAAACCGGAGCTTGCCTTGCTGCTCTTGGTCGTAGACTAGCTGTTCCTCCGGAGTAACGAAGTCTAGGACTTCGGGTTCCTCCTCGACCTTAGCGACTACATGATAGAAGCAGTACATGTATTAGTTTAAATGCATTTGTATTAACTTTTAAACTTGTGAAGTCTATAACTCTTACTAGACAAGCCCAATGACTGAAACTTTTACTGTGGCTTGGTTACAACCTAAACAAATACTTGGTCAAGCTTTAGTTGCAGCAAAGCTTATTTGAGCCCTCCACAATTAATTATGTCCTTGACCTTAATTGAAGGCTCTTAGGGTGTTCTAAGGATTTTCATGAAACAGACTATGACTTTCTGAAAACTAGATTTTCAGAGGGTTCTAAGGGAGTTGGTCTCACTTAATTTGAAGGTTCCTAGCTAGAGATATGAGCTAAACCATTTCAGAGAAAATTCTGAAAATGTTTCTGAACATTTTCTATTTTCTCTGGAACAGTTTCACTAATCACACCATTAGGTGGATCAAATGAGCTCAAATGGGTCTGAAATTTTTGTTGAAGTTCAGGGATATTTTGGTGAACATCCCAGCAAAATTTCAGGATTTTCCTCCAAAGGATTCTCCAGTTAAAATTCCAAACAGTTTAAATTTTGAGGACTTCATTCTAGAGAAATAAGGGTTTTCATGAAGTGAAACTTGATTTGCTGGAAAGTCCTCAGAGGGCTGAATCCAGCAAAATTTGGTTCACTCGATTTGGAGCTTTCTAGCCAAAGTTATGAGGATTTGAAGTTTGAATGGAATCTGAAAATCGGGGAAAAGTTTAAATCTACCAGGGCCCGCAGGGACTCGTGTTGAGCGCCGAGGCGACAGCACACCGCGGCCCACAAGGTTTTTGCGCGCCAGCACACCCGATCCCGGCCGCAGCCCAATCCCGATTTAAAATATCGGTCGCTGACAGCTGGGGTCCACCCCCTTCTTCAACCTCTCGCCGCCCGCGCTCCGCCGCCGAGGGACCTCGCCGGAGAGCTCGCCGGCAGCTTCTGTGGAGCTCCAAACTTCGCGATCTTGGCCGCCCCTGCCTACTTTCACTCGGGGAACAGGATTCTGGGGTCAGCTCGTCATGACAACGGCCGGTGCATGGTCGGCGACGAGCCGCCGCCTCGGAAAGACTTCGGCCATGTCGGCTGACTTCCCTAGCACCTCAACTACTCGAGCAACCGGTCGGGGAGCATCAGTGGACCTCAGGGAAGGTCAACATGAGCTTGAGGCAGCTCGGGGAAGGCCCGAAGTAGGTCCTCACCGTGCGCCCGATGCCTCCCATTTGTTCCGCCGTTGGTAAACTTCGAAATACGCCAGTTGCAGAGGTTCTCCGGCCAAAGGTTGTGAAGGCAACTTGTGCGTTACCGTGTCTAGTTTATGTGAGAGCGGATTGAGGCCCTCTAATCCTTTCTAGAGTACGAATTTGATGGACCCACACCCGAAGGTTGTTCTGCACACAGAAAGGGGAAAACTGGAAATTCGCCGCCGGTGAGCAACCACTCGGGCTGTGGCTCGGGGGTGAACAGCACCGGTCACCAGCGCGTCCCAGGGTGCCTTGGCTCGGGCGTGACAATGCCCCGGTTGGGCTGTCCACGGGAGGCCGAGGTGCAGTGGTTTTAAGTCACCGAAGCGATCTTTCGGCATAGCCGATATCAATCGGTTTCAGCTGAATTCTAGCAGCGGGGAAGACGGAGGAAGGTTTCTAGTACCTTGCCGTGGCTCTGGAGGGGACGGAGAGGCGGTGATCAAGCTTCCCTGATCAGCTCCGAGTGATCAGCAGCGATGGCGCGGTTCTGATGCGAGGAGGCAGCAGAGTGGGCGGTGATCGCTCCGATCAGGGCGGTGGCGTAGATAAGGGGGCTGTGAGGCGGTTCAGCACGTCGGGGTGGCAAGCAGGTGGTGTCCCGGTCGCCTCTTCGCCGTGGCGGCTGCTCAGTCCGGCGCAAGAACCCGAGCTGGGTTTTCAGTCGGTTTGAGTTGGAGTAGTGGCTGACATGTGGGTCCCACTTCCAATTTTAACCTCTAAAATTTACTCGTAACCCCTGTTGTAAACAGTGAGCCCCATACTACCCCTGGTAATTCAAATTATTCACCCATGGTCCATTTGAATTGAGTAGAATTCAAATTGGGTTTGATTTGAATGAATTTCAGCACACGTTCAGTTTTGAATTCAAATAAAGTTTGAATTTGTCCCACTTAGCTCATATCAAGATCAACTCCAAATGGAGTGAAAATTGGTGTGTGAGCTCACAAAAATGTGCTGAATAAGAATATGCCTCCCACTTTCAAATTCATGGGATAAAACAGTTTGAATTTGAATATAGTTTCAAACTGCCCTCTTCCTAACTATACCCAAAATGACCTCTACAAGGTTTTGAATTTGGGTGAAACTTGGCATGGACATCCTTAGCAATGTGTAGGAGTTTTCATATGTCCAGCCCACCTATATCACATGTGGAAAATACCACTTTTGCAATATGTGAGTTTGTTCTCTAATGAGCATGTTGATGGTGGTTACTTGCTCTTCATTTGTGTTCATCATCTTTCCTCAAATGAGGTGTGTGTGTATGGTGATGAGCACTTCAATTATGTGTCAAAAACTGAGGCCCTTACAAAACACTTCTACGTTGAATACTGCACCAAATCATATAAAGATAAGTTGTTGAGATTCAAAAACAATTTGAATAGGACTCTTATTCAAATTCAGATTAGAGTAGGACTCTTCTCTTCCCGGTTATAAATAGAACCCGAAGCAACCCCTTGGTCGTAACATCTTTTCTAAGCCGACAACTTAGAAGCCCTAGCCCCCAAACTCGCCGAGCTAAACCCCTTCGCCGGAGTACAACCGCCGGAGAGACCGCCGACGAGCCCAGACATGATCGCCATCGCCGGAGGAGAGCCCAACAATCTGTTTTTGCTAGGAGGGGGGACCCGAAGGAAGCAAGGTAGGTTTCCGATACCACCTTACGACATCATCGCGTTTTCTTTGCATCTGTTCTTCGATCCCTTTGAACAGAAGCTTTTTCGTGGACAGCTCACGTGTTGATCGGTTTGATCTAGATCTTGTAACGAGATCATCGCCACGTCCACATTTGATGCCTACAACTTTGTTCATCGTAAAAGCCATGCAAACATGCAAGAACACGTACAAACTGATCTAATAAAACAGCACCGTAGGATTAACATGCATATGCATCATTGCATCTTAAAGTAGAGTTTGTGCATGATGATTGATTGCTATGAATTTTGTATGTGTGTGATCGCGTAATTAGAAGGACAAGCTCAGGGAGCTACCTACGACGGACTACAACAGCAAGAATTTGAGCAACAGGAACCGCAAGAACAAGGCAAGTGCCCCTTGACCATATTGATCCCATGTGTTTTGGAAAACTGTTTTTTTTTTGCGAAAAGGTGTGCGTGCTTGAGTCAACATGATGGGAAACCCTTTTATAGGAGTTTACTAGTTTTGTTAACCACCCTTGTCACCGGGAAAGTTAATGAGTCGGGTATGGTTTTTGCTTTTATGCTTCGCTGAGTCCATGGGATACGGGAAGCGAGATAGATGTGTCTAGCTAACTGCACTCTTATGAATAATGTTAATGAGAAACTGATTTTGATAATGGACATGAATCAGAGGGAGATCTAGGCAAGCTTGGTTTTGTGGAAATGGTAGCATGAGATGGTGGTTACTTGCCGTAGATCTAAGGACCGGTTCATGTGAGCCATGCCAGAATAACAGTGCCACCACAAGGCCAAGTATGGGTGTGGCTTAGCTGAGTAATTAGGTAAGTTACTAGATTGTTATGGACCGTGGAAGGTGCGGGGAATGGGAGTCGAGTGAGGACTGCCCTGGGAACTGCATGGCACAAGAGGGGGCCCGTGGGTGGAAGAATTAGAGATTCTAGCCTGCTGGTGAAACCTTAGTGAGTCCATACATCTAGTAGCCTGTAGAGGTCCCAAAAATATGAATACAAAGAAACTCTTGTTTGCAAAAGTTGGTTTCATATGAATGAAATTTGGGACTTGTTAAAACTTTTCCACATGTGATAACCCACATGAGAGCTTTCTTCACACAAGTTCAAATGTTTGTTGAAAACTTGGAAACCAAGAGGGGTATAAAACCAAGAGGGGAAGTTTCCATATGTGTGGGAAGCCTAAAGTCAGATTTGGAACAAATTTGTTCAACTCAAAATTCAAATGAGAGCAGCATTATGAATTCAAAACTGTTGTGCTACAAATATCATTTGCAGCAGCCAAATTAAAAATCAGATTTCATATTTGAATTCCTTGGGTCCAAATTAGGGGGTGTGCAAAGTTTCATGATTTATTGAAATGATTTGCAACCGATTTTCCAAAATGGACTTTAAATGACAAAGAATTCAAATACCTATTTGAATTTGGATGAAATTTGCCCAATTGTCCAAATGCACCTCAGATTTGAACTCCCACAATTTGATTTCACAATTTGCAAATTCTGGGAGATATTTTGGAGAGGGATAAGGAGGGACTGAGCTGTGGGACCCACATGTCATTGAGACAGTTTAAATTGCAAAAGATCTCAGAGTGTTTGGTCTCTGTTTGTTCACTTGCCACGTGAAGCAACCGGACAGGCTGACTCCTCACCGGGCGACACCGCACAGAACCGGAGCCTGCACCTCCTGTTGAATCTCAGCCCGCTGGAGAGCTGCCTCGGCGTCCTTACCCCACTGCCGTGCTCCTTTTATCCCACGGTACCGAAGACTCGGCACTGTTCTGTCTTCCCTCGCGCGAGAAACAGACCGAGCGCTGCCGCTGCCTTCCGATCGATCAGCCACACCGAAAGCTCGCGTGCGAGCCTCATCTGAGCGACCAAACGGCACCACGGACCCTCCCACAAACCCCTCGCACCATCCCTACGTAAGTTCAGCCATCACAACACGAGAGAACCGAGTTTCAGCGGCGGCCGGGAGAAACCGCCACCGACGGCTCTCGTGGACAGCCTCAACCGCGCCTTGTCACGGCCAAGCTAGGCCACCAGTGGATGCGCAAGAGCTCCCTGCAGCTTCCATATAAAGCTCAGCGCTTGTCTTCGCTTCTTGCCAACGAATTTCGGGATTCCTCTCCGGCCGGTGTAAACGGAACCGCGGGTATGAATTCTTAAATATCTCGCGCTATAATTGTTTAGAGCACTGCAAATTGCACTCACATAAAGTAGCCTTGCTTAGCAACAACTCCCCTTTTGAAACCTAGCAAGAAACACACCCTGCACGGTGTAATTTCGATCTTTCCGACAACGGTTTTAGCGGGATGGTTCAGGCGCACGATGAATCCCAGTTTGGAGCCGTTCCCGAGCCCATGTGCGGCCATGCCAAGCTTCTCCAGCCTTACTGGTGCTGTAGGACCTTTCCAGGGGGCGTTTGGCGGGCTAGCTCATCGGGGTAACGCCGCCGAACTCCTTCCGAGCCACCGCACCGTCGGGCGCTAGATTGGAGGCTCTGCCAGCTCGGGAAAACCACACCAGCATGTTCCTCACACAAAACTAGGGCTTAGGGGCGAGTTTGGGCGGAGGTGGCCGGATGACCGAATCCGGGGTTGCTCCGGCGAGACCGGCGACGGTATTTCGCGGGGACGGGGAGGTAGACGAAGGTGCTGCCGGCCCCACGTGTCAGTCGCACGGAAACAGTGACCAGATCCTCTGTGGCGCCGGATAAATTGTGGCAACGCAGGAAACAGTTCTGTAGCCCCATGTGGCGTGTTCCAGTGCATGACACGTGTGCTCCCCGGACCCACAGTCAGTTTTAAACTTTTCCACGGGTTTATTCAAATTCCAGATTTTCCCCAAACTTTAGAAGAGCATAACTTTTGCTAGGAACCTCCAAATTTAGTAATTCAAATTGGGTTAGATTCCGATTGACAAACTCTATCCAAATATGCAACCCAATCTGTATGAAAGTCTTTATTTAATTCTGGAAAATTATTTAAAGCTTTTCAGCCAAAGTATTTTAGAGGGAGTTTGGTTTATCCAAAAATCCTAAAATTTTGCCAGAATATTCTTTAGGGTGTTCTTACACTCCTGTAAACGTTTCAGCTCATTTGGAGTTGATTTGGTCAGGAGAATTCAGATTGTAAGTTACTGTGTTCAGATGAATACAGAAACATTTTCAGAGAATTTTCAAAACTTGGAAATTCAATTCTGGGCAATTCTTAGCTCCAAAAATCCTAGGAAAATTCATGCAGACTTTATGAGCTATAATTTAAATTATAGTCCACTAAGTTTGACATGAACATGGGTGTTACCTCAGAATTAATTCATCTTTTCTTAAGTACTTAGAGAATTGTTCTGAATAAACCACTCAATGAACAGTGCTGATTTTTGGTCCAGATGACTTTCTTGTGACAAGGAACTCACATGAAACTTTTCAGCTCCATTGGAGCTCTGTATCACCACTGTCATGTGCAACCTCTTAAGGTGATCAACACTTCAGTGGGAAAAGCACTCAACATTTGATCATAGTGTTTAAACCCAACCCAAACCACTAGCAGCAGTGTCATTTTAAATTATAAACAGAGTTCCAGTTTTTAAACTGTCATTAGATCTTATTAGCAAAAGCTTTTCAATTAAATACATATGCATGATCATATCGTGTAGCCTCTACGTGAGCACGTGTGAAGGGATTGGAGTGAAGATCAAGGAGGGAGGAAAGCAAGTGATCAAACCCCAAGTGATCTTCACTAACTGATTGTAATCTTAGTCACCTGCAAAACAGGCAAGCCCCGGGTTGCATTTGAACAGTTTTATAAAGCATTTTCATTTCTAGAGATCATAGATTTGCATCGTTGATTGCATTAAGTCTAGTTGATATTGAAAACTTCCAATTGCATGACCAGAAATACCTAAGAGAGAAAGGGTAGAATAGCACCTCCTCGAGTGAATTTGGCTACGCTAATGTTAGTAGGAGAGGTTCGGTAGAAGTCGAGTAGTTGAAATCTACTCGCGAGTTTAGGGCTGGTTCACTTGGGACGGGTTAAAAATTGGAAATAAAGAGGAAAGTTCACAAATAAGAAATGGAGACCGGGCAGGGAGGTTTAGATGCAGCAGGCTGCGGACCGTGCGTGCATAGCCCTGCCTGTGTCAGTTAAGGCCAGTCCGTGCTTGGCCCTGTTGGACAAGTTTGAGTTTTGTACCGGGCACATACTAGCTATATGGGACCCAGGAAACCGATGTACCTTGGGAGATCCATAGTGGAACTTTTCCAGCTGCCTTAGGCTTTCGGCGTCAGGGTAGCAGGAGGTAACTCGCTTAAGAACATACCACTGCGGGTATGTACCTTGAGGGAGCTTGCGGACTCGGGGAAGTTGGACTGCGTACAACGTTGGTCGAGGTTGCTGCCGGCAACTCGGAGTACGGGTGTACGTGTCGTGTAGTCCGGACGTGTACTGATTCGGATCACCGTCGCTCGCAGTTATATGAGCATACTTGCCCACTGCGTCTTGACGTAGTAACAACTAGAACTGGTTATCTTTTGACTTGATAAGACTGTGATGTAACTTGTATTGCAACCATGATTGATTTAGAGATAGGCTCGTTAAACTTTACTTTCACTTTGTGCAAGGAGCATCGCAACAAAGCGTTTCTTGTTTGATTGTGGAGTTGTGATGTTTTTCGGCTCAAGGTCTGCACAATGAGGCTTAAATTTTGAAAGTTAAGGATCAACTTTAGGTGAGTCCTTTATGCAAATCTAACTAACCCAATTGCAACCGTCGTGCATGTAGAGTTTCTTGCTTAGGAGAGACGGATCAGTCTTGATGAGCCTATGTGCTCACGCTTGCTATATAAGTGGTTTTGCAGGTTAACATGATGCTAAGAAGAAGGTTGTCCGGTGAGACTCGGAGACTTCCGAGTCGTGTAACACATGGAGAACCCAGCCGCTGATGTTGTCTTCGTGTTGCTAGCGAGAGGAGTCCGCGGGCTGGACTTCATCTCGAGTGCTCTTTAGTTATTCGAAGTGAGTTGTTTATAGACTTCCGCTGTAGTTACTTGATGTAAACTATTTACAAAGAAAAACTTGTAAGCTTCCGCTATTGTTTTATGTAATACATTGTTCCTTATATGTGTGCTGTTGGGTGCCGCACAACACGGCACCACCCAATGCGATTCCCGGGCGAGTGTCCCGTCCCCGTGACTGAACAGGCGGCGTCGGAGCCATCTCAGCATGGTATAAGAGCCGCATTGGTAATAGCGCACGGAATAAGGATCGTATTACGACAAAAACTTAGGTTACGGTGAGGAAACGGTATTAGGCCCACATAAGGACTATAGTAGTATAGTTACTTAAAGTGGCATGACTAATATACTTGTTATAATTCTGAATTTTGATTATGTAATGACGCACCTACGCTCTGGTAAGCATGGTAAGGAACGCCGCCGAAAGTGGTTCAATTTCGGTTAGCTCCCCTGACGAGGAAAGTGGTTCAGGGATAGGTCTCACAGCTTGGTGTGAGACGTTAATATGAAACTCTTGAACTCTTCATGTTCCTAAGTTCATATGAAACGCTGATCCCTAGCATGCATTAGGCAAGTAAGTGGAGACCCCATCGTGTGGTCAGTAACGCGATAGTGTGCTCTTCTGGAAATAGCCTAGGAGGACATACGCAGCGCTTGCCATCGACGTGCCCTGCAGGGCAGTAGGTGATATCTATTGGGTTGATAGAATTCCCAACTGTGACGACCTGTTCGCGCTCTACTCGGGTTCCCCGTCGTGTGGTGTGAAAACGCGACCATGTACCTTGAGGCTTGGCTTGACTCAAGGACGGCCCGTATGGAAATAATACGGGGCGTATGTTTTTAGTATGATATGGAACTGCCTGAAATGAAAACAACCTTTGAGTGCACCACTATTGAGTGTTCTTCTGCAGGTACTAACCACGTAGTATCCCGAGTAGTATACGTGTGCGAGAGACCGTTTTAGTGCCACTGGTAAAACAAATATGCCGGTATAGTCCGGTTAGGATCTTCTTTTGGTGAGGCTACGTAGTACCGACATGCTTCTTGCGGTGCATCGGTGCCGTACTAAACTTAATAACCCCTTTCCTTTGAAGAAATGACTCATGAACTAACTTTAAACTAAAAATGGAAGTTTTAAAACAAATAGTAGTTATTGAACTCTTATTTTGAGCTAAGATTCAAATGAGAGGGAGACTAGTCTTCAAAGATTTCAAAAACAGAGTGCTCTGTTTTCGGCAGAAATTCTCGCTGGACTTTAACAGAGCATAACTCTGAGTAGCTTGACCCAATTAAGGTGTATGATACAGTTATGGAAATATTTTAAAGTGATATACAACTTCTTTGTAGACCTCCAGAGCAGAATCACACGTTAAATGTGTAGAAAGTTCACGGGGAAGGTAAAGTGTCCAGAATCAGAACAGCAACAAAACCTCTCTGGACCTTTCTGTTTTTAAGCCATAACTTTCTATAGAAAAACCCTTGATAAGCCTATGATACACCGTTAAAAATATTATGAATTGTGTTGTGTCACATTTTTGTAGTTCAAAGTTAGTTCAGATTCTTATTGTATTTGCACATACAACCGTGATAAAATCAGCCACATACAAAGGAGATGCTGGCAAATTTTATCCAGGAATTCTGTCAAATTTGGAAAATCATAACTTTTAATATAGAGATGATCTGGAGGCATATGAGTGCTCGTTGGAAAGATACTAAAGTTACCTTTAACTTTGGTATTCAACTTGAGTTATGAAAATGCTTTTAACTAGATCAAAATCTAGACATAGTGCATAGAGGTCTGTTCTGTACAGATAGGCTGCATAGCTATGCATACTAAGGAGTTGTGTAAACATGGATTTTGTTACTGCTTTCATAAAGTTTTGACATATTCATGTTTTCATTAGTCTCACATACTTCTGAGTTCTTGTTTAACTCTTCTCAACTACATTTTTGCAGTATGGTTCATACTCGCTCTAGGAGTAGGGCTGGGAGTTCTCGCTGAGGCGGTGATGTTTACATTCCACCGTCGGAACCACCATCCACGGGATGGATGGATCTTATGACTCAAGTCGTCGAGTCTAACCAAGAGAACACTAGGCTACTCCAAGAAGCAACGAAAGAACACACACACTTACTCCAAGCTTTGGTACAGCAAGGTGTACTCCAGAACACGCAACAAGTCGTTCCACCTCGGAACGCTTATCTTGATTTCTTGGCGACTCAACCGCCAATCTTTACTGAAGCCACCGAACCTGTGGAAGCAGATCAATGGCTTCGTGTCATGGAGTCAAAATTTGGAGTATTCGAGTGTGATGAAGTGCAGAAGACCAAGTTTGCCGCTCAGCAACTCCATGGAGCTGCCAGAAATTGGTGGGTTGATCATCTTGCCACCATTCCGGATGACCATCAAGTGCCATGGAGTGAGTTTTGTGAAGCCTTTCGTACTCGTCACATACCACTAGGTATTATAAAGGCAAAGCGGGAGGAATTTTTGGGCTTGAAGCAAGGGGACATGAGTGTCCTCGAGTATGTCCGAAGGTTTAACCTTTTGGCCCAATATGCTCCCGAATATGTGGCGAAAGAAGAGGCACAGTGTGACCTATTCTTCCATGGCCTGAGTGCCATATTACAGGAGAAGTTGGCCGTTCACAATAACGGCAGTTACACCGACATGGTCGATGCGGCTCTCATCCAAGAGAAGCCAACACTTGAGTGGCAAGCTGAGAAGAGAAAGATGAGTGAGATCGAGCAGGTCAGCACAAGATATGTGCCTCAGAAGTACCATTTGGTGTATCAAAATGGAGGCCACCTATACGATCGACTCCTCAGAGATTGATTGCTGGTCAAGTTCTACAACTTGCACCACCTCCACAGCCGCAGCATCAGACGATGGTTTGTGCTCCATCGCTGCAGCCATGTGTACCTAGCATCCAACCACAAGTCAACGAAGAACCGAAAAGACATCCGTGTTTCACTTATAGGCGTATGGGCCATTATGCTAGGCATTATCCGGAGGGAACTCAAGGCTGCGGGTCATCATATTTACAACAATACGACCCGTACCTCAATCTGCAGACAGGAGGGCAGATAAGGGGCAACATTCACTATACTGTGATTGATGATGTTCCGGAAGGAGAAGCCGCTTTAGCAGGGATATTTTCTCTGAATCAACTACCGGTTTTGATTCTCTTTGATTCTGGTGCCACATACAATTTCATTAGCCAGTCTTTTGTGGCTCAACATCAGCTCCAAACAGTTTATACAAAGAGGCAATACCTCATATCTTCGCCCGAGGGCAGCAGTACTGCAAGCGAGGTTGTCTCCCGAGCACCTCTTTGTTTGGGGGGTATAATATACCCTACGGCTCTCATTATCCTTGAGGGTTTGAAGATCGACATCATTTTGGGGATGTCGTGGTTGAATTACCACCAGGCGGTTCTTAACATCAGCTCCAGGACCATTGAGCTCAACTCCCCACAACACGATCTTCATATATTAATTCCGGGCGCCAGACGGCAACAGATTGCAACAGTGAACCACACCGAAGCTGATAAGATAGAGGACATTCTGGTGGTACGTGAGTATCCGGATGTATTTCTCGATGATTTACCGGGCATGCCGCCCGAGCGAGACGTTGAGTTCAAGATTGAACTCATACCGGGAACAACACCGATATCACGAAGGCCATACAATATGGCACCCAATGAACTGGCAGAATTAAAGACACAACTGAATGACCTAATGAGCAAGGGCTTTATACGACCGAGTTTGTCACCTTGGGGTTTTTCAGCATTATTTGTCAAAAAGAAGGACGAAACACTACGGCTTTGTGTTGATTATCGTCCTTTGAACGCCGTTACCATCAAGAACAAGTATCCACTACCTCGCATTGATATGCTCTTCGATCAATTAGTGGGTGTGAAGGTATTTTCGAAGATGGATCTTCGGTCCGGATATCACCAGATTAAAATCAGGGCAGAAGATATTCCGAAGACGGTATTCTAAACGAGATACGGGCTGTATGAGTATCTCGTTATGTCTTTTGGTTTGACCATGCCCCGGCACACTTTATGTACCTGATGAATTCAGTGTTCATGCCGGAGTTGGATAAATTCGTCGTGGTCTTCATCGACGACATCTTGGTGTACTCCAAGTCAGAGGAAGAACATGCTGAACATTTGCATATTGTGCTACAAAGATTGTGAGATCATCAGCTCTATGCAAAATTCAGCAAGTGTGAATTCTGGATTAATCAAGTACCTTTTCTCGGACACATCATTTCAGTGGAGGGCATCGCTGTAGATCCTAGTAAGATTATCCAAGTGCAGAAATGGGAGTTACCAAAGTCTGTGCATGAAATCCGAAGCTTCCTCGGTTTAGCGGGTTATTACCGGAGGTTCATTCCGGGTTTCTCCAAGATTGTTAAACCGATGACGGAATTATTAAAGAAGAATACCAGGTTTATGTGGGGTGCTGCGTGTGAACAAGCTTTCAAGACTTTAGTGAAGCATCTCACAACAGCCCCAGTTCTTGCTCAGTCGGATACGAAGAAGCCATTTGACGTGTATTGCGATGCATCTGGCATTGGTCTTGGCTGCGTGCTGATGCAAGAAGAACGAGTGGTCGCTTATGGATCTCGTCAACTCAGAAATCACGAGCAGCATTATTCAACTCATGATCTTGAGTTAGCTGCCGTGGTCCTTGCCTTGAAGATGTGGAGGCATTACTTGCTCGGAAATTTTGTACACCTCTACACCGACCACAAGAGCTTGAAGTACATCTTCACTCAGAAAGAATTGAACATGAGACAACGAAGATAGCTGGAGCTCATTAAAGACTACGAACTTAAAATTCATTATCATCCAGGAAAGGCGAATGTGGTCGCCAATGCGCTCAGTCGTAAGGCGCATATCCATCACCTAACTATTGCTGAAATGGATGATGAAGAACCAAGCCTCCGTGTCATCCCGTATGGAGCTCTCTACAATCTCGCTCTCATTCCTACCATCCGAGAGGAGATCATGGAAGCTCAACGAAAAGACAAGGGTATGTCTCACATACGGCGAAGATTAGACAACGGAGAAATGAAGTGCTTCTGGAAGGACGAGGATGGTACCTTGTGGTTCAACGACCGGATTGTAGTACCCCGGGATATGGGACTACGGAAGAAAATTTTGGACGAAGCTCATTTATCCAAGTTTTCCATTCATCCAGGCAGTAATAAAATGTACCAAGGTCTCTGGAAAAAGTTTTGGTGGACACGTATGAAATGTGAAGTTGCAAAGTACGTGTCAGAATGCGATATGTGTCAAAGAGTTAAGGCCGACCATGTGAAGAAGTCGGGCCTGTTGCAACCGCTGCAAGTACCGACATGGAAGTGGGAAGACTTGAGTATGGACTTCATCGTCGGGTTGCTGATGACCTCCCACAACCATGATTCGATTTGGGTAATCGTAGACCGGTTAACCAAATCAGCACACTTCATCCCTGTGCATACGATATATAACGCAAAGCAGTATGCGGAGCTGTACATAGCACGGATCTTGTGCTTACATGGAGTTCCCTGCACCATTGTGTCAGATAGAGGGTCGCTGTTCGTAGCCCGTTTCTGGGAACAGCTACATGCGTCTTTGGGGACGAAGTTGATAAGAAGCTCCGCGTATCACCCTCAAACTGATGGGCAAATGGAGAGGGTGAATCAAATACTTGAAGATATGCTACGAGCATGTGCCAACCACCACGGTAAGAGCTGGAATGATCACTTACCGTTGGCGGAGTTCTGTACAACAACGGATATCAGACGAGCATCAAAATGGCACCATATGAAGCTCTATACTGCCGGAAGTGCCATACACCATTGAATTGGTGCGAGTCCGGTGAACGAGTATTCGGGGTTGATCTTGTCAATGAAGCCAAAGAGAGAGTTCGGATAATACAAGAGAACCTCAAAGCTGCCCAATCTCGTTAGAAAAGCTACGCGGATCAGAGGCGTCGACCGCTGCATTTCAAAGTCGGAGAGCACGTGTGTCTTCGTGTGTCTCCGATGAAAGGGATTCATCGGTTCGGTGTCAAGGGGAAACTTGCTCCCGAATTCATCGGTCCATTCGCCATAATGGAGAAGTGCGGAACTGTAGCCTACCGGCTGGAACTACCGGCAAGCCTTGCCGGTATTCACGACATATTTCACGTGTCCCAGCTGCGGAAATGTCTCAAATTTACCGCTGCCATCCGCACCGAAGACATCGACGAGTTGAAGCCGGATCTCACCTATGTCGAGCAACCTATACAGATCATCGACGAAAGGACCCGGATCACCCGAAACCGGACTTTGAGATTTTACAAAGTCCTGTGGAGTAATCATACCCCGGAAGAGGCGACGTGGGAAACCGAAGATTACATCCACAAGAACTATCCGGAACTTTTGTCATAAACTTCGTAATTACCTCCCGTCTCGTTCTTCTTTTGTACTCTCGGGATGAGATTCCTTTTAAGGGGGGGGGGGATGTAAAGGTCCCAAATATATGAATACAAAGAAACTCTTGTTTGCAAAAGTTGGTTTCATATGAATGGAATTTGGGACTTGTTAAAACTTTTCCACATGTGATAACCCACATGAGGGCTTTCTTCACACAAGTTCAAATGTTTGTTTGAAAACTTGGAACCCAAGAGGGGTCTAAAACCAAGAGGGGAAGTTTCCCTATATGTGGGAAGGCTAAAGTCAGATTTGGAACAAATTTGTTCAACTCAAAATTCAAATGAGAGCAATATTATGAATTCAAAACTGTTATGCTACAAATATCATTTGTAGCAGCCAAATTAAAAATCAGATTCCATATTTGAATTCCTTGGGTCAAAATTAGGGGGTGTGCAAAGTTTTGTGATTTATTGAAATGATTTGCAACCCATTTTCCAAAATGAACTTTAAATGACAAAGAATTCAAATACCTATTTGAATTTGGATGAAATTTGCCCAATTGTCCAAATGCACCTCAGATTTGAACTCCCAAAATTTGATTTCACAATTTGCAAATTTTGGGAGATATTTTGGAGAGGGATAAGGAGGGAATGAGCTGTGGGACCCACATGTCATTGAAACAGTTTAAATTGCAAAAGATCTTAGAGTGTTTGGTCTCTGTTTGTTCACCTCCCACGCGAAGCAACCGGACAGGCCGACCCCTCACCGGGCGACACCGCACAGCACCGGAGCCTCCACCTCCTTACAAGTTCTAATAACAAGTTTTCAAAAACAGGAACTCTGTTTAAGAATTTAAAATGAAACTGGGGCTAGTGGTTTGGGTTTGGACCTAAGCACATGATTAAGTGCTAAGGGGTTTTCCACCTCTTCTATATTGATCACCTCAAGTGGTTAAACAGAACAGGGGTGATCCAGAGCTCCAATGGAGCTGAGAATTTTCATGTGAGTTCCTTGTCACAAGAAAACCCTCTGGACGAAAGATTAGCACTTTCCATTGAGTGGTTTGTTCAGAATAATTTTCTAAGCAATTAAGCAAAGAAGAATTAATTCTGAGATAACACCTATGTTCATGCCAAACTTAGTGAACTACAATTTAAATTATATCTCATAGAGTTTGCATGAATTTTCCTAGCATTTTTGGAGCTAATATTTGCCCAGAACTGAATTTCCAAGTTTTGGAAATTCTCTGAAAATGTTTCTGTATTCAATTGAATACAGCACTTTCAAATCTGAATTTCCCTGATCAAATCAACTCCAAATGATCTGAAACTTTTACAGGAGTTCACTAACATCCCAGAAAATGTTCTGGCAAAACTTGAGGATTTTTAGATTAACCAAACTCCCTCTAAAATTATTTTTCTGTAAAGCTTTAAAGAATTTCCCAGAATTAAATAATGGGTCTCATACAAATTGGGTTGCATATTTGGATAGAGCTATTCAAGATGAATCCAATCCAATTTGAATCACTAAATTTGGAGCTTCCTAGCAAAAGTTATGAGGTTCTAAAGTTTGGGGAAATTCTGGAATTTGAATTAACCGGGAAAAGTTCAAATCCCTGACAGCGGGTCCGGCCCACACGTGTCACCCCCTCGGCTACACCACACGGGGCCACAGGACTGTTCCTCTCACTGTCACAGACGATCCAGTGCAACAGAAAATCCCCACACTATTTACTGAGCGACTGACAAGCGGGCCTGGCCAACTCGTCTTCTTCCTCGCGCTCCCGCGCCCGCGCGCCGCCGGGCTCGCCGGAGCCCCGCTGTTTTTTTCCGTCCGGCCAGTTCCCACGCCCTCCCTCGCTGCTAGGGCCTAAAATCGTGCGCTGAACACGATGGCACCATCTCCCCCGGCCGGCGGTGGCCCTAACCTAGCCGGCGACGATGCTGCGGCTCGGGATCAATTCGGCTACGTCACCCGACTCTTCTAGCCCGCCAAAACCTTGGTGAGAGGGCTCTACAGCACCGGGGGGTCCCAGGGAACGTCGACATGGCCATGCAAAGGCTCGGGGAAGGCTCTAACCTAGCTGTCACCGTGAGCCCGATCCTCCCCGCCATAATTGCCGTAACAAAACCTAGAAATACTCGGCCTACGGGCGGTTTCAAGCTAGGGATATGAAGGGCTAATGATCGTCAATGAGTGGCAGTCCTGTGTGCAAGATTTCACGACCTAAGAACAAGGGTGGCGGGTTATTTGAGTTTACCGTGTCGGGAGGTCAGTTCGTGCCCACCGGGGAACTTTCTTCAAATTCGCGCTCTGTGGACCAGGTCAAGGCTTGAGCTCCGGATATGAGCACCACCGGTTCCTAGCGCGTCCGAGGCCGTTCTTGCTCAGCCGTGAAAGACCCTCTGCCGAGCTGTCCACGCGAGCACCTCCGCTCGGTTCTTTCCGGCCGCCGCGAAGACTCGGTGAAGCCGGGGTTGTGAGGGTCAACAGCTCTCGGTTGCGGCCCTATGAGGTGGTGGAGAAGACTGCCAGGGCGTTTTGCTACCACCTGGGTGTTTGCACGCGAGGGACAACAGCTCCCGAGCAATGGACGACGGCGGCGGCTTCTCTGTGCCGTTCTTGCGCGCGAGAGGAGTGGAACCTGTGCCTTCGGCGTTGCGGCGAAATGGTTCACGTCTGGTAGTGAAAGCCACCCACGAGTAGCTCGCCAGCGTGAGGAGACCGACCCCAGGAGGCGCTGCGGTGGGTGTATCGGTGGCGCCCGTGGAGTCCTCGGCTCTGTTCGAGTGAGCAATACTTAACCCCGAAGGCTGCAGATCTTTTTGCAATTTTTAACCTCCCAATGACATGTGGGCCCCAATGGTCAGTACCCCCTCATCTCTCAAAAGATCCCCAAAACTTGGCAAGTGAACAATTCAAATGTTTGGAGTCTAAAACTGAGCTACATTTGGATAGTTGGACGAATTCCCCCCAAATTCAAATGTGTATGTGAAATCTTTGCACATTTGAATCCTTTTTAGAAAAATGGGTAGCAAACCTTTTCAAAAATTACTGAAACTTTGCCTACCCACCAATTTGGACCTAAGGAATCCAAATATACAATTTGATTCTTGTGTTAGCTGCTGCAACCAAGAGTTTGAATACAACAGTTTTGAATCACCATTATGTCCTCCCCTCATTTGAATTTTGAGTTGGACATTTAGTTCAAATTCTGATTTTCAAACCCTCCCATTGCACTTGAGTACTTCAACTCGGTGGTCTTATTCCAACTAGGGTCCAAACATTCAAATGACTCTAAGTTGGTTTTAGAACAACCTCTCATGTGTTATCATATGTGTAGAAAGTTTGAACCAATCCCCTTTTGATGGAGGTTACTTGCTCTTCACAATTTTTCACAAGATATTCACAACAAAAACTGTGGTGTTGTGAGGTGATGAAATGTTTTTGCAAGTCCCTTTTCTTGGGCTTTTACACTCCTGTTGAATCTCAGCGCGCTGGAGAGCTGCCTCGGCGTCCTTACCCCACTGTCGTGCTCCTTTTATCCCACGGTACCGAAGACTCAGCGCTGTTCTGTCTTCCCTCGCGTGAGAAACAGACCGAGCGCTGCCGCTGCCTTCCGATCGATCAGCCACACCGAAAACTCACGTGCGAGCCTCAGCTGAGCGACCAAACGGCACCACGGACCCTCCCACAAACCCCTCGCACCATCCCTACGTGAGTTCAGCCATCACAACACGAGAGAACCGAGTTTCAGCGGCGGCCGGGAGAAACCACCACCACGGCTCTCGTGGACAGCCTCAACCGCGCCTTGTCACGGCCAAGCTAGGCCACCAGTGGACACGCAAGATCTCCCTGCAGCTTCCATCTGAAGCTCAGCGCTTGTCTTCGCTTCTTGCCGACGAATTTTGGGATTCCTCTCCGGCCGGTGTAAACGGAACCGCGGGTATGAATTCTTAAAATTCTCGCGCTATAATTGTTTAGAGCACTGCAAATTGCACTCACATGAAGTAGCCTTGCTTAGCAACAACTCCCCTTTTGAAACCTAGCAAGAAACACACCCTGCACGGTGTAATTTTGATCTTTCCAACGACGGTTTTAGCGGGACGGTTCGGGCGCACGATGAACCCCAGTTTAGAGCCGTTCCCGAGCCCATGTGCGGCCATGCCAAGCTTCTCCAGCCTTCACTGGTGCTGTAGAACCTTTCTAGGGGGCGTTTGGCGGGCTAGCTCATCGGGGTAACGCCGCCGAACTCCTTCCGAGCCGCCGCACCGTCGGGCGGTAGATTGGAGGCTCTGCCAGCTCGGGAAAACCACACCAGCGTGTTCCTCGCACAAAACTAGGGCTTAGCGGCAAGTTTGGGTGTCGGAGGTGGCCGGACGACCGAATCTGGGGTTGCTCCGACGAGCCCGGCGGCGGTATCGCGCCGGGGCGGGAGGTAGACGAAGGTGCTGCCGGCCCCACGCGTTAGTCGCACGGAAACAGTGACCGGATCTTCTGTGGCGCCGGATAAATTGTGGCAACATGGGAAACAGTTCTGTAGACCCATGTGGCGTGTTCCAGTGCATGATACGTGTGCTCCCCGGACCCACAGTCAGTTTTAAACTTTTCCACGGATTTATTCAAATTCCAGATTTTCCCCAAACTTTAGAAGCGCATAACTTTTGCTAGGAACCTCCAAATTTAGTAATTCAAATTGGGTTAGATTCATATTGACAAAATCTACCCAAATATGCAACCCAATTTGTATGAAATTCTTTATTTAATTCTGGAAAATTCTTTAAAGATTTTCAGCCAAAGAATTTTAGAGGGAGTTTGGTTTATCTAAAAATCCTAAAATTTTGCCAGAATATTTTTTAGGGTGTTCATAGATACTGTAAATTTTCAGCTCATTTGGAGTTGATTTGGTCAGGAGAATTCAGATTGTAAGTTACTGTGTTCAAATGAATATAGAAACATTTTTAGAGAATTTTCAAAACTTGGAAATTCAATTCTGGGCAATTCTTAGCTTCAAAAATCCTAGGAAAATTCATGCAGACTTTATGAGCTATAATTGAAATTATAGTCCACTAAGTTTGACATGAACATGGGTGTTACCTCAGAATTAATTCATCTTTGCTTAAGTACTTAGAGAATTGTTCTGAATAAAACACTCAATGAACAGTGCTGATTTTTGGTCCAGATGACTTTCTTGTGACAAGAAACTCACATGAAAATTTTAAGCTCCATTGGATCTCTGGATCACCACAGCCATGTGCAACCTCTTAAGGTGATCAACACTTAAGTGGGAAAAGCACTCAACATTTGATCATAGTAATTAAACCCAACCCAAACCACTAGCACCAGTGTCATTTTAAATTCTTAAACAGAGTTCTAGTTTTTAAACTGTCATTAGATCTTATTAGCAAAAGCTTTTCAATTAAATACATATGCATGATCATATCGTGTAGCCTCTACGTGAGCACGTGTGAAGGGATTAGAGTGAAGATCAAGGAGGGAGGAAAGCAAGTGATCAAGCCCCAAGTGATCTTCACTAACTGATTGTAATCTTAGTCACCTGCAAAACAGGCAAGCCCCGGTTTGTATTTTAACAGTTTTATAAAGCATTTTCATTTCTAGAGATCATAGCTTTGCATCGTTGATTGCATTAAGTCTAGTTGATATTGAAAACCCCAATTACATGACCAGAAATACCTAAGAGAGAAAGGGTAGAATAGCACCTCCTCGAGTGAATCTGGCTACGCTAATGTTAGTAGGAGAGGTTCGATAGAAGTCGAGTAGTTGGAATCTACTCGCGAGTTTAGGGCTGGTTCACTTGGAACGGGTTAAAGATTGGAAATAAAGAGGAAAGTTCACAAATAAGAAATGGAGACCGGACAGGGAGGTTTAGATGCAGCAGGCTGCGGATCGTGCGTGCATAGCCCTGTCTGTGTCGGTTAAGGCCCGTCCGTGCTTGGCCTTGTTGGACAAGTTTGAGTTGTGTACCCGGCACATACTGGCTATATGGGACCCAGGAAACCGATGTACCTTGCGAGATCCATAGTGGAACTTTTCCAACTGCCTTAGGCTTTCGGCGTCAGGTAGCAGGAGGTAACTTGCTTAAGAACATACCACTGCGGGTATGTACCTTGAGGGAGCTTGCGGACTCGGGGCAGTTGGACTGTGTCCAATGTGGAATATCTTGGGAAAGGTGGCCGCGTACAACGTCAGTCGAGGTTGCTGCCGGCAACTCGGAGTACGGGTGTACGTGTCATGTAGTCCGGGCGTGTACTTATTTAAATCACCGTCGCTCGTGGTTATATGAGCATACTTGCCCACTACGTCTTGACGTAGTAACAACTGGAACTGGTTATGTTTTGACTTGATAAGACTATGATGTAACTTGTATTGCAACCATGATTGATTTAGAGATAGGCTCATTAAACTTTACTTTTACTTTGTGCAAGGAGCATCGCAACAAAGCGTTTCTTGTTTGATTGTGGAGTTGTGATGTTTTTCGGCTCAAGGTATGCACATTGAGGCTTAAAATTTGAAAGTTAAGGATCAACTTTAGGCGAGTCCTTTATGCAAATCTAACTAACCCAATTGTAACCGTCGTGCATGTAGAGTTTCTTGTATAGGAGAGACGGATCAGTCTTGCTGAGCCTATGTGCTCACGCTTTCTATATAAGTGGTTTTTCAGTTTAACATCGATGCTAAGAAGAAGGTTGTCCGGTGAGACTCAGAGACTTCCGAGTCGTGTAACACATGGAGAACCCAGCCGCTGCTGTTGTCTTCGTGTTGCTAGCGAGAGGAGTCCGCGGGCTGGACTTCATCTCGAGTGCTCCTTAGTTATTCGAAGTGAGTTGTTTATAGATTTCCACTGTAGTTACTTGATGTAAATTATTTACAAAGAAAAACTTGTAAGCTTCCTCTATTGTTTTATGTAATACATTGTTCCTTATATGTGTGCTGTTGGGTGCCGCACAACACGGCACCACCCAATGTGGTTCCCGGGCGTCCTGTCCCCGTGACTGAACGGGCGGCGTCGGGGCCATATCATAGCCCCTTTGTAAAGGCTATTTTGTGATCTCTTGGCCATACACCGATGGTTTTGTACTGGTATAATGGAGGTTCTGCAGTCGCCGACGGGTGACGAAATCACAAACTTATGGATAAAGTGGTACAAACTCAGCAGAGTCTAAAACTATCATGATAGCCGAGCTTACGGTCACGAGCGCCTGGACAACTCACATGATTAGATAGGATGGTTTTTGGGATGGTTTTTGGTTTGGTTATGGTTTGGTCTTTGGATTTGGTTTTTGGGACTTTTGAGTCCGGGTAATGAGATTGGTTGCAAGACTGCTGAGTCATGGCAATGAGATTTGGTCTCGGTACGAGACGGAATTGAATATGAGATGAAATGGTAGTGAATACGAGATGGTATTCATGAGATGGTAGTGAATACGAGATGGTATTCATGAGATGGTAGTGAATACGAGATGGTATTCATGAGCAAAGTTGAAAAAGATTAATGTCTGATTGAGACATTGAAAGGGATGAATCATAATGGAGGTATGTTAATGTTTAAATATATGTTGGGATTACATTCACTTAAAGCTAAGTTGCTTTTATCGTGTTTTGAGAAATAAACTTTGCTTTCTGCAATGAGCCTTTTTATACCTTCCTTGTTGTGAGCTACATATCATATTTTCCCGCACTTGCTGAGTACATCATGTACTCAAACTTGCATTATCATACATCATCAGCAACAGGAGAGGAGTACTATGAAGACCACGTGGAGCACTAGGAGTGTGATACCCCGTCAACTTGCCTGTGGGGATGAAGTAGAGATGGAGCCGCTGCTGCTGCTTAGTTGCTTCCGCAGTAGTTTGGAAGACTTCCGCTGGTAGAATAAAGACTTCCATTGCTAGATTTAGACTTCCGCTGCTAAGATAAGACTTCCGCTGCTAGCATGAGTCTAAGACTTATGAGACTTTGTAATAAACCCTGTTATTCGTGGTTATATATATTCTGAATTCAGTTTGTGGAACATATGTATATGTGTGATGAACATCCTGGGCACACATATGCATCAGTCTCAGTTCCGAGAGGTTCTCTCTCAGAATGGGGGCATCACAGATTGGTATCAGAGCCACGGTTGACAGTAGGTCACACACCTAGATAGGTCACAGATTGGTACCAACCTTCCACGGGTTGATCGTAGGTCACACGCCTAGATAGAAATCATAGATTGATATTAGAGCTGCCATGCCTAGTCACAGATTGGTATAGCTACCACGGTTGACTGTAGGTCACAAGCCTAGATTGATCACAGATTGGTAGCTGCCACGTTGACTGTAGGATGCACCCCTAGTAACAGATTGGTATTAGAAGCCACGCTGACCATAGGATGCAAGCTTAGGTAAAATGCATAGATTGGCATTGGAACCACCTTGACATAGGGTGAAATCACAGATTGGTATCACCCCAAAAACCCTATAGGACCCCCATTGAGTAAGCCTTGAATAGGAGTTATGTGGTGAACTCTGTAACGATTGTTTGTGCTTGTGTGCTTAGTGTGAGTTGTGGGACGTTTCAGCGTTGTCCATATCCACACATAGTAGAGAGGTGTGAGATGCTTCGGCACTTGTTCACATCCTCATAAAGGACGATATATAGTCCATCCACCTTGATGCATATAGTTGGGAGGGATCTATCTAAACTTCTAAACCTCTATTCTATCCAACTCTCTCTCAAGATGGTGAGAGGAAACACCGGCTGTCAAGGGAGGAACGTCCATGGCAACCAAGAGGAGGACCACGTCGAAGTTCCTGAGAGTGACAACCCCGGAGCTGGTGCAAACAACTTGGAACGGTTGATGGCCATGCAAAATCAGCTTATGCAAACTATGATCCAAACTTTGGGTCAGTTGCAAGCCAAGAACAATAACCCCGTTCCTGCGCCGCCACCACCACCACCCCCGCCGGCTCACAACCGACTGGGAGAGTTCATGAGGACTCGACCACCCACTTTTGCTCAAGTTAATGACCTCATGGAGGCCGATGATTGGTTGAAGTCCATGGAGAAGAAGCTTGCCATAGTTTCGTGCAATGATCGAGAGAAAGTTCTCTTCGCATCGCACCAACTCATGGGAGTTGCCGCTGATTGGTGGGACGCCCTTTGTAACGCTCATGTCGACCCGGAGACTGTTACTTGGATTGAGTTCAAGGAAAGTTTCCACTCTCATTACATCCCTGCTGGAGTAATGATGCTTAAAAAACAAGAGTTTGAAGGTCTCCGCCAAGGACAGAAGAGCGTGAATGAGTACCTCAACAAGTTCACGCAACTGTCACAGTATGCCCCCGAAGATGTCAACTCGGACCAACGGAAGCAGTACCTGTTCATGAGAGGGTTGAACAATGAGATCCAAGTTCAGCTTCTAAACAATGACTATGCGAGCTTCCAGAAGCTGGTTGACAAAGCCATAGTGGTTGAGAGCAAGATCCAAGAGATCGAGCAAGAGGGAAAAAGGAAGATGCCATACCAGCTACAAGGGAGCAACGTATGTCCCCGGTACATGCCCCCAGCTGCACTATAGTATGGATCGTCCACTCCTACTTTTTGCCCTAATCAACCACCACAGCAACATCCTGCCATGCAAGCACCTCGTGTGCCCTTGCCTCCAGCGCCCCGTCCAAACACGGGTGCTTATGTTCAAAACCCCCGCCCCAACGTACCTGCTGTCATGGGCAACAAGGCATGCTTTGCATGCGGAGAAACAGGACACTTCGTGAGCCAATGCCCGATGGGAGGTCCTGGACAGCGAGGCAACGTGCCCAAGAAGAACCCACGGCCGAACAGAGGAGACAATCAAGGAAACCGTGGACAGCAGAACTACGCTCGCGGCAACGTGAACCATGTCTCTGCTGAGGAAGCGCAACAGGCTGAGGACGTCGTGATTGGTATGTTCCTTGCCAACTCCAACCCAGCCACCATTCTATTTGATTCCGGAGCATCACATTCCTTCATATCATCCAAGTATGTTGCCAAGTATAATCTACCCATATCACACTTGAAATATACTATGTTGGTTAATTATCCCGGTGGAGAGATGAGGACTAATATAGTATGTCTGAAAGTAAACCTTAAAATAAGGGGGATAGACTTCCTTGCCAACCTCATTGTCTTGGATTCCCAAGGGCTTGAGATAATACTCGGAATGGACTGGTCAAGCAAGCACAACAGAGTAATCCAATGTGCTGAGAGAAGCGTGCAGTTGACAAACGAGCACCGTAACCGTATTGAGTTCGAGTCAGCCCAACCAACAGCCGAGAAGGCATAATTCCCTCATCTATTTTCCACTAACGAATCTCGAGGGTGAGATTCAATTTAAGGGGGTAGATTTGTGACACCCTCAATTTCGAATTTTGCATGCATTCATATTTTATGTAGAGAAAACATTTTAAAAGAAGTGGAAATAGAAAAAGAATAAAAAAGATAGCCAAAAAGAGCAAATTCCAGTTCACCGAGAGCGATAAAGACAACTCCCACGGCCGCTGGCCACGTGGCGTGTTCGGAACTCGTCCCCACAAAAGGGGGAGAGGTTCGCCGCTAACTAGCTACGTGGCAGGCTCGGGGCTCGTCTCTATGAAAAAGGGCGAGGTCCGACCCCATGGGACACGTGTGCCCAGGAGCTAGCCTCTACGGAAGAAGCGAGGCCAGCCCTGCAGGACACGTGTTGCCTTCGGAGCTAGTCGCTGCGGAAAAGAGAGGACCCGCCGCGCGGGACATGTGTCGCTCCCGAAACTCACCTCCGAGAGGTCCGGTCCTATTGAACACGTGTCACCTCCGGAGCTCACCTCCGGGAGGTCCGACACTACTAGACACGTGTCACCTCCATGCTTATCTCCGAGAGGTCCGACGCTGATGGACACGTGTCAACCTCGGAGCTCGCCTCCGAGAAGAAAGGAAGTCTGGCGCTACTAGACACATGGCATTCTCGGAGCCATCTCCGAAGAGAGGGGAGGTCCGGAACTGACACGTAGCGTTCGCGGAGCTCGCCTCTGTTGAGAGGGGAGGTCCCGACCCACCAGACATGTGGTGCACGTGGAGCTCGCCTCTGGAGAGAGGGAGTTCCCGCCCGCCAGGATGCGTGGAGCACGCGGAGCTCACCTCTGAGTAAGAGGGAGGTCTCACCCGCCTAACACGCGGCACCACCGGAGCTTGTCTCTGCGGAAGAGGGAGCCCAGGTTCCCCGCAGGACACGTGGAGCCTCCGGAGCTCATCACCGCAAAGGTGACGAGATGTGAAGCAGTTTTTCTCCCATGCATGAGTGCTGACACAGAGGAAACCGAAACAAACTCTTCTACGTTGAATATTGCACCAAATCAATTAAAGATAAGTTGTTAATATTCAAAAACAATTTGAATAGGACTCATTCAAATTCCGATCAGAGTAGGACTCTTCTCTTCTCGGTTATAAATAGAACCCGGAGCAACCCCTTGGTCGTAACATCTTTTCTAAGCCAATAACTTAGAATCCCTAGCCCCCAAACTCGCCGAGCTAAACCCCTTCGCCGGAGTACAACCGCCGGAGAGACCGCCGACGAGCCCAGACACGATCGCCATCGCTGGAGGAGAGCCCGACGATCTGTTTTTGCTAGGAGGGAGGACCTGAAGGAAGCAAGGTAGGTTTCTGATACCACCTTACGACATCATCGTGTTTTCTTTGCATCTGTTCTTCGATCCCTTCGAACAGAAGCTTTTTCATGGATAGATCACGTGTTGATCGGTTTGATCTAGATCTTGTAATGAGATCATAGCCACGTCCACATTTGATCCCTACACCTTTGTTCATCGTAAAAGCCATGCAAACATGCAAGAACACGTACAAACTGATCTAATAAAACAGCACCGTAGGATTAACATGCATATGCATCATTGCATCTTAAAGTAGAGTTTGTGCATGATGATTGATTTCTATGAATCTTGTATGTGCGTGATCGTGTAATTAGAAGGACAAGCTCAGGGAGCTACCTACGACGGATTACAACAGCAAGAATTTGAGCAACAGGAACCGCAAGAACAAGGCAAGTGCCCCTTGACCATATTGATCCCATGTTTTTGGAAAACTGTTTTGTTTGCAAAAAGGTGTGTGTGCTTGAGTCAACATGATGGGAAACCCTTTTATAGGAGTTTACTAGTTTTGTTAACCACCCTTGTCACCGGGAAAGATAATGAGTCGGGTATGGTTTTTGCTTTTATGCTTCGCTGAGTCCATGGGGTACGAGAAGCGAGATAGATGTGTCTAGCTAACTGCACTCGTATGAATAATGTTAATGAGAAACTGATGTTGATAATGGACATGAATCGGAGGGAGATCTAGGCAAGCTTGGTTTTGTGGAAGTGGTAGCATGAGATGGTGGTTACTTGCCATAGATCTAAGGACCGGTTCATGTGAGCCATGCCAGGATAACAGTGCCACCACAAGGCCAAGTATAGGTGCGGCTTAGCTGAGTAATTAGGTAAGTTACTAGATTGTTATGGACTGTGGAAGGCGCGGGGAATGGGAGTCGAGTGAGGACTGCCCTGGGAACTGCATGGTACAAGAGGGGGCCCGTGGGTGGGAGAATTGAAGATTCTAGCCTGCTGGTGAAACCTTAGTGAGTCCATACATCTAGTAGCCCCTTTGTAAAGGCTATTTTGCTATCTCTTGGTCATACACCGACAGTTGTGTACTGGTATAATGGAGGTTCTGCAGTCGCCGACGGGTGACGAAATCACAAACTTGTGGGTAAAGTGGTACAAACTCTGCAGAGTCTAAAAACTATCATGATAGTCGAGCTTACGGTCACGAGCGTCTGGACAACTCACATGATTAGATGGGATGGTTTTTAGTTTGGTTATGGTTTGGTCTTTGGATTTTATTTTCGGGGTTGTTGAGTCCGGGTAATGAGATTGGTTGCATGACTGTTGAGTCATAGCAATAAGATTTGGTCTTGTACGAGACGGAATTGAATATGAGATGAAATGGTAGTGAATACGAGATGGTAGTGAATACGAGATGGTATTCATGAGCAAAGTTGAGAAAGATTAATGTCTAGTTGAGACATGGAAAGGGATGAATCATAATGGAGGTATGTTAATGTTTAAATACATGTTGGGATTACATTCACTTAAAGCTAAGTTGTTGTTTTAATCGTGTTTTGAGAAATAAACTTTGCTTTCTCCAAAGCCTTTTTATACCTTCCTTGTTGTGAGCTACATATCATATTTTCCCGCACTTGCTGAGTACATCATGTACTCAAACTTGCATTATCATACATCATCAACAACAGGAGAGGAGTACTATGAAGACCGCGTGGAGTACTAGGAGTGTGATACCCCATCAACTTTCCTGTGGGGATGAAGTAGAGCCGCTGTTGCTGCTTAGTTGCTTCCGCAATAGTTTAGAAGACTTCCGCTGGTAGAATAAAGACTTCCGCTGCTAGATTTAGACTTCCGCTGCTAAGATAAGACTTCTACTGCTAGTATGAGTCTAAGACTCATGAGACTTTGTAATAAACTATGTTATTTGTTGTTATATATATTCTGAATTCAGTTTGTGGAACATATGTATATGTATGATGAACATCCTGGGCACACATATGCATCAGTCTCAGTTTCGAGAGGTTCACTCTCAGAACGGGAGCGTCACATCTAGACATGAACATAAGATTACTTTTCATTATACATACTGTGGTAGAGATGGTCATGTCATAGATTTTTGTTATAAACTAGCTAAACAACATAAAAAGGAAAGATTGGTTGCTAGATGACATAACAACCGAGCAAAACTTGTTGTACATGCTGAATTGAATGTTAGGAACATGCAACCAACTGTAATGAGTCATAAAAATGCAAAGATTGCTCCTAAACCTACTGTTTTTCGTGCTACACATAACACACTTCATAAATAAGTAGTTGAAAACAAGAGTTCTTAAAATTTGGCTCAAAAACCTATTGTATTTTCTCAGCTTTTCGCGTGCTATTCCTGTTGGACGTCATGTAACTCAGTACTGGATTCCTAAATGCCTTTTGACTAACCTATTGAGTCATAGGTGTATTGTGCTGCTATGTAGGTTACACGCTTGAGGAAGGAGAACATTTGGATTGTGGATTCAGGTTGCTCACGCCACATGACCGGTAACAAAGAATGGTTCTCCTCCCTCTCTTTTGTGTCACATGTAGAAAATGTTACTTTTGTCGATAATTCTTCAACTCCTAAAATTGTTAAGGGTTCGGTTAGAGTATATAAACACTACACTTTGAAGGATGTGGCACTTGTTAAAAAATTGAAATACAACTTGCTTTCTGTTTCACAATTACTAGATGAAAATCTAGAAGTTAACTTCACTAAAAATTGCTGCAAGGTTGTAGATTCAAAAGGTTCACATCCTCTTCTCACAATGACCATGACAACCGAACCTGGACAGCTTTTACATCTTGACACTCTAGGTCCTTCACGTGCTCAATCTTTTGGAGGTAATGGTATGTGCTTGTGATTGTTGATGATTATTCTAGATACTCTTGGGTTTACTTTATAACATCTAAGAATGAAGCTTTTAGTCACTTTAGAACTTTATTTCTTAGATTATCAATTGATCACCCAAGATCTTTAAAAGCAATTAGAAGTTGTAATGGAACCGAATTTAAAAATCAATCTTCTGATCACTTTTGTGCTGTAAAAGGAATAGATCATTAATTTTCTTCACCATATGTACCTCAACAAAACGGTGTTGTAGAGAGAAAGAATAGAACCTTAGTTGAGATGGCTAGGACTATGCTTGATGAATACCAAATTACTAGAAAGTTTTGGGCAGATGCAATTGCAACAGCTTATTATGTTTCAAACCGTGTTTTCTTGAGAGCTAAGCTAGGAAAAACACCATATGAGCTTCAGTTTGGACATAGGCCTAGTGTCACACATCTTAGGGTCTTTGGTTGCAAATGCTTTGTTAAAAAACATGGTAATCTTGATAAATTTGAAGCTAGATTTGTGAATGGCATGTTTCATGGTTATCCATCTCATACTATAGGCTATCATGTGCTTTTACTTGATACTAACAAAATTGTGGAGACTTGTGAAGTTTCTTTTGATAAAGCTAGCCCAGGTACTAGCTCTACTACTGCAGGTCAAGATGCATATCCGCAGGGGGAGAGTATTTTCATTGAAGATGAAGAAGGAGTGGAGCTGCTGCCCGAAATTTCAGAAATAAACAATAATGTTCCAGCTCTTGATCTCGCTCCACAATCGGCACCAACGACCACTACTGCTGACCCAGATCTTCCTCAAGCCACAAGTTCTTTAATTTGTGATGAACATGAAGAAGAAGGAGCTTGTGAAGTGTCTACTCCCCTCCGCGTCCTCAAAAGTCATCCTCCACAACAAACTATTGGAAGCTTGCATGAACGGGTCACACGGTCTAGGTTTTGCGATCCAAACTCTCATTCTCATTTTTCTTTTGTCGCTTCTTTTGAGCCCAAAGATATATCACACGCATGCACTAATGAATCTTGGATTATTGCCATGCAAGAAGAGTTAGAAAATTTTGAAAGAAATAATGTTTGGAAACTTGTACCTCCACCTCAATATCACACTTTAATTGGAACTAAATGGGTGTTTAAAAATAAACAAAGTGAGGATGGGGTTGTGATTAGGAATAAGGCTAGGTTGGTTGCTCAAGGTTTCACACAAGTTGAAGGTTTAGATTTTGATAAAACTTGTGCTCCCGTTGCTAGATTAGAAGTTATAAGAATTTTGTTAGCATTTGCTGCATCTAAAGGTTTCAAGTTATATCAAATGGATGTTAAAGTGATTTTCTTAATAGCTACATAGATGAGGAGGTTTATGTTAAGAAACCACCAGATTTTGAAAATCCAAATTTTCCTAATCATG
Source organism: Neostapfia colusana (assembly GCA_030760725.1). Classification (NCBI taxonomy): domain Eukaryota; kingdom Viridiplantae; phylum Streptophyta; class Magnoliopsida; order Poales; family Poaceae; genus Neostapfia; species Neostapfia colusana. The sequence goes on along the minus strand of JASWHV010000008.1, from coordinate 80,507,455 downwards.
GTTACAAACTGTCCAAAGCTTTGTATGGTCTTAAACAAGCCCCTAGAGCATGGTATGATAGGTTAAAAACATTTTTACTTGAAAAGGGGTTTACCATGGGCAAGGTTGATAAAACTCTTTTTGTTCTTAAGCATGGAAATGACTCACTATTTGTTCAAGTTTATGTGGATGATATTATCTTTGGTTGTGCTTCTCATGATCTTGTGTCCAAGTTTTTAGCTATGATGAGTTCGAAATTTCAAATGAGTATGATTGGAGAACTCACATACTTTTTTGGGGCTGCAAATCAAACAAACCAAGGAAGGAACTTTTGTGCATCAAACAAAGTATATGAAAGAACCCCTTAAGCGCTTCAACATGGAAAAAGCAAGCCTCTTCGGATACCAATGGAGACAACAACAACAACACTTGAACTTGACGAAGATGGTGAACCCGTGTATCAAAAAGAATATAGAAGCATGATCGGGTCACTTTTGTACCTCACGGCATCAAGACCGGACATACAATTTAGTGCATGTCTTTGTGCATGATTTTAAACTTCCCCACGAGTTTCACATCGTCAAGCAATCAAAAGGATTCTCAGGTACTTACATGGAACTCGAGAATTTGGCATTTTTCTCCCTTCTTCCTCAACCGTCACTTTTAAAGCTTTTTCAGATGCTGATTTTGAAGGTTGTAGGATTGATAGGAAAAGTACTTCAGATGCTTATCATTTTCTTGGTAATTAACTTGTTACTTGGTCTTCTAGAAAATAAAATTCAGTTGCACAATCCACGGCCAAATCTGAATATATAGCTGCTGCTAGCGCTTGCTCACAAATTTTTTGGATTGTCCAAACACTCAAGGATTATTGGGTTGATCTAGATAGTGTTCCACTGTTTTGTGATAACACTAGTGCCATTTGCATTGCTAAAAACCCCGTGCAACATTCTAGAACAAAACACATTGACATTAGGTATCACTTTCTCCGTGATAATGTTGAAAAAGGAAACATTGTGCTTCACCATGTAGATAATGAACAATAATTGGCTGGCATTCTTACAAAACCCTTAGATTTCAATCGTTTTTGTTTCATTCGTAGTGAAATAGGGGTTATGCATCCTTATGGCTTAAATTGAGGGGGAGTTTTGAACTTGGGAAGTCTACGTGTGAATTTGATTTTAAAATAATATGAGCAAAGTATTTCATACATATATAACTTTGTGATCCCTTTTACATGTTGAAAGTTCTTACTACATTACTCATGTTATATATTTTTTTATTTTTTACCATGACTAGTAATTGGAATAATTACTTACACTAAATCTGGTCATGATTGAACTTTCCTGCTAGAACTTGTTGGGTGCTCACAAGTGCTTTTAATAATGAAAAAAATCAATCAATTATCCACATGTTGAGCTTTTATGATCAAATGGAAAAATGAGATAAGATCAAGAGAATATGCATGCATCGCACTTCTTATTTTGAGATGGTTTATAATTGCACTTACATATGAACTTAAAAGAAGTTGTGTGTGACTAAAACCATGTACTTAAGCTTCTGATTGTCAAATGACATAGGCTTGGCAAATGTCATATGATCTAAATTTGTGCTTTAAAAGATAAAAAAATGCAGCAACATGTGTCATGCTTTAAGGTTTTGAAATAGTTAAGTTTGTGAGATCATGACTTGCTTAAATTTACAAATTACACTTGATCTCTAGCATGGCTTACACTACTTTATGTATCTCATTGATGTAATAGTGTAAGTTACTTGAAAGTATGACTTGGATGAGCTTTGTTTTATATGTATACGTCATATTATGCTCATAATAAATTGAAATTTCTCTTTTGAACCTTGCTGAATACATTGCCAAAGGGGGAGAAATATGTCACATATTGCACATTCTGAGTTTTTACACGTTCTTCTCACGGGGAGAATTTGTTTTTTTATTTATTTCTCATTTAATTTTTTATTTTAGAAAAGGGGGTAATTTGCTTTCAAAACTTTTTCATGTGAATGAGCCAATGTACGGATTCTAAGTGGTGTTGTCAATGCATTCATCAAGGGGGAGATTGTGAGACATATGTGTGCTGAATAAATTGGCAATTAGAATAAAAGTGAGGATTTACATTCAATAGGGTGAATAGCCGGCAATGTTGCTTCTTCTCTAGGAACTGGAGGACGAGCCACATAATGGCTCCTTCTAGTATGTCGCCTTCTCTGCGCCTCCGTGTCCTCGAACGACCCGGAAGGGTGGTCCGCTGACCCGAAAGGGTGGTCAACTGACCCGGATGGGTGGTCAGCCGAATGTGGCTCAGGAGGCGCCTCGTTCTGGGCCTCAGCCTCTGACCCTGACTCTAAGTCATCCTACAATATTATAATAGTTTTAGGAAATATAAATAGACTAATTAATAATGTAATGGAATACAATTGGTAGTCAAATTACCTCGGTCCGCTGATAGGCAATAGTTCTGCCTGACAGCTCTAAGGGCACATGTCTCAACAACTGAGACTGTGTGCTCTCTCCAGAGCTACTACCCTGCAAAAGGCATCTGCCACGTCCCGTGTGCAAGCTATCATGCTCACACTGCTAAGAAAAATCTTCACGGTCCTCTTGATCTCCTTACCCTTGTCTGACAACATCATATTCAACGACGCTTTGATAAGTATAATTATTATAAAATATACAACATGAAACAATAAATGAAGAAAACATTACTTGTATTCATTTCTATATATCAGAAAATTTTGCTCATTTACTCTACTCCTTAAACCAGACTATCGAACTGTTTTAGTGACTAGTTTTTGTTTGCGCTTCTCACGAGTCTGTACATCATCGGCATCTCCATCTAAGTAATCGAGCTCTAGACCAGGCTCAATGACAAATGACACAGGTAGATGTTCTTCTTGGTAAACATAATCGAGCTCACCAACGGATGTCAGAGTATTATGGTACCCAACATCGCCCTGGGGTATATAACCGTTCACGAGGATGCACCTTGTGTATGACCCACCAAACACTCATCTTCTGGCATGGATAACGTAGACAATACACTTGCTCAACTTGGTCTGCAAGGACAAAAGAGTCGTACCTTCGCAAATTTTTGTTGTGTTTCATTTCAACCATGCCAAATTGGTTTTCACGGGTTCCATGATGGTTACCAAACCAGTCACAATCAAAAAAAACTTTTCAAAGTTTTTTATTACTGGCAAAGTTGAATTCGAGAGTTTTGTTAACGATCCTGTAGTAATTTGTTTACCATACTTCAACATTGATTGCTCTCGTCACAACTCCGGTATTAGTCATTGCTGCAAGAGGATGAAGAGCTTCAAATTGTGTCGAACGGAATCAGAACCCGTTGACGTCGTACCAACCGTAGATTTTAACTTTGAATATTCTGTAAGATAGTTTCACAAGTCTTTATGGACGTTAGCATCTTTTAAACACTGTTCACAATATGAACCTATAAAAATATTTTTTACATACTACTATATAATTCAGGATAGAGAAATGACAAGAAAATATAACTTAATCTCGAAACCAAGATACAAAATTAGGCCCTCCATTAATTCCATCTCGTCGGATCGTTTTTACCTGCATGCTCGTAATTTGATGTCTAAGTGTCCAATTTTGCTTATAAAACAACTTGTTTGAAAAAAGAATATTAGCATTGAGGTACAGTAAAGAATGTTACGTAGTATAGATGTAGAACAAATACTTACTCAAGATATTTGTCCACCCCATCTACGATACAATTGTAGCTCGTGCTACTACCACAAGGGGTGCCCCTCATCGCAAAAACGAATAGTTCACTACAAGGAGGATCTCCATCCATATTGTACCGCATTGTAGAAGCATTGACATTGTTTTTCTTCTGAAAGTAAACATTGAAAATTATTCTACCTCCTAAGAGTAAATGCTTCAACGATGCACCCTTCAACTCTAAACCTATTGCCAACCATTGGTTTAAAAATATCTTAGAGCTCTTTCAATGTGATACATCCACATATATTACGCAGGGCCAACCACTTTAGCTTCATACTAATGAGATGTTGCATTGGATTGAAAAACCCTGAAGGAAATATTTTTCCATCTTACATAAAACAACCGGTATCTCCTCCAACTTCTCCATCATCTCTATCATGATTTCTTTAGCGCAGAGGTGTCTATAAAAATAGATAAGCTTGGCTAACACTTTCCAAACTACATCATCAAGGTAGCCCCAAAACGTAATGGGTAGAAGTCTTTCCATGATAATGTGATAATCATAACAAGTTAACCCATTTAGTTTTCCCGTCCTGACATTAACGGCTCGTCTCAAGCTTGTGACACCCGGTTCCGAAAATAGAACTAAGTGACTGCATATGTGTGCCCAGGATGTTCATCACACATACATATGTAATCCACAAACTGAATTTAGAATATAACCATGAATAAATAGTGTTTAAGTACTTTATTACACCGACTCATTGTCTCACTCATGAACATCAACATCATCAGGTTATCATCATCTTTATTCTCATGAGTGCAGTAGCGAACCATGTTTTAATTCAGCTTCCCGTATCCCGTAAATTAAGCGAAGCAAAAAGAAAAATCAACCATACCCGACCAATCAACTTTCTCGGCGACAAGGATGGTTAACAAAACTAGTAAACTCCTATAAAAGGGTGTCCCATCAAGTTGACTCAAGCATACGAGTTTTCGCAAATAAAACAGTTTCAAAACATGGGATCAATATGGTCAAGGGGCACTTGCCTTGCTCCCGTGGCTCTTGTTGCTCAAGCGTCTCGAAGTCTTGGAGCTGTAGATCCTCGTAGATGGCCTCTTGAGCTTGTCCTTCAAATCACGACCACGCACATACAGAATTTACAACAATCAATCATCATGCACAAACTTTACTCAAGATGCAATGGGGTAGATGAATGCAAATCCTATAGTGCAGTTTTATTAATCCAGTTTGTACGTGTTGTTGCATGTTTTAATGGGCTTTCATGGGGTTTTATAATGAACAAAGGTGTAGGGATCAAGTGTGGACGTGGTGATGATCTTGACTCAAGATCTAGATCAATTCTACCTTCAAAAATCGATCAAAACACGATCTGTCCACACGTAAAAGTTTCTTCTCGAAGGGGGCGAAGAAAACGGATGCGTAGAAACAGCGGCGACGTCGTAATATGGGTAATAAAGACCTATCTCTCTTCCTCCTTGTGGCAGGGCCTTTCTCCTAGCAATGGCAGCAGCGGAGAATTTTTCTATGGAAAATTTTGGTAGGACAGATCGTCGGGCTTCTTCTCCGGCGACGGCGGGGCTCGCCGGCGACCAAACTCCGGCAGGGGGTGCCAACTCGGCGACTTGGAGAGGGGAGGGCCTCCAACTCAGCAACTGGGGGGGGGGGGGGGGGGTTGCGGCTAGGGGGTGGGCTGGGGATTGTATTTATAAGGGGGAAAAAGAGGAGTCCTACTCCAATTGGAACTCAAACAAGAGTCCTAGTCAATTTGGAACTCAACCAACTTATCCCCTTTTGTTGGGTGCGACAGCCTTGGGGATTTAATTCCCCCAAAATGTGGGAAAAATTCCCCTTTTGTGGAATTGGGGAATTTGGAAATTGTGGAAAATTTGGGAATGGCTCATTTCAGCTATCTTTTTCCCATTCCTCACCATTTCTATGTCACTTGTTCTATTTCTACATTTCCCTCTTCATTTCTATGTCCCATTCTCCATTTCTACATTTCCCTCTCCATTTCAATGTCCCATTCTCCATTTCCACATTCCCCTCTCTATTTCTATACCCCATTCTCCATTTCTATATTTCCCTTCTCCATTTCTGTGGTTTTTCCTCCATTTCTATGGTTCCTTCCTCCATTTCTATGGTTCTTTCTCCATTTCTACTTCTTTTATAATGCTTCTCTACATGAAAAATGTATGTAATGCATGGAAATGAATTTGAGGGTGCTACAAACCTACCCCCCTTAAACTGAATCTCGGCCTCGAGATTCGATAGAGTGGAGAATAGATGAGGGAATTCTGCCTTGAGATCTTCCTCACGCTCACATGTGGTTTCGGCTTCCGTGTGATGGCTCCATACCTTGCACCAACGGATCACTTTGTTCTTCGTGACCCTTTCCTTCACGTCCAAAATTTTGATGGGTTGTTCCGCGTAGGTCAGATCCTCTTGAAGTTCGAGTTCATCCATCGGTACTTGTTCTTCCGGTGCTTTTAAGCACTTCTTGAGTTGGGATACGTGAAACACGTCGTGCACGTCGGAGAGGTGCGTTGGCAGATCTAGTTGATAGGCTACCTCTCCTCGCTTGCCCAAAATCTTGAATGGCCCGATATAGCCAGGTGCTAACTTGCCTTTGACGTTGAACCGTCGTTGGCCTCGGATAGGCGATACCTTAAGATACACGAAGTCTCCCACTTCGAAGGTCAATCTTCTTCGCCTATTGCCCGCATAACCTTTTTGTCGTGACTGAGCGGCCTTCAAGTTTTCTCATATCGTTTGGACTTATTTTTCGGCGTCTTGCAGCACTTCGGGTCCAAACACTTGGCTTTCTCCGGTCTCATTCTAGAACAGCGGCGTTCTACACCATCTACCATACAATGCTTCGAAAGGTGACATTTTCAAGCTGGCTTGATAGCTGCTGTTGTACGAGAATTCAGCATATGGAAAGCTCGTATACTACGCCCATGTTTCAAGGCGCAAGCTCTCAACATGTCTTCCAAAATCTGATTTGTCCTCTCCGTTTGCCCGTCGGTTTGCGGGTGATAACCAGAGCTGAAATTCAGCCATGTACCCATGGCTTCGTGCAGCTTCTTCCAGAACCTAGAGGTAAATTGAGAACCCCGATCTGAAACTATCCTCTTCGGAACCTCCATGGCGACACACGATTTGCTCCATATACAGCTCGGCTAGTTGTGCGACGCGGTACGTGGTTCTAACAAGAAGGAAATGGGCTGTTTTCGTCAACCGGTCCACAATAACCCAAATAGCGTCGTAACCTGACTGAGTACGTGGCAGTCCAACTATGAAATCCATGTTGATGTCTTCCCACTTTCACTCGGGTACTTTCAATGGCAGCAACAATCCAGCGGGTCTTTGATGTTCGGCCTTCACTCGTTGGCACGTGTCGCATAAGGCAACATATTCATGTATGTCCCTTTTCATACCATCCCACCAATAGCAAGTTTTCATATCCTTGTACATCCTTGTACAGCCGGGATGTATGGAATAAGGTGAGTCATGTGCCTCCTTTAATATCGTGTCACGGATGTGCTTCACATTAGGCACACAAATCCTTTTCCCTAACCAAAGCGTGCCTTTCTTGTCTTTCTTGAAGTCCTTTTCTATGCCTTGTAGGATTCTTTCCTTGATTTCCTCATCCGTTGCTTGGTCATCTCGTATCCCTTGTTCCAGCGAGGAGTTCAGTTCTATCACCTCCATCTCGTTCAAGAACTTGAGATGTAACAGTTTGAACTCCTTGCACAGCTCGGGTGGCAGCTCCCGAATCGTGAGTTGGTGACATGCTCCCTTTTGGCTCAACGCATCAGCCACTACATTGGCCTTTCCGGGATGATAGTTGATTCCAACATCATAATCCTTGATGAGTTCCAACCATCGACGTTGCCTCAAATTCAGATCCATTTGAGTGAATATATACTTGAGGCTTTTGTGATCTGTATAGATCTCACATCGGTGGCCAAGGATATAATGCCTCTAAATCTTCAAGGCATGTACCACGGCTGCAAGTTCTAAGTCATGTGTGGGGTAATTCATCTCATGTTTCTTTAGTTGTCTTGATGCATAGGCTACCACTTGTCCTCCTTGCATGAGCACACATCCAAGCCCTTGTCTTGATGCGTCACAATATATGTCGAAGCTCTTGCTCACGTCTGGCAATACCAAAACCGGCGCTGTTGTTAATCTCTTCTTTAGTTCTTCAAAGCTTTCTTGACACGCTGGTGTCCACTGAAATGCTTTCCCCTTCATTAGCAATTCAGTCATAGGCTTCGCTATTTTGGAGAAATCCTTGATGAACCGGCGGTAGTATCCAGCCATCCCAAGGAAACTCCGAATATCTCTCACATTCTGCGGTTGGTTCCACTTCAGAATACCTCCCACTTTTCTGGGATCAACCGATACTCCTCCCTCGGAGATGATGTGGCCTAGGAACGATATCTCCTTTAGCCAAAATTGACACTTGCTGAACTTTGCATACAATTGATGCTCTCGCAGTTTCTGCAATGTTAACCTCAAGTGTTCCTCATGTTCTTCCCCGCTTTGTGAATACACCATGATGTAGTCGATGAAAACCACGAAGAACTTGTCCAAGTACTCCATGAAGACCTTATTCATGAGGCACATAAAGTATGTGGGTGCATTCGTTAACCCAAAAGATATATCGGTATATTCATACGAACCATACCATGTCCGAAATGCATTCTTGGGTATGTCGGAGGGCTTAATCTTCAGCTGGAAGTATCCCGACCGAAGATCAATCTTGGAGAAAATTTGGGCACCTTTCATTTGATCAAACAGGTCCTCTATGCGGGGCAGCAGGTATTTATTCTTCATTGTCACCTCGTTGAGAGACCTATAGTCCACACACATCCTTTGGGTTCCATCTTTCTTGTCTACGAAGAGCACGGGGGCTCCCCACGGTGACAAGCTTGGGCGTATGAAACCCTTATTGAGCTGCTCCTGAATTTGTTTCATGAGCTCCACTAATTCATTAGCAGGCATCCTATATGGCATCTTTGCTATAGGAGCAGTTCCGGGTACTAAATCAATGGCAAATTCAATGTCCCGGTCAGGTGGCATACCTGGAAGTTCTTCCGAAAACACATCTGAATATTCTTGAACCACCGGAATGCTTTCCAATGTCACTTCTTCGATGTGGTTCAGCACTGCCTTCTCAGTTGTAGGTTGGGCTGCCTCAAACTCAATACGAGTACAGTGCTCACTCGTCAACTGCACGATCCTCTTAGCACATTGAATCACTCCATTATACTTGCTTAACCAGTCAATTCCAAGTATTATATTAACCCCTTGGGAATCCAAGAGGATAAGGTTGGCAAGAAAGTCTACCCTCCTTATTTTAAGGCTTACTTTCGGACATACTATATTTATAGGATCTAGAATTCAGATTTGAAAGAAGTGATTTCCCAACTATATGCATCAAGGTGTATGAACTAAGTATTCTTTTATTAATTTCAGCCTATATGAGGATGTGAACATGTGCCAAAGCATCTCAAATCTCTCCACTATGTGTGGATGTGGACATTCGCCGAAGCGTCCCACAACTCACACCAACACACAAACCAAGCAATCATCAGAAAAATTTCAGCACACCACTCTTATTCAAGCTACTACGATCTAAACGTTCCTATTACAGCTTTATTCAATGGAAACCTAAACTTAATCGTGAGAACTGGTGTTGTTCTCACCGTGTGACGGGGGTGGTCCATATATGGGTGCACGCCATGGTGAGTCGGCAGTACATGTAGGGATAGATGACGCTGGTGCTCCATTTGCTCTCGCATTGGCACGAGTCTCCTCTTGTTTCTCCAGCAAGTACAGCTTCTTGCGGAGGTAACGGATCTCTTCTTGTGCGCTTGCGTAGCGGTTTCCTAACTCCACGAGCAACCTCTGAGACTTGTCAGCATCTTGTGGGTTGGAAAGAGCTGTTACTTGGGGTCCAATGATCTCCCTTGTACCACTCTTCTGCTACGGGTGCAGCTCAAAAGTTGTGTCCTCAAGCTGCTCATGGAAGACGTAGCACAGTCCGGTGAATGATTCTCATGCAGCATCATCGATAGCTTCTGCCCTTGTAGCTCTCCATGTGGGTGTGAAGTGTCGGGTGACAACCCTACCGTTAGATAGGATGGTTACTTCATCCTTCCACTCTTCATGTCCGAGACGAGGAACTTTCTTTAGAAGATATTCCGGGTATAAGCTGCAGCAATCCAGAAATTCTTCCAGCTCCTTGGATATGTGTCCTCCTTCCATTCCATTAGACCAAAATTCTTGAACTGAATGGTTGGCCCGTTCATCACCTTCATTATTGGTCTCAGCAAGGGAGTGGCTCCTCTTCGGATTCATCTCCTCCTGACATAGCTTCATGAGGCTCCACGGAGTGTAAGCCCGCGTGAAATTCCTACTGAGGTGCGTACCAATGCCGTTCTTGTGGATCATCCTCCATATCATCTTCGAATGGTTCCACCTCTTCCGGGTCCTCTTCCTCATGCATAGAGCTATTGACTTCCTCTTCATCATGAGGTTCTGTCTTCACCTCCTCCCAATATGGTCCATCGGACACCTCAATGGGGTTAAGTGCACTCCCACGTAATGGTGGACGAGTACTTATGCGTGTCGTGCTCCTGATCACCAGCATCTATAAATAGGACATGATAAACTTTAGAGAAGGAAGAAATAACTCCAAAACTTTGGAAGTTATGAAGCAAGAAGGCAAAAGTGTTGCTGTCCAAAAGAAGAGAAAAGAGGGGTTGAAAATAGCACTTTGCGGTGGCTGAATTGACAAGTAAGGTGCAGCAGCAAGCAATTTTCAAAAGTAACAGTTTAGAGGGGTGTTCCTATGTGTTTTAGAGTGTCCATTCTACCTAGTCTTGCGTCCTACGGTCAACGTGGCTCTGGTACCAATCTGTGACACTCGGTTCCGAAAATAGAACCAAGTGAATGCATATGTGTGCCCAGGATGTTCATCACACATACACATGTAATCCACAAACTGAATTCAGAATATAACCACGGATAAATAGTGTTTAAGTACTTTATTACATCGACTCATTGTCTCACTCATGAACATTCTAACTTATTCTTGCAGCGGAAGACTCTAATGACAGCGGAAATAACTAAACAGCAGGCTCCAATATACTCCACAGGCATGTTGACGGTAGTTCGCACGCCTAGTACTCCACATGGTCCTCAAAGTACTCATCTCCTGTAGCTGATGTTTATGTGGTAATGCAAGGGTGAGTACATGTCGTACTCAGCAAGTGCGGGGAAAAGTATGACGTGTAGCTTACAACAATGTACGGAATAAAAAGGCTCATTGCAGCAAGCAAATTTTTATTTCATAAACATGATAAAAACTGCAACTAGTTCTAGGTGAAAATTTATCCAACCATAATCAAATAATTCAGCAACATTCTCTCATCATAATTTATCATTTATCAAGTCTCATCCACCCATTAATCTTTCTCAAGTTCATCTCATGCTCATAAATATTCATAACCATCTCATATTCATATAGCTAAAACCAAACTCATTGTCATGACACAAAACAGTCCCGAAATCAATCCCAATGATCATACCATAACCATACCAAATAAACATCCCAAATTTGCCTCTAATCATGTAAGTTGGCCACGTGCTTGTGACCGGAAGCACGCTATCATGATAGTTTTACACTCTGCAGAGGTGGCACCACTTTATCCAGAAGTTCATGATTTCGTCACCCGTCGGCGACTGCAGAACCTCCATTATACCAGTACACCACTATCGGTGTATGGCCAAGAGGTCACAAAATAGCCTTTACAAAGGGGCTACTAGATGTACAGACCCACTAAGGTTTCATCGGCAGGCTCTAATCACCATTCTCCCACCCACGAGCCCCCTCTTGTGCCATGCAGTTCCCAGGGCAGTCCCTCTTGACTCCCATGCCCCGCGCCATCTAACGGTCTATAACAAGCTAGCAACACACCTAATTAGTCAGCTAAGCCGCACCCATATTTGGCCTTGTGGTGGCACTGTTTTCCTGGCATGTGCTGGCATTGAACCGGTACTTAGATCTACGGTAAGTAAACCACCATCTCATTCAGCAACATCCACGAACCAATCTTGCCTAGATCTCTCCGATTCTGTAAGGGCCTCAGTTTTTGACACTCATTTGCAGTGTTCATCACCACACCACACACCTCATTTGAGGAAAAATGATGAACACAAATAAAGAGCAAGTAACAATTATCAACATGCTCATTAGGGAACAAACTCACACATTACAAAAGTGGTACTTCCCACATGTGATATAGATGGGCTGGACATATGAAAACTCCTACACTTTGCTAAGGATGTCCATGCCAAGTTCCACCCAAATTCAAAACCTTTTTGAGGTCATCTTGGGTATAGTTAGGAAGAGGGCAGTTTGAAACCATATTCAAATTCAAACTGTTTTCACCCACTGAATTTAAAAGTGGAAGGCATATTCTTGCTCAGCACATTTTTGTGAGCTCACACACCAATTTTCACTCCATTTGGAGTTGATCTTGACATGAGCTAAGGGGGAGAAATTCAAACTTTATTTGAATTTCAAACTGCACTTGTGCTGAAATTCATTCAAACCAAACCTCATTTGAACTTTGATCAATTCAAATGGCTCTTGGGTGAATAATTTGAGTTGCCAAGGGTAGAATAGGGTTCACTGTTTACCACAGCTGTTAGGAATAAATTTCAGAGGTTAAAAGAGGAGTGGGACCCACATGTCAGCCTCAGCCTCAAAGCAAACCGACTGAACCACAGTTCAGTCGGTTCCCGGCTGTTGTGCGCGCGCGCCACCGAAGGGGGCAGCCGGCGCCAGCTCCTGCTGCGTGCCCCAAGCCGGAGACCGGCCGACCGGCCTATTTATTCCCTCCCCGGCGTGCTTCAGTCGCCATTCCCCGAGCTGCCGACGTGCACGATCCATTTCTCCACTGCCATCACCGGCGCTCGAGTTCCTGCTGGATCGAGCTGATCGCAGCTTCCTCTTTCCACTCCAGGGTCCCAGCCAGGTACTAGCGACCATCCTCCATCCTTCCCATTGATAGAAATCGATTGAAACCGAGTGATATCGGCTGTGCCGAAAGATCAAACTCGGAACTGGAAACCGCCGCACCTCGGGCTCTCGTGGACAGCCCAACCTGGGCGTTGTCACGCCCGAGCCAAGGCACCCTTGGACGCGCAAGTGATCGGTGCTGCTCATCCCCGAGCCACAGCTCGAGTGATTGCTCACCGGCGGCGAATTTCCACTTTTCCCCTTTCTGTGTGCAGAACGACCCTCGGGTACGATTCTGTTTAATTCGTGCTCTAGAAAGGATTAGAGGGCCTCAGGCCACTCCCACACGAACTAGACACGGTGACGCACAAGTTGCCTTCACAACTCTGGGCCGGAGAACTTCTGTGCCCGGCGTAATTCAAGGTCTACTAATGGCGGAACGCACGGGGGGTATCGGGCGCACGGTGAGGACCTATTTCGGGCCTTCCCCGAGCTGCCCCGAGTTCATGTCGACCTTCTCTGAGGTCCACTGATGCTCCCCGACCGGTTTCCCATGTAGCTGAGGCACTAGGAGCATCAGCCGACATGGCCGAAGTCATTCCGATATGGCGGCTCGTCGCCGACCATGCTCCGGCCATTGTCATGAGCAGCTGACCCTCGGATCATGTTCCCCAAGTAAAAGTAGGCAGGGGCGGCCAGAATCAAGAAGTTTGAAGCTGTACAGCAGCCGGCGGCGAGCTCTCCGGCGAGGTCCCTCGGCGGCGGAGCGCGGGTGTCGCGAGGTTGAAGAAGGGGGTGGACCCCAGCTGTCAGCGGCCGATATTTTGAATCGGGATCCGGCTGCGGCCGGGATCGGGTGTGCTGGCGCGCAAAAGCCTTGTGGGCCGCGGTGTGCTGTCGCTTCGGCGTGCGACGCGTGTCCCCTGGGCCCACGCGCGAGTTTAAACTTTTCCCCGATTTTCAGATTTCCTTCAAACTTCAAATCCTTATAACTTTGGCTAGAAAGCTCCAAATTGAGTGAACCAAATTTTGCTGGATTCAGCTCTTTGAGTACTTTCCAGAAAATCAAGTGTCACTTCATGAGATTCCTAATTCTCCAGAATTAATTCCTTAAAGTTTAAACTGTTAGGAATTTTAACTGGAGAATCATTTGGAGGAAAATCCTGAAATTTTGCTGAGATGTTCACCAAAATATCCTTGAACTACCATAAAAATTTCAGATCCATTTGAGCTCATTTAGTCCACCTAATGGTGTGATTAGTAAAACTGTTCCAGAGAAAATAGAAAATGTTCAGAAACATTTTCAGAATTTTCTCTGAAATTGTTTAGCTCATATCTTTAGTTAGAGACTTCCAAATTAAGTGAGACCAATTCCATTAGAACCCTCTGAAAGTCTAGTTTTCAGAAAGTCATAGTTTGTTTCATGAAAATACCTAGAACACCCTAAAAGCCTTTAATTAAGGTCAAGGACATAATTATTTGTGGAGGGCTCAAATGAGCTTTGCTGCAACTAAAACTTGACCAAGTCTCTGTTTAGGTTGTAACCAAGCCACAGTAAAAGTTTCACAGTCATTAGATCTATCTAGTAAAGGTTATAGACTTCACAACTTCAAAGTTAATACAAAAGCATTTAATTAATACATACATTGTTCTTATCATGTAGTCGCTAAGGTCGAGGAGGAACCCGAAGTCCTAGACTTCGTTACTCCGGAGGAACAGCTAGCCTACGACCAAGAGCAGCAAGGCAAGCCCCGGTTTGCATTAACCATTTTATAAATTTTTATTGTTTTGAGCACATACTTGTTTTCTTTATGTTGTGCATCAGAGTCTTGTTTGGAAACCCCACTACATAGCCAAGAAAACCATGGGTTGGGGTTTAGGATTGCAAACCCCGTTAGCCACTGCATTGCTAGGATAGAGTAGGATTCGGTACAAGTCGAGTAGTTGGAACTACTCGCGAGGATAGGCTAGAGGCACATTGCTCGGGTAGAGATAGCACATGATACACATGGCAAGAAAATGAGACCGAGCGGAGAGTAAGGGCAGCAGGACTTTGGGGCCTGTGTGCTGTAGCTCCGCTTGTGTCGATTGAGGACCGAGCCGTGTGCGGGCCTGTTGAACAAGCTAGAACAGTACCGAAGACCTACCGGCTATATGGGAACCGGGAAACTGATGTAACTCGGGTAGCTGGGTATTGAGGCATTGCCCGTCGTTCAGAGGGTAGGTTGAGAGCTCGAGGTGTAAATCAGCTGGCGGCACAGAGATGCGCGTGCAGGGACCTCTTGCTCGGGACGATGGGACCGGTTCAATATTTGGCTAACGGGTGAAAGGTAGTCGCGTACGGCGTCCGTGATGGTTGTTGTAGGCAACATCGAGTACGGGCGTACGTGACGGGTTGTTCGGGTAACCCTGCAGGTGTAAATCGATTATAATCGCCGTCCCTCGCGGTCAGTGAGTACCACTTGTTCACTGTACCGTGACGTAGAAAGAATAGGCTAGTTACATGTTAAAATGTTGCTGATTGAAAGTTGGATATTGATTGTTAATGATATGTTGTAGCTTAGTGCTAACTAAAGTTCTTTTCAACTTTGGGCAGAGTACATGAGAGAAATGCGTTTCTTGTTTGATTGCGGCTCTCTCATGTGCCTTAGCGTAAAGTTCTCCACAACCTGCTGCTAAAACTTGAAAGTAAGGTTCTACTAATTAGGCGAGTCCTTGCAAATGATTTTTACCTCATGCAACCCATCACCCTCATGTAGAAGTTTCATGTTTAGGTGAGACGGGTCAGACTTGCTGAGCCTTCGTGCTCACTGCTTGTGTTTGAAGCTTTTGCAGGGTTCTATGAGGAAGGGACTCCCGAAGAGGAGACGGAACCCCAGGAGGGGAACCCCGTCGAGTGGGAGTCGTGCACGCCGCAGAGTTAGTGTGCGAGTGTGCTAGCAAGGACACGTTCGAGGGCTGAACGTGCACTTGATGCTTAGTCTACGCCCGCGAGTGTGGACTAAACTTATTTTGATGTAAACATGTTAATAAACTTGTTTATGTAATAAAGCTTCCGCTTCCGCTTTGTACCTTTGACGTGTGTTATACGGTGTTGTGCAACGCAGCACCCCTCAGCGTGATCCTGGCTCGACAGGACCAGTGGGGTCGTGTCAGCGTGGTATCAGAGCTCGCTTGAGGTTTAACACAGTACAAAGGTCTTCTTTTTCAAAAATCCAGTGAGGAACGAGTTAGTAGCCCGTATAAGGATGTTATTAGTATATAGAAAGTGGCTTAGTAACCTATTTGTTATGTCGGAAAATCGTGCATCTCGGGACGTTCATGTCTTGGGGGGTGCACGTAAGCGCTGTCCACCAGTGCGCACAAGCTGAAGGGTGGAGCCCCACGGGTGGCAGGTAACCCGACCCGCTTTGATATCCTCTACGACTCTTCATGTCGTTTGGGGTATTCGAGCAACGTCTGTCCCTGGCGTGCGTGGTGCAACATGGGAGACCCCGTCACGTGGTCTGAAACGTGAACACGTAACTCAAGGCGTGTTTGGCTTGAGAACATCCGGGCGAGTGATGACGGCCGGGTGTACAAACTGTATGGATTCCGGGCTCGGTGTGCAGCCGAGTCTGATGATTGTTTGAGTTTCTGCAGGTAGCCTTACCACGAAACGGTAGACGTGTAGCATCCGTGTGCGAGTGACGAGTAGTGCCACTGAATTAACGAAGCCGGCTAAGTCCGGTATAGGTTTTTCCTTTGTGAGGACGTAGTACCGACATAATCTGGTGACGCATCGACGTCACACCCAACTAAATGAACAACTTCATTTAAAAACTTGAAGGTTTTGATCCAAAGTAGTAAAACTTGATGTAACTCCTTCCCTTGAATAGGATATTCAAAGTTAATAAATTTTCAACTTATAGGATGTTAAGGACAGAGCACTCTGTTTTCAGCTAAATCAAGGCTGAAGTTAATCAGAGGTTAGAGGTTGAGTTCTTTCGAGGTTGGGGTCGTATGATACATTTCTGGAAAGCTTTGGAGGAGCTTTACAACTTTTCTGTTGAGTTCCAGAGGTGTTTCATCCCTTAACCACTCGAAAAATGCAGTAGAGTTGAAACTGTCCAGAAAACAGGACGGAGCAAAGACTCTCTGTAGACTCTCTGTAAATTAAGCATAACTTCCTGCATAAAAATCCAAAAATAGAAAATGAGGTGGTTCTGGGAAGCTTATGAGATGGGTTACAACTTTGTAACAGAAAGTTTTGTCAGATTAGGAACAGAATTAACTGGGATTCTTGGATCAAATCAGTACCTAAGGCAGGGAGGTGCTGTCCAATTATTTCCAGAAATTCTGTTAACTTTGACATCTCATAACTTTTGAACCGGAGCAGATCTTAGGCCAACCAAATACTTTCTGGAAAGCTATTGAAGTTAACTTTAACTTTGATGTTGAGCTCCAGGACTGGTTTTGCTTTTAACCTGGCCTAAATCAGATTAATATGGAAACTGGTCAGGGCTGTCATGGGAACAGCAGATCAGCAGTCAAATTTGTTTAAAAATTTGAACTATGTTTCCAAGTGTTAAGGGTTCAATGACATATCTTATGTTATAACTCAATGGTTTACTGTTTAAATAAATATTTGACATTTCTCAAATATATTTTTACAGATGGCAGCAGATAAACGGTTGGAGAACGGGTGGGTAGTTTCCCACTGTTCTGACCGTAGCGGCTACCCGGGAGCATTGTGGCTAATGCTCCAATATTTCGGGTACAACCAGATGCCGCAATACTTCGCCAAGGAAGAAGGCGAAGAGGGGAACAAGACGTGGACGATCCATGTCGAGGTTCCTGCAGGGCCTACGCCACCCGGTTGGGTGCCATTCACCGTCACGGTGAGAGGAAGACAACCGGAAGGGATGTGGCAAGTGGCAGCCCGTGACACTATGTCACGTTTCTGCCAACTACACGTACAGGCTATGGAGGGAACTCCATACGCACTCGTTCCGGTGGAGGGACGAGCTCAGCATGTGTGGGAAGAGAGGTACCTAGAGGCAACGAACCCGAGTTGCCCAAGGTACAACCCCGCGGAGGCAAATCTCAGCCTCCAAATGAGGGCGGGAAACGCTGTGATGGACAGCCAAGCTGTTCATACGGAGCATCTCGCCACCAAGCTCAAGGAGAGCACAAGCCGTGGAGATCATTTTGAGAGTGCTCACAGTGCACTCCGCAATGTGCTCCTTCCGACGATCAAGCGACTGAATGAACAACACAATCAGTTGCGTCGTCTGAAGAAGGCAAAGAAGAAGAGCCGTGTTGACATTGCGGCGTTGCAAGAGCTGGTGCAGACCCTAACCCAGCAGAATGAGGACCTTGCTCAAGAGCGGGACGACGCTATTGAGGAAGGACAAGGCTGGGAAGAGGACTACAACCAGGCTATGGACGAGGTGCATGCATTGCAGGACCTCGTGCCCCCGGTATTGGGCGTACCGGTAGTCTTGGGTCTTCCAGCCATGGGAGAACCTGGAATGGGAGAAGAGGTGGTAGACCCCGAGCCACCAGCAGAGGTACCGGAGGAGGACGACCCACAGGAGGTCGAGTTCTACTCCGAGTAGGGGGTTACGGTTGCCAAGTAGGGCAGCTAGGGTAGCGTAACCCAACTTTTGTAATCGGTGACATGTCGTGTAGACAGTAGCGTATGTATAGGTAGTGACGACATGAGCACGACTTCTCGGAGATCCGAGAATAATGTATCTTGTATAAAGTTTATGCTTTATCAATATATGTGAATGTTGTGCAAGTTAATCATGCGTCGCTTCAATACTTACTCCTGTTTATGGAATTTTGAGTAAGACATGTGCTAATTGCTGCTGTGTTGAATTTCAGAATGACGCGTACTCGTGCCAACCCCGATGTTGGAGGTACTAGCCAAGGGGGAGAGACCTCCCAACCACCTCCCGAGGACTCCTCGGGACAGCAGCAGCAACAGCAACAGCAAACACCGCCACCGCCACTGCCAACGGTTACATTGGCCGACATTGTCGCGGCAATGGCAGGTTCACATCAGCAGCATACAGAGCTGCTGCAAACGTTAATTGCGAATACGTCTCGCCCAGAGAGACGTCAAGATCGTGAGGAGCGCCAACAGAGCTCCTACTCTGACTTCCTGGCGACTCATCCCCCTGTATTCTCAAGGGCGGATGAACCACTTGACGCGGACAACTGGCTCCGCGCCATAGAGATGAAGTTCGGGCTGCTCCAAATCAGCGAGCAGCGCAAGACTCAGTTCGCGGTCCAGCAGCTCCAAGGATCCGCGAGCGCGTGGTGGGCCAACTTTTGTGCTTCACAACCCACCGACCGAGTGATGACCTGGGCGGAGTTCCGGACGGCCTTCCGGGCCTATCATATACCGCCCGGTTTGATGAAGAGGAAGACGCAGGAATTCCTACACCTGCAACAAGGGAGCCGGAACGCGCTGGAGTACTCCAGAGCGTTCAACGATCTCGCACTCTACGCGTCGTATCACGCAGATACGGACGAGAAGCGGCGGGACCACTTTTACCAGGGGCTTAACCCGCTCCTGAAGGACAAGCTGGCGATGTTCAATCGCGGCAGCCTCAACGACATAATTGATGCTGCGATTGTTCAGGAAGACTCCGGCAAGGAGTTGGCGGCGGCAGAGCGAAAGCGAAGCGCGCCGCAGAGCAGTGGAGAAGGAGGCGGTCCTTCTCAGAAGTTTCGGATGGTGAATCGCCCACCATCAGGTCCGCGCTGGCAGCCACCACAGCGGTCGATGCCGTTCCGCGGTCGGCCGTATTCTTCACCGGCATTCCGGCCGGCACTGCCAGCACCACCGCAACAACAACAGCAGCAGCGGGCGATGCCGCGTGCGTTTGCACCTCCGCAACGCATGCCGGGCTTTCGTCCACCAAGTACTCCACCAGCAGCGGCCACATGTTACAAGTGTGGTCGTCCAGGACACTTCGCGAGCAGTTGCCCGGAGAGGCAAGGCGGCGGAGTGGTACCACAGTTTCCGGGGAGGAATCAACCCCGGAACCCTACTAATGCGCGGCGGGCAAACCCTAGGCCCGGTACTGTCCACCAGCTTGCCATTGAGGACGTGCCGGAGGGCGAGCCAATCCTTGCGGGTATGTTCCAACTCCACCAGCATCCCGCTATAGTACTATTTGATTCAGGCGCCACGCATAATTTTATTAGCCAAGCTTTCATTGCTAAACACAGCTTGCCAATACTACCCACCGATAGTCCATATTTAATTTGTTCACCGGGTGGGAAGATTTCAGCAAGCGTAATGGTCTCCAAAGCACCATTATGCTTAGCGGGTAGAGTGTACCCCACGTCTCTCATTATCTTAGAGGGACAGAAGGTCGATGTCATCCTAGGGATGTCGTGGTTAAACCGCCACGGCGCTGTTTTAGACACCGTCCTCCGAGTCGTGCACTTAAACTCAGGAGTGCACGGTTCTCACTCATTATTTCTGGACAGTCCAGAAATAAAACTTCCAAGTGTCTATCAAGCCACAACCATCAGATTGGAAGACATTCCAGTGGTCCGAGAATTCCCTGATGTATTCCCGGATGATTTACCGGGGATGCCACCCGATAGAGAGGTGGAGTTCAAGATTGAACTTGCACCGGGAACCATGCCAATATCCCGAAGGCCGTACAAGATGGCGCCCAAGGAGTTGGCTGAACTGAAGACTCAGCTCACGGACCTTCTGGAGAAGCGTTTTATTAGGCCGAGCTCCTCGCCATGGGGCTGTTCGGCATTATTTGTCAAAAAGAAGGATGAAACGTTGCGGCTTTGCGTGGACTACCGTCCATTAAATGCCGTAACCATCAAGAACAAGTACCCGTTGCCACGGATCGACATGTTGTTTGATCAGTTGGTCGAAGCAAAGGTCTTTTCCAAGATGGATTTAAGATCCGGGTACCATCAGATTAAGATCAGGGCTGAGGACATTCCAAAGACAGCTTTTTCGACAAGGTACGGACTTTATGAGTACCTGGTCATGTCCTTTGGCCTCACCAATGCTCCAGCTCACTTCATGTACTTAATGAACTCGGTGTTCATGCCGGAGCTGGACAAGTTTGTCGTGGTCTTCATCGACGACATCCTGGTATATTCCAAGTCGGAGGAAGATCACAAGAAACATCTGCGTATAGTCTTGCAACGGCTGCGGGATCACAAGTTATACGCAAAGTTCAGCAAATGCGAGTTTTGGATATCGCAAGTGCCTTTCCTCGGGCATATCATCTCAGCGGAGGGTATCGCTGTGGACCCGAGCAAAATCACGCAAGTGCTGAATTGGAAATCCCCGAGAACTGTTCATGAGGTACGGAGTTTCCTCGGACTCGCGGGATATTATCGGAGGTTCATTCCGAACTTCTCGAAGATTGCCAAGCCAATGACAGAGCTGCTGAAGAAGGCTACCAAATATGTTTGGAGTCCAGCATGTGAAGCAGCATTCAAGGCTTTAGTCAAGCACCTGACATCAGCACCGGTTTTGGCGCAGCCAGACACAACAAAACCGTTCGATGTGTACTGCGATGCATCCGGCATTGGGCTCGGATGTGTGTTGATGCAAGACCGAAGGGTGGTCGCGTATGGGTCACGGCAGCTTAGGAATCATGAGCAAAATTATCCAACTCACGACTTGGAGCTCGCTGCCGTGGTACTTGCACTGAAAATGTGGAGGCACTACCTACTCGGTAACCTCGTACATTTATATACCGACCACAAAAGCCTCAAGTACATATTCACTCAGAAGGAGCTGAACATGAGGCAACGAAGATGGTTAGAACTGATAAAGGATTACGAGATAGAGATCCATTATCATCCGGGCAAGGCAAACGTTGTGGCAGACGCGCTAAGCCGCAAGTCACACGTCAATAATCTGACCATCACACCGTTGGGAGAGAGCGAACCACCACTCCATGTGATTCCACACGGAGCTCTCTACAACCTAGCTTTGATCCCCACCATCCGTGAAGAGATAGCGGCAGCCCAGAAGAATGACAAGGGCATGTCACATTTACGGAGACGTGTAGACAGTGGGGAGTTGAAATGTTTCCGGAAGGACGGAGACGGCGTCCTATGGTTCAAGGACCGGATCGTCGTACCCCGAAACCCGGAGTTACGGAAGAAAATCTTTGATGAGGCTCACTTATCAAAGTTTTCTATTCACCCCGGCAGCAACAAGATGTATCAAGAACTCAGAAGCAAGTTTTGGTGGACACGGATGAAGCGAGAGACTGCAAAATACGTGTCCGAGTGTGATACATGTCGACGGGTGAAGGCAGACCACATGCGGAAACCGGGACTGCTGCAACCACTGGGCATTCCTGCCTGGAAGTGGGAGGACGTGAGCATGGATTTCGTCGTCGGTTTACCCACCACCTTACAGAAACATGATTCTGTGTGGGTGATCGTCGATCGGCTCACCAAAGTTGCCCATTTCATCCCGGTCAACACCAACTACAACGCCAAGAAGTACGCTGAACTGTACATCTCACGGATCCTATGCTTATACGGCGTACCCCGTACTATCGTATCGGACCGGGGCACTTTATTTGTGTCCCGTTTTTGGGAGCAGCTCCACGCTGCCTTGGGGACGAAGCTGATCCGTAGTTCAGCCTACCACCCGCAGACGGATGGGCAAACGGAGCGGGTAAATCAAATCTTAGAAGACATGCTACGAGCTTGCGCTATCGACCACGGCAAGAACTGGGATGATCACTTGCCGTTAGCCGAGTTCTCGTACAACAATGGGTACCAAGCCAGCATCAAGATGGCGCCCTACGAGGCGCTATACGGGAGAAAATGCCGCACACCATTGAATTGGTGTGAGTCTGGCGAGAGGGTTACCTTCGGGATTGATCTTGTCAACAACGCGGAAGAAAAGGTTCGAGTAATCCAAGCGAACCTAAAAGCCGCTCAATCCCGACAGAAACAGTATGCGGACCGGAGAAGGCGTCCGTTACAATTCGAAGCTGGAGACCACGTATATCTACGAGTGTCTCCAATGAAGGGCGTAAACAGATTTGGGGTGAGAGGAAAGTTAGCACCCCGATTCATCGGTCCATTCCAGATTACCGAAAGATGTGGATCGGTGGCATACCGGCTAAGATTACCAGAAGCACTTTCCGGTGTGCACGACGTCTTTCACATTTCCCAGCTGAGGAAGTGTCTCAAGCTATCAACTACCGTTCAGCTGGAAGACATTGAAGAACTGCAACCGGATCTCACCTATCGGGAGGAACCGGTGCAGATTATTGATGAAAAGGCCCGAACCACACGCAACCGTACGTTGTGGTTCTACAAGGTTCTGTGGAGTAATCACTCCATGGATGAAGCGACATGGGAGAGCGAAGAATTCCTTCGCACTAACTACCCCGACTTTCTCACGTCGCATATTCGGTAATTTTCCACCGTCCTCTCTCTCATTTCACATTATAATCTCGGGACGAGATTCTTTTAAGGGGGGAGGAATGTAAGGGCCTCAGTTTTTGACACTCATTTGCAGTGTTCATCACCACACCACACACCTCATTTGAGGAAAAATGATGAACACAAATAAAGAGCAAGTAACAATTATCAACATGCTCATTAGGGAACAAACTCACACATTACAAAAGTGGTACTTCCCACATGTGATATAGATGGGCTGGACATATGAAAACTCCTACACTTTGCTAAGGATGTCCATGCCAAGTTCCACCCAAATTCAAAACCTTTTTGAGGTCATCTTGGGTATAGTTAGGAAGAGGGCAGTTTGAAACCATATTCAAATTCAAACTGTTTTCACCCACTGAATTTAAAAGTGGAAGGCATATTCTTGCTCAGCACATTTTTGTGAGCTCACACACCAATTTTCACTCCATTTGGAGTTGATCTTGACATGAGCTAAGGGGGAGAAATTCAAACTTTATTTGAATTTCAAACTGCACTTGTGCTGAAATTCATTCAAACCAAACCTCATTTGAACTTTGATCAATTCAAATGGCTCTTGGGTGAATAATTTGAGTTGCCAAGGGTAGAATAGGGTTCACTGTTTACCACAGCTGTTAGGAATAAATTTCAGAGGTTAAAAGAGGAGTGGGACCCACATGTCAGCCTCAGCCTCAAAGCAAACCGACTGAACCACAGTTCAGTCGGTTCCCGGCTGTTGTGCGCGCGCGCCACCGAAGGGGGCAGCCGGCGCCAGCTCCTGCTGCGTGCCCCAAGCCGGAGACCGGCCGACCGGCCTATTTATTCCCTCCCCGGCGTGCTTCAGTCGCCATTCCCCGAGCTGCCGACGTGCACGATCCATTTCTCCACTGCCATCACCGGCGCTCGAGTTCCTGCTGGATCGAGCTGATCGCAGCTTCCTCTTTCCACTCCAGGGTCCCAGCCAGGTACTAGCGACCATCCTCCATCCTTCCCATTGATAGAAATCGATTGAAACCGAGTGATATCGGCTGTGCCGAAAGATCAAACTCGGAACTGGAAACCGCCGCACCTCGGGCTCTCGTGGACAGCCCAACCTGGGCGTTGTCACGCCCGAGCCAAGGCACCCTTGGACGCGCAAGTGATCGGTGCTGCTCATCCCCGAGCCACAGCTCGAGTGATTGCTCACCGGCGGCGAATTTCCACTTTTCCCCTTTCTGTGTGCAGAACGACCCTCGGGTACGATTCTGTTTAATTCGTGCTCTAGAAAGGATTAGAGGGCCTCAGGCCACTCCCACACGAACTAGACACGGTGACGCACAAGTTGCCTTCACAACTCTGGGCCGGAGAACTTCTGTGCCCGGCGTAATTCAAGGTCTACTAATGGCGGAACGCACGGGGGGTATCGGGCGCACGGTGAGGACCTATTTCGGGCCTTCCCCGAGCTGCCCCGAGTTCATGTCGACCTTCTCTGAGGTCCACTGATGCTCCCCGACCGGTTTCCCAAGTAGCTGAGGCACTAGGAGCATCAGCCGACATGGCCGAAGTCATTCCGATATGGCGGCTCGTCGCCGACCATGCTCCGGCCATTGTCATGAGCAGCTGACCCTCGGATCATGTTCCCCAAGTAAAAGTAGGCAGGGGCGGCCAGAATCAAGAAGTTTGAAGCTGTACAGCAGCCGGCGGCGAGCTCTCCGGCGAGGTCCCTCGGCGGCGGAGCGCGGGTGTCGCGAGGTTGAAGAAGGGGGTGGACCCCAGCTGTCAGCGGCCGATATTTTGAATCGGGATCCGGCTGCGGCCGGGATCGGGTGTGCTGGCGCGCAAAAGCCTTGTGGGCCGCGGTGTGCTGTCGCTTCGGCGTGCGACGCGTGTCCCCTGGGCCCACGCGCGAGTTTAAACTTTTCCCCGATTTTCAGATTTCCTTCAAACTTCAAATCCTTATAACTTTGGCTAGAAAGCTCCAAATTGAGTGAACCAAATTTTGCTGGATTCAGCTCTTTGAGTACTTTCCAGAAAATCAAGTGTCACTTCATGAGATTCCTTAATTCTCCAGAATTAATTCCTTAAAGTTTAAACTGTTAGGAATTTTAACTGGAGAATCATTTGGAGGAAAATCCTGAAATTTTGCTGAGATGTTCACCAAAATATCCTTGAACTACCATAAAAATTTCAGATCCATTTGAGCTCATTTAGTCCACCTAATGGTGTGATTAGTAAAACTGTTCCAGAGAAAATAGAAAATGTTCAGAAACATTTTCAGAATTTTCTCTGAAATTGTTTAGCTCATATCTTTAGTTAGAGACTTCCAAATTAAGTGAGACCAATTCCATTAGAACCCTCTGAAAGTCTAGTTTTCAGAAAGTCATAGTTTGTTTCATGAAAATACCTAGAACACCCTAAAAGCCTTTAATTAAGGTCAAGGACATAATTATTTGTGGAGGGCTCAAATGAGCTTTGCTGCAACTAAAACTTGACCAAGTCTCTGTTTAGGTTGTAACCAAGCCACAGTAAAAGTTTCACAGTCATTAGATCTATCTAGTAAAGGTTATAGACTTCACAACTTCAAAGTTAATACAAAAGCATTTAATTAATACATACATTGTTCTTATCATGTAGTCGCTAAGGTCGAGGAGGAACCCGAAGTCCTAGACTTCGTTACTCCGGAGGAACAGCTAGCCTACGACCAAGAGCAGCAAGGCAAGCCCCGGTTTGCATTAACCATTTTATAAAT